>CM074718.1:96025352-97367852 GCA_037306005.1 Rhinophrynus dorsalis | reverse complement strand
GAGATATGGTAAGCCTATGAATAAACCATACCTCCCAACATTTCAAATGGCAAAAGAAGGACACTGTTTTAGGGATTGTTGCTGGGGTTGTGACTGGTGGGTGGGGCGTTACTGAGAATTTTTGGATTATTTCCTGACCCATTGACAACATTTTGTGTAACCAAATAAATGATTTAGAGTAAGACCAAGTTATTTTATTTAAACAGACTAATTTATAAACGGACACTGACGTTTAAATAGACAGTAATATGAGTTTTATTGCTGTGGAGCAATGTGATACACATATACACATCACACAGTCTGATCCCCTAAACAGAGGGACATCAGGGTGGGAAAGAGGGACAGAGGAATTTGGGTGTAAAGGAGGGCCTGTCCCTCCTAAAAAGGGACACTTGGGAGTTATGATAGACCCTTCTGAGTTTTTCTGATGTTTTTGGGCAGGCCTTATTGATTGCTCACTGTGTAATTCCACTCAGTTATAGCAGTAGTGTTTTAGCCCTTTCAGTGCAGAGCAATGCGTTGCGTACCTTTAATACCCCTCTGGCACTAAAAAGGTTAATCTTACTGGTTTGGACACAAATGGTATGGCGCTGCACATGCATTAGATACATCTATGGACACAGAGTACAGTAAACTGATGGCTTAATTGTAAAATATGATGAATTCCCAGGTTTTCACAGAGAAACAAGTGTGTATATCACATAAAACCCTCTAAGAAGCTTTCAGCAGGAGGCATTTGGGGGTCCTTGTGCTCTGTAACAATCATGTTTGCCTTGGTGGGCATGATATCCGTAACTAATTAGAAATTAATATTGGCAATCCAGTCCACCAGAAATGATTGTATTTTCTCCCTTAATTAAGGGAAATGGGAATTTTATGATTTGGAAGTTAGTGTTTATTTAACCCTTTGAGTGAAAGCATCATTTCTTTTTAAAGCGAAACTACCACCTCCACTAAAGTCGCCCTGCAATACTTACGCAGGTGGCGACTAGCTTTGTAATCATAATTTGACCTCTCAATAAGTGCCCATGAATAAAGTTATCTTTAAGCTTCCGAGACCAGGAGCCAAGCAGCACCGCAGACATCTTGAATGCGCGCCTGCACTGTCAGTCCACTTCACAGGGATTGCACTGGCCCAGACGGCTTCAGAAGAGACTGACTGCGCAGGCGCACAGGCTGCAGTAACCTGGCCATAAGTCTCGGAAACTTAAGGATAACTTTATTTGTGGGCACTTTTGAGGGCTAAAATAATTATTACAAAGCTAGTCGCCACCTGCATAAGTATTGCAGGGCGACTTTAGTGGAGGTGGTATTTATAATCTTTTATATTTGTGTATATGAAGTAGATCCAGGCTATAGGTTAGGTGTGTGTGTATACATAGCTGCCAACTGTCCCGATTTATGCGGGACAATACCAATTTTGGGGCTCAATCCCTATGTCCCGCTTCTCACACTGATTGTCCCACATCCAGTCTCCCACCCTCACATGCCTAGAACCATGTCATCTTATCTTATCTTGAGATCCATTCACAAAATTAAGATTTACTGAGGCATATCTCCCACAGAGTGTGAAATAACACAAGCCCCCCCATGACAGGAAGAGGGGGTCAGCCGCCCCTAAAGCGATTCTGACCCATTGGCATGCTTGCAAGGCGGAAACTAATGCCCAGCAAGGATTGGCTGCATGTGCAGCGGCAGTCTTGAATACGCACCGCACGTTGTCAGCCCTTGCGAAGTTGTTCCGTTGGTAGCAGAAGCATATTGGTGCAGAACTTATGGAGCGGGAACACAACACACTACACTAGTGTAGGGCATACAGATCCATCCTGATCTCTAAGGTATTGTTATTTTGTGTAGTCTATTAACCCGTTAAGTGCCAGAGGGGTATGCAGCGCAGTGTTTTGTAACGTGTTGCGTACGCTTCTGGCACTCAAATGTTAATATTGTCTTGTGCAAGTGAGCACTGGGGGATAACACCCAGTGTTATGCTTTGGTCTGTGTGTGATCCTTCTTTCGGCCCCTGCCTAAAAAATGAACAGGTTAAGTATTAATAACCCTTAGAGTTCCAGAGTGTATCACATTGCTCCACAGAAATGAAACTCACATTAATGTTTGTTTCAACTTCAATGTGTATAAATTAGTCTGTGTAAATAAGATACTTTGCTTCTGCTCAACATTATTTATTAAATTAATAGGTGTCAACAGATATTAAATAACCAAAAACATTGTCGGTAATGCCACAGTTCCAACAACACAGCCTAAAAACAAGTGTCCCCCTTTGGCCATTTGAAATGTTGGGAGATATGGTGTATATATAATACAATTGCTTTATAAGCACATAGTATATGTATATATATGTACATATATGTATTTTTCACATTCATGAAGCTTTTTATGATGGCGCAATATGCAGTCGACCCTTCTCCCACTTTAGGCAAAGAACCACCTGCTCTGACAATGGTGATGAACTAAGATAAACTACACAGTACCAGATGTGTGTAAGAGCTGCACTATTTGTTGAAGTACAAGTCATAAAGAAGAGAGGGAGTGGTACATGATAAGCTAAAAAAAATTATAATAAGGGCCAACACAACAGAGCTGACTGGCAAATCTGCTTTGTGAAACTCCAATAAAACTATGAAAACATAACTGGTCCAAAGTGCAGTAGCTTTAACCCTTTGAGTGCCAGAGGGGTATCCAATGCATTGCAAACAATGTGATGGATACCTCTTTGGAAATCAATCAATTAACCCTTCAAGTGCCAGAGGGGTACGGAACGCATTGCTTTGCAAATCAGCTGCTATACTAAGAAACCAAAAGGAACACAATAAAACCTGAACTGGCATGGCAGGAAAAGGACTGTGTAGGGACATGTGCTGTCATTTCAAGGGAATAAGGCTGAGCTACTAAGAAAATGTGGTGCTATTCTGGTTCAAACCAAGTGCACCGAAGGGAATACATTAATGTTCCCTAAACTCTCGCTGATCTAAATGGAGCGTTTTAATCCTTAAAGAGTTTAAAAGCTGTGTTTGTCTAATGATGGCTATACTGTACTATCTGGTTCAGGGATAGACAACCTGAGGCTCTCTCGCTGTTTGGGGACAATGTGGCTTGTAGCTTTGAACAGCTAGAGTTGCTCAGGTTGCCCACTCATGACCTAGAGTTAAACTCAAAAACACATGAAAAGTGTATATCTCGCAACTTAACCAGTGGGTGCAGGGCTCCTATTGACCAGGTTTTTGCACGGGGAGATGCACTAAGGTGTGATAAAGAGGGTATAAAGTGTAGATGACTACTCCCAGTGATATTACTTCTCCATTTCCTCTGTTATTCTCTGGAGCCAATGTACTAAGATGGGAGTGGTCTTAGTGAATTGGCTTCATAGGAAAAGATAGGAATTAGATAAGTGAAATCACTACAGAAGTCTTCTCTGCTTTATCACCTCTTTATCACACCTTAGTTCATAAACCCCCTCCCCCAGTTCTTACTCTATTCATGTACTAATTTAGAAAAAAACGAGATTAGAGAATGATTAGAGAGGGAATGGAGAGTCACACACAACAAATACAACGGAGTCCGTCTCTCTTCACAGACTGCAGGTAGAGAGCCATGCGCATTACTGGAAGTGAAGAGAAAGGAAAGAATGTAGGATTAAATAGACTGTAAACTCCAGCAAGCAGGACCCCTTATCATTCTGTTTCCACTGCCTATTAATGTGGATTAGAACTATGTTGATTTAATGTGCCCCATTGTACTATAGTCTTGTTTAACTGTTGTACAGCTCTACAAAAACTGTTGGTGATTTATAAATAAATGTTAATAAAAAAATAAGCCAGCTAGTAAATGGATATATACAACTAAATATAATATTATTTCAAGTGAAAGCATTAAACGCAATTGGCATGATATCGTTTTAAAGAGAAATTATAATGTATTATTACTAAATCCGTTCCTAGGGGAGCAGAGGACAAAAGTCTGGGGTTGCACAATGCTGCCCCGAAATAGCTCCACTCAGATGTTCAGGAGGGTTAGAAAACAGACTCCATTGGCCACAAACACTTAGATTATATGTTCAGTATCCAAAGACCTGGGGGAGATGCATTAAAGTGTGATAATGAGCTGATAAAATGGCGATGACTTCTGGAGCGATATTACTTCTCCAATTCCTATGGGACCTATGCACTAAGCATTTTCCAGCTTTGGAGATATTAATTCATAGGCTTTAGAGACTAACATGTGGGGCTTATGCACTAAGGTGTGATAAATTGGAAATGACCTTTCCAGTGATATCAGTTCTCCAATTCCTATTTTATTCTGTGGAGCCAATGCACTAATATTTCTCCAGATTTGGTGATCTTAGTGCATTGGTTTTATAGACTAACACAGGAACTGGAGAAGTAAAATCACTGGAGATGTTATCTCCACTTCATCACCTCTTTATTGTGCCTTGGTGCATAACCCCCAAGGAGAGCTGCAAATAGCTCTGAGAGTGACAACGTGGACTGTTTTTGCCTCCAATTTAAATATAGCCAAAAGTTACGGATTACAGGTGGTACATGTTATCACCTTTTTTTATTCCTCAAAGATTCTTATCAACCCCTTAAAGACCGGCCGATCGTGCACCGTGGTCACTTAAAGGGATAGTAATACTTAAAATGTAAAAAAAAATATGTTGTAGGGTTTATACCTCTGAGTAAAACAAGGGTACCCCCACTGCTGAAAGGTGTTTCATTCAAAAGTTATTCATTTTCAAAGTTGAATTTTTTAGGTGCAATATCACAGTGGCCTGAAATTGTACAGTGGCGCTGTTGCTACACCATCCTAGGGAGATTTATGGTCCGTTGACCAGAGCTGTCCATAGGATCGTGTAGCAACAGCGCCATTGTACAATTTCAGGCCACTATGATATTGCACCTAAAAAATTCAACTTTGAAAATTAACTTTTGAATGAAGCACCTTTCAGCAGTGGGAGTACTCTTGTTTTACTCAGGGGGATAAACCCTACAACATAAAATGTAGTATTAGTAGTATTACTATCCCTTTAAGGACCACGGAGCTTTTTTCTTCAAATTCCATTTCTGGACTCCCCGGAGCCCGGAATTCCATGATGGTCATAGTACGTCATGGGTCATTAACTCTGATCGACCCGTGATGTACTATGACCGTCAAGGGTCGTTAAGGGGTTAAAGTCTTTATGAAGAAATGCAGCTAGAACTAGCAGTGCTTATCACTTGCTACTGAATCCAGCTCCATAATCCTTAAGTAGGAGACAAACCATACTGGAGCAAACCAACCATACCATAGAGAACGCTAAAAATTCCCCAAATTGGCACTGATTTCAATAGGAATTGGAACGCCTTGAATACTAAAGATGTCACCAACACACTCATCAGTAATGCATTTGACACTCTGTAGCATACAAAGGGTTAAATACCCAATTTGAATAAAGTGACAATTTTATTTGTCCCCTGTGGTGCAGATGGTAGGGTCTTTTTTTTCTTTTGCATAAAAACCAGAGGACCTTGTCCACAAAAGAAAAATGGAACAAACTAAAACTAAACCATGGGGAAGAAATTAAATACTCCACTGATTTTAAGTGAGGCTTTTAACCCATTATAGAAAAGAGAGGTTGCCAACTCGCTGCTACCCAATGGGATGGACAACCCACTAGCATTCAGTAGGTTTAAAATCCTCATTTAGAGCAATGTGAGTCTGAATAATTCTTATTTCTCCCCCTTGGTAACATAGTAATATAGTTGACGAGGCTGAAAAGACATGCGTCCATGAAGTCCATCCAATTCCAAATCTCACCCTGTTGATCCAGATGAAGGCAAAAAAGAAATTTGAAGCCATTTCCAATTAAGCCCCAAGTGGGTAAAAAAAATCCTGACTCCAAATGGCAGTCAGATATTTCCCCGGAATAACATCCTATTTGTTTGAAGCCATCTGTCATAATTCTCAACATTGTTCTGTGCTAGATAGGTATCGATTACTTTTTTGAAATCGACTACAGTATCTGCAAGCACAGCATCCCGAGGCAAAGCATTCCATAGTTTTACTGCCCTCTCGTTCTTAGCCCAGATCTTTGAGTAAATAAATCATTGGAGAGTTCTTTGTACTGACCTCAAATATATTTGTAAATGATAATCTCATCACCCATTAGATGTCTCTCCTGTAATGTAAACAAGCCCAGTTTGGCTAGGCTCTTTTTATAACTCAGATCCTCCATTTGGTATGCTTCAGAGTGTAGTAACATGTGGGTACAACTGCAGAATGACTCACAGAAAAGGTGTTGCCACCCATGGAGTCAGTTATTGGGCAGTAAATCTGCAAGTGTCTTGGCACGCTTTATTATTGTATTCATAAAAGCAAGTCTACAGAATTGCAGAGTTACAAAAATGATTATAAGTTACAAGAGTACTGAGCTTTGCAAAACTGCATGCCTTAACCCTTTGAATGCCAGAGGGGTACACAATACATTGCCAAGCAATGCGTTGCATACCCATCTGCCACTCAAAGCATTAAATCAGGTGTGCTCAGACATCAGTACCATGGGCCATATGTATAAAAGTGTAGCAGGGCAACTCTAGAGCAAACCCAGCTACACCATATGGAACACATGAGAATCTCCTACATTCATTTAAATGGGGCTTTTGACCTTTTGAATGCTATAGGTGTGTCCAGTGCTTTGGAATTTGTACTTATCCTCTATAATGAAGGTTGTTCGCTCCAGAATTGCACAGTTTCACTTTTATATGCATATCCACGTGGAATCCACTTTTTTCTACTTCCTTACCAGCAAGCATCAATGATAATAGGTCATGAAATAACCAAAAAATTCTTGGTAATGCCCCACAGATCAGCCATGCCCCCACGAACACCACATAAAGCAAATGTGTCCTTTGTCTATTTGAAATGTTGTGAGGCATGCTGTTGGGCTGACTAAAGTAGGAGAGTTACTTAGCTACCACAGGAAAATGCACTCTGCTCCCATGCACAAATAGCCACATCCTATGTAATAATTCACTAAGGATGTTTGTCAGAAGTCGTCATGTGCAGTAGAGACGGCTGCATGTGCTGCACTCATACGCAGTACAGACTGCCTTCGAGGGCTGGTGCAAGGATTTTTGCCACCCTAGGCAAAACCTCAATTGCCGCCCCTTGGCTCTGCCTCTTGTGTCCTGTCCTTTTATGCCCCGCCCACTTATACACCACCTCTATTAAATGATTTTTGGCTTCCTGTGCAGCGGAAGAAAATACTTTTAAGCGGCAGCCTTTAGTGCTGGACCTCTCTGGCACTCAAAAATTTAGGGATTAAAAAAGATGTGGCTGCAATAGCTCAAAATAAATATACTCGGTACTAATGACCTGGGTGCACTCATAAGTCGATACAACCTATCTAAATATAAGGAAGAAGTCACATTAAAAAGAGACAATGTGACTACCTCCAAACAGAGGACCCATTCAACACGTACTAAAGTATCCAAAATTAGAAAGACTTTATTCAAATACAAAATATGAGAAATAGCAAGCAGTTCATAAAATATTGAAAACACCCACACAGATGAGGCAGAGTGTAACCCCAAAAAATGTAAAGACATTACCCCTATATCACCTAAACATAAGAAAGGAGACAAGCACACTGTGAAAAAATCATACGTATTAAACAAAATTCCAGTGTATAAAAAAAAAATATATATTTAAATATAAATCAAAAACAAAATACTTATCTCCTAAACATTAATAAATGGAAGTATAGGGAGAATATCCAAGGTCTGACCCTCTTGTGCTCCCAAACCCAAAGCTTCGTCAGGAGTTATAAGTATTTTGTTTATGATTTATATTTAAATATTTCCTTTTTTTTTTTCTTCTTTAACCCCTTCACGTCCGGTGACGTACCCGGACCGTCATGCTGGTCCGGCACTTAAGGACCAGTGACGGTCCTGGTACATCATGTACTATTACTCGTTACTAATACCGGGGACTGAATTTGATTGCTCCAAGACCGGAGCGATCTCTTTCAGTCCCTCTGTTCGGCATGCCGCCCCACGTGATCAGTCACGTGGGGCGGCACGCCGAAATTCCCTGTCGGGTCCTTAAAGGACCACACACCCCGCGACTGCTGGTCGTTAAGAGGTTAAACACTGTTTTTTTGTTTTTTTTTTTTTATTACTTTTATTATGATTTTTTTCACAGCATGCTTATCTCCTTTCTTATGTTTAGGTGATAAAGGGCCAATGTCCTTACATTTTTTGGGTCACACTCTGCCTCGTCTGATGTTTTTAATATTTCAGGTACTGCTTGATATTTCTCATATTTTGTATTTGAATAAAGCCTTTTTCTAATATTGGATACTTCAGTGTGTGTGTGTGTGTGTGTGTGTGTGTGTGTGTGTGTGTGTGTGTGTGTGTGTGTGTGTGTGTGTGTGTGTGTGTGTGTGTGTGTGTGTGTGTGTGTGTGTGTGTGTGTGTGTGTGTGTGTGTGTGTGCGCCTCAACTGAATGGGTCCTCTGTTTGGAGGTAGTCAAATTGTCTCTTTTTGAAGTGACTTCTTGCTTATACTCAAAAATGTAAGGGACTTGCAGCATACTGCAGATCTGAAATGACAGCCCAGGACAACTGGACAAGAGCCCACCAATAGCCCCTTGTTCTGCTGACCTCCCCTCGTATCTAGGACCAGCAGCCCCACTGTACTCAGTGCAGAGACACCACTGGCCCTGCTACTGTACTCACCCTGTGCAAGCCAGAGCGCTCCTCCTCCTATGAAGCGCTCTGCCGGATCTCTGCTGCAACCCCTCTGCTTCAACAGGCTCTTGGGGTATTAGTCAGGCCTCCTCCTTGCTAGGTGCTCACTGAGTGACTCCTCCGGCTTCTGCCAACTTCTGAATCCAGCTTGGTCACACCGCTCCTGTGACCATCTCTAGACCAACAGCACCACAGTGCCGCATCATACGCACAGCACAGGCAGCCAATAAGAGGAGTAGCACTTCTCTTTCATTGGCTGCAGTGCGAATGGGCAAGCAACATGCTAGGAAGGTTATACTGGACTGCAGAGCACATCTATTGCCGTCAGTATGCATGACTTTTTATTGTCAGGCACAGCAGCCACCGAGGTTGGTGCAGAGGAAGACTGCAAGGGAGACAGAAGAAAAAAATGAGCAAATAGTAATCCTATAAGCAAATCAGCCCTTTTTAATATAAAAAATAAATACATATTTTAAAGCTACATAAATCCTGTTAATACCATGTCAGCTTTTTGTTTTTTTTTTGTTTTTTTAATCTTTTTATTTGCATTTTAATTTTTCAACCATAGTAAAAACAACAAACATACACAGTCACCATAAAATGGAGATACAGGTCAGACAAATAGTACAGAATCTGAACCCTGGAATAACAATTAGACAAAGTATGATAATGCAAGAATAACAGCAGCTTGAGGCTCGACCTGCAAATCATATGGAGCGTGAGTCAGGTGGCAGGATCATAGAAAATAGATCCCAATCGGCCTTTCAACGTGTTGATGACTCTGACTGTTACC
Source organism: Rhinophrynus dorsalis (assembly GCA_037306005.1). Classification (NCBI taxonomy): domain Eukaryota; kingdom Metazoa; phylum Chordata; class Amphibia; order Anura; family Rhinophrynidae; genus Rhinophrynus; species Rhinophrynus dorsalis. The sequence goes on along the minus strand of CM074718.1, from coordinate 97,358,315 downwards.
CCATATTCCCTCCCAACACTAAACTTGAACAAACTAAAAACAAACTCCCCCACACACAGGAATCTCGGTCAAGAGTCCAATGCCAGTATAGAATAGCAGTCTCACTCATACAGTCATCCTCCCATTATGTGTGTACAGATGATCTCCCTCCAAGCTGTTGTTCACAATACCAGGACGTATACTGAAAAGTATGTTTGAGCTTCTGCCTAGTTGTCTCTTCTATTGAGTTAATGTGGCGACCCCAAGTCACAAAGAATCTTTTAACATCTCTTTCTTTATGTACAGTAGTGTATAACCAGTCCATCTGGAAAAAAAAATAGCTAATTTAAAACTAAAGAGTCATGGAGGGTAGGTCAGGGTGGATCCACTGCTGTAAGATAGACTTATGGGCAACAGCCAACATAAGCCTTAAAAGTTTTAAGCTCCCCAGTCTTGTATCAGAGTGGATCCCCAGGATGGCCACCTCTGGTACACCTGTCAGTTTTTTCACTCTTACCCAGTATTCCTAACCCACTGCTTTGGTCCCCACCCCCTGGCACACTAAGGGTGAGTATGAGAACTATACATGATATGAGGTAAGTGTAAACTTATGCTGTGCAAACAGTAATTTTGCAAGGGAAATGTGACAATCCCCTCAGAAATTATGCATTGAAATTGCAGATAATTCTTGCAAAAGTTTCTGTTTTAAATTACTTTCATTTATCTGATACAAATTAATGTTATAATTAATTTATTTTTTCATGTTTTTCAGTGGCATTGCCCTGTTTCCCATGCCCACAGAGAAGATTTTGCTAAACTAATGCAAGAATGCAAAACTGAGAGCTTCTGGTATAGAGGTAAATCAAGCACCTTGTTTTTATTAGGAATATCAAATAAGTTCTCATTAACAAAATTAGTCATCTGGGAACAGGCAACCTGTTGGCTTCCCATTACAGCTCTTGTTGTCCTCAAACAGCCAATATCCATCATACAATAAGGATAGTTGTAGTCCATCAACAGCTGGGGAGTGACAGATTGCATGTCTATAGGCTGAAAAGCCTTGTTGCCTTACCTGCTGTTCTTGTTTGTTTATTTTGGTACTAGTTTAAAAGCCTGTGTACATGGGCCACAGTGCCACCCAGCAGCCTCTGTTGGTGCCTGGAGCCTCTCTGCTCACTGCCCGAGCTGCAGTCATGCACAGTAGAGACGAGACTGCCCTAACAGGCGGGTTCTGGCAGTCTCTACTTCACATGTCTGCAACGCGGGTAGTCTCTACTGCGCATGACAGCTTCTGACAAACATCCTAACGAATGATTATATAGGATAGTTTACAATTCTACCATCAGAGATGGCTTTATATCCCAGATGCCCCTATGCATGGCATTCCTTAGCTCCACCCCTAGCTGCACCCCCAGTCCTCACATGACCCCACCTCCAGTCCCATCCACTGTTTCTTGGCATAGTATACAATACAAGGATATTTTCTAAGAAAGGACAAAAAAGCTTTAATCCATAGGTTGCTAGAGAGACCTTCAACGCATTGGTCCACAATTCATTGGAGATATGTCTAGAATCCAAGGGGGTTAAATAATAGTCTGTAAAGGGGCATAAAACTGGTGCAGAGACAGAGAGATTGATCTGGCCACACCCACAATTCATAATGTGGGTGTGGCCTGCACAGCTGAGGTGCCCCTCAAAATTTAGAGTTCTAGGCAGTTGACTGCTCTACCTATTGGGAAATCTGGCCCTGTCTATCATTACACATGGAAACTCGCTGATCAGTCTGGCCTGGGACATTTTTGCTTTTTCCATCTATGTGTTGGCCAGACAGAATTCTCTTAATATCAGTGGGTACCTATACACTTGTGAGCAATACAACATTAATATTTAGGGTGGAATGCAAGAATTAGATTGTTAGCTCCTTGGGGCAGGGCCACTTTCCCAATGTATGATACCTTTTTCTGCCCCCCCTCCACACACACACACACACACACACACACACTAATAATGCAATGATCGCACATTAGCCTGATGCTCTTAAATCAGTTCTGTATTTTTTTTATTGTACTATTACAACTTCTGTAAAGCACTGTGTACATGTATGGTGCTAAATAAATATATATACATAGAAATATGCACAATTGCTATTTACAATGTATTTTTGATGGCAAAATGATTAACACCAAAATGTTACTGAACTGTGCAAGTTTTTTTTTTCTGAATTATCGAAGTTTGTGGATTTTATTTTTTAGCAGCTGCATTTCAAAATGTGGTCGTGACTAAAATGTCAATTGCATATTTTTCAGCAAAGCAATCTGCATACATTTTTCATACATCTGGCTAACTTTGCAGTTAACGTAGGCGCATGTGCTATTCAGCATTAAGACAGTGCGTTTCTTGCATCAAAACATGAGCAATAGCAAATTGCAAGTGTATGGATTTCAAAAAATAGCGAATGCTCCAAAGTATTGCATTCCACTTATGAACCTTATTCACCAAGCTAAACTGGTGAAATTCTGGAGCATACCAGCTGCTTCGTATGGGCCAAATACAATCCCCATTGAGTGTAAATGGGATTTTTTTAATCCCTTGAATGCTAGAGAGGTCTCTAATGCAATGCATTGAAGAACTCTGTTGCATTTAAATCAATGGGCAGTTGCTGAATTTTCTTTTCAGTCCTATGATGCAGTTGGTTTGCTCTAGAGTTACACATGCGCAGGTTGATGAATAAAGCCCTTTGACTACAGTTCTGCTCAGAGGATTTGAAGCTACTTTAGTTGAAATAAATTGGTAAAAATAAATGAGTGTTACCAGTGCTTTTCTCTACTGTTTTAGTTTTCTATAAGACTTTGTTACATTCCTGGAGATACACAGGCCATGAAGACATGGGCAGCTGAGTTAGCTTTAATGTGTAATTTATTTGTTTATTTTTCAGCTCTTCCACTGTCACTTTCAAGCATGCTTGTCACCCAGGGACTCGTTTACAAAGGTTAGTTATTAGGCCTTAATAGGATATAAGATTTAAGATATCAACTGACCTGCTACATCCTTATACACATTGCACAAACAGTATTTGCTCTGTATTAAAGGGATAGTAATACTTAAATATTACTAAACCCCATATTGTAGCCTTGTTAAAAAGTATTGAATTGTCCCCAGTGTCATCTCTCAGACTTTTATGGTTTGAGAGATAACTGCACGCAAAGTTCCCCCCTCCCTGAAGTCAGCGTTGCACTGACTACAGGGATATCCTGTTTTATTTTCATCAGGTGGCTCTGCAGCAGAGCCGAGAACACATTAGTAAAAAATAATTATTTCACTGAAACTGTCGTGTACATGTGCTTGCAAACCAAGCACACGTAGAAGACCGTTTCAGTGAATTAATTATTTTTTACTAATACGATCTCTGCTCAGCTGCAGAGCCGCAAGCCTGTCGTTCGACAGACTTCCGCTGCAGCCAGCTACAACATTGACTTCAGGGAAGGGGGAGGGAGGGGGGAACTTTGCGTGTGGTTATCTCTCAAACCATAAAAGTCTGAGAGATGTCACTGGGGACAATTCAATTCTTTTTAACATGTCTACAATATGGGGATTAGTAATATTTAAGTATTACAATCCCTTTAAGAGTTGGATTTTCCCTTTATGCAAATAGGCAGCATCCCAGTGTACACTCAATTGTCAGGGGTGACTTAGCCATGCTGGCCTTATCAACTATGCAACATTCTTTCTCTCTCTCTCTCAATTATATACAGTACTGTGAAAAATGCTGTCAAGTAAGAATGCTTAACAAAACAGAAAAATCTAAATCAAATCAGTATTTGATGTGACCACCCTTTACCTTCAAAACAACATCAATTCTTCTAGCTACACTTGCACAAAGTCAGGGATTTTGTAGGCATATAGTCAGATGTATGATTAAACCATTATACTAAACAGGTGCTAATGATCCACAATTTAATATGTGGGTAGAAACACAATTATTAACTAAAACAGAAACGCCTGTGTAGGAGAAATATAAAACTGGGTGAAAAACAGCCAAACTCTGCTAACAAGGTGAGGTTGCTGTAGACCGTTTAATGTCAAAAGTCATACTCCCATGACAAGACTGAACCCAACAACAAGACACAAGGTAGTTATACTGCATCAGCAAGGTCGCTGCCTTGCATAAATTTCAAGGCAGACAGGGGTATCCAGATGTGCTGTCCAAGCTCTCTTTAAGAAACTCAAAGAAACAGGCTACGTTGAAGACCATAGATACAGTGGTCAGCCAACTTAGTGCAGCAGATGAAAGACACATCATGATGACTTCCCTTCGCAATTGGTAGATGTCCAGCAGTGCCATCGGCTTAGAATTGGCAGAAAATGGTGGAATCCTGGTATACCCATCTACTGTCTGGAGATATCTGGTCAGAAGTGGTCTTCATGGAAGACTTGCGGCCAAAAAGTCATACCTCCGACGTTAAAACAAGGCCAAGCAACTCAACTATGCACAAAAACACAGGAACCGAGGTGCAGAAGAATGGCAGCAGGTGCTGTGGACTGATGGGTCAAAATTTCACATATTTGACTGTAGCAGAAGGCAGTTTGTTCGCTGAAGGGCTGGAGAGCAGTACAAGAATGAATGTCTGCAGGCAACAGTGAAGCATGGTGGAGAGTCCTTGCAAGTTTGGGGCTTCATTTCTACAAATGGAGTTGGGGATTTGGTCAGAATTAATGGTCTCCTCAATGCTAAGAAGTACAAACAAATTTATTCTACAGCATGACAACGACCCCAAACATACACCCAAAGTCATTAAGAACGTTCTTAAGCATAAAGAAGAACAAGGAGTCCTGGAAGTGATGGTATGGCCCCCACGGAGCCCTGAACATCGAGTCTGTCTGGGATTACATGAAGAGAGATAAGCAACTGAGGCTGTGTAAATTCACAGAAGAACTGTGGTTAGTTCTCCAAGATGTTTGGAACAACCTACCTAACGAGTTTCTTAAAAAACGGTGTGCAAGTGTACCTAGAAGAATTGATGCTGTTTTGAAGGCAAAGGGTGGTCACACCAAATATTAATTTGATTTAGATTTTTCTTCTTTTCATTCACTATGCATTTTGTTAACTGATAAATATAAGCTATGAATGTCTATTTTTAAAGTATTATTTTTACTTTATAGCATTTTTTCACACCTGCCTAAAACTTTTGCACAGTCCTGTATATAATAAGCTTTATATAGAAGGAATGTGTTGGACAGCTCCAAGAGGCTAACGATACATATAATCTTGTTTTGTAATGAAAAAATATACTATTTTGTATGGGTGTCCATTTAAAAGTATAAACAGTATTATAAAGAAGGCCTAACCCTTTGAGTGCCAGAGTGGTACGCAACACATTGCAAAAAATGCGTTGCGTACCCCTCTGGCACTCAAAGGGTTAAAGGGAAATTATGACCCCTTTACAAGCTTACCTAATTGGCATCCTCACAAAGAGAATAGCTTTAATTGTTGTTTTATTTATTTTAATGCATTCTCTTGCGAAATATACATTCTTAAAAATGAGCCTGTGCCTTACTTCCAGACAGACTGCGGTTACAGCCTTAAAATCTTCTTCTGTTCCTCCCCAACTATTGTCTCGTTCCAAACTCCTCCAATGATGGAGGATTTCTCCATGTAAGCTGGTTGGAACGTGAAAATAGTTGGGGAGGGAACAGAAGAAGATTGACAGACTTATCGCTAAATGAGGATGCCAATTTGGTAAACTTGCATACAGGTGATAATTCCCCTTTTAAATGAGCAATAAACATTTTTTTTTCCTGCTAAAGTAAAGAAAGGTATTCCAACTGCTGGGAGAGGCATATATCCAGAGTTATTGCAGTTTAAACTCCATGGGGGAGATGCACTAAGTTGTGATAAGAGGTGATAAAGTGGAGAGGACGTCTCCAGTGTGATAAACTTTCCAAGTCCTACGACATTTTATGAAGTAAATGCGGTAAGATTTCTCTTTGTGCATAGGTTCCATAGAATAACGTAGGAGCTGGAGAGTTTGTCACACTGGAGAAGTTATCGCCACTTTATCAACTCTATATCACACTGCAGTGCTCCCCTTCCCCTGTGTTACCACATTAACTGTGCCCTCTCGTTGTCAGATCCCATTTACTTATTCTGTTACATTCTGTTTGGGTGCAAAGTCACTGAAAAACAGTCCTCAATAGAATGTGACAGAAACCGCTGAGTTATTCTGTCAGAACTTTCAGGAGCTAAGAGCACTGTAAATTCACTTCCTGATTATTTGAACCACTATAACATCTGAATAAAACAGCTGGCAGTGGGGAAAGTGTCTTTTTTTTTTTCCTCAGGAGGAAAATCTCTCTAGCATTATTTAGGTTTTCATTAAAAAAAGTTTATTGCTCCTTTAATGTATTGTTTGTATACAGAGCAGATTAATCCCTTCACACAGCCAGGTGTACAATGCTATCCACATAAGCCAGTCATGGAGAGTCATATTTACATAAATATTTTCTAGGCCCCGATTAGATAAAGTAATAACAATGAAATGAATATACTCCTCAGTAAAGCACATGTGAATCTTGTGTAATGATAAATACAGGCATGCAAAGTGTGTTCTAAAAAGTTCCTGGAATGTATTAACCCCTTGAATGTGCATTCGTGACATCTCTAGGTTACAATGATTTTAGCTGTTTCAGTGCCAGAGGGGTACGCATAGCATTGCAATGTGTTGCGTACCCCTCTGGCATTGAAAGGGTTAATGGAGCTTTGATAGATTAAAGGGACAGTAATGTCCCCCCCCAAAAAATGTTCAGTTATGTAGAGCTTAAAATATTAATCAATATGCTCCGAACCCTATCTCTCAACCCACTATGGTTTGAGAGATATAGGGATTCAACGTTCCCCTCCCCTTCTGATGTCAGCTGTAACACTGACAGCAGGAGAATCGAGTTGTACGACTTGGAGGCTCTGCAGCAGAGCCAAACTCACGTTATTGCTGAAGAATTCATTCCTTGGAAAGGTCTACAAAGTGTGCTTGCAAACCAGGCACACCTTTTAGACCTTTCCAGTGAATTAATTCTTTAGCAATAACGAGATTTCGGCTCTGCTGCAGATCGCCTGCTGGTCCCCGGACTGGGATCTCCTGCTGTCAGCTAGACGCTGATTTCAGGAGAAGAGGAGGGAGCGGGGACCTTTGAATCCCTATATCGCTGGGACGTTACTGTTCCTTTAAGAAAATAATAATTAAAACACATGAACATCTTCCATTTTTAATTAAATTTAACTAAAGCATGAGGAGGTCCATAGTTTAATGTTGTGAGGTAAAATTTTAAATGGTTTTATACATGTACTGTTTAACACTTTGAGTGCCGGTGGAATGTTCAGTTCATTGCTCTGCAGTGTGTTGGACACCCCTCTGGAGCTCTGTTTTTACGTTATGTTTGTTTAAGTTTTGTTTTTTCCTTTTTTATTTAGGATATCTCACCCCAAACAAAAGGTTTGGCTCCCTACCTAAAGTTGCATGTAAGTTACACAGAATGAATGTAAGTGAATGTGTATAGTGGTGTAACTCCTCTGATTACGACTGGGATTCATCAAGTTGTAATAAGTACCGTATATCCTATATGCTACTTTTCGCTGCTATTACTGACATGTAGGTATAAATAATCAGTCCTATTTCCCTGCCTTATCTACGAGAGGCAGAGAAACAAAAAATGTGTAAATACTGGCATTCCAATGACATACATGCATACAGTGTATGTGTATGCATGTGTCAGTTCCCATTGATTTCAATGGGATTCGAAGCTGGCATATGGAATTGTTGGATCTGTCCTGCCTTCACTTACTGATTAATGATCAAGTGCCAGATATGATCCAGACATGGAGATATCAGCGAATGGCTATGAAAAATTGTAAGGGATGGTTTTTGGTGATCTCCTCACGGTCAGTTGGGGGTTAATGCTCTGCATTAGGTTAGCAACAGCAGAGGGGCAGGCACTGTGAGGCCACGTAATGTTTATGAGAGACAGTTAGTGATATCTCCTATATGCAGTGTTATATAACCAAGCACATACGCATGCGCAGTTTTAGACACCTCAGGGCGTAGCCTGTATTTTTAACCTGTAATCAACACAAGAATATTAGTCGTACTTGAGCTGAACGAGTGTGTACCTGATTTGCACCTCTGGCCGTGCACCTGTGTCTTACGACGGGGTTTTCTTGAAACCAGGCTCTCCCGTTGATGAGTATCTTACATTATTATTATATCTAATCTTTACTCTCTTGTGTATTTTAGAGTCTGTGTTACTAATGTAAGCTCTGGCAGTAGTTCTGGTTTTCTTGTATTTCATCACATTTATGTAATCATTGCATGTTTAAATAAACTGCATTTCACTTCAGTGTGTTTTATCTTTATCCTGAAATTCCAGACCTCTATTTGTATCAAAAATGAAATTCAGTAATTTTCTTGCATATTGAACCATTAGTTTCTTGATGAATTTCCACCTCACCATAGATGGCCATCTCATATCTAATGATTACACTTGGATAGAGATGTCAGCCACTGCTCGCCAAAAACAGAGATGTGGGAAAATGGTATTTCTCTGTCGTCCAATACAGGTTACTGGTAACTTTCGGGGTAGGCGATCAGCCCCTTTAAGTAGGCAGGAACAATTCTGAGAAGTGACTGCTGGGTGAAGCCTACCTCCTTTCCTTAGTTTGCAGCTAGCCAATCCCCAACCAGTAAGATTTGTTCCTTGGTCAAGACACAAGCAAGAGAACAGTTCTGCTATAGTTTTACCTTTTTATTATTTTCTGTTTAGAACTGGAATACCACCATTAGGCGTATTACCATCACTGACAATTCCCATAACCCAAATGTGGGTAGCTCAGTTTACCAAATGCTTTTGTGGACCTAGGCCCTGGGGGGAAAATCTTGGCTGCAAGTTTTCCCCAGAGTTGCCCACCGAGGCTTCTTCTTGATATATGGTAATCTGAAGACAGAAGATCTGCTGAAAAAGGTGAGCACCCTTTGAGTGCTGAGGTCCACGTCCCATGCTTTCCCTCCGCACAGGGGTCTCATTTGGAGTTCCTATTACATACTTGTGCACTCACTGGGTTTATCTGTATGTCTGTGAGGTGTTTGGAGCATGTTTCTGTGGTAACTTAACTCTTTTGCTGCTGGTTAGCACCTTTTTGGGGGGGGGGGGGGGTTTAGGTACTTTCCCTACTGGGACCAGTGTTTACTGGATATACTGTTTAATTCTAGTGGGCTTTTGAGTGTGTTTACAATTTGGTATTCACCTTGTTAACTTTATGTTCCTGTTTGCGTTTACCGCATAGATGCCAATGCTCCATTCACTTCTATGGGACTTTACAGTTTGGGACTTTAGGGGGCTTTGGGCACTGTTGGGATACTCCGTTAGCTCGTTTAGCACGCTAGTTTCTGATTAGATCCAGTCACAGCAGCAATTTTGTGTATTCACAGATCAAGTATCCTACGCAGGGCTTGGACTTTCCTTCTCTCCTCCGCAGTTTAACCCTTCACATACCAAATAAGTTTTATTTAGCTTTTCTGGGGTGCATTTATTTATCATACACACTGTTTTGTAGGTGTTTTGATACTTTGACCGTTTTGACTCTGTGAGTGTCTACTCCGTTAGACCTTGGGGCTAAACCTAAGACTAAGGACACTGGGGTGTCTGTGTCCCTCATTGCTCCTCATGTCACTCAGGGTTACCTAGAGAATACTCGGGTCATGTTTGCCCAACATGCGCTGTTGCCCCTGAATCCCCTGCAGGGGCCTCCAGCCATGCACTAGAGCCAGTATGGATGCAAGAGTTTAAGGCTACTACCAAGGACCTTCAGTGCACCATACAACTCCTTCCATCCACTTTACATGGGGTCTTCCACTCGTGGCAGACCCCCACCCCTATCATATCTTCCCTGCCTGTAACTGATGTGTCTGACTCCTCTGAGGAGGAATTATTGTTAGACGATGACTGTTCAGCTGTTCCTTCATCTCAGTTTTTTGGTGACCCCTTTGAAGCTAACCCCATTCCCTCAGCTGAGGGCCTGATCAGGGCTGTGCTTACCACCCTGAAAATTCCCTTGGTACAGGAGGCGTCTTCTGACCCCTTTGTTGCGTTTCAGGAGCCTGTTCGGCCCCATACTTGTTTTCCACCTAACCCCACCCTTGACCGTTTGGTGTTTGAGGAGTGGAAATTTCCAGAGGAAACCATCTGTGTCTAGTAAGTTTGCTAAGCTTTACCCGTTCTCTGAAACGGCCCTCACTCAGTGGGATCATCCCCCCAAAGTGAATGCCCCAGTTTCCAGGCTTTTCAAGTTCACTGCTTTGCCGGTGGCTGACGCCTCTGCTCTCAAAGACTGCACTGCACTGATAAAAAGCTTGAGACCTTTCTCAAGGCTACTTTTGCAATGGCTGACTCTGTCCTCTGCCCTGTCCTGCCTTTGCTGCAGCGTGGGTGCATAGAGCTGTGGCTGTCCGTCAGGGGGTCCCTACTGCTGACATGTTGCGACTTCTCGCTAACATTGCTGAGGCTCAGCATTATGTCTCTGCTGCCCTGTTTGATGCTGTGCATATGGTAGCTAGGGCATCTACCATGTCTGTGGTAGCCAGACGTGCTCTTTGGCTCAAGATCTGGTCTGCTGACATTGCCTCCAAGAAGGCTCTCCTGTCTTTGCCTTTTCAGGGCTCCTCCCTGTTTGGGCCTGAGCTCAAGGATCTCATCAGCGAGGCCACTGGACGGAAGAATACTCACCTGCCAGTGGTCCTGAGGAAGAAGGCGTCTGTCAAAAGCAATTTGCTTTTTGTCCCTTTCAAGCAGACTCGTGCCAAATGACCCAGACTGTCCCTCAGGCTCCACGCTCCTCATCCAAGCCTAAGCAGCAATGGAGATCCAAGTCCTCTGAAGCCCAAGGCTTCCAAACCACCGTCTGCATGACTGCCGAACCCGGGACCCCACCCTCAGGTAGGTGGCCGCTTATGCCACTACCTCTCGTCTTAGGATACCTCTGTGGCGGACCCGTGGGTTTTACAGGTGGTGGTTACAGGGTACAGGATTCCCTTCACCACCTCCCTCCTCCCAGGACCTTTTCTTCTCTTTCTCCTTTGAAAGCAGAAAATCAACGCCTTTTCGAGGAAGCTATACAGGCCCTTCTGGACAAGGCGGTCCTGGAGCCAGTCCCTCCTCAGGAGAGGAGTGTAATGGTTTGTTTGACAAACAGACACAGTGGTTTAGGATAAAACACAGTTTTATTGAAAACACAGTAATGAAATAACCTTCACAGGTCCTGTAGTATATCAGCAGAATAGTACAGACACACGACAGGTTAATAGATACATATGCCAATACAGGTCCAGCATAAACATAAAGTCAACAACAGTCTATACTGACACAGGTCAGGCAGATATGATGGATTCCCAGAAGCAAGGTCTTGAATAGGTTAATGATCTTCAGAGTGTAAACAGTCCCATGTGCAGAGAGGTCTGTGATGGGGCTCTCTGTATATAGACAGCTGTAGAACTCGTAACGCCCAAAACCAGATAAGCAGAATTAGCGTGAACTGCCTTGGCAACAATGGGAACCGAGACACATGAGGTATTGCCGTAGCAATAACGGAGACAACACTTGCACTCTGCTGAAGTATACCAGAGGCAACCGGTGGATCACCTGCCGGATCAGTAACGGAGACAGACTCTTACACTAAGCAGAGGCAGTAACGGAGACTAGGCCCAAGGTAAACTGCCGTAGCAGTAGCGGAGACATCACTTGGACTCTGCAGCAGTATAATCGGAGGAAACTGGTGACACAACTGCCGGAGCAGTAACGGAGCCAGACACTTGTACTGAGCAGAGGCAGTAACGGAGACTAGGCCCAAGGTAAACTGCCGTAGCAGTAGCGGAGACAACACTTGCACTCTGTAGCAGTATAACAGGAGGCAACCTGTGGCTCAACTGCCGGAGCAGTAACGGAGGCAGACACTTGCACCGAGCAGAGGCAGTAACGGAGACTGGCCGCTGATACTCTGCAGGAGGAATGAACCCAATTGCCAGACAGTCAGAATGTCGCTTAGGCAACACAGCACAGGAACGCCAACCAAGCTGGGTCGGATCACGGAGCAGGTACGTCAGCCAAGCCGGGTCGGATCACAGAGCAGGAACGTCAGCCAAGCCGGGTCGGATCGCGGAGCAGGAACGTCAGCCAAGCCGGGTCGGATCGTGGAGCAGGAACGTCAGCCAAGCCAGGTCGGATCGCGGAGCAGGAACGTCAGAAGAATAGTCAATCCGGGTCGGTACACAGGGGCAGTAGACAATATGCAGAGTAGTCAGGCAGGCCAATTCTGTACACTGGGAATCACTGAGCAGAAATAAGCACTGGAACAGGAACACCACGAAAGGGCATCGGAGGGGTGCCCATAGCCCAGTATATAAAGGTCATACTGGGCGGGACTAACACACGGTAGCCAATGGGAGCAAGACACAGGCTGAACTGACAAAAAAAAAAAAAAAAAAAAAAAAAAAAAAAGAGCACGGGCACTGTGATAAGGAGCTTGGGGCTCTACCCCAACCTCTTTGTGTTTTCAAAGATAGAAGGTGGCTGTCGTCCCATTTTGGATCTGAAGGATCTCAACTCCTTTGTGGTCCGGTCTCAATACCACCAGGAGTCTCTGTGCACTGTGATAGCCATGTCCCCTGGGGAATTTCTGGCCTCTCTGGATTTTCAAGATGCCTATCTGCACATCACCATTCATCCAGAGAGTCGGCAGTATCTCCACTTTGCCTGCGACCGAGGGCACTTCCAGTTCTCTGCCCTCCCCTTTTACCTGACCATGGCTCCTCAAGTCTTACACAGAGTCCTAGGTGCATTGATCTCCGTCCTTCATTGGAAAGGTATCAGGGTGACTCCATATATGGACGACCTCATTCTGAAGGCCTCTTCTCCGGAACTCCTTCACCAGCAGGTGTAGGACTGCATTCATGCTCTCTCCCATCACGGGTGGATTTCTCACGGATGAAGTGGCTCATCAGATAGCACTGAAGGTCCAGGCTGTCCTGTCTCAGGATCCGGTTCCAGCCAAGAAGTTGTCTTCCTTGGTGGGGAAGTTCATTTCCACCACAGAAGCAGTTCTGTTTGCCATGGCTCACACCAGGGAACTTCAGAGGTTTCTAATCTTGGCATGCAGGGGCCGACCAGATCTCCTGGAAAGATCACGTGGAACGGAGCCTCTTGTGGTGGCTCAACCTGAACAATCTCCTGAAAGGCAGACCCTTCCTGGTGCCCTTCTGGACCAGGCGACGACGGATGCCAGCCTCTCTGGATGGGGAGCAGTGCTGGGGCACTTGAGTGTTCAGGGCCAATGGTCTCAGGAGGAATCTCTCCTTCCCATCAATGTCTTGGAGCTTCGGGCAATATTTCATGCCCTACATCACTGGACACGGCAACTGGATGATTGCCCGGTCAGGGTTCAGTCGGACAACGCCAAAGCGGTAGCCTACATCAACAAGTAAGGTGGCACAAGAAGTCTCGCAGCTTGGCTAGAGGTCAAGGTTATTTTGTCTTTGGCAATGGAGCATGTCCCTGCCATTTCCGCAGTTCATATTCCTGGCGTAGACCATGTTCTAGCAGAGTTCCTAAGTCGGCACACGGTGGACAGCAGAGAGTGGAAACTACATCCAGGGGTGTTCAAACTCCTCATCCAGCAGTGGGGTCTTCCATGCATTGACCTGATGGCAACCAGACACAACAGGAAGGTTCCAACATTCTGCTCTCGCTGAGCGGATCCCCTGGCTCTGGCAGTGGATGCCTTGTAGATTCGGTGGACATTTTCTCTGGCATACATCTTTGCTCCCATTCCCCTATTGCACAGGGTGATACGGAAACTGCGACTGGAGCGCTGCCCAGTCATTCTGATTACCTGCCCCCCCCTTCCCGTCCAGACCTTCTTCTACAGGGTTACCTCTGGAAGGAAGACGTTCATCATCTGGCTTTTATTGTATGGAGACTGAATCCTCAATTTTGAAGAAGAGAGGATTTTCTTCAGGCGTGGTGGCTGCTATGCTTGGTGCCCGCAAGCCTGTTTCCTCTAAGGCCTACCATCATGTTTGGTCTACCTTTCTATCTTGGTGTGCTGACAAACAGGATTTTGACCTTCCTACAGTTCTTTCCTTCCTCCAGGATGGTGTGGATAAGGGTCTCAGTCTGAGTTCTCTTAAGGTTCAGACTTCTACGCGCTCTGTCTTCTTTCAGAGGCATCTTGCTATCATTCCTGATGTGAAGGTTTTCTTCCACGGTGTTGCGCATACCTGTCCGGTGTTGAAGTTCCCTGCTCCTCAGTGGGACCTTAACCTGGTCTTGGGAGTGCTTCAGCTCCCTCCTTTTGGGTCCTTTGCTACCATTCCTTTACATATGCTGACTTGGAAGATGGCATTTCTCCTGGCAATTGTTTCTGTTCATTGAGTTGCAGAGCTGCATGCCCTGTCTTGTAGACCACCCTTTTTGATCTTTCACAAGGACAAGGCAGTGGTTCGCACCTCACAAGAGTTTCTCCCGAAGGTGGTGTCTGAGTTCCACATTTAATAAGGAGATTGTGGTTCTTAACCCTACTTCTGTCAAAGAAAGGGATCTTCATCTGTTGATGATGTTCGTTGTCTCAAGTTCTTTGTGCATCGCACTGAGTCCTTGCGGCAGTCTCACACTCTTTTTGTCATTCCTGAGGGTCCTAGGGCAGGGAAGCCTGCTTCCAAGGTTACCATCGCTTCTTGGATCAAGTCCACGATTTGTAAGGCGTGCGAACTTTGGAAGAAGCCTGTTCCGTTCAGGGTCATGGCTCATTCTGCCAGGTCTAACACTATCGTGTGGATGTGCTGGCATCGGCTGATGCCAGTTTTGGGAGGAAGATCCTGGAAACAGCCTTGCCTGTCTGAGATCTCTTTAGTCTTCCAGTACTCTCACTTTTTAGCCCTGTTGGCTTTAGTTCAGTATGCTGTGTAACAGTCCCTGGGGTTTGTTTGCACCTGTTCAGTGTCCGTTGACACTTTGCGGTTATTGTTGAGCTATTCGTGATCTGTAGGTTCCTTGGTGCTCTGGTGACTTTGGGGGCCTGCGCCTGGTCCTTGCCTTTCTTCCCACCCTGGGGAACTTAATGGTTGGACATCCCAAAGTTACCAGTAACCTTTATTGGACAACAGAGAAAAGAGGATTTTAGTCTTACCGGTTAAATCCTTTTCTCTTAGTCCATACAGGTTACTGGTCTCCCAACCTGTCAAGGGACCATGCTTGGCTCTCCTGTGGCAGAACGCTGGGGTCCTTTTCGGGTTCATGCTCACAGGAGTCTTCCTTTACCTTCTTACTACCTAGTCAATAGTTAGTCTGCAAATCTTACTGGTTGGGCATTGGCTAGCTGCAAGCTAAGGAGAGGAGGTAGGCTCCACCCAGCAGTCACTTCTCAGAATTGTTCCTGCCTATTAAAGGGGCTGACTGCCTACCCAAGGTTACCAGTAACCTGTATGGACTAAGAGAAAAGGATTTAACAGGTAAGACTAAAATCCTATTTTTTTCAACTACACGGTCAGCTATGGAACTTATTCCTTTTTCTGTTATCTGAAGATGGGGGAATGTTTGTGATTTGTAAGTCTGCATCAAGGTGACAGATTCTCAAAAACTGAATGGTTATGGATGCTATAGACACATGCACAAACCAACTTCACCATAGGGAACAAATAAACATCCTCCAGGTTCCCTTTGATTTTAAGTGGGGCTTCTAACCCTTTGAATGCTAGTGAGGTCTTCATGCGTATTGCTTCATAATGCTTTGGTGACTTCTCTAGCATTCAAGGGGTTAAAAGCCCCATTTAATAAATGAGTGTTTTTGTTTCCATGATGCAATAAGTTTGCTGCAGTGCTGCCTTAAATCCCTTAAAGATTAAAGAGAGCCACAATGCATTGCTTTTCAATGTGCTGCATCCCCCCAAGTCTTTAAGGGGTTAAAACCTCACTCAATTTTTTTCCCGATGGGTTATCGTTATGTCTTTCTCTCTCATTCAGTGGCTGGGGTCCTGGGGTTCATCATTGGGAAGATCTCTTATGCAAGAGAATGCCAGAGAAAGTTTGAGACAGCTGGAGTGCACAACATGGTAGAGGCTGGATTTGGTCCTACGTTTGGTGGAGGATTTGGACCAGGATTCGGCAGACCTCATCACAAGTATGCACCATTTATTTCACCTTCGCCGGACTCCTGAACATTTAATTGTAAATTGTATTGGAGCTGACTAGTTAAAGGGGAGGTATACCCTAGGTATAAGTAACGTTCCTTATGTTCAAAATAGAAGTGGAGTAAGTCTGGAGCATACAACATGCACCACAGGGGAGAAATAGAAGTTCCCATTGATTTTAATTGAGGAATTTAACCCCTTGAATGCTAGAGAGGTCTCCAAAGCACTGCTTTCCAATTCAAATAATCAAATTCTCTTAAAAGCTCCATTTAAAATCAGTGGGGATTTTTGTTTTAACAGAGATTATTAACTAGGTAGAAGTCTTGCATACAGCAGCCTGCATATGATCTGCAGTTGTCTGTATTCTTCATGCACTATTTTAGGTCTGTACTGAGTTTACACAATAAACAATATACTTTATCAGTCTTAATTGGATTAGCCATAGAAAGTGAGCCATGCCCTTAATTTTATTTTACAGGCATGTCAAACATCTGGCCAGTACCTGTGCTTGCCCTACCACCACCATTGATCTGCAATCTGTTGCTCAGTTTTGAAAATAGTGGGACAGAGAGTAGGAAGTGTTAAAACAAGCAAGGGGCCTTAGTAGGCACAGAAGGGTGTCTGTGTTGGGTGCTCCGTCACTTCAATTGTCCTACCACATTCCAATGTCATTGTTTCTCTTTGCCTTGTTCAAGGCTGAGTGTCAGTGTATATGTGTTATTGTGACTACTGGTACACAGTGGAGAAAGGCAGGGGTGTTGCAGTTACACTGTAGGTGTGAGTTTGACTTCCAGTGGAACAAGGCTGTGGGTGTCAGGCAGGGTATGTATACCTCTTCTGTGACTGCCAGTGGGACAAGGCTTGGGAATCAAACACTGTTTGTGTGTCTGTCATTCTGTGACCTACCAGTGGACAGTGAAACAAGGCAGTGTATGTGAGGTTCTGTGTGACTTCCAGTGGAACAAGGCTGATTTGCCAAACAGTGTATCATAGCAATATAAATTGTATATCTTGTGTGTGGATATATATATATAATATAATATAATTATCTCAAATATTTACACACTAGCAAAAGAAGCACAGCATTGTCTGTGTGCGAAGAGGCAGGGAGATGGAAGAGAGATTCCATTGTCCTATGGTAGATATTTATTTATTTATTTATTTCTCTCTCTCTCTCCCTCTCTCCCCTCCCCTCCCCACTGGTACTGACAGAGCCACCGCTATACTGTCTGTCCCATTTTTAGACATAGAGCTGAAAATACAGCCTTTTTTTCCTATCTGTTAGCCACGCCACACATACAGTATCTAACACCCCATATATGTTCCAGTGTCCATTGGTCATCATAGAATCACACATGCACTGTGTGACACCCTAGAGTTGTACCACTGTCCTTTTGAAAGACAAAATCACATAGCCACTGTGTGTGACACTTTAGACCTGTTGCACTGGTGGTAGCTACAGAATTACATACGCTTTGTGTGACTCTCCAGCCTAGGCAAAGAATAACACTTGCATTGTGTGACTCCCAGGGATGTAGTTTGAAACTTCTTGGGCGGTTCTGTCTCCGTGCACTGTCAACCTGGGGCGTTCACACTGCTGAACATACTGCTAAACGATCTAAGTGATGAAATAGAAGTGATGAAATCAAGGTGTGGGACTTAGAAACAGAATAATAGGAAAATACTGCAGTGGGTATGTTAAAAAAAAGAGAGAACGTGTCACCAATCAACTTTTATGAGAAGTGTCTGGGGCATGTTCACTAAAGACTTTGTCCAGCAGCAAACATAATATAAAGTCCCATATCACTAAAATATCAAAGCTGTGAGTATAGATTACATTGTGTAATCAGCATAAGGTAATTATATTGAAGAAGGGAGAGGAATGATAATCCTTATGATGTCTTGGTGCCAGTTGCAGAATATATTTTAAACTCACCACTTGCATCTGTCATCAGTATTGGACAGTCTTTTGTAAACATGGACAAGTCACAGAGGCAGGTATTACTAATTAGCATGAGAGGCTTCCTGCCCAATCACCAGAGGATAGGGCAGGGAGCCTGTGGAGGTACCGGGTTGTGTACCTGGGCAAAAATTAGATCTGTAAGTCCCAGTTCTGTGAAGTGTGCACCTGGTGGCTGAGGGTAAAATTAATGAATGACCTCTGTGCCAAGGGTGGTAGAAGGGAGAGAGACCTTTATGGTTTAAGAGATATTCACAAGCAAAGTGTCCCCCTCCCGCCCCTTTTACTGATGTCACACTGCTCACCCAAAGCAGAAGGGAGGTGCCCAGGTAGATTGCAGAGAGGGACAATCTTCAGTTAAGATAAGGGAAAACCTGAAAAGCTTGTCAAAGGGGGCAGGGATTTCATTGTTTTCATAGGAATAAGAGTGTCCCCTTCTGTTATCTGTCTGGTCTATAGACTGCATTCCACATCTGAGAAGAGATTGTTTACAGTAGGTAAAAGGGGCGGGAGGGGAAACTTTGCTTGTGAATATCTCTTAAACTATAAAGGTTTGAGAGATAAAACTTATATCGTTCTTCATGTTTTTTTAATGCCTACAAAATAAAATAAAGTTAAAACGATATTACTATCCCTTTAACTCTTCCTTACTGTCGCATTGTGTGGCATTATCTAGTCAGTTTAGCTATTTTATTATGGGTATTGGCTTAAAATAATGAACATCTCTGTAATTTTCCAGTGTGGCCTACCCATTATTTTTATATTTCATATAAATATTCATTTAAAATTGCATACTATGGTAATTGAAGGAGGGTGGCTCTCCAGCTGTTATGGACTACAGCTTCACTGGCCAGAAGAGGTTGATAGGATCGATAGCATAATAGCTGGAGAGACTTAATTTGTCAACCCCTGTATAATTATAGATTGCAATTCCCTAACCAACCAAACAGAATGGCCAATACAAAGGCTATACATTATGGTGAATAGCCCCCTGGATAGTAAGGTTATCTCCAATGAATTACTTTGCATCCAAAAGATTAAGAAAAATGTATTTCCTTTTTAAGGACAGCCCTGAAATGACAGTGGCTGAGTTACTGATTCCAAGTAAACCAGAGATGATCATCCCTGATATTCAGGAACATTTGATGAACGTAAATGGATAGTAATGTTTCACAAAAAAGCAGCTCCAATAAATCTTCATAGTATTTGGGTTGTGGAGAGTGTTATTTCATTACTGTCAGAGTTGTAGTTCAAGAGTAATTGAATGATAAAGTATCCCCCACCTGCCCCTTTTACTTAATGTAAGACCCCACACCTCAGGTGTGGAATCTGGTCACTTGACTGGACAGCTCTCCGCAAGGGAGAATCTTCTTACTGTGAGCATAAGGAAAACCCTGCTCACCTTGACAGAATTTTCAGTTTTTTTCCTTCACTCTCACTGAAGATTGTCCCTCTCTGCGATTTCCCCAACCCCCCCGCCCCCGGTCAGTCTTGCTGATCTAAGGTGAGCAGTGTTACATCCGTAAAATGGGCGGGAGGGGGATATTTTATCATTCAATTACTCTTGAACTACAAATCTGACAGTATTGAAATAACTCTCCACAACCCATATATATATATATTTTTTTTTTGTGAAACCTTACTATCCCTTTAAATGGATCGTCTATGGACCAGTCTGAAATATTATATATTGGTGGAAAATTTCTAAAGTAATGAAAATTGTCAGACGTTTGTTGGTCTATAGACTTTGTGTACATTGTCTTTTCTTTGTTTTCATTTCAGACATTGCCACCACACCTGTGAGGAATGCAAGGCAAAAGGTGCAAAGGAACAGACACCAGAGAGCCAGCCCTCTACCTCCTAAAGGTCTGTCCTAGTCCCTAATAAATAAAGTAATAGTGCATGGATCTTAAGTGGACCTGTCTCCAAGACAAATTTATTTGATTGTTTGGCATATTAAAATGTGCCTGTATGTTGTACTAGCCACATTTTGTAAAATATAATAGCCTTCATGTTTTGTGGCTCAGTATAGCACCTTATGCGTGCAGTTATTTTTGAGGTCAAAGTTCTCGCCATCTGTGCTATTAGAAATGACCTCAGTGTGTGGACTCTGCCTACATTTATTCATAGCAGTGTGTGATCATTTTGGTCCAGCACATAAACTAATTAACGTAAAGTGTCACTGTGCCATCAATAAATACCTTATTAAAAACAAATTACTAGAACAATATATACTCACTTTTTTATGCCAGAGGGGTGGGCAACACATTGCTTTGCTTCTCTTTAAAGTGAATTAGGGCAGTGATGCATGTTTTCAGGATTCCCTTGCATGATCACAGGTGGGTAATCATTGGCTCAGTCATTTTGATTGATCTCCATGTGCTTAATTAGCTGTTTCCATTAACCTGTCTTATAGTCACTGTCTGCAATTCTGGGGCAAACCAACTGCACCTCATGGGTAAAATAACAAATTCCAATTGATTTTGATTTGGGATTTTAAGGCTTTTGAATGCTAGCGGGGTCTCCAGTATTCTGTCATTCATAGGATTAAAAGGCCTCTTTAAATTAAGGGAGGTATTTCGTTTCCTGTTTTCCTGCAAAATTGCCCCACTTCCTCTTTGTGTAAATGATCCATCTCCTCCATAATGCTGACCCAGCTGCAAAGAAGCGTAGTCCTGTCAATAATAAGTAGATTTGCCATCTCTCATCTCTGTTAGCGTCCACCTATAAAATATACATAGTGCAGGGCATCATAGGAACCATTACAACCTTAAAGGGGAACTTTCACCTCCGCATTATCATTTTTGTATCGCTTCCTTTGTGTCCCCTCTGTACATTGCAGTGTTTTTTTGCCTAAAAATATGTTTAAATGAAGCAAAAAGGTACTTGAATTTTGTACCTGATGACGTTAGCAGCCGCACAGCCGTGCACCGTATGGTGCAGAAGACACTCCCACAGCCTCAGCTCCTTTCACTTGCCCCAGCATCCTCCGATGACGGAGGCGTTCTGTTAATAAGCTGGAGAGAGATCTCATTGGCAGAGATCGATATATAGCCAATGAGATCTCTCTCCAGCTTACTAACAGAACGCCTCCGTCATCGGAGGATGCTGGGGCAAGTGAAAGGAGCTGAGGCTGTGGGAGTGTCTTCTGCACCATACGGTGCGCGGCTGTGCAGCTGCTAACGTCATCAGGTACAAAATTCAAGTACCTTTTTGCTTCATTTAAACATATTTTTAGGCAAAAAGAAACACCGCAATGTACAGAGGGGACACAAAGGAAGCGATACAACAATGATAATGCTGAAGTGAAAGTTCCCCTTTAAAACAAGGGTGGGCAATGTGTGGGTCTCCAGCTGTTGTTAGACTGCATTCTTATACTTTACAATCCAGTAACCTCTTGAGAGTCCTTGCTTGATAAGTACTGTTATTACTCTGCTCATTGTACTTAGGTGAGCACTATACTGAGAGGCTGTATGAATTAGTGTGTATGGCATTCAATGTGGGAAGTCATCTTTACTCATATACATAGGCTATAGGTATAGGATTTGTCCCATTATTGACTTTAACTCTTTAAAGGGATAGTAATACTTCGTTTTATCTTTATTTTATTTTGTAGGCATTAAAAAAACATGAAGAACGATATAAGTCTTATCTCTCAAAC
This sequence comes from Rhinophrynus dorsalis, assembly GCA_037306005.1. NCBI lineage: Eukaryota > Metazoa > Chordata > Amphibia > Anura > Rhinophrynidae > Rhinophrynus > Rhinophrynus dorsalis. The sequence continues at coordinate 97,336,492 of CM074718.1, read as the reverse complement.
CTTTATGGTTTAAGAGATATTCACAAGCAAAGTTTCCCCTCCCGTCCCTTTTACCTAGTGTAAGCCATCTCTTCTCAGATGTGGAATACAGTCCATAGACCAGACAGATAACAGAAGGGGACACTCTTATTCCTATAAAAACAATGAAAGCCCTGCCCTCCTTGACAAGTTTTTCAGCTTTTTCCCTTATCTTAATTGAAGATTGTCCCTCTCTGCAATCTACCTGGGCACCTCCCTTCTGATCTGGCTGAACAGGGGGGGGAATACTTTGTTTGTGAATATCTCTTAAACCATAAAGGTTTGAGAGATAAGACTTATATCGTTCTAAATGTTTTTTTAATGCCTACAAAATAAAATAAAGATAAAACGAAGTATTACTATCCCTTTAAGGACCAGAGGGTTAAGCAATACATTGCAAATCCCTTTGGTCCTTAAAGGTTATACCAGCCATGAGCTGACAGCTATACATTGCTGGAACATCTTTGTATTTCATCAATGAGCAAGCACAAATCCATTCATAAAAATGAGAATGGAAACACATGGAAGTGTGCTCCTATTTTGAGTGTTTCACCTTCATGTTTCAGACCTTGGATCGTGGAGACAACTCAAATGCATTGTTTTGCCGTGAATAGCAATGTCTGTAGTATCCAGAGATTTAATAAATGGACCCCTGAAAGGGTTAGTAATACCCAAAATATAGAATACATTTTATGGTAGATTTTACAAAAATAAAGAATTTGCAGAAAGTCCCATCTCTCAAACCTTTATGGTTTGAGAGGCATTCTCCGCTCAAGTCCCCCTACCCATGTCAGCTGTAAAGCTGACAGAAGGAGATCTGTGTTGGCCGACACAAGGAGGCTCTTCAGCAGAGCCACAATAGCGATATTTGAAAAGATTGACTTCATTGTTACGGTCTACAAAGTGTGCTTACAAACCAGGACCTTTCCAGTGAAGTAATTCTTTTTAAAAAACACAATTTCTGCTCTGCTGCAGAGCAGCTGGCTGGTCCCAGGACCAGGATCTCCTGCAGTCAGCTAGACGCTGATGTCATAAGGGAAGGGAGGGGGGAACTTTAGCGGAGGATATCTCTCAAACCGTAAGGGTATGAGAGATTAGGACTTTCTGCAAATACTTTTTTGTAAAAATCTACCGTATAGAATGCACTTTATTTTGGGAACTGCTAACCCTTTAAGGCTGTATTTTGAAAAGAAATGTAGAATAATTCTGGAACTAACCAACTGCATTGTAGGGGAGAAATGAACTTAAATGCAACAAAAGGAATTACAGGAAGGAACTGACGTATGAAAGTCTAACCAAAACTGGCTTATTTACGCTAGTGAAATTATGCCAAAGAGGGGATATTGTATAAATATATACAATCTAGTGAGCTTTTCATTCTAAGGCATGATCATTAAGAGGAAAGGAGGTTTCAGCATCAGCAGATGAAGGTTATTTTAAAGTAAGATTTATTAAACTGTAGAATAATTTGCCTAGGGCTTTGGTAATGGCGGATACCAAACTGAGATGACAGTTAATCCACCAGCTGTGGAATCTGTTATTTAAAAAAAAAAAAAAAAAAAAAAAACGCAGTGTTGCAGGGTCTAGTCCCAGCAAAGTCAGCTCAGCCTTTCACCCTTCTGAGGTAGATAAAAGGAGTACCCAGGACACACTTGAAAACGAGAGACAAACTTAATGTTTTTTTCCTGGTAAAATACTTTTCGTCAATAAAAAAATTAATGAATATGTTTATATAGTATGAAGTGTACACAGAGCTTTACAAGTTTAAGGGTTTGGACAATACAAGGCGAAAAGTGCGTAACAAAGTGAAACACTAGAAGTGGTGGGGTCCCTGCTCAAAAGCTTGCAATCCAAAGTGGTAAAAGGACACACGCACAGAGTATGAGGTATTAGTAGGTTAGACAGGACAGTCTGATAAATAGACCCATTTTACAGTTTGGAATGACTGGGTTGTTCTGTTGTAAATTTTGAAACTGATGCATGTGTGTTTTGTATGTATGTATGTATGTGTATATGTGTGTATAAATATATATATAATAATACGGGGTTTTTAAACCTCTTGGGTGCTAGGGAGGTCTCCAGTGCATTGCAAAGCTAAATCAATAGGACTTTGGGGAATTTTTATATCTCCCCTATGCAGCTGGTATGCCCCAGATAACTTCCATTTTTCTTTTATAAATACGGTCTAAGTTACAGAATATGAATGCCTCACCAATGTGTTCCACGTAAAGGCATATCGTGTTTCCTTATTCAGTGTTCTTGCAGCAATTTTTATAAAACAAAATATGTTTTGAATTAATTTTTTTTTCCTCTCTTGTTTTAGTGATGTTTCTAAAGTAAGAGATTCCGTTATGGAAGAGGAGACGTAAAAAATAAAAATATTGTTTGTTACCAGTAAACTGATTCTTTATAATAAAAGTGTATTTAAAATTGTGAGCTGTGACTTTTTTTTTTTTTTTTTTTTTTGTATGTATATTTTACGTATCTAAAAATTAAATTATGTTCACTTAGCTATTTTTCTTTTCAATCTACAAGTAGGAGTTCTAGATGTTTGTTTAACCACCCTCAAAGGCACCATTAAATTTCCTACTTGCATAACTTAGAGGCTAGAAACTGCCTACTGTAATTTGTGCAGATCCTGGTACTTCCAGGTAGGTGTTTTTTTTTTTGTTTTTGTTTTTTTTACAAAAAAAAAAAAAAACATCTCTTGTTTTACAAATATCAGGTCACCCCAAAAAGACAACATGGGTGGTAAAATAGGATATCTTATCTCTGTACATTTAAAGATTATGTAGAACAATTATTTTTTAGACCTATCATACCGCCCATCATTTCAAATTACCAAAGAGGAACACATGTTTTATATGGTAATATTGTTGGTGCAACTGGTAGGCAGGGAATTACCTACAATGTTTAGGTTACTCCATGACCTATTGACAGCTCTTTATGAAAATGTAATAAATGATTTAGAACAAGACCAAGTGTCTATTTACACAAGTTAGTTTGTAAGCATATATACTGAAATAATAAACATTAATGTGAGTTTTATTGCTTTGGAGCAATGTGATACATTTACAGTGTAAGAGGGATTTAGATTTCAGAGAGGGACTGTCCCTTCTACAGATGAACACTTGGGAGGTATGGTATATGCAAAAGTAAATTTTAGGCCTCAGGAAACCGACATTTTAGAGGCTAGCATGGAGTACAACACCACATTTTAGGTGTTAATGTTTGTTCAATAGGCAATACCTCTCTTTGGTATTTTCCAGTTCTGTTTTGCAAGATGAAATCCAACATGTATTTTAAAACTGCAGGGACTGTCGGTTTATAAAGTTTAACCCATTTGTTCAGAGCTTGGAAAATGCAGCTCACTGACTAATATTGTGTATATGTATTTTTTTGGCCCTTTAGTCTGTCTGGTTCTACATATACATCAGTATTGCTAGACAGAAAATATCACTTCTGCCTTTCTCTGTAAAGGAAGAGTGCTACATTCTATCATGAAACACAGCACTGATACACTGTAGCTGCCTGTCAGAGGTGGAAGAGCCAGAACTGATATGTTCTCTGGCAGCACAGCTGTTAACCCTTTATGGACCAAGTAAGTGTGTAGTATATTGCAAAACAATATAGTGTGTAATCAGACAGCCAGATAAAAATCTCATTTACACTCCCATCTCTCATTTTCTTGTCCTCAGGCCAACATAATTTCCCTCTCTTACCTTAGACATTTGAGAGATCTCCAACTATGGGTGTCTGCAGAAATGTGTCCAGGATGGGGTAAAGCTAAAATATGCTCCATAGGCCAGTCGTCCCAAACCCTATGTATATCCTGGGGGGGTTCCCTCTCTTGCTCCCCCACCCCCAACCTATGTCTTCAATGCATTGTTTTGTATGCCTCTGTAACATCAAAGTGGTCAACTAACACAATAAAAGATAAATATGTTTGTGGAGTCCCAGACTATGGGATTGCATGATGTAGTTTTACAGAATGGTTCCAGTTCTGGGAGTGAGAATAGAAAAAACAAAAGTCCAAACATAGTGGTGGATTTTATAAGATCTTCAAGAAACCAGTTAATATCTGTTTAATTCCCTCTCACTGGAGACAGAAATTAAGTAACCTTCTTCTACTTTTGATCACCCTTGTTATGACCTCCCCTTTTCCTGCATTCCTCAGTGATCCTGATCCAGTAGGGGTGTAGCGGACAGCTGTCCCACATGAGCGTCAACTGAATATTATTGACTGATTCCCATCTTGGTCCACCATTGAATGGAGGTTGAGATGTGCATTGTGACTTTCAGTGTAGCTTGTGTGAAAGATCTGCTGGTGGAACCATAGATACCCTATTGCAACTTTTAATGTGTTAGTTAACTGTGTGGAAGGCACCAAAGTCCAGCAGAAGGGTATGCAGCTCATTAAAAAAGCAATGTGTTGTACACCCCTCTCATCCTTAAAGGGTTAAGAGCACAGTGGTCGCGGATATGTAGTCATACATATGCTGTATGGAGGCATCCATTCATTCATACTTATTCCTGGGAACTCTCAGAAATTGACCCCGAGACTTGGGGTTTTCAGAGTGAAGGGACAGTTTCTCAAGGTGAACGAGCCCAATGTTAACTCCGTGTTAACTATTTTCTCATCTGCAGCAAATAACTGCTTATTTAGTCACTAAATTGCTACCAGAAAGACAAAAGGATAAATCCTGCTTCTCTTTTGTATGTTCAGGCAGTGAAAGTTCCAACATGTTAAGGGTTCGTTGAGGACCTATAATCAGGGATCTATCGCCTGAAATCTACATGCTGGGGAGTTTGACAGGTTAATATTTCAAATACCTCCGGGTCAGCTGATATTGAAAGTTACCAGCTATGTTCATGCTTTGTGCAAGACCCAATAGCATAGATATCTTGATAAGGGTCTCAGAAGTGCAGCATAGTTTATTATCTGTGTGAGATAAGGTAACGGAAATAGATGCATGTGGCGCGATGCAAGAAACATTTGCATTGGTTAACGGCACTTTTGTGCGCAGATAGATTTTGTGCATGTTCTAATCCAGGAAGCTAAATACCGAATGGTTCTTGAATTGAGCATAAAAAATTCCATTTTACGACAACAGTACACAGACATATAAATTCATTCGCCATAGCAGTTCTTGCATTAGGCGCATTCGCTATTCCGCTCACACAGATTCGTTAATCTTAGCCATGGCCACAAAAAAATATACGCAGCCGTTCGCTAATCTTAATTTTTTCATGTTCAATTCAACAAAATCATGCGCAAACCTATTCCCTAGTGGTTTTCACACAGGAAATAGTGATTGTGCACGTTTCCTGCATCGCTCCAATGGATACTAATCTTAGTAAATTCAATCTAGTTTTGGTCTCATTACAAGCTACCCAATAAAATATACCAAAATATGAATGTGTAGGACAGTTTGCATATGCACTAGTAAAGTAACTTCAGGATAAGATTTTTGGGATCTAAAATAAAGCATTTTCACAGTTGCTACTTTGGAGTCTGTGATATTTATTGATTTTATATCACTACTAGTTGAAGAGCCAGTTACACGGGCCACAGTGCCACTGTCTGCCGGTCATGGTGCAATCATGCTCAGAGACTGCCTGCGCCATGGCTGATACAGAGAGGATTGCAGCACGCGCAGCAGTGCTCATGACTGCGTCGTTACACGCGTTTTAGCAAATTATTATATAGGAGGATTTCAGTTTCAGGTACTGGTGTTCTTTATGGTAGGGGTGGGCTGTAGACGGACGATGAAGATGAAGTTCTCTTGGTAACAGGGGGGACTAAAACATCTAAACTATTTTACAACTGCACTAAACGTGTGCAAAAATCAGTAGCAGAATTTTATTTAACTTTTTTCATATTTATATATACTTATATGGTACAAAACAATTGCCTATTCATTCCACAGTAAACTGTGGCCAGTAGAAAAATGTATTTTGGACCGTCATAATTCAAAATGTGCCGGTGGATGACCGGGATTGTCAAATTGTTGTGTTATGAGAACTGCAAAACATTGAAAGGAATTTTAAAATCCACTCCATACATGGAGGGATAAATGCTTTAAACATAATTATTTACATTGATAGTTGTTAACTTTGAAACTATTTAAACTGTGGTAAAGGGACATCATTACAAAAAATCTGAAAATTGTTACTTTCCAATTAAATATTATGTACTTCATATAAACTATAGCTTTCCATGAGATAGTACCACCTGGTGACTGCAAGAGAACATTTCAGTTTTTGTGAAATACATTTAACCCTTTGAGTGCCAGAGGGGTACGCAATGCATTGCATTCAAAGAGTTAAAAAGTTTGAGCTGTAAATATGTTTCAGGTTAAAAAATCTCCCAAAAGTGAGAGTAACATTGATATAACATCTTGTCATAAAAAAAACTTACTGCTCCATTACCCACTCTGCTGCTGACATCTGTGAGATCTCTTTAGTATACCATCTAAGCCTGCTAAGAATGTCTCCCAGGTGTCTTAACAGAGTGGAGCAGAATTTAAGTCCTGTATACCAACATGTAGTCCTCTGTTGGATGTTTCAATGCAACCTGGTGATGTCGCCATTCTAGTGCATGATTAAATCACAGAGGCTGAGATTTCCACTAGACCACAATTAAGTATTTGGAGATAGGGGCAACTCCTAACAAAGTTCAAATCCCCTGCATCTAGTTTTATTAGAAAAGGACTTCTCCACCTTCATGTGACTCACATATTTGTATCCGTGAATAAAGTGAAATTAAATTGTGTACTTTGGAGCAGAAGTGTGAGTGAGCTCTAATGGAGCCCACATCTCCATCCCCCTACATCATATCATGATGAGTACTATCAGTGTAAAGGTAGAGTCTCCCCTCTTCATGTATGGTACGCATGAGGGTTTATGAAACATTTTGGTATCTTTGGAGTTCCACTTTATTGGAATTCTATTTAAAAATATAAACATTTTGGGGCATTCTGAGTAGATTTTTTTTTTTATCAAGTTAGGATGATTCAAAGAACCAATGGTATTGTTTAAACTAACGGGGACTGCTGAAAAACAAATGTCATGTGTGCTGTTCACTGAAAAATAACTGAAGCGGTCATTTTATTGTGACCAGCAACAAAAAGTACTAAAGTATCATAGCCCCGGTGGGAGAAATGTCTTAGGAACAAAGTGATTAAACAGAGAATTCTTTATTTTTAGTCTACAGAAACTTATCTCCTATTTGTTTACTTCAAGTATGGCAAGCACTTATCACAACTTTCCCACACCAGTGACGGTACAGTACCAGCCCATAGTTAGTCCTATTGCACATGTTCTACACTTGCCGTTCTCCTGGTGGCTTAGCTGATGGCCATCCCATTTGAACACTATCTGAATATTATGTGCTGGTGTCCAAGTGGGTCAGACATTCATTGGAGGTTGCCATAAGCATCTCAACCTCCCAGCGCCGCTCGTGTGGAAGATTCTCAGGATGCCCCATATGCCACTATGCAGATCTTCCTTGACTGACCACAGTAAAGATGCAGCTTAGTGGACTTTAGTACATTAACAGCATGCAAATTTTGCCCTTGTGAAAAGCACCATAGCCCAGCATTATACCCTTCACAACTGGAAATATAACAATCATTTCATTGGGGTCACCCTTGTGAAAGAGGCCTAAGGTGATCAATCAGAGTAAAATATGACTGTGTATGTCAGGGCTGCATTTGGAGAAGAAATGCACCATGCAGCACTACCCAGTTTTAATCATCCTCTTACATTTTCAGAGTTTGGTTGCTCCCCTTGAGGAAACACCAATTAATAGTTTGTATTAACAAACATGGGCCAGAGAGATATTTGCAGCTTGCTACAACACTGGACAGAGATGCATTTGCAGCTCCCTACATATAAACAGAAAATGCAAGTTTTCTAACATGTTTTGGGGCTCACGTACTTAAGAAAAACTTTTAGTAATGCTAGTTAGGAATACAGGGTATAAAAATTACCTAATTTGGTGGTGACGTAATGAAGGGTGATGATAGCCCGATAGATAATTCACTAAATCAGACGGATGAATCCCCAGGTATACAACGACAGCCTAGCCCGAGTCCAACAGTAGTACTGCCTCCAGAATGTTTCATGATTAAATTTGAGGAGATTAAGGAGGAATTTGTGAAAAATTTCTGGAGATTAAAAAGGACTTGAGAGGTCTGGTGGATAAAATGAGTTCTATAGAGACCAAACTGGAGAATTTGAATACTAAATATTTCTGTTTGGAAGATACCTCCATAAAGCTCTCAGAAAGTGGACACTCTGGAGCAAAAACTGAGAGATCTTGAGAATAGCTCAAGGAGGAGGAACCTTCGTTTTCGAAACATAGACAAAGGGATAGAGTTTGATCAATTGAAGGATTTTCTCCTGGGGTTATATAAGGAAATGGGACTTAAGATAGAAGACTCTGATGCTATTATGGAGAGAGATCATTGGTTGAGATGTCTGAAAGGCTTAGGTGAAGATCGTTCATTCTTTTATATTTAAGGAGTAAGTCCTTAGAGCAAGCATGGAGAAGAAAGTTACGAGTGACAAATATGGGAATATTCAAGTTTTTTAAGACTTGTCGTATGAGACCAGAAGGTGGAGAAAAGGATTTGCATCGGGTCTTGTCATTAAGACAAAACAACATCAGATATAGTTGGGGTTTTCCATCAACTCTGAGAGTGTGGTGGAAAGACCAAACTCATATTTGACTGTGTGGAAAATTTTGAAAATTGGAGGTTGTCCCTGAAATAAGTTTGTTGTAGAGATGAGAGTTTAAGAATTTCATGGAGTAAGAAGGAGAAGATTAGGGGTAGATAGGTTCCTAATAAGAATACTTATTTGAAATTGGTGTTAGTATTGGGTTGCAGACATGGGTGTGAGATTGTAGGTTAGGGGCTTGCACATTAGAAAAGAGGCTATACAGGGGAGTAGTTGGGGCACTGGGGAGGACTGTCTGAGTATTGGGGGTGTTGGTGATGGGAGGGTGAAGAGTGTTGTGGGGTAAGATAAAGATGGTGGCAGTAGATATGTCATCGGGTCACGAGTAACCGTATTAGGTGATTAGAGTGTGTATTGCACAGTTAATTAGGGTATTAATTATGTAAAAAAAAAAAAAAAGATTAATGTTAGTTGGTATGAAGTGGGATTAGGAGGTTATAAAGGTTTTGGATGAGGGTTGGTTGAGCGAGATGATAAACACTTTAGATATGGTGGTTTATTGTTTCATATTTTCACTGTGATTAGGCACATAGGGTTAGAATGGGAAGAGGTAGTTGAGGGAATATGGGATAAGATTAGGGGTATAGATAGTATTGGTTGGGATCCTATGGGATAGCCATTTGGGTTCGGAGGGGCCGTGACAGGACGGGATAGAGGGAGGTGAATGTTAAGAGAATTTCCTGTCCTGGTCGGGGCCTTCTGTGCCCACTGGTTGTCTAAGATGTAGGTTTTTGGGGGTTTTTAAGAATGGGGACTTAGAAAACTAAATATGGGGAAATGTCTAGATAAGGATGCTGCCGCCATGGATGTAGTGTTTAAGATCTGCAAGACATGGCATTTATGGCGACCGCATATGGTTCCAGGATATTGAGATCTGTTGGGTAGCCAGAGAGCTATTTTTAAGATCGATGGTTTAGAGGCTCTGGGGTGATAAGGTTGTGACAAGTATGTACCTTATGATGGATAGGATGTAATTTTTTCTTAATGTGGAGGGCTTAGCCAGGACGGGTTTATGTGTGGGTTTTTTTTTATATATTTTTTTTCTCCCCTTATCGGGTTCAAGAATGATGGTCCTCTCTCTGAGGGTTGTTGGACAGGTGACCACAGTAAGGGTTGAGAGGGAGGGGGCGGCTGAGGGAGAGAGGCTTGTCCTTGCTTCGTCCTCCTTCCTCTTTTCTCTTTTTTGTTTGGAGGCCTCGGATGTTTTCTTCTTTATCAGCTGTAGAAACTTTTAATGTTCACAATAATAATGTTTTTCTCCAATATGTTGCTTTTCCCCCACCTGATGTCTTAGATTAGACATAAGTATCGCGCAAAGATGGGGGTGCACGAAAAGTATACTGCATGGAGGGGCCATATAGATTTGCCTAGTTTGGTGGGTTGGTATTCCCTGCTTTCTAAAATTAGAAACAGGGTAGTACTGTGTAAATATGTGTGAGGGATGGGGGTTATCCTGACCCCAGTGAAGGGGGTTAAGGGTATAGGTCTTATGTTTGAAAGTATGTTTGTAACTAATGTGATGCGGGGGATGCTGTCTATGGAGAATACATGAATAGAGTATGCTTGGTAAATGTCTATGGTATGAATTCGCCTCAGAAACGTTCCATTGTCTACCATGACCTACTGAAAGAAAGAGTGACTATTGGATTTTTGCAGGAGACTCATTGGAAGTGAATGGATAAAATAGTATGGGGCAGGAACAAATTCCCAATAGTTAATCATGCATCGGATATGTGTAAAAAAAAAAAAAAAGCGTGACAGTGGTCTTTTCAGATGCTTTGCAAATAGATATTAAGTATAAATTATGTGATCCAAATGGGAGATATCTGATATTAGTCTGTAATATTAATGAGGAGATATATACACTGGTTAATGTTTATTTGCCCAATATTAGACCAACAAGCTTATTAAATCTCTATTCTTCATGGACTGACAGCAAGAGGAGGTAGATAGGGTTAAACTTGGGTGTTGTCTGCTTGTGGGAGATTTTAACTGTGTGATGGATGTTAAGTTAGATAAAAAGATAATGCTAGGAGGGACGGTGGATGAAAAGATTAAAAAAAAAAAAAAAAAAAATCCAAGAGTTCTGAATAGTATAAGCAATGAGTTTCACAGTACCTTCAGCAACGCTCTTCGTCTTTCCATGCGTCATCTGCAGGCAAGAGGCTTCAAGCATGCTGCAGGCCTCTGTTTTATGTGTGTTTGTTTCCTGTAGTCTCCTCCTACCCACTTCCTCCTTCTAGCTGCTCCTCCTACCTACTTCCTGTGGAGGGGTTTAAAGGGCAGACTGAGTCCTGACTCACCCTTACCTTGTTGTTCTGAGCAGTTCATTTTCTAGTATTCCTGAGTATGATCCGGCTTGTCTGTCCATCCATTCTGGTGCTGACCTGTGGCTCTGTCTGACTATTCTCCTGACTTATCCTTATAGTGGACACTCAATCTGGTGCAAACCTGTGGCTCTGGCTGACTACCTGAACTGTCTGACTACCCTCTCTGGTGCTGATCTGTGGCTCTGACTATTCTCTTGTTATTCCCCTGTAGCTAGCAGACACCCAATTTGGTGCGGACCTGGGGCTCTAGTAGACTAGCTATTTACTGACTGCAGGCGTGGGTCAAGCTTCCGCTTTCTCCATACTGACTGCAGGCGAGAGTCAGGTATCCTCTGCTACATTGCTGACTGCAGGCGAGAGTCAGGTATCCTCTGCTACATTGCTGACTGCAGGCGAGAGTCAGGTATCCCCTGCTACATTGCTGACTGCAGGTGAGAGTCAGGTAGCTCCTCACTACATCGGATCAAGATCCTGTGTTCCATTTCCTGCTCCTGGTCCCAGCAGAGCCTACCAGTGGCTGAGGCCTAGTCTCCAGCAGTGTGGCCAATCTGGGCAGTGCTTGCTGGCTTAGGACCCTCTGCTTGTTCTTGCTATATTGCTATTGTGTACTACCTTACTTATACTTTAATAAATTGCATTTTACTATACAGCACTGACTCCTGAATATCTCTGGGGAACCGTGACAGTAGGTTAATCTGACTGCTAGAACAATTGGGCCAAATATATATGTTCAGGTTGGTTTAATTTGGCAAACAGAACTAGATAGGGATGTCCCCTGTCCCCACTCTTGTACATTATGTCTATAGAACCTATGGCCATAAACATTAGAAATAATTTGTTAATTAAAGACTATTCTATGAAAAATCAAGAAATTAAGATCAGTCTTTATACAGACGATGTTTTGATTACTATTACTAATCCATTGGTTTCAGTGACGCATTTGATGGGGGAGATTCAAGAATATAGCTTAATATCAAACTATAAGATAAATAGAAATAAAACTACTCTTTTTGGACTTAATTTAGAATAGGGGTTAAAAGAACAATTGGGGAAAGATTCTGATTTTAGGTGGTTGTCAGTAGCCTTTGAGTATCTGGGTATTCAAATGACTAGAGATATAAAAGGAATAATGGAATATAATTATATGTGTTTATTGTAGCAGACGAACCAAAGTTTGAAGGAATGGAGATATAAGGAATTTTCTTGGTAGGGGAGGATTAATATCTGAAACTCCTATATAGTACCAAAGTGGTTGTACTTGTTTCAAACGTTACCCTTAGGGGTGTCTGAGTATTGGCTGAAAATGTTACAAGATAGCTTTGGCAGTTTTGTGTGGAAAGGTAAGAAACCCAGATTAAGTCAAGAGCGATTGGCATTAGAGTTAAGGACGAAGGCCTTAATTTCCCAATTATTAAAGAATGCTATTGGGCTGGTATAATATCCCATATATATAGATTACAAGCAGAGGAGTCTAAAAAAGAACAATGGTATGAAATAGAACAAGAGGATTGCGAGCTTAAAGGGATAGTAATGTTCCATAATAAAAGCAGCTCTAATTAATCATCATAGTATTTGGACTTTGGAGAGTGTTATTTCAATTCTGTCAGAGTTGTAGTTCAGGAGTAATTCAATGACAAATTATCCCCCTCCCGCCCCTTTTACTGATGTAACACTGCTCAGCCACAGCAGAAGAGAGGTGCCCAGGTAGACTGCAGAGAGGGACAATCTTCAATTAAGATAAGGGCAAAACCTGAAAAAACTTGTCAAGGGGGGCAGGGATTTCATTGTTTTCATAGGAAGAAGATTGTCCCTTGCTGTTATCTGTCTGGTCTATGGACTGCATTCCACATCTGAGAAGAGATGGCTTACACTAGGTAAAAGGGGTGGGAGGGGAAACTTTGCTTGTGAATATCTCTCAAACCATAAAGGTTTGAGAGATAAGACTTATATCATTCTTCATGTTTTCTTAATGCCTACAAAATAAAATAAAGATAAAATGAAGTATTACTATCCCTTTAAGGATTTAAAAACTTTATTATGGCACACTCCAAACCAAGGTAGATCGAAAAATAAAGGTGGTAATAATCGATATTGGGATATTTAGTGGATAGATGGGAATTAATTAAAATGGTCTTGAAAATGGATAGTGGTCTACCACCCACTACTTCACTGTCAATAATGGAATTTAATATGGAAGATATTGAGCTGGACTCTTGAAAGAGGAACGGTATTGAAACATCAGTTGGTTCAGGAGTTTCGTTTGCCTAAGGAGGAGATTTTTAAGTATCTTAGAGTAAAACATTTTTTGATAAGGAGATATTAAACCTTGGTGATGATATAAATAAATTAATTGTGAATTTGTTTAGTGGCTCTACAGTGGATAAAGTCCTTGCAAAGGGTCTAAAATTGATTAGATTATCTAAACCGATAAATAAGTTTCCAGTTATTCTGTTTTGGGAAAAAGATTTAGGATGTGAGATAGACCTGAAAGATTGGTGTAGGAGTTCAGTGCATTCTTTGAATTTAACAGAGACCCATTTTAAATTTATTAATAAATGGTATCTGGTCCCAAGTAGGTTGAATAAAATGTATACCCTTAAAAATTCCTCATTATGTTGGAGATGTGGTCAGCTTACTGGCACATACTTGCATATTTGTTGGGGATGTGTTAAACCTATTTGGGATAGGATGTTAGATTTGATTTAAGATTCAACATTTATTAGGCTGGAGAACTTCCCGCGGATATTATTATTACACCTAAACTGGCCTTTGATGTCAGGAAAATTTAAGGCATTTATTATCCAGTGTATAATGGCAGTAAAGATAGTAATTGCCCGATACTGGAGACAATCCAGGGAAATTGTGTGGAACTTGATTGTACACCAGAGGTTCTCAACCCGGGCCCTCAGTGGCCTCTAATAGGCCAGGACTTAGGAATTTCCCAGTTAGAACACAAGTGTGTTGATCAGAGGCTCAGTCATATTGATTAACTCACCTGTGCTCTTAAAAGGAAATTCTCAAATCCTGGCCTGTTAGCAGCCACTGAGGGCACGGGTTGAGAACCACTGTTGTACACCAATTGAAATACCAGATCCAGATGGAAAAGTTATCTTGGATATACATGGGCTCAGATAGGAAAAGTAGACAATGGGGCTCATGGTTGGATAAGTTATAAATGATCACTTGGCTCATACCTGGACATCTGTCTGAACTAATAAGGTTGGGGGTGATAGATTGTGATCCTTCTCTTCTTGGGCAACTGCCCGCATCACATGGATGAATGAGGTATATGTTTCTGTTACATATAGGTTTAAGGGATATGCTTTGTATTTTATTGTATTTATATTTGTATGCGAAAATAAAAAAAAAATTACCTAATTTTTCACAAAGAGTAATTTTCTGCCAAACAGACATGCTACTTGACTGGACAACTGCATGCAAAAGCACTTTTCTCCCACCCACTGACCGGCAGTTCATGTGGCAGGAATCCCTGACACCCCATAGCACTTACTCCTTCTGTGTCCCACCTTTCTTCCTGGAGACTGTAATAAGGTCTCATGAGCCGGGCCCTCTGATCCTTTTGTTGTTTAAGTTCCATTTTTACTGTTTTATTTCTCTGTGTGTCTATTCCTTTTGTACATCTCTATAGAATACAGTATATAAATCAAATCTTCAGATGCTCCCTGAAAACTCAACTCTTCAGGGAAGAAAGAAGAAAAAACTCACAGCGCCAACTCACCTTAACATATCCTTACAATGAATACAACTTAAAGAAACTTATAAAGATAGATATATAGAAAGCAGCATGGAATGAGGGGGTTCTCCAGACCCCCAAACATTAGGACAGAAACCCAAAGTGAAAGAACAGACAAAAAAAACAATCCTGCGCTACTCTATATAAAAAAATAATGTGTGCCCTGTAATGGGCATATATAATAATTCTTGATAAATGAGTGAAATTCTGTGCCACAGATTGGCCAAGTTGTGGGTAAGCTTGCCACCAACGTCAAGGTATTTCACTTTCGGCAAGTCCTACTCTAACAAAGCCTATCAACTACCTCCATAAACATTATCACCATGATTTGCCCCTTGCACGGACCACTGCACTCAACAGCACTTCTCACTACCACCCACTGACTGGCAGTTCAGGTGGCAGGAGGCACTTATACCCAATAGCACTTACTCCTTCTGTGCCAACCTTCCTTCATCTAGACTGTAAGCTCTCACAAGCAGGGCTTTCTGGTCCTTCTGTTCTCCACATTTGATTGTACTATTTAATATCTCTGTATGTCTATTCCCAATTGTACAGCGCTACAGAGATAGTTGGTGCTATATGAATAAAGAATAATAAAATAAATAATGGATAATTGTAGTAATAATAATAAAGCTGCCAATCCCGGTTTATTTGTAGGCAATGATATATCTACTTCTTTAGCAGCAGGAAAGTAATAAATTACCTAAAATGGCCATTGATATTGAGATTAATTTAGTTAACAGCTCACATATCCTTATATCTGCATTTTCCCTTTAAAGCCCTTAGATGCTAGAGATGTCTCTGGCATCCAGTGTGTTAAAGGAATAGTAATATTTTAACATTTATATTTTTAATCTGTTTTAGGTTTTTTCTTTCTTTGTACATACCTTGAATCAACAGTTTTAGTTCTTCTTTTTATTCAATTTTCAATAATGTGAGTGCCCTCTACCTGCAATCAGCAAAAACTGTCTGTAGCACAACTGTATCTGCAAAAGATCATAAAAACATTGCAGACTGCACTGATTCTCAAAGGGTTAAGGAGTGGAGTATCTCAAGCTTCTCTTGTTTGTGAGTGCATTACTTAAAAGTAGTACACTTTTTAATGAAAATATATTATAAGTGGTATTTGCTGGATGAAGCAATGGCACACCTCAAATTTGTTTGCTTGTTTTTTTTTTTCTTTAACCCCTTAAGGACTGGCTGCGCACGTACTTTGGGGTCACTTAAGGACCACAGAGCACTTTTTTTGCGCAATCCGATTCCAGACTCCCCGAACGGCGTGCAGCCACGCGGGCAGCCCGGAATTCCATGACGGTCCAGGTCCGTCATGGGTCCTTAAGGGTATAACAACGGTCCAGGACCGTCATGGGTCCTTAAAGGGTTAAACTGCAATTTTATATTGTGTTTACTAGGTTATACTATTGCACTCATTACTATGGAGGGTGGTAGTCAGTGACTCAAGCTCCCTCATTATAAACAAAATTGTTGTTGCTAAAAGTCTGATTAAAAACACACACGGGGGTGAAGTGATCAGCCTAGGAAGATGGACGCTTCTTGAATAGCTCCGTGGCTGAGAGTGTTTTACATGGCTTAACTGCTTTGCTATTGTTTATTATTGCTGCTTTTTGAGTGGAAAAGTCCCTCTGTTATCCTAGAAGTTTCTAACGGGAACAAAGCCACGAAAATATAGAAGGGGAGTCACGAAATACTGTATTTCTGCTGACTCAACATATAGTATATGTATCGGGGTTGAAGGAGAACATTGTGAATCTACTGACCGGGGAGGACCTCAAAACTTTGATTGAGGACATCAGGGTTGCAGTTCGGGAGGAACTGGCGAGCATCCGGTTTGATCATGGGAAGCCAGAGCAAAGTCTTATCACCTCGGCATGAGGGAGCGCTGTTCTGGATCACCGCCCTGCACACCTCGAAAATATTATAGACGGCCATGAGAAGCCCCTCCGACATTTTGAGGGCCGCAGTGTTGGCCTGGAACATTGGAGCTGGAGTGATATCCTACAAGTCTATAACTTACCCACCATGGTACCTGGGAAGACACTAAAGGCTACCTTGGATTTACTCTCTTGCATGTACCTGGGAAATCGGATGATTATTCTATGGCGGTTGTGTCCTGTTCTGCTGCTATTGCTGAAGCTGGCTCCTCCACTTTCCAAGTTAAGTTTGACGAGGCTGGAGTGGGATGCTCCTCCCTGGGATCCTGGGATCTGCGACATACCACCCGGTTGCCTTGACTCTGAACCCTAACAAGCCTTCCCTTCTGGATCCAGTGTGTTGGCTGGTGTTGTTTGTTTTAACTTTGACGGTGGAGACTTATGGCTGCTGAGTTCCTATACGGAGTATTCCCATTGCATCTGTTATGGCCCATTTGCAAGACACTCGGAACAGTTTATTAACTTTACACTTAGTGGTTTATGTACCCCTGAGTGAGGATCGATGCCTTCTTGAGGGACCCTCTAGGGCCTGGGGGTTGCCTGCAGTTTGACCACAGCTTTATTTGCTATCTGGCTCTGGCTATGCCCTTGTACCACAAAGGGGAGCTAGCGAGTTGCTTGCATGTATATTAATTGCCTTTCTATCCGTACGGGGTCAATTCTTTCATTCTCAGATATATTTAAGTCCCCATGCCTTTGTCTCTGGGCTATTGGTGTAGTTTTACAAGTGGGTCATTCACAATGTTCTTTGCGAGGTTAGTTTATCTTATTGGGTTTGCACCACCTGCTTTCTACGTATGGTTACAAATACAATACAATGTCTCATATCTATTTGTATACAATATGTAACTCCACTGCCTTAGCTGACCTGGCATTTCTGTATGTGCCAGACTAGTGTCTTAGCTTCATGGTAACCTGTGTCCATGCATCCATTACATTTTCTACTCAGCTCCTTAACCTCCCCCCTGACCTCTCAGAGGTCTCTGTGTGATATTCAGGCTGAGTGTCAGGTGCATTGCCTTGTCACTCTGTCCACGCTGCTTTCTTGTTTAGTTTTTCTTTTGATTTCTAAGTTATATCTTCCTTTCTCACTGTTGTTGAGTATAGGGACTGATGAATCTCACTTCTTTGCTAACATTACAGTATGATTACCAGTCTCTCTATTTTTTTGTTGATATCATTATTAGCAGATGTAACATCTTTATGTATGTCTATTCCATAAGCTTTGCTTTCCTGTCCTTTGATAAAGGCGGTAATTAAAACATTATTCATTATATTTTACATGTTATATGCTTAGATTGCCTTCAATTGAGCAGTTACAGTCTATATTCTTGCTGTGAACTTTTATTTTTGTTATGATAAAGGCTACTTCTGTACGGTTTATCTTTTTGGCTATATCTAAGCCTTGTGTCGATATTTTATTATGTACAATTGCATTATTCTCTCAATAAAGCTTTTAAAAAGGTAAACAAATAAAAAACACACATTTAATAATGTTTGAACAAAACATATCCAGCAGTGGGAGTATCTTAGTCTTAGCAGCAAATATCTTGTTAAAAAGTTATTAAATGTGATTTATTTGTGTATATAACAAAGGAGTTACTTTAAAGGGATAGTAATGTTTCAATATAAAAGCAGCTCCAATTAATTGTCATAGTATTTGAGCCATGGAGAGTGTTATTTCAATACCGAGTGAGTTGTAGTTCAAGAGTAATTGAATGATAAAGTATACTCCTCCCACCCCTTTTACTGAAGTAACAATGCTCACCTAAGAACAGAAAGGTAGTGTCCAGATGGCTTGCAGAGAGGGACAGTCTTCAATTAGCATAAGGGAGAAACCTGAAAAACTTGTCAAGGGGGGCAGGGCTTTCCTTATGTTCACAGTAAGAAGAGTGTCACTTGCTGTGAGCTGTCTGGTCCCAGGACCAGATTCCACATCTGAGGGGAGGTGACTTACACTAGGTAAAAGGGTCGGGAGGGGGATACTTTATTATTAAATGACTCTTGAACTAGAACTCTGACAGTATTCAAATAACACTCTCTATGGCTCAAATACTATGAAGATTAATTGGAGCTGCTGTTTTTATGAAACATTACTATCACTTTAAAGTTTCACATCTCTTACATCACTTTCCTTATGTAATTGCACAGTAAGCTGGATCTGTGATCCTTTTTTCTGAGACAGTTCAGAGTCCATAAGGAGGCTGTCTGGGGAAAAAAGGAGCAGCATTTAATATGTGCCCATAAGTAATCAAGAGCCCATGTCTATGCTTAAGTACAGGAGTCACAGTAAATATTGGCACAACTCTGGCATACACCATTAGGGACACAACACATTTACTCCACCTCTGAATCAGGTGTAAAGAAAGGATGATTTTTGTCTATTTCTTGTGTGCAGAACTTATTCATAGCCAGTGCATGGGCAAACAAGAACATCACACCCCCAGAAACTCCCACATACTCCTACTCTTCCCACCTCTTCATGCAAGAAGCTCATTGCAGCTATTTAGGGCCACGTGTTCAAAAGAAATATGGAGGCATTTTGAGGCAAGCCAACTGCACTACTTAGATTGTACAGGGACCTCCTGTTCTAATGTATGTTCACCTACTGTTTCCCTTATGATAACTGTCTGTATAGCAACTTAACTACTGCACTTATTGTAATGTATCCCCTCTATAATAAATGTAAAGTGCTAAGTACCCCTGTTGGCACTGTATAAATAAAAATATACATATACATACTAGAGGGGAGAACTAATTATTGCCATAGGTTTAAATGAGGATTTTGAATCCCCAGAATTCATGAAAGGTCTCCATCGCATTGCAAAGCAATGAGTTTTTGACTCTTCTAGCATTCAAGGAGATAAATTCCACATTGTATCCATTGAGACTTTTTTTTATTCTTTTGTGGTGCAGCCGGTTTGTACAAGAATTCCTACACACAGACCACAGCACACACAGACTCCCAGAGGGCTTTATACATTGGAGCTGAGCAGTCACATGATCAGTTTACTGCCTAGAAATGGCTTTTTTGGGCCCTGTATTCAAAGGAAAAGAAATGGTTTTCTGGGCTCCATCTGAACTCCAGGGGACAAATACAAATTCTGCAAATATACAGTGTGTTACACGGAGGTTTTTAACCCCTTGAGTGCTAAAGAGGTTTCCAGTGCATTGCTTGACATGGGGTTAAATGCAATACCTTAATCACTGAGAATCTATATTTGTGTCCTAAAGTGCAGTTAGTTTACCACAGAATAACACCACTTTCTTCTGAACATATGTCCCTCACAGGTATTCAATAGGGCATCACATCCCCCACCAGGAGTGATCCTACCTTTATCTTTAGTATTACACAATGCATTCGCTACACATTCACATATCATGTAAACAGAAGAGATATGTATACACAGCACAGCATACCTCCCAAGTGTCCCTCTTTAGAAGGGACAATCCCTTTTTTAGACCCAAATCCCTCTGTCCCTCTTTCCCACTCTGATGTCCCTCTTTTTAGGAGATCAGACTGAGTGGGGTGTAAATAAGTGTATCATATTTTTCTACAGCAATATAACTTGCATTATTGTTTGTTTAAATGTCAGTATATGTGTTTATAAGTTAGTCTGTGTAAATAAAATACTTTGGTCTTGTTATAAGTCATTTATTAGGTTACACAAAGAGGTATGAATAGGTCATGAAATAGCCTAAAAATCCCCGGTAATGCCCCACCCACCAGCCACACCCCCAGCAACACCCCCTAAAACACAAGTGTCCCTCTTTGGCAATTTGAAATGTTGGGAGGTATGGCACAGTGATCCAGGGTGTCAGACATTTCATCAGGGGACTGTATTAAAGAGGCGTTGCATCAGGGGACTGTATTAAAGAGGAGTTGCATCAGGGGACTGTATTACAGAGGAGTTGCATCAGGGGACTGTATTACAGAGGAGTTGCATCAGGGGACTGTATTATACAGGAGTTGCATCAGGGGACTGTATTACAGAGGAGTTGCATCAGGGGATTGTATTATATAGGAATTGCATCAGGGGACTGTATTATACAGGAGTTGCATCAGGGGACTGTAACCTACTTGATGACTCTAGACCATAGTGATTGACTCTGAAGAACTGGGGCAATTCTAGAACAAACCAAGAGCAGCAAAGTGGACAAATAAAAATCCCCGTTGATTTCAGTGGGGCTTTTAACATGACGAATTCTAGGGAGTTCTCCAATGGAATGCATTGGAGACCTCCTTAGCATTCAAGACATTACAAATCTAATTCAGATCAATAGGAATTTGAGGCTTTTTATTTGTCTCCTACATTGCAGTTGCTTTGCTACAGAATTGCCCCGGTTCTTTTAAGTGCATCAGCCTCTATATGTTTAACCATAAAGTTCTAGAGTAGTATGCAACTCATTGCAATGGGACAGCTGTAGGCAGGCTGAGAATGACTAGAGCTATAGTCCAACAACAGATGGTGAGCCAAAGGTTGCCCACTCATGCTATAATGCTGCAATTTTTCCAATGCAGTCCAATAGTATGCATCTTTTATAAGCTGCCAAGCTCATAACGCATGTGGTTGCACTCTCCCTGTATAACTTTCACTCCATTATTTTTATTTAGATGTCCTTTTTGGGCATCAGGGCACTACTGATAACCCCCTGGCATTACACGATCCTGGCAGTAATTAATAAAGGGGACCAGAAGACCCTTCCTCCTATCTCAAACTGAAACCTAGAACAGTCAACTTACAAGATATACCTGCTGTATAGAAAAAGCACAACATTTTTTTTATTTATGGGGTTGAGTGGGGGAGGGATTTTTTCCATAGTACTGACTCACGACTGAAAAATAAATGTGTTTTTTGTTTTTCATCTCTCCTTTACTCTCCCAACCTCCTGACTTGAACCCCCAGTGCCCCTCTTTCCTCAAATTGGCCGAAGGTTCAGTAATGAACCCGGAGGCCATAATAAGGGAAAAGGCCATGCCGCCTTCTTCCCCTTTGCCTTGGGAAGATGGGAGGGGGGGCTTGGTGAGACAAAGGATGGCCTCCTTCCCCCTTCCAAGCTGCAGAAAAGAAAGGGGGCAGGTTAGGGATAGGTGAGGGAAAGGGGAGGGCAGTGAGGTTTAAAAGGTGGCACTAGGGACTGTGATGGTTTACAACAGGAAAGATGGCAGCACTGTACCCACTCCTGAAGACCAAGTCCATGCCACTATGGACAAAGATTAACGTCTACAAGGCAATCATCAGACCTACCCTGACGTATGCCTCCCCAGCATGGATCACTTGCCATGAGCGACACCGGAAGAGTCTTCAGAGAGTCCAGAACAAGGCCCTGCGGATATCGTCTGGAGCTCCAAGATTCGTAAGGACAGCTGACCTTCACAGGGAGCTGGACATCGAGATGTTGGACAAACACCTAGAGAAGCTGAGTAAGAACTTCTGCCAAGGACTGGATCAGAACCCGAACCCTCTGATCAGAAAACTCACTGCCACCACTGCAAACCCCTTTGACCGCTACCCGCGGCCCATCACAGCAAAGACCCTGTGAAATTAACCCAACTGTGACAAGTCAACACAGACCAAGAAGAATCCAAACCTGCGACTTAAAACCCAACCCGAGAAGATGGAGTAGTGAGGCTCAAGCCTCGGTATCCAAAATCACCGCTGATGGATAAAATCTATCAGCAAGAAGACGACGACTGGCAAGGGGTGTGATGGTTTAGTACCTTTTGTTTGTTGGATGTTGTCCCCCCCCCCACCCTAACCCTGCTAAATTTTTCTCTCCAGTTCCTAGTGTCTGCAGCAGGAGTAGCATCTGCTACAGAGGAGGTCACTCATAGGCCAGATATTCCAGGGCATAGGATTATAAATTATCTATGGCCACAATGCGGTGCTCCCAGGCCCAGTCAGGTCGGTTTAGCCAAAGACTGTTATGATATGGGAGGGTTACTGACTTGACGGGCTAAAGCCAGTGATGCACTGAGGTGAAGGGGCAGGATGGCGGCATAGTCGTGGAGGATCGGCATAGTCCAGGTTGACTCCCCAGTGTGGTGAGATAGCCACCGCTGGGGGACAGGGCATGCATACTCCATGGCAAAGGTGTCTGGCATGTGATTGGGGATCTCAGCTTCCCAGCAGCAGGGTGCAAGGGTGCCCAGCCTGCAGCTACGAGTCTGGAGCACCGTGTTGGGGGTTTTGGGGGGGTGGACCTGGGGTCCCCTAAACAGGTCAAACCCACTTAATAAAGCTGTGACCGCTTTATTTTGACACCTATATCGTTGTCCGTGTGGTTATTTCTGGTGTGCTGTGTCGTTAATTGCTGGGTATGGGAGGGGGCTTCTACCTATTTGGCATATATGTGAAGTGTGCCTTTTTGGCTGAAACCCATGTGGGATGGCTAGTCACTAAAGGCTGCATAGGCATTACAATTTCCAGTATAACCATAGACCGCCCTGCAGGTCTGGCACGCGGCACCGTAAATGCGTTCTGCTCTGAACTATCCAAAGTTGCAGCATGTTGCTTTCTGGT
The DNA here is from genome assembly GCA_037306005.1 of Rhinophrynus dorsalis. NCBI lineage: Eukaryota > Metazoa > Chordata > Amphibia > Anura > Rhinophrynidae > Rhinophrynus > Rhinophrynus dorsalis. The sequence goes on along the minus strand of CM074718.1, from coordinate 97,313,169 downwards.
GTGTTCTGTGTGGGAATAATTACCCATGGGTAATGCACCATAGGGAACAATGGAATAATATGCTGAGATTTTTAACACAGATATATTGCTGTCCGTGTAAACCCAGCCTTAAGCAACGCACCTTCAAAGCATAGTTTAAAATGAAAAATGTTTCCTTTAGAACCTATGTGTTTGCACAAACTACCAGCTAATTCTCCCTTATTAGACACATCATTCCATGGTCTGTTTGTGAGGATATGTGGGAGGGGATGTTCTCTTTGAATGTTACGCTATCTTTACTTTCTGAGCACATTTTTTTTTATTATTACCTCTCAGCTATGTTACTCATAATTTACTCAGTCACACCTATTCTGTTTATGTTGCTTTCTAGGATAGGGGCAGCCAATCCTGGTTCTCATAAACCACAGCAGTGCATGTTTTTCAGGATATCACGGATTGATTACTTATGGATTAATTACAGTGGACCTGTCACCTACATATCCTTTATTCCCATTAAACTTTTGAGTGCCAGAGAGGGTGGATAGCAAAAATGTTGCCAAAAGGGTATAAATCATTCCCCAAGCGCCTGACACTGAAAAGGTTAAACAGGGAAGACAGTGAGGCTGATGTGCTAAGACAAACTGGAGCAGCCCTGGAAGAAACCATCTGCACAATAGATCTAAAAACTTCCCCAAATTCTTTGATATAAATAGGGATTTTAAGCCCTAGCTTCGCAATGCGATTACAATCTGTTTAGAATGCAAGGGGTTAAAAACCCCATTTAAATCAATGGGAAATCGGGGATTATTTTGTTAATCTCCATTGGTGCAGTGACAGGTTCCAGAATTGATCATCTATTCCTTGTGCACATGGTCCACTGCTTTTAAAGTGATAGTAATGTTTCATAATAAAAGCAGCTCCAATTAATCTTCATAGTATTTGGGCCATGGAGAGTGTTATTCCAATACTGTCGAGTTGTAATTCAAGAGTAATTGAATGATAAAGTACCCCCCTCCAGCCCCTTTTACCTAGTGTAATCCACCTCCCCTCAGATGTGGAATCTGGTCCACAGACCAGTGAGCTCACAGCAAGGGACAATCTTCTTACTGTGAGAACAATGAAAGCACTGCCCCCCTTGACAGGTTTTTCCCTTATGTTAATTGAACATTGTCCCTTTCTGCAAGCCATCTGGACACCACCTTTCTGTTCTGAGCTGAGCAGTGTTACATCAGTAAAAGGGGTGGGAGGGGGATACTTTATCATCCATTTGCTCTTGAACTACAACTCTGACAGTATCGAAATAATGCTCTCCATGGTCCACATACTATGAAGGTTAATCTGAGCTACTTTTTTTGTGAAACTTTACTATCCCTTTAAGGTTTGGTTTGCAAGGGCTATTCAAACAGAGCAACAGTTCAGCACCTGTCTGTTTTAGGATGTCTACCATTGCCTTCGGCACTAATTGGCCGATTGATGTCCCCCCTTCTCTGTTGGCCTTATATGCAGCCTAAAGACCAAGTTTCAGTGCCCTTTCATGGTCTACCAGTATGTTGCTTATATTATTCTGCTCTCTGTTGTGACCTTTGCTTGGCTGCCAATTCAGCTCTGTGCATGACCCTTGACTTTGTCTGACTACCCGATCCATGCATGAACCTTGGCCTTGTCTGACTACTCGATCCGTGCTTTAACCTTGGCTTGGTCTGACTACCCGCTCTGTGTATGAACCTTGGCCTGGCTTGACTACCCGCTCCGTGTATGTACCTTGGCCTGTCTGACTACCCGATCCATGTAGGACCTTGGTCTTGTCTGACTGCGCTTGTGTATGTACCTTGGGCCTGACTGACTCTCTCCATGCAGGTACTTGAGCCTGGTCTCTACCTCTCTGTGTTGCCTTGGGTTAGTCCGCTGCCTTTTAGGCCTTGCCAGCCCTCCAAAACTCAAAATTTATGGAATTTGTGGCCGCATTCCATAGGGTCTTTGATGTTCCAGCCCCGGGCAATATCAGCTGCTCATGACTATCCACCAAGGCGCACGCATGGTAGCTGAGTACACAATCGAATTTTGTACTCTGATGGTGGAGGTAGCTGGAACAATGAGGGACTAGAAGCCTCTTTCTCGCAAGGTTTAAGTGACTCGAGTAAAGATGAGATGGCAGCCCGTGAGCTGCTGGAGGATCTGGACGAACTCATCACCTTTTCGATTTTGATTGATACCAGGATCAGCGAGAGACCTTCGTTCAAGGAACCGATGCGTAGGTCTTCTTCCCGATTGGCACCTAATTTTTACGCTCCCTCACAGTCCTCCCGTGCCTCCCATGCCTCCTAGTGCTGAGTCCGTCAGGAGTGAACCCCAGTTGCATAGGTTCGGGGGAGGAGAGGTCCTTTGCCTATATTGTGATAAGGCTGGTCAGTTGTTGTGGTCTTGTCCCGCCTCACCGGGAAACGCTCGCACCTAGGGTTGTGTCGGGGACACACCCTGGGTGGAGTTTCGCAGTCCCCAGATCATCTGCAAGGGAATCCCATTCTTGAGGTGATTATATTTTGGACCACATCTTCAGTAACTGATCTGGCCTTAATAGACTCCGGAGCCACGGGGTATTTTATGAATGTTGAGTTTGCAGCCGAACATGCTATTCCATTGGTGCCTCGTTTATCTCCACTGGCCATTGAGGCTATTGATGGGAAACTGTTGCAACCGTCACATGTGACACATGAGACATGTCCTTTGTCTGTAAGGGTAGGGGCTCTCCATGTGGAGACCCTACAACTCCAAGTAATAAAGTGTTCTCACTATGCTATCTTCCACTTTCCTCCTTGGAGCATAACCTCTGCTCTCTGCATTCCCCATCCAGGGAACATGTTACAGGAGGAAAATCCCATTCCTCCTCCCCCTTATTTCCAGACATCACACTCTCACAGGATTTAGACACAGGCAGATCAACCCTCACTCCTGATCTTTAATTGTTACCTGGGGCACACCAAACCCTCTCCCTATCATGTTGCCCATGATTCTAGCGTCTGGGCGACATTGCTACTTCTGGGTTTACCCTTGCACGATTCTTATTGGCTATTGGGCTCTGGCTCCTCCCAGGGTTAGCCTTTTTAAACTCTCTCCTGTTATCATTTCAACACCCTTTCATGGTGCACCCGTGCCTAGCGTTGAGTTACTGCTTGTTTCTGTTCCGTATATGGACCGGCTTGCCTGACTACGCTCCTGTGTTCCTGACGCTCCTGTGTTCCGATTATGTTGCTGACTAGGCCTGTGACTATCTCCATGTGTACCGACCTGGCTTGGCTGAGTATCCAATTCCTTTATCGACTAGAACTGGCTGACTACCTCCGTGTGTACCGACCTGGCTTGGCTGAGTATCAGACTCCGTTGCTGACTAGGACTGGCTGACCACCCCGTGTATACCGATTTGGCAGTTCTGGCTTCTGATCTATCAGGGTGCATACCCCGTGGTCTGTTCCACCTACTCTCGCTTTCGAATACCGATACAGCACCTGCCTGGCCTGTCAATCCCCAAAGTCACCAGGGGTCTGTGCTGTGAGAGTCTGGTCAATTGCCAGTATCTGTGTGCTGCCTCTGCTTTCTAGCGGTCTAGGGATTTGGTCACTAGCCAGTGTCCTGTCTGTGTTGCCTCCACTTACCCTAGCGTTCTAGGGAGTGGTCACTGCCAGTGTCCTGTCTGTGCTGCCTCGGCTTACCCTAGCGTTCTAGGGATTTGGTTACTGCCAGTGTCCTGTCTGTGTTGCCTCAGCTATCCCTAGCGTTCTAGGGATTTGGTCACTGCCAGTGTCCTGTCTGTGCTGCCTCCGCTACTCCTAGCGTTCTAGTGATTTGGTCGCTGCCAGTGTCCTGTCTGTGCTGCCTCCGCTTTCCCTAGCGTTCTAGGGATTTGGTCACTGCCAGTGTCCTGTCTGTGTTGCCTCCACTATCCCTAGCCTCCTAGGGAATTGCCCTGCAATTACCCATCGCCATATCTCTACCTTGCTGCAGTGTGGCACTGTTGTGGTTCTTCTTGTTCCTGTACCTGTCCACGGATCAAGTCAGGAGAGTCCTATTGTTTATTACCCACTGTTATTCTTCCGTCTATACTGACCTGCTTCAGATTTGGGAAGCACCTAGGTACGGACCTCATCTGGACCTTAGTAGGGTGATTGTTATTTTTTTTCAATAAAGCTTTTAACCTTACCTAACTGTCTGAGTGTTCTTACAAAACCGTGACACTCCCTAGCCCTTCTCCACTAGGTTTTGGCATTTGGAACTCGTAATCACATTTTACAACGCACGCCACCTCACCTTTGGAAGGCTTCACTGGTTCTGTTACAGGTAGACATTTATCTGCCTGCTCTCCCTCCTAGCGATCAAATTTCACAACATTCCCCAAAGTTTCACACAGTACCTTAGATTGAACAGGACTTTCAGTTATCCCTTCCAATTTGCAATAAGTGTCCTCTGGAGCATAGTGACAGAGTATCCGACCCAAATCATTCCCCAGCAGAACATTAACAGGGATATCCTCAGAAATCCCCACTTCCTGCAAACCTTTGCTCACCCCCCAATCAAGGTACACATGTGCCATGGGCACAGCGGGGTGCACACCCCCAATTCCTTTGATGGACATTGTTCTTACAGGGGTCATGTTCTCTGTATTCACCACTTCAGGGTGCACCAATATGAATGAAGCTCCAGAATCTCTCAGTCCCATGGCCACCCAGTCACCCACACTTACACTCTGCAGGTTATGCTCTCTTTTCCCTACAGGCCCACCCACAAGCAAAACTGATGGTGGCCCTCCAGTGGCACTCCCACATCCGCTAGCAGGTGGCAGTGGATTCCTAGTGGGGCAAGTAACCCTCAGATGCCTGAACTGGTTGCACTGAAAACAACGGTGGGTATGGGGCCCACCAGACGTAGCTCCTGCACTATTGGCAGCTGGTGGTGAGGTCCTCACTGCAGATCTTTTAGATGGTGACTGAATGGTATCTCCTCTCCAGGTTGGAGTACCAGATGACAACTCCACGCCTAGATGCTGGTGCATGGATGTCTGAGTAGTCATCTGCCAGTTCTGTAGCATCTCTAGCGGTTTTTGGCTTTCTTTCTAGAATCCAACCTCTTACATCAGAGCTCTGTTCTAAGACCATTAAGTCATTAACAGCTTCCTAGGTGGTAGCTTGTAACCCTGTAATCCATTGCTTGTTTGCGGTTTCCAGTTGTCCAACATATTGAATGCAGCTGTATGAGACACTCTGCTGCATGCTCCTAAACTTTTTCCTGTAGGCCTCAGGAGCAAGGTTAAAAGTTTTTAGCAAGGCAGATTTAATTGCCTCATAATCCTTATCAGTCTCTGGGGGAAGGGACACAAACACATCCAAAGCTTTTCCTTTCAACTGTAGAGATAAATATCTACCCCACTGGTCTGAGGGTTGATGATGCTGCCTGCACACCTTTTCAAAACTTTTCAGGGATACATCCAAATCAGTCCCCTCTTCCAGGGAGGGAAAATCATCCTTGCGGATCCTAGGTGTGCTGGTATCTGATGCAGTGTTGTTTGATGAGGACAGAACTGTGAACTGCAGATTCGTCATTTCCAGCTCATGTCTCTTTTCTGACACTCTCTGGAGCTTCTCTTTCTGCCAGTCTTTCTTGTCTATATGCAGCCTGCTGTTGAATTATCACTTGCATGGCCTCCTGAGGATTTGAAGCCATGAGTTACCGGAATAAATCTGTAGAGCAAATGTCGATGACACTTTGAGGGGTGCAAACACTAGGCATTCCAGTATGTAGTAGTCCTGCAGTAGTAGGGTGCTCAGTAACCCTTTCAGTGTCAGTCTCTGATTCAACAGTGTGGCTGTCCACCTCCACATGGTCTGCAATAAGTTGTTGCTTTTGCCAAAAGTTTGTAAATCCCTTGCTTGGCACATCAATTCCAGGGTCTCTGTTTGCAATAAGCCTCCATATTCAGAAATGAGATAGAGAAAGAAAAACAAGAATGGGGAGGGGAAAACTGTTTTGTACGCAGTATGTCTTTTAAATCAGCACTGAGCTCTGTCTTTGGAAATTACACAAAAATGTATGCAATTTCTTTTAGTGCTAAGATCCCCTTACAGGTAAAATCCAGCAAGCACTAAAAATCTCTAAATATATCCCGACGCTGCCAACCAGTTTGTCACAAGCAAAGGCTATAGGCCCTGCTGAGACAGTGGGGAGAGTGCGGGAGTGAAAGGGTTAAAATACCAGACCCCTGGTTACCTGTTACTATTCCTAGCAACCACCAAATTATCCCTTGAAATCCCTCCTGCACTAACACCCCAGTACTACAATTTGCTGCCACCACCAAGACTTTAAATCTTAGGTTACCCCCAAATACAACAGAGTTATAGTATAAAATCATCTTAATACTCAGACATATGTAATTAACCCTTTAGTAACATGTGCTACCTGAGCTTCCTTCAGAGTAGTGAGTTCATGTTAGAGAACAAGAGCTGATCAATTGAACATTTAATCTGAACAAAGGCTTCACAGTGATGGTTACAAAAATACAGAAATAAAGGACATACACAAATAAAGATTACACATTGGCAAAACAGTCCATAAAATAAAATAGGAGAAACACAGAGATCCCTATACACAATTACCAATATATTAGGAGGCCTTGTGTGAACTTCAGATGGTAAAAGCTCTCCTTCCAGTTGTTGCAAAGAAATTCACTGTTTTTATTCAAAACCCATATTAAATACATTTTACAGCTGTTTCTAAGAGGCCAGACCACCTGGCTGTTACCTGGGAGAGTCAGGGGTTTGGCCTGACAGTTTATAGCCCACTCATTGCAAAGGGGCTATTCTTGTAACTCATAGCAGGAACACCTCCCCTGGCATGTCTGGTACCCACCAAAAGGGTAAAACCTGGGCATTCTGAATATATATTTGTATTGAACCTTTTTACACTCTATATACATGTTCTCCCTATTTCAGGCTATTTGGGTGTCCCCTGGATAAACCTCCCCCCAGAGCAGATGGTCCAATATATTGTATGACCCTGTAAGTGTGACGCTTATGTAGGAGAACCGGCCTCTGAGTACCAATCAGCGGTCGACCTCCTGCTGCTGCTCTGGCAGACGGTTTCTGGGTCTGGGTCCGTGCGGCTCCTGCCACGTTAAGTTCCTCTTCCGGCCAGCAGAGTCTCAGGGATTCCCTTAGTGACATCGCAACCCTGGTACCCTTATTGCTCCACCTCTCAGAGGTGGAGCAATAAGTATTTAAACTGCCTGGACACCACATCAGTTGCCCTTTCGTGGTGTTCCAGTGCAATTGTTTGGGCTCTGTGTATTACCTGGCTTGTCTGACTAACTGATCTGGTGCTGACCTGTGGCTTTGTCTAACTACCAGCTCCATGAATGACCCTAGGCTTGTCCGACAACCAATCTGGTGCAGACCTGTGGCTCTGGCTGACTAAGCACTCCGTGTATGACCATGTGTGTCTGACCATCCTATCTGTTGTTGTCCTGTGGCTCTGTCCGGCTTGTCCCGTGTGTTGCCTCTTTCCGCAGACATCCTTCTAGTAGACTACCATCTATACCGACTGCAAGCATGAGTCTGGTATCCGATTCTATCTTCCCGACTGCAGATGTGAGTCCGGTATCAGATTCCAGCTGTACTGACTGCAGGCGTGAGTCAGAGATCAGCTTCTAGCTTGTTGACTGCAGGCGTGAATCAGCTATCCTTCCAGCTAGAGTGACTGTAGGCTTGAGCCAGTCTCTCCTTGTATATTACTGGTCGAAGTTTTCCAGTTCGAATTCAAGTAGAAAATTATCAGTGGCTGATCCTGTTCCTGTTCCAGCCAGAGTTCCAGTGAAGACTTCCAGTGGCTTCGGCCTAGTCTCGAGCGGTGTGGTCTATCCTAGGTGACCTACTATTCCTGATAGTAGTGCTATCTTATCTGTTGACCTATTGCCAGTTCCCTTTGTCTGTTGTCTTACATTATTTTGTGCCTTGAATTAAGGTGGTTTTACCTATACATTCTGTCTCCTGAGTTATCTGGGTAACCGTGACAGACACTCTGTCCTACTCCGGTGATCTACTCATTCAGTTTCTGGTGATGTTATCTACTCAGCTAATTTTATGGCTTAGGACTGGTGCACTTTGAATAACATACAAATATAAAATAAACAAATGAATTATACAAACCATAGGCCCTGCAAAGGCCAAATCATGCCTTGGCATGACACTTGTCCATTGACTTTATGATCGAGCTACCTGCTTCCAAAAGATACATGGTCATTCTGATGATTATTGATTGGTTTTCCAAAATGGCTCACTTTCTACCTCTTAAGGGACTTCTTTCCACCAGGGAGTTGACGGCATCTGATCTAAAAAGGTGTTTCGTCTCCACTGAGTGCCCAAGGTGTTGGTCTCGGATCAAGGAAGTCAGTTCGTGTCCCGTTTCTGGAGGTATTTCTGTGATCAGATGGGTATCCAACGCTCTCCACTGCTTACCATCCCCAGTCGAACGGTGTTGCTGAGAGATCCAACCAAGGGTTGGAACAGTTTGTATTCTGCTTCATTTCGGACCATCATGTTAACTGGGCGACCTTGTTGCCATGGACTGAGTTTGCCAGGAATTGTGAACTCCTCCTCTCAGAATTCTCAGTTTCTGATCAACTATGGTTTTCAACCATCCTTGCTTCCCAAGTCCTTTGAGGCACAAGATATTCTGGCTCTGGATGAGCATTTTAGGCAACTCCACTCCACTCGAGTACGAGTTCAGAGAGCCTTACAGGAGGTACACGCAGAGCTATCAGAGACAAGCAGACCTTTGAAGACTTCCCACTCCAGTCTTTCAAGTGGGGGAGAGGGTATGGTTATCTTCTCATAATCTGAACCTCCAAGTGCATTGTAAGAAACTGGCTCCTCATTTTGTAGGTCCATACCGGGTTCTTTGGAGAGTCAACCCTGTCACATATGCCCTGGTCCTTACTGCTGGTATGTGCATTCACAACGTATTCCATGAATCTTTACTCAAGCCATTGATATGCAATCGCTACACTTCTGCACCAGTCCAGTCTGGCCCAATACAGGTCCAGGATCATGAGGAGTATGAGGTGCAAACCATTTTAGACTCACATAACAGTTAGAGGACACCTACAATATCTTGTACAATGGAAGGGATATGGGCCAGAAGAGCGTTCCTGGGTGTCCGGTGGCAATATCCATGCTCCTGCCTTGCTCCGCAGGTTCCATACTCGGTTTCCTTCTAAGCCTGGTCCTCTTCCGCGGGGGAGAGGTCATTGACGGGTGGGTATTTTCACGGTGCCCGTGATTTTGCCTACTATTGCGTTACCTGTCTTGTCCCCACAGATGGATGAGCAGCGGCATGGCTGGTCCCTGCCTGTCTGCTGGCCTCTCTGTTGCGGGCGCTCGTACCTTCGGCACTAATTGGCTGATTGATGTCCCGCCTTCTCTGTTGGCCTTATATGTGGCCTAAAGTCTAAGCTTCAGTGCCTTTTCGTGGTGTACCAGTATGTTGCTTATAGTATTCCGCTCTCTGTTGTGACCTTTGCATGGCTGCTGATTCTGCTCTGTGTATGACCCTTGGCTTTGTCTGACAACTCGATCCATGCATGAACCTTGGCTTGGTCTGACTACTCGATCTGTGCTTGAACCTTGGCTTGGTCTGACTACTGGATCTGTGCTTGAACCTTGGCTTGGTCTGACTACCCAATCTGTGTATGACCTTGGCCTTGTCTGACTGCGCTTGTGTATGTACCTTGGGCCTGACTGACTCTCTCCATGCAGGTACTTGGACTTTGTCTCTACCTCTCTGTGTTGCCTTGGGATAGTCTGCTGCCTTTTAGGCCTTGCCAGCGCTCCATGTATTACAGTGGGTATTTGCCTTGGACCCTAGCATTCTAGGGGAACACTTGTTTGCTTGGGACCCTAGCATTCTAAGGTACCGCTTATCTGCTGTGGACCCTAGCGTCTCTCTCATTCTGCAGTACCTGTTTCCAGTAGTGCAGGCTAGGTTCAGTGTTCAGCTCCTGGGTAGTGGACTGTACCACTGTCCTCACGCCTGACCCTGGAAGGGTTGGGGAAGTGCTTATCTGTATATATTTTATTAATAAAGTGGTGTAGATCTTACTGTACCTGTCCGAGTCATTATTTGTCTGAGCTACAGTGACGCCTACATTTGATCCTGATCTGGTTTGACCGTGGCTTGTTCTTGACCTCCGCTCCTGTCTGCTCCTTTTGATGCTGTTTCGATGTAACGTTGTGACCCAGCCAGGGATTTACGATAAGGCAGAGTAGTCATCTGCCTACAGGCACACCCCACAGAGGGGGCACCTGTCATTTGGACTGCTTTTTTAATTTTTATTTTTTTTTTTTTTTTTTTTTTTAAATTAGCCTCAGCGCCCGCTCCATGTTGCCCTCACATTGCCTCCCCCCCTGCCCACCTCCCCCCGTTGTCTGTTTCCTACCTCCCTGGCTGGAGATCTGTCATCTGTGCCTCCTTTGGCACAGTCCTGTAACTGCTGAGCTCCCTCGTCGGCTCTTTAGGAATGACATCATATCCCAGCGCTCTGCATTCCTGAATAGGAGACTGCGCGGGAGCTCCAGCAGCTACAGGACTGTTGCAAACGAGGCACAGATGACAGATCTCCTGCCAGGGAGGTAGGAAACGGACAATGGGGGGGAGGCAATGTGAGGACAACATGGAGATGGTGGGGGCAAGTTGGAGCCGAAGGGGGGCAATGTGAGGGCAACATGGAGATGGTGGGGGCAATGTGAAACTAATGGGGGGCAAGGTGGAGCCAATGGAGGGCAATATGGAGCTGATGGGGGGCAATGTGAGGGCAATATGGAGATGGTGGGGGCAAGTTGGAGCTGATGGGGGGCAATGTGAGGGTAACATGGAGATGGTGCGGGCAATGTGGAGCTGATGGGGGCAAGTTGGAGCTGATGGGGAGCAATGTGAGAACAATATGGAGATGGTGGGGGAAATGTGGTGCTGATGGGGGTCAAGTTGGAGATAGCGGAGGCAATATGAGGGCAATATGGAGATGATGGGAGCAATGTAGAGATTAGGAGCATTGTGGAGGTGTCCAGTGGACATGGCTGGGGGGCGCTTCAGATTTCTGTGCCTACAGGCTCCTGAGATGTAAATCCGGCTCTGGACCCAGCGTTGCACTCTGCGACAGATGCAGGGAGATACTCACCTGTGGACAAGAGAGACCACCAAAGAAGGGTGATAGAGTCACCGTCCTAAAGGGCAAGGGTCACTTCACCAAGGAGTCTAAAGGAGCTTCTATGATATAAGTAAAAGGAGAGGTAACAGGAGGCAACCTGTGATGTAGGGGAAGAAGTGTAGTGGAGTGTAAGGCCAGGGTCCAGGGTTATTGAGGTCAATCACAGTCAAGGGTCAAGCCGGGGTCCAGGGATATAGCAGTCAGCATCGTCATGTATCAAGCTTAGGGCCAAGCAGCCTTCAGATGGCCTGTCAGATGGATCCCAGCCTTCTGTAGTAATTCACTGTTGTCCTTCGACCCATATGGCTTCAGCATATTCATCTTGGTAGTCGAATCATCCTAGTCAACAGTAGCTGTTCCAGTGAGGCCTCTAGTACATGGTGTCCGACAATTGACTGAGATAGCCTTCTACCTTTGACCATTCTCCAGCTATTAGACGAAGTACACCAGTGAGAGCCATCAATCCTCATTCACTGATAGCTAGTCAAACTTCGACTAAGAATCTTCTCCAAACTGCCAGAGTTTGACTACAACTGTTTATCATTCATCTATTCGACCCATCTTCAACTATGCAGATCCAGAAGGGGTCCCCTACCTCTGTTACTTCCTTCGAATTCCAGCTTTGCTTTCCAGCAGTGCCTCCGAGTGAAGGACCAGCTGACGCACGCATTATACAATTCTAGTTTATCTAAGGTTGTGAATGCATAAAAGAGAGAAAGAGAGAGCGAGAGAGAGAAAGCCATACCTTCAAATGGCAGAAGAGAGGGAGTTATACCATCAAATAGCATGCTTCCATCTGTTTATCAGGACAAGTCATTCTCTCCATTCCATCTGTAAAGTAAACTTGCATATGCATCCAAGCCTGTAAGTATAAACGCTCCAACGTTTACAACACGTTTTTCAAGTAATTTCCAGAAAACTCAATGTGAATGGTAGCAAAGACCTAAGACTGGAGTGCAGGACTGACTTAATGAAAATAAATGGCACTATGTCAGGTATATATATTTGCCATTAACGAGAAATTACTCATTCACCATAGTTCTGGCATGTGGCATCAATGGAACAATCTCCTGAGCTTTTTAATGCAGAGATGTTGTCACCCCTGTAAATTGTGCCTTGAAGTGTAGTTTAAATAAAACATGTCCCCTTTAGAACTGCTGTATTTGCACAATCTGCCATCTTCTTCCCTCTTATCACACATTTCATTTATGTTTGTCTGGATGTGTGGGGGGATGTTTTCTTTGAATGTTACACTATCTTTTCTTTCGAAAGAATATTTTTATATATTTTCTCTCTCAGCTCTGTTACACATAATTTACTTAATTTGGTTTGCGCTGTTTATAAGAAGGGTTAAGTCAGTTACTTTATTGTGATCACTGTCAACAGCTCTTGTGTTCAGAAAAAGTGGTTCCATTGTAACAGACCATTCTGGACACTCCCATCAAGATTTCTGTGGTAGTTGGAGCTCTGGAAAAGACAGAAGTGACTGCTCTCTCAGAAAATATGTCAAACTAGATTTTAGGCCTCAGAAAACAAATAAATACTTTTTACAGTGGTAGCATGACGTGTAGGGTGTGTAATCCCAGTTCATTTTTAGGGGTTATTGTTTCTTAAAAAAAGAAGCTCCAACAATGTGTGCTTATAAGATTAACCACTTGGGGGAGCTCTAATAAAGTACCAAAGTTGACAGTCTCTTGAACGTGACTGGCAGGCTGTGTGCTTGCTCTTCATGTGTTTGGTGTAGTTGACTGGAACCTACAGTTTCAAATGAAATTCATGAGAAGCCTAACACCCAAGCCACTTGTGTGTGTACTGTAGTTTGCAAAAAGCACACAGGAGAACTGGATTTTTTGCATGGATAAAAAAATACATTGGTCTTCATTTTGGTTTTAGAAGTGGACATTTAAAATTATCTGGGCCTTGATATTACAATGGTGATGTGAAATCTGTATGTATCATGATTTGATTGGAATAAATATGATTTGTGACAGTGCACATGTTGAATTTAGAAGCAATATTTCAGTATAAAAAATATTATGTTTTAGTAGAATAGTTTTATGTAAGAGGAATGTGAATGGTTTAGCATGGAATACAAATATTATGGGATGTTTTTCTGTTCAGGACAATAGGCATACATGGAAACTTTCAAAGATTCAGATTCCATTTCATTAGATTTCATTAGTCAGCAAAAGAGCAGAAAAAAGTTTTGCTTTTTTGTTTGGTTTTTTTAGCCTTTTACCTATTTCTGTTATTCCATTCCGGCAAGTATGTCTGCTGATATTTCCAGTTTATGATACATACCAAAAGGGCTCAAGAAAGCATTGCAGACTCCATACTGCTATATACTATAATGGGGTGCTTGCAAGGCTCCTGTGTCTGGCTAGATAGGCCTTCCCAGACTCAGAGTCTACAAGTGCCCGTGACAACCACAGCTACCCCCCAGTGTGACCCTCTGCACCCAACCTCACCATCCTTTCACACAAACAAGTCCTCTGTAACCCCTCCAATGCCAGGTAGTTTGCAATGCATTGTTCTGCAATGTGATATAACCTGTATGGCAATGGGGGGCAAAGCCCCCCAGCCACTCCTGTGAAAATTTCTGCAAGGAATTGCATGGTCTGCTATACACACATACACAATACACAGAAGCAGTACACATACTAACATAAACACAATACATACAGTACATAATACACACACACTGTACACAAAACATGTACAATACACACAATCACACACGCATACACTATAGATTTGCAGACAAGCAAACAATATGCACACAATGTACAACACAATATGCAATATGCTATTCACAAGGCACAATATGCTGTAAAAAAAGAGCAAAATGCTGTACACTGTACACAAAACATTATATGCAAAATGCAGTATGCAATACGCTATAATCAGTGCACAAAATGCAATCAACTTTATGCAAAATGCAATACATAAAACGATATATTCATAAAACTTAATACAATATATGCACAATGCAGTAGGAAATACACAAAATGATATATGCACAACGCAAAACACAAAACACTATAGGCAAAACTAGATATACAATACGCAATACACTATAAACAAAACAAAAAAACTCTATATGAAAATACAAAACAATATACGCAGAACACTATGCTCAAAACACGTTCATGCCCACACACGCTCATGCTCACACACAATCTTGTTCACATACCCTGTCACAGGCTCACTCACCCACAAACTCAAGATCATTGATGGATAGTTGTATAACACAGTCCTAGTAAAGGTGTAGAAGGGAGCCTACATTTAAGTTGCATCTCCAACACATTTAGATAGAAAGAAGGTACTATACCAGAGATTCTTAAACTTAAAGGGACACTAACACCTACAATTTAAATTGGATTATATCATTTTAAATATAAATATAATGCACTTCCAGCTATCATCTGTATAATATAGTAATGTATTTAGATTAGTACTCACTGTACTTATTCAGAAAGTTTGCAATGTATCACAATCCTTTAAACCTTTGAGTGCCAGAGAGGTATCCAATGCATTGCAATGCACTCAAATGGTTAAAGATAATGCAGAACAATCACTTCTTACACATCTACCAAGATAGCTCTTTTAATGGGAGCACTGGTAAAAGCAAAAATGAGAACCACCAGAAAGTGTACATAAGACTAAATTCTATTTAGCCACCTCCCCCTCAAAGACAAGGGGGTTGGGATTTTCCTCCTTCGGTCTCTCTCTTATCAACGTTCGATACAATATGTGGACCCGGAGGGTCGGTTCAATATTCCCCATGGTACTCTGGGCTTACATGTGGTTACCCCAGCATGTCTATTCTGCCTTTTTCGTTAACTGAAAACCTTCCCTATGGACTCTGTGGTGGTGGGAGGGTACTTTAATACTATCCTCAACAATAATCTGGATTGCTCTAGAGATATTCTTGCACATCCTCACCCACCCCCACTGGTGAAAGAATCCAAGGCCCTCAACCTAGCTCTATTGTGCTTGGATCTTGGGGATACCTGGCAGGAGCTACAATCCACAGAATCTGATTCCACCTTTTATACGGCCCCTCATGGCACCTATTCTAGGATTGACTTAATTTTTGCCAGTCAGACACTTCTCTCTGCTCTGGTGGAACCTGACATAGTCTATGTGGCTTGTTTGAATCATCTGCTGGTGCTCTCCACATTTGATTGCTTAGGCCCTCCAAGGGGCAGGGGTTCTTGGAGAATAAACAACTCTCTTCTCACGCATATGCCCTTGCGACCCCAGATCTGCTCTCTCATTGACGAATATACTGTCAAAGTTGATTTGGTGGCCTGTGGGAGGCCCATTCTGTGGGAGGCCCATAAGGCCACATTGTGAGGATAGCTGATCAGAATCTCTTCACATCGTCAGAGATCTCAGGGGGCTGAGATAAGCTCCCTGTCCCTGGAATTTACACAATTAGCTACCGAGCACAAACACACTCAGTCCCAGATCTTGATGGGTGACATCATCAATCTCCGAGGTAAACTAAACATGCTTTTTGTCGCAGATGCCAAAAAAAGCCATGAGATGAACAAACCAAAAGTTCTATCAATACGCTAACAAACCCCATATTATGCTTGCTTGGAGGCTGTATCAAAGGAATAATATCCATGCCATCTGCAATCCTGAAGGCCCCGTCTCGTGACATCCTTATAATCTCTGATGCTTTTGTCTCCTTTTACACGGAGCTATACTCTGACAGGCATGCACCTGATGCTGTCCCTGCCAGGGTCCTCCCGTACTTAGCCAATAGTCCTCTGCCGACCTTATCCTGAAAAGGGGGAAATCTTGGATGCCCCAATAGTTGCAGAGGAGGTGTCTGTTACGGTTTTCTGACACTCAGACAAGGTATAAGTAAAAACACAGTTTATTTGAATTGAAAATCAGGAATAGCGCCCCTGGGGGCCAGGTCAGGCATATACAGACTGGTATAAAGCAGTAATAAACGAAATATGGAATAATACTGTATAGCAGGATAGACAAGGGTTAAGGAATAACCCACTGATCAGTCACAATGATGGTAGGCTGACAACGCCCAGCTGAACCAATAAGTCTCTGGAAGAATACACGATCAGTAGTAGGCTTGCTCAAATCACTCTCATATAGCTGATACAAAAGGACGCCCAAGGAGACTGCATAAGCAACCAGAGCTGAGTAAAACTCCAGGAGGAGTGAATGGATGAGTGCTAGCAGAACTGGTAAACGGAACCGGTGAAGCCCTTGAACGTACAGGAGTACTGTTGTGAGCCAAAGGAGATCAGAGCCAGGTCACCCACTAGGTGCCAACAGGAGTAACACTATGCCAGCCACCGCGAGCCTTGCACAGGAATGCGATGAATGAGATACACACGAGCAATGACTAGCGCCCAGACACCCTTCCGGTGCCGTATCAGTACCATACAGCGAGAGCAAACGGAGGCCACTGCACCGGGAGGTGCATGCACGGTAACCCACGTACCGGAACTAAACTGCTCTGCTAAAGCCACGGACAGACTAGGTACAAAGCGCACCTCGGACAGTGTAAGCGGCTCTGATAGTATAATAAAGCTTGGCAAGTGTATTCGGCTCTGCAATGTAGGCAACACACACAGTAACTGGATCGGGCCTGTATGGCCACCGAGGGGCAGCTCAGCTAGCACACAACAGCTCGGTAAACGAAGGCCACGGTGCAGCGCCAATGAGAGTGAATGAACGGAGCCCCACTACTACAGTTCAGAATGTCGCCGTCGGGCGATCTGGAACACAGGAACTCAGGAACTGATGAGCAACCAGCAGCGATGACCGGAACCAGGGATCCCTCGATCAGGAACGTCAGCCACAGCCAGTTCAGTAAACGGAGTAGGAACGTCAGCCACAGCCAGGTCGGTAATGGAGCAGGAACGTCAGCCACAGCCAGGTCGATAACGGAGCAGGAACGTCAACCACAGCCAGGTCGGTAACGGAGCAGGAACGTCAGCCACAGCCAGGTCGGTAACGGAGCAGGAAGTCAGACAGCGCAGGAATCCAATCAGAGAGCAGGAACAAAGAATGGTCAGACGAGCCGGATCGGTACACAGGAACACAGTAACTCAGCAAGAGGCTCAACTTCAGGAACACCACGAAAGGGCCTCAGACAGCTGTCACAGGCCCAGTATAAAAAGGAACATCCTGGGCGGGCCAAACCATCTGCACCAATGCACAGGTATCATCAGTGTGACTGACAGGGAATCACGGGCACCGTGATAGTGTCCAGGGCGAATCGGCAGCTCAAATCTAACAAGGCTCCTGGCCTTGAACTGCTATTTCAAGACTTTCATGTCATCTCTTTTGCCCCATTTGGTACAGGTATTTAACTAATTGCAGGAGGGGCAGATCCTTCCATCCTCTATGCTGCAGACTACTATAGTGCTTATACATAAGCCTGGCAAAGATTCCCTTGAATTGCGATTCTTACCACCCAATTTCGCTAATCAACATGGACATGAAAATATTTTCATGTCCATAGCAGGCTATAGGGTCCATCCTGATCAGGTCAGGTTTGTATGGTGCAGACAGGCCTCGGATAATGTTCAGAGAACCGTTGACCTGATACATTGCGCTAACTCCTCCCGGACTCCTTATGTTCTCTTCTCACTTGACGCACAAAAAGTGTTTGATCTCCTGAATTGGCCATTAGAGCCTTATACTCCTCTCCCTCTGCCATGATCTCGGTCAATGGATTTCTATCTTCTCCTTTTTGTATTTCTAGGGGCACCCGGCAGGATTGTCCACTTTCCCCTCTTCTGTTTGTCCTGAGCCTTAAGCCCTTGGTGGCTCACATTAGAGAGAATCCGAATATTGCCGACATTCTCTTTGGAGACATGGAATACAAACACTCTCTATTCACAGACGACATTCTCCTTACATTGACTCAGATGTTGGTGTCCCTTCCTAACTTGTTTCAGGAACATCAACGCTGTCAGGCCATTTCTGGCTCCTGGATTAATATGAGTAAATCACAGGCGCTGTCGATTCGTGTCCTGCCTCAGGCCAGGCAGCAAGTGGTGAGACAGCAGCTTCACAAACAAAACAAGATTCTTTCTCTACAGAGCCTTAACTAAATATATCAGCTCCTGACTGTATTTGGGCTACTAGTCAGATTACTAGCTCAAGAGATAAACATCCAACAACACAGTCCTACAGGCACAAGTTAACTCCACAAGTTTCAGGCTTTCAGAGGTTAATTCCTTTCTCTCTGGGAACTCAAACAAAAAGACAGAGAGCATGGCTCAGTGCAGAGGGGAGTATATGACTGCTTTCTGCACTAATTACTAGATGCAGGTGGATGAGGAATAGGAAGTGATAGAATTCCTGGTGTGGATTCCTTACCTGACACGTCAGTTACTGTGAAACTGTGGAATGGAGCACTAACCCAAGATATATAGTTTTGCAATGTACCTATACTTTCTATTTCACTGAGCTAATCAGGGTAGATACCCTACAGGATTTGGGAAGATATATATATATATATATATATATATATATATATACACACCCTCTATCACCATTCCTGGGACTTTGTCACATATCCTCCCCCAAGCTCAATCCCTGTGAGATGAGCGACTATGGACAGTAGGGAATGCATTCTTGAGAGCCCATCTGCATTTCCCTGTTTACAGCCTGTCCTGTGTTCAACTGAAAAATTATAGGGCTGTAAACTAGGAAGCCAGCGGGTCACTCTACTGTTTTTCTGCCTGTTTTGATACATCCACGTTAGTGGTGCATGGTCAGTCACAAGTCTGAACTTCCTGCCTAATAGGTAGTATTTGAGGGTGTCTACAACCCGTTTAATAGCAAGACACTCCTTCTCAACAATAGAGTAGTTTCTTTCATGTGGATTCAGTTTTCTGCTTAGGTATAGAATGGGGTGCTTGTTACCCTGATTCTCTTGGGAGAGAACATCCCCAAGTCCCACATCTGATGTGTCAGTCTGTAAAATAAAGTCCCTACAGAAATCTGGGGTCACCAACACTGTTTGACTACATATGGCCTCCTTCAATTTTCTGAATGCTAGTTCAAATTCAGGGGACCATTTAACCATCACAGGAGCTTTTGCCTTTGTAAGGTCAGTCAAGGGACCTGCAGTGGTAGCAAAGTTGGGGATAAACTTCTGGTAATATCCAACTAGGCCCAAAAAAGTTCTCACCTATTTCTTAGTGAGCAGGCGAGGCCAGTTTCGTACCGCTTCAATTTTTGCAAGTTGAGGTTTTACTAATCCCCTACTAACCGAATAGCCTAAATATTTGACTTTCTCCAGACCAATAGTACATTTGACTCCCAATCTGCACTATGTATTATAACATCATCAAAGTATGCGACAGCATAATGCGTATGTGGCTTTAATATTCTGTCCATCATTCTTTGGAATAAGGCAGGAGCCCCGTGTAGGCCAAAAGGAAGTACTTTGTATTGAAAGAAACCCATCAGGGATAGAAAAGCCAGTTTTTTCTTTTGCCTGCTCTGTAAGTGGGACCTGCCAATATCCCTTGGTTAGATCTAATGTGGTAAGATACCGGGCTTTCCCAAGCCTTTCAACTAGCTTATCAACTCTTGGCATTGGATACAAATCAAATTTTTAAATGGAATTTAACTTATGATAATCATTGCAAAATCTGATTGTGCCATCAGGCTTTGGCACAAGCACAATAGGGCTACTCCAGTCACTTTGGGATTCTTCAATTACCCTAAGGTCCAACATTTTCTTTACCTCTTCTCTAATAGCCTGTCTACAGGCTTCAGGTATTCTATAAGGCTTAAGACTAACCCTTTTCCTTGCCTCTGTTATAATGTCATGTTTGATAATGTGAATTCTGCCTGGAGTTGTGGAAAACACAACTTTGTTTAATCTTACAAAGTTTTTGACTTCTCATGTCTGGTGTATAGACAGGGTTTCTAATATATTAACCTCTGGGTCACTTTTATCTTTATTAGGAAGGGCAGTGGCATCTACTGCAATTAGAGCTTCCCTATCTTTCCATGGCTTAAGCAAGTTTACAAGGTAAATTTGCTCTTCCTTATATCTACCTGGTTGTCTGACTTTGCAATTCACCTCTCCAACCCTTTCAATAATCTCGTAGGGTCCATGCCATGTTGCCAGGAATTTATTTTCTATTGTGGGGACCAAAACTAGTACTCTGTCTCCAGGCTGAAATGCATGAACCCTGGCATTCCTATTATAACAATTTTCCTGAGCTTGCTGGCCCTTCTCCATATGTTCCCATAAAATGGGCATGATAGCGGCCATACGTTCCTGCGTCTGGGTTAAATGTTCAATTACATTATGATGTGGGGTCTCCTCTTGTTCCCACGTTTCCTTAGCTATGTCAAGTAGTCCCCTGGGATGTCTACCATACAACAGTTCCAAAGGAGAGAACCAGGTGGAGGCTTGAGGTATTTCCCTAATAGCAAACATTAAGTATGGAAGTAAACAGTCCCAATTTTTCCCATCCTTGTCGATCACTTTCCATAGCATAGATTTCAGAGTTTTATTGAACCATTCCGCCAAACCATCAATTTGTGGGTGATACACAGAAGTTTTTAGATGCTTTATACAAAGAAATTTACATAATTCCCCTGTAACCCGGGACATGAATGGAGTACCCTGATCTGTCATTAATTCTTTGGCAACTGAAGGGAGAGCCTTGCTAGGGGAGAAGTGGGGGGGAGAGACCTGGCGGAGAATGAGAGACTCCGTGTGAGGTAACAGAGACATGGCTGGAGGGACAGGGAAAGAACTCTGAATAGAAAAAGTCAGACAAGGCTGAAGTGTTACAGTGCATGATTCTGTTACTACCAGAGGGACAAGGCTGTGGAAACAGAGTGTATGGTTAGTTCTGTGGAGACAGTGGATATTGAAACACTGCTGGGGTGTCATACAGCATATGGGCGGTTCTGTGGATACAGGTGGACAGTGGAACAAGGTTTATGTGTCAGACAGTATATATATGTGGTTATGTGACTACTAGTGGACAGTTGAACAAAACTGAAGTGTCAGACAGTGTATCACAGATCCCAACATTCACAACTTAATTGTATATGTAATATACATACATGTACGTTATATGTATATATAATAAACATCTGTATATAATAATGTGCACTAATCCATATAGATTATCCAAATTTTTGAACACTGTGTAAAGCATATATTATACCAATGTGTTCATTTAGTTTAAATGAATAGGGTATTGTTGGCTAAACTATGCAACAAAATCTGTATGGATTAGTGCTGGATTATTTTTGTCTTTTGCTTTAGGTGTTTTCCTAGTTTGGGTATTTGGACAATCTCCTCATTGCTTGCTGCTTTCCATACCTCAGCTACAAACTTTGCAGGTTGAGAATGAAGTCCCAATTGGCCCACTGTGGAACCCGCCATATTAGGTTTTCAAGCTGGAAGCAGAAGTTCTATGGGGACTATATTGTGCAGGGCGAGAAACTGAACTGCTAGATGTCAGTCTTGCTGTTCGGTGTTTCTCTCAGAACTAATGCAGTACATCAGGAGTCTCGCTACAGAACCCCATTGTGCTCCTTGTTTTATTTACAAGGGCTCATAATGCAGACCCTGGCTTTATCAGATAGCAGATTTGCCAATAGGGCACTATAAAAGTGATTGTTGTTTTTACGAACCCACATAGTCACAACATACGACTAATTACTTTGACAACTTTGTTGCTTGTAACAGAATTGTGCTTATTGTAGAGTCATTAATTTCCTTGGAACATACAGGGAGATGTATAAAACTGCTATAACAAAGAAAGGTCTGGAAAATTGTCGCAAAGTAACATAAGGATATATAAACTTTTAGTGACATGTCGATAAATGTTAATTCATATCGGATAACTGTTTTTAGAAAAGTAGAGTAGAAATGTCTGTGGTCCAAATAATAATCATGTTGCAACATACGTATATAGAAATTCACTAATTGTGACACACAATAAAGGCAGCTTTAGTGATAAACCAATATGGTATAACCAATTCCAGTCGGAAGTACATTATGTGATAGATATGTATGCAAAACAAATTCCATTACTCAATTTTCTCACATAGCAACATATTTATAAACATCGCTTTACATCTTTAAAAATATAACTCATCACTATCGCTATTTGTGAATTTTAGGGACAATACTTCCAACTAAAGAATGGTTTTATACATATATAGTAAAATAGGCAGATCACAATATATTTATAAGTAACATGATTATTTGCCCTTCAACGATATATAACTTTTTTCTTACATTAAAACTCATTCCATGTGTTTGCCAATCAAGCTCTGAGTTTATTACTTTGCATAACTTAGTGTAATCAGCAAATATTGACATTTCACTTTCTATACCTATTTCTATGTCATTTATAAACATGTTAAAAAAGCTGTGGACCAAGCAGTGAACTCTCATATTTAACTGTATTTGAGAATATTCCTTTTACAACAACACACCATCCCCTATCATTGAACCAATTTACTATCCAATTGCAAAAATTATCTCCTAGAAATTTTCTTTTTTGTAGGCCAGCCTGCTGTAGTCTGTATGTACTTGTCACGGAGTGACTATGGAATAATGACACTGACAAGTACAGATACAGTAAAATCAATATCTTCATTAAAATAAGAACAGAAAAGATACAGAAAGCACTTCCCCAAACCTCACAGGACCAGGTGTGGAGACAGTGCACAAGCACTTCCCCAACCCTCACTAGCCAGGTATGGAGACAGCGCAGGATCCACTGACTGAAAGGAGGCTGATCCCAATCTGACTGTAGCGTGTAATAGTAGCAAGGATTGCAGTAGCTACTAGTATAGCTGAAGCAGAAACACCCAAGCAAAATGAGTAACTCCCCTAGAGCGCTAGGGTAAACCCACAGGCAAAGGTATCCCAGAACGCTAGGGTAGCAAAGGCAATGGTGACTTGAATCCACAGAACGTTAGGGAATACCCAAAGGCACTAACCGTTGGTAAAAAGCAAAATAGGATAGCCAGAGCCTATGTCCGGCGCAGTGGGAGGATACTGAGCACAGCTTGTACCAGCTAGTGCACGGTCTAACAAGAGAATGGATGCAGTCAGGCCAAGGGTTGGAAACACATGGATAGTCAGCCGGAGCTGGAGTCAGCACAGTGTGGGTAGCCAGACAGAGCCAAGGGTCAGACCTGAGAGGGTAGTCAGATGGAGCCAAGGGTCAGACCGAAGCGGATAGTCAGATGGAGCCAAGGGTTAGACCGGAACGGAAGGCAACAAGTCAGGAATCAAATGTAGCCAGAGACAAACTTAGCCAGAGGTCATACATGGATCAGAGCATAGGAATATCACAAAAGCTAGCACACAGGTACACCACGAAAGGGCAAAGGAGTACTGGCAGACTGAGGCTTATAAGCTCCAGCAAGTAGGCCGAGACTCACTCTGGCAGTTGCCATAGGCCTATAAGAATAGCGAATGAGAATAAGTGCGACAGTCAGGAAGTGATAGACAATGACAATGGACCTACAAAACATGGAGCCTGCTTAATGCAGGGTACTTGAAGGTTCAGGATCCTGGAAGACAGCCACACTCTATCCCCAACTTGGAAAACAGGAGCAGGCAGCCTCCTGCAGTCTGCATGTCTCTGATAGCGCTGTGAGGACCTTTGTAAGGCATTCTGAACCTGTGCCCATGTGGAGCGGATCTGCCCGAAAGGAGTCCGGGAGCAGGGATGGTTGGAACCCATAGTTGATCAGGAAGGGAGAGCTACCGGATGAAGAGTTTATGCCACAATTCCTGGCAAACTCAGTCCACAGTAACAGGTCAGCCCAGTTATCATGATGGTCAGAGATAAAACAGAGCAAAAATTATTCCATCCCCTGGTTGGATCTTTCAGCAGCACCATTAGTCTGGGGATGATAGGAAGAAAAAAACAACAAATGGATACCCATCTGGTCGCAAAACGCCCTCCAGAACCGTGCCACGAATTGACTTCCACGATCAGAGACCAAAACCTTGGGCACTCTGTGGAGTCAGAACACCTCTCTAGCAAACACCTAAGTCAATTTCTTGGAGGAAGGCAGTCCCTGGAGAGGGACAAAATGAGCCATCTTGGAAAAACGGTCCACTATCATCAATATGGCTGTACACCGTTTGGATACTGGCAACTCCACAAAAAAATCTATGGACACGTGTGACCATGCACGCTCATCATTAGGAACCGTCTGGAGCAATCCCAGTGGAAGGTGTCTCGGGGTCTTAGCATGAGCACAGATGGAACAGGCCTCCACAAATGCTGCACAATCTGCTATTAAGCTAGGCCACCAAAAGAGCTGAGAGACTGACCAAATCAGTTGGTGACGATCAATGTGTCCAGCTGCCCTTGAGGCATGGTATGTTTCTAGTCATCTGATATGGAGAGGTTCAGCTACGAAACATTTATCACTAGGCTTCTCTTCTGGAGCATTGCCCTGGGAGGCCAAAATTTCTTCGCTCCGTGGAGACATGATACTAGTGCGTATGTTGGCCAATATGCTATCTGGAGGAATGATAGGCAGCGGTACACTGTCAGTCTCGCGGTCCAGCCCAAATTGCCTAGACAGTGCGTCAGCTCGGATATTCTTGGATCCCGGAAGATATGAGACCACAAAATTAAATCTGGATAGGAACAGTGCCCATCTGGCCTGCCGTGGTGACAGTCTTTTGGCCTCAGAGAGATATGTCAAGATCAGGATTGGAGCATTCGTCCCCTCCAGGAGGTGACCCCATTCACGGAGAGCAAGAATAATGGCTAATAACTCGCAATCGCCTAAATCATATAGGCTTTGGGCTTTAGTCATCTTTTTAAAAAAGAACCCACAAGGAATGAGGGTCTTGCCAGGCCCAGATCGCTGGGACAGCACTGCCCCCACTCCTGTCTCAGATGTATCCACCTCCAGGGTAAAGGGCAGGCAGGGTTGGGATGCGATAATACTGGGGCCACAGCAAAAGCAGACTTCAATGCATCAAAAGCACTGTTGAACTCAGGAGACCAAGCCAAAGGATTAGCCCCTTTATGAGTCAAGTCAATTAAAGGTTTGACTATCATAGACAAATTCTGTATACATTTTCTATAATAGTTTGCGAATCCTAAGAATCTCTATATGGCCTTCAAGCCCATATAGCAATACCATCAGTAGAGATTACATAACCCAGAAATGGCACTCGATCTTTATGGAATTTGCTATTTTCTAATTTACAATACAGTTTGTTTTCTCTCAGTTTTTGCAGCATGGTAGCGACATCTATCCGATGTGCCTCAATATTAGGAGAGTGTATCAGAATATCGTCCAAGTAAACTATTAAGCAGGACTGAAGCAGGTCTCTCAGTACATCATTAATAAATTCTTGGAACACTGCTGGTGCATTGCACAGCCCAAAGGGCATGACCAGGTACTCGTAATGGCCAGTACGAGTATTAAATGCAGATTTCCACTCATTGCCTTCCTTGATTCTAATCAAACTATAGGCTGCCTGCAAGTCAAGCTTTGTGAAAACTGAGGAACCCTTCAAGCGGTTGAATAACTTCGTTATCAATGGAATGGGGTTGCATTTTTAACCATCAGCTTGTGTAGACCTCTATAGTCGATACAAGGTCTAAGCTCCCCATCCTTTTTCTTTACAAAAAAATAATCCTGCCCCTGCGGGCGAGGAAGATTTCCTGATAATTCCTCTAGCCAGGGCATCAGTAATGTACTCCTCCATGGCCCGGTTATCTTGTACCGACAGAGGGAAAGTGCGACCCTTAGGAGGTATCATGCCTGGTGTCAAATCAATAGCACAGTCAGATGCCCTATGCTGCAGCAGAGAGCTAGCCTCCCCCTTACTGAATACCTCACTGAACGACTGGTACTATGAGGGTATAGCGGGGGAGGAACACAATATCTTAGTGGGCTGCTGTAGACAAGACTTCTTACAATAATCGGACCAAGATATGATGTCACAGGTTTTCCAGTCCATTCTGGGGTTATGTGTCTGAAGCCAAGGAAACCCCAGAATGACTGCGTAGTGTGGAGACTGAATGACCTGAAACTGTAGGGTCTCCACATGGAGAGCTCCTACTCTAAGAGACAACGGACAGGTCTCATGTGTGACATGGTATGGTTCTAACGGTCTACCATCATTCGCCTCAATAGCCAATGGAGAAACCCTTAGGCAACAAGGGAATACTGTGCTGCTTAGCAAACTCACCATCAATAAAGTAACCTGCGGCTCCTGAATCAATCAGGGCTGGTGACACAGCAGAGGAGGCTGCCCAAGATATTGACACCTGTAAAATGGGCTTGTTCTGCTCTTGGTCTGGGGACTGATTTACGCCACCTAGGATCTGTCCCCTCAGAGACCCTAGGTGCGTGCATTTCCTGGATGTCTAGGCTTACCACAGTACAGGCATAGACCTTCTTTCCAACGGAAGGACCGCTCCTCCCTGGACAGGCGTGTAAAACCGACTTGCATGGGCTCAGTCCTACTGACCTTAGCACTAGGAGGCTTGGGAGACGAGGGAGGCATGGGTGGGAGCCCCCAGTTTGGTGCCAGTCGAGACTCAAACCTTGGCTTACAGTCTTTAAAAGGGGATCTTTCCCTGATGCGGGTATCAATCAGTATAGCAAAGAAAATAACCTGATCCAGATCCTCGGCAACTAATGAGCTGCCGTCTCATCCTTGATAATATCATTAAGCCCTTGTGAGAAGGCCGCCAACAGAGCCTCGTTGTTTCAGTCTACCTCTGCCGATAATGTACGAAATTCAATAGCATATTCTGCTACTGTACGGGCTCCCTGGTGAATGGTCATTAGTTTTTTTGTGGCAGATGTTACTCGGCCTGGAACATCAAATACTTTACGAAAGGCATCCACAAATTCTGTAAAGTTAGAAGTTATGGGTTTAGCCATCTACCATAACGGATTGGCCCACGCCAATGCTTTGCCAGTCAACAAGGAAATCATAAAGCCCACTTTACTTCTTTCACTCTGGAATGCATTAGGTACCAGTTCCAAAAAAATTCAGAGCTGATTTATGAATCCACAACACAATGTGGGTTCCCCATCATATCTTAGAGGGAGTGGAGCAGCTCTGGACAGCCCTCTGTAATTCATGTTTTCTACCTGAGTGGTTACTACCGATGCCGAGACAGGAGGGGCCACCGGTAGTTGCACAGGCTTTTCGAGATTCGCTGCACGTTTAAAGGGATAGTAATGGTTAATTTTAAGTTGATTTAATATTGTAGACATTAAAAAAAGATTAACAATGATGTAAGTCTTATCTCTCAAATCTTTATGGTTTGAGAGATATGGCTTGCTAAAGTTACCTTTTCCTGGCTGTTTTACTCAAGTCTGCCATCTAGCTGACAGCTGCAGATTCCACTCATTTGATCAGACAGAGGCTCTTCAGCAGAGCTGAAATCACTGTATTTAGAAATAAATACTTAATTGGAACGGTCCACAAAGTGTGCTTGCAAGCCAGGCACACTTTGTAGACTGTTCCAAATTCAGTATTTATCTTTAGATATCATTATATTGGCGCTGCTGAAGAGCCACATCTGGTCAAGTGACCAGAATCTGCTTCTGACAGCTTTACAGCTCGTCAAGCAGAAAGGGAAGGGACCAGAGAACTTTATTTTCGTATATCTCTAAAACCATAATGCTTTGAGAGATACAAATAAGTGCAAGTACTCTCTTTTAATTGTATCTACCATATAGTTAATACTTTTTTTCTGACATTACTATCCCTTTAAGGAGCGTCTGCATTGAGATAGCCAACTGGTCTATACGCTGTTCCTGAATATCCATTATGTAAAGGATATTAGGCAACTCTTGGCTACCAGTATCTGTACTTTCAGAGTTCATGGCCCTTTCGTACTGTCACGGAGTGACTATGGAATAACGACACTGACAAGTACACATACAGTAAAATCAGTACCTTTATTAAAATAAGAACAGAAAAGATACGGAAAGCACTTCCCCAACCCTCACAGGACCAGGTGTGGAGACAGTGCACAAGCACTTCCCCAACTCTCTCTAGCCAGGTATGGAAACAGCACAGGATCCACTGACTGAAGGGAGGCTGATCCCAGTCTGACTGTAGTGTGTAATAGTAGCACGGATAGCAGTAGCTATTAGTATAGGTGAAGCGGAAATGCCCAAGAAAAATTAGAGTAACTCCCCTAGAACGCTAGGGTAAACACACAGGCAAAGGTGACTAGAGATACCCCAGAATGCTAAAGTAGCGAAGGCAATGGTGACTTAAATCCCCAGAACGCTAGGAAATATCCAAAGGCACTAACCTTTGGTAACAAGCAGAACAGGATAGCCAAAGCCAATGTCTGGCACAGCGGGAGGATCCTGAGCACAGCTTGTACCAGCTAGAGCACAGTCTAGTGAGAGAGAGGATGCAGTCAGGCCAAGGGTCGGAAAAACACATGGATAGTAAGCTGGAGCTGGAGTCAACACAGAGTAGTTAGTCAGCCAAGCCAAGGTCAGTACCGCATTGGATAGTCAGCCAGAGCCAGGGTCAGCACAGTGCGGGTAGTCAGATGGAACCAAGGGTCAGACCGGAGCGGATAGTCAGACAGAGCCAAGGGTCAGACCAGAGTGGATAGTGAGACCGGAACAGAAGGCAACAAGTCAGGGATCAAACGTAGCCTGAGTCAAACATAGCCAGAGGTCATACACGGACCAGAGCATAGGAATAGCACAAAAGCTAGCGCACAGGTACAGCACGAAAGGGCAAAGGACTACTGGCAAACTGAGGCTTATAAGCCCTAGCAAGTAGGTGGAGACTCACTCTGGCAATTGCCATAGGCCTATAAGAATAGTGAATGAGCATAAGCGCGACACTCAGGAAGTGATAGACAATGTCGCCCACACATCGCAGCAGCGCCATCAGAGGGCAATCACGGGCACCGTGATAGTACTTTCAACTGCTCAACCATTATCTAGGTTCTTACATCTTCACATAAGCTGAATAGATTTCCTTGGCAAAATGTATTCCTCATAATACCATGCTGATTTTCAGTAATAATTTTCTTTTTCAGAATGTATTCCAATATAATCCCTTATAATCCCTTCAAGCAGTTTGCTGACTACCGAAGTCAAACTCACAGGTCTATAACTCCTGAATGCGCACCTGATTTAAATTACATCCGAATACGTGCTCTTTTTCAGACAGTTTTGCATTGACAAAAATAATCAAACAGGCTCTATTGTATGTAATGTTTCCCATATGCCTTCTCTCTGATGAAGCCCTATCTTTCTGGGCTGACACATTCATTAACAAAATGTGTTTTGTTGTTCTATTGCTGCCATATGCTGTTCTGCGACCATCTGATTAATCCCCAGTAGCAGAAATTACTGAGCATTTTGGTGCTGCATTAACTACACTCAGATGGGCTTTCTACTGTTTACATTTCGTGACTTCTGTATATTACATAAGTGGAATTAATGGTGTTTCTTCAGGAACATTTACATCAGAGCATCTTTTATTAAAGTAAATATTTATATTACTTCTGCTCTATCCACCTCCGCTCACAGAGTATGGAGAGCAAATATACAGACATCACATCTCAGATGTAAGCTAGGAAATGCAATTAAATACAAAAAGGAAGAACTCTTATTAAACTACTCTTGAGATCCTAATGCATGTGCAATTACAAAGTGCAATTGTACAAGTTCCAACTAATAGGCTCTGATTCATTGAAGTCAGTCAGAATTATAGGCAGAACAGCTATTTTCATACTCTGCAGATATTAACCCTTTGAGTGTCAGAAGGTGTGCAAAAAGAATCAGGGCTGGACTTAAGTCTCATCCCTAGCAAGGCAACCTTTCGCTCTTAGTTCCCAACCATAACCACATCTTCATTCCTCACATGACCCAACTCCAACCAATTTTAACTTCCTTATTATGAGGGCTTGTACACACAAAAAAGGTTTTAATCCTTAGGATGCAAAATAAGAATGTAGCCGTCTCTAGCTTTCAAGGGTTTAAACAATGGCAATTAAAAGGGTACTTAATCTGATAAATAAGCAGTCCTCAATCAGTCCTATGTGGTTATCTGGTGCAGGAGAAATGCACTTGTCACAGACAGAACTTAGAATGTGGGTGTGGCCAATACACCTGAGGAGACCCTTAAAATGTGGAGATCTAAGAAGTTGCCTACTCTACCTAATGAGAAACCCAGCCATGATTGGTTCACAATGCACATACAGTTCTGGCAGTCAAATGATTAAATAAAGACTGACAACTCTTAATAATAACCACTTATTTACTTTAATATCTTTAATCCAGGCATAAGATTGTAACGGATACTCTTTAATCCGTTCTTGATGGGTTGGTTACCCAAAATTAATACTGTAGTATTACTAGAATGCAGACTTTGTTCTTGTTACTCCCAATTAAGTATTCTTTCCTAAGAAGTCTTCAGAGGGAAGATTCTGGGTTCCTGGAATCTGGTAGAAATGATGTCCTTCTTCATGAACATTATATCTAGTACTAATCAAAGATCAGTGCTGGAAAGCCAATAAAAGCATTTTTGATTCATACTAGCTGTTATGATTACTTGCCCAAATAAAGGCAAATTTGAGTTTTGATATTAGTAAACAATATCGTTCCTTTAGTGCTTGCTCAAAACACAATACCCACTGGACTATGAACAGATAGAAATAAGCCACCCCAAAGCCAGAGGAATGGAGTCCAGAGTGTGCATCAGTTGCCAGAATGTTCACAGGCCAAAAGTCAGTAGAAGTTAATGGCAGGCTGATAGCAAAACCAAATTCAAAGTGAGAAGGCCAGGCATCTAAAAAGTATTAGTAATATAAAGATATGAGTACATTGGTATTTAGTGGTACCTTTTATATTTGGACTAACGGTTAATATTTTTAAGACAAGCTTTTGAGAGAGCAAATCTTTTCCTCTGGTCAAGCAATACTGAATCACGCAGTCTGTTCAATCAGTCTATTTAAACAGTTCCCAATTTAGATGACAAATTGGGATGCTTACAGGGAATGCTTGGAGAGGGTGAAAAAAGGTGATATATATGTAATCTATATATATAAGTTGCATATGATCTTTGAGTGCTGTCTCCTCTGCTTAAAGGGATAGTAATGTTTCATAATAAAAGCAGCTCTAATTAATCATCATAGTATTTGGACTTTGGAGAGTGTTATTTCAATTCTGTCATAGTTGTAGTTCAAGAGTAATTCAATAATAAAGTATCCCCCTCCCACCCCTTTTGCTGATGTAACACTGTTCAGCCAGAGCAGAAGGGAGGTGCTCAGGTAGACTGCAGAGAGGGACAATCTTCAATTAAGATAAGGGAAAAACCTGAAAAACTTGTCAAGGGGGAAGGGCTTTCATTGTTCTAATAGAAAGAAAATCGTTCCCTGCTGTTATCTGTCTGGTCTATGGACTGCATTCCCCATCTGAGAAGAGATGGCTTACACTAGGTAAAAGGGGCGGAAGGGGGGGAACTTTGCTTGTGAATATCTCTCAAACCATAAATGTTTGAGAGATAAGACTTATATCGTTCTTCATGTTTTTTAATGCCTACAAAATAAAATAAAGCAAAAACGAAGTATTACTATCCCTTTAAGCCCAGGCTAAGTACACTTTTCTATATGGGAAGTGCACCACTATTTTGTTACATATCATTGATTAAGTGCCACTGCCAATGCTGTTTATGTAACACACATATATATATATATATATATATATATATATATATATATATCTCCTATATAATAATTCGCTAAGTTGTATGTAACACCTGACATGCACAGTAGATACTGCTGCGCGT
Source organism: Rhinophrynus dorsalis (assembly GCA_037306005.1). NCBI lineage: Eukaryota > Metazoa > Chordata > Amphibia > Anura > Rhinophrynidae > Rhinophrynus > Rhinophrynus dorsalis. The sequence goes on along the minus strand of CM074718.1, from coordinate 97,281,124 downwards.
GCGGCAGTCATGCGCAGCACAGACTGCCCGCGCCGCGGCTGATACAGAGCTGGGCTCTCCGAAGGAGCGTCCACCTCTGTATCAGCAGTGGTGCGGGCAGTCTCTGCTGCGCGTGACTGCCCCGCGACCGGCTGCCAGAGGCACTGTGGCCCGTGTAACGGGCTGTTCAACTAGTATATATATATACCCAGAATGGGGACTAAAAGGTGCTGAGCAGTGGTTTGGATGCAGAGCAGAGAGAAGATGAGAGGTGGTAAAACTACTGAGGAGGCCCTAATAACAGACATTTCTATTCAGTGGCATAACAATAGCAATCCCCCCCACCCCCACCACCTTCTTTGGCACAGACCTCTATTGGCTGCTAAGCGTCTTCTCTGTCTTCGGCACTCTAGTAATGCAGAACGCTGGAGATTACATCATCTGCACCAGGACCTGGTGACTTCTAGTTACGCCTCTGTTTATGTTAGTGAGAGAAGAATAGTAGTGTAGCTACATTTTAATTGAAAGCACAGTGGAATTACAATTGAAATTAGTATACCTGGGAACTTTCAAGATGAGCTGACCCTGAGATCTTTGAAATATTACCCCTTAAAGCTTCCCATAATGTAGATTTTATGCGATATGTGCCTGCTTGCTCTAACACAGAGGTGCTCCGGTCCGTGTGCAGGGGACCATTAACATGCTACAGTTTAGATAACTCACTGCATGAACACAAACAAGACAAGCAGGACATCTCCCACTGTCTTTCCGGTACTAATGGCACCAGTTTAGACCCTAAGGAAACATTTAATTGGGGAAATTCATATAGTAGGTGACACAGACCTCTCTCACCCTGAGAATTTGGCCCTTCACCCTGAGACCCTGAGATTTGGGTCAAAACCCTGAGAGTTCCCAGGTATGGAAATGAGGTCACACAAGTTATACCACAGAGCTTATAGCTGAAATGGAGTTGCACTGGCATTGTAGCTCCTTTCTAATTGTAAGCTCTGTGGTATTAGTATTGTACCATCGTTTCAGTTGTAAGCTCTGTGGTATTTCTAGTTTAGCTCTATTTCAATTGTAAGCTCAGTGGTATCACTAGTGTAGCTGCATTTAAATGGTAAGTTCTGTGGTATCACTTAATTTACTTAATAAAATGAATGCCAATTATAAAATTAGCAAAATGGGGTAGACTGGGATGGTGGGCTTAAGCAATAAAGTAAAAGATGGCATCTCTTGAAGAGAGGAAGGAGGGACAAGAGGGACAAAGAAGTAAATGGAAGACAGAGGGGCACTTGGGAGAGTAGTGGGATAGAGGCGAAATGAGGAGAAGAGGGAAGCACAATTACAAATTGTATTAACCCGTTCTTCATAGCCCTCTGGTAGTCAAAGGGTTACGCCGTTGTGCTCCTTAGTGCTACCTTGCTTATTTTCCCTTCCCATTCGATGCGTTGATGGATCTCCCACTCCCTGAGTGTCTTCCACACACACTGTGTAGAGGCAGATCACCTCTCATAATCATAACCAGAAACAGACAGTGAGAGGTGATAGGTGAGCACATCAAAGCTCACAGGGAGAGTGGAAACCACTCTGCATTACTGGGAACAAGCAGCAGTGGCATGGAGCATACTGATATAACCCTTTTATGGGCAGAAGGTTATGCAACACATTTCACAGCTCTATAGCACTCCAAGGGTTAATTGGGGTGTAGGAGAGAATAGTCCTCATATCATATATACTGGCTAAGGATGCATTAGCCACCCTACCTCATCTGGCCAGTCTGAGGCAAATTAGTGACATTTCATTATCCAGGGATCATGCACCAAATTTGTGCTGGTCCTAGACAATCTGTGCCCATTGGCACCTATGTAATTACACCATATAGTAATTTAGGTATTAAAGAGATTTATCTACCTGATCTTCATGTAATCTTTTAGAGCATGTTTAATAATTATTGCTGTGCTGGTCTTATATACAAATGCTGGTCTCGTAATTCTGCTGATTTCTTGTCATGCTTGCCTTGCTGGTCTCATTTAATAAGGCATTCCCCTGCTTGATATGGTCTCTGCTGTTAACATGTGATGCTCTGCTAGTCTCGTGTAATGGTGTATTTATTTCCTGTCTCATTCAACAGTGGCTTTTTCCAAGCAACCTCGTGGACCAACTTTGCAGCTGACCCAGCCTCTCTCTTCTCCCTAGATAATGGAATCCCATATGATTGCAGCTTGTGATAATCTATCCTACAAACCCTAATGCTTGTCTCACTATTTAGGCTCGTTCAGCAGCATACAAATATAATTCAATACAAATAACTCTCCAGTGAATTATTTACTCAAAGAGCTGAGTGAAGAAGAAGAGGTCAACCATTAAGACTAGAGGAAAGGCGCTTTTGACTAAACCAAAGGCAGGGATATGTTTTGTACAGTAAGGACAGTAAAGTTATGAAAATCTTTGCCTTGGGATACTGTGCTTGTAGATACTGTAACTGCTTAAAAAAACAATTGATACCTATATAGCACAGAGCGATATTGAGAATTATGACTGTTGGCTCCAAAGGAGATAGAATGTTGATCAAGGGAAATGTCTAATTGCCACTTGGAGTCAAGATGGAATTTTTTTAACCACTTGGGACTTTATTGGAAATGACTCCAATAGTTTTTTTTGTTTGTTTTTTTTGCCTTCCTCCGGATCCACAGGGGTGATTTGGCATGGGCTAGACTTGTGCACGGGCAAAATTTTCGGTAAAATTCGAATTCGGACGAATTTTTTTTTTTCTAATTCGGATGATCTTAATTTCGGACCGGGCCTATTCGATTCGGACGAAATTCTGATCCATTCCGAATTATTCGGCCGAATTTAACATGGGTTAAATTATAGCAGTGCGCCTCCGTGCACGCTGCTATCATTATTTGCAGACAGGGTGTGCATTTAGAAAAAGATCCATCCCAAAAACGGACATTGTCGTACATTGAAAGTCTGTGCATGTCACCTCTACTCTAGCATGGGATGCCAGTCACAATGCAAACGTCGAACATCGAAAACCCATGCCTGTCATTCAATTTAGCATGTTCGAACATCGAAACCTCATGCCTGCATTCAATTTAGCATATGTTCGACATCGAAAACCCATGCCTGTCACATCCTACTCAACATAAGTGGTCGACTCGAACATGGACAAACTACATGTCACATTCTATGTTAGTACATGGGTAAAGATTAAGGTTTCATTTTCTGGTACCAGCCTCCTACCCTACTGTCCCTCTTTAGTACCCAAATTCCTCTCTCTCGTTTTCCTATCCTGATTTCCCCTCATATCAGATAACTCTATGTGTATATACATTGTAGAGTTTCATACTACATCAAGAATAAACATCAATGATTGTAATGTGATAGATGTAATGTGTTAACCCTTTGAGTGCCAGAGTGGTACGCAATGCATTGCAAAGCAATGCGTTGCGTACCACTCTGGCATTCAAAGGGTTAAAAAGAAAAATTGAGACATTCTGTTGTGAACAAACTGCAACACAGGAGAGAAATAAAAAAAAAATGCTTGACATCTATACTGAAGAGGGGTCCACACCATTGTCTTAGTATAGCAATATCACCGTTTTCCGTGAGTGTGCAATACAGGGCTCTACGATAATTGCTGGGCATTTCCCAATGTCATAATCAGGGGATGATGGGAGTTGTATTTTAACTACTGTTAGGAAACACATAAGTGATGCACATTCATCTCCCACCTAGAAATTATTTACACACGAGGCAACTCCCCCAAGTAATACCTAGCCCCTTTCCAAGTGAAAGGACTTCCAGAAAGGCTTCAGATCTCTTAGTGACTCACCTGTTATTGCCAGTCAGCGGGACCCGGAGAGTAGGAGGGGGTGATGCTATGGCTGCACGGCACGGTGCTCTTAGTTGGTCACTTGTCGCAATGTTGAAGCCAGCACCTTCTGGGTGGAGACACCTCACAGCAATCCTGTTCAGGACACATCATGCACTGTTGTGCACTCATACTAGGGATCCCAAATGTTTAGACTCATTTCGTACAGGGGGCACCCTCCTGTATTTGTAAAACCTCTCTAGCAAATCTGGGACGGTAGACCTATTTACTCAAGTCTTGACTTTAGGTGGGCGATAAACAATATAAAATAGGCATAATGTTTCACTATCACATAATTCACGTCACTGAAGCAGCCAGCAGGCATCGCCACTGAGTGAGCATAGGGCTGCCCGGCTGCTGACAGTCACACTGATGGGATGGGACACCCTGCAACACAGAAATGGCGGAAGAGCACAAAATAAACATGCTATGGGACGGTAAATTGGGACGGTAAATTGGGACCCATGTAAGGGCCGGCCCTGTATTCGAACAAATACCTAATATTTTTTTATATTTTGCACAGGAACAAATATTACTTGCTCTTGCAGTGGCAATAACTGGAACTAATGCTGGCTGCCTACCTATGCCTAGCCTAATGCTACCTGCCTGCCTACACAACAACTGTACACTCTCTAATCTCTTCTCTCTCTGAGCTCCAACAACCCAATGAGGAAATGCAGGCTGTCTGTCTGTGTGACTGTGTCATTAGTCCAACCCCCATCATGAAACGAAGAAGGCTATTCGAATACAGACAAAAGAGGGAAGTAGTGCATGAAACGGAGAATGGAATTGGACTAGAGACATGGAGGGAAAATTATGGAGGGAAAGTAATTGAGCGCGCACAGGAAGTACAAAAAAGTCCTGGTCAAAAGTAGTCAAAACTTTTGGAAATGTGTCGATTGCCGAAACTTCCGAAAGTTTCGACGAATTTCGGACCTGGGCTGTTCGGAGTTGGATCATTTTTTCCGAATGACCCTTGAGTTTCGGATTGGCCGAATGTCTCCGAATGACCCCATTTTCGACGAAATCCAAATGTCTCCGAATGAATTCACACATGTCTAGCATGGGCTGAACTTGTTGGACCCATTTTTCAACCTCATAAACTATGTTACTATGTCTCTTGTGTAATGCTGAAAAATCCTGCAAGTTTCACATAATGTTGTAATGATGTTATGGTAACTTTACAAGTGGGGAGATTAGAACCATTACATGTCCCAAGCTGGCTACAAGACATGAGACTTTTGCACCCTCAGCCAGTAGCTAGCAATATCACTGTTACTTTTTATTAAAGCTGTTTTAACATTTTATTAAGACAAAAAGATATATAGTAGGGCATTTCTTGCTAAGTAAAACAAGGGTACACCCAATGCTGTGAGATGCATTATTCAGATGTTATTACAGTCCAAACTGTGGAGAGCTGTGGCCTAAAATTCTCTCCCCAAGTGAGCAATATGAAATTTGGTGCTGTAACTAACTTAAATTAAAACAACACTGTAATAACATCTGCGCATCTACCAGCTGTGGGCGTTCTCTTGTTTTTCCTGAGCAGCATAATACCCAACAGGGGCAGTAAATTGTTAGACCTCTAGCTGTAGGTCAGTTGGAGATGATGGGAGTTATAGTCAAACAGCAGTAGCAAAGGCAAACAAAGTCCTGTCTTGCATAAAAAGAGGTATTGAAGCAAGATTGGATAACATTATTTTGCCATTGTACAAATCAGTGGTAAGACCTCAGCTTGAGTATGCAGTGCAGTTTTGGGCACCAGTTCTGAAAAAGGATATACTAGAACTAGAGAGGGTACAGCGAAGAGCAACAAAATTAAGGGAATGGAGGACTTGATGTATGAGGAACAACTAGACAAACTTGGTTTATTTACGCTAGAGAAAAGACGACTAAGAGGAGACCTTATCACACTGTACAAATATATGAGAGGTCAATACAAGGATCTCTGCGATGAGCTATTTATTCCAAGGCCTGATCAGATGACCAGGGGACACCCCTTGAGATTAGAGGAAAGGAGGTTTAGACTTCAGCAGAGGAAGGGGTTTTTTACAGTAAGGTCTGTTAAATTGTTGAATTCTTTGCCCAAGGAGGTGGTTATGGCAGATAAAATGGATACATTCAAGAAAAGATTAGATACATTTCTTTCCAAAGGAAACATACAGGGTTATACTGTTTATTAGTAGGCAGATCAGGAAGGTCTGATAAAGACTAACTTATTTGGTAGCAGGAAAGTTATAAAATTACTGGGGTATGATGAGAAGGTTGAACTTGATGGACTTGTGTCTTTATTCAACCTAATTTACTATGTTACTATGTTGTAGTCCCCATAGGTTCATCTACCCCTGATTTATCATCTTAGGTGCCAAAGGAATCTTGGCGGTAAGAGTGCACTGGTGCGCAAATTGTTAAAAATGTGATGTTCCACCCAAGAGCTAAATCATGATTTGAATGAGTTCATTCTTGTCTATCCCATGTGACTGAAGCATTCCTTTTCTGCTTCGTATTGTTCTTTTCTGATGAGATAGCCAATTCCAAATCAGCTGGCAGTGGCTCCAGAAATGATCCTTCAGTGTCAGAGTTACAGAACCCTTCCTGCTTCTGTGCTGACCTTGTACTTCTGAAGCTCCTGGCTGCAGTTCTAGCCATATGTCTGCTCTGTTAACAGACAAGCAGCTGCTACCGCAACCTTTTGTGTCTGTTCACAGTTGTGTAAGGAATTGTTCTCTTGTTCTAACCATGGATTTATTCTGCTTCTAGCTTGTGAGTCACGATTATTTAGCATGTCTTATATAGATAGCATTTATATAAACACACACTTTTTTGCATGATAAAACCACTCAAAATGTATTTAAATCTAACTTGAGATGCAATTCAAGAAGCTAAGCAGGTGCAGTGCTGGAGCAAACCAATTACAACATAGGGACAAACGGAAATTCTCCAATTTCCCAATTATTAAAATGCAGCTTGTAACCCCTTGAATGCTAGAAAGGTCTTCAACATGTTTTGAAGCAATGTGTTGGAGACCTCTATGGCATTCAAAGGGTTTAAAGCTCCAGTTAACAAATTGTAAAATATAGCTGGTTTGTTCCAGAATTGTACTTCTTTATCGTATTGACTTGCTCCTTTAGTTACTAATCCCTGAAATGGCAGTGCACTTCAGATGTCAAAATTTCAAGGGATTACAATTGTTTCATTTTCTTCAGCAAACCGCACACTCATGGCCACCTTACTTGGGAAAGAATTAAGGAATTTTTCCCCAGGTCCGAGCTGGAAGTGATAAGGACAATGCTGATCTCTGATGACTGGCTAGACCCTCTGTGATATCATGGAAAGTTAGTCAAGGTCATAACTATTAGGAATGTTGCTGAGGCACTCAAAGTGCTTGTCAATATCAGTTGCCTTCTTGGCCCCTAAATGTCTCACGCCTTGGCCCTCTTTCATTGATCCTGACTTCAGCGATTCCTCCAGATAGGGTGAATCGGGGAGTTTCAGGCACCCACTTGCCCAGACTATTTGAGGGCCAGGCAAAGTCTAATTACACCCTTACCGAGGAGGTAACTTAAAAAAGAGAGAGAGTTAAATGAGCATCAACCTGAATGTGTGCGTGTGCTTATTGCAGTGGTTCTTACACACTGTTCTGTGGAACCCTGGGGTTCTCTGAAGAAGTACAAGTTGTTCAATTGAACAATGTTTTATTCAGTGGCAGCCCTGAACAAGGATTGGGTGGAACACATTGCATGTCTATAATATTGTATAAACAAGCATTCTAGTCTTTACACTTACATTTTCAAGGAGATACTAGATAAACAATTTTAGAAAAATGGTCTTAGAAGTGGACATGCTCAAACTTAATGCCCAAATAATTTATATGTTTTAAAAAAATTACATTATTAATGACCCCTCACCTTCCCTTTCACCTGCTGACAGTTTGGCCTCTGTTCATCTTCCCACTGTCTTCCAGATCAGTTGTTCCCAGGAATTCTATGGCCAGGTACTATCTGGTGAATAAGGTCAGGCCTGGTGGAGACACAGAGTTAGCATCTATAATGGAGGACTGGAATTTATGCTGTAACGTGTGATGGAACACTACTACAAAGCGAATAGGGGTTGGGACTCTGGGATGCTTCTTGCCCAAGAAGGGTTAATGTGGCTGTTTTTTTCTTTTAGCTCTTTCTCTGGGCTTTTCTTCTCACAATTTTCTCAAAAATTACATCCAAAAGATTGAGGTATTTGTGGCGCAAATTAACAAAAAAATGTGAATTATAAAGGGGAACACCTATTTATTGATTTTGTTGTGCAGATATTTTTTTCTGCCTGCCTGCCTTTTAACTTCTGGTAACTGGTATAATATGGTAGCATGACTATCCACACAAGCTGTTATATGTTTGCACAGCTGGAACAACCGTGTGGTAGATTTGAACAAGTAGCCTCTCTGAAATTAGAGGCCTGTTGCAACACTGAGGGAGATGACCAATCTTACGAGGGGTCTGCTGACTGAGCAAAAGGAAGCTATTGTAGGACATTCTGGGGGTGGAGACTGACAAAGAAAGACAAGGTAGTTAGATGGGCTACTGTTATACATAGCAGGGGGGGCAGGCAGAGGAATAGGAAGGACACTCATATATTTATTTTGCTACATTGAGTGATGATATTGGGGATGTTAGCACAGGAATGCCTTTGTTGTAGAGGATTGTTCTTTCTTACAGCCAGGAGAACAGCCCCTCTAGCACTAATGTGATCTGGCAGACCTAGAGAGATGGTGGTGGTTGGGGATTTTATTATTAGGAAGATAGAGAGGGTAATCTGTCACCAGGATTGTTACAATAGAACAGTTTTCTGTCTCCCGGGTGCTCGGGTTCGACATATGGCAGATCAGGTCAATTGTTGGGCGGGGCTGGGCATGACCCGGCTGTCATAGTACATGTTGGCACCAATGACAAAGTCAGTAGAAAATGGAGGTCTGTTAGGAAGGATTTCAGTGATTTAGGATATAAGGACCTCTAAGGTAGTATTTTTTAAATACTACCTGTGCCACGCTCTACATCAGAAAGTCAACAGGAGATTAGGGAATTAAATGAGTGGCTAAACACTTGGTGTAAACAGGGGAGTTGGTTTCCTAGAGCACTGGGCGGTCTTTTCCTTTGGGGCAATATTTATAGTTGAGATTGTTTGCACATTAGTGGAAGGGGGCCCTTGTGCTGTGAGTTAGGATGGTCAGAGAGTTAGAGGAGACTGCTGCAAGAGAAAATAGGATACTATCCTGTATAAACAGAGACATAGATGCATAGGATGCTAACATAATTCTACCTCTGTATAAATCCTTGGTTAGGCCTTATCTAGAATATGGAGTACAGTTTTGGGCACCAGTTCTCAAAAAATACATTACTGAACTGGAAAAAGTGCAGGTGTGAAACAAAACTGATTTAAAGGGATTGGAGGATCTGAGTTACAAAGAGAGACTAGCCAAACTGGGTTTGTTTACATTACAGAAGAGATATCTAAGGGATGATATGATTACCAGTTACAAATACATTCAATGTCAATACAAAGAACAATCCAATTAATTATTTACACAAGGAACTGAGCTAAGAACAAGAGAACATTCATTCGGCACTTTCGACTTAAACAAAGGCAGGGTTTTTCTTACAGTAAGGGCAGTAAAGCTATGGAATTCTTTGCCTCGGGATGTTGTGATTGCAGATAATGCAACTGCATTCAAAAAAAGCAATGGATGCCTATCTAGCACAGAACAATATTGAGATTTATGACAGGTGGCTTCAATGGAGATAGGTTGTTGATCCAGGGAACTATCAGACTGCCATATGGAGTCAGGAAAGAATTTTTTTACCCACTTGTGGCTTAATTGGAAATGGCTTCAATGTTTTTTTTTTGTTTTGTTTTTTTTGCCTTCCTCTGGCTCAACAGGGGTGATTAGACTGGACTTGGATGCATGTCTTCTTTTCAGACTCATCAACTATGTTACTATGTAAGATTGCCATGGGGGGGGGGGTGTTTAAAAATTCCCAGCCAACTCTTATTTCATAATAGGATATTAATTAACTTACTGTTAAATACATTTCTCTCTAGTCTATATGGAACACAGGAACCATGGAGGTTGAGATCTCTCCTCCAGGAGGGCAGGGCACTTCAAAAAGACAGTGTCTTTGAGGTGGAGACTCCTCTTCCTCCAACTGAAATCTCCCCCCCACACACACACACCTTCCAGACTTATGTGCAAGTACCACAGAAAAAGAACCTAACGCAAAATGAAGAGTAAGCTCCTAAGACTAAGACCCTAAGATGACTCTTCTGCCTGGGGAAGGAAACACAGGTAGTTTTTTTTCTCCAGTTGGGAGTCAAGTGTTCCATATGGACTAAAGCGAAAAAGATTTAACGGTAAATTCACGAAAATCCAGTAAGTCCAATATGGAATACAGGAACCATGTGGATATACCAAAACATCACAAAGATTCTGGGGAAACTCACTCTTCCACTAGGATACCAGTATTATACAGAACTAACAGGACACCAAATTAGCACAGCGAACCAAAGAAGAGCAAACTCGGAAGCAGACATAAGAGAAAAAGTGCCTGAAAGACCTTCTGGCCAAAGCTGCCCTCAGCCAAGGCCAAAACATTGATACAATAGTGTTTGTTAAATGTGTGAAGGGAGGACCATGTTGCAGCCTTGCACAGCAGTTCCCTTGAGGCCTGGTTTGTGTACTTCCAGGAAGCACCTACATATCTGGTGGAGCGTGCGGTGATCTTGAAAAGAACTGTTCTCTTCCTGATCACTAACACTTGGTGCATGGTAGCTTTAATTGAAGAGGCAGTGGTGGTGGTTTTGGATGCTGCCTGACTCACCCTAGGTCCCTCAGGGATGACAAGAAAACAGCCTTGCAAAAACGCTGAGCGTGATGCACATAGTACTTAAAGCAACATACTAAATCCAACAAAAGGAGAGCTCTCTCCTGTTTGGATGAAGGGTCACGACAAAAAGGAAGGCACAATGATCTCCTAATTGATGTGAAATTTTGAGACAACCTTGGGTAAGAACTCCTGGGAGGAACAGAATACTGCCTTATCCTGAAGAAATACCAGGGAAAAAGGTTAGCATGTCAGGCACCCTCCTAACAGACAATGGACATAAATAAGCTATTTTGAGGAACAGGGGGACACAATGGAATTGAGGCTCAAATGGAGGCCTCTGGTGGACATTTAAGGCCAATTTGAGATCCCACTGAGGTGTGGGATCCTGCAATGAAGGGAGCGCCTGCAATACATTTATGAAAAAGAACAAATACCTTAGATCAGTACCTTAATGGGGCTCACAAAGAGGTCTTTTTTCACACTCACTTGAAAGAAGGCCAGGACATATTCTTGTCAAAGTACCACTGATGGAAGATAGACCAAACCCTATGGTATGTCTTAAGAGGTCTGCAAACCAAGCCCACTGGAGCAATCAGGATGGCTAGGGTCCGTCTTCATTCTGATCTTCTGGATCACCGTGGGGATGAGAGGGATTGGAAGACACAAGGCAGATAGACATTCCATGTGGATGGACATCATGTCTACCTCGAAGGCCAGGGGAAACCTGGTTCACACGAAAGGGAACCTGTTTTCTCAGGACATCCCAAAATTGAACGCTCTCTTCCAGATAAAACTACCAGTTTCCTGGATCCACGATTTCCAGTCCTTGGATGTGGACTGTTGAACTGGTTGACATGTGAGCCTCCTCCCAGTTAAGAAGCTCATTCTCTCCTTTCTAAGCAGTCTCGCTGTGGGTTCCTCCCTTGTGTTTGATGTAAGCCACTGCCCTCGAGTTGTCTGACTGAACACCCACCGGAGTCCCTGTGAGTACCTACCAGTGTAGGTGAGTCAGGCTGACCGCTTGGAAACCCATAATGTTCATGGACAGGAGACTCCCCCCACCACCACTGGGGCCACCAGGTGACTATCATCTCAAACTTCCATCTGTCGTAACAAAGCTCCACTGAAGGGCCTCTAACACCAGTCTGATGAGCTCAACAGCAGGGTGAGCCTCATAAGGATCCCCAAAAGAAAAGGAATAGTCCATAACTTCATCTTCTGAATCCAATTCCTCCTCAGAAATTGCCCCACTAACCCGAGACTGGCAGTTAAAGACAGGTTCAATCTGCTTAATGGTGGGTAAGGTATAATGATCTGACAGACTAAGCACCCAATGTAAGCTGCCTGGTATACTCTGTGAAGTAGATACCCCAAAATGATGTGACAGTATTTACATCAAATAGCAGTCTATGATAAAAGCACAACAGACAATACAGGTATATTGCAAGGCAGGCCCCAGTGGGCCAGATGCTAGGGAGAGAAGACTAGAGTATGAAGCTGGCTGGCGGTGGCTACTGGCTAGGCCTTAGAGACGCTGGTAAAATTGCCAGATTAGTACCGACCAGATGAGCCAGCCCGCACCCTGGATGACAACATCTACACACTGGGATCAATGAGAATACTGAAAAATAACCCACCTGCAGTATATTTGTAGTTGTTGTACAGGACACTGGATAGTCGAAGCCCGACAGGGTGGTTGAGAGGAAGAAACCCACCAGGGTGAAGGCAAATGAGTAGTCAGACAAGCCAGATCAGGAACAGACCAGCAATGCAGTAGAAGGTAGTAGACAGAGGAATGGTCGAATCAACAGAGCCAAGGTCGGTAACAGGAGATCAGTGAGCCCGGTACCAAAACACAAAAACAGGAGGGAAGTTGCAGGAAAAGCCAGGTCAATACACATGATAATACTCGGGATCACAACCTGGAATGCTTTGATCGCACCACACCCAAAAACACAGAGGTTCTATAAAGGCTCAGAGCAACCACAAGACAAGGTGGGGAACCAGGATCAGGATAACAAGGGAAAACCAGATACAAAAGACAATGAAAAATGGGTAGAACACGACAAAGGGTTTCCAGGAATGGAGAACCCCAGAACAGAAGATGGAATATCTGCCACAGAGGATAACAGGGTTTTTACCCAAGCAGGCTAGGTCAGTGATGGATAGCCCTGGGGGAATAGTAGAGGGTTATGGTACATAAGGGACATAAGAGACCCAGAATATATTCCCTTGGAAGCCCAGCACTGCATGAGGAACAGGGAGTAAAGGGGGTAAGACAAGCCCTTGAATCCTTAGTTTTGGATTTCCTCATATGCCACTTAGGTTCAGACATCTCCAGAAGAAAGTACCTAAAACTAGGTAAAACTAGCTAAAAGTATCCCCAGTTTAAGGCAAAGCCTACAGACATACTTATTTGGTATGCAAAGGTTTAAAATGGAGAAGAGAGCAGGAGAGTATGCCTTTGTGTAGATGAAGTAAGATGGTATCCAGAAAAGCTGCCAACCAATCAGATAGACTAGAAACTGGGGGGTTATGGGTATTGTCTTCTCCTTTACTTGTTGCCTGACATGTGGCTCTCCAGCTGCAGGTCACAGCATGCCCTGTGGACACTCAAAAAGTGGATCATGTAATGGAGCATCATTAGTGAAGAAAGAACCCTCTCTGATCTTTTTAGCTTGAACAGTTGCAGAGATAGGTCCCAAAGAAGTTGCTTCCAATGTACCAAAGATGCCCGCAGAGCAGCCTTGCATTGTCTAAAGTGCCATGCAATGAGGAAATGTCCAAAAACACCTTGGGGTACCAGAGCAAGGTAAATGCATAATAACTAGAAGCCTACTAAAACCTCCATAAACACCTAATATAATGCAAAAGGCAGGTAGAACCCAGAACAGCTAAAACAAACAAAAACAAAAAGACTTGCACGCCTCCATATACATTATCCAAATTTGCACCCTCTATAAAGCATGTAGCATAACATTACTGATAATTTGAGGTTTTCTTTGCATAGTTTGGTCAAAATATGTTCAACCTCTTACATGTCGCTGTACCCCAATTTCAAGTGAGCCCTATCTAATACACATAATCACCCCCAAGTTAAAAAGTTCCCTGACAAATTCTTGTAAATAAATGCGTAGGATTTCGTATCTAGTTAAAAACATTTTAAAACATTACTTCTAATATCTTTAGGATAAGACTCACCAGCTTTCAGTGAGTGGGTGGAAGCCCAGGAAGGCATGAGCTCCCATCAGTCCCCTTTATAGGTCTTTTTCCACCCCATCCCCACACAAATCACATAAGGTTTATACATGACCTTGATTGGAAAAAAAAAAAAAAGATAAGCCAAAAAGAAGGCCAAATACCATGCCTTTAACAGCCTCTGTGCAAATAATAAATGTGAAAATCTAAATTTTAAGTGCATTTTATTCTATATAATTTATAAATGTGAAATTAAATAGAATATAGTGGAAAAAAAAGCTGCTAGAATGGGAAGAGAAAGAAGTATGCAAGAGGAAAGAAGAAAAAAACTTACAAAGCTAACTCCCCATAACATATACATATAATATACAAATGAAAATAAGAGCCCAAGTGAATACAATAGAGATAGTAGCAGAAATGAACAGCAGTGAAATGAGTAAAGGAACAACTACTACAGCCATCTGAGCAATAAGGCTAAGAGAGAGAGCAAAGCAATAGGAATGAGTGCACCAACACACAGAGTGCGAACAAGTGCAGAATGGGACATAGAATAGGCCATGGCACTCAAAGGGTTACACACCAAGCTTCTGTCTTCAGACTACCATATCAACAGGGCAGAATATCTAAAAGACTCAGCCATGAGGGACAGACTTATCATAAAAGTCAACCACCACAAGGAAAAAGGTCCTTAAAGCACCCGTGAACTGAGCAATCCAACTGTAGGGAAAACAGTGATGGGTGCCCACCTAATGGGGGATTATATAGTCCTATATCTAAAGTAAAAATAATAAAAACTAGAAAAAAAAAACTAAGAAGTTCCACTGCACCTTTATCTTGGATACAGGACACATGAATCTGGGAGGATGGGGGCGGAGATGGAGAAGAGGAGGGAGTCTCCACATCAAAGACCCAGTCTTTTTGAAGTGTCCTGCCTCCTGGAGGAGGGAGCTCAACCCCCATGATTACCGTGTTCCATATTGGACGTAAGAGAAAAATAGGATTTTAGTCTTACCTGTTAAATCCTTTTCACTTAGTCCATACAGGTCACTGGTACTCTGGGAGGCGTAAGTCCCCTTTAATAGGCAGGAACAATTATGCAAATGATTGCAGGGGGCAGAGCCTCCTCTCCTACTTAAGCCACCTTCAGGCCAGAGCCACTAGATTGATTTGAGACCCTAAAACTGACCCCAGGTAAGCAAGAAGAAAGACTCCTGTGAGCATGCCCCAAAGGTCTCCCACTGAAAGCCACAGGAGAGCCAGGTCTGGTCCCTTGACAGGGTGGGAGACCAGTGACCTGTATGGACTAAGTGAAAAGGATTTAACAGGTAAGACTAAAATCCTATTTTCACTGTCGTCCAATACAGGTCACTGGTACTCTGGGATGTACAAACATTGAGCTGATCCAGAGGTGGGAAATAAGGCAAGGACCAGAACAAGGCCCAAGTCACTAAAACTGCTATGAACCAGTTAATTACATAGCCCAAACTGTAAGTGTCAACGGACACCAACCAAGGGAACAACCCCTGAACTAACACAGCACACGGAAGTAGAGTCAACTTGTCTCAACAGTAAGGAAGCACTAAGGATCACAGAGCGGAAGACCTACACAGGCAAAACTGCCTCCAGGACCTTCCTTCCAGAACTAGCATCAGCCGAAGCCAGTACATCAACTCGATAGTGCTTAGAAAAAGTGTGCACAGAGGACCAAGTGGCCGCTCTGCACAGTTGATCAGCAGAAGCCTGATTCTTGTAGGCCCAAGAGGCCCCAATAGATCTGGTGGAATGGGCAGTCACCCGGAAGGGAACATGCTTATTCCCCAACTTATAGGCTTCACGGATAGTAGCCTTAATCCAAGAGGCAATAGTAACTTTGGAAGCCGGTCTCCCTGCCCTAGGCCCCTCAGGAATGACGAATAAAACGTCAGACTTCCTGATAGACTCGGTGCGATGAACATAAAACTTGAGGCAACGCACCACATCCAACAAATGGAGATCCCGTTCCTTGTCAGATGAAGGATTAGGGCAGAAAGAGGGAACCACAATCTCCTGATTGATGTGAAACTCGGACACAACCTTGGGTAAGAATTCCTTAGTAGTGCGAAGCACAGCCTTATCCTTGTGGAACACCAGGTAAGGAGGTTTACAAGACAGAGCTTGTAACTCTGCTACCTGGCGAACTGAAACAATAGCCAAAAGGAAGGCCATCTTCCAAGTCAAGAGACGTAAAGGAATGGAAGCCAAGGATTCAAACGGGGGTCGCTGGAGAACTCCCAGCACCAAATTGAGGTCCCACTGGGGAGCAGGACTCTTGAAGGCAGGCCGAACATGAGTCACACCTTGGAAGAAAACTTTCACATCAGGAAGGATAGCAATCCTTTCCTGGAAAAACACAGACAAGGCAGAAGTCTGAACTTTGAGGGAACTCAGACTGAGCCCCTTATCAACACCGTCCTGCAAGAAGGCCAGGACAGTGGGAAGATGAAAATCAAGGGATAATTTCTTATCAGAGCACCATGCAACGAAGGTTGACCATATGCGATGATAGATCTTGGAGGACACAGGCTTACGAGCACTGAGCATAGTCGACACCACAGAAGGAGAAAATCCTTTCTTTGCTAGAATCGAGGATTCAACCGCCATGCCATCAAATGGAGAGAGTGAACATCCTCCTTCCACAGATATCCCTGAAGAAGTAGGTCCGGACGGGCAGGAAGTGTGAACGGATCCGCCACTGACATGGCCATCAACTCCGGATACCAGGACTGGCGAGGCCAGTTTGGAGCGATCAGGATAACAGGACAACGCTCCTGCTTCAGTTTCTGGATGACTCTGATCAATAGAGGAAGAGGAGGAAAGATGTAAGCCAGAGAAAAATCCCAAGGAATCGATAAGGCATCCACTGCTAGAGCAAGGGAGTCCCTCCGCCGGGAGCAAAACACCGGAACCTTCCTGTTGTGTCTGGAGGCCATCAGGTCCACCACCGGCATCCCCCACCTCTGGGTGAGCAAGTGAAGCACCTCTGGATGAAGAGCCCATTCTCCGCTGTCGACGGTATGACGACTGAGAAAGTCCGCCATGACGTTGTCCACGCCTGGAATCTGAACTGCAGAGATGACAGGCACGTGATCTTCTGCCCAAGACAAAATATCCTTGACCTCCAACCAGGCGGTGCCGCTTCTTGTGCCACCTTGCCTGTTGATGTAAGCCACCGCAGTGGCATTGTCGGATTCCACTCTGATCGGACGACCGGTCAGTTGAGATTCCCAGTGTTTCAGGGCAAGCCGGATGGCACGTAGTTCCAGAACATTGATGGAGAGAAGAGATTCCTCCAGACCCCATTTCCCCTGAGCACTGAAGCGACCCAACACAGCACCCCAGCCCTGAAGGCTGGCATCCGTTGTGATCGTGGTCCAACAAGGAACTTGAAAGGATCTCCCTTTCAGGAGATGTGAGAGATCCAACCACCAGTGCAGACTCGATTCCACATGAGGAGGTAGAGAGACTGACAGATGCTGATGATCTGGATGATTCTTGCACGTCTGGATCACAAATCTCTGAAGTTCCCTGGAGTGGGCCATGGCAAATGGTACCGCTTCGATCGTGGAAATGAACTTCCCCACCAGAGACATCAACTTCGTTACCGGCACTAAGTCCAGTTCCAGAATCCCCGCCACTCGGATGGCTATCTGAGGAGCCACATCCTCCGGCAGAAACACCATGCATTGGCGAGTGTCGAACAGGAGACCCTGGAACAGAAGCCTCTGAGATGGGACCAAGTCCGACTTGTCCAGATTCAGGATCCAGCCATGGCGGGTCAGAGTGTGTATACACCTCTGCAGTTGCTGGTGAAGAAGTTCCGCCGAGGAAGCTTTGAGGAGGAGATCGTCCATGTAGGGGGTCACCCTGACCCCGTCCTGATGAAGCACAGCTATCAAGGAACCCAACACCCTCTGGAAGACCTGAGGAGCTGAAGTCAGCCCAAAGGGAAGAGCTGAAAACTGAAAGTGTCCCCTGTGGCAGGCAATCCGGAGATACCTCCTGCTCTCTGGATGGATAGGGATGTGAAGATATGCATCCTGAAGGTCCAGGGAGGCCAGAAATTACCCTGGAGACATAGCGGCAATCACAGAGCGCAGGGACTCCTGGCGGAAGTGGGAAGTCACCACATAGGCATTGAGATCTTTGAGATCCAAAATAGGACGAGCCCCTCCGTCCTTTTTGGCCACCACAAACAGGTTGGAATAAAATCCTGAACCTGTGTCCTCCGGAGGAACCACTTCCAGGACCTCTTTGTCCAAGAGATCCTGAATAGCGTCGTCGAACAGACGTCTTTTTGTGGGTTCCTGAGAAGGACGAGTAAAATGGAACCGAAAAGGAGGAAGGGAGGAGAAAGGGATCCTGTATCCCTCTGACACCACCTGAAGAACCCATGGGTCCGCCACTGACTCCTCCCAAGTCCGGCGAAAGATGCGGAGACGTCCACCTACAGCCGGATACGGACCCGGGTTCGGCGAGTCATGCCGAAGCAGTCTTGGAGGTCTTGGCCTTGGGGGCCACTTTGGGCTTCCAGGACTGTTTGGGCTTGGAGGAGGAGCGCGTAGTGGGAGGACCCGTTTGGGCCGAGGAGCGTGTCTCAGTCTGAAAGGAACGAAAGGACCGATTGCGTTTGGCTGGAAACTTTTTCTTAAAGACTGAGGGTAGAAGAGTACTTTTACCGCCAGTAGCCTCACTGATCATTTCTTTGAGTTCAGACCCAAATAGCAAATTCCCCTGAAAGGGCAAGGAAAGCAAGGCTTTCTTAGAGGCTGTATCAGCAGACCAAATTTTCAGCCAAAGGGCACGTCTAGCCACCACAGAAGCAGTGGAGGCCCTCGCCATCATGCGCACAGCATCAAAGGCAGCGTCAGCAACATAATTCTGAGCTTCAGTGATATTAGCAAGAAGCTGCAACTGTTCAGATACTGGTGCATCCTGGCGAATTGCGTCAGTCAGTCGTTCAGTCCAGGCCGCAATGGCTCTATTAACCCACGCCACTGATGCAGTGCCAATGGAGGCAAAAATAGACTTAAGAGAAAGTTCTAGCTTTTTATCCGTCCAATCCTGCAGGGCAGAGGCATCAGAGACAGCCAAGGCGGTAGACTTGGATAGCCTGGAAACAGGAGCATCCACCTTGGGGGGATGAACCCATTTTGCCAGCTCAGTCTCAGGAAAAGGGTACAGTTTAGCAAACTTTTAGGAGACAGAGGAGGATCTATCAGGATTCTTCCACGCCTCAGAGACTAGACGGGCAAGGGTAGGGTTAGTTGGAAAACAAACAGCAGGCTTAGATGGTTTCTTGTGAAAAACGTCAGTAGGATCATAAGTAGATTCCTGAGTCAGAGGAAGGTTGAGCGTATTCAGTACAGCTCTAATCAGACCCTCAGCCGAGACTTCAGGGTCACATTCATAAGGGTCCCCAATGGACCTGTTAGACTCAATAACAGTGCGTTCCTCAGCATCAGAATCCTGCAAGAGTTCTTCCTCAGAAGAATCAGACACATCAGGAGAACCCTGTGGCTTAGGCAGGGAGGTCCTGATTGTAGAGGGGGTCTGCCAGACCTGGAGAGCCCCCTGTACCTGAGAGGGAAAGAGTTGAAGAGTGGATCTGAGATCCCTAGTGGCAGCTTTAAACTCCCTCACCCAAGATGGCTCAATAGCATGGCTGGGAAGCCCAGGGTTGCTATCTTGACCAGTGCAGTTAGGGCATAGATCCCCCACATTATCACTAGATAGCCCAGTGTGACAAGAGGAGCAAAACGCCATGGGGGGAGCAGACCCCCCATCCTCCTTTGACTTGGGTCTAGCCCCTAGCTCCAGTGAAGTAGACATGCTCACAGCGTCAATATACCCCACTTTAAACTCTATCACCCAGTAAAAGTGTGGAAGATTAAAGTTTCACCCCAGAAATGCCTAAATTTGGACTTATCTGGCCAGCGAAGGGTTAATCTGTTGAGGGGAGAGAAGGCTTGGTCCCTGCGTAGTGTACTCGCTGAGGAAGAGCACCACAAAATGGCGGCCGTCAGGATAGCCAATTAGAAACGAGCGCGAACCGGGTGCTCATGGGAAATGTAGTTTTCCCCATACAAGTACCCCAAACAGTGCCCGAAGCCCCCCTGAACACCCCACACTAATAAAACATACACCGGATGATAGAGCAAGAGCCTAGCATTAAAATGAGCCCTCTCTGAAGTTGCTGTGACAAGCGGTTCCAGAGATATGTCCCACACTGTGAAATCTCATAGAGAGTAAAGGAGCCATAGCGTCTGAGCGGGAAAAGCCGCGCTTAAAGGCGCGGAACACCAATTTTAATAAAGTTTAACAAAACATTAAAAAGTGCCCAAACATACATTAAACACATAAATAAACACTATTCAAGGCTCCAAAACCCAGAGAATACCACAGAAACTGCATTAAAACATGAGTGCTGGAGTGCAAAGCAAACTCCCAAATACAAGCCCAGCAAAGGGACACTGTGGGGACAAGTGGACCTTCAGCACTCAATGGGTGGCTCACCTTTCCTGCAGGACCTCAGTCTTCAGGTGACCATGATGAAGAAGGAATAAACCAGAGGTAAATTCCCCAGTAGGGAAGCTGCTTAACTCAAGCTGTTCCCTCTTCAGGGCATAAGGTCCACAGAAAATCCCTGGAAGCTGCACCAGCCACTTTAAAGAGGGCAATTCACAGCCATGGTCACCCTCCTAATGGTGGTATTCCATATTTGAATAAAAAAATAACAAAATACTAAGTTGAATGCATAGATGTTCTCTACCTAGTGTGCACAGCACCCAGGAACAAATCAATCTAGTGGCTCTGGCCTGAAGGTGGCTTAAGTAGGAGGGGAGGCTCTGCCCCCTGCAATCATTTGCATAATTGTTCCTGCCTATTAAAGGGGCGAATCGCCTCCCAGTGACCTGTATTGGACGACAGTGAAATATATTTTAATGACTATTCAAATTTATGTGGACAACGATCGGTAGTCCTTTCTTCTATTACACTTCTGATCCAGTGATCCCGAATGGAGACGGGATAGCATCTCTGTATGTGCATTTGCAGTGGGTTAGAATAGTCCTTCCTCTGATCATCATGACCAACATGAGTGTATTTCTTATGTTTTTCACATTACGTCTTTGAAGTTATAACACAATTGGGCACCCTTCTTCTTTGTTGTGTTTCACATGATATTGCCATCTGGTAGGGATGGGTTGTGGGAGGGCCTGCACTTTATATACTTACCATGAAACGGTTTCTGTGTACTGCAACTGGGGCAGGCTTTATAACCAAGGAGTACTATTGCTGCTGACCAAATATTTGGTTTTCAGACACTTTGTGAGTACCCACATGTGGGATGTTTTGGTGATTGTGCATTATTAGAGGTCTCTGCACTAGGGGTGCCCCTCCCCTTTTTCTCTGTTAGTTTTGTAATAAATAGATATAACTGACTGGAAGGACACCTAACTAGGTCAAGTCCTTTTAATAAACAAAATCAATAGCCACTTATTCTTTTAGGATGAAGTTCCCATTTAAAACATTTTTGAGGTATTTTTATTTGCCCCCATTGATATTAGTTTTCTACAGAAATGCACCTCTATATCTTCCTGAATATAACCCTTAAGTATTACTTTATGGATGTGCCTTTTATGTGTATTGATGTGACCTTTCCCAGATGGCCATCATGTGACATAACATGCAGATAAAATGCAAAATGGAAGTCATTTACAAAAATCAAACTTTAATGTGCTCAAAACATAGATTCATTTTTCATTTAATGAGTCAATTGATTATATAGTTTGCTATATTTCCTTAGAATCATCATCTCAAGAATAAAATGACAATTTTAAAATGTAATAAATCTTTTATTGTCAGGATATTTATTGACCAAATGTGCAGTCCATGGAGTTTTTATGCACTATACAGGGAATAGGGAAAAAAAACAAGAGAGTAGGTTTCTTGCAGAGTGATTTGGATTTTCATTCCTCCCACACGTCTCCATACTTGTTGGTCTTTACTGAAACGTATGAAACAGAAAGAACAACATTAGTCTGTGAATATAGCAGTCATGCACACAGTGCAATAATCACATAGAACTAGTTGTATATTAAAGGGAAACCATCACATGAAAGTCTTTCAGTTCAGTGTCATTGGGTTGCAACAGTGAAGGAATTTCAAGCTACATACAAGTTGCATACTAAGACTGCATAAGTTTGTGGTAGTGAGCAACAAAGTTCCGTGTTGCATTTCCTGCCCAATGCGAGCTGGTGGAGTCAGTTTTCTGACATCTCAAATAGCTGACAGAACTCCGTGGGGCTGTGCAGAACAGCCCTAAGATTTTTATTTTTTTAAACAAAGTCTGCTCCTACAGGAGTAAAACAAGAAACATGCCCCTTAACATGAGGGCTGGACAAATTGTTGCTCTCTGGGTGTTGGAGGACATTGGTTGTCAAAATGTTAGTTCCACTAACAGATGGTGCTCCACCTCTTGCCCACTTCTTTGTTGACTGGGTATGATGGGAATTGTCATTCAACAACTGGAGAGCAACAGGCTGCCCACATCTGATTTAGTATTTCACATTCTAGAAAAACAAAAACAAACACACACATGTAATATTACTTAGGTCGATACATTGGACATATCTCTAACATTGAATGGGTTAAAATCCCAATATTAATATAAATATAAATCTGGATTTGTATCCTACAGTACAGATGGTTTGCGTCACAATCTCTGGATCTTTCTTTTGAACATTAGATAGCGGAGGGCGGGCAATAAGATGGCCATGTCTGCCTTCTTCCCTCTGTTCATGAAGCTTAGGCATCTTAGAGTATAAAAGGAGGGAGGGCTTGTCTGTATGAGCAATAAGAAGGCAAGGAGTATTCTCTCTTAGAGGTTGAAGAAGTGGGAGGGGGTTATGATTTAAGAGAGAACCGTGTTACCATCTGTTTTCCTTCTCATCATGGCTTATGGAGCGCATAATTAGTGGAAGGGTAGCCATGGAGTCTGAAATAGGTTAACAGGAAATAAACCATGGCCAATTTTTTGCCACCTTAAACATGTGTCTGTCTCACCATTGTGAAGGTTTATCCCAGTTTATGGTAGCTCAAAAGAAAAAAGGTGAAGCAAGGTTCATGGTGTGTGTATTTTGTGTGTTCAATTTGTGTTGTTAAGGGGATAAAAAGGGCGCATGTACACCTTAATGCTTCTCAGTGATGCTGTTTGTTCTGTTTTTATGCAAGTACATTTCTATAAGTACTATAGCAACAAGCAGTAGTTATATAGGTTCTATTATTTTTTCTGGATTAAAAACATGAAATAGGAAATGGAGCAGAATTTTAAACTGTTGAGGCTCTTATTTACAAGTGGCTATATATTAAAGAGAAAGGTGGGCAAAACGTATATTATGTCAGACTGTATCTTTGATTAACCATAATAAACTGAATTAATGATGGTACATAACTCCTTTCACTATATTTGGATACTAGGAAGTCTACTGAAAAAATACACTAGAATGGGGGATAGAGGGCAACCTGGGGTAAGATCCCCCATAAGGACAGCAAATACATCATTCGGAGGGCTGGCAAGTGTAAGTGATCACATGGCTCGCCGAAAGTGGCTGAAACTGACCGCTCCGGTCTTGGAGAAGTGAGTTTCAGACTCCACTAGTGACCACAGCACTCCCACAGGAGAGCTCTAATAACAAAACCCATGATGTGCCAGGACCATCACCAGTCCTTAAGGCATGAACATGCGTGATGGTTGTGGCACATCATTGGCCCTTAAGGGGTTAAGGGCTTCAAATCCCACTAACCCCAGCCAGCCAATACAGCATGACGTAAGATGTAATCCACAAAATATATAGGGCCTCTGAGTGTCCATTACTAAAATAAAGTGATAGAAGTCACTCCAGTGTGATAAACCCTCTAAACCCTAGTCATTCTATGGACCTAATGTACTAAGATCTCTCCAGCTTCAAAAGGAGGCTCCATAGAACAACTGACTGAATGGAGCGTTCATATCACTGGAGTAACTTCTTACTCCTTAGTCAACCTCCCCATAGACTAGCATCAGGATTGAGTGGAGGGGTTATGTACCATGGATTAACCAAAATCCACTGAATTAAAGATAAAAATGGATCTTATGAATGAAAGCATAGTGGGTCAATTGGGGGGCAAGCAAACTACATTGTAGGGGGGCAAATACAAATTCCCAACATTTCAACTGATTTAACTGGGTCTTTTTAACCAAGAATGCCAAGAGGCCTCAAACATATTACTTCTTAATATGTTGGCAACCTCAATAGCATTCAAGGAGTTAAAAAAAGAGGATTTTAGTCCATACAGGTTACTGGTAACTCTGGGTAGGCGATCCGCCCCTTTAATTTTAGGCAGGAACAATTCTAGAATTGTATGCAGGGGATGGAGCCTACCTTCCCTCCTTGGCTGCAGCTAGCCAACCAGCTCCAGAAAGATTTGAGACACTAACTATTGAATAGATAGTAGAAGGGAAAGAAGACTCCTGTGAGCATGACCCCGAAGGACCCCACAGTCTGCCACAGGAGAGCCAAGCATGGTCCCTTGACAGGGTGGGAGACCAGTAACCTGTATGGACTAAGAGAAAAGGATTTAACAGGTAAGACTAAAATCCTCTTTTCTCTGTCGTCCAATACAGCTTAATGGTAACTCTGGGATGTCCAACCATTGAGTTTCCCAGAGGCGGGAAGTAAGGCAAGGACCAGACGCAAGGCCCCCAAAGTTACCAGAGCATATATGAACCATCAGATCAGAGATAGCCCAACAACGAGGGACAGTGAATGGGGTACAACACCCCAACTGTTAGACAGCACACTGAACTAGAGCTAACAGGGCTCAAAAGTGAAGGAAGAACCAAGAACCGAAGAAGATCCTAGAGAGGCAAGACTGCCTCCAGGATCTTCCTCCCAAAGCTGGCATCAGCCGATATTAGCATATCAACACTGTAATGCTTTGAAAAGATGTGCACAGATGACCAAGTGGCACCCTTGCACAACTGATCAGCAGAGGCCTGATTCTTGTAAGCCCAAGAAGCCCCAATAGATCTAGTAGAATGAGCCGTGACCTGAAAGGGAACAGGCTTCTTCCTCAGCTCGTAAGTATTACGAATCGTGACTTGATCCAGGATGCAATAGTCACCTTTGATGCAGGTCTTCCTGTCCTAGGACCCTCAGGAATAACAAACAGCACGTCAGATTGTCTGATGGACTCAGTATGATTTACATAAAACTTGAGACAACGCACCACATCTTACAAGTGTAGATCCCTCTCCTTGTCAGAGGTGGGGTCAGGGCAGAAAAAAGGCACCACAATCTCCTGATTGATGTGGAATTCCGAAACCACCTTCGGGAGAAACTCCTGAGAAGTGTGAAGCACCGCCTTGTCCTTGTGAAACACCAAAAAGGATGGTTTACAGGACAGAGAATAAAACTCCGCCACATGGCGAACAGAAACAATCGTCAGGAGAAAGACCATTTTCCACGTTAAAAGGCGTAGAGGAATAGTAGCCAAGGACTCAAAGGGAGGGAGCTGAAGAACGCCCAAAATAAAGTTAAGATCCCACGGAGGAGCGGGACAGGACGAGTATGAGCAACGCCCTGAAAGAAAACCTTGACATCAGGAAGAATGGCAATGAGTCTCTGAAAGAAAACAGAGAGAGCAGAAGTCTGAAACTTAAGGAACTCAAACGGAGGCCCTTGTCCACACCATCCTGCAAAAAGGCCAGGACCGTAGGCAGATCAAATTCCTGAGACAGGTCCCTGTCAGCACACCAAAATAGAAAGGTCGACCAGACACAAAGGTAGGCATTAGAAAAAACAGTTTTGCGGGCACTGAGCATAGTAGCCACCACGCTAGAAGAAAAACCTCTCTTCTTCAATACGGAGGATTCAGTTTCCAAGCCGTCAAAGCTAGACGATGAACATCCTACTTCCACAGGTAACCCTGTAGAAGAAGATCCAGATGGCAAGGGAGCCGGAATGGCTCCGCCACTGACAGATCCAGAAGCTCCGGAAACCAAGCCTGTCTTGGCCAGTACAGAGCAATCAGAATGACTGGACAGCGCTCCAGACTCAATTTACGTAACACCCTGTGCAACATGGGGAGGGGAGGAAAGATGTAAGCCAGAGTAAATACCCAAGGAATGGACATGGCATCCACCGCTATAGCTAGAGGATTCCTCCAGCGAGAGCAGAACTTTGGGAACCTTCCAGGTTGTGTCTTGTTGACATCAGGTCGGACTGTACCCGGACTGGGCAGTCTTCCAGCTGAGGTGTCCAATGACGGAGGGCATGAAATATCACCCAAAGCTCGAACACGTTGACAGGAAGAAGAGATTCCTCCTGAGACCACCGACCCTGAGCACTCAGGCGACCCAGGACCGCTCCCCAGCCAGAGAGGCTGGTATCCGTCGTCACCATGGTCCAGAAGGATACCGGGAAGGACTTGCCCTTCAGCAGATTGGAGAGGTCGAGCCACCACGACAAACTCAGTTCCACATGAAGAGGAAGGGACACTGACGTCTTCAGAAGTGTGTAAGTTTCACCCCAGAAATAGCTAAAATACACTTATCTGGCAGGCAAAGGGTTAATCTGCAGAGGAGAGAAGGAGTGTCCAAGCCCTGCGTAGGATACTCATTCTGGAAAAGGCACAAAATGGCTGCCGCGGCAGGAGCCAATCAGAAATGAGCTTGCAAAGCAAGCGCTCATGGGAAATGTACTTTTCCCAGAAAAAGTACCCCAACAGTGCCCGAAGCCCCCTGAGCCCCTCAACACACTTGAAACATTAACCGGATGAAAGAGCAAGGGCAGACAATTAAAATGAGCCATCTCTGAAGTCGCTGCATTGAGCGGTTGCAGAGATATGTCCCAATCTGTACAGTACCATAGAAGTGAATGGAGCAATGGCGCCATGCAGTAAAGCTCGCCAACTTAAATTTTGCAAAATTGACAAAAGTAATATAAAAGTACATGAAACATCACTAGAACATGTTAGGATACCCAAAAAACACTGAACCCAGTAGGGAAAGTGCCAATAACCCCCCAAAGATGCAAAACCAGCAGCTAAAGGGTTAAGTTACCACATAAACCTGCTCCAAAACACCCAACAGACATACAGATAGATCCAATGAGTGCAGGAGTGTGCAATAGGAACTCCAAGGGAAAACCCCTGTGCAGATGGGCACTGTGGGACACGTGGACCAGCAGCACTCAAAGGGTTGCTCATCTTTCCTACAGATCTTCTGTCTTCAGACTACCATGTATT
Source organism: Rhinophrynus dorsalis (assembly GCA_037306005.1). NCBI lineage: Eukaryota > Metazoa > Chordata > Amphibia > Anura > Rhinophrynidae > Rhinophrynus > Rhinophrynus dorsalis. The sequence continues at coordinate 97,253,869 of CM074718.1, read as the reverse complement.
AAGAAGAAGCCTCGGTGAGCAGCTCCTGAGGAAAGAACTTGAACCCAAGGTGAAAGGGTTAAAATTGACATTTATAAGTAGGCAATTGCTTTAATACACTAACAAGCACGATATGGGTTAAATTATACTTTTAACTAGCAGCTTGTTCTACATGCAGAAGGTTACTTAGAGCCCTTCCCAGAGGCCTTGATGTAGAAAAGAGATAAGTATAATTTTTACTGTTGCATATAGTTGTAGAATGTCCTTAATTACATTTCCATTAGAACCAAGAGATGCATGTTAACTGTTAACTATATGTGCTCCATACCACCTCCCTACCTCATTTCCTCTTGACCATATTTGCATGACCTTTAGAGAATACACTAGGTGAAGCTTGTAATTTTCCACTCTGCAGACCCTCCCAGTTCTTAGTATAAAAGTTCTGTGGTTGTTAAATAGTTAGTAGGGTTTTGTGTTTTGATACTTGTGTGGTGTCAATTCATTTAATGCTGCTCCAAGCACTTGAGGCCAGTATTCTGGGGTGAAGATCTGGAGGTGTAGGAGACAAATCTCCCCGAGGAGTGGTTAAAGCCTTTCTGCAGAAGAGGTGTCCCAGTCACCCTAAATGGAGGGAAAAAGTTTACAGTGGTTCCCCTCAATATTTTTCCCCCAGGTCTTAAGGTCCACAAAAGTACCTGGTTACTGAGTTAGCCACATCTAAGGGCATTGTCAGTTATGGTAATCCCCTAATGGTGGTATTCCATTTCTAACAGAAAAATAAAAATGTTTCTAAAACTATAGCAGAACTGTTCTCTTGCCTGTGTCTTCACCAAGGAACAAAATCTTACTGGAGCTGGTTGGCTAGCTGCAGCGAAGGAGAGAAGGTAGACTCCACCCCCTGCATACAATTCTAGAATTGTTCCTGCCTAAAATTAAAGCAGCGGATCGCCTACCCAGAGTTACCAGTAACCTGTATTGGACGACAGAGAAATCCCATTTAATTCAATGATGAATTGTATTTGTCCCCCATCGTATAGCTGTTTTTCTCAAAATAGCTCCACCTTACTTTTATATATAAGGTCCAGTGTACCACAATCAACACAATTGTGTGTCTGTGTGTGCGTGTCCGTATATCTGTGCCTCAGTGCATCTGCGTTAGAGAGCCTTGTTTTCCTCAGCGAGCGCGCCAGTGTCAGCAGTGTGCACGCCAGTGTCTAAAGTGTGGGCGCCAATGTGTGTGTGTGTCCATGTGTTTCTGTCTGCGTGCAAGTGCCTGTCTATGTTCAGAGTGATTTACAATGCAGCTGAGATCTCTCCCTAGCATCCAAGAGGTTTAAAAAATAAAACAAAACCCTTTTTTTAGATAAGGGCATTCACATACATTTGAAATACAGATGTTTGTCCATAAAATAATGGACTGGTAGCCACCTTGTTTTTTCTGTCCCACATTTGTACTGCAGCGCTGCACATTACCTTCCTTCCTGGGTGTTCTGTCTTGTGTGGTTTTGACAGCAGGGTCTGCTCGCTGTGTCACAGCCATCTCATATGTCTCCCGGTTCCGACTCCTCAGCTCATCATAAGTCATTGTTTTACTTTTTGAGCTTTCTTCCTGGAAGGGTTCAGGTTCTGCACAGTAAAGAAGATTAAAACAGAAATGTTTAACTGGGATTTGACCACACAGGTGCAATTACACCTATTTAATAAAATCATGTAGGGCCATATGCACAAAAAAGTGGAGCAATTCTGGGACAAACCAACTGCACAAAAGGGGACAAATACAAATTCCCACTGATATGGGAAAGGTTTTTAGACCAATAATACAGAAGGAATTAAGCCTTTACATGACAGAGATGTATCCAATACATTGAGTTGCAATGCACTGGATAACTGGCACTCAAAGGGTTAAAAGCCCAATTTAAAGTGATGTAAACTATTAATAGGCCTCTACTCCTTTTGCTCCACTTTTCTCTGTACATACGCCTGTAGTCTCACACAGTCCCTTTTGTGAGCTTCTGCCCAAGAGAGAATGAACCAAACTACTGACCACACAGCTGAGATCCTGGTCCTCCCTTGTGGTTGACATAAGCCACCACTGTTGCACTGCCAGACTGAATTTGCACAGGCAGACCTTAGAGGAGCTGAGACCAATACAACAGAGCAGGGGATTCTGGATTTTTTTTACATTTGGACCCTATAAGGAGGACACAAGGACTCACCACCACCACCACAGGGTGATGGATTGATGCATGGACTTCACGGAAGCAAAAAGCCTCAAACTAGGACTCCGTGTTGTCTGCCTGTGGCAGCACACATAGAGCCAGGGGCAATACAAGCTGACTCTGTTTATGGGAAATATGACTGTACACAAGATACATTGTGATTCATTTTGAATTTTCCACTCAATTGCTGTTAAGCATGTACACATCGTACTATAATTTTGCATCTATTAATATGGCAATTCACACTTGGTGCCTCTGGCCACATATGGTGACAAAGCACAGGGTATTCCGCTGATATCGAACCTCTGTTTAATCCTTTGATCTGTTGCACTTTTGTTTCCGTTTATTGTCCTCCATTGCCGAGCTTGCTACATTTGTAGCTTTGCGCTACAATATATGGGTTGCTCATTCAGATAGTGGGGATGGAGAGATGCCTTTATAGAATAGGTTGTCTCTAATCATACTTTATGGCCTGGGTATTCCCCTGTAATTGCTCAAAAAGGACTTACTGGTGTTGGTCATTTTAGATGTTTCAGGACTACTTTATATACACCACCCCGGACACATATGTGAACTCCAGATATACATAACATACAACCAATCCTACATTTTGAAGCTGTACATCCAGCAATAGAGGTATACCTTCCATAGCACGATGTGCTGTGATGTGCTCAAGCTCTTCTTTGAGTATTACCCATTAATTAACCTGGGGTATACTCCTGAGGTACCACTATGGGATTATTCATGACTAGTTTATATATATATATATATATATAACATGGAGGCAGAAAACATCAATTAAATAGCTGAATGTAGTAGGAGGCAGCGGGGTTAAAGATTGCTGTGTGATGCAAGTAGCCCTCTTTTATTCCTTTCAGAAAGGATTCCCCCACAATTACTTTAGTCATGCAATGCATTCCACTTCCCAACATATTACAAATTACTGCCTGAGTTACACACTAAACAGTCCCAGTCAAATGGATCAAAGTCTGTAAGGTGGTGCAATGTATAGGCGTCCCGCTCTGGAAACAGGGTTGGAATGCCTACTAATATCACTTTCTTATAACTTTCTGATGCCTGAACTATGGCCTTGTACCTTTTTTAGGTGGGGTTTCATTAATCATCTTGTAAATATTTTTGATTGTTTGCACTGGAGGGAGATCGTTATGAAGTGTGGGTGGTTACATATTTACCGTATGAAGATATAGCAAAAAAAGAAATAAAAACAGATACCTACATGCAAATAGTGTTATATGCTGCAGGTCAAAAAATATAGACGCAAAACAAGAAGATTTTGTCACGAATCATACATCCCCATATATAGTTATTGCATGGGATGAATTAGTCATGACATATTGACCTGTTCAGCATATATATACACCGGGTAATAGAAACAAGGTGTAGAAAGTGTCTTATACAACTTAACTCCGAAAATTACAATCTACTTTCATTAATTAACATTAAAATCTATACATCATTTACAATGTTAAAATCACACTCCAAATATCCGTATTTTGAGTGCACTTATAATAGGGTTAATACTGACATCTCACTTATGATTACAGTGATTATAAACTGCAGAAAGGGGAATACTCTTGTGACAATAAGATCTCTATAGCTAGTGTATACGCAAATTAAACCAGGTACTCTGTTACAATTAACCCACAAAGCGCCTGATCTAAGTATAGTGTTGGCAGTTACTATACCTATACAACTTTGATTTGCTATCTACTAAAACAAGTAGATTTACATGTATAGTAGAGATAATATCCCAATCAGGGTAGTTACCGTCAACAATTATTATGTTTCAGTTGATCCTACAAGCAGAAAAAAACACTAGAGAATCCCTGTATGCCGTATGAGCCATAAACTAATTTATTAATTGAAATAGTTTTGAATTCATTCACCATTATAATCAACTCGTAAGAGACTTGCTGTATGTTCTAGATTGGAACCAGATAGGGAATGTGGATTTTTTTTTTTTTGAAAAAGCTTTATTGAAGAGTCAAGTATTATACAGAAATACAAATCCAGAGTATGAGATAAGATGACAATTGGGAGCATAGAAGTACAAATGTCACAAAATATCTTGAGGTCAGGAACAATAGTATACAAACATCAATATTATAAAATTTACACTGGATAAATAATCCGGACCGGAGATATTATAACTAAAAGCAGATGGTGTATGCGGGATAACAGAACAAGGGGTGAAGAATGGGGAGTTGTAAGAACCCCAGGTTGTCAGAAGAGAGACAGGCAGAGAAAGAAAGAAGGAAAGGGAGAAGGGATGAAAAGAAAAAAAAAAATGGGGGGTTAAGGAGGAGGTAGGGTCAGATCAGTACACCCAGCAAGCCCTGCCCATTGGAGTTGCAACTATACAGTGCACCATTGGCAATAAAGTTAAAAGGGGCACGTAGAGAAAAAGTTGTCCAACACATCAGGGTCACCTCCTTTAGAAGCAATATGAACCCTCAGTAGAGAGAGATGTAAGCGTACACTAGATGCCCACTCCTGAACAGTGGGAGGATGTTCATCTCGCCATTACCTAGGAATGAGCGCTTTAGCACTAAGCAACATCGCAAAAAGTAGGCATTTAGATAAAAACGGTAAACGAGGAAGATTATGAAAGAATAATACTTGCCAGATATAGTAACATAGTAAATTAGGTTGAATAAAGACACAAGTCTCCCTACTGATAAACAGTATAACTCTGTATGTTCCCTTTTGAAAGAAATGTATCTAATCTTCTTTTAAATGTATCCACTGTATCTGCCATAACCACTTCCCTGGGCAATGAATTCCACAATTTAACAGACCTTACTGTAAAAAAAAAATCCCTTCCTCTGCTTAAGTTTAAACCTCCTTTCCTCTAATCTCAAGGAGTGTCCTCTGGTCACCTGATCAGGCCTTGGAATATCTCTTGAAAAAGGGACATTTAGGCTTTTTGTAATCAGGTCTAAACAGTTAGTCCAAAATGGGTGAATCTTGGAGCAATTCTACCATATATGTGCAGGGGTTCCCTTCTCCAAGTGACAGTGCCAACAGCGAGAACTGATAGAAGGTGAGAAAGCATGAAGGCGAGCAGGTGTAAGATACCACCTTGAAAGGAACTTGAAATGAGTTTCTAGCATAGAAGCAGAGCTTGCAGAAGCAGCCGTTTTCCATATTTCCTCCCACTCTTCCTCAGGTCTAGAGAGTTCAAGTTCTTTTTCCCAAGACAAAACATAACGTGGCTTGTCCGAGACCTGAGAAAATGAGAGTAAGGAATATACCTTGCCCAATTTATTAAGTGGAGGCTTAGAGGATAGCAAGAAGGCTTCAAATCTAGTCAGTGGAACTGACCATGCTGCTTTGATGGAAGGATGTTCCAAGAAATGTTTAATGAGAAGAAAATCGCCAGAGTTCAGAGATCGGAAGACGACAAGAGTGACGAAAATCATCAAATTGGCAGATCGAACCATTGGAGATGAAATCTGCTATGCGTGTACAAGAATGGGCTGCCCATCCAGGGAAGTCTGAGCAAAGAAGGGAGAGTGGAGTTGATCGTGAGTAAAAGATCGGAGAAGCTAATGAAGGGGAATGCGCAAGAGAACCGTCCCTATTGTAGCAAGACCATATCCGAAAGACATTGGAGATAAGGGGGTGGGAGTAGAGAGATTTCAATCTGAATTTGGAAGGTAAAAGTAGTTCTGTGAATGGATCACAGTCAACCATTAATCGTCTTTCGAGGTAGACCCAAGCTTTCGCCTTCTCATTATGCATCCAATCAATGACAAAGGCTATCACTGTAGAGTGATAACACTGTTGTAAATTTGGGAGACCTAAGCCTCCTCTCAGTCTGTGTAGGAATAAGCATCGTGCTGCCTGTCTAGATGGTCGAGTGCGCCAAATAAATCGGATGATAGAGCGATGACGTAATGAGAAAAAAGAAGAAGGTATGTAAATAAGTAGAGTCTGAAATAAATATAGAAGGCAGGGGAGAGTGTTCATTTTGATGATATTAATTCTACCATACCAAGAAAGATGAAGAGAATTCCATTTCTCCATGTCACTCCTAATAGAGCGTAGTAAAGGAGAAAAACTGAGGCGATATAATGATTCAAAAGAAGAAGAAACATTGACTCCCAGATACCTAATATGAGAACCAGACCATTTGAAGGGGGTCCATTGTTGAAGGAGTAGTAAGAGTGAGTCTGATAGCCCTATAGAAAGAGCTTCTGATTTCAAGAGATTGATCTTAAAATTCGAGACGGTTGCAAAGGATTCTCTCTTTCAAAATTTGTGGTAAAGAATCTTCAGGATCAGTAACAGATAAAAGCACATCGTCCGCAAACATGGCCAGTTTGAATTCGTTGTCCCCCATCCAAACTCCCTTGATTAGTCTATTAAGGCGTATATGTTGTACAAAAGGTTCCATTAAAAGTATAAACAATAAGGGTGAAAGAGGGCAACCTTGCCTGGTACCGTTGGAGATTACAAAGTTATCTGATAAATGACCATTAAATCGCACTCTAGCATTTGGATTCATATAGAGTGCAAAGATATGATGTATGATCACCGGTCCAAAGCCAAAGGCCTGTAAAGATCTTTCCAGAAAGCCCCAGCTTACCCTATCGAAGGCTTTTTCGGCATCTGTGGACAGGAATACAGACGGGATATGCTTGGTCTTCAAGTGGTGAAGAAAATTCAGCAACTTGCGTGTGTTGTCACTCGCTTCTCGGCCGGGAGTGAAACCAGCCTGATCGGTATGAACCAAAAGAGACAGGAGAGATTTAAGACATTCTGCTAGGATTTTGGCATAAATCTTTAAATCTAAATTAAGTAACGAAATAGGTCTGTAACTCTCACATTTTTGGGAATCTTTGCCCAGTTTGGGCAGGATGGTGATATACCCTTCCGCTAAGGCCGGGTGATAACCTATTTCATTAGGAAGTGCGGCAAAGGCTTTAGACAGCAAGGGTAATAGTTTAGCCTGGAACTTTTTTTTTTTATAATACACTTGTGTGAAGCAGTCAGGGCCTGGGCTCTTGCCAGTAGGTAGAGACTGGATTGCTTTTTGAATTTCAGCTGGAGTTATTGGAGCCTCAAGAGTCTCACGATTTGAGGGCGAGAGTTGTGGGAGACAGGCCTTTTCAAGATATTCGTGATTTGAAATCCGGTATAATAGGAGAAACCTGGTCATGCATGTTAAAGAAGGACCTATAATAACTTCTAAATACTGCTGCGATGGACATCGTATCATGAACCAAGGAGTTTGTGGGGGATCGTATAGCTGAGATATAGTGGGAGGTGAATTTATAATGAATTTGGCAAGCTAACAAAGAGCCAACCTTGTTGCCATGTTCAAAAAAGGAGCACCTGGTCTTAAAAAAATAGCCGTTTCATTCGGATATTAAGAAGAGATGAATAGTAGACCGAAGTTGTGGTAAGCGTAGTAGAGTTTAATCATCACCTGTAGATTTATGAATAGATTCCTGTTCAGCAATATCTGAGAGTAACTGCGTGATTTGGGATAAACGTTTTTTTTCTTGCGGGTAGCAGACATTTGAATAAATTTGCCCCGTAAACCACACTTGTGAGCAGCCCAGACAGAGAGAGGTGAAGTTTTGTTGTTCACATTCTCGTTAACATAGTGAGTCAGAACTTCATTAATGTGATCTATCGATTCCTGTTGTTGCAATAGCGAAGTATCCAGGCGCCAGGTCGGGGGTGCAAGAACATTGTGAGCCATTTGTAGGTCCAGACGAATAGGTGCATGATCCGACCGCGTAATGTGATCGATGGCTGCTGATTCCAAACGGGTAATATAATCATGGGGAATAAGAAAATAGTCTATCCGTGTATATAAATTATGCGGGCTGGAATAAAAGGTATAATCCTTCCTGTCCGGGTGGCAAATACGCCAAGTATCAACAAGTTTATGAATGTGCAAAGTACAGTGAATAGAATGAATAAGAGCCTTTGAATAAGAGGAGAAACCTGAGGAACAATCTAAAGAGGGTTGTAGTGGGACAATACGCCCTCCTGAAATGCATCTAATTTATCCAGCGTGTAGGACAAAAAAGTATCTTGAGCCGAGTTAGGAGTGTACGAGCAAGCGAATGTGTACAATTGAGAGTCTATAAAGCCTTTGATAAATCTACCCTTAGGATCCCGAATGGAGGAAGAGAGGATAAAAGGAATCCATTTATGGAACCTCAGAGCAACACCCAAGGTTTTCTGAGGAGTAGAGCTCAGAAATGCCTGTGAGTAGAATCTATTGGTGAGCGCCAACTCCCGAGAACGTTTGAAATGAGTTTCCTGTACGAAAACAATATAGCCTTTTAGGCGATGAAATTCATGGAGAGCCTTAGATTGCTTAGCTGGAGAATTTAACCCCTTCACATTGTAGGGGATGTGGATTTTTTAACCCCTTAGTTGCCTAGATAATAACACGGTTACCAATTCTAATGTATTAGTGATGTAGAACCTAGAAAGTATAGCGTTCTGATATTACCTCCCGGCTTGGATCACTCCTCGACGGTACCGAATACATCTTTTTAATACCAGATAAATTACTCCATAATTTAATTATTTCTATCACTAAGAGACTCCTAGTATTAATAGACAAGGATACACTGAAAATACCTCCAGGATTGGATCACTCCTCACCGGTACACCATCCCTATCGTGAATTACTAGTAAGTCTTTGATTTAGAGATATGTTAACTTTACCTCCCAGTTTCGATCTCCGGTACATAATCCCCAAGTTACCTGCCGGCTGGGATCACTCCTTACCGGTACAGAATACCAAGTAATAGTTCCAGTTAGGTACCTAAATAGTTAATTTACTTCTGTCACTGAAGAGATTCCTAGTTTAAATAATCAGGTATAAGTTAGTAATACCTCCCGGTCTGGGACACCCCTCACCGTTACACAATCCCTGTGGCGGATTGCTACTAGATTTACTTTGTATTGGGGATATACTTGCTTATATCTACCAGGTTGGATCTCCCCTCACGGTACACAATACCTTTCACTGGTGCTTGCTATCTTTCTGTTTACTTCTCCGATTTCTAATAAATGAAGAAGCGTTACTTGAATTTCCTAACTCTCATAAACGGAGATTTCCTCACGATTTGGAATGACTCTTCCCCAGCACACTGTCCCTGTTACTGAATATCAATTATTTTATTCCTATAGAGTATTTCTATTGTAAAAATGGAGGATAGGGAACAAGGCTCCTAGAGCTCGTAGTCAGGAATACTAACACTAGTATATCATTTAGTCACTTTGGTCTCCTGTGCTTCGCACAGAACACCTCATGCCGCAACACTGATTCTTACTATGCCCACATTATTACACCAATCAGCTATTATCTTTGCTAGTGAGTTCCTTTCATCATAGTCACCCTCATCAAACTATTACCTTAAGCCAGCAGCTATTACTCGCTACTAACATATTGCAGTTTTGTATACCATATACGATTGTTTCTTCCTCTCCTTGATGCTAACTTTTTTTACATTTATGTACATGACATACGGCGAGATCACATAAAGAGCCTTACAGTAAAACGTATACAACACGTAGGTATTTTGTACTTCTACTTGCTACTTAGAAGCACTGATACATTGTTGCAGAGTGGTTGCCTCTTATATAGCCATTAAGATTGCTGAGAGTTTATAGCACACAGTGCTACAGTGTCTCCCTAGTATCCCACAACAGTTCTCAACACAGTGACCCTTCTGATTTCCACAGCTACAATATAATCATTTTAAGCTTAACGGAGAGGTTGCATACAGTATAACTGAGCATTTAACATGGGATTTAACATGGGATTACAGAGGAGTCTCTGATGCATCAATATTTCCAGCAGCTTGCCCTATATAGGTACAGATTCAGTGTCTTATACCTTATTTGACCCTCTCACATTTAATGCCTACAAACTAATTTAGCTGTTCGTCCCAGGTTTATTAATTTTCTTACACACATATACTTAGTTGTTAAGGGCTTGCAAATGGCACTCACCAGGAACTAGGGTCAGCTCCGTGTTTATGCATATGTATTGAACATAGTAATTATTACAATTATGAAATGCCTATATTGCTACTGCCTTCTATATGATATACTGTCATTTGTCCGATTGGTAGACTATGGTCACTGGCAATTGCAAAGGTTGGCAGACCTTGTTTTGGTCCTGGGTCTGTGACCTGTTAGTGCTAGGATGTAATTAACCATTCAATATATTTTTTAGAAGCATAAAACATAGCAAGTCCAGCGCACTAATATGTTTGATTCATGACAGAGAATGGGAGAGTGAGAGGGTTGTTAGCTCTAGTAAGACATCTTAGAGCGTTTGGAAAGGTGTGCTTGTGCCCGAACAAATGAACATTTACCAGGAGCGTGCTGCATTTCCAGCTTGTGGCGAGAGCGAGCTCCATCAGAGAAAAAAGAAAGATGGCTGCTAGATGGGAGCTAATAATGAGTTAAAAAAAATAATAGGTAAGAGTGGTGCTTACAGAAAAATGGAGGGAACATTTGTTAATATTATAGGGAATGCAGAATAAAGACAGTTTATGTGCATGAAGCATTATTATCATTATCATGAAGCATTATTATCCCTTCAACGACTAGAGAGACCCATTATCCGCAGGGCTGCAGTGGAACAGCATCAGACTGTACCTTTAGCAAGGCTATCTGTTATTCCAGTAGTTGATGATTCGCTCATAGAAGAGCTGAAAGGGGCAGCATCAGCGTTGTACTCATACGGACTTGAATACACATTAGAAGGAGGTCCTCGCACAGTTGGAGCAGAACTGCCAAGTGGGGAAACAGCCACACTGTTTTCATCTGTAAATTCAGATGTCCTAGCTGGGTTCCTGTTCCTGAAAAAAAAAAAAAAACAAAAAAAAACACAAATATATTGACTAAGGGCCATATGTTCAAAGAAGTAGTGAAATAGCTTTTGTCGTTTGTAACGACTTTTCAAAGTACAGTGTCATTGGGCTCATTAATATTTTCAGAGAGTGTCGGTTGTGATTGAAATATGTTGTTTGTCCTGACTGAAATTGTTGTATGGTATGACAAAAAAAAGTCTTAACTAATGACAAAAATGTCTTAAAAAATGTCTTAACTAACAACAAAAATGTCTTTAAAAATGTCTTAATGACAATAATGTCTTTAAAAATGTCTTAACTACTGACACAAAAATGTCTTAACTAAAGAAAAAAATTCTCACATTCAGAACACATTCCCTCCACTTTTTTCTTAAGGTACAAATTTTGTCTTTTGAAAGACATTTTTTTTGTTAGTTACGACAAATTTTCTTTTCCTCTATACCACACTGGAGAATAGTTTAGCCACGCCCTTGCCCCGCCCCTTTGCCCATAAATTCTGGAGTTGTGTCGTACACAACGGACATTACTACTTTTTTGGCGTGTACTCTATAGAAAATATATCATTCATGCATTCAATGACTTATCTTTGTCTTTCATACGACAATTTTTTGTCGTTATCCCTTTGAACATATGGCCCTAACAGTCACAATGCAAAAATCCGAAAAAGTAATAAACAGTATTAATTTGTTGAATTCTAACCATCTGCCTGCCAGAGCAATGACCAACAACTTGCAAAGCTCAACTCTGACAAAGGACAATATTTATTTAACCATCTGAGAACCAGAGGGGTGTGCAAGATTTGCAGAGCAATGCTAATCACAAAAGTTCAAATGCGGCTTGCTGAAATTTTCTGTCGTTCACAACAGAATGCAGGAATGTTTCAGCAAACTGTTTACAAGATCCATGAATTGAGGTGATGCATCACAACGATCTACTCAATGGCAGCCAACATGTATGGGAAACACACAGGCAGTGAAGGTAGGTAATAACAGAGATGTCTTGAGCTGTGTGGTTCAAGACCCCGTGTGAGTCAAAACCTTTTATTTTTAGGTCAGTGTCTCTTTAACACCTTGAGTGTAGGGATGTCTCCAATTCACTGTGAAGCATCCAAGGGGTTAAGTGAATACAATTTACAAGCAGGTATGTCATCAGAAAGCACTAGCAATCTTCATAAAATAAAAACAATACTTGGTTCTGCAGTCAATGCAGTTCTATACAAAGGTCAAAGGGTACATCTTTGAAGATAACCAACTTTCCACAAGATCAAAGAGAGCAATTGACAGATCCATTAAAACCAATGTCTGCAGCGTGTTTACCCTGATCTCAGTATAGATTTCTTTCAATAAGATAAAAGGGCAGTAGTTTGAGCTGGCAGGTTTCTTTCCCCTGCACCAACAGCCAATATATCTGCAAGTTTATTCATCCTTCATTGCACTTTCTTCAGTAATAGAGAGTTCTCCAGTTCTTTGCAGTCCTGTGGGAATTGGGTTAATTGGATGTATACTGGAATGTCATTCTAACCCTCTAGTAAAAAAATAATCCTGCTTGGATGCAGACAGATAAGGCCACATGTAGAAAATCAAAAGCGGAGCAATTTAGGGGCAAAATAACTGCACAGTATTTATAGAATTAACCCCTTACATGGTGAAGACATCTCCAATGCACTGTTTCTGATTGTGCTGGAGACCTCTCTAGCATCTAAGGGGTTAAAATTTAATGTATTTGATCTATATAGTGCAGCTGTTTTGCCCCATGTCTTAATCCACTTTTATCTTTATGGAATGTTGGGCTTGTAATGCAGTTTCCTGCCCTCTCTAACACTCTTATAAAAAACACACGCAGAATTCTGCTTTAAAGGGTCACTTTCAGCTAGACAGTGTGATTTAATGTATTCATTATTAAGCTCTTCACACATTGTGTGAGAGAGATGTACATTAAATAGTGAAGTAGGTTAAAAGGGGATTTTTGTGTACTTACTAATAAAACTTTTTCTCTTAATCCATGTGGAACACACGAACCATGGAATAAAGTATGCCCTGGCCAGGGGGGCAGGGTATGTACCTTAAAAGGCCCTCTGGAAGACCTCCTCCCTATGCCACTTTAGCTGCATTAATAATGGTCAATTTTAATGAATAGCAAATATAATAGAAAAAAACAGAACTGAGGCAGGAAAGGTGGTCACCTTAACCAAAGAACCAAAAGAATACCCTAGGTAACTAGAAAGAGGGGGAAAAAGGGGGAGTTCTAAAAAACACTCCCTACCAGAGTGAAAGATCAAGAAGGTAGATTTTACAAGCCAGAATCTGTAGTTCAGTCACTTGTTGAACAGTGACAGCTTCAAACAGGAAAACTGTCTTACAAGCCAAAGACTGAAGGTAAAAGACAGAAGCTTGAAAGGAGTAGTCTGAAGCACCCTCATACCAAAACAAAGATCCATCGAGCAATGAGAACTCAAAAGACTGAGCAGACATGAACCCATGCACAAAAAGTGCAAAACCAGGAAGGCGGCAATATTCCTTTGAAAAGTCACAGAAAGAGATAAAATATGGGCCATAAAAGACCTAAGATAAATATCTTACTGAAGGCCATCTTGAAGGAAGGCAAAGACAACCAGAAGACAAAAAAAGGAAGTGGCCGTAACCCCTAGTCTCCAAAACACATATATGAGGGGGGGGGAATCGAGGACCATACCCTCAAGCTATGCTTTGGATGACGCCGCTGACTTTCCTCAATTCCCTGGGAAGCTAAGGGTACAGAGGAAACACACACGCCTGGGAAAACTGCCACTGCCACTACAGCAAGAACACAAGGGGAAAAAAAACAAGGAATCTTGAGACTTGCCCGAGAGGCCTCTAGAACCACGTCTAGAAGACTCCACTGATGGACCATGGAGACAAACATCTATTTGAGTTCCCAATACCAGGGCTCCAGACACCGACAGCTGAGAAAATGCGATGGAGTTATCTACTCTTGGAATGTGGAAGGTGAAGGAAGCCGGAACTAAAGCTTCCACCAAAAGGAAAAACAAACATCTAATCCTGCGTCAGCATTCCTGGCCCCTCCTTAGCAGTGGATGTGGAAGCTGTTGCATCGTCAGACTGAATCCACACCTGCAAACGCAGGAGGGACTCAGACAAATGTATCAGAGTAAGACAATAGATGGCTGGCAGCTGTCATAACGAAGATCAGATCTCATCTGGTCAGCCATCCTAAACACAAAGGGAAGACTTGGGGGAAATTGGAGGCAACCGAGCACTCCTTACCATGACAGACTGGTGAGGAACCTTCCCCAAGGCTGGGCCAAACAGACCTGAGACCTCAATGGAAGAGAGACCATAGACTGCTTAGCAGACTGGTCTGCTGGCCACCTTTTCAGCCAGAAGATCCATTGCGTGGCAACTTAGAGCAATAATGCTTTCTCAATTAGACTAGCAGAATCTATAGACACCCCAGAAAGATACACATTAGCCTCAAGGATTCTAGAAGCAGAAAGGACAACATCCTCTCTAGATGCACCTTGATCTAGGAGATGTTCCTCTCAAACAGCAATGGCTCCATAACCCATTCAATAGCAAAGGTTGGACACAAAGCAGGACACCAGTGGCCACAAAAATTCCCCTTAATGAGATGCTCTAGGCTCCTAACTGACAGAACTGTAGGTTGAGAGTGGCAAAAAATGAGGGGTTCTACCATCTTGGGGGGGTGGGGCAAATACTGAAGGGCAACATGAGAAAAAGGATAATAGACTAAGAACAATCAATTTCCTTTCAGGCATGTTCCATTCTTTCTGAACTGCCTGGGGAAAGGAATGGGAGGACAACATAGTCTTCCTGCTTGTGGAAGAACTGCCAAACAGCCCTGAGAAGATTCTCAAACAAGGACCCCAGGTTTTCCCAGAGGAATCCCACAGTAGAGACACTCTCACAAGAAGCCTCCTCTCCCAGATGATAACCCCCCCCCCCCAATATGACTAAGTTACGCTGTTGGTGGGGGTGAGTCCTAGTCCAGGAATGATGGGTCCAAAAATGGAAGTAAAAACCTAGAAAGAAGGGTTTCTGTCCCCACAGGCCCAAAAATAGGAGATGGGCAGGGCACAATAGGGGCTGCAAGGCTACATACAACTACAAGACCTCCATAAACATAACTAATGAAAGTCTGTAGAAACAGAGTAAGGGTTTAAAAGGGAGACCCCTGAAGTATTGGTGGTATTAGACTCACCCAAGTCCCCTTCAGACATAACCAGGAGACCCCCAAATAAAGAATACAGGAGAAAACCATAACAGAAAAATACTTATCTGTTGAAGAGGTTAAAACATACAGCAAAAAGGGATATACCAGCGTTGCATGTTGCACATTGCAGACAAAAAGAAGGAGGGTAAGTGTAGAACCTATCCTCCCTACTCCCCGAGGCCCAGGAAAAAAGGTCCTTATAGGAAAAGTATTTCCATTTTTCCCTAAAATAAAAATGGAGCAATGGCTCTCCGGTTGCTGTGAAATAAAGCCATCCCATTAGTGGAAGGTGGGTTCCCAAGGGCACCACTCAGCTATAATAATAAAGAAAAGCAGAGGAAGCCCCATTTCTCCCAATATGGCCACTGTGCCTGCTCATTCTTAAAGGCACTGGAGACCCAGAACATACTAAACCTGGGTAAATACAAGTAAAGTCTTAAAAGAAGTCACCTCAGAAGAGGAAAGGGACAGTAATGAGACAAACAAAGTATGTGCAGAGTGCAGATCCATCAATTACCACATATACACGTGAATGTGGCTGCTAACAGATAGACAGGGACATATTCTCAGGACCTGTGCACTCTGAATAATGGAGACATTGATTCCTCGTCATTCTCCTATATTTTATAAATCATATATATTCACAGAACTACACATAGGGAATGTGACAAACACACACTGTGTGCCACCACAGCTTTGTCGCACTGTCTGCCGAGTGTGTGCCACTCTAGGCCTTCTACAGTATTTAACAGGCGCTGTCCCGCTGGCACTGACAGATCTACATACACATTGACACATGTCAGCATTATTCCACAGTACAATTGTCAGTCACACAATGTCTACATAAAGTGTGCAACACTGTAACCTTCTTTCAGTTATAGAGATAGACTCACACTTAGGGCTGTATTTTAAAAATGTGGAGGAATTTTGTGGTAAATCAACTACACTATAAGGAAGATATAAAAACTCCCCTAATTCCCATTCATTTAAAAGGTGTTTTAACACTATGAGACCTCTATAACAGTCAAATGTTTAAAATCAAATTAAAATCACTGTAAATGTTTTACTTCTCCATGGTGCAATTGGTTGGCTGCAAAATTCTTACACTTTTGTTTTAAAGACACAGCCCTTACATGGTCTGATAGATACAGTGGGCATTTCACATTATCTTTTGAGGCCATCAGGTCTATTTCTGGTAGACACCAACGTTCACAGATTTGATTGAAAACCTGAGGGTCTAGGGACCATTCTCCTGGCTCCATATGATGTCTGATGAGATAATGTGCTGTAACATCGTCCTTCCATGCAATGTGAGATGCAGCAATCCCTCTGAGGTTGGCTTCTGACCATAAGAGGATTCTTTGTGCCTCTTTAAGGAGGCTGAGACTCTTTGTGCCCCCTTGATTTTGTAGATACATGACCGTGGGAAAGTTGTCCGAGTGAATCATCACCCATTTCCCTGCAATAGGTCTTCTTATGTGTTGAATGCAGTACCATACTGTCCTCATTTCCAATATATTTACGTGCAATTTCTTTTCCGATTGTTTCCATGTGCCTTGAAACATGACCTCCTTCCATGTTCCTCCCCAACCTGATAGACTGGCGTCGGTCATCAGGATTTCCCAATCACGTTCCTCTAGACTGGAACACCCCATGAGATTCTTCTTTTGTTGCCACCACTCCTTCCGTGTTGAAGGTAAGAGGGGTATTCTTTAGGACAGATTCCCAAAATCTCTGTTCCAGAATTTAAGAAATTTGTTTGGACTGGGCACATGTAATCTTGACCCAGGAACAATCTGTGTTGCTGATGTTAGGTTGCCTAATAGTTCCAAAAAGTCCTGAGAAGTATGACTCAGGTTTTTCTTGAATAGATTCACCTTCTCGATGATCCGCCTGACCCTGTCTTCCGTCAGGTGAATTACCTTCGCATGGGAATTTATTTGTAATCTTAAGAAGGTTACAATTTTGGAAGGAGCCAATTGGCTTTTGTCCTTCTTTATCCGCAAACCTAGACGATACAGATGTTCCAAAGTCTGACTGGTGTGCCCTGGAGTGAGAGCCTGCTAGGATCAAAATATTGTCCAGGTATGAGACCACATGAATGCCCTGTCTTTTTAAGGGTTGAAGGGCAGAAGCTAAGATCTTCAAAAACACGCTGGGAGCGGTTGATAGCCCAAAAGGTAGGGTCCGAAATTGAAAATGGTTGTCTGCCACTGCAAACCTCAGGAACTTCCTGTGGGAGAGAGGGACTTGAATATGATTATAGGCATATATATATATATCCTTTGGAGCGCCTAATATATAATACTCAGCCAAATATAATGATACAAAATGGGTCGTTTTATTAAAAATCAATCTAAAATCCACCTATAGGATAAGCCTATTCTTAATAGAGAACAAATATATATAAAATAATACAAATGACCCTCCAGCCTTCGGAGATATTGGAGTCCAGCGTGCACCAGCTTTAAAGGCGCCTAAGCCTACGCTCGCAAAGTCCTCCCTCTCCAACTGCTGCAGTGCCTAACTTCCACAGAATGAAAGATATACTCAGACAACATTAAAAAAAAATATACAAAATTCCCCCCAAAAATACTATTATTTATATTATATATTTATATTATATTATTTATATATTTGTTCTCCGTTAAGAATAGGCTTATCCTATAGGTGGATTTTAGATTTATTTTTAATAAAACAACCCATTTTGTTACATTATATTTGGCTGAGTATTATATATTAGGCGCTCCAAGGGATATATATATTGTAAGTTTTTTATATCGTATAGTGGAGATATTATCTTGTGAGCTGTCTTTATGCTTTGTGTATATTGAAGGAGAGGCCATGGGAGTGGTTAATTTAGATTCATGATTATAGGCATCCCTGAGATCCACCGTGGTCATGTAGGCTCTTGGCAAAATAGTCTTCATCATGGATGTGGTAGACTCCATCTTGAAGTGAGCCACTCTGAGGTGTTGGTTCAATGCTTTCAGATCCAGGATAGTCCGATATCCCCCCGAACTTTTCTGTACTAGAAATAGAACCGAATAGATCCCAGAACCCTGTAGATGACATGGGACTGGCTCTATCACCTGGTTTATGAGCAGGCTCTCGATAGAGTCTCTGAAGGCTGCTTTCCTTACTGGATTGGAAGGAATGTTGGACCTGATAAAATGAGGAATTCTTGGAGCACTGAAGAATTCCAGCAAATACCCTGTCTCCAAAATCTGCTGGATCCAGTGGTCCGGTTCCGTCAGATGATCCCAGGAAGAAAGAAATAGACTCAGTCTGCCCCCGACTGGGTCCAGAGTTAGGGTTCGCTTGCTTTCTAATTTATCGTTATTCTGGGGCTTCCTGAAAAACTCTTTTCTGTAGCCCCCTCCTGAATTGTGAACAAATCCTTACTTCCTGTTGTAATATGTCTCCCTTGAAACATGGATTGCTCACGGAAGGAAGTATGCTTAATTTTAGAACCTGAGGGTCTGGGGGATGAAGCTCTGGGCCTATGTTCCTGGGGCAAAAAGGAGCTTTTTCCCTCTGAGGCCCTCATAATGATATCCTCCAGGTGCTTGCCACACAGAGATGTACTAGAAAAAGTTAAGGTTATCAATTTCCCTTTAGATGAGGTGTCAGAGTTCCAAGACTTCAGCCATAATGCCCTATGGGCCGCAACTGACAGAGTGGATGCTCTAGCATTAAGGCGCATGATATCTAAGGAGGCACTGCAAGTGAAATTCGTGGCTTCCTTTAATCAATTTTTCCCTAGAAACGTTGGACTCAATTTCTTCTTATAGGCTGGTCAGCCATTTATGCATGGCACGGGTTACACATGCAATAGCTGTAGAGGCTTTTAGGTTCTGCCCCAATACAGAAAACGGACGTCTGAGAATCCCGAAAAGTTTCCTTTCCATTGGGTCACATAGCCACGTCCCATCCTCCAGAGGGAGAGTAGTATATTTTGCGAGTTGAGCAACAGAAGAATACATTTTGGGAGGGAGTACCCAGGGTTTCACCTCCTCTTCCTTAAAGGGATACAATTTTGAAAAGTGTCTGGAAACACTGGAACTCTTATCCCCAATCTTGTATTCAGAATTAATTAGATCAAAAATAGACTTTTGAATGGGAAAGCCTGGGACCTCCTTTTTATTCCCAAGGAAGGCAGTATCCATTATATCTCGTTCTTGCTGAACCTCTGCAATGCTTAATGCCTTTCTAACTAACCAAACCAGGCAATCTACTTTGTCTAGACCAAAGGAACCACAGTCATCTAAAATCTCACCCTCTTCTTCTGAGGAAAATTCATATTGAGGAACAAAAAGGCCTGATCAATGATATATTCCTCCTGCTGAGAGGAAGTACCTTATCCTGGATCCATTCAAAAGAGTTTCCTAGCAGGTTCCCTTCCTTGCAAGGCACTGAAGGTATCCTGCATGGACACCTTCATCCAGGATAGGAAATCTGTAAACTGGGAGGTCATATCTTTGCCATCAGCCTTTTTAGGCAGTCTTGGCAAAGTTTCCCATTGTCACTGGGTCCCAATTTTGCCTCGCAAGAATGGCAGCCTTTAGGTTTAGCAGAGCCTTTATCTTCCTTACAGGGAGGATCAGAGGCTGGCTTCTCCTTCTCCTTATCCTTATTCAGACCTGCTCTGGCATTGCTACAGCACTTCCGGTGGTGTGCGTTCCACTCATGACAAGCATAGTCTTGAAAGGTATCTATGTCACTTCCTGTTTCTTTTGCTCATCAGGAAAAAGAGCCAAGTGATCACCGGAACGGAGGTAGAACCTGCTTGCCGTACCAGAGGGCGAGGAGGTGACGCAGAAAGAAGGGAAGGGAAAACGTTGCTGATATCCATCTTATTTTAACATGCTGCTCACCATGTACCGAGGGCAAGGAAGGGGAGTCAAAACAGAACACATGCAGGTATCGATTAACCCTTTAAAGGACCAGCACTTAGCACAACTCTTTGCAAAACAATACCCCTTAAATAAGTGGTGTGCAGTATAAGATTACCATGCCCAGTGAGCAAAGATTGTGGTGCTGCTAGCAACTGGCATGTCTGCCTCCATGGACACAATATCAAGAACTGACTGAAAATGTTTTTAACCACAGTAATGCAAGTGTGTGTTGTATTAGATCTTAGATCTCCCATCTCAAAACCCTACCTTAAGCCCTTTAGAATATACACCCCAGAGTGGTGTGCAGTGTAAGATTACCATACCCAATGAGCAGAGACTGTGATCCTGTGCTAGCAACTGGCATGTCTGCCTCCATGGACATAACATCCAGAACGGACTGAAAATGTTTTTAACCACTGTAAGGAAAGTGTGTGTTGTATTAAATCTTAGATCTCCCATCTCGGAAGTCCTACGTTAAGCCCTTTAGAATACACTGCAAGTTATCTACAGTTCAGATATATAGGCTGGATAGCTCTATTGGACCTTACTGTGCAGGTATATTTCTATATCCTTGGCGAAGAGCTTCACCCAGTGGGGAATTTTCCAGTCTCTTGAATTTTTCTTGGCAGGTTTTCATGTAGGAAACTTTTCCTGCCAGGTAGCCACAAAATCCTGCAACTTAAGAAAAACACAGACACAGTTGTGTATAAACCCATACGAAAACATTCAGATATTAATTAACAAAACAATACCCTAACATAATAATGCTGACTTAAGAACGACCGGAAGTGCTACTGTAACAGTGCCAATAGTTTGTACAAAGTAAAAGATGAGCAGTTCTGGGCTAAACCAACTACATCATTAGGGTGAAAATAAAATCCCATTGAATTAAAATGGATAAATGAGGCCAGGATAAGTTTAGTTAATTTTTAAGATAATTAAAAACTGCATATTTGTTGTACTAGTCATTTGTTAGTACTAAAGTTATTTTTTGAGAAATAATGGGATTTTAATCTTACCTGTTAAATCCTTTTCTCTTAGTCCATACAGGTTATTGCTAACCTTGGGTAGGCCATCAGCCCCTTTAATAGGCAGGAACAATTCTGAGAAATGACTGCTGTTTGGAGCCTACCTCCTCTCCTTAGCTTGAAGCTAGCCAATCCCCAACCAGTAAGATTTGTAACTATGGACTAGGAAGTAAGAAGGTAAAGGAAGACTCCTGTGAGCATGAACCCAAAAGTACCCCCACATTCTGCCGCAGGAGTGCCAAGCATGGTTCCTTGACAGGGTGGGAGACCAGTAACATGTATGGACTAAGAGAAAAGGATTTAACAGGTGAGACTAAAATCCTATTTTCTCTGTTGTCCAATACAGGTTACTGGTAACTTTGGGATGTCCAACCATTTCTATAAAACAAACTAAACTTGGCTATGGGTGATGGATCCACTTTAAATGGGGTTTTAACCCCTAAATGCAAGTTAAGTCTCAAATTAATGGACATACCTGGGAACTCTCTGGATTTGCCCTGGAGACTCTGGTTCTGACAGAGCTTTACCGGGTCTCCGGGGCAGAGGCTGATTCCTCCGGATGTGGGGAGTTTCTATTGAAACTCTGCCACATCTGCTTTTTCTCCCGCTGTTCCTCCGTCCCCAGCCTTCTGTGTGACACCTTTAAGACCTGCCCCCAACACGTGCCAAGCCCCGCCCATTTTTGACACAATTAGCTCCATTTTTGTCACCCCCCACTGAACAGAGGACGCCCCTCCGGGTAGCCCTCAACTGGAAGTTCTCAGGTATGTTTATGGAACATTTCCTCACCCCGCACCCCCCAACAAACACACACTGGTTTGCTGCAGAATTGCTCCTCCTTTACTGAATTGTACTATATAAGATACGTGTTCTGTTTGCAGTGGTTTGTGTAAGGGTGTTCTGTTATCTGCTCTTGGATAATTAAAGAGGAACTATAACCCCAAATAAAGCCGCCCCCAATAATTATTCATATAGCGATAGAAATAGTACTATTATCCAGCATAAGTACAGCATTATTAAGAAATCCTACTTCTTCTGAGACTGATGGCCAGGCTTCCTGCTTTAGAGGCACCTGCGCACCATCAGTGCCTTCATGTTACTTTAAGGTACCAAGCAACGCCTCCTAGAGGAGACCGTGATGGACAGCGCACGTGCACAGATGGCTCTAAGCCAAGATGTCTGCGCTGATGCCTGGCCGCCAGTCTCAGAAGAAGTAGGAGTTCTTAATAACACTGTATGTATGCTGGATAATAGTACTATTTGTAAGCTTATCGCTATATGACTAATTATTGGGGGGGGGGGATTTATTTGGGGTGGTAATTCCTCTTTAAAGGGCAACTGCTTCTACATATGTATTTCCATTTAACCCCTTTGATGCTTGAGAGGATATCCACATTGATTTGAAAGCTCTAGCTTACATTAACCCTTTGAGTGTCAGAGGGGTACGCAACGCATTGCTTTGCAATGAGTTGCGTACACCTCTGGCACTCAAAGGGTTAATATTGCTCTTTTTTTTTTTTTTTTTTTCATTCTGACAATTAAGGGAAAGTGTTGGGACTCCCCCCACCTTGTGCTCTACTCCCCAATCTCTGATGTGATATTTCCTGTGGAAGTGCAGTTCAGGGCAGCTTCCCAGTCTCCCGTCTGTCTAAGTTACACAGAACACTCTTACCAATGGTATTAACCCCCAAGACGTTAAATAAAATTAGGCATAAGGGCAGGACAGTTTCTAGATTCAAGAGAAAGACAAGGATTAGGTCAACCTAATGCATTATTAGTTCACTGTGCAGTTCAATAGCACCATTACATGCTCCAAGCAGGGAACAAGACCTCGGGCTTTAACCCTTTGAGTGCCTGAGGTATACAACGCATTACAATACAAAATCCTTTGTTTATCAAAGTGCAGAAAAGAGACCTATAGTATGACCTTGGCCTGGCTTTAACATTTCCCATCCTGTGGCACTCAAAGGGTTAAGAACCAGATGGGTGTGCAAAGGATTAATGTACATGTATTTTTTTTGTCCTCATCTCAAGCCCCTTTCATTACTCTGAATCTGAATTACTCTTGGTTATATTTTTCTACATGTGGAAATAAAGAATTAAAAGAATAAAATGAGACTGACCAAAACCAGCAAAAAATATACTATAAAATGGTTTAAAACCTTTATGTCACTTGATACTGCACAAGATTTCCAGGCAAAGATAATGAAACAAAAGCACTTTACATTACAGTTTCCACCTATTCATTCCAGGGTGTTCTGTTCTTGATCACAACACTGGATCTCATCATTCTGCATTACACATTATAGACAAGGTCACAGCGAGCAAGCACAGTAATGCACACAGTAATAGCCTAGTACTCTGGGACTAATTCTTCAAGCTACAGAGGTGCAGTCCTGGGGCAAACCAGCTGGATCATGGGGGAAAAAGAAATTTGTATTGATTAAATGGGGTATATGAACACTAGAGGTCTCCTACGCACTGGAAACTCTCTAGCATTCAAGGGGTTAACCCTCTGAGTGCCAGAGGGGCACACAATGCATTGCGTATCCTTCTGGCACTCAAAAGGGTTAACAGACCCACTTAACTCAATGGGAATTTGCAAAAAATTTCATCCCCTCCCTGTCCGTGGGAGTTGGTTTGTTCCAAGACTGTCTCCCCGCCCGTTCGCTTAATCAATAAGACTCTGGGGTCCATATTTATAAAAGCAAACTGGAGTTATTCTGGAGTAAACCAATTGCACCAGAAGGGACAATTACAAATTCACGTTCAATTAAATTGAGCTTTTAAAGGGATAGTAATACTTTGTTTTATCTTTATTTTATTTTGTAGGCATTAAAAAAAACATGAAGAACGATATAAGTCTTATTTCTCAAACCTTTATGGTTTGAGAGATATTCACAAGCAAAGTTTCCCCTCCCGCCCCTTTTACCTAGTGTAAGCCATCTGTTCTCAAATGTGGAATCTGGTTGTAAGACCAGACAGATAACAGCAGGGGACAATCTTCTTCCTATGAGAACAATGAAAACCCTGCCCCCCCCTTGACAAGTTTTCCAGGTTTTTCCCTTATTTTAATTGAAGATTGTCCCTCTCTGCAGTCTACCTGGGCACCTCCCTTCTGATCTAGCTGAACAGTGTTACATCAGTAAAATGGGCGGGAGAGGGATACTTTATCATTCAATTACTCTTGAACTACAACTCTGACAGAACTGAAATAACACTCTTCAAAGTCCAAATACTATGATGGTTAATTAGAGCTGTTTTTATTATGAAACATTACTATCCCTTTAAGTGTTGAATGCTAGAGAGGTTAAAAAGCTCTATTCAAGCTCTATATACATCCTTGGTAAGGCCTTTTCTAGAATATGGAGTCTAGTTTTGGGCATCAATTCTTAAAAAAATACTTTATTGAACTAGACATAGCATAGAGATGTGCAACAAAACTGATAAAGGGATCATAGGATCATAAAGAGAGATTAGCCAAACTGGTCTTGTTTACTTTAGAGAAGAGACTAAGGGATGATAGAATTACCATTTACAAATATACTCAAGGTCAATACGAGAACCTATCAAAACTACTTACTCAAAGAGCTGAGAAAAAAAAAACCAAAAAGGTCACCCATTAAGACTAAAGGGCTGCAAAGTTATGGAATTATTTGCCTCATGATGCTGTGGTTGCATATATTCTAATTGCTCTCATAAAAGTAATGAATAACTTTCTAGCTCAGAACAATATTGATAATTATTAAAGTTGGTTTCAAAGCTGTAAGGATGTTGATGCAGAGAAATATCTGACTGCCATATCAAGTCAGGATGGAATTACTTTTACCCACATGGGTTTGTTTTTTTTTTTTGCCTTCCTCTGGATAAACAGGGGTGATATGGCATGAGCTGAACATAGTAAAAAAGTAAATTAGGTTGAATAAAGACATAAATCCATCAAATTCAACCTTCTCCTCATACCCCAGTGACTGAGAATTTTATAGCTTGCCTGCTACCAAATAAGTTAGTCTTTATCAGACCTTCCTGATCTCCCTACTGATAAACAGTTGTAATTCTGTATGTTCCCTTTTGAAAGAAATGTATCTAATCTTCTCTTAAATGTATCCATTGTATCTGCCATAACCACCTCCTTGGGCAAGGAATTCCACAATTTAACAGACCTTACTGTTAAAAAAACCCTTCCTCTGCTGATGTCTAAACCTCCTTTCCTCTAATCTCAAGGGGTGTCCCCTGGTCACCTGATCAGGCCTTGAAATGAATAGCTCACCGCAGAGATCCTTGTATTGACCTCTCATATACTTGTACATGACTGACATGTCTTTTTTTTTTTTTTTTTTTTTTTTTTCTCCAGCCTCATCAACTATGTTACTTACAGGCAACTTTTGGGAGAGAGCCAAATCTGGATGATGTTGTAAGAAATCCTAAAAGGGAGAGAAAAATTGATAAAATAAATGAATATTGTCATGTTGAAAAGCAAGCATTACTTTTGACTACATGATGAAATGTGTTCCATTATAATAGGGGGTCTCAGAAGTACAGCTCTCAATTGTCACTATCATGAACAACTTTAACCCGTTGAGGACCAGCAATGTGTACAGTACATTGCTTGCAAATAATTATAAAAACCTGTGGTCTTTAAAGGGTTAAAAGGCAACAACCACCAACACCTACTATTTTGCCTATGGGAGCAGACCATGTTAATTAAAGGGAACACTATAAATCGAATCAGTGTATCAGCAGCATCCAAGGCAGTGGTGGGTAATGTGGAGGATGACTGAAGCTGTAGTCTGGAGGCAGCTGGACGGCCTCACATTGCCGACCACTGATCCAGGGGGTAAAAAAAAAAAAAAAAAAAAAAAAAAAATACCAACTAAATATGAAGTTTGGTTATATACATTAAACCCTTTGAGTGCCAGAGGGGTACACAACATATTGCAGAGCAATGCGCTGTGTACCCCTCTGGCACTCAAAGGGTTAAATATCATGTACTGCAAACCATAGTTTGGAAAAAAAGTTTTTGAAGATGGAGCTCTAAAATTTAACCCAAAACTTGATTTTCTAATGTATGTGTAGAAAGGTATACTCCTGTTCAATATAGGCACTGCCTGGTTTATTGATCCTTTAAAGGGATAGAAATGTTTCATAATAAAAGCAGCTCTAATTAATCATCATAGTATTTGGGCCATGGAGAGTGTTATTTGAATAGTGTCAGAGTTGTAGTTCAAGAGTAATTGAATTATAAAGTATCCCCCTCCTGCCCCTTTTACTGCTCAGCTCAGAGCAGCAGGGTGTGTCCTGGTAGATTGCAGAGAGGGACAATCTTCAATTAAGATAAGGGAAAAAGCTGAAAAACCTGTCAAGGTGGGCAGGGTTTTCATTGTTCTCACAGTAAGAAGACTGAAACTTGATGTGAGCTGTCTGGTCTATGGACTAGATTCCACATCTGAGGAGAGGGGGCTTACACTAGGTAAAAGGGGCGGGAGGGGGAAACTTTATCATTCAATTACTCTTGAACTACAACTCGAATACTATGAAGATTAATTGGAGCTGCTGTTTTTGTGAAACATTACTATTCCTTTAAGGAGGAGAACATTAGCAACCAAATACCCAGGCTCCCTTTGATTTAAATGGGGGTTTTAATCCCTTGAATGCTACAGAGGGTTCCATCAGATTGCTTAAAAGACTCATTTAAATTATTGGGAATTTTTACTTGCTATTCTTTAGTTTCCCGAATATGACTCTTCCCATATTAATACTAGCACCCACCAGTCTCCTATCCAGAGAAGTAGTATCTATTTATGACAGTTTACAAACAATATTACATTATTATTTCTGAACAGCCTATGAAGAATGCTTAAAGGGACAGTATTGTCAAAATATTAAAAACGTGAACATTGTAGCTATTAAAAAAATTAAACTAAATGCTCAAAGTCCCATCTCTCAAACCTTTACGGTCTGAGAGATATTTGCTGTGAAAGTTCCCCCCTCCCTCCCCTTTCCCTGAAGTCAGCGCCTTAGCTGACTGCAGGGGAATTTGGTACCGGAACCGGCGGAGGCTCTTCAGCAGAGCGGAGATCGCGCTCTTGAAAAAGAGTTACTTCATCGGAGAGGTCTACAAAGTGTGCTTGCAAACCAAACTCTCATAGATCTGTTGTGTTAGGATTTAAAGCCCAATACAGAATGCCTGTGGGGACCTGTGTCAAATAGGACAGAAATTTGTCTGGGCAATGTAGTTCCGCTGTTTCCAGGAAAACAAAAACAGACCAATGTTGTTCGACCCACCCCTCACAGATGGTCCTCGGGGGCTCTGGCGATGCCATGGCTCGATTAGCAGGTCTGCCGATGGAGCTATCACATCCTTGCCCCTTTAAGTGTACATAAAGCTCAGAACATTTTTAAATGTTAGAATTTCTTTTAAAAAAAACAAGGACTCTGAGGCCATGTACAAGATACATTTTGAACAATAATTTAGACCACCAGTAGAGAAGCAATCATTTTTGCATGTTCATTTGGAGTACAGGAAAATGAAAAAGGCAGATATGGATCATTCTGTTAGGCTCAACTGTGCTTATATGAGGATACTGCAGAATCCTGCTTTGACTACTGTAGCACAGTGTCAGCTAACACACACAACTGTCATATGGCAGTGCCAAGTCTGAGAGGAGTTCAGTTTGTAGTGAAAGAACTGCAGTGGCACACATTGGAATGTCAAGTAGATAGATTAAAAGAACACTTCACCCATGCAGTAGGCAGACTGCATATTCATAGTTTGTACTGGTTCAGTGTATAACGAGCTGGCAAAAATTATCCTATTTGTCACATAGAGTTTTTTTTTTTTTGTTTCTTTTTAAAGGATTGTGTGTTACTTGCTCTGTGTTTAGAATAGAACCATTTCTTATTTGCACATACTAATCCCCATATGTTACTTTACCTCACTTACACATTAAAAAATGTGAGAGGCTCTCTGAGGACGAACAGAAAGCACAACGGCTTGCTCTACTACTAGTCACCACTCAGCAGCATCACATTTTAGGTCTGGAGTGCTGTTTCAGTGGAGAAATTTCAACATACATTTTAGATTAATCCCTTCAAAAAGGGCAGTACTGTTCCAAAATGACAGGCAAGTCCCCTCTGCACAGGAACACCAGCTAACTCCAGACATAAATTTCAGCCTTGTTGGGACTTGTTTTTGAGGTGCAGCTAGATTCCCTAGGCACTGCTGCCTGTTCCATTACCCTAGCATTCTAGGGATTCTCAGTCACCGCTGCCTGTTCTGTTACCTTAGCATTCTTGGGAGATCTGTCTCTGAGCTAAACAACCCTAGAGTACTAGGGGATTTTTCATCTGTTCACAGGGGCTTCACAGCTGTTCCTGTACTAGTAGCTACTACTATATATATAGTCAGAGTGGTATTTGCCTCCTTACAGTCAGGGATCCTGTGCTGTCTCCACACCTGGTCCTGTGAGGGTTGGGAAAGTGCTTAGGCACTGTATTTACACCTGGTCCTGTGAGGGTTGGGGAAGTGCTATTCATATTTTTTCTGTTCTTATTTTAATAAAGATATTGATTTTATTGAATCTGTACTTGTCAGTGTTGTTATTCCACAGTCACCCTGTACATGGATTGAGAACTGGTTAAATGATAGATGGCAGAGAGTTGTTATAAATGGAACTTTTTCAAATGGTCTAAGGTTATAAGTGGGGTGCCGCAGGGTTCAGTCCTGGGACAAATGCTTTTTAATTTGTTTATTAAAGATCTAGAAGTGGGAATTGAAAGTAGCTTCTCAATCTTTGCTGATGACACTAAGCTATGTAAGGAAATACATACAGAGCTGGATGTTTTTCCTCTGCAGAAGGATTTAGATAAACTAAGTGAATGGGCAGAAAAGTGTCAGATGTCATTTAAAGGGATAGTAATACTTCGCTTTAACTTTATTTTATTTTGTAGGCATTAAAAAAACATGAAGAATGATATAAGTCTTATCTCTCAAACCTTTATGGTTTAAGAGATATTCACAAGCAAAGTTTCCCCCTCCCGCCCCTTTTTCTTAGTGTAAGCCATCTCTTCTCAGATGTGAATCTGGTTGTAAGACCAGACAGATAACAGCAGGGGACAATCTTCTTTGTATGAAAAGAATGAAAGCCCTTCCCCCCTTGACAAGTTTTTCAGCATTTTCCCTTATCTTAATTGAAGATTGTCCCTCTCTGCAGTCTACCTGGGCACCTCCCTTCTGCTCTGGCTGAACGGGGGGGGGGATACTTTGCTTGTGAATATCTCTTAAACCATAAAGGTTTGAGAGATAAGACTTATATCGTTCTTCATGTTTTTTTAATGCCTACAAAATAAAATAAACATAAAACGAAGTATTACTATCCCTTTAATGTAGACAAATGTAAGGTTATGCATTTGGGCTGTAGAAACAAACATATACAACATATACTCTAAATGGGAAGTAACTTGGGGAATCCTCATTAGAGAAAGATTTAGGAGTACTGATAGACCATAGACTTCACAGCAGTGTGCAGAGTCACTCAGCTGCTGCGTGACCAAATAGGGTACTAGCCTGCATAAAAGAGATGTAGAAGCAAGGGATGCTAATATTATCCTACCTCTGGATAAATCCTTGGTTAGGCCTCATCTAGAATATGGAGTACAATTTTGGGCGCCTGTTCTTCAAAAATACATTACTGAACTGGAAAAGGTGCAGAGCCGAGCAACAAAACTGGTAAAGGGATTGGAGGAACTGAGTTATAAAGAGAGACTAGTCAAACTGGGTTTGTTTACATTAGAGAAGAGATGTCTAAGGGGTGATATGATTACTATTTACAAATACATTCACGATCAATACAAAGAACAATCAAATTAATTATTCACGCAAACAGCTGAGCTAAGAACAAGAGGTCATCCATTAAGACTAGAGGAAAGGCTCTTTCAACTAAAACAAAGGCAGGGATTCTTTACAGTAAGGGTGGTAAGGCTGTGGAAATCTTTGCCTTGGGATGTTGTGCTTGCAGATAATGCAACTGCATTCAAAAAAGCAATGGATGCCTATCTAGCACAGAACAATATTGAAAATTATGTCAGATGGCTTCAAAGCAGATAGATTATTGATCCGGGGAACTATTTGACTACCAATTGGAGTCAGGAAGGAAAACACACACACACACACACACACACACACACACACACACACACACACACACACACACACACACACACTTAGATTGGAAATGGCTCCAGAGGGCTTTTTTGTCTTACTCTGCATCATCAGGGGTGTTTTTGGCATGGGCTGGACTTGATGGACGCATGTCGTTTTTCAGCCTCAGCTACTATGTTACCTTACTTTAGTCAGCAGAAAAAGCTCTATAATATAAAGGTTTTCATTAAAAAAAAAAAAAAAGTTTACTTATCCTTTAACCCTTTGAATGCCAGAGTGAAAGCAAACAGACTGCGTTGCGTTGGGCACTCTGGCACTCAAAGGTTTAAATCAAAGCATGTTTTAGTTCCCTATGTGTAGCTGATTTGCCCCAGAATTAGTCTACATTTGTCTGTACATATTGTCCACTGCTTTCTTTTCCACAGGACAGTGGCTGACAGGAAAAGATAATGTCACCTATCTCTTCCACAAAATTGTCTCCTATTCAAAAGAAATGTGGCACCATTATGGAGCAAACCAGCTGTACCACAAGGATAAAATAAAAATGAACATTCATTTAAATAGGGCTTTTCGCCACAGAGATGCTAGAGTTTGCCAGATTATTTTGCAATGCACTGGAAACCTTTGTAGCATTCAGTGGGTTAAAAGCCCTATTTAAATCAAAGACAATTTTTATTCTACCCCTACTGGAACCTGGTTTGACCCAGAAAACTCTCCGAGCGGCTCACCTGATCCCTCAGTGACAAGCAACCAGATAGATTCACCCCAAGCAGTGTTCCCTCTAAACTTTAGCAACCCAGCAGTGAAAGATAAAAGCATAATTAACTCTTTCAGCACCAGAGGGGTATCCAAAGCATTGCTTGGCAGTACTCAAAAGAGACTGCATGGTGCATCTGATACACCACAGCAGCCGCGCATAAGTAGTCCTCGTTTCAATACTTTCGGTTTGTGATCACTCTGTTTAGAGGAAAATCTGAGCACAAAGGCCATGTATATGGCCCTTAAAGTGATAGTAATGTCCCAAAATGATAAATATTTGTCATTCTTACCGTTATTTGTATTTCTTCTGTGTCCCTACACGGCATTTACCAATGGGTTATGTCTCCGCCCTCCAGCTGGGTAGGACTTCCTCTACTTTCAAAAGGTGGAGATCCGGTAGAGGCACCAGTTTCCCTTTTGGCCAAGCTGTAGAAAATAGGAAGATAAAAAATATAAACGAGAAGGGGTAGGGTATGCCGTGTAGGGACACAGAAGAAATACAAATAACGGTAAGAATGACAAATATTTATCATTTCTTCTGTGTCCCTCCCCGGCATTTACCAATGGGTCTTAAAAAGCAGTACCCATAGCAAGGGGAGGGAACAGGTTATATAATAAGCAACCAAGAAAATGTGAATATACATAGAAACACCTATATATGCGTATAAATATGGAAGAAGGACAGATCCTACTTGCTTAGGAAGGGATGACTGCTTCCAACACCTTTCTCCCATACTTGGCATCTGCTGAAGAGTGGACATCCAACTGATAATGTCTGATGAATGTGGAAAATGAGGACCAGGTTGCTGCCTTGCAAATTTCAGAAGGAGAAGCTTCAGCTTTCCTGGCCCAGGAGGTGGATAATGCCCTGGTAGAATGAGCTTTCAAGTTCTTTGGGACTTGTTGGCCTGCTTCCTTATAAGCCAACTGAATACATGAGGTAATCCATCTGGATATAGAAGACTTGGAAACGGGTTTTCCCTTGAGCTTTCCTTGAAAATAGATGAAGAGTGAATCCGAGGTTCTGAAATCTTTTGTCCTCTTCAAATAAATTGAAAGTGCTCTAACCAAGTCCAAATTATGAAACTGTAGTTCCTTAGGGTTCTGTGGGTTGGCACAAAACGATGGTAGCACAATCTCCCAATTTAGGTGAAAGTCAGAAATAACTTTGCCTCTAAAGGATGGTTTAGGTCTCAAAGTTACTTTGTCCTGATGAAAAACCATATAGGGGCTATTGCATGACAAAGACTGTAATTCATTCACTCTGCGAGCAGAAGTAATGGCGGTTAGAAAAAGTACTTTGAAGGTCAAAACTTTTAATGGAACTTCTTCCAGCGGTTCAAAGATGTGGGACTTGGATAGTTGATCCAGGACCAGGTTCAGGTCCCATGGAGGCACAATACTACGAATAGTAGGTCTAATCTTTGAGATCGCTCTTAGGTATCTTTTGATAAGATCATGATCCGATAGTTGAGTAGCTAAAATGGCAGATAGAGCAGAAACTTGAACTCTGATAGAGGCGGGTCGCAGGCCTGCCTGAAAACCATGCTGTAGAAAATCCAAAATTCTTGGAACAGAAATGAGATGGTCTTGAGGAGAATTAGATTTTAGCCAAGATAGGAAGGTAGACCAGACTTTGGAATAGACCGTTGAAGTAGATTTTTTCCTACCGGAAATAATGGTACTAACAACGGAATCTGACAGACCTTTGTTCTTCAGAATGAGCCTTTCAGCCTCCAGGCCGTCAGACGTAATAAACTGAGGTTCGGATGAAGTACTGGCCCCTGGGTCAGGAGATTGGGAACCAGGGGAAGCTGCCAGGGTGGCTGGATAGACATGGCTACCAGGAAGGAATACCAAGGCCTTCGGGCCCAATCTGGAGCAATCAGAATAATATTTGCCCGATCTCTCCTTATTTTGCAGACTACATCCATCAGGATTGGGATAGGAGGGAAGACATAGGCTAGGTTGTAAGTCCATGGAATCTGTAATGCATCTTGTCCCTCTGCTGTCTGTTCCTGCCATCTTGAGATGTACCTTGGACACTTGGCATTTGTCTTGGAGGCCATGAGGTCTATCTCCGGCTGGCCCCATCTGAGACATATCTGATGGAAGACTGCTGGATTCAGAGACCATTCTCCTGGATTCAAGGTGGATCTGCTTAAATAATCTGCTACGCGATTGTTTTTTCCTGACACGTGAGATGCTGAGATGCTCTGGAGATGTACCTCTGCCCAGAGCAGAAGTCTTCGCGCCTCTTTGTATAGACCGAGACTTCTTCTGCCTCCGTGGTTTTTTAGATACATGACTGTGGGCAAATTGTCCGAATAGATTAGGATCTTCTTGCCCTTTATGCTGGACTTCAGACTCTGTAGGCAATTCCAGACTGCTCTCATTTCCAGAATGTTTATGTGGAGATGTTTCTCCGATGGTGTCCATTTCCCCTGGACTAGAATTGATCTCCACTTGCCTCCCCATCCTATAAGACTGGCATCTGTAAATATGACTTACGTAATTTGTTCCTCTAAGGAGACTCCTTGCTTGAGGTTCCTTCTTTTTATCCACCAATTCAACTCCTTTCTTGTGGATGGGAGTAGAAATATCTTCTGGTAAGGATTCCCAGAATCTTTGTCCCAGAATCTCAAGAAATTCCACTGGATGGGGCGAAGGTGCAATTTTGACCATGGAACTACTTGAGAGGTTGATGAGAGATTCCCCAGAAGTTCCATAAAATCTTGGGCTGAGTGAACTCGTTTCTTTTTGAAATGACGTACCCTCCTGGATATTCTGGATATCCTGTCCTCCGTCAAGGTGACTAAGCTTTTCACTGAATCCAATCTCAGTCCTAGGAAGATGATTGATCTGGTTGGAGTCAGATGGCTTTTCTCCTCCTTTATTAACCAACCTAACTGACGTAGATGCGTCAGAGACCTCTGAGTGTGTAAGATAGCTTGAGACTGGGATGCCGCCAGGATCAGGATGTCGTCTAGGTATGAGATGACATGAATTCCCTGCTTCCTCAAAGGCTGAAGAGCTACAGCCAGAACCTTTGAGAACACTCTGGGTGCAGAGGATAGGCCGAAGGGAAGGACAGTAAATTGATAGTGATTCCCTTTTACTGCAAACCTGAGAAATTTCCTGTGAGATTCCCTGATAGGAATGTGGTGGTATGCGTCTCTGAGGTCGATTGTGGACATGAATGCCCCTGGAAATGTCGCTTTTATGATGGAGATGGCTGTTTCCATCTTGAAATGAGATGTCTTGATTGACTGATTCAAGTCCTTGAGATCTAGAATAGTCCGAAAGCCGCACGAATTCTTGGGAATTAAAAACAGGACTGAATAGATGCCAGAACCCTGCTGATGCAAAGGAACTGGTTCTATAACGTTGTTGAACAGGAGGCTCTTGATGGCATCCAAGAAGGCTATGGCTTTTGACGGATTGGATGGAACTCTTGATTGAATGAACTTGTGATGTAACGGGGTCTTGAAAAATTCCAGCGGGTACCCTAGTTGCAATATTTGTCGAACCCAACGATCTGGGTTTGCTAATTGATCCCAGGCTGCCAGAAAAAAACTCAGTCTGCCCCCAACTGAGTTTGCAACTAGGGCCCGCTTCTCTTCATGGGATTTCTTTCTTGGTTTGGGGCTTTCTGGTGAAATCCCTTCTATAGCCGCCCCGGAAATTCTGGTTTGATCCCTGCTTCTTATGGAAATAAGATCTTCCTTGAAATCTAGATGAGTCACGAAAGGAAGTATTCTTGCCTCTGGAACTTGAAGGTGTTGGGGAAGAGGGTCTTGAGCGCTTGTCCTGTGGTAAGAAGGAACTCTTACCCCCTGAAGCCTTTTTAATAATCTCCTCCAGATGTTCGCCAAACAAAGAAGTTCCAGAGAAGGGCAAAGATATCAGCTTGCTCTTGGAAGATGTGTCTGCGTTCCATGATCTTAACCACAGGGTTCTTCTGGCCGCCACTGAGAGTGCAGATGATCTAGCTGTAAGGCGAATAATATCTGAGGATGCATCGCAGGAGAAGTTGGCTGCTTCCTTCATGATGGCCATCTCTTTCAGGAGCTTTGACCTGGAAACGT
Source organism: Rhinophrynus dorsalis (assembly GCA_037306005.1). Classification (NCBI taxonomy): domain Eukaryota; kingdom Metazoa; phylum Chordata; class Amphibia; order Anura; family Rhinophrynidae; genus Rhinophrynus; species Rhinophrynus dorsalis. Next base: position 97,218,629 of record CM074718.1, on the reverse strand, counting down.
TGGACTCAATTTTTTCTTCAAGATTACTCAACCATATTCTCATGGTACGAGCTAGGCAATCTACTGCTGTAGCAGCTTTGAGACAATGACCTAAAACTGAAAATTGGCGCTTGAGGGTCCCGTCAAGCTTTCTTTCCATGGGGTCCTTGAGAGAGGTTCCATCTTCCAAAGGCAATGTAGTACGTTTAGCAACTTGGGCTACAGATGCGTCAATCTTGGGGGGCAAGGTCCAAGGCTTGGTATCTTCCTCCTTAAAGGGGTACATTCTTGAAAATCTTTTGGGGACTGTGGATCGTCTGTCACCCAACTTCCATTCTTCTTTTACCAATTCTGAAATTGACTGATGTAAGGGAAAAACAGGAACTTCTTTCTTTTTTCCTAGGAAGGCTGCATCCATTATATTCAGGTCCTGTGGTGTATCAGATAGACCCAAGGACTTACGGATTATACGAATCAGACCATCAACTCTGTCTAAATTAAAGGAGCCAGATTCTTCGTTGATTTCTCCTTCTTCCTCGGAGGAAAATTCTGATTCTGGATCAAATATACTGGATTCACGTGGATCTTCCTCCCTCATGGCTGAAGTGCCTTCCCCAGGGTCCAGACGCTGCCGCTTTCTTGAAGGCTCTCCCTCTTGCATAGCTTTGAAGGTGTCTTGCATGGATGACTTCATCCAGCATAAAAAATTGGAGAACTGTGACGTCATATCCGTTCCAGCAGCTACTTTGATACATTCTTGACAAAGTTTCCCAGATTCTGATAAACTTAACTTGTTATTACAGTTAAGGCAACATTTAGACTTAGGAACACTTTTGTCCTCTTTAGTAGTGGACTCAAGCTTCTCTTTCTCCTTATCCTTCTCTCTTTCTCTATCTTTATCCTTCTCCTTCTCTCCCTTATCCTTGTCTCTTTCTTTCTCCTTCTCTTTCTGTGCTTTAGAAGACATTATTATTTGCAATAGAAAAGAGAATACTTACCTTAAATAGCCAGAAGAGGGAAGGGGAGGATCAAGGAACCGGGAAACCGCCTCTCAGTCCGTTCAATCGGCACCACACGGGTTCCTGCCGCGTGCGTTCCATCCCTGGAACGCAATAAAAATAAAAGCGCTACTTCCGGTTCTGCGCTCTCCTCACAACACCACGCTGAATAGCCGGAGGACAAGAAACTTGACTGGAGACGTGCCCTGCTCGCCGTCATTGAGGGCAAGGAAGGGTCCGATAACGGAGCAAGACAAATGGCACCGCCGCGGGTACTGAGAGCCGCCTCGCCGCTTGCTCCAAGGGCAGACTCAGCGGCCCGGAAGGAGAGAAGGTAGGAGAATGTCTGCGCGCTTCCACGCCGTCCTTCCAGCTGGGTAGGACAAAAGAAACTGGTGCCTCTACCGGATCTCCACCTTTTGAAAGTAGAGGAAGTCCTACCCAGCTGGAGGGCGGAGACATAACCCATTGGTAAATGCCGGGGAGGGACACAGAAGAAAAAATGTTTAATAGATTTGTAGAGGCTAAAAAAAAGAATCGGATTTCCACAAATACCATCTCTCAATCCGCTAAGTCAACTAAAGGGCAGCGGGTTATGGATAGAAATTCAAAATAGTAGTTGAAAAAGGGTTGATAACCCACTGGATGCTAGAGATGTCTCTAACTCATTGCTTCGTAATGTGTTGGAGATCTATTTGGCATCCAAGGAGTTAAGGTGTAATAGCACAATTGTAAGGCTAAGTTCACACTGGCAATTTTTTTTGATGCGCCGAAATCACATAAGAAACTGCTTAAAAAAAATACAAAAAAAAAAAAACACATATAATGTGTACTGGATTATCATTTGTTTTTCATTAAAAGTTTCACATAAATATCTTTATCACACGATGCTTTCCTTCAGATTCAACAGCACAGCTTCAACACTGCACAGTAAGAGTGTTAACCTACTGTAGTTGGAATGATTCCATTGCAATCAAAACAAATCACATATACTTGCGATAACATACTGTCGGAACCAAGCAAGTGGTGTTGCCTTGCAACATGAGTTGTGGTTATCAGCAGTGTAAACAGTCCCCATATGGCACAATGGAACCAATTTCATGCATTTTCCCCCAAGCATTCAAATCATTGTGATTCAGTTGCCAGTGTAAACTAGACATTTAGGAAGGTATCCGAGGCAAAAAGTAGAGGATGTATGTTTTATAGTAGTGAAAATAGATGTGTAATGTGGTACAAGAAAATTATCTCCTCTTCAGACTGTTCCAGAGAACAGACAGGGGCCATTGGAGAAGTCTCTGATGGCTGTATGCAGCCCCCGTGCTGCTTGTCACCCATCACTGTGCTAACTACACAAGCATTGGAGAGAAGAATAAAATCTGTACCTCTGGAGATAAGACCCTGGGTTACAATCATGCTTATCGCAGATATAGGGAGTGCTGGAAAGAAAAGAAAAGAACAGTTAATACACAGAGGCTCTGAAAAGTACAAGAACACACCTGAGGTCAATCCTAACATGGCTGCCAATCCCTGAAAAATCTTTTTACTGTCATTATGTTTTACTAGCACCTTTCTTTGATCTGATATTTTAATTAAACCACAATTTGTTTATTTTTACAGATACCTCACAATTTCCTGAATTTTTTTTTTATTGACTGTCAATAAATGTACTCATGGTTGCCACCATGACTCACATGAAAAGCACAGAAGCTAAAAAGATACAATTCAAGAGCTAATCAAATGCAACATGGTGGGAATGAAAATTGTCATTGATTTAAATAGGACTTTTAAAGGGAGAGTAATACTTAAAATGTAAAAAAAAAAAAAGTTGTAGGGTTTATCCACCTGAGTAAAACAAGAGTACTCCAACTACTGAATGGTGTTTCATTCAAAAGTTATTAATTTTCAAAGTTGAATTTTTTAGGTGCAATATCACAGTGGCCTGAAATTGTACAGTGGCGCTGTTGCTACACCATCCTATGGAGATTTATGGTCCCGGGACCAGAGCTGTCCATAGAATCGTGTAGCAACAGCGCCACTGTACAATTTCAGGCCACTGTGATATTGCACCTAAAAAATTCAACTTTGAAAATTAATAACTTTTGAATGAAACACCTTTCAGCAGTGGGAGTACTCTTGTTTTACTCAGGTGGATAAACCCTACAACATATTTTTTTTTACATTTTAAGTATTACTATCCCTTTAACCCACTGAATTCCAGAGAGGTCTCTAGTGCACTGCAAAACAGGAGGAAGAAGCATTAACACTCTTGATCACTCGTCTGTTCCAATGCTGATAACTGCAGGGTCGGGTGAAAAATACTTCTTCCATCTTGATCAGCGGCTGGAGTCTAAGATGGACAGACATTCTTCCCTGCTCAAAACCAGTATTACTAATTCATGTGCTCAAATGTGAAGCACATGTTGCACAAGCTCAGTAACAGCTCAGAAACCACATTAACAGTCACCAGTAAAGTTAGATGAATTTTAAGAATTTACCGGACCCCGCAGGGATCAGCATAATATTTAGTGAGAAACTCACTTTTCAGTAACTGGATTACAGTAGTGATAGAGGAAGGTGGCCTTTAGCTTTAGCTAAGTGTTAGTGTACAGGGTTACTCTGAAAGGGAAAATGTACTCTAGCAATAAGTGGTTCAGTTTATTTCACAGCAGGATGGGTAGGTCAACTTCATACAGAAGTCAGATAAGTCCACTTACTGTTTTTGCATTTGATCGTAGCTGGAGTCTGAAGCTGACATTTTACTACATTAAGAAGATTTATGTGATTCTAAAGGCCCATAGGTAGTGCGTTCATATATTGAAAAGTATAAAGTACAAACCTAAATAGCACATCAGCAGATATAGGCAACTGAAGATAATAAGCAAAAATAGATATATCTGATTGGTGTATGAAAGACTCCTCCTTCTTTAGTAAATCTTACTAAACAACTTAACCCTTTGAGTGCCAGAGGGGTACGGAATGCATTGCAAAGCATACCTCCCAACATTTCAAATTGCCAAAGAGGGACACTTGTGTTTTAGTGGGGTGTTGCTGGGGGCGTGGCTGTTGGGTGGGGCATTACCGAGAATTTTTAGACTATTTCATGACCTATTGAAATCTCCTTGTATAACCTAATAAATGACTTATAACAAGACCAAAATATTTTATTTACACAGACTAATTTATAAGCACATATACTGATATTTAACCAAACAATAATGTGAGTTTTATTGCTGTAGAGCAGTATGATACATTTATATACACACCATGCAATCTGATTTCCTAAAAAGAGGGACATCAGGGTGGGAAAGAGGGACAGAGGGATTTGGGTCTTAAAGAGGGACACTAGGGAGGTATGGCAAAGCAATGCATTCCGTACCCCTCTGGCACTCAAAGGGTTAAAAGCCAGGTATTGTATAGCTAGTTTCCTTTTAAAGACGCACAAAATAAAACCCACAACGTATTTGCTTTCAAAGCATCCAACAAAACATCTACAGAATAACTAAAATAAATATAAAGCCAGTGCTTGACATTTGAGAATATGACAGTAAATACTAGCTTTGTTCAGCAACAAGCTTTAACCCACTAAGTGCCTGAGGGGTGTGCAACAAGTGGTTCCACAATGTACTTCACACCCCTATGGCATGCAAAGGGGTTAAATACCAGAGGAATGCAACAGTGTAGTAAAAAAACAATTTTCTATGTTATAAAACAACAAAGCTTCTGGTTGGTGCACAGCATATTGCACATCAGGGACTTTCCAGCACTAAAGATACAAGGAGATAATAGTTTGCATTACAGCATTTCACATGCCCTCCTTCACCCAATGGATTAATCTAGATCTTCTTATCAATGAGGTAAGCCTCTCTGATGCTAATGGTCTTGTTACCGGGTGATCTACGCTCGAAGGCAAGCTGACAATCGGGTGAAACTAATCAGTGCAGAAGGAGATTGCAACACAGTGATATAAAAAGTACACTCAATACACTGCATAAGTCTACATCCACCTTCTTGTCTTGGTAAGATAAGACAAGATACCGATAAGCAATTTTCCTATTTTTAAAAGATATTACAAAGGATTCATGATTAGTCATTTTCCCCTTTAGGTGCCATATGGTTTCCAAAGCATTAACCCTTTGAGTCTCAGTGGGGTATGCAACGCATTGCAGAGCAATGCGTTGCATACCCCTCTGGCACTCAAAGGGTTAAAACAAATTTCCGCACACAAATTTCTGTGCCAATGTTTTATAATTATATATGTAACTGGATCGTAACGGTTATTTTTTTTTTCTCCTTGAACTGTCAAATATTAAAAAGTGTAACTGGTGGCAGTCACACTCTTATACTCACTAGTTTAACAATAATTTATTTTTTAAACTCCTCCCTTCAGTGAGATCAGGCTTTCCCTAGTTAGGAGACTGGATGAAGTGATAGAGTGGCTGCAAAGGCAACCAACCATGTGGTTCACTCACACAGAGCACTCAGCTTAACACCCATAGAAACTGGTATGTCAAAGGGCTCATCTGAAAGAGCATTTGGGGAGAGTGATGTAGATAGATCTAGACTTGGTGCAGAAGATGAGGGGGGGGGGGGGGGGAGGAACATTTGGAAGGAAGGGTGTAAGTAGTTTTAAAACAATAGTATTTTAAATGTATGTATATTATGTACACATCAAAATAAAGAGTTACTATTTCTTTAATGCCTCCAGTGCATTGACTGATCAACCATTCTGCCAGTCCACAGGAGTAACAGATGACATCAGGGAAAGGGGAGAGAGGCGTGAGGCAGAGGAGCGTATACCCAAACGTCAGGATAGGAGTGGAAAGGATCGGGGAAATCCTCCCAAGTCCTGTCACTGGTGTTGACAAAGGCTTTCCTCAATCCCGTCCACCCCTACCATCCGGTACCTTGTGTAGGATGGAATCAGGGGAGCCATGTTGCTCCTCTGTAGCTCATCTACCCGAACAGACTGGAAGATCAGTAGCTGGGGGGGGGTCGGGTGCCCATCACGAGGTGTGAATTTAACTCTTTGAGTACCAGAGGTACCCAATACATTGGATACCTCTCTAGCACTCACAAGGTTAAGATAATGGAAATAAATAAGTGGCAGAGAGATGTCAATATATTGCTTTGGAACACACACACGCACACTATCTGACCTTCTCCCCTGCCTGGCCTCACTAGAGACCCTACACACACTATCAGACCCTCAAAGCTTGGTTCTACTGCCCACTGAAAGTCACAGATCCCCAAATACACTCTCTGACCCCCCCCCACCTCAGCCTGGTTCCACTGCCCACTATTATTTGCAGACCTCTGCATATACACTTTGAACCCACTCCCCTGCCTTGTTCCACTGGTAGTCACGGAATCACACATACTGCTTGCATCCCCATTAGCCCTGCTCCTGGCACCCACTAGATGTTAACCCATACCAATGCGGTACCATTTTTCTTTGGTTGGCAGTAGGTACTGGACTGACTAGGAAATCACATGGTGTTGAAATATTTTCGTATCTTTGAAGTTCCTGGAATATAAAAGTACTTGTTTTTTGTTTTTCTAAAGTATCCGTTCCTTGAAAGATTTGTGCACACTAGCCTAAGGGTAAAAAGGCAAGTGGCCCCTCATCTGATACAGTTAAATGTCTTCTTTCCAAAATTGTATGCCTTCAGATCTGTGATGGTTATGATCATTTTAGTGCAGGCAGGTCATTGCACAAAATAAAAGCGTCAAGTGTAGTTTTGTGTTTCTGGCACCCCTTGCGGTATGTCAACCCGTAACAACGGGATACCATTTTTCTCTTGGTCTGGTAGAGAGTACTGAATACAACAGGAAATTCCATAGTTTTCAGATAGTTTATTATTTTTGAAGTGGTGGAAATGTAAACAATTTCCTAAAGCTTCACATTATGGATAAAACTGTGTACACCAGTAGAAAGGCAAACAGTCTCATTTTATGTGGGTGAATGCCTGCTTTTGAAAATGGTATGACTTGCATAATTTACTTCATATCTTGAATATTCATGACCATTCCAGGGCAGGAAGCCAAGGGCATGGACATGAGCACCATTTAAAGGAGACTTGCCAGTTTACTGCTCCTCCTATTTGGGGCAGGCCTCCTTAAGCTGCCTGGACACAGGGCTCATTCACCCTTTTGTTGGTGTCCAGTGCAGTTAATTCTCTTGTATCTCTGTGCATTACCTGGTTTTATCTCACTACCCGTTCTGGTGCTGACCTGTGGCTCTGTCTGACTACCCGTTCCATGTATGACCCCTGGCTTGTCTGACTATCCGTTCTGGTGCTGACTTGTGGCTCTGACTACCCACTCCGTGTATGACCTTGGCTTAGTTTGACAACCAATCTGGTGTGGACCTGCGGCTCTGACTGACTACCCGTTGCGCTGTGTCCTTTGGCTTGTCTGACCATCCATTCTGGTGCTGACCTGTGGCTCTGTCTGACCATTCCTCCTTTTGATCTTCATCTAGAGTCAGATACCCAATCTGGTGCGGACCTGTGGCTCTGGTAGACTCTAGTGTACTGACGGCAGGCGCGAGTCAGTAGCCTCCCTTGTTGATATTCTTTGGGAGGGACGGTCTTTCCATTACTGACTGTAGGTGTAAGTTAGTCTTCTTCCGCATTTTCCTTGTAGTAGACAGTTTGATTCTACACGAGGCCTATCTGGCATACGAAACTACCAGTGGCTGCGGCCTAGTTTCTGCAGTCTGGGAACCTAGAGGCAGCCTCCTATTTCTGATAGAGGCTTGCTTCTCTGATTACCCTCTGCTCCTTCCTCTTGCTTGCTGTGATCTCTTGATGTTTATTATAGCTCCTAATAAAAGGTTATTACTCTACCATCTGACTACTGTGTTGTTTAGCCCCCGTGACACTTGTATCCCCTACAGGATGTCAACTCGTAAGAGCAAAGAGCACTAGCTACTGAGTACAGTAGGAAATTCCACAGTTTTCAAAGATTTCAGTACAATTAAAATGGTGGAAATGTATATATATGTAAAAAAAAAAAAAAAAAACACCCCTCCTATTTTTTTTTTTACTTTAGAGCCCCCTTCTGCAAACACTTGAGCACACCAGATTCAGGGTAGAAAGACAAGTGACCCCTCATTTTAGGCAGTGGAATATCTACTGAAAATACATAGTTTTGAGTAGTTATTCAGCTGTTGTAGGGTAGTTTCACCATGTAACCACTGGAATGTGCATTTTAATTCATAACATTTTGAGCTAATCAGACCTAAACAGATGGATAGCAAAATTACAGAAACTGTGTCTGGCCAGCAGGGTACAAAAAACTTCCCAAACTTCCCAAAGCCTCTGGCACTGAAGGGGTAAAAGAGTATGACTGACATCAGTCAGACACTTTCAATGACACAAAAAAATTGTATAACCATTATAACCCTTTTACCCTCCCCCACCTCCTTTTTCTGCTGGTAGCAGGTTGGAATGCAACCCGGAGGGTATGTATTTCTCATCAAAAACTTTGCAGGCTAGAGACACAGCCCCCATAGACCCACTTTGTTGTGCTCTCAAGACAGACAGAGTGTATACGAGGGCTGTGTTGCACAATCAATGAAACTGAACTGCGAAACTTCACTCCTGCAGTTTATGGTCCTCATGGGACCAACTAGGGAGCACTCTCTCTTCCATGTCCAGTTTTTTCCCCTGTTGGTCTATCAGGGCTCAGAGCTCAAAACCAACCCTGGCTTTATAAGCAGGTCTGTATCAAGGACAGCAGATCTGCTGATATGCTATACAAGATAGATGCCCATTAAAGGGTAAAAATAAAATGCTGTATGCATAAAGAAGCTACACAACCCCAGCATATGTAATCAACAGTAAGCCTGAGCTTTTAACAGGCCGAGGTCTCTAATGCACAACCTATATAAAAAAAAAAAAAAAAAAAAAAAAAAAAAAAAGTGCCTGGGCATGGATTGCTTCACAATATTCTGATGCCCTCTCTCGCATCCAAGGAGTTAAGGGGAAACAATGTAAGTATAAGGGAGGTATGCTCTGAGGCAAAAAAAAAAGAGGATGTGTGGCTTTTGGGGTAAAAATAGGGGGGGGGGGTGATGTGGCTGAGGGAAATTATGTCCTCTTCCCACTGTACCAAAGAACTGATTGGGGCCTAAGGAGAAGCCTCTGAGGACTAAATGTGGCCCCAGGGCCACCTGTTGCCTACCAGTTCTCTATATTACAATCCAATACTCAGCACAAGTTTTAACCCTTCAAGTGTCCAAAGCACTGCAATGTGTTAAACAACCCTCTAGCACTCAAAGGGTTCAGTCTTAAGCCATGTGTGGATCTTTTTCAGCACACTGAGCACTTCAAATCTCTAATACACTACTGCTTTCCTAGTCCATATATTTGTGTGTAGTTTCTGTTACTGCCAAATAACACAGCGAGCCTGATGTACTAAGAAAATGGAACAAATACTGAGCAAACCAAATACTGAGCAAACCAAATGCACCAGGGGACAATTAGAAATGTAAAAATGTTATTGGGGGGGTAAATGAGATATGTGTGGCCTACAACTAATTACCATACTGTACAGTGAATTAGCATTTCAACTGTGCCATCAAAATATAATTAAAAAAAATAATAATAATTTTACAGTAAAATGACTACTACTACATATAAGCACATTTGGAATGTGGATTATCCGTAACACAAACTAAACTTGTCTTACAGTGACAGGTTAACTTTATTTAGTATATATGCTGCAATGACAGATCATCCAAATGAAATGTATAGAGCCTTATGTTCAAAGGAAAAGTGGATCAATGCTGTTGCAGCACAGCATAAATAGCATATAGTGCTCCACTGACAGATCACCACCTAGAAATAAAATATTACAATATTTGAAAAGCAATATGAAATCCAGATCAGTATTTGAGGGTGTGCAAGTACACTCTACTTTATGGTATCCTACAGTGGTGGACTAGTCCTTAATACTACAGTACTTACATCTGTACCAGAAGCTCTCCTCATTGCATTCTCTGAAGACCCTTCTTTCATCTTCTGTGGGAACGTACCCAACCCCAGGAGCCTTTAATAAGGAAATATTGGTAATTATGTTATTACCTCTATCCTCTTATGACTTATACTCTTAATAGTCATCAGATGGGATAGCTGTGGACAACATGTGACTCTCCAGACATTGTGGATTGTATCTCCCATCATCCTTAGCCAGCCACTAGCAGAAGATAATTGCACTGCATACCCCTCTGGCACTCAAAGTGTTAAGGATAGCTCTGCTTGACACAGCTGTGCTAATAGTTCAGATGTTCTGACTGGCACACCTACTGTATGTTCAAACAGGTGAACACTTACCTCCTTAATGACCAGGGGAGGTGTGCAATGCATTACTTCACAATGCATTGCTCAGCCTTCTTGTCCTTAAGGAGGTTAAAACCTGACCAGTTAAGTGGCCTCAAGGACTGGAGCTGGGCATCCCAGGATTACATTCTAAATACAGAAAAGCTCTCTGGTACGTGCTTCACTGAAAAAAACAGGGAAGTTATTCACTAAGACGTGATAAAGCAGAGATGACTTCTACACCGATATCAATTCTCCAGTTCCTATGTTATTCTATGGAGCTTATCCACTACGATCTCCAAAACTTAAAGGGACTGTAATGTCCCATAAAAACGTTTTACATTTTTGTAGAGCAGAAGAAAATAAGAAGAATGGTGCAAACCCTATCTCTCAAACCGCTATGGTTTGAGATATTTGCAGTGAAAGATCGCCCCTCTCGCTCCTTCTCCTGATGTCAGCGTCTAGCTGACAGCAGGAGATTCCGGTCCGGGGGCCAGCCGGTGGCTCTGCAGCAGAGCCAAAATTGAGGTACTGCAAAAGAAATAACTTAATTGGAAATGTATACAAAGTTTGCTTGCAAACCAGCCACACTTCGTAGCCATTTCTCTGCTGCAGAGCCTCCTCGAGTCATACAACTTGAATCTCCTGCTGTCAGCTTTCCAGCTGACATCAGGAGAAAGTGAGAGAGGTGCGAGCTTTCAGTGCAAATATCTCTCAAACCATAGCGGTTTGAGAGATAGGGTTTGCACCATTCTTCTTATTTTCATTCTGCTCTATAAAAGTATAAAAAGTTTTTATGGGACATTACTGTCACTTTAAGAAATGTTAGGTAATTGGCTCCATAGAATAACATAGGAATTAGAGAAGTGATATCACTGGCAACTTCATCTCCTCTTTATCACGCCTTAGTGAATAAGCCCCCTGGAGTCTTTCTTGGGGCAAACTAAGTCCACCAGAGGGAACAAATAAAAATTAACACTGATTTAAATGTCTTTAAAAAAAACCTTTATATTACAGTTTGTGCATTGCACAATAGAAAATGTCCTTACTACATCAACACCTAAATACTGCACCATCCCATAATTTGGTAGATTGCTGCAGGTAACTTTAACCCCTTGAGAGTTGGGACAGGTAAAGGGTATTATAGACAATTGCAAGCAAATAATACTCTCCATTTGCTGTTGAACTACACTTCCCTTCTCCCTCAGCTGACCAATAGCGAACCGAGGATGATGGGAACTCTAGCCCACCAAATCCTAGAGTCACATTTTGCTGTCCTTGAAGAGCCCTGTAGCCCTTGCAGCAGCCCCATGTTCTGCACAAAGTGTGGTACCTGCACAGCCCTATGGGGCGGCTGCTGCTGATCACTGAACTCTGTCGGAGAAGTGGCCATCAGAAGATAAACACCAGCCAGCACTGTCCTACTTAACGGTGTGACCTCTCTTCCTACTAGAGGAACAATATGACCCGGAAGTCCTCTCTGGCCCGGAAGTAATGTTCTTATCCAGGAATCCCGAGAAGTACACTTTTCTCTCATCCCTTAATGTGTAAGCGATTGCGCGTTCATTATATGTAAGCAGACCTAGATGGTTAAAGGAGGTATAACCGTGCTGTAAGGAATGGACTCCAAACATCAGGCTGAGGGGAATGTTAATGGACAAAGCGTTTAAATATCTTCGGTCCTCAAAGGGTTAATGGGGATAGTATTATGGAAGTGCAACACTAACTCGCATAATCGTTTTGTTATTTTTTTAAAATCTTCACGTATTTTATTTTGGCTTACTATTAAAATGTCGTCGTTTACATGGCGACCGCATATGGGTCGCCATGTTCTTTTACCTCGGCTGTTGGTGCTTCCTGTTAAAAAAAATTGTTAAAGTGAACGGTGACAAGCCAGGGAATAGCAGGAGAGTTTGCGGTTCATTTACATATGGCCAACCTTTAGGCATACCTGGGAACTCTCAGGGTTTGACCCCGAGACTCAGGGTTTTGACCCAAATCTCAGGGTGAAGGGCCAAATTCTCAGGGTGAGACACAGGGCTGGTGCAAGGATTTTTGCCACCCTGGGCAAAACCTAATTTTGCCGCCCATTTGGCTCTGCCCCTTGTGCCCCACCCCTTTATACCCCGCCCACTTATACCCCACCTCATTTCATGATTGTCCTCTCTGGCCCCTGGCCTGGAGATGCCCTGCACCAGCTCCAACTTGCCCACACCAGCTCCACTGTGCCCCCATCAGCTCCACTGTGCCCCCCATCAGCTCCAACTTGCCTCCATCAGCTCCACTTTGGCCCACCAGCTCCAATTTGCCCCTGTCAGCTCCTCTTTGCCCCCATCAGCTCCACTTTGCCACCCATAAGCTCCAACTTGCCCCCCATCACATACCTAGAGCTCCGTGTAGTTTTCTTTTCAGTAATGCAGAGCGCGCCGGGAGATCATGACTCCCAGCGCGCTCTGCATTACTAAAGAGTTGAGGACGATGAGGGAGCGCAGTAGAGACACAGGTCTAACTGTGTTGCGTTCCCAGTGCGGTGCGTGCGGGCAGCGGGCGCAGCTCTTCTCCGCTGCATGCCCGCGCCCCCAGGACATGTGCGCCCTAGGCCGGCGCCTACCTCGCCTATAGGTGGTGCCGGCCCTGGTGAGAGAGGTCTGTGTCACCTACTATATTAATTTCCCCAATTAAATGTTTCCTTAGCCTCTAAACTGGTGCCATTAGTACCGGAAAGACAGTGGGAGATGTCCTGCTTGTCTTGTTTGTGTTCAGGCAGTGAGTTATCCAAACTGTAGCATGTTAAAGGTCCCTCGCACACGGACCGGAGCACCTCTGTATTAGCGCAAGCAGGCACATATCGCATTGAATCTACATTATGGGAAGCTTTAAGGGTAAATATTTCAAAGATCTCAGGGTCAGCTCATCTTGAAAGTTCCCAGGTATGCCTTTAGGTGCAGGATAAAACGTAGGAGCAGCGGAGAACATTTACCTGTAACCAGCGACATTTGATCCCAGCTACCATATTGCGTCCCTGTGTGTATGGGTCCTACATCCTGCTGTAACAGAGGCTATGTTTTATGAAAAATGTAGCCCAACTGGTCCAGTGTTGTCCATTACAATTTCTAGGGTCATGATCACACTATGGCCTCTTGGCAATGCTCAAGCGAAAGTTTAAGCAAATGAAGCAAGACCGAATCACCCGATACCGGGGGCACCTTTGAGTGCCAGAGGGGTACGTGTGCCTCTTTTGGCACTGAAATGGTTAACCTTCATGTTAAAAACCTTGATGATGAGCGATTGCGGAAATATATTTTCAACCTTTAGCTCCATCACTAGTGCAAAGATAGTGGATTATTGAAGGTGGTGGAACAATGGGCTTTGCCAGTAATTTTGGAAGGGTACTAAATAGAATTTAAGTCCTTCCCCCCACTTTTTCATGGTCAGAGTTCCTTGTCTACTTTTAGATGCTAGATATGCAGGCGTTTGTACCTGTTCCTTTTCAGGAAAGGTTTGCATGATCTCCTCCAGCTTTTTCATAGTCTCCCCCCCTCCCTCCCAAAAAAAAAAAAAAAACATCAGATGTCATCCTATTTTGGACTTAAAGTGATAGTAATGTTTCATAATAAAAGCAGCTCTAATTAATCTTCATAGTATTTGGGCGATGGAGAGTGTTATTTCAATTCTGTCAGAGTTGTAGTTTAGGAGTAATTCAATGATAAAGTATCCCCCTCCCACCCCCTTTGTAACACTGCTCAGCCAGAGAAGAAGGGAGGTGCCCAGGTAGACTGCAAAGAGGGACAATCTTCAATTAAGATAAGGGGAAAAACCTGAAAAACTTGTCAAGGGGGGCAGGGCTTTCATTGTGCTAATAGAAAGAAGCTTGTCCCCTGCTGTTATCTGTCTGGTCTATGGACTGCATTCCACATCTGAGAAGAGATGGCTTACACTAGGTAAAAGGGCCGGGAGGGGGAAACTTTGAGAGATAAGACTTATATTGTTCTTCATGTTTTTTTAATGCCTACAATGCCCTTTAAAGGGATAGTAATACTTTGTTTTATCTTTATTTTATTTTGTAGGCATTAAAAAAACATGAAGAATGATATAAGTCTTATCTCTCAGACCTTTAAGGTTTGAGAGATATTCACAAGCAAAGTTTCCCTCCTGCCCCTTTTAGCTAGTGTAAGCCATCTCTTCTCAGATGTGGAATCCAGTCCATAGACCAGACAGATAACAGCAGGGGACAATCTTCTTCCTATGAGAACAATGAAAGCCCTGCCCCCCTTGACAAGTTTTTCAGTTTTTTCCCTTATCTTAATTGAAGGTTGTCCTTCTCTGCAGTCTACCTGGGCACCTCCCTTCTGATCTGGCTGAACAGTGTTACATTAGTAAAAGGGATGGAAGGGGATACTTTGTCATTGAATTACTCTTGAACTACAACTCTGACAGAATTGAAATAACACTGCAAAATCCAAATACTATGATGATTACTTAGAGCTGCTTTTATTATCAAACATTACTATCCCTCTAAAGCTTCCTAGCCATTTTGTCCTTGCTGCTCAGTTCAAGATGGAGTCTTTGAGATTCATCTTTGCTGCCAGTGGAATTTTTGGCTTCCATAGACATAAAGGATGCTTATCTAAATGTTCCTGTCATCCTCAGTTTGCCCCACTTCCGTTTGGGCCAGCTTCTTCTCTGCTAATTTTTATAGAGGTCATGACAGCCCTGGAAGCTCATATCTGCTCGCTAGGGATATGTCTGACACCCTTAGAAAAACGTTTGTTGAAGGCCTCTTCAGAGAAGACTTTGTACCTTCATATTAAGACTTGTGTTTCCATCCTGCTTGGGTGCTCATTTTAAAGAAAATATTCTCTGGTTCCATCCCTGGTCCTTCACATCCTCCATATGAGGTTCAGCACTATCTGGTGGAAGGTTTTTCTACCAGACTCCTATAGGGTTTCTCCCTAAGGTAGTCTCTGAGTTTCATATTATCCAGGAAAGTGTTCTTCCATTTCTCTGTCCAGCTTCATCCATCTTTTGGATGTGGTTAGGTACTTGAAGTACTATGTTCATAACACACAGTCTTTTTGGAAATCTGATTCACTTTTTGCCATACCTGAAGGCCCTTGTGTGAGCCAGGCTGTGCTTAAAGGGATAGTAATACTTTGTTTTAACTTTATTTTATTTTGTAGGCATTAAAAAAACATGAAGAATGATATAAGTCTTATCTCTCAAACCTTTATGGTTTATGAGATATTCACAAGCAAAGTTCCCCTCCCCGCCCCTTTTTCCTAGTGTAAGCCATCTCTTCTCAGATGTGAGTCTGGTTGTATGACAGTACAGATAACAGAAGGGGACAATTTTCTTTGTATGAAAACAATGAAAGCCCTTCCCCCCTTGACAAGTTTTTCAGCTTTTTCCATTATCTTAATTGAAGATTGTCCCTCTCTGCAGTCTACCTGGGCATCTCCCTTCTAATCTGGTTGAAGAGGAGGGGGATACTTTGTTTGTGAATATCTCTTAAACCATAAAGGTTTCAGAGATAAGACTTATATCATTCTTCATGTTTTTTTAATGCCTACAAAATAAAATAAAGTTAAAATGAAGTATTACTATCCCTTTAAGGTAACAGTGGCTTCATGGATCAAGGCAACTATTCTAAAGCCATATGTTGTCAGGAAGAAGCCTATCCCCTTTCAGGTTATCACACATTCCACAAGGTCGGTAGGTGCTTCCAAGGCATACAATTAGGCCTCTGCTGAGCAGTTGTGTAAGGTGGTGAAGTGGTTGTCCCTTCACATATTTGTCAGACACTACCATGTTAATGTGATGGCTTTGGCTGAAGCCTGTTTTGGCTGGAAGGTATTGCTTATTTTAATTTGGCCAGTAACCTGTTAGTTCCTTTTCGTTGGTTTTCTGTGTTGGTGTTCGTTGACACTTGAGATTCGTGTGTTGCCTTTTTGTCTGTTAGAGCTGGTCTCTGTATTGAGATGGTTTTGTATCTTCCCATGGTTCCTGTGTCCAAAATAGCATATAAAAGAAAAGGGAATTTTTTTTTACTTTGTGATACATCCTCTTCTCTTAGTTTATATGGAACATAGAACCTCCCTCCCTGAGAAGAAAAAAAACTGTTGGGTGAGTCCTGGGCAGGGTGTCCTATTGGGTTTTATGTCACAGGGATTCCCTTTCTTCCACTTATGTTTCTTCAATATTATATACACACACACACTGTGTAGGGCTCGAGGTTGTCCTCTGACTTGTCAACAGACCTCCAGGAGGAATGAGGTGAAGGAGTTTTGACACTGTCCAGTCACAAGCTTCATGAGTCTGAGCAGTGTATGTGTAATTGTATGTTTGCCACTTCTCATGTCTAACCCTTCTTCACATGGTTCACCCCACTTTGTCATGGCTTGTCGTGTCTGTGCATGTGTGTCTTTGTGCGAGTCTGTGTGCCTGCCTATATGTCTGCATGTTTGAGTACACCAGCGTGCTTACCCCCAGATTGCTCAAATTCCCCTAAGTACATCAGCTTCTGTTTGTGTCAGTGTGTTGATGCACACTGACACACACAGTGTCAAAAGCACAGGTACACACAGCCAAACACACACATACTGAGACAGTCACGCACACTTTTTTTTTATTTTATTTTACAAAAAAAATGTTATTAGGTTGTACTATTACATCAAATGTACAATTTTAGTAACAGAGGAATATCAACTTAATAAAAGGAGAGAAAGTGGAAAGACAGTCACACACTGACAGTGAAACGCACAAACTGACACACAGTCACACACACTGACACAAAGGCAAAAATATAATCTGATGTACTAAGAAGAAATGGAGCAGTATGTAAAAAACATACCTCCCCAGAGAGGTGAAAAAAAATCTCTTTGATTTAAATATGGACTTTAACCCCTTGTATGTTAGAGAGGTGTCAAATGCATTGCAAAGCAACCCATTGTATACATCTTTATCATTAAAGGATTTAAAAAGGCTGAAATTTACCTTCTGACATTTCCTTTTCTTCTATGTCCCTCCATGGTACAAGAAACGTGGGCTTGTCCCTTCTCCCAGCTGGCGGACCATTCCTCTCAAAGTTAAAAAGGCTTCCCTGCCCAACCTCCGGCAGTCAACTTTTGTCAGAGCTATGAGAAACCATAAAGAGATTAGAGGGCAGGGTGTGCCGTGGAGGGACACAGAAGTAAAGGAAATATCAAAAAGTAAATTTCATCCTTTCTTCTGTGTGTGTCCATGGCACAAAAAACGTGGGACATACCAAAGCAGTGTCCCTTTGGGAGGGAATATACAAAAGATACCAATCATGTATGAACAATACATAATGAGGATAATAAATCTCATTAACAAATAACAGAACAGTCTTACACCCTAGGCTGGCATCCTGCCTGAAGGACCAGTCTGCTGAAGCTAGCATCTTCTGAGGCCTGTTCATCGATTTGATAATGTCTTATAAATGTAGACATGGACCATGTGACTGCCTTGCCTATATCTTCTGCTGAAACAGCTGCTTTTGATGCCCATGATGTAGAGACTGCTCTAGTCGAGTGGGCTTTAATCGTTTTTGGAGGGACTAATCCCGCTCCCAGGTACGAGATTTTAATACAATCTCTAATCCATCTGGAGATAGATCCTTGGAAGCTGCTGTTCCTTTGAATTAACCATGAAAATGAACAAACAAACTGTCCTGCTTTCTGAATTGTTTTGTTCTCTGTAGGTCAGTGGTTCTCATCTAGGGTGCAGTGGCACTTTGGTGTGCCACGGATATTCATTTAGGGTGCCCCTTATTTTGTACAAAGCCTTGGATAAAAATGAAAATATTATTTTTTAAATGTATATTTATGAAAACTATTATGCAAATTATGTTTATCTTTGTTAAATGATTGTAAAAACTAACATTAATTGCATATTTATGTATTGTACCTTTCATTATGCCCTTGATAATTTACATAAAATATGTGAGGTGTGCCCCAAAAATTCCAGTTTACATGATAGGCGTGCCTTGAATGAAAAAATATTGAGAACCACTGCTGTAGGTAAATAGAAATACAACGTACAAGATCCAAATTGTGCAACAATTTCTCCTCCTTTGTCGTAGGATGCGGTAAAAAGGAGGGCACAACTATATCCTGATTAAGATGAAATAAGGATATCACTTTTGATCTGAAATTAGGGTTAGTTCTTAGCACAACCTTATCATGATGCAGAATCAAATAGGGGGCAATAGAAGATAAGGCCTGTAGCTCACTTACCCTCCCAGCGGAGGTGATGGCAGTCAGGAAAACTACTTTTAGAGTGAGATTCTTTAGAGATACCTCAGGACAGAGTTCAGGTCCCATGGGGCCATCAGATCTTTAATTCTAGTCCAAACTTTTGTAATGGCCTTTAAATATTTTCTGACCAATCTTTGATCTGCGAACTGTTCCACTAAGATAGCCGAGATGGCAGATAACTGTACCTTTATAGAGGCTGGACGTAATCCCAGTTGGAATCCTTTATGCAGAAAATTAAGGACCTGGGGTGCTCTGATAGAACCCCTGGATAAATGTTCTTGCTGACATCAGGTTGAGAAGATTTTCCAAATTCTATCGTACACTTTAGAGGTAGATGATTTTCTGCCTTGGATAATTGTGTCTATAACAGGATCTGACAAACCTTTAAGTTTTAAGGATGTCCTCTTAGCCTCCATGCTGTTAGTTTCCAAAACCCCGGATTTGGATGTTCCAATGGACCTTGCAGGAGAAGATCCCTTCTTACTGGAAGAGGCCAATGATGATCCACGGACAAATTCACCAGGTCCGAGAACCAAATCATCCTTGGCCAATAAGGAGCTATCATTATAATGTTTGATCTGTCCCTTCTTATCTTTCTTAGTACTTTCAGTATCATTGATACAGGAGGGAAGACATATGCAATGTTGAAATCCCAACGGAACCTCATTGCATCCTGTCCCAGAGCTAGAGGATGGTATGTTCTGGAGAAAAACTTTCTGCATTTTTTGTTGTGATTTGATGCCATGAGATCCACTGTCGGGGATCCCCATTTCTGGATTATGTACTGGAATACCTCTCAGTTCAGGGACCATTCCCCTTGATCCAATCGATTTCTGCTCAGGAAATCCGCTTGATAATTCTGCTCTCCTGGTACATGAGATGCTTTTACTGCTACCAGGTTTTTTTCTACCCATTTTAGAAGCCTTTCCGCCTCCTTGTTTAATAGCCTGCTTTGAGTGCTCCCCTGGTTTCTGATATACATGACGGCTACGAGGTTGTCTGACCTGATGTGCCCTGGTTTCCCCTTTAGATGAGACACTAGGCTTCTCAGACAGTAAAATACTGCTCTCAGCTCCAAGATGTTTATGTGCATGACTTTCTCCTCTGATTTCCATGTTCCTTGCTTGAATATCTCCCTCCAGTAGCCCCCCCCAGCCTTCCAGGCTGGCATCTGTCTGCACTATTTCCTCTTTTTAAATTACCTCTTTTTAAATTGCTCTGGTTCATCCACCAGAACAACTGTGATCTGATCTGTTGCGGAAGGTGAATCTTCTGTGATCTGTTGTAGGCATCCTTGTTCCATTTTGTTAGGAAGAAGCTCTGAACAGGCCTCATATGCAATTTTGCTCAAGGGACAACTTGACTGGAAGAGACCAAAGACACCCAATAGCTGCATAAAATCCTGCGTTGTATGTATTCTTGACCTTCTGAACAGGGAGACTTGCTTTATTATCTTCCTTACACGAGTGTGGGTTAAGCAGGCTGTCGCCTTTCTCGTATTGAAGCATATTCCCAGGAATATTCCTGCGAAGGAACCAACTGGCTCTTTTGCTTGTGTATGAGCCACCCCAGATCCTCCAAATGATTCACTACTTTTATTGTAGAATGAGTTGCCTGAGAGACCGAATCCACCACTACGAGGATGTCGTTGAGGTAAGGAATCAATGTGATCCCCTGTTCTGAGGAGACTCTCTTGTCACCCTTAGCCCATTCAGTCTTTACCAACTCAGCAACACAACTATGAACAGGGATAAGGAAACTGATTTCTTTGTACCCAAAAAGCAGTATCCATGACATCCAGCTCTTTCTGGAGCTCAGTGAGCCCCAAAGTCTTTCTAACATGCTTCAGAAAAGGCTCCATCTTATCCAGATTAAATGATACAGCCTCATCAGTAATCTCGCCTTCCTCTTAAGAGGAATAATCTGATATTGCCTTAAAGGCATTCTCCTGATCCTCCCATTCCATTCTGGTAGAGATGCCTTCATCTGGATCTTCCAGTGTCTGTCTTTTTCTGGGTCCAGCAGCCTGTTGCATGGAATAAAAGGTTTCCTGTATGGACGTCTTCATCCATGCTAAGAAATCCTGAAATTGGGTTGGCATATTCTGCCCTGATGATTTGTTAAAACAATCCTGGCACAATTTTGAATCTGAAACAGATAGCTTAACCCAGTTGGTAGGACCAAAGAGACTGCCGGAAGTTGGGGCGGGGAGGTCTTTTTGACTTTGAGAGGATTGGTCCTATACCAGCTGGGAGGAGGGACAAGCCCACGTTTTTTTGTGTCGTGGACGGACACAGAAGAAATAACAGGTAAATCAATGGGGATTTGTGACATTTTTATTTGGCAACTACGTTGGGCCCTTCACCATCGAAATACGATCATTACTTCATCAAACACCATAAGGACTATTCACCCCAAAACACCTGCCCAGCCTCAGCTGCTCTCCATAGGAAGCAGGATCCTGGAATCCTCCTCATAGTCCTTAGTATATGGTGCCTCCATGCGGAAAAGTTTGCCTCCTGCTGATGATGAAGCAGTCACTGTATTGGACCTCTCACCTGGTGATACTAAGCTTACACCTGGCAATGGAACAGTTTCAAGGGCGTCTGGCGGTGAAGTGACTCACTTCTGTTGGAGAAGCAAGAAGTATCTCACTTTACCACCAGACTCCTCAAAACAGCTCAGCATCTCTGGGCAGGAGCCAAATACAGCATTTGCTTAATTAAAGGGATAGTAATACTTCATTTTAACTTCATTTTATTTTGTAGGCATTAAAAAAACATGAAGAATGATATACGTCTTATCTCTCAAACCTTTATGGTTTAAGAGATATTCACAAGCAAAGTTTTCCCCTCCCGCCCCTCTTTTCAGATGTGAATGTGGTTGTAAGACCAGACAGATAACAGCAGGGGACAATCTTCTTTGTATAAAAACAATGAAAGCCCTTCCCCCCTTGACAAGTTTTTCAGCTTTTTCCCTTATCTTAATTGAAGATTGTCCCTCTCTGCAGTCTACCTGGGCACCTCCCTTCTGATCTGGCTGAACAGGGGGGGGGATACTTTGCTTGTGAATATCTCTTAAACCATAAAGGTTTGAGAGATAAGACTTATATCGTTCTTAATGTTTTTTTAATGCCTACAAAATAAAATAAAGATAAAACGAAGTATTACTATCCCTTTAATGGAGGACAAATATTTACACCAAATACTAACAATTATGGCAAGGACTCTAGGACCGCAGGGGATCCCATTTCAGATTCAGAGTAGCTGTATCCGGGAAAGGTAAAGTATTTTGGAAGGGTGAAGAGTCCCTATGTTTGGGGGAGGGGTAAAGGTATCGGGGAGGTAATTTTGGGGGGGGGGCAAAATGGGAGTGAAAGCACCTTCAGTAATTTAGGCAAAGCCCCACTGTCCTTTTTAGCTCCAGTGATGGGGTGTGGGGCCTTCACGCAGTAAATTTACTAATGTTTTATAACTTGCACCAAATTAAGGTGATGCTGGCTAGAAGTACAGGATTGTAATATTAACATGAATCCTTTTCCATTTTAGGAAATAATGTCCCTTTCCTTGGACATTGTCCTCTGAACAATAGAGATGTGCTCCAAATGAAAGAAGCAAGAAATGGAAGTTCAGTGTGTTGTTTATAAATTATTGCAGATGGTGGAAATATCTGATACAATTCCCAGATATAACCCCAATGTCTAATTCTGCTCTACACAATAGAACCACTTCCCGTGCCTCATCAACAGGACAATCGGATAACAATGGGCTATATAGGTGTGCAGTTCTGGGGCAAACCAATTTTAACCCTTTGAGTGCCAGAGGGGTACGCAACGCATTGCCCTACAATGTGTTGTGTAACCCTCTGGCACTCAAAGGGTTAACACAGGGGACAGATTAAAAAAAAACAGAAAATGCTGACTCTTGTAAAAGGAGCAGCAAACGTATTTATTTATTTTTATAAAAAAATATTTTATAGTGCTTTTACTGCTGAGTAAAACAACCTACTGCTGGATGGAGATTTTTTCATTCGCACATTATTACAGCTCATACTTTTTTACATTAAACTGCAATTTTCTGTTATGGACACCAGGGGATAATGTTTCTTCACTTTCTACAGAGAGCTATAGTCTATGATTCAAGTTCTCCCACAGTGTATAGTCTTTATTTTTTTTAATTGCCTATTGAACACTAGTTGGGGCTAATAGTTTAATTAAAAAAAAATAAGTTTAAGATGTAATAATGCTGATCCAACAGTATCCTTGGTTTACTCTGGCCCTGTAACCAAATTTCTTTAAATAAAATAAGTTTTCTGCTCTTTTATTTTGGGATTTTAACCCATTGATTGCTAGAGAGGTTTCCAGCACATTGAGAAATACCACTCCAGTACTCAATGAGTTTTAAATGTCCCATAATGCAGTGGGTATGTTCATTTGTCCCCTATGTTCAAAAGCTGCATATACACACACAGCCCAATGTACAAAGAATAATTAACCTTTTAAAGGGATAGTAATGTTTCATAATAAAAGCATCTCTAATTAATCATCATAGTATTTGGACCTTGGAGAGTGTAATTTTAACCCTGTGAGTGCCAGAGAGGTATAGAATGCATTGCAAAGCAATGCATTCCGTACCCCTCTGGCACTCAACGGGTTAATTCTGTCAGAGTTGTAGTTCAAGAGTAATTCAATGACAAAGTATCCCCCTCCCACCCCTTTTACTGATGTAACACTGCTCACCTAAGAGCATCAGGGAGTGTCCAAGTAGATTGCAGAGACGGACAATCTTCAATTAAGATAAGGGAAAAACTTGTCAAGGGGTGCAGGGCTTTCCTTGTTCTCATAGGAAGAAGATTGTCCCCTGCTGTTATCTGTCTGGTCTGGCAACCAGATTCCACATCTGAGAAGAGATGGCTTACACTAGATAAAAGGGGTGGGGGGAAAACTTTATCATTCAATTACTCTTGAGCCACAACTCTGACAGTATTGAAATAACACCCCCTATGGCTCAAATACTATGAAGATTAATTGGAGCTGCTGTTTTTGTGAAACATTACTATCCCTTTAAGTACTAAGTGGGTGTGCAACACATTGCATTCCTTTCTGATCTTTAAAGGGTTAAAAACATGAAATCACCTGCGGTAACCCCTTCTGAACTAGACTGTTAATTTATACATAGCAGAGTGTCCAGAAACCAACAAAGTTAATAAAAGGATTTGGAAACAAATGCATATTTATGTAAATGTTTGTTCATTTGCCAGTGCAGCACAAGTAGTACTGTGAAAGTCTGTGCTGGATGTAAATATTTGTGGAAGGGGGCATTATCTTTAAAAACACATGCCCCATGGTGCATTCAAACAATAGTTGCAGAATACTACAGGTACTGTCTTCCCCAGATAGGCAGGGCACCAACTGTGCATGCTGCACTAGAAGCAATTTAGAAGGAAGGACAATGTTTCCTATACAGCTGGCTATTGTCCTTCCCCTGCTGGCTTTAATATGTCACCTGCTGCACATTGCCCTGATGTGACATCACTGAGCTGTCAACAAATGGGAGAAAGGCATGTCTTTAACCCTTTGCAATGTGTTGGATACCACTCTCTGACACTCAATGGGTTAAGGCACTCTCCTAAAGGCTGGAGGACTGAGTTGAGGGAAAGGAATTTTACATTAGGAGCTGTGCAAGGCCTCAGTATGTGGGCTGAATGTTGTCATCTGGTAAAGAGGACTTTTCAAAGGAGGATATATTTATTTGTCCCCTATAGTGCAGTTGATTTACTTCAGAATTGCCCCATTTTTTCTTTATACATTCAATCCAGATAGAGGACTATACCAATGTAATTTGTCACAAAGATAGCTGAAGTAATGTTTTTGTGTGTTGAATGGTGGCTAACCGCTAAATACAAAGCTATCTAAGTGACAACATGACTGCTTTACACTGGGTGTGCCATGGGTTGTTCATTGTGGGAATGACATAGATAAAAGGGGCGGGAGGGGTAAACTTTAGAACGCAATTACTCCTAAACTTTGCAAGTTCTAGGGAAAAATACATACATGGTTTTGTTTATTTCTTTAATACTTACAATATCTTATATTGAAAAAAATAATTACTATCTCTTTAAGGAGCTGTTGTCATACATACCTGTGAAGTTGAAGATTTGTGCACCAGAATGTACCAATTCATCTTGAATGAAATGGGTGTCTGGTCACATTAATGCAGAGACACCTTTGAATAAAATATAAACTGGATCATTTTCTGTTCTGTTTTTTTAGCATTCAGTGGGCTCTAAGAACTGGCTTGTCTCCAGTGCTTTGTACCTAGGCACCAGTGGTAGTTCAGCTCCTGTAAATTATCCTTGGGGCTGACATAAGAAGAACCGGAGCAATTCTGAAGCAAACCAATTGCAATGCCTATTTTAGAGCAGGTGCAGTAACAGATAAGGAAAAATGATGTTCTTCAGAATGCCAAGGGTTTTTTGTTTGTTTTTTTTAATAGACTTCATATTAACATAAGAGATGACATTAACACACTGAATGCCATGGAACAATGTGTTGCACTTTCCTCTGGCACTCAATGGACATAAAGTGCAATTCTGGTGTTAACCCAGGTGCATTTCAGGGGCAAATAAAAAGTCTCATTGATTTACCACTTTTTAGGGAAAAAATAATACCTATGTATAATACGGACTCATGATCACAGCCTGTCTCTCTTTCCCTCCCTCCTGTGATCAGTATCTCTCTCTATTTGTATATCTATCTCCCCCCTCTCCCTTACTCTCTCTCTCTTTCTCCCTCAGTCTCTCTTCACTCCAACCCTTTTCCCTTTACCAGAGGTGTAACTAGAAGCCACCGGGCCCTGGTGCAAAAGTTGCCCCTCCACACTGGCCCATCTCCACTGGCAACTCCACAATGCTCCCAATCTCCACATTGGCCCCCATCATCTCCACATTGCCCCCCATCATTTCTATATTGCCCCCTGTCATGCCAAGACATGATTTGGCCTTTGCAGGGCCTCTGGTTTGTATAATTTGCTTGTTTATTTAGTATTTGTATGTTATTCAAAGTGCACCAGTCCTAGACCATAAAATTAGCTGAGTAGATAACATCACCAGAAACTGAATGAGTAGATCACCGGAGCAGGACAGAGTGTCAAAATATATTGGACCATCTGCTCTGGGGGGAGGTTTATCCAGGGAACACCCAAATAGCCTGAAATATGGAGAACATGTATATATAGTGTAAAAAGGTTAAATACAAATATATATTCAGAATGCCCACGTTTTACCCTTTTGGTGGGTACCAAACGTGTCAGGGTGAGGTGTTCCTGCTATGAGTTACAAGAATAGCCACTTTGCAACCAGTTAGACTTAGTGTGTTTGGTGTCCAGATATTCACACAGATATGAGGAATATGATTAATATAACATTATAGAGATGTGCTGTGGGTTGCATGTTTTGGGAAGCCTTATGACTTTTCAGGTAGAACTCTGCAGTAACTTCCCTGACAGGTCTGATTTAGTGGGCCGTAAACTGTCAGGCCAAACCCCTGACCCTCCCAGGTAACATCCAGGGGTTCTGGCCTCTTAGAAGCAACTGTAGAATGTATATAATATGGGTTTTGAATAAAAAGAGGGGATTTCTTTGTAACACCTGGAACTGAGAACTTTTACCATCTGAAGTTCCCACAAGGGCTCTTATACACACATATATATATATATATAATATATACACACAGTTGAAACCAGAAGTTTACATACACTATATAAAAAGACACATATGCATGTTTTACTCACTGACATGAAATCAGAATAAACCTTACCCGTTTTGGGTCAATTAGGATTACCAAAATTATTTATATTTGCCAAATGCCAGAATAATGAGAGAGACAGAATTTTTTAAGGCATTTTTATTACTTTCTGCAAAGGCCAGAATAATGAGAGAGAGAGAATTTTTTAAGGCATTTTTATTACTTTCTGCAAAGTCAAAAGTTTACATACACTAGGAATACTATGCCTTTAAACAATTTGGGACAGCCCATATGATAATGTCTTGTCTTTGGAAGCTTCTTTATTGGCAACATCTGAGTTAATTAGAGACACACCTGTGGATGTATTTTAATGCACACCAGAAGCACACTGCTTCTGTGTGTAACATCATGGGAAAGTCTAAAGAAATCAGCCAAGATATCAGGAAGAGAATTGTGGACTTGCACAAGTCTAGATCATCCTTGGGTGCAATTTCCAGATACCTGCAGGTGCCTCGTTCATCTGTACAAACAATTATACACAAGTACAAACAAGATGGGAACATCCAGCCATCATATCGCTCAGGAAGGAGATGGGTTCTTTGTCTCAGAGTTGAACATGCTTTGGTCCGACGTGCATATCAACCCAAGAACAAAAGCAAAAGACCTTGTGAAGATGCTGGCGGAAGCTGGTGAGATTGTGTCATTATCCACAGTGAAACGAGTACTGTATCAACATGGGCTGAAAGGCCACTCTGCCAGGAAGAAGCCATTACTCCAAAAGAAACATATAAAAGCCAGATTAATGTTTGCAAATGCACACAGGAACAAAGACCTACATTTTTGGAGACATGTCCTGTGGTCTGACGAAACTAAAATTGAACTGTTTGGCCATAATGACCATCGATACGTTTGGAGGAAAAAGGGAGAAGCTTGGAAGCCTAAGAACACCATCCCAACTGTGAAACACGGGGGTGGCAGCATCATGTTGTGGGGTTGTTTTGCTGCAGGAGGGACTGGTGCACTTCACAAAATAGATGACATCATGAGACAAGAAGATTATGTGGCAATACTGAAGCAACATCTCAAGACATCAGCCAGGAAGTTAATGCTTGGGCGGAAATGGGTCTTCTAAATGGACAATGACCCGAAGCATACTGCCAAACTGGTTACAAAGTGGCTTAAGGATAACAAAGTCAATGTTTTGAAGTGGCCATCACAAAGCACTGATCTCAATCCTATTGAAAATTTATGGGCAAAGCTGAAAAGGCAGGTGCGAGCAAGGCAACCTACAAAGATGGCTCAGTTACACCAGTTCTGTCAGGAGGAATGGGCCAAAATTCCTACCAACTACTGTGAGAAGCTTGTGGAAGGATATCCAAAATGATTGACCCAAGTCATACATTTTAAGGGCAATGCTACCAAATACTAATGAAATGTATGTAAACTTTTGACTTTGCAGAAAGTAATAAAAATGTCTTAAAAAATTCTCTCTCTCTCATTATTCTGGCATTTGGCAAAAAATAATTTTGGTAATCCTAATTGACCTAAAACGGGTAAGGTTTATTCTGATTTCATGTCAGGTAGTGAGAAAAACATGCATATGTGTCTTTTTATATAGTGTATGTAAACTTCTGGTTATACTGGTACATGTAAACGTATATAGGGATCTCTTGTGTTTCTCCCATTTTATTTTATGGGCTGTTTTGCCAATGTGTAATCTTTATTTGTGTATGTCCTTTATTTTTGTGACCAGCACTGTGAAGCCTTTTTTCAGATTAAATGTTCAGTTAATCAGCTCTTGTCTCTGTGCTCTAATATGAACTCACTACTCTGAAGGAAGCTCAGGTAGCACACTTTACTAAAGGGTTAATTATGTATGTCTGATTATTAAGGTGATTTTATACTGCATTCTTTTGTGTTTGGGGTAACCTAAGACACCCAGATATAAAGTATTGGTGGTGGCAGCAAATTGTAGTACTGGGGTGATAGTGCAGGAGGGATTTCATGGGTTAATTTGGTGGTTTCTAGGAATAGTAACAGGTAACCAGGGGTCTGGTATTGCTAACCCTTTCACTCCCACACTCTCCCCACTGTCTCAGCATAGCTTATAGCCCTCGCTTGTGACACCCCCACATTATCGCCCCCATCATCTCCATTTCGCCCCCCATCTCCACATTTCCCCCCAATCTCCACATTGCCCCCCCCAGTGTCCATTTCCTACCTCCCTGGTGGACCAACGGCATGGCAGAAGAGGTCTGTGCCTCCTTCTGCACAGACCTCTATACTGCTGGAGCTCCCATACGGTCTTCTCAGTAATGCAGAGCGCTGGGAGATTATGTCATCTCCCAGTGCTCTGCATTACTAAAAAGATGAAGAGAGAGAGCAGCTGCTACAGGTCTATGCTGAAGAAGGCACAGACCTCAGCATGTTGAGGGGTCCTGGTGGGGGGTTGCAGGGGATGCCCGGCCCCCTGAAGTGATGGGCCCGGTCGCAGGTGCTGCCCCTATTGTTACTCCACTGCCCTTTACCCACCTCAATGCTTAATGTGCATCAAGAGGCAGCTGGGAGTTCTATCCAGCAGGTGGACTTACTTCAAAACCAAGGTGGACTCCATCCGGGATAATATACCACCTTGTATATCTCCTCCTAGCCTCCCTCGTTCCCCTCCTGGCACTCTGGACTCTTTTTCACTAGTCACGGAGGAGGAACTGACTAACCTACTATCCTCCGCTCCGTCCACTACATGCGCACTTGATCCGCTCCCCTCTCACCTCATCCAATCCCTCTCCTCCACACTAATCCCTATCCTGTTACAAATCTTCAACTCCTCCTTTGCCACCGCTACCTTTCCTTATGACTTCAAACATGCCTTAGTAAAACCTATCCTTAAGAACAACTCTTCTGACAGTAACACACCCTCTAGCTATCGACCAGTTTCTCTTCTGCCTTTTGCCTCTAAACTCCTGGAACACTTAGCCTACTCACGCCTGCTTGACTTCCTCAATGCATACAACCTGCTTGACCCTTTACAATCTGGATTTCGTAATGCTCACTCCACTGAAACTGCTCTTACAAGAGTTGTCAATGATCTTCACATTGCCAAATCTCAAGGTCACTATTCAATTCTTATCCTGCTTGATCTCTCAGCAGCTTTCGACACTGTTGATCATGCACTCCTCCTCCGCATTCTTCACTCCTTAGGAATCCGCAACACAGGACTGGACTGGCTCTCCTCTTATCTATCTAACAGATCCTTCAGTGTCTCCTCTGCCACCTCTTCATCCTCCCCCATCCAACTCTCTGTTGGGGTTCCTCAAGGTTCTGTTCTAGGACCGCTTCTGTTTTCTCTTTATACAATAACACTTGGCGATCTTATTAACTCATTTGGTCTCAAATATCACCTCTATGCAGATGACACCCAGATTTACTTATCTGTACCTCAACTCACTTCTGATATCCAGGCTAAAGTCACAGATTGCCTCTCGGCTATCTCAGACTGGATGGCTCATAGACACCTCAAACTCAATATGTCCAAAACTGAACTGCTCCTCATTCCACCTAGACCTGGCCCTGTAGCGCCCTTCCTGGTGACTGTAAATGGCACTACCATAAATCCAGTATCAGAAGCACGGTGTCTAGGGGTGATAATTGACAACTCTCTTTCATTTTCCTCTCATATTAATGCCATTACTAAATCCTGTCGCTTTCTTTTGCGTAACATTGCAAAAATCCGTCCCTTCCTCTGTTCCTCCACAGCCAAAATTCTTATAATGCAATCATCCTCTCCCACATGGACTATTGCAACATTCTTCTGTCTGGCATTCCTGCTTCCCATCTCCAACCACTTCAATCTATACAGAATGCGGCAGCACGAATTACTCTTCTGTCACCTAGGTTTGTCCCTGCCCCACTCCTCCTAAAAAACTCTCCATTGGCTGCCTATCAAACTCCGGATATCATACAAAATCTTACTTCTCTCTTTCAAGACACTTCTCTCCTTTACTCCTTCTTACATTTCCACTCTCATCTCCCGTTATACCCCATCCCGACACTTACGGTCAGCCAATGACTGTCTTCTCTCAGCTCCTTTTGTCTCTACAGCCCTGTCACGGATCAAACCTTTTTCTCTCATTGCTCCGTATCTATGGAATGCTCTACCATCCAACCTGCGCCACTGCACCTCTCTGACAACCTTCAAATCTCACTTGAAAATGCACCTCTTGGATAAAATCTCAACATGCTAGAAGGCACTGATGTTGTACAATGAATGCTCTTATAAATTATTTACATTACTGATGTTCTCTATTATCATGAAAACTAGCACTGTATTCAGCACTTGACCCTAATGTACTCTGTATGTCTCCCATTACCACTTTAGATTGTAAGCTTTCGGGCAGGGACCTCGCACCCAATGTTTCACTCTACAAAAAGCACCGGTAACCCTGTATTGTTTAAACTCTGAGATTGTAAAGCGCTGCGTACACTTGTGGCGCTATATAAATAAACATATTCATTCATTCATTCAGATGGCATGTTTGAAACTTTCTGCCTGATTGGCTGGTTATGTCTTATGTCCTTTCAGGTCCTAGCAGGACATACCTTCAATGAAGAGACTCAAATATGAAAGTACACATTGAAAGACATTTTCTGCCAGGACCTGAAAGGACAATACACATAACCATGGAAGTGAGCTGCAAATTCAAATATGGTGCCTGCTTGACAGATTTCCAGCCCGTCTGCAGATGAGTTTGAGATAGGTAAAGGGAGCAAGGCTCATATACCAGAGATTTTTTTTACTCGCGTAGAATACCCCCACTCCCCACATCTCCTGAGGTGAAAAACTCAGTATTTATCATGTTCTGCCTTTGTTTCTGTTATTCCACTATTTCTTGTTTGGCTATCTGCTCTGCTTTTTATGGTTTTGTTTTGTATTTCCTGCCTTGCTGTATCACACTTGCTGAGCCATTATCAAGCGCCAGCTCTTTGTGTCTGTGAGCGATCAAAGTGTTCCTATCATGACCTTTGCTCTGGTAGTGTTCCAAATGATCTTCCAGTGCTTTGACCCAGCTTTTCTTTGACGACTGTACTGCTTCCTGATTTGGCTCCATGTTCAGACCTTCTGTTACCGACCTAGGCTCCATTATTCAACTCTTCTCTGCTCCCAGTGTACTGTTTCTGCCCGACTGGGTCTCGGTTTTGGCTTTGTCCGAGTATTCTTTGTCTTTTGTTTGGTACCGCATTGCCCGTCCATTTCTAACCCAACCTGTCCCAATTTCCAGTGTGTCTCTCGCCTGTGTTCATGCATCGACTCCCTTGACCCCTGGTCAGACGTCAACCACCTGTCATATCTCGACTACTTTGACCACTGGTCGGACATCAACCACTAGTCGAACCCCGACCACTTTAACCACCGGTCAATCATCTACCATTTGACTACCAGACCCTCCTGTTGCAACTTCACTTGCAACACTTACTGCAGGTAGGTTCCTGTTTTGTTTGAGTATTCTGTTCTCAGTGAGTAAAATAGTATCATAGTAAATTAGGTTGAAAAAAGACACAAGTTCATCAAGTTCAACCTTTGTCTCATATCCCAGAGAGATAAGGATTATACAGCTTTCTATCACAGTGTACCTTGGCATCCGTGTTGCCAGTTACCCTCGTGCTATTTCGCTACTCTGTCTAGTGGTCACGGGTGCAGGCGCACGTTTCTGTCTCTGAACGGGGCGCTTGTTTATAAGGAAGCATTCAATTTGACTAATTGATTCCCGCCTCCGTGTAAGCCTATATTAACTTCCCATGGCCTAAGGTCAGTTGCCATTATGTGGTGTTCCTGTGATTACTTGTTAAGTTTGCTCCTTGTTGTAGCCCAGATTTGGCTTCCGTTCTCGATCCATGTATAACCCCAGCCTGTCTGACCATCCACACTGGTGCTGATCTGTGGGTCTAATTATCTCTCGCTCCATGTATGACCCTGGCTTGTCTGACTATCCACACTGGTTCTGACCTGTGGCTGTGGCTGACTACTCACTCCATGTATGACCCCAGCTTGTCTGACTATCCACACCAGTTCTGAACTGTGACTCTGGCTGTCTACTCGCTCCGTGTATCCTATACTCATTGGGCTATTTGCATTAGCAGTACTCTGGCTTGTGCTGTCCTGTCCATTTGCAACTGTCCACATTCTGGACCGCAAGGTAGTACTCCGATTCCGTTGGGTGCCTTATACACCATTGGGAGATAGAACTATAGGCTGGTTCTCTGCTCCACTCTGAGTAGTACAGGCCTCTGCTCAGTGTCAGTCTGGGTAGTGGACTTTGGCCTGTCCATTTTATGGTCTGGGGCTTTGCTGGGGAATTACTATTATTGTGTATCTTTAATAAAGGTGGTTTTACTTCAATGTACCTGTGTCTGACCTTCATTTGTACTGGTTGCCGTGACAGTACGTAAGGGCCATGAGTACTGAAGGTACAGGCAATCCACCTTCTCCGAGCATCCTGTCCAGGATGGACTCGCAGAATCAACGCATTGATCAATTGTCTTTGGCCATGCAGACTTTATTAAACCAAACTGCGCACCTTGATCGTTTTGCTCAGCAACCAGTAGCCTCCCCAGAATCGGCACTGGCTGTTCTTGCTACCCCTGAGGTTGGCGTTGCTAGAGTGTTATCTGGGTCCGCTCCATTACCTCAATACTATGAGGGTGAACTTATACTCTGTCGTGGGTTCCTTAATCAGCTGGGGATTTTTGTAGAGATGGTACCGCATGCATTTCCGAATGAGATGAGTAAAGTGGGACACTATCATGGTGCCCGTGATTCGTGCTGCTCTCTGTCTGTCACTTGCTGAGTATACGTGATTGGCTGTCTGTCTTTAGCCCTCCGCATACAGCCTTTTTAAACCCAGGGTGAGCACTTCCAGGTTGCCCTTTCGTGGTGTTTCTGACTCCACTCTGCCTGACCTGCTTATCAGATCTCTGGGCCTGTTTCAAGTGTTCCTGTATTTTGCGTTCCGGTGTTCCAGTGTTCCTGTACGTTAATGTTCCGGTGTTCCAGCGTTCCTGTGTGCCTGTATTCCGGGGTTCCTGTGCTCCAGCACTGTGCGGGTTAACTTGTACAAATTTCTGAGTCTCGTGCTCCAGCTGTCGCTTCGGCGACATTGTTCTCCTCGCTATTTGCATACACATTGATGGTTCCAGCATGCAGACGCTGGTTTACTCCACTAAACCTGGTTGCGATATACACTGTTGGTCCCAGCGTGCGGACGCTGGTTTACTCCACTAGACTGGTTGCGAGATACATTGTTGGTTCCAGCGTGCGGACGCTGGTTTGCTCCACTACCTGGTTGCAATACACATTGATGGTTCCAGCGTGCGGACGCTGGCTTACTCCACTAAACCTGGTTGCTATATACATTGTTGGTCCCAGCGTGCGGATGCTGGTTTACTCCACTAGACTGGTTGCGAGATACATTGTTGGTTCCAGCGTGCGGACGCTGGTTTGCTCCACTAAACCTGGTTGCGATATACATTGTTGGTCCCAGCGTGCGGACGCTGGTTTGCTCCATTAAACCTTGTGCGATATACATCGTTGGTCCCGGCGTGCGGACGCTGCTTTACTCCATTAAACCTGGTTGCAATATACATTGTTGGTCCCAGCGTGCAGATGCTGGTTTACTCCACTAGACTGGTTGAGAGATACATTGTTGGTTCCAGCGTGCGGACGCTGGTTTGCTCCACTAAACCTGGTTGCGATATACATTGTTGGTTCCAGCGTGCGGACGCTGGTTTGCTCCATTAAACCTGGTTGTGATATACATCATTGGTCCCGGCGTGCGGACGCTGGTT
This sequence comes from Rhinophrynus dorsalis, assembly GCA_037306005.1. Lineage (NCBI taxonomy): Eukaryota > Metazoa > Chordata > Amphibia > Anura > Rhinophrynidae > Rhinophrynus > Rhinophrynus dorsalis. The sequence continues at coordinate 97,184,467 of CM074718.1, read as the reverse complement.
TACTCCATTAAACCTGGTTGCAATATACATTGTTGGTCCCAGCGTGCGGACTCTGGTTTACTCCACTAGACTGGTTGAGATTTACACTGTTGGTTCCAGCGTACGGTCGCTGGTTTGCTCCATTAAACCTGGTTGCGCTATTTACCATTAGTCCCAACGTGCGGACGTTGGTTTGCTCCTGTACATCCAGTACAGTGGTCAGTCGCTGTCCACTTCCTTGCAGTTGTCTGATTATCCTTGACAATAGACTTCTGCTGATTAGACCTCTATACTTATGCTCTCTGCTGTCTTAGTCACCTGACAGCTGGTCTACTTGCTCAGGCTGCCCTGCCCGGTATTGGTGAGGCCGGTAGAACCTTGACGACACCATCCTGTAGGTTGCCTCACCTGGTATTGGCAGGGCCGGTAGAGCCTACTACAGTACTCCTTTGGGCTGCCCTGCCCGGTATTGGTAAGGCCGGTAGAACCTTGTATATCACCATCTTTAAGGTTGCCTTACCCGGTATTGGCAGGGTCGGTAGAGCCTACATTTTGCATGCCATTGGGCTGCCTTGCCCGGTATTGGTAAGGCCGGTAGAACCGGTATACCTCATCTCACGGTTGCCTTACCCGGTACAGGCAAGGCCGGTAGAGCCTGGCATTAAACTGTCACTTGGGTTGCCTTGCCCGGTATTTAGGCAAGGCCGGTAGAGCCTATTGTATGTTCTATTACTGTTGGTAGAACCTATTGTATATTCTATTACTGTTGTATTGTTATGTATGTTTACCCTACGGGGACTGCCTTTAACTTTTAATAAAGTTAAGTCATTTTACCAAACCTTAAGTCTGAGAGTCTTCAAAAACCGTGACAGTACGAAAGGGCCATGACCTCAGACACTAAAAGTGACGGTAATGCACAGAATATCCATTGGAGGATGGATATGCACGAGCAACGTTTGGATCAGCTAGAGGTTGCTATCCAAACTATTCTTGAACGCACAGTACTTGCAGATAAGTCCGGTGCTAACCCGGTGGTCCCACCAATTCCGACACCGGAGAATGAGTCTAAGCCCTCAGGGGCCGCAGTTAAAGGGTTAACGGCTTCTGCACCCTTGCCGCTGAGATATGACGGTGACCCTCAACTATGCAGAGGGTTTATTAATCAACTTGAAATATTTATGGAATTGACGGCGCACGCATTTCCTAGTGATCGCAGCAAGGTTGGGTTCATGATATCCCTGCTGACTGGCAGAGCATTGGCTTGGGCCAACCCACTTTGGGAAAACGCTAAACCTTGCACAAAGAATTTCTGTGATTTTGTGCAATCCTTTCGGACAGTATTTGAGCCTCCTGGTAGAACTTCCTCTGCTGCTAAACATCTCATGGAGATACAACAGGGCAGGCGCACGGTTGGCGATTATACCATTGAATTCCGCACCTTGGCAGCAGAGGTAGGATGGAATAACGAGGCCCTGTTGGCAGCCTTTGCTCAAGGATTGAGTGACCAGATTAAAGATGAGATTGCAGCTAAAGAGTTACCTACTGACCTAGATGATTATATCGAATACGTGATTCTAATTGACTCCAGAATACGTGAAAGATTAACCGCCAGAGAGCGACGAGTACGGTTAAAGAATAATGGGTCCAGTAGCATATTTTGACCCCCCCACCCCTCCCTCTGCATCCAAACCTAGTGAACTTATTTCGGAACCAAGTGAACCTATGCAGGTGGGGTTCACTAGGTTAACCAAGGAGCAGAGAAGGTATCGCAAGACACAAGGATTATGTCTGTATTGCGGCAAAAATGGTCACCTATTAAGATCTTGTCCGGTACGTCCGGGAAACGCACACACCTAGGGTACCTTGGGGGACAGGCCCTAGGTGGTGTCCAATCGTCCCCATTGTTGGGCACACTTAAACCCACCATACAGGTGGTATTGTCATGGGCACAACGCTCGGTTGAGGTTTTGGCCTTAGTTGATTCTGGTGCTGCTGGGTATTTTATGGACAATACCTTTGCTGAATTGCACAGGGTACCACGGATTGAGAGAGAAACCCCTCTTGCTATTGAAGCAATTGATGGCAGACCTTTGGAACCCGCCCAAGTTACTTTTGAAACGATGCCCTTGTCCATGACTATTGGGGCTCTTCATAAGGAAGAGCAGCAGTTCCAATTGATTAATTCTCCTCACCATGCCGTGATTTTGGGCTTTCCTTGGTTACAGTTGCACAACCCACAATTTGATTGGCAGAAATGTGAGATTTCTGCTTGGTCTCAGTTCTGTATGGATAAGTGCGTTACCCATCCTGTTAAGGTCTTGTGCACCTCCCCTTCACTACCTGATGCCTACCAGCAGTTTAGCGATGTTTTCAGTAAGGGAGAGGCTGGTGCCCTACCTCAGCACAGACGATACGATTGTCGCATAGAACTGAGTCCTGGAGCAGTACCACTGAGGGGACGCACGTATCCATTGTCTTGTGAGGAGAACCAAGCTATGGAGGAATACATAGCAGATGCCCTCAGTAGAGGGATCATTAGGAAATCTACTTCTCCAGCCGGTGCCGGGTTCTTTTTTGTTAAGAAAAAAAGTGGCGAACTGCGACCTTGCATAGACTATCGTGGGCTGAATAAGCTGATGGCAAAAAATGCCTACCCTATACCACTCATCACTGAGCTGTGTGATAGACTTAAGGGGTCCTCGATTTTCACCAAATTGGACCTAAGGGCAGCCTACAATTTGATACGTATCAGAGCCGGTGATGAGTGGAAAACTGCCTTCAATACGAGATCTGGGCATTATGAATACCTAGTCATGCCATTTGGTCTATGTAATGCTCCTGCAGTATTTCAAGAACTGATAAATGACGTTCTTAGAGATATGTTACAATCTTGTGTTGTAGTCTATCTTGACGACATACTTATCCACTCCAAAGACCTGTCACAACACATCAAGGATGTGTCTGAAGTCTTGCTGCGCTTACGAAAAAATAAATTATTCTGTAAACTGGAGAAATGCGAGTTCCACAAAACCAGTGTACCATTTCTGGGGTTTATAATTGGCAAAGACGGCATTGCCATGGATAAAGAGAAATTGACGGCAGTCTTACAATGGCCTAAACCCAAGAGGCTCAAAGCCATCCAACGATTTCTGGGCTTCGCCAATTATTACAGGAAGTTTATTAAAAACTTCTCCTCTATTGTGAAACCTCTGTCTGACCTCACGCATAAGGGAGCTAACCCATCACTCTGGCCGGTGGTTGCTGAAGAGGCCTTTGAGAAGTTGAAGGTAGCCTTTGCTGAAGTGCCTGTGTTGTCCCACCCTAATACAATACTCCCCTTTACTTTGGAAGTTGATGCCTCAGATATTGGGGTGGGGGCGGTGCTCTCTCAGCGACAGGTTAAAGGCGGTACACTCAGACCCTGTGGATTCTTCTCAAAAAAATTGACTAGTGCTCAAAGTCATTACGAGATTGGTGATCGAGAATTACTGGCCATTATCCTCGCTCTCAAAGAATGGCGTCATTTACTTGAAGGCACAAAAAAACGCCGTTTTGATCCTGACTGATCACAAGAATCTGACGTATCTTTCTGAGGCCAAGAGACTGTCTTCTCGCCAGGCCAGATGGGCACTGTTTCTATCCCGATTCAATTTCTTTGTATCATACCTGCCGGGATCAAAGAATGTTAGGGCTGATGCTCTGTCTAGACAATTTGAAGCAGAGGTTGACAGAGAGGAGGCACCAGCACCTATCATTCAACCTGATCGAATATTGGCTACCATACGTACTAGTATTACTTCACCACTAGGGGAGGTGGCCTTCTATGAGAACTGATTGTGCCAATTTTACGAATGCCTGTGCCCGTGCCAAAACCCCTAGATATCTCCCTCTGGGCTTGCTTCAGCCGGTGCCTAATGGTGAACGCCCTTGGTCTCACGTCTCTATCGACTTTATGGGAGAATTGCCCAGGTCTAGTGGGTACTCCTTCATATTGAAGGGTGGTAGACAGGTTCTCTAAAATGGCACACTTCGTACCCCTCCGTGGCCTTCCTTCGGCCAAAGAACTGGCAATGGTATTCGCTCGAGAAGTATTCGCTCGAGAAGTTACATGGAGTACCCAGGGTGCTGGTGTCTGATAGGGGGAGCCAGTTTGTGTCCAGATTCTGGAGGGCATTTTGCGAACAGATGGGCATACAGCTATCATTTTCCTCGGCATATCATCCCCAGACTAACGGGGCCGCTGAGAGGGCCAGTCAAGGATTGGAACAGTTTCTGCGATGTTTTGTGACTGACCATCAGGATAATTGGGCCGACTTGTTGCCTTGGGCAGAGTTCGCCAGGAACTGCGCAGTTAATTCTTCTTCCGGGAGCTCTCCCTTTTTTTATCAATTATGGGTTCCAACCCTGTCTGCTCCCGGATTCCTTTCAATCACAGCAGATTCCAGCTCTGGATGAGCATATAGAGCAACTCCGTTCCACATGGGCACAAGTTCAGAGGGCATTGGGCCAGTCTTTTCAGCGACATCAGCGTCATGCCAATCGCAGAAGGCTTCCAGCGGTTTCCTTCCAAGTCGGGGATAGAGTATGGCTGTCTTCCAAGAATCTAAAGCTCAAGGTCCCATCTAATAAGCTGGCACCTCGGTTCATTGGTCCTTACAAGATCATTCACAAAATTAACCCTGTTTCTTATGCCTTGGAATTGCCTGCTTCTATGCGCATTCATAATGTATTCCATGTGTCTCTCCTTAAACCTCTGGTTTGTAACCGTTATACTACCACACCTGTGATGCCAGGTCCTGTTGAAGTCGAGGGGCAGGAGGAGTATGAAGTACAAAACATTATTGATTCCCGCAGACGTAGAGGAGGGGTACAGTATATGGTGCATTGGAAAGGTTACAGTCCTGAGGATCGTTCCTGGGTAGACAGTAAGGACCTTCATGCACCCAAGTTATTACGAGTATTTCATGCCAAATACCCTCAGAAGCCTGGACCCTACTCTAGGAGAGGGGGTCTTTGAAAGGGGGGTACTATCACGGTGCCCGTGATTCGTGCTGCTCTCTGTCTGTCACTTGCTGAGTATACGTGATTGGCTGTCTGTCTTTAGCCCTCCTCATACAGCCTTTTTAAACCCAGGGTGAGCACTTCCGGGTTGCCCTTTCGTGGTGTTTCTGACTCCACTCTGCCTGACCTGCTTATCAGATCTCTGGGCCTGTTTCCAGTGTTCCTGTATGCTACGTTCCGGTGTTCCAGTGTTCCTATACATTAACGTTCCAGTGTTCCTGTACGTTAATGTTCCGGTGTTCCAGCATTCCTGTGTGCCTGTATTCCGGGGTTCCTGTGCTCCAGCACCGTGCGGGTTAACTTGTAAGAGTTTCTGAGTCTCGTGCTCCAGCTGTCGCTTCGGCAACATTGTTCTCCTCGCTATTTGCATACACATTGATGGTTCCAGCGTGCGGACGCTGGTTTACTCCACTAAACCTGGTTGTGATATACACTGTTGGTCCCAGCGTGCGGACGCTGGTTTACTCCACTAAACCTGGTTGCTATATACATTGTTGGTCCCAGCGTGCGGACGCTGGTTTACTCCACTAGACTGGTTGCGAGATACATTGTTGATTCCAGCGTGCGGACGCTGGTTTGCTCCACTACCTGGTTGCAATACACATTGATGGTTCCAGCGTGGGGACGCTGGTTTACTCCACTAAACCTGGTTGCTATATACATTTTTGGTCCCAGCGTGCGGACGCTGGTTTACTCCACTAGACTGGTTGCGAGATACATTGTTGGTTCCAGCGTGCAGACGCTGGTTTGCTCCACTAAACCTGGTTGCGATATACATTGTTGGTCCCAGCGTGCGGACGCTGGTTTGCTCCATTAAACCTGGTTGCAATATACATCATTGGTGCCGGCGTGCGGACACTGGTTTACTCCATTAAACCTGGTTGCAATATACATTGTTGGTCCCAGCATGCGGATGCTGGTTTACTCCACTAGACTGGTTGCGATATACATTGTTGGTTCCAGCGTACGGTCGCTGGTTTGCTCCATTAAACCTGGTTGCGCTATTTATCATTAGTCCCAACGTGCGGACGTTGGTTTGCTCCTGTACATCCAGTACTGTGGTCAGTCACTGTCCACTTCCTTGCAGTTGTCTGATTATCCTTGACAATAGACTTCTGCTGATTAGACCTCTATACTTATGCTCTCTGCTGTCTTAGTCACCTGACAGCTGGTCTACTTGCTCAGGCTGCCCTGCCCGGTATTGGTAAGGCCGGCAGAACCGGTATACGTCATCTCACGGTTGCCTTACCCGGTATAGGCAAGGTCGGTAGAGCCTGTCATTAAACTGTCACTTGGGTTGCCTTGCCCGGTATTTAGGCAAGGCCGGTAGAACCTATTGTATGTTCTATTACTGTTGGTAGAACCTATTGTATATTCTATTACTGTTGTATTGTTATGTATGTTTACCCTACGGGGACTGCCTTTAACTTTTAATAAAGTTAAGTCATTTTACCAAACCTTAAGTCTGAGAGTCTTCAAAAACCGTGACAGTACGAGAGTACTAAGTACTAAGAGTGACGGTAATGCACAGAATATCCATTGGAGGATGGATATACACGAGCAACGTTTGGATCAGCTAGAGGTTAATAAATAAAGTTAAGTCATTTTACCAAACCTTAAGTCTGAGAGTCTTCAAAAACCGTGACAGACTCCTGATTTCCCTTCTGTCGGGCAAAGCATTTGCAGAGCTAATCCTCTTTGGGAGACAGACAAACCTGTTATTTACAATTTCACAGAGTTTGTGGCCTCGTTTCGTAGGATCTTTGATGTTCCAGGTCGTGCAACCTCCGCTGTCAAACAACTTATGACCATCCGCCAAGGCACACGTACAATGGCGGAGTATGCAATAGAATGCCGTACTCTGGCAGCAGAGGTAGAATGGAAAAACGAAGCACTTGTAGCCGCATTCTCCCAGGGCCTATGTGACTTGATCAAAGATGAGATTGCAGCCCGTGAGCTGCCAAGTGATCTGGAGGTGCTGATTGCAGTTATCATTCTAGTAGATACCAGTATCCTGGGAGAGAACATTGTTCAAAGAACGTATGCGTAGGCCTCCATCCCAGTTATCACCCAGCTTTGTGAACCCACCCAATCCTCCCTCACCACCCATGCCTCCTGGTTCTGACTCCACTAGAGGAGAACCCATGCAACTAGGGTTTACGCACCTTTCGATGGAGGAGAGGGCTCTCCGCCGGAGGGAGGGGCTCTGTTTATATTGTGGGAAGTCTGGTCACTTGTTTTGCTCTTGTTACATCCGGCCGGGAAACTCTCACACCTAGGGATATGTAGGGGACAGACCCTAGGTAGAGTTTCACAGTCCCCAGAGACTCTTCAAGGCAAACTGATCCTTGAGTTAGTTCTGTCTAGGGCCGAGTCCTCGGTGGTTGTTCCAGCTTTGCTAGACTTAGGGGCCGCTGGGCTTTTCATTGACGCAGACTTTGTAGCCCAGCATTCAATTCTGCTGCTGCCTCACTCGTCTCCGTTGGCTATTGAGGCCATTGAAGGGAGACCCCTACAACCAGCACAGGTTACCCACGAGACTCATTCCTTGTCTGTGAGGGTAGGGGCTCTCCACGTAGAGACCTTACAGTTTCAGGTCATCCATTCTCCTCATTACGCCATTATTCTGGTATTTCCCTGGTTGCGGCTGCACAATCCGAGGATTGATTGACAAACGTGTGACATCGTATCTTGGTCCCCTCAGTGCACAAAGTCTTGCCTACAGAAGCCTATGAGAATTTTGTGTACCTCTACCTCATTACCTGCAGAGTACCAGTCCTAAAGAGAGGTATTTAACAAGGTAGAGGCCAGTACATTTCCACCTCAAAGGCCGTACGATTGTACTGCTGATCTAGTTCCGGGTGCTAGACCTCCCAGAGGTCGTGTTTATCCCTAGTAGGTGGAGGAGAACCAAGCTGTGGAGGACTACATGGCTGATGCCTTGTACAGGGGTATAATTCGCAAGTCTTCCTCTCCTGCGGGGGCAGGGTTCTTTGTAAAGAAAAAGATTGGGGAACTAAGACCATGTATCGATTTCAGGAGCATAAATAAGAATGCCTACCCCATATATTTAATCACTGAGCTGTTTGATCTGATCAAGGGCTCCATAATGTTTATTAAGCTTGATCTCAGGGCTATTTACAATCTTGTAAGAATAAAAGAGGGACATGAGTGGAAGACAGCATTTAACACCCGGAGCAGGCACTATGAATATTTGTTGATGCTCTTCGGATTTGCAACACTCCTGCTGTTTTCCAAGAATTCATAAATGATGTCTTGAGAGATTTAACTATCACAGTCTACCTTGGAGGGCTATTTAGCCTGTGCTTCGTTCCTCTGCGGCCATCTGTGCATTGCTTCATCATGAAACAGGCACTGGTTAGGATGCCTGTTTATGGGACTATTCTGTGTGGCCTAATTGGGTCACGCCTTCTCCTGCTCCTTTATAAACCTCCCTGGGCCGGGGAGTCATTGCCCTTAAGTGGTATACCTGATAGCTTCTGCTTGCTCCGTGGTGATCCGTGCCTGTCTGAGTATTTCCTCTGTGTATGACCCCGGCTTGTCTGACTACCCACATCAGTTCTGACCTGTGGCTCTGGCTGACTACTTGCTCTGTGTATGACCCCGGCTTGTCTGACTACCCACATCGGTTCTGACCTGTGGCTCTGGCTGACTACTCGCTCTGTGTATGACCCCAGCTTGTCTGACTACCCACATCGGTTCTGACCTGTGTCTCTGTCTGACTACTTGCTCTGTGTATGACCCCGGCATGTTTGACTACCCACTTCGGTTCTAACCCGTGGCTCTGGCTAACTACTCGCGTTGTGTATGACCCCGGATTGCCTGACCAGTGGCCCTGGCTACTACCCGCTCAGTGTAGCCTCCGGTTGCCTTTCCTGAGGGCCTGCTTAGTATTGCTCCTTGTACTCCTCGGCTTGCCTGACCAGTGGCCCTGGCTACTACCCGGTCAGTGTATCCTCCTGGTGCCTTCCCTGTGGGCCTGGTTACTTTCGCTCCTTGTAGTCCTTGGCTTGCCTGACCAGTGGCCATGGCTACTACCCGCTCAGTGTAGCCTCCGGTTGCCTTCCCTGTGGGCATGGTGACTCTCGCTCTGTGTAGTCCCCGGCTTGTCTGACCTGTGACTCTGGCTGCCTACTCGCTCCTTACACTACCTGCTTGGCTGACCTGTAGTCCCGAGACCTGGAATAGTTCAGTGCACAGTACAGTGTGCAGCTCCGGAGGGACCTTGGGTCCTGTTTGTATATGTCTGGGGTTCTGTGGGGGCTGTACCATTGTTGTCGTACATTATAAATAAAGGTGGATATATTTTATCTTTGTGTCTGTCCTTCTTTTGCCTACACACCGTGACATTACTGCAAAGGTGTGTTGTGGTCTACCTGGATGACATTCTCATCCATTCTCCGAACATAGAGACCCATCAGGCAGATGTGTCTTTGGTCTTACAACTGTTGAGGGAGAACAAGTTGTTCTGCAAATTGGAGAAATGTGGATTTCATAGATCCCAGGGGACATTCTTGTGTTACGTCATCTCCTCCTCCGGTCTAGCCATGGTCCCGCAAAAACTTTCTGCTGTGTTGCAATTGCCACTTCCGATGGGATTGAAATACATACAGCGGTTCCTGGGTATCGCAAATTACTACAGGAAGTTTATACAAATCTCCTCCACTGTGGTCACCCAGTGCCCTGCAAGCCTTCGAAAACCTGAAGTCCACTTTTGCCAAAGCCTACTGGAGTAGGCGTGTTGCTGTCCCAGAGAGCGGGGCCCGGTAAACCATTACTTCTGTGTGGGTTTAAAAAAAAAAAATTGTCTAAAACAGAGTCTGTATGATGTGGGCGATCGCGAACTGCTTGCCATTATTCTCTCTCTAAAGTAATGGCGGCACCTACTAGAGGGAACTAGCATTCTGATTCTGACAGACCACAAGAATCTCACATATCTCTCTGAGGCTAAGAGGGTATCTCTACGCCAGGCCAGATGGGCCTTGTTCCTGTCAAGGTTCAACTGTGGTTTCTTACCTCCGGGATAATAAGAATATTAAGGCGGACGCCCTTTCCCAGCAGTTTGGGGCAGATTCCGAGGAGGAGAGTCCTCCAATTCTTATCATTCCCTCCGATCGGATACTGGCTACTATTCGCACGAGTATTACCTCTCCATTGGGAGAGGAGATATTGGCCGCTCAAGCCTCCGCCCTAGTTGACAAGCCAAGTGGGAGATGCTTTGTGCCTGAGTCTCTACGTACGAAATTATTAGAGAAGTACCATCCCTCGAGGGCAGCTGGCCACATTGGTAGAGACCAACTCATATGGTCCATGTCTAGACTTTTCTGGTGGCCTAGTCTGAGAGCAGACTGTTCTGCGTTTGTGTCTGCTTTTTTGACTTGTGCCCAGACCAAGACCAACAGACACCTTCCGGTGGGGCTTCTTCAATCCATTCCGAATGGGGAACGACCTTGGCCTCACTTATCCATTGATTTTATGGTCGAACTGCCAGCCTCAGAGGGGAATATGGTCATCCTTATTATAGTAGATCGATTTTCTAAGATGGCTCATTTTGTACCTCTGAAGGGACTTCCCTCCATGAGGGAGCTGGTCGAGATATTTGCCAGAGATGTAGTGCGTCTCCACAGTATACCCAAGGTGGTGGTCTCAAATCGCAGGAGTCAATTTGTGTCTCGTTTTTGGAGGTCTTTTTGCAGACAGATGGGCATCCAACTCACATTCTCCTCGTCTTACTATCCTCAGTCTAACGGTGCTGCAGAGAGGTCTAATCAAACGTTGGAACAGTTCCTCCATTGCTTCATATCGGACCATCACGTTAATTGGGAGAACCTGTTACCGTGGTCTGAGTTTGCCAGGAAATCTGCCGTGAATTCTTCCTCTCAGAACTCCCTGTTTCTGATAAATTATGAGTTTCAACCGGAATCTTTGGAGGTACAGAACATTCCAGCTCTGGACGAGCATTTGAGGGCACTTCGCTCCATTTGGGTGCGGGTTCAGAGATCCCTGCAAAAGTCCACGCAACGCTATAAGAGACAAGCAGACAGTAGATGGTTGCCAGCTCCGGTTTTCCAGGAGTGAGTGTGGCTATCCTCTCACAACTTTAATCTCCAGGTGCCTTGTAGGAAACTGGCTCCTCGTCTTCTAGGCCCCTTTCGGGTTCTTTGTAGGGTTAACCCTGTAGCCTACGCCCTGGAACTTCCAGCTAACATGCGCATTTCTAATGTGTTTCATGTATCTCTACTTAAACCCTTGGTGTGCAACCATTACACTACTGTTCCTGTCCATCCGAGGCCTGTCAGAGTGATACAGTTACCTAACTCCAGCTCCGCTGTTGACGATGACGCAGGAGGCATCGATATGTCGCCATCGCTTCCTCCCAAAAGTCGCTGATGGTTCCAGGTTTGGGCGTGCTTGGCAGCGCTATTGGCCGTCTGTGTCCTCTTGCTAGCTGGGTTTGGTACTCAAATTGACGCAGGTGCAGGCCGTGAGTTTGACGCATCGTGGCAAGATGCTTCATTCACAGGTGCGAAGCAGCAGAATGACGACGGTCCTTGTTTTATGCTGTGGTTGCTGAATACTCCTCCCAGCTACCTCCTGGACTGGGCTTTAAAGGGGAACTGAGCCAATTCTCAGTTGCCCTTGCTTTGTTGTTCAACTCAGTTCATTTCTCTTGGGCTCTGTGTATGACCTGGCTTGTCTGACCATCCATCCTGGTGCAGACCTGTGGCTCTGTCTGACTATTCTCCTGCCTACTCCCTGTATATAGTACACACCCAATCTGGTGCAGACCTGTGGCTCTGGCTGACTACCTGTACTGTGTATGACCCGGCGTGTCTGACCATCCATCCTGGTGCTGACCTGTGACTCTGACTATTATCCTGCCTACTCCCTGTATATAGTAGACACCCAATCTGGTGCAGACCTGTGGCTTTGGCTGACTACCTGTACTGTGTATGACCCACCTTGTCTGACCATCCATCCGGATGCTGACCAGTGGCTCTGACTATTCTCCTGCCTACTCCCCATATATAGTAGACACCCAATCTGGTGTGGACCTGTGACTCTGGTTAAGACTTACATTTCGGATTCACAGATTGAGACTGGGTTCTCCCCCTGTTGCGTTCCCTAGGGGTGTTTCCTTCTTTGGACTGACTGCAGACATGAGTCAGGCTGTCTCTTGCTGCGTTCCTACTTGCCTTCCGTTTACAGAGACTACAGGGGCGTGTGCCAGTCTCTGGTAGAGGCTCCCTCATTTAGGCAGACTTCTATTCCTGACAGAGTTGCTGACCTCTAGTGGGACCTCTTCTGCTACTCCATAATTATTGCCTGTTGTTATTCCTTGTTATTGAGTTTTCTTATTGTATTTATTTAATAAATTGTTACCTTTTACTATACCGTTCTGAATCCTGAATTATTCTTGGGAAACCGTGACACAGAGTTGGTGACCATGAGGCATATGAGGTGCAAAATATTTTGGACTCGCGTAGAATCAGAGGCCAGGTGCAATATCTGGTGCATTGGAAGGGCTATGGCCCAGAGGAATGCTCCTGGGTGGACAAGAAGGACTTCCATGCTCCAGCTCTTATCCGTGCGTTCCACTCCCGCTTCCTCACTGGTTCTAACCCTCATCCGCGGGGGGATAGGTCGTTAAGGGGAGGGTACTATCACAGTGTACCTTGGCATCTGTGCTGCCACTTACCCTCGTGCTATGTTGCTGCTCTGTCTGGTGGTCACCGGTGCAGGCATGCGTTTCTGTCTCTGAACGCAGCAGTTATTTATACGCACGCATTCAATTTGACTAATTGATTCCCACCTCCGTGTAGGCCTATATTAACTTCCCAGGGCCTAAGGTCAGTTGCCGTTACGTGGTGTTCCTGTGATTACTTGTTATGTTTGCTCCTTGTTGTGACCCTGATTTAGCTTCCGTTCTCGCTCCGTGTATGACCCCGGCCTGTCTGACCATCCACACCGATGCTGATCTGTGGCTTTAGTTATCGCTTGCTCTGTGTATGACCCCGGCTTGTCTGACTATCCACACCAGTTCTGACCTGTGACTCTGGCTGACTACTCGCTCCGTGTATGACCCTGGCTTCTCTGACTATCCACACCAGTTCTGAACTGTGGCTCTGGCCGTCTACTCGCTCTGTGTATCCTATACTCATTGGGATATTCGCATTAGCAGTACTGTGGCTTGTGCTGTCCACTGCTCAGTTTGCCAATGTCCCCCTTCTGTACCGCGCGATAGTACTCTGATTCCGTTGGGCACCTTATACACCATTGGGAGATAGAAACATAGGCTGGTTATCTGCTCCACTGTGAGTAGTACAAGCCTCTATTCAGTGTCAGTCTAGGTAGTAGACTGTAGCCTGTCCGTTTTATGTTCTGGGGCTTTGCCAGGGAATTACTTTTATTGGGTATCTTTAATAAAGGTGGTTTTACTTCAATATACCTGTGTCTGACCTTCATTTGTACTGGTTACCGTGACACTTTCCTGCTGCCAAATAAGTTAGTCTATAGTAGCTGCTGTTTCTTGGGTTGTCATCCTCTGGTCGGCGCTAATCTGGCCAGCATCTATAGTCCAGCCTAGGCTGCAGCAAGGCAACTCAAGAGCAGCCACTGCCCGCCAGCAAAGCTCTCCATCCAGTGCTCTCAAGCATCTATCTCACTGAGACCTCCCTAACAGTATTCTCTGTATTGTCAATTGTTGTTACTTTTATATTGATAGTAATAGCAGTCTGTCACTATTTTGTGAAGCTATCTCTTTACAAAGCTATACTCCGGCAGCTTACACTGGGCGCTTACCTTGGTTGCCAGATAATCACAGTATTATAACCAAGACTTAACAATTTATAAGCAAGTTCTGTTGGACATGGTCTGAAATAGTTAAGCTATATACAGTGTACACCACTGTACGATCCATTAAGAAAAGCAGCTTGAGTCTTGAGCACATTGTGAAGACTTCTTGAGCATCCAGTGAGTTAAAACTGACATATAGGCTGTATATACATTTTTCAGATTGCAGAAAGTTTATGGATTGTGTAATTCATCCATTCCCTCTTTCAGCTTCTTGGCTGATTTCATGGATTGTTGGCGGTTTTATGTTCAAATCAATTGTATTATGTCTGAGAATGGTTAGCTCTAACAAATCTATAAACTATAATGTGCATGTTTTTTTCAACAATAAGTTTATGCCTTCATGTCTGTTACTAATAATGATGCAAAGAACATATATAATGAGAAATGTATAGATAGATCTAATTTAAAGGGGTCTTAATTGTGGATATATAAACAGAAGGTCATATCGATTAGGTAATGTCATTTTACAGTACGGTAATATTTCTACCATCCCTGCTGCCTCTGCAGATCTTTATTAAATCTATGAACAGGTGTCTGCTTAAGAAAAAAAGTGATCAACTAGAAGCAATAGCTTAAAGGGATAGTAATACTTTAATATTACTAATCCCCATAGTGTAGCTATTTCAAGAAGAATTCAGTTGCCCCCAGTGTCATCTCTGAAACCTTTAGGGTTTGAGAGATGACAGTAAGCAAAGTTCCACCCTCCTTCCCCCTTCCCTGAAGTCAGTGTTGTACTGACTGCAGGGATATCCGTTTTTATTTTCATCAGGCGGCTCTGCAGCAGAGCCGAGATCTTGTTAGTAAAAAAAAAAAATATTTCACGGAAACGGTCTTCTACGTGTGCTTGCAAACCATGCACAAACAAAGCACACATAGAAGACCGTTTCAGTGAAATAATTATTTTTTACTAACGTGATCTCGGCTCAGCTGCAGAGCTGCAAGCCTGTCGTATGACAGACTTTCCCTGCAGTCAGTGCAACGCTGACTTCAGGGAAGGGAGAGGGAGGGGGGAACTTTACTTATGGTTATCTTTCAAACCATAAAGGTTTGAGAGATGAACCTGGGGGCAAATTAATTATTTTCTAAAAAGCTACATTATGTGAATTAGTAATATTAAAGTATTACTATCCCTTTAAAGGACAGTTATCATGTTTTACAAAATCTGCTCCTATTTTATTTAGAAAATGTTTTACCATTTACTATTGTATATCTGTTGGCATTTTAAGAAGAGATATAAGCATAACTTTCTTAAAGAGTATATTAAAAATGACAACTAATTAATATGTTCTTGTCTAATTATTTTTTCTAAGAAACACTGTTTTCTTTACATTTTTTAATTAACTTTTTATTAAATTTTGCATTATGCAACAAGGAAAAAAATAAGCACATGAAGGTGCACATACACCGCAGGTACATTTGAATCATACATGAGGTGACATTCTCAAAGAAAAAAGCAAATACAAAAGTAAAATCATACCAAAATCATATAGTACAAGAATCGGCACTAATATCAAATACAAAATGTACAATATAGATCTAAAATAATAAGTAAAAGTAAATAAATATATGGTGGTAACATAGTCTAAAAGGTTCACTACCAAAATACCACCCACTTTTGGGGCGACCAAATAAACAGTGCATTAAACATGTTGCCAGCATGAAAAGGGTGACATGAGAATCTCACCCGCATCAAAAGTGCGAGATTCTCATGTCCAAGCTTAAGCGTTGCTCATTCCAGCACCCGCATCAAAAGGGCTACATTCTCAAAAACATACCATCAAGGCAGAACAGTTGTCCGAGGATATCACTCCCGCTCTCCTTCCCCTCAGTGTCCGTGGCTCATAATAATAAAAAAGTTCTTACTGTAGTTGTCCCATTTTGCCCCAGATATGTCTCTTGTACTCTGCAGTCCAATCTGCTAGATTTTACATGAATATGTACTCCACGCCATAGAGATTTAGAACTAAGCACCCACACTTAGTCTTTGGAGTTCAACTTTCCATTTGATGCTCTATGTGACTCCTTTGCATCTCCTACATTCTACTACTGGACTATATTTCCACCATATGCTTAGTTACTTTTACTTATTATTTATAGATCTACTAGTATAAAAGCCTGTGTACACGGGCCAAGGTCCAGGTAATGTTAAGTGGCCATTACCTCACTGCTCCACGCAATGCAGTCTTGCTCAGTAGAGACTGCCCGAATCCACGCAGTCTCTACTGCGCATGACGGCTTCTGACAAACATCACTAGTGTTTTATTATGTAGGATACTGAACACTTGTATTTCATATTAGTGCAGATTCTTGTACTATATTGTTTTAGTATGATTTTACCATTGTTTTTACTTTTTGCTTTGATGAATATATATATATTTGAATACATTACTTTAATACTATAATTAGTATACTTAGTATTGCACTGTCCTATCACTTCCCTTTTTTATATTTTACATGTAGCTTGTGTCACAGTGGTGGAGCTACAATACATGAGTTTAAGGACAAGCAGCAGAGGGCTATAAGGGCCATACTTCTTTATTATTTCAGGGATGATTACTATTGTTATTAGAACTGCTAGTCCTGTATGTCTGCATTAAAACAGAGTGGCATTTCAGTTTGGGCTTATTGATTTCCTCTATCCCACCTTCAATGCCATACAGTCTGTCAATCAGTCAGTCACAGGAGCACTGGACAGCTATGTAATATTCATAGGATAGGCTGAAATGTAAGTTCTCTAAGTTCCATCCATCTGGTGTACCTAAAAGTGAGAAAAAGGGCACGAGTAGAGCACATACAGGAGATTACCTCCTGCATATTTACATGTAGGACAATGATCTAATTGATTTACCTCTATAATCTTAGCCAAGGTTGGGGGAATATAAGAGCTATATAAAATGTGATAGACTAGCTCATGGAAATACATTGCTGACATCTGATGAAAGTGTATAGAAGATTGTCTGTAGTAATATCCAGTAAATCCAAGAGACAGAAGATATTTATATATGTGTGGACCATTGAAAAACTGAATTGTTGTAGGCTGTTTGAGCAAGCAATCAAATGAGTGTAATTTTAGGAAAGCTAAATCCACAATTTGATTTCGGTTGGTCTGGTAGTGTGGATCTTTCCCCTTTCCAAATGAAGCCCTAAAATTTGTGATGGATATTTTTCATGTCAAAGTTTGTGATGAAAAGAGGTAACATTTGAAGTGTATGCAATATACAGGAGATTAAATTATTTTATGAAATTAATTCTGTCTATAAGAGGGAGAACTTTTATTAGATTAATTCTGCCTATATGAGGGAGACATTTCCTATTTAGAAATGTAGCTCTGGACTAATATTTATGTGGTTACAGTTGGTCAGGAGATTTAGGAATGTGCATGCATATGAATTTTATAGCATCTTGAAGCCATTTAAAGGGGAACTTATTTGGGTATAATGAGGGATCTGATTTTTCTAGATTAATTCTAAAGCCAGAAATCTCACCAAATGATTGTGATTTCTGATGTATGGCTGGTAGTGCTGTGTGAGGGATGTTAATGTATAGCAGCATGTGACCTGAGAATGCAGAGACTTAATGTTCCGTGTTGCATATGAATATACCTCTGTGAATCTCCAGCTGCTTGATCTGTCTTATTAATGGGTCAAGTGCCATACTGAAGTGGAGAGGTGATAGGGGGCATCCTTGTCTGGTTTCCTTATAAAGAATGAACAAAGGGGCACTAAGTAGGATTGTCCCCTCTCCCCCACTTTTATTCATCTTAGGCCTAGAACTGTTGGCAGCCTACATCAGGAACAGCCCAGACATTTTGCCATTTTGATTGGTGATTCGACCTACAAACACTCGCCGACGATGTTTTATTAACAGTTTCTAAACCTCTTACCTTTCTACCTAACATCACGGTAACTCTCCCACAATTATTACAAACTTGATGCAGCGGCTCTATCTTGATGCACCTGGTTGGAAGTAGCAACACCAACACCACTAATAAAACTGCAACAGCAATATGTTCCAGGCAAGGATGATGGGTTCATCTGCTAGATAGGTGCAAAATGGAAGCATCCCTATCATCAGTATTTATTCTTACAATTTAAAAGTACCTGAAGTCTTCTGGCCATATGCTAAGACAAGGAGAGACTAGTATGACATAGACGCTCAGCTATAATGGAATCCACAGACAGAATCACGCATTTCGCGCAAAGAGCGCTTATTCATGATCTCCAGACAGTGTCAAAATGAACCGCCTTGCCTTTTAAACCCTAAACAACCAATCAACATCCCTCATTCCAAGCGGACCTGGTAGAAAACCGTGTTCACATACCACGTGATGAGCAAGACCCAATAAGAATGAAGAAACCAGAGAGGCCATTACCGGATTTGAAACATGTAATCAAAAGCATCTCAACCGGTATCACCTCAAAACAGACCGATGCAAACCATGTCTGCATATCACGTGTAAAATACCAACCAGTCCGAATGAGGAATAGAATGTAAACAAACATACATATATATGTATCCCATCACTCGATCTCATTTAAAACAAACTTAAAATAACTAAATGCACATTGTATCATGCTAATCAGATGCTCATACCAGCATCCAAAGCACTTAAAGATACACAGCTCCACAGTCCTACACTCATCTGCTCACTATAACCAAAGACTTCCAGACAGAGAGATGGCCCATACTCAGTCCTCGTCTATAGTTATCACTGTGGTTCACTGCGTGTGTGCAAAGTTTACAAAAATCGCACACACAGGACCTAACCCCTGCCTAGCGAGCTAGAGAGAGAGTGCACTGCAGACCATCAAAACTTAACCCTTGAGCGACAAAAATAACTATGACACAAATAGTGTATATGTTTGGAAGAATAGTTTTTCCTCAAGGTATAGGAGAAATTCACAAAGATCTATCTTGAAGTCACAGCCTCGTCCCAAGAGGGTCAGTTTCTCAGAGATGGAAGATACTGACCATTTGGAGGTGAAGGCTACAGAACTATCCTTGATCTCTTCCTCCTCTCCCTCTTTTTTTATTGCCCAATCGAGGGGACCAAGTGGCAAAAGTATTCACAACGGATATGGAAGAAGAAAACGAAAAATTGATAATACGACCGCCAAAAAGATCCTCCTCGAGGGCAAAGAAGGGAACAAAAACATATCTTGTGTTATACAGCTAATGCCCAACTCCAACAGCGGGAGCATAGGCTATTACTGCTAACCAACATGGAGCACCAAATGTATGAGTAACATCCACTATCTGAGCAAAAAGTTGTTATATTTATTCCACACTAAGGGCTATACAGAATCATAGTCTTCAATGTATTAGACCCGTGCTGTGATCACTTTCTTTTTATAGGGTCCAGTGGCCCCAGAATTTAAACTAAAATTTTGGCAGTGCTGCATTATATATCAGACAGAACAAAACTGCTTCAGGGAAGGAAAGATAAAAGCATGGTAGAGTCGTCTATAGTAAGAACTGGAGCAATTCTGTAGCACCATATATAAACAAAGAATACACAAATTCCAATCGATTTAAATAAATATTTTAACCCCTTGAGTGCTAGAGAGGTCTTACAATGCATTGGAAACCTCTCTACCATTCAAGGGGTTAACATCTGCATTCAAATCAATATGGACCAATTGGTTTGCTCCAGAATTGCTCCAGATCTACATAGTACAGATGTTTAATTAGGTAAGAGTTAGTTGGGAAGTTGTATAAATGTGAAATTGGAGATAGCATGTAGCCTGGTCCATTAGAGGTTAAGAATTAGTTGGTGAGCCATAACTGCGGATGTATAAGCTAAAGGTCATATTGATTAGGGCATGTAATTGTATAGTATTATAGATAGGATTTGTACAATGCTTGCTGCCTCTGCAGGTGGTTTTATTCCACGGACACTCTCAACAATGTTACAACAGGGATATGTTTACTGGGTTACATATGGGACTGATTTTTATAAAATATCAAGTATCCTTCTCTGTATAAATAGTTATTTGAGGACTAGAGATGTCATTTTGTATTATTTTAGCAGGTTGCATTGCATTCACACAGTTCCTCCGCTGGATTTCCCATTAGGTAGCGCAGACAACAGCCTAGAACTCCAGGGGCGTTATGCACTAAGGTGCGATAAAGAGGTGATAACGCAGAGATAACTTCTCCAGTGATATAATTTGTCCAGTTCCTATATTATTCTATACAGCCTGCGCAGTAAGATCTCGAAAGTTGGAGAAATCTTTGTGCATTGACTCTATAGAATAACATAGGTGTTATAATTGTTTCTCCACTTTATCACTCCTTAGTGCATCTCCCCCCTGATTTTGAGTGGTGTCTCCGCAATGTTGGCTGCACCCACATTCTGATTTATGGCATGCCCACATTTTAAGCTATGGGTGTAGCAACTTGTTCTGTGCCATTCACCTTTACTATTAACATAACTGGGATACTTTTTGTCCCAGTCCTCCAGATGTCCACTAAAGTCGTGTCAGTATCCAAATGACGTGAGTCACTAAATAAAGTGGGAAAGTGGGTGGGTCTTGATATGGTGGTTGAGATTGGAAGGAGATTGAGATTGCTTGCATATTATAGGCTGAGGGTACTTTCCGTGCACTGGTAAATGCTCAAGAGTTTTTTTTTCTGCAGATAAATATTTTTGGGATTTTTTGCAGATTAATATGAGCAATTTTTCTCAGATTTCCACTGATAAATATACAAATGATTAAAACCTTGACAATTATTGGGAAAATGTACATTAAAGGGGGACATTCACCTATTAAAAAGTTGTTAGCATAGGTTTAGTTATTCAACTAGTTTTAGGAAAGGTGTGGGAGGGATTTCTCACTTACATACTTTTAAAGATATTTAATCTTCTGTGCTGTGCCGATCAGCATAATGCGACACCCTGAATCTGTGGCACAGCTCTTCTTCTCCAAAAAAACTCCCTCCCAGCTGCCCCAGGGTGCGCGTTCACGCTTCCCTTTGGTGTGGTGTGAATGGCTTCTAACATTACATCAAGCTCCGTTTGCAACCTCAGAATAATGTTAACCGGAGCTTGACGTAACAATAGAAGCCATTCACACCACACCGAAGGGAAGCTTGAACGTGCTTCCTGGGGCAGCTGGGAGGGAGGTGGGAGGAGAATTAGGAAGTGGAGAAGAGATGTACCTAAGATTCAGCGTGCTGCATTGAAGATTAAATATCTTTGCAAGTATGTAAGTGAGAAAAAAACACACATTTCCTAAAACTACTTGAATAACTAAATCTATGCTAAAAACTTTAAGAGGTGATAGTTCCCCTTTAAATAACTAATGTTTTTATGTTTTGCACACCTTACTGTTAAATTAAGGGTTAATGTGCCTTTGTGAGTTTACCTTTGCATCTGTTTGTTAGCTACTGTACCTTTGGGGCGTATATATTATACATCAAGGGTGTCTAAATGTTTTTCCTTTAGGGCTACGCACTGAGAAAATAATGAATCAAGGGCCACATACCGCTAAACAATAATGGTGTTATAGACCAGAATGCACAAAATAAGAGCTAAAACATTGCAATTTTGGAGCAAACCATAGGGTTGAAATAACAATTCTGCTAATTCCCATTTGATCTGAAGACCACTCTACAATTTGAAGTATTAACCCCTTTAACTGCCAGAGGGGTGCACAACGCATTGCAAAGCCTCTCTGGCACTCAAAGGATTAAAACCCCCATTTAAATCAATAGGATTTTTATGTAGCCCTATGATGCAGTTGGTTTGCCCTAGAACTGCACCTCTTTGGCTATAGAAATGCAGCACTACGGGTTTTATTCACAAAAGAAAATAATTCTAGAGCAAACCAATTATACCACAAGGGAGCAAACCAATTATAATGCAAGGAAGAAATAAATCCATTCATTTAAGTGGTGTTTTGACCCCTCCAATACTAGAGAGTTCTCAGAACAATGAAAGTTTGGGAAATTAATCTTTTTCCCTGTGTTTCAAATGGTTAGCTTCAGAATTGCTCCTTTTTTGTGGATAAGACCTCAATTAATGTACAACTGAAAAGCTAAGCAGGTGCAGTTCTGGAGCAAACCAACGGAAGGGGGCGGTAAACCCCACGAATGCTAAACACATTGGTCCTTGCTGAACACAGTGATAAGAGGTAGAAATTTGGAGGATGTAGCTTATGCATTGGATACCTTTCTGGCACTCAGAGGGTTAATGTAGCTTAGTAAATTCACTCTAGGCAGGAGTGGGGTCATCAATCGGTTCCAGTGCCCGACTGAACCCTTTCAGTGCCAGAGGGTACGTAAAGCATTGCAAAGCAATGCATTGCATATCCCTCTAGCACTGAAAGGGTTAACATGAATCACCATTGTATGTTCATGCCAACGTTGTAATGACTGTAAATGAGTTGGTATAGGGTAGCAGCCTTACTGAATACAACAGTGATATATACTTTTCTCTGTCGTCCAATACAGGTTACTGGTAACTCTGGGTAGGCGATCTGCCCCTTTAATTTAGGCAGGAACAATTCTAGAATTGTATGCAGGGGGTGGAGCCTACCTTCCCTCGCTGGCTGCAGCTAGTCAACCAGCTCCAGTAAGATCTGTTCCTTGGTGAAGATAACACAGGCAAGAGAACAGTTCTGCTATAGTTTTATACATTTTTTTTATTTTTCTGTTAGAAATGGAATACCACCATTAGGCGGATTACCATAACTGACAGTGCCCATTGATGTGGCCAACTCTGTATCCAGGTGCTTTTTGTGGACCTTAAGCCCTGGGGGAAAAATCTTAGGTTCAAGTTCTTTCCTCAGGAGTTGCCCACCAAGGCTTCTTCTTAATACATGGCAGTCTGAAGACAGAAGATCTGCAGGAAAGGTGAGCAACCCTTTGAGTGCTGCAGGTCCACATGTCCCACAGTGCCCCTCCACACAAGGGATTTTCCTTTGGAGTTCTTATTGCACACTCCGGCACTCATTGGGTTTATCTGCATGTCTGTTGAGTGTTTTGGAGCAAGTTTCTATGGTAACTTAACCCTTTAGCTGCTGGGTTTGCATCTTTTGGGGGTTTATTGTCACTTTCCCTTCTGGGTTCAGTGTTTTTTGGGTCTGCTAACATGTTCTAGTGATGTTTCATGTAATTTTAATTCACAGTTTCAACTTTGCAAAATTTATGTTCCGTTTTACCGCATAGATGCCATTGCTCCATTCACTTCTATGGGACTGCACAGTCTGGGACATATCTCTGCAACCGCTCAACGTAGCGACTTCAGAGATGGCTCATTTTAATTGTCTGCCCTTGTTCTTTCATCCGGTTCATGTTTCAAGTGTTTTGGGGGGCTCAGCGGGCTTCGGACACTGTTGGGGTACTTTTTCTAGGGAAACTACATTTCCCATGAGCGCCTGCTTTGCGAGCTCGTTTCTGATTGGCTCCCACCACGGCAGCTATTTTGTGCCTTTTCTAGGACGAGTATCCTACGCAGGGCTTGGACTCTCCTTCTCTTCTCTGCAGATTAACCCTTCACCTGCCAGTTAAGTGTATTTTAGCAAGTTCTGGGGTGAAACTTTAATCTTACACACTGTAATTGGGTGCTTCTTTATACTAGAACATTTTTGACACTGTGAGAATGTCTAATCCGTTGAAGCTTGGGGCCAGGCCTAAGACTAAGGACGCTGGGGTCTCTGTGTCCCCTATTGCGCATTGCTCCTCATGTCATTCAGGGTTGCCTAGAGAATTCTCAGGACATTTATGCCCAGCATGTTCTAATGTCCCTGAGTTTCTTCCAGGGACCTCCATTAGAGCCAGTTTGGGTGCAAGAGTTCAAGGCTGCTACTAGGGACCTTCGGTCTACATTGCAACTCTTTCCATCCCAGTTACAGGGAGTCTTCCATTCCTGGCAGACCCCCTTCCTCAGGCAGATCTTCCCTCCCCAAACCGCAGGGAGTACCTAACATATCAGATTCCTCTAAGGAGGAACTGTTAGTGGATTCAGATGTTGAGGAATGTTCTGCTGTGGACTCCTTTCAGTTTTTTAGGGACCCCTTTGAGGCTGAGCCTGAGCCCTTGACTGAAGGCCTGATCAGGGCTGTCTTGACTACCCTAAACATTCCCTTAGTTCAGGAGGTTTCTTCAGATCCCACTGATGTGTTTCAGGAGCCTAAAAAGCCCCTTACTTGTTTTCCACCTAACCCCACTCTTGACCGCCTTGTGTCTGATGAGTGTAAATCTCAGGACAGGAAACCTTCTGTTTCCAAGAAATTTGCCAAGCTTTATCCCTTTTCTGAGGCGGCACTTGCTCAGTGGGTTCATCCTCCCAAAGTGGATGCTCCTATTTCCAGGCTATCTAAGTCTACTGCCTTGCCAGTTTCTGACACCTCTGCTCTGAAAGACTGGACTGACAAGAAACTTGAGGTTTCCCTCAAGTCCATTTTTGCTACTGCTGGTACCGCCATGCATCCAGCGTTCACTGCGGCATGGGTTAACCAGGCCATTGCGGTCTGGACAGAACAACTCAACCTGGCTGTCCATCAGGGTGCTCCTACTTTGGATATGTTGTGGCTTCTCGCCAACATTTCTGAGGCCCAGCACTATGTTTCTGCTGCCTTATTTGATGCCATCAGTTTGGTGGCTACGGTTTCCACCATGTCTATGGTTGCCAGGCGAGTTCTTCGGCTCAAGATCTGGTCTGCTGACACTGCTTCTAAGAAAGCCTTGCTCTCCTTGCCTTTTCAAGGCACGTCATTGTTTGGGCCAGATCTTAAGGATCTGTTTAGTGAGGCCATAGGGGGTAAAAGTACACTTCTGCCTTTGGTCCCCAGGAAGAAAACTCCTCTCAAGCGTAATCGTTTTTTTTGTTCCTTTCAGACTGAGACACGTCCGGCGAATCAGGCGGTCCCCGCAGCTCCACGTGCCTCCTCCAAGCCCAAGCAGCAATGGAATTCCAAGGTCTCCTCCAAGCCTAAGGCTTCCAAGCCTTCTTCAGCATGACTCACCGAGCCCAGGTCCCTACTCTGCTGTGGGTGGCTGTCTGCATCACTTCCACAGCGTCTGGGAGGATTCAGTGGTGGACCCATGGGTTTTACAGGTGGTGGCGGAAGGATACAGGATCCCTTTCGTCTCTCTCCCTCCTTTTTGCTTTTTTCCTTCTCATACGCCCCAGGGCGCAAAGAAACGCCATCTGTTCAATGGCGGTATACAGGCCCTTCTGGACAAGGATGTTCTAGAGCCGGATCCAGTTCAGGACAGAGGTATGGGTTTTTACTCAAACCTCTTTGTGGTCTCCAAAAAGGACGGCGGGTGTCATCCCATTTTGGATTTGAAGGATCTCAAATCCTTTGTGAACAGGGCTCATTATCACCAGGAGTCCCTAAGGACGGTGATTGCTGCTATGTCCCCGGGGGAATTCCTTGCCTCTCTGGATCTTCAGGATGCGTATCTACACTTCGCCATTCATCCAGAGAGCCAGCAGTATCTCAGATTTGCCTGCGACCAAGGGCACTTTCAGTTTTCAGCTCTTCCCTTTGGTCTGACTACAGCTCCTCAAGTCTTCAATCGTGTCCTGGGAGCCTTAGTGTCCATCCTCCATCGGAACGGCATCAGAGTCACTTCGTACATAGACAACCTGCTTCTGAACGCACCTTCTTTGGAACTTCTCCATCTGCAGCTTCAGGACTGCATTAATTCACTCACCCATCACGGGTGGATCATCAACATGGACAAGTTGTTCCATCCCAGCGTCTGGTCTTCCTAGGCCTTCTCTTCGACACTCAGCAGAGCATGGTGTTTCTCACGGACAAGGTAGCTAACCAGATCGCCCACAGGGTTTCTGCTGTTTCCGTTCAAGATCCAGTTCCAGCCAAGAAGCTGTCCTCTCTAGTGGAGAAATTCATCTCCACCATATAAGTGGCCCCATTTGCCATGGCTCACACCAGGGAACTCCAGAGGTTTGTGATCCAGGTGTGCAGGGATCAGCCGGACCTTCTGGAGACGTCAGTGTTCCTTCTTCTTCACGTGGAACTGAGTTTGTTGTGGTGGCTCGACCTCTCCAATTTGCTGAAGGGCAAGTCCTTCCTGATATCCTTCTGGACCACGGTGACGACGGATGCCAGCCTCTCCGGCTGGGGAGCGGTCCTGGGTTGCGCGAGTGCTCAAGGTCGGTGGTCTCCGAAGGAATCTCTCCTTCCCATCAACGTGTTGGAGCTTCAGGCGATATTTCATGCCTTTCGTCATTGGACACCCCAGCTGGGTACCCTGGTACCCAGTCCGGGTACAGTCCGACAATGTGGCTTACATCAACAAGCAGGGCGGAACAAGAAGTCTCGCCGCTTGGTTAGAGGTCAAGGCTATTTTGTCCTGGGCCGAAGAACACATTCCTGCCATATCCGCAGTGCACATTCCTGGCGTAGACAACGTCATGGCAGACTTCCTCAGTCAACACACAGTGGACAGCAGCGAGTGGGAGCTGCACCCAGAGGTGTTCAACCTCATCGTTCTTGCATCGACCTGATGGAGACAAGGCACAACCGAAAGGTTCAGAGGTTCTGCTCTCGCTGGAGGGATCCTATAGCTATAGCGGTGGATGCCATGTCCATTCCTTGGTTATTTCCACTGGCTTACATCTTTCCTCCCCTCCCCATGTTGTACAGGGTGTTGCGGAAACTGAGACTGGAACACTGTCCAGTCATTCTGATTGCTCCGTACTGGCCTAGACAGGCTTGGTTTCCGGAGCTTCTGGATCTGTCAGTGGCAGAGCCATCTGGATCTTCTTCTACAGGGTTACCTGTGGAAGGAGGATGTTCATCGTCTAGCTTTGACGGCTTGGAAATTGAATCCTCAATACTGAAGAAGAAAGGTTTTTCTTCTGGTGTGGTGGCTACTATGCTTAGTGTCCGCAAACCTGTTTCTTCTAAGGCCTACTATCGTGTCGACCTTTTTATCTTGGTGTGCTGACAGGGACCTGTCTCAGGAATTTGATCTGCCTACGGTCCTGGCCTTCTTCCAGGACGGTGTGGATAAGGGTCTCAGTCTGAGTTCTCTTAAGGTTCAGAACTCTGCTCTCTCTGTTTTCTTTCAGAGGTGCATTGCCATTCTTCCTGATTTCAAGGTTTCCTTTCAGGGTGTTGCTCATACTCGTCCTGGCTTTAAGAATCCCACTCCTCCATGGGATCTTGACTTGGATTTGGGCGTTCTTCAGCACCCTCCCTTTGAGTCTTTGGCTACCCTTCCTCTACGCATGTTAACGTGGAAAATGGACTTTCTCCTGGCTATCGTCTCCGTTCACTGTGTTGCGGAGTTACATGCTCTGGCCTGTAAACCACCGTTTTTGGTGATTCACAAGGACAAGGCGGTGCTTCACACTTCTCAGGAGTTTCTCCCAAAGGTGGTTTCAGAGTTCCACATCAATCAGGCGATTGTGGTGCCTTCTTTCTGCCCTGACCCCACCTCTGACAAGGAGAGGGATCTCCACTTGTTAGACGTGATGCGTTGTCTCAAGTTTTATGTACATCGCACGGAGTCTGTCAGGCATTCTGATGCACTGTTCGTCATTCCTGAGGGTCCCAGGGCAGGAAGACCTGCATCAAAGGTGACTATTGCATCCTGGATCAAGTCCACTATTCGTAAGGCTTACGAGCTCTGGAAGAAGCCTGTTCCCTTTCGGGTCATGGCTCATTCTACTAGATCTATTGGGGCTTCTTGGGCTTACAAGAATCAGGCCTCCGCTGATCAGTTGTGGAAGGCTGCCACTTGGTCATCTGTGCACACCTTTTCGAAGCATTACCATGTTGATGTGCTGGCATCAGCTGATGACAGCTTTGGGAGGAAGAATCTGGAGGCAGTCTTGCCTGTCTAGGATCTTCTTCGGTTCTTGGTGCATTCTTCACCTTTGAGCCCTGTTGGCTCTAGTTCAGTGTGCTGTGTAACAGTTGAGGTGTTGTACCCCTGTTCAGTGTCCGTTGACACTCCCTTGTTGTTGGGCTATCTCTGATCTGATGGTTTATATCTGCTCTGGTAACTTTGAGGGCCTTGCACCTTGTCCTTGCCTTACTTCCCGCCTCTGGGAAACTCAATGGTTGGACATCCCAGAGTCTCCCACCCTGTCAAAGGACCATGCTTGGCTCTCCTGTGGCAGACCATGGTGGTCATTTGGGGTCATGCTCACAGGAGTCTTCTTTTCCTTCTACTATCTAGTCAATAGTTAGTGTCTCAAATCTTACTGAAACTGGTTGGCTAGCTGCAGCCAAGGAGGGAAGGTAGGCTCCACCCCCTTCATACAATTGTAGAATTGCTCCTGCCTAAATTAAAGGGGCAGATCGCCTACCCAGAGTTACCAGTAACCTGTATGGACTAAGAGAAAAGGATTTAACAGGTAAGACTAAAATTCTCTTATCTCAAAAAATGAACTGCCTGAGGTCTTCTCCCTCGTTACATGCTTCCCAAAGAAAATGACCCAAATTGTATCTGAACAGGACAGTTGACACTTACTTTAAAAAGCAAGTTTAGGATTAGATTTTAAGGTTCTAACATAAAATATTATGCCTGGTACAGTGTTAGCCACAGAAAATGCAGGAGGCTAGCAGAGTAAAAATGATACCTTTATTGGTGGCTTTTGGATATAAGCTTTCAAGACAACTAGGTCTGATCTTCGGACATAATCATGTTATTATAATAATATTATTATGCCTGAAGAAGAGACCTGTTTGTCCCTGAAAGCTTGAATCCAAAACCACTCAGCCAATAAAGGTGTCATTTTTTTCTCTACTAGTCTTCTGCATAAAATTTTATTTTAGAGAGTCTAACTGTATTGACATGATATTTAAAATTAAGGGCTTGATCCAAATGTTGGCGTCGGCAGAAAAAACTAGTGACGGTGGTTTTTTAAGTCATGTATGCGATGCAAATGTTCCAACAAGTAAGAATTAATGGCAGTTTTGAAAACACAACGCTCGTTGAGGACAATGTAAAAGCTAACCCCAGAGCCATTCAAATGTTGGAGTTAGGTATAATGTGAGTTAAATTGCAACAGAAATCTAACACCTACTTTTTTAGACGAACATCACACAACTCAGAGTAGAAAACCACCATAGAGGAAAACAAAATAGAGAGTTAGGGATAACATGAGTTAAATTGCAACATAACATGAGTTAAATTGCAACATTTACTCAAGGACTCCATGAAAGGAACATGAGTTAAATTGCAACAAAACAGGAGTTAAAACAGGAGTTAAAATGCAACATTTACTAAGGGACTCCATGAAAGGAACAATACATAAAGATATAGGTATTATTAGGTCACACAGTCGGAAGGAGAAAATCGTGCAAAATAAAACTTCCCTTAAATTTATCATGAAACAAATATCCAAAAGGTGCGTCGGTTATTTTGGGTTTTCTGACTGAACTTGATACTTTGGGGTGTTGTGATTGGCTGTGGTGCCAGGTAATGTTTTTATTGTGTGTTTTTAGGTAAGATTTTCTATGCGATGCAGGTTTAAGATGAACGTGTATTTTGTTGTTAGTCGCTCGTTAGCCTTTCTGGGTAAGGAAGATTTGAATCTCACGTTCCCTGGTCTTGGTTAATTTGCGAAGGCAGTTTTTTCTTAACGTTGGTTTTAACTCCAACATTTGGATCAAGCCCTAAATTTCCCAGTTTCACTTCAGGTGTTAATTTTCATTTAACGCGTTAAGGACCAGACAAATGTGCAACATGTTCCAAAGCAACAGGGTTAAAGATTATGGTAAAAAAAGGGATTTCCGCTCAATAGTAAGTATATAAGAAAGAGGGTGGCAGAATCAATAACCAAATTCTCTGGCAGTACCAATGGATCGTTCCTCTGTCTTCCTTCCTTGGAGATCCTCCAACAGTGGCCACTTCAAGGAACCCCTAGTTAGGGATTGGCTGTTGTTCATCTTCTGAAAAAAAGAGTCCACAGAGGCCTCTTGAAGGGTGCCCTGTTATCTACCCCCCTTGTGACCCTTTTCTGGGGGGGTAGCCACTTTCTGTTCCCGATTTATCTCCTGTTCCATCTGCCTGCAAAACACTTATATCTCACCTAACCCTTCCTAGAATTTGGGAGTAAGTGGTTCCTTACAGTACTGCTTACTCCCACATTCTAGGAGGGAGTAATTGGTCCAGTAAGTGTTCCCTTAAAGGAAACTGCTCATACAGGGGATGGCCAGGAAAACCTAGTCAGGAAATATGCCCTGTTATAGTTATATATATCTGGATATAACAGTGTGTGTGCAATATTTTGTATTTAACTGTAAATAAATATTAACACTTTGCATTTCAGAGGGGTGTGCAGAATGTTCCTCTGCAATGCTTTGCATACTCCTCTGGCACTCAAAGGGTTAAAACCACATGTCTGAGTCTTTAGTATATATTTCCTGAAAAGATTATCAATATTCATTTTCGTAAACGCTGACATTTAGCTGACTATTTTTTTTTCCTTATAGATTCTTCAGACATTCTTTATTGTATAAGTCTTGTCTATAAATGATAATGCATTCATTTTATTTATCCTATAAAAGAAAGTTTACATCAATAACCTATGAATCGCCAGCTGTTGTTGGACTGTGTCTCCCATATTTTCAGCTAGCTAATAAATAGCTCAGGGAGATGGGACTGCTTTCTCAACCAAATCTGAAAAGCTGCAGGTTGCCCATCCCTGGCTCCACCAGGTAAAACAGAGCTTCTTTGTATAAAGATGAGAGAAGCTCCAACCATAAAACGTCTTATCTGCATCTTTTCAGATAAAGTTCTTAGGAGTCAACTAGTATTATTAACTTAGAGTATTGATGTCATTAGCTTGAGTTTAGATTAGGGCTCCAATGTGTCACTGTGGCTGATAACAGCAACTCTAGGGCAATTCAACGTCACCATGGTGGACAAATAAAGATTCCTTTTGATGTAAGTGGCGCTTTTAAACCCATGATTGCTAAAGAATTCTCTTTAGCATTGAAGGGGTTAAAAGCCCAATTTCTCTCAAAAGAACTTTGTATTTGTTCACCATGGTGCTGTCGGAGTGCCCCATAATTGCTGTAATTTTTATCAGTACATCAGCCTCAGTGGGGGCAATGAATGAACTGACCAATTAAGCTAATATTCTGTGGTAATACATTAGCATGCAAATAATGCATCTATACCTTGGGGTAGGAATAGATGAAAAGTCCAGTTTTTCCCACAGGAATTTTTTCAGAAAACCTGTTATTTGCCACTTCTTCAGTAAAAATGTGCATATAGAACCTACTTCAAAACATCCTGCTTTTTGCAAACAGCAAGAAATTAGGTGTTAGTCTCTATGTATGGTTTGGGATATACCAGTGCAGTGGGACACAGCTGGGGTTAAGTATGTGTAGTTCTATGGTTACCGAGGGACAAAGCTGGGGGACAATACCTATGGTTCTTTGGCTACTGTGGGACAAGACTGGGGGGAACAATATGTGGTTCTATGGCTACCAGTGAGACAAGTCTGGGGTTCAGTATGTGTGGTTCTTGGCTATCAGTGGTATAAGGCTGGAGGCTTAGTATGTGTGGTTCTGTGGGACAAGGCTGGAGGTCAGTATTCGTGGTTCTATGGCTACCATGGGACAAGGATTGGGGTACGTATGTGCAGTTCTATGTCTACCATTGTACAAGACTGGGGGCTGAATGTCATGGTTGGTCCTCTAGACCAGTGTTTCTCAACTCCTGTCCTCTGGACCCACTAACAGGCCAGGACTTAGGGATTTCTCTGCTAGAGCACAGGTGTGGTGATCATAGGCTCATTCACATTGATTAAAGGGATAGTAATATTTAAAATGTAAAAAAAAATATGTTGTAGGGTTTATCCCCCTGAGTAAAACAAGAGTACTTCAACTGCTGAAAAGTGTTTCATTCAAAAGTTATTAATTTTCAAATTTGAATTGTTTAGGTGCAATATCACAGTGGCCTGAAATTGTACAGTGGTGCTGTTGCTGCACCATCCTATGGAGATTTATGGTCCCGGGACCAGAGCTGTCCATAGGATGGTGTAGCAACAGCTCCACTGTACAATTTCAGGCCACTGTGATATTGCACCGAAAAAATTCAACTTTGCAAATTAATAACTTTTGAATGAAACACCTTTCAGCAGTGGGAGTACTCTTGTTTTACTCAGGGGGATAAACACTACAACATATTTTTTTATACATTATAAGTATCACTATCCCTTTAACTCACCTGTGCTCTAACAAGGAAATCATCAAATCCTGGCCTGTTAGTGGGTCCTGAGGACAGGAGTTGAGAAACACTGCTCTAGTCCTACCACTCACTGAGCTTGAACCAGCAACCTCCAGGTAATGAGTCCTCCAACTTCCGCTGCTGCTACCTTAGGATCTTTCATCTGCAGACTGTTGAAGCATTGCCCTTTTAGTCTTCCTGGCTCTCCTGGGTTCTGGGCAGTGCTGTATCTTGGCCTAGACCGACTAAGCACAATACATTGTGTTAAATACACCTATGTTACAAGGGGTTAATCCACGTTACGTACAGCTCTCTTTGTGTTACAAAGGATTAACACACTGTAACACAGAGAGAGCTGTATGTAACCCAGTGCATGGATTAACCCCTTGTAACACAGCTGTATTTAACTCAATGTATGTATTAACCCCTAGTATGAAAGAGCTGTATGGATTAACCCCTTGTATGCCAGAGCTGTATTTAACCCAATGTATGGATTAACCCCTTGTATGCCACAGTTTTATGCAACCCAATGTATGGATTAATCCCCTGTATGACAGAGCTGTATGTAACCCAATGCATGGATTAACCCCATTGTACACCAGAGATGTGTATTTAACCTAATATATTGTATGCCACAGAGCTGTATGTAACCCAGTGTGTATGGATTAACCCCTTGTATGCCCAGAGGAATGGGTGGGGTTTACAGAGGAATGGGTTGATCCTTAACAGGAAGATGTGTGGCCTGGACAGGAAGGGGTGGGGAAAATGAAGATTGGGGGTGAGTTTTGTCAGGCCTACGACTCCGTTTGAATTATGATGCCAGTGATAGAAAACTTCTAGCCATGAAACTCACTCTTGAAGAATGGCGCCATTTGTAAGAAGGTGTTAATAACCCCTTTACCATCTTCACTGAACTTCAGGGAGCTTGGAATACCTCAGAACACCTAAGAGATTATGCTCACATCAGGCTAGGTGGGCTATATTCTTTTCCCATTACTGATTTCACCTTACATACTATCCAGATTCTCAAAAGAAAGGCTGATGCACTCTCCCATCAGTTCCTTGTGGATCACCTGGTCTCTGAAGACACTATATTGGCTTCTGGTCTACCAGTGAGACAAGGCTGGGGGGGTCAGTATGTGTGGTTCGTGGGTAGTAGTGGGGCAAGACTGGGATCTCAGTGTGTGCGTGTGTGTGTGGTTTAATGGCTACCATGGGACAAGGCTGGGGGGGTCAGTATGTGTGGTTATATGGTTACCATAGGACAAGGCTGGGGGCTCAGTGTATGCAGTTCTATGGCTACTGTAGGAAAAGGTTAGGGGTAGTATGTGTGGATCTGTGGCTACCATGAGATAATGCTGGGGGTCAGTATGTTTGGTTCTATGGCTGCCAGTGCAGTGAGATAAAATTGGGGGTTCTGTATGTGTGGTTCTATAGCTACCATGCAACAAGATGGGTGGTCAGTATGTGTGGTTCTACTGCAGTGGAACAAGGCAGAAGGTTGCGTTGGAAACATTGAACTTTTCACAGGACTTCAAACAAAAGGCTACAAGTACATTTTTTAGCACTTTTCACTTTTTGGATGAAAGTTTTCTCCCATCCTTGGGGTAATTACATATGAAGACTCACACTAAAATGTGAATCTTGATATTTAATTCTATATTTATGGAACTTGTTATGCACTATATGCTTCTATACATTATTAGGCATTACATGCTTATTTTGTTGTCCTAATGGTGCGATATAAGAACAACTGTATGTTTGTGTCTTTGCACCCTTTATTATGCCCTTGAAACTTTGCCTATAAAAATTAGGCATGCCCTGAGAATACCAAACTGCGTACTTGGTGTGAAAAAAGATTGAAAAGCACTGCAATAGGGCATCTCCCCCCCAGGTGGTAAGCATGCACAGTACACAATAATGGTTTCAAATGATAATTTTAGTACAGAATCATATTAAAACACACAGACAGACAGACACACAGAAACAAAAACACCCACACACACAAACTGTTTACCTGGGACAAACAGATTTTATCCTTTCACAAAAGTTTAGAATAAAAACCACTAAAATGAAACTGAGTGTGATTCCTTGCATCACAAATGTTCAATGCATGAGTAGAGATGCATTTGTGTTGTATTTAATCCTGCAGTGTGGTAGAGAACATCAAGATAAGGCTGAGGCACTAAGAATAAACAATTTGGGACACACCAACCATGGGGATAACTAAACTTATCCATTTATTTAAATGGAAATTTTAACTCCTTGAATGTTAGAGAAGTTTACAATGCTCTATTGACCTTCTCTTCTCCTCTCTCTGCACAGGCTCTCTATTTTCAAATAATTCCTTTTCCACCCAATACAACTGCATACTACCATCTGCCCTAGATGAGATTGCTCTCACCTCTTCACGCTGTTCTCGACTACAGCCACAGCCTTGGCTTCCATACAAATCCGTCACCTCCAAAAGTGTTCCTGTGCAGCTGAGCATCTGTGGAGGAAGTCATGTGCTCTAGTCGACTTTATCTCTTATAAATTCATACTCCAGTCCTACACCCCTGGCCTTCACCTCTCAAAATAATCTTATTCTGTTTCTCTTGTAGTTACTCTATCCCATGATGATAAACACCTTTTCTCCACTTTTAATTGTCTTCTCTGTCCCCCTACACCTGCCCCCACTGCTAACTCCTCAGACCAAGACCTTGCCCACACATTAAGTCTAAAATTGAGATAATCAGGTACAGTATTCTTTCGCAGTATGTCGATACTACGGCTCTCCACACCTAAAAACACTCAGTTTTTTCACCCCTGTTAAAGAAGATGAAGTGTCTGCCCTCCTATCATCCTCTCATCTCACAAACTACCCACCTGCCCCATTCCCTCTCACACATTTCTTCTCTCACCATTGGCACTTTTACATCTTCCTATAAACAATCTCTTATCACACTCATTCTAAAGAAGGCCTCTCCTGATCCCAAATCACTATCCAACTACTGTCCTGTATCTGTAGTCCCCCTAGCCTCTACATTATTGGAATGGCTAGTATACAACTGCTCTTTCTTTCCGTCAACTCTTTGCTTGACCGCATGCAATCTGACTTCCATCCTGAACACTCTATTGAAACATCATTAACAAAATAAGCTCCTCACATCAAAATGGCCACTTCTCCCTTCTAATTTCTTCTTGATCTGTCTTCATCCTTTGACACAGTTGATCACCCCATGTCTTTGAAACTCTTTACTCTTTCTGCATCTGTAACACCACTCTATCTTGGCTCTAATCTTATTTCTTAGATTGTTCATTTAGTGTCTCTTTCTCTAGTACCTTGTCTTCTTCACAACCTTTCTCTGTAACCATACCTAAAGGGTTAGGCTCTTTGTTCTTCACTAGCTACACATCCTCACTTGGACAATTAATAGGTTTGTTTAGGTTACTCCCTCGTCCCTAACACTTGATAACTCCACAATTAGGCCAACGTACCAAGTCTGCTTCCTCTGAGTTATACTAGATTCTGCATTTTCCTTTACTCCCACGTTCATTCTCTTGCTAAATCCCGCAGGTTCAATTTTTGAAATATCTACAAGATTCAACCTATCACATAAAATACTTATCCACTCTCTTGTAATGTTCTGTCTGGACTACTGCAACTCACTCCTAATAGT
Organism: Rhinophrynus dorsalis; assembly: GCA_037306005.1. NCBI lineage: Eukaryota > Metazoa > Chordata > Amphibia > Anura > Rhinophrynidae > Rhinophrynus > Rhinophrynus dorsalis. The sequence continues at coordinate 97,148,717 of CM074718.1, read as the reverse complement.
TCCCCTCACCCAACTATTCCCACTACAATCCATTCTGAATACCTCTGCTCAACTCATACATCTCACCCATCATTCTTCATCGCTAGCCTCTCCCTACCAATCAGCCCACTCGCTCCTTGTTGCCTGCAGATTAAAATTCTAAGTCCTGTCCCACACCTACAAAACCCTCTATAACATTGCGCCTCCCGATATCTCCTTCCTTGTCTCCAAACACTCTCCCAACCTCCCTCTTTGTTCTGCCCACGACATTGCATCCTGCCATTCCCATCTCCAGGACTTCTCCCATGTGGCTCCCATCCTGTGGAATTCCCTAGCTCGCTCTTTGAAACTCTCACCTACATTCAGCAGCTTTAAATAGTCTCTGAAAACCCTTCTGTTCATAGACGCTTGCCAACTAGGCCTGTAAAAGCTGCTATACTGACTTCTGCATCTGTCCTTTGATTTCTGTAACTCTCACTCTCTCCTAAGGAATAGTCATCTTACTTATCCATTGGATGTTCCCAGTGTAATATAGATCACCCTCCTCCAAACTGTCCCTTTACCTTCCATGTCTACCACCCCATACACCTTCTAGATTGGAAGCTCACAAGAGTAGGGCCCTCGAAACGTTTTGTCTCATAATTTCTATGCCTATGTTATATATCTCATGTAATATTCAGTTGTATGTCAGCTTGTCTGTAACCTCATTGTATTGTACAGTTCTGCGGAAACTGCTAGTATTTTATAAATAAATAATAGTAATGCTTTCCAAGGGGGTAGATGCCTAATTTAAGTCAATAGGGATTCCAATTTTTTTTTCTTGCATGCTATGGTGCAGTGGGTTTGCTCCTGAATAACTTTGGTTCTTCTCAGTACATCAGCCTCATTGTTCAACTTTCAGGAGGCATTCCACAATAGGAGGGGAAAAAAAAAATAAACAAACCATAGTGCTGACCTTCACAGTGCACAGTTATTTCCTCAGGGCTGTTTTGCTACCGATAAAATCACACTTAGCAAAAACAGTGGTAATACTTTCCCTAAAGGTACATTACTTAACCCGTTAAGTACTTATGATGTCCAGGACCGTCATAGGTAGATTTCACTTAAGGAGGACCGTCATGGGTTGAACTCTCCCATAGCCGCCTCACGGAGTGATGGGAGAGTGCGGGCTGGCCAGTACGGGGCACTTAGTTACAGCCGGTAGCAACACTGTAGCAACATGTGATTCGCTTGATTAGCGAATAACATGTTTCAGAAGCAGAATGAAAGGGACAGTATTTACAAATACTGTCCATATCGCATCTCTCTGCCTCCCTCCATCTTACACACTTCTGAGGTGGAGAGAGACATCTTGCTGCTGTTTTCTAGAGCCTGTTCCAACGTTCCTGTTACAAAAAAAAAAACAAAAAAACAGTTTAAAAACAAAATTAACCCCTTGATCACTGGTGTTGCAGTGATCAATGCATTTCCCCCCTCTGATCACTCTAGTAGTGATCAGTTTGCTGCAGATTAGTTTTTGCAGATCTGTGGTATATCCCCCACCCCCCTTGTATTTTTTTACATTTTTTAATTTTTTTTTAATTTTTTTTTTAAATAAAATCTGAATATTTAGTGAATTTTAGGTAGTTTAGGTAGGTAGTTGGGTAAGTTTAGTCTGCGTGTGTTAGGGAAAGGTTTATGGTTAGATTTAGGTTTAGGAGTAGCGTAGGGAAAAAAACAAAAAAAAAAACACAAAAAAATATAATAATTATAGTTTAGATAGGTAGTTGACTTGGATTAGGTAGGTTCAGGGTATACGTGGTTTAGGGTAAGGTTTAGGGTTAGATTTAAGTTTAGGAGTAGCATAGGAAAAAAAACAAACAAAAAAAAGTTTATTTTATTTAAAAATATATTTTATATTATAAGCTAGTTTAGACAGGTAGTTGGTTTGGGTAGGTTTAGGGAATATGTGTGTTAGGATAAGGCTTAGGGATAGATTTAGGTTTAGGGGGAGCATAGGGAAAAAAATAAAAAAAAAATGTATCATAGGAATAGTGACCGTTTGGGGTGAGAGTTAAGTATAGTTAAGTATAGAAGTTAGTAATTTATTTAGTTTAGAGTAGGTGTATATAATGCAGTGGAGGTACACTTTAGAAGAGGCGTATTCTTTTTTGGCATCTGACTCAGAAGCCACAGACACTGCGTCAGACTTCGACATCACTCAGTTTTCTGAGAGTGAGAGCAGCTTTAGTGATGACGATGGGCTTTCTGTGAATAAAAGAAGCACTGCTCCAAGAGCTGCCCCAGCAACTGCCCCAAGAGCTGCTTGAACAACTGCCCCAAGAGCTGCACTGGCAAATGTCCCAAGAGCTGCTTTATGTACTTTAGCGATAATTCCCTGTGCTTCCCAAATGAACACCCCCAGTATGACAGACTGTACAAAATCCGCCCCCTAATAATCATTTACAGGAAACGTTTCCCCAAGTATATACCCCCCAAAAACACATATAGATGAATCACTTATGAAATATAAAGGCAGGTTTTTTTAACACAGTAGGAAATCGGGCAGACTAGATGGGCCGAATGGTTCTTATCTGCCGTCAAATTCTATGTTTCTATGTTAGGTTAGGTTTCAAGCAATACATCCCCTCCAAGCGATCCAAATTCATCATTAAATTTTATAAATTGTGCGAAAGTGCCACAGGCTATACCCAGGCTTTTCGAATTTACGAGGGCAAGGACAGCCAACTTGATGCTTCTGGTTGCCCCAAATCTCTGGGAACAAATGGGAAAATAGTTTGGGATAGAATTTACCCCTTATTAAATAAAATATGTAATTTATATGTTGACCCCCTTTTATTTAAGTCACTTTTTTATTTTGACACCGTGGCCTGTGGTACTGTCAGGTGCAATTGAAGGGAGATGCCCAAAGAACTTGTAGCAAAAAAACTAAAAACCGTGACGTCCTCAGCTTTGTGCTAACAAGAGCTGCTGGCAGTTAAGTTAATGGACAGAAAAGATGTTTACATGCTTTCCACCACGAATGAGTACAAAACTGTGGCAGTCTCTGTTCTTGGCAGAAGGGGGGTACTAAGAAAGCCAGTCTGCATCACAGACTACAACAAGCACATGGGGGGAGTTGATCTGTGTGATCAACTCATGCAACCGTACCTCACCATGTGAAAGTGTAGGGCATGGTACAAAAAGGTTGCCATTTACATGATGCAGACTGCAGTATACAATTCTTTTTTGATTTCCAAATTGGTAAACCCCACTCTAAAACTTTTATTTTATATTATAAGCTAGTTTAGATAGGCAGTATCACAAAAGAGCTGCAGGATTTACTACAACAAGGGAATATGGAGAGAAACCCCCACTTACTGTCCTGATTGCCCTTCCAAACCTGGCCTCTGCATGGGTGACTGCTTCAAGCAATACCATGAAGGCACAATGCAGTAGCGCTGTAAATTTTATTTTATTATTTGACCACTTTTCCCCCCTGAAATATCCTGTTTTTTATTTTTCAAAACACATCCCTCCTTAGATCGAACACTATCAAAATATAATGGGAAACAAAGCACCCTAAGTTTTTTGCATCTCTGATGATGACACACATGTTCCCTACTGAGCCCAGTAGCTCCCCCACACCCTGACAAACCTATGCATATGGGCATTGCCATACTCAGACAATTTAACTCACCACTAATGTAAAGCACTTAAAAATTTGCAAATATCATCTGATTGAAATCCAGAGCAACACTAAAATATGTTTGAAAAAATGGTGTTTCTCTGCCTTACTGCAGGTTTTTGGAGGGAATGCTGATAGAGAGTGGCAGCGAAAAAATTGAAAAAGTGCAAATAGAATGAAAGCCAGGGTTGTCTATTCTTCCACAACATATACATTTGGGGGTAAAATTCATTGCAGCATTGCCAAACAGTCTGAAATGAGACAAGGCACCTGCTGTAAAAATGGCATGTCTGTAAAAGGAAACTCACATGTTCCAACTGGGCCCAGTATCTCCCCCAGATCCTGACAAACCTATGCATATGGGGCATTGCCGTACTCAGAAGAAGGAGCTGAAGACTAATCAATGCAGTTTTAAAATCTTCATCTATCCTGTGCTTGAAATTCACATCAACATTGAAGTCTAAGTGTGAAAAACTCAGTTTTTTTTACTTATGTCAAGTTTTATGAGGGATTGGTGGTAAAATGGCTGTGTATAAAATTTGAAAATACACCGAACTGAAAGCCTGGGGTGTCTACTTTCCAAAAATATACGCTTTTGGGGGGAAATGTTAGAGTGGAGCACTGTTACACAGCCCCAAATGAGAAATGGCACCAGTGAAGCAAGCTGTGAAAATTCAATATTTGTTTAAAATTGGGTCCCGTAGCTCCCCCAAACCATGAGAAACCTTTGCATATGGGGCATTGCCGTACTCAGAAGAAGGAGCCGAATACTGAAAAATGCAGTTTATAAAATCTTCACCTATCCTGTGCTTGAAATTCACATCAACATTGAAGTCAAGTTCAAGTGTGAACCTGGAAATGTGCATGTTCCAATTTGGGCCCCCTAGCTCTCCAAACCCTGATGAACCTATGCATATGGGGCATTGCTGCACTCAGAAGAAGGAGCCAAACACTAATCAATGCAGTTTATAAAATCTTCACCTATCCTGTGCTTGAAATTCACATAAACATTGAAGTCAAAGTGTGGAAAAATGCTGATTTTTTTTTTACTTACGTCAAGTTTTACGAGGGATTGGTGGTAAAATGGCTGCGTAAGAATTGTGAAAACATACATAAAATAAAAGCCTGGGGTGTCTTCTTTCCAAACATATACACTTTTGGGAGGAAAGTTTAAGGTGGAGCACTGGTACACAGCCCCAAATGAGACATGGCACCAGTGACGCAAGCTGTGAAAATTCAAAGTGTGAAACTGGAAACATGCATGTTCCAATTTGGGCCCCGTAGCTCCCCAAACCCTGACAAACCTATGCATATGGGGCATTGCCACACTCAGAAGAAGGAGCCGAACACTAATCAATGAAGTTTATAAAATCTTCACCTATCCTGTGCTTGAATTTCACATCAACATTGAAGTCTAAGTGTGAAAAACTGTCACGGTTCCCCAAAGATGTTCAGGAGTCAGTACGGTATAGTTAAATGCAATTTATTAATCAGAAAAGGAGAACACAGTACATAAAATAGAAACAAGCAAATGGTTACAGGTCAGCGAGCTCTGCTATCAGGAATAGTAGTGTCACGGTTTGTTAAGACACTCAGACAACAGGTTTAGGTAAAAGCATAACTTTATTGAAAAGTTAAAGCACTCCCCATAGGGTTCACATACATACACATACAATATATATAGCAACTGAGAAATAAAACAGGTTCTACCGGCCTTGCCTATAATACCGAGCAAGGCAACCTAGGCGGCTATAAGGAATAGCAATAGCAGGCTCTACCGACCTTGCCAATACCGGGTAAGGCAACCGCGAGATGGAATATATCGGTTCTACCGGCCTTACCAATACCGGGTAAGGCAGCGTTGGGAAATGCTGAGGATAGGCTCTACCGGCCTTGCCAATACCTGGTAAGGCAACCATGAGATGGAATGTACCGGTTCTACCAGCCTTACCAATACCGGGCAAGGCAGCCTCAGTGAATACTGTGAAGAGGCTCTACCGGTCCTGCCAATACCGGGTAAGGCAACCGTGAGATGGAATGTACCGGTTCTACCGGCCTCACCAATACCAGGCAGGACAGCCCCAAAGGAGGAGACCACCAGGTTAAACAGAGACAACCAGCGTCCGCACGCTGGAACCAACAGTGTAATATGTACCAGGTTTAATGGAGTAAACCAGCATCCGCGCGCTGGGACCAACAGTAGAATCTGCCACCAGCTTCAATGGAGTTAACCAGCGTCCGCACGCTGGGCCCAACAGGATAATGTGCCACCAGGTTAAATGGAGTTAACAGGGTCCGCACGCTGGGACCAACAGGATAATGTGCCACCAGGTTAAATGGAGTTAACCAGCGTCCGCACGCTGGGACCAACAGAATAATCTGCCACCAGGCTTAATGGCGTTAACCAGCGTCCGCACACTGGGACCAACAGGATAATATGCCACCAGGTTTAATGGAGTAAACCAGCGTCCGCACGCTGGGGCCAACAGTATAATCTGTCACCAGGTTTAATGGAGTTAACCAGCGTCCGCACGCTGGGACCAACAGGATAATCTGCCACCAGGTTTTAATGGAGTTAACCAGCGTCCGCACGCTGGGACCAACAGTATAATCTGCCACCAGGTTTAATGGAGTTAACCAGCGTCCGCATGCTGGGACCAACAGTATAATCTGCCACCAGGTTTAATGGAGTTAACCAGCGTCCGCATGCTGGGACCATCAGGATAATCTGCCACCAGGTTTAATGGAGCTAACCAGCGTCTGCACACTGGGACCAACAGTATAATCTGCCACCAGGTTTAACCCTTTGAGTGCCAGAGTGGTACGGAATGCATTGCAAAGCAATGCATTCCGTACCACTCTGGCACTCAGAGGGTTAATGGAGTAAACCAGCATCCGCACACTGGGACCAACAGTTAAGAATATCGCCGAGGCGAGAGAGTGAGCAATGTCGCCAAGCGACTACCGGATGGGAACTCTGAGACTACGTGAAGGTGGAGCACAGCGAACACCGCTGAAGACACAGCAACCGGAACAAGCCAGACGAAACAACCGGAGCATCAGTCGTCACGGAGAGGTCCAACTGGAGAGGCAAGCAGACTGGAACAGGAACTGATGAAATCAGGAACACTGGAACTCAGGATTCAGTAGCTAAAGACTCTGGAACACTGGAACAGGCCTCAAGCAGCGAGACAGACTGGAACACAGGACTCTGTAGCTCTGGACTCTGGAACACTGGAACAGGCCCAAACAGCATGACAGGAAGAACAAACAGATACTGTCAGAGACACCACGAAAGGGCAACCAAAGGGTGCCTGAGCTGAGTATAAATAGGCAGTCAGAGGCGGGCAGACAATAGGCAGCCAATAGGAGCCCCTGCAGGTGATAGACAGTGTAAGCACCAATCACGGGCACCGTGATAAGTAGGCTGCCAAGCCTGACCAATCTGCTGGAGACTAGGCCTAAGCCACTGGTAGTCTCTACTGGAACCAGGAGCAGGAACAAGAGCAGGAACAGGAACACAGGATCTTGATCCGATGTAGCTGGCGTACCAACTCACGCCTGCAGTCAGTAGGGAGCGATATCTGACTCACGCCTGCAGTCAGAATGGAGCGAACTCTGACTCACGCCTGCAGTCAGAATGGGAAATAGATAGCTGACTCATGCCTGCAGTCAGTATCAGAGCTGGTCTACCAGAGCCCCAGGTCCACACTAGATTGGGTGTCTGCTAGCTACAAGGAACAAACGTAAGAGTAGTCAGGCATAGCCACAAGTCAGCACCAGAGGGGTTAGTCAGACAAGCCAGGTCATACACAGTTCAGGTAGTCAGCCAGGGTCACAGGTCTGCACCAGGTTGAGTGTCCACTATAGGGATAAGTAAAAGAATAATCAGACAGAGCCACAAGTCAGCACCAGGTTGGATGGAAGACTAGCCAGGTCATACACAGAGCCCAAGATAATAGAACTACTATGAACAACAACGCAAGGGCAAATGAGTCAGGACTCAGTCTGCCTTTTAAACCCCTCCACAGGAAGTAGGTAGGAGGAGCAGCTCAGAGGGAGGAAGTAGGTAGGAGGAAGTAGGTAGGAGGAGACTACAGGAAGCAAACACATAAAACAGAGACATGATGCATGCTAGAAGCCGTGCCATTCTGACAAACCTATGCATATGGGGCATTGCCTTACTCAGAAGAAGGAGCTGAACACTAATCAATGCAATTTATAAAATCTTCACCTATCCTGTGCTTGAAATTCATATCAACATTGTCTAAGTGTAAAAAACTCAGTTTTTTTTTTACTTACGTCAAGTTTTACAAGGGATTGGTGGTAAAATGGCTGTGTAAAAATGTGAAAACATGCATAACCTGAAAGCCTGGGGTGTCTACTTTCCAAAAATATACACTTTTGGGGGGAAATCTTAGAGTGGAGCAGTGAAGCAAGCTGTGAAAATTCCAAGTGTGAAACTGGAAACGCGCATGTTCCAATTTGGGCCCCGTAGCTCCCACAAACCTTGAGAAATCTATGCATATGGGGTATTGCCATACTCAGAAGAAGGAGCTGAATACTAAACAATACATTTTTAAAAATCTTCACCTATCATGTGCTTGAAATTCACATCAACATTGAAGCCAAAGTGTGAAAAATGCTGATTTTTTTTTTTACTTACGTCAAGTTTTACGAGGCATTGGTGGTAAAATGGCTGCGTAAAAAATGTGAAAACATGCATAAAATGAATGCCTAGGGTGTCTACTTTCCAAAAATATACACTTTTGGGGGGAAATTTTAAGGTGGAGTGCTGATACACAACCCCAAATGAGACATGGCACCAGTGAAGCAAGCTGTGAAAATTCAAAGTGTGAAACTGGAAAAGCACATGTTCCAATTTGGGACCCGTAGTGCCCCCAAACCTTGAGAAACCTATGCATATGGGGTATTGCCGTACTCAAAAGAAGGGGCTGAATACTAATCAATGCATTTTTTAAAATTTTCAACTATCCCGTGCTTGATATCAACAGTAATATTGAAATGTAAGTGTGAAAACTGCAAGAAAACAAAATATTACCACAATTCTGGAAAAATAGCTGCAAAAAAACCTCCAAAATTCTCCTGATTATTTACCTTATGTTGGCTAGTTTTCAGAAACATATACCTTTGTGGGCCATTTTTGGTTCTGGCACTGTCAACTAAGCTATGATGCTCACATGCCAATTGTTGAAAAATTACAGGTTGGAAATAATGGGGTCCATCTTTTAATATTTACCTTGTAAATGTGAGAAAGGGATTGAAATAGTAGGCATATGGAGTACTCTTATATTCAAGAGAAGCAAATATTTAGGGGTATTTTTTGTAATGAACTAATAGTATGCAAATCCTGACAGGAAAATGTAAGCAAAATGTTGTTGTTTTTTTAATTGTTTCCTCTTTTTTTCTATTTTAATCAAATTAAATGATGAGGTATTTATATAATTGTAGTATCAAAAGAAAGCCCTACTTGTGCTTAAAAAAACAGTATATAATTTGTGTGGGCGTACAAAAGGAATTAAAGAGAAAAATATGCTTGTCAGCGCTGTGCTGACAGCAGGGGTCCCAGTCCGGGGACCAGCCGGCAGCTCTTCAGCAGAGCAGAAATAGCGTTACTGGAAAATAATTACTTAATTGGAAAGGTCTACAAAGTGTGCCTCTTTTGCAAGCACACTTCGTAGACCGTTCCAATGAAGTAATTCTTTTTAAATAACACGATTTCAGCTCTGCTGAAGAGCACCCTCGAGTTACGCAACCATAGCAGTTTGAGAGATAGGGTTTGTACCATAGAGTTTATTTTTTGAAGCTCTACAAAACTCTAAGTATTTTTTTTGGGACAGTACTGACCCTTTAACCCTTTCAGTGCCAGAAGGGTACGCAACGCACTGCAAAGCAATGCGTTGCTACCCCTCTGGCATTGAAAGGGTTAACTATACTTATGCTAGAATGTCAGATCTACTTCCAGTGTTCATTTGAAGAGGAAAGTTGGCTTGATGAATAGGAGTTGCTTGGTGTCCGTGATCAAAAAGGTGATCCTTGGCTTCGAATAGATGGGACTCAGTGAGTCTGATGTGCTAAAAAAAGTCGAGTAATTCAGTAGCAGACCAACTGCACCGTAGGAGAAAAATAAAATTCCCATTAATTTATTTTAGAATTTTAACCCTTGAGTGCTAGAGAGGTCTCCAAAACATTGTTACAATACTTTGGATACCTTTGTTGCATTCCAGGGGTAGAAGCCCCATTTAAATCAGTGGGTAATTTTGTGAAGTTACTTGTCCCCTGTGGAACAATTGGTTTCCCTCAGCCTCCGTTTACACTACAAAGGGGACATAAGCTATTTTTCCTGTTTTATAAATGTAATTTTTTTGTACGTGTTCCAATTGTTGATGTTAGTGGTTTTTTCCCCTAAAGGCACATTTTCAGGGCACCCCTCACCTTTTCTAGGTAATTTCTTAAGGGCTTAGTGACGGGTACAGTACATACATGTATAGTTATCCTTAGGTCTCACAGTCAGATTGACAACTGGACTACAGTGGAAAAATAAAAAATCTCATTGATTTAAATTGGGCTTCTTTTTTTCTTTTTTTTTTAAATAAAGCTTTATTCATAAAAAGCAGCTATACATTGTAAATGGGGTTTTTACCCCATTCAGTGCTAGAGAGGTTTCCAATGCTTTGAAGCCCTCTCTACCATGCAAGGGGTTAAATGCTCCATTTAACCTTCTGAGTGCCAGAGAGGTATCCGATGCATTGCTATGCAATGCCTTGGAGGACCCTTTGGCACCCAAAGGGCTAAATCAGTGTGGAATTTTGGTAACTGTGTGAAAGGGACCTAATCATTTCTATTAGTTTGTGGTTGGAGCAGGCCAGCCTAAGCTTGTCAGACAGGAGACATTCCCTGGGACACATTTTGTCCAGGGACAGAGGTCTTAATCATAATCAGGGGACAGTCCCCTGAAAATGGGGACATCTTTTCACCCTACTTTATACATAAGGCCCCTTATGATACAGATCCTAGTATATATGGTGAGAAAATCCTAATGGTGAGATTGCCCAATCTAGAGGGCAGCTATTTATAGTAGTTTTAAGTCAAATGCATTGATTTTTCTATTACATCTAGATTAGTTTGTTGATTGATTCTCTAAGAGCTATTATTTTTAGGTTACGAAGGTCAGCAGTCAGTCTGGATAAGTATATCTTTGTCAATTGTTTTTTTGACTTTCAAAATAAAAAGGACAGAAAGGAATGAGGAGAAATTACAGCTTTACATAAGTTGATAGCAAACTTCTGCATGAAGAAGTTTCCTTATCTTTTTTCTTGTTTGTTTGTTTGTTTGTTTTTTGTTTGTTTTGTCAAATTAAAGAATTTTATTAAGACAAATGTCGCATACAATTGGAGAATAAACACACAGTATAACCATACAAGATACATAGAAGAAAACATGTAAGACAGTAAATTTATGGAGAGCAAGTCCATGTCAAAATTGGAAAAGCATATATTAGTGTTAAGAACATGAGCTAAGAATAAGAACACAGGTGTAAGCCTGCCGACTGCAACTGCGGAGGGAGAGATCAAACTGCAGCACAAAAGGCAAGACATCCACAAAACCAATCCAGTCAGCCCCAATAGAGCCAACAACCAATAATCCAAAGAGTTGGCATGTAGACTAATCTGAGAGAAAAGAAAACAACAGGGGGAAGAGGGAAGAAAAGGGGAGGGAGTAGGGCCCGTCCATATCGGCCATTGTTACAATTAGAGGATCAAGGGAAGGCTGTGTCACAAAATGACAACCAGGGTGTCCAGGTCTCCACAAAGGTATAATAGGTCAAGCTTCTAATAGATGTCAGTCTCTCCATCGTCATTACCCTTGCCAGTCTTACCATCCATTCTGCACCTGAGGGGGTAACAGGGGTGAACCAGTGGACTGAGATGCAGGCTTTAGCTGAGTTTAACATATGCGTGAACAGCTGCTTCCGTGCACTAGAACCCCCTAGAGCTCCAAGTGGTAGATTTAGGAATATCTGCAAATGCCTACATTCCAAATACCTCTGACATTAGGTGGGCCACTGATTCCCAATAACTTTTTATGTCTGGGCAGGACCTCCAAATATGATACAATGTGCCAGTGTGTCCCCATCGCATCTCCAGCAAACCAAATCAACCTCAGGTTAGAATCTATGTAGAACATCAGACGTCCTGTACCACCTTTTTAAGAGTTTGAAGCTTAGCTCTATGGTAGCTACATTTCTAGAGCTGAAAATAGTGTTGCAGTTTGCGCTCCTCCATTGTTCATCAGAGAGGGAAATTTGCACATCCGATTCACATTTTTGTCTGATTGTGATGAGAGCATTGATGTTCCACTGCATTGATCAGGAACATGGATAGAGAGATGTTACGTCGTCTGTGGTTTGAGTCCATAAGCAATTTTTCAAAATGAGAGAGGTTCCTAAGCATGTCAGTGGAATGTGGATGGGAAATAAGAAACTATGCAATTGTCTATACCTCCACATTTCCCCTGAAGTTAAATTCAATTTTGATTGAAGTTGCGCAGAGCAATCCAGTGAATCGTCTTTCGACAGGTGAAGAGGCTGGAGTCTACCCTGAGTATGCCAGCATATAAATTCTAGATCCTGTTGAGAGAGATGAGTTCTGTCAGTATCTGGACCCAGAGCTTGTCGGCACTAGAAAGGATCCTGTGTGCTATCATAGAGAGATGGACAGCTTTGTAATAAGTTAACACTAATGGGAATCCCAGTCCTCCCAGTCTTTTCTCTCTGGCCAGAAAATGATTCATTAATTTAGCTGGTTCCAACCAAACAAAGGAATTTATCACCTGCTGCAGTGATTTAAGATAAGTCACCTGAAGTTTGGTGGGGACTGTTTGGAAGAGGTACAATATATTTGGTTAATAACCATCTTCATCAGTTTAATGTGACCCATTCAGGAAAGAAAAAAGGGACACCATTTCCAAAGGGTAAACGTGATGTCGGTATGAAAAGGCAAATAATTTAAAGAGAAGAACAAGACAAAGATTAAATAGTCAAAATAAAGATTAGCGGCAAGAGGGGGCATCTATCACAGTGCCTGTGATTCCTGTCACTCTCAGTTGTGGCTGTCACTGATTTGCTGACTGAGTTTGACCCGCCCCCTGATGACCTTTTTATACCTGGCTATCACATCTGTCAGATGCCCTTTCGTGGTGTTCCTGAGCCAGTAGTGCTGTTGCTGTGTTCCTGTATTCTGAGTTCCTGTGTACCGATTCGGCTTGTCCTGACCACTCTCCAGTGTCCTGCTTGTGTATGACCCGGCTCGTCTGCGTACCACCCTTGGATCCTGACCCGGCTAGACTGACGTTCCTGCTTGTGTATGACCCGGCTTGTATGACTGCCTCCTACGTGCTCCGACCCGGCCCGGCTGACTTCCTGCTCCGAAGATCGACTTCCAGCTTGTTCCAGTGACCTGCGTTCCAGTTGTCGCCGCCGCGACATTTCCAGTCTCTGCTACCCGCGTCTGTGTGACTGCCTTGCCTGGTGCTTCCCTCGATTAAGTGCTGTGCCTCGTTACTTGTGCAGAGCTGTGTGTATTCTGTGGGCCTTCCTCTCCGTGCAGAGCCTTGCAGTAGCGCTGAAGCCTCGAGTAAACGTGCATTTTAACTCTTGCAGTGCTGCCTCGAATTCACTCTCTCTGTCTCCTGTACGAGCCTCGTATCCCGTGATACTGCTGCTGAGTTGGCCGCTCTCCGTCGGCAACTCTAGTCTACCATTGCAGAGTGTTCACATAGTTTGGGCGCTTAAGGCTCTCCGGTATTGGTTACCGACGATATCATTGACACAGAGTGTTGGCAGAAAGGCTTCAGTGTTGGCTTATCCGGTACTACGCCCGAGGGGGCTAGTGGCTCTTGCTTTATTATTACTGCATTCGATTACACCTGAGGAGGCTGTTAGCTCTTGCATTGCCGGCCGGTTTCCATTACGCCCGGGGGGGCTATTTGCACTTGCACAAACGAAAGTAGTTCCTGTAACTATGCCCGTGGGGGCTAAGTTGTTTCCCATTCTGCTTACTATCCAACACCTTGGCAAGGCAGCTCGATCCTCAGCACTTGATGAACATTGTCTATACAGCACAGCCTTTTTAACATCCAGGGCGTGTCAAACCTCCACATCTGAGACAGACTGTTATTTGGACATTAACCCCTTGGGGGTCAATATCACCCTAGTGCATACTGTTTTGCATTTATGTCTATTGTGCTATTACCCTTGTAATATCTCAGTTTACTTTATCTGTATACTACCTACCGCCTCTAGAGGGCGTACTTGTGCATTATTCACTTTAATAAAGTGTGTTTTATTTTCACTTATTGGTCTGAGAGTCCTAAAAAACCGTAACAGCATCCTTGCCTGGTAACGTTTCCCACTGAAAAAGAATCTGATAGAGAGCCATTTAACCTGACCTTTGCAGAGGGGTTGGTGAATAACGCAAAAATCTAGGGCCCAGACCCAGGTGGGTAGGTTTCATGACTATGAAGGGCCATGAGACAATATGAAAAGCCTTTTCAGCATTGACTGTGAGAAACAAGGCCTGTTATTTGGAGGACTGAGCTACTTACATCAGCTGTATCAATCGTATGGTGTTATATTGTGCCTCTCTGCCCTGTACAAAGCCCGTCATGGTTGACTATGAAGGGAAGATACCCTTTGAGTTTATTGGCTATGATGTACCTATATATCTTAATATCTGTCACGGACTCAATAACGAGAAGTGGACCAGTACTGTAGGTAACACAATCTTTATTAAGATATACACGTACGGAATGAACGGCAACAGCAAGAAACTGATGCAATATAGCAGACGTCAGGAAGGATAGTGCTGCTGTGGAGGTACCGAGCTGAACTCCAGAAGACAGGCTGGAGATAAGCCGCCTTTGGTCCGCACCTGTACAGACAAGGTTCCTGAGAAAGGATACTGCGCTACAGGTCCACACCGGTATATACAAGGTTCCTGAGAAAGGCTACTACGCTACAGGTCCGCACCTGAACACAGCAGTATATGGACAGAGACAAGGAGACGTCTGCCAGAGCCACCAGGAGTACCCAACCAGTTATCCACTGGAGAGTTGGTATACTGGGTGCGCAGTGGACAACCCCAGGTAGCACCAAGGTGGGTAGTCAGACAAATCGGAATCTACACGGAGCAAATTCGTAAACCAGAGCCACAGGTCATACCAGATTGGTTATCGGACTAGCCAGGGTCATACACAGAGCGGGTAGTCGGACAGAGCCACAGGTCAGTACCAAGATGGATAGTCAGTCAGGCCAAAGGTTATACACAGAGGACTTAGTCTACCAGAGCAGCAGGTCCACACCAGAAGGAATGTCAGCCAAGCCAGGGTCATACACAGAGCGGGTAGTCAGGCAAACCAAAGGTTGGCACCAGAACGGGTAGTCAGACAAACCAAGAAACGCACAAATGCAAGCCAACTGCACTGGACACCACGAAAGGGCAAATGAGTTAGTGTCCAGGCAGTTTAAATACTCTTAGCTCCACCCCTGGAAGGTGGAGCACTGTCTCTTTAAGAGCCGGCATACATCACTATGGAATCCCAGTGATGCGCGCCTGACTCAGCCGGCCAGCAGAGGGAGTCAAAGCGATGCGGCAGAAGCCTGCACGCACAGCCCAGAGGAACAGCATCCAGAACACCAAGGGGACCGGCTGCCAAACGAAACGCTAGGCAGCCGGTTCCCTAGTAAAGGTGAGCGTGAACACTTACAGTACCTCCCCCTCAATGCCCCCCCCACAGAGGAGGTCGAGGCTTAGATGGATAACATAAATTAAACCTTCGTATGAGCGTGGGAGCATGCATATCAGTAGAAGAAACCTAGGAACGCTCCTCAGGTCCATACCCTTTCCAATGTACAAAATACTGTAATCGACCTCGTACCCTAAGAGAATCGAGAATGCTCTGTACTTCATATTCCTCGTGATCTGCACTCTCACGGGAGCCGGACGAACAGGAGCAGAAGTATACCAGTTGCAGACCAAGGGTTTTAGTAATGAAACTTGGAATACATTGTGAATGCACATATTGGCTGGCAGTTCTAGGGCGCAGGCGACAGGATTGATTTTACGCAGGACACGGAAAGGACCCACAAACCGGGAAGCCAGTTTTCTACAAGGTACTTGTAGGTTCAGGTTTTGTGTGGACAGCCAGACTCTCTCCCCCACCTGAAATACTGGTGCTGGTAACCGTCTGTGATCAGCCTATCTTTTTTGCAGTTGGTTGGACTGTTGCAGGGTTCTTTGTACCCGTACCCATGTGGAGCGGAGTTCCCTTAAATGCTCCTCCAGAGCTGGAATATTTTGTGCCTCAAATGACTCAGGAAGTACAGAAGGCTGGAAGCCATAGTTAATCATGAATGGGGAATTCTGAGTAGAAGAGTTCATGGCACAGTTCTGGGCAAACTCCGCCCAAGGTAACAGGCTCGCCCAGTCATCGTGATGGTCCGAGATATAACAGCGTAAGAACTGTTCCAAAGCCTGGTTCAATCTCTCTGCCGCACCATTAGACTGTGGGTTATTGGCGGAGGAGAAAGAGAGCTGGATGCACAATTGCGCACAGAAAGCCCTCTAAAATAGTGACACAAACTGGCTTCCCCCGATCTGATACAATTACTTTAGGCAACCCATGGAGCCTAAAGACCTCCTTGGCGAAGATCTTAGCCAATTGCTGGGCAGTCGGTAATTCTTTAAGTGGTGCAAAATAAGCCATTTTAGAAAACCGGTCCACAATCATTAGTATGACCGTGAATCCGTTGGATGATGGTAACTCCACCATAAAATCAATTGAGATGTGAGACCAAGAACGCTCCCCACTAGGTACTGGAAGCAGGAGACCCACTGGAAGGTGCCGAGGAGTCTTAGTTATAGCCAGGTTTGACATTCTGCTACAAAGGCAGATACATCTTTACGGATGCTGGGCCACCAGAATAATCGTGATGTGGACCAAAACAATTGATCTCTACCAATGTGCCCAGCTGCTTTAGAGGAGTGGTAGGTCTCCAATAGTTTGGCCCTTAAGGTTTCGGGTACAAAGCATCTCCCATGCAGTTTCTCGGCTGGGGCCGTCCCCTGAGCCGCCAATATCTCAGACCCCAGAGGGGAAGTAATACTGGTGCTAATGGTTGCCAGAATACGATCAGGTGAAATCACAGGCATAGGATCACACTCCTCTTTAGACAAGGGCCCAAACTGACGGGACAAGGCTTCAGCCCTAATGTTTTTTGTACCAGGCAGATAAGATACCACAAAATTAATGCGTGCCAGTCCATCCTGGGGTTATGTTTTTGAAGCCACGGAAACCCCAGAATGACCACATGATGTGGGGAGTTTATGACCTGAAACTGGAGTGTCTCATGATGTAAGTCTCCCACCAACAGGTCTACTGCAGTGGTCTCATGAGTCACCTGAGGTGGTTGTAATGGCCTGCCATCGATAGCCTCTATCGTCAATGGAGATGCCCGTGGCAATACAGGAATGGCATGTTTCTCCACAAAACCTGCATCATTGAAGTACCCCGCCCCTCCAGAATCAATTAGGGCTGGTGTTATTACAGAGGAATTGGCCCAAGAAAGGATGACCTCCAGAGTGGGTGTCTCTTGGAAATCTCCTGGGGACTGTGAGACCCCACCTAGAGTTTGTCCCCTACATGACTCTAGGTGTGCCCATTTCCCGGACGTACGGGTCAAGTGCGCAACAAATGTCTGGGTTTACTGCAATATAGGCACAGCCCTTCCCTTCTGTGGAATGCTCTTTCCTGTGCCGACAGTCGGGTGAATCCCAACTACATAGGCTCCCCCCCTCCCAGGTCGGAACCAGGGAGGTGAGGGAGGAATGGGTGGGCAATTAAACGTTGGTGCCAGTCGTACTGGAGGCCTCCACAGCCGCTCCCTAAATGACGGTCTCTCTCTGCTCCGAGTATCAATAAAGATAATAAACTATATCAAATTGTCTAAATCCGAAGGCAACTCCCTGGCTGCAATCTCGTCTTGATGACATCATTTAGCCCCTGTGAGAAGGCGGCTACCAGCGCCTCATTATTCCATCCCATCTCCGCTGCCAATGTGAGAAACTCGATCACATATTCGGCCACCATACGACTGCCCTGGTGGATAGACATTAATTGTTTAGCAGCAGAGGTGGAGCGGGCGGGTATGTCAAACACACGTTTAAATGCGGCCACAAACCCAAACAATTGTGAATGATGGGTTTCTCGTTCTCCCAAAGTGGACTGGCCCACGCCAGTGTTTTGCCAGACAAAAGTGAGATCAGTAATCCGACCTTACTGCGCTCATTGGGGAATGCTTGCGGTACCATTTCCATATAAATGCCCACCTGGTTTAGGAAACCACAACACAGTGCTGGGTCTCCCCCATACTGCTCAGGAAGCGGCGCTCGACTGGAAAAAACCCTGATCATGCCTGCTTCAGGGCGGCTTGCACTGCCGGTGCTGGGTTAGCAGCGGGGGAGGCCACCGGTTGTCCAACAGGACGGTCAAGGTGTGCAGTTCGGTTCAACAAAGTCTGTAATGCAAATGTTATTTGATCAATTCGTTGATCCTGGGCCTCCACCCTGGCTAGGAGGTGCTGTGCCGAAGGGTTACCAGTACCGTCCATAGACATGGCCCTTTCGTACTGTCACAGACTCAATAACGAGAAGTGGACCAGTACTGTAGGTAACACAATCTTTATTAAGATACACACATACAGAATGAAAAGCAACAGCAAGAACCCAATACAATATAGCAGACGTCAGGAAGGATAGTGCTGCTGTGGAGGTACCGAGCTGAACTCCAGAAGACAGGCTGGAGATAACCCTCCTCAGGTCTGCACCTGAGAATCTACTACAGGTCCACACCTGTACAGACAAGGTTCCTGAGAAAAGCTACTGTGCTAAAGGTCCGCACCTGAACACCGCAGTATACGGACAGAGACAAGGAGACGTCTGCCAGAGCCACCAGGGAACCCAACCAGTTATCCACTGGAGAGTTGGTATACTGGGTGCGCAGTGGACAACCCCAGGTAGCACCAAGGTGGGTAGTCAGACAAATTGGAATCTACATGGAACAAATTTGTAAACCAGAGCTGCAGGTCGCACCAGATTGGTTATCGGACTAGCCAGGGTCATACACAGAGCGGGTAGTCGGACAGAGCCAAAGGTCAGTACCAAGAGGGAAAGTCAGCCAGGCCAAAGGTTATACACAGAGGAGTTAGTCTACCAGAGCCGCAGGTCCACACCAGAAGGAATGTCAGCCAAGCCGGGGTCATACACAGAGCGAGTAGTCAGACAAACCAAAGGTTGGCACCAGAACGGGTAGTCAGACAAACCAAGTAATGCACAAATGCAAGCCAACTGCACTGGACACCACGAAAGGGCAAATGAGTTTGTGTCCAGGCAGTTTAAATACTCTTAGCTCCACCCCTGGAAGGTGGAGCACTGTCTCTTTAAGAGCCGGCATACGTCACTATGGAAACCTAGTGACGCGCACCTGACTCAGCCGGCCAGCAGAGGGAGCCAAAGCGATGCGGCAGGAGCCCACACGAACAGCCCAGAGGAACAGCATCCAGAACGCCAAGGGGACCAGCTGCCGAACGGAGTACTAGGCAGCCGGCTCCCTAGTAAAGGTAAGTGTGAACGCTTACAATATCAACATTTAAAAGGGATATAGGTCTGTAGTTTGCTGGAGATTTGGGGTCCCTGTCTTTCTCAGGTATAACTAATATATATGCTTCGGAGAAGGTGGGGCAGGCCTTGATCTGATCAGGAAGCTGATTAAAGACCTCAGTCAAGAAGGGGGCCAGCTAGGGCATAAACATCTTATAACACAAGAGAGGGAAGCCATCAGGCCCAGGGCTCTTACGAGACAGGAATTACTTCAGTGCTGCAGCAATATCTGATTCAAGTATGTCTCCCTCCAGATCTTGTGCTTGGGACAGCTTAGGGTGCCCTGTTTGTTGGATGTATGAGAGGGCATCAGCACAGTCATGGAGGTCAGAGGAAGGGGAGAGATTATAGAGATCTTTGTAAAACCACTTGAAAACCTCAGCCATGCCTGGTATTTCGCGAACTGTGTGGCCCTCTGCAGCCTTGATCTGAGTTATGGGCATATGGCTAAGTGGGCCTTTAGATTGGCGAGCGAGCAACTTACCACATTTGTTGTTAAATTCGTAGTAAGTGCGGTGAGACCATTCCATTTGACTGAGTTCAAACACAAAAGATGAGAAGTTTGATAACGTAAAGACGTTAAAGAGTGAAGCGTATCAGGATCATAATGGATCTTATGCAAAACTTCCAAGGACCAAATAGAAGCAATCAGGTTGCAGAGAGCCTTGTCTTTCTGCTTTTCCTATTTGCAGCAAGAGCAATGAAAACACCTCAAAGATGACATTTAAGAGACCCCCAAACCCCCAGTGCTGATGAAATTGAGCGGAGTGGAGAAAAGTGGAGAAATTCCTTTATGTATGGTCTTACCTGAGTACAGACCTGCTCATCCTTAAGTATTGCAGGGTTCAAAAGCCAGACATTGGGTTGAGAAAGAGTTAGAAGTAAGTCAAGAGATGTTAAAACAGGGGCATGATCTGACAAGGTGATGGGGAGCATCTGGGAGCAAGAGAGGTATTGAAGGGAGGGCTGGGAGAGGAACAGGTAGTCTATATGGGAATAAGAGCCAGGCGGGTGGGAATAGAAAGTGTGGTCATGCTTAGAATGGTTCTGAGTCCACCATATATCTAGTAAGCCTAAGAAGTGTAGACTTCAATTGATGGAGGTGAGATGGGAGGACGGAAGGGGAGAGAGAGTGGTGAAACAGTCCAAAGACAAAGTCTTATCATCCACCGCTCGCCCAAGAAAGAGTGAGAATGAACAGAAAAAAGTAATAACCGCAAAATGCAGAGTATGACAGTGGACCAAAAAAATATTTAGTGGTACAATAAAATATGTGTGAGAAATCATGCACACAACTGGTCAAACATATAGAACAGGAATGCCCCAACATTTTCTTGGAACAAAAAAGAGCGGGACCTCCCCGACCCATCCCATCAGACAAACATCCATCCACCTGGACATATATCTGTAGACAGCCTTAGGTGGAGATGTGTCTTCCTTTTTTTTATTTATTTTTTATTTATTTAAAAAACACATTTTAAATGTTCTATGTTAAACCCCATGCGGTTCTCCCCAGAAGGCGTGATGGAGGTACAGATGCCTCCAGGTCATCCAAGAGTATCAACCGGCAAACAGATTATCACCAGCTGGTGCCCGGAAAGTTGCAAGGTTGCAAAAAGCAGTGGGGACAAGAGAATCGCAGGAGGCTCCATTTTAAGAGACATAAAAAGTCAACAGGTAGAACAAAAAGCCCAACAGAGGTGGACCAAAGGAAACCACCACCAGGTGAAGACTGGTAGAAGTATTAAAGCTATTTGAATTAGAGTATTAGTAGTAAAATCACATAATAAAACATAACATTTTAATCATAAGGCAGCCGAACGACTCTGGAGTCAATACCCAGAGGAACTATCATCTAACATAAGCTCTATCACTACCACTAAATTGGCCACCCTCAGCCCCCAACCACCGCCCAGGCCAAGTCCCACAACCCAACATGGTATTAGGACCTAAATAACATGATCCCCAAAGCCTAGTGAACTAGCCCCCAATGACCACGCACCCATGCCCCCAACATAGTAAACCTTATGAATTTAGAAAAATGTATGAATATATCCTCTCAGTCAGCTGCTTAGAGGATCCCATGTCTGTTGAGTGTAAGCACAATACCCTGAGAGGTTCGAAGATATAGGGAATTTATTAAGCTCTGGAATTGTCATCACCTAACTAATTAAGGCCTAATGAGTCAATTAAGTTCTGAGACATTACAAAACATAACATTAGTTTCCTTTGGCTTTCCATTGGGTGCCTTCACTTTTTATACTTTGCTCCTTCCAGCTCCATCGACCATTCTAAGAGCTGGTATCTTGTGTGTTATTCCTAATGTACCACCTTGTGTTTGACCCCATCTTCAATGTCAACTCTTATTCCTGTTTGTTGTATTGTACCTCGTCTGTGATATCTCAGTATTAACTCCTGGCCTGTCCTCCACTTCACTATTCACTTGAAGACTCATTACTGACTTTTGAGACCAACCAGCTCAAATCTTGGCTTTGCGACTCCTCTGCTTCTGCCTTCTGACTTGGCTCGTCTGCCTCTGTCTTATTATTAATTAGCATGAGTGTGTGTGCTTCAGACTGCTTCTGATCTTACTCTTCTCTACCCCATGCTCCTGTTGTCCACTTTTCATTCCAAACCCGTCTGTTTCTGAGCCTCTCCAATTCGTATTTCCTCTGTCTCTCCTCCTCTGCTTCTATCCTGTCTGGGCTCTCCTGTGCTTACCTCATTCTCCTGTTCCTCAGTCTTCCTCTTTGCTTGCCTGTGCTCACGCTCTCTTTCCTGCTTTTGTCTCTTAGGGTTTCATCCGCTTCACATTCTCCTTCATTTGTCCTTTGCACTGCCTTTTAAAGGTGAACATGCATTTTACAAAAACTCATATATAGAAAAAATGTGTTGCATGCAAACAATCACCATCCAGCAGGTCTACAGTTCTCTCAGATGATCAGGGTACTCCACACCACTTCTGATGCATCCCCGTGGACAACAGGCCTTTAGCCATGCAACCTAAATTCCTTAATAGATGTTATGATCCTGAGGAATATAAGATAGCTGTGGAAAAAGCTTTAGGTCTTGATAGAGAAGTCCTTTTATCACCTGGACTGAATTGTGAAGTTAAAAAAAAATGTTTTTTTGTTTTATTCAAACCCAATACACAACTTCTTCACCAGACATTAAACTACAGATTTCTAAAAATTGGCATGGGACAACAAGCTGGTGCATATATCTGAGACACCACCTATAATTTGTAACAAAAGGGGTAGAAATGTAGGTGACTGGCTGGTTAAAGCTGACCATGTTAACAAATACAATACTGGTTAGCACATCCTATAAATGTAAGTGGTGCCCCAGCTATGATCACCTCATAACTGGCAAATCATATGTGAACCCTTTTACTTGCCAACCAGTAAAATTAAGGACTTTATGAATTGTGAAACCGGTTTGTGATATACATGATTCTCTGCCAGTATGGCCTCTATTATATTGGCAAGACTACAACTATGTTAAGGGAATGGATTAATAACCACAAATTAGCTATACGTAAGACACTTGACGGAACTCTCGAAGCCAAAGGAAGGCTACATCAGCTGGTAGTGAGACATTTTAAATTGTCTAAACATGATTTTGTTTTATTCCTATCCCAATGGTCCATAAGCCACAGAGAGGGTGCAATCATTATAATATCTTATTACAGCAGGAAGCATGGCTTATATTCATCTCTTTGAGAATCAATGTGCTGGATACATCGCTAGCATTCAAATGGTTAAAATAATCATTTAAATAATTTGGAAGTTACGGAATTTTCATTCAAAGCTTTGGTGAAATTAGTTTGCCCCTCCTAAACTTGATCATTGACTTACTGAAGATGAGCAATCAAAAACTATGTACCAACTAAGTGAGTTGTCTACAGTTCTTCATTTTTGGTGTTGTGCTATGTGGGAGAGGACCAGAAGTGAGGGGAAAAGTGGAAAAAAGGGAAGAGATTGATAGTTGGTTTGTGAGGTTCGGTTGCCTACTTCAGCAGACACACTTTGTCTACAAGCCACTGTTAGTTTTCAGGGAGTTTTGAATTGCACATTCTTCAATATGGTCAGCAGAGATACTCTATATATTTTCTTTTTTACTGACAGTCTTCAACAGGGTCAGTAGAGATACTTTATATATTTCCTCCTTTTTTACTGACAACCTTCAACAGGGCCAGCAGAGATACATTATATATTTCTCATTTTTTATTAAGTTCATCAACTAGAGAACCTGTCTGAGGCATTGTGAATGGAGTCCCCAAAATAGAGGTTGAGATTAAGGTTCCATTTTTTGTTGTTGAAACCCTCTTCTTACCTTTTTATTTATGGGGCAGAACAGAGACAGATTTCCCATTAGGCAGATCAGACAAATGACTAGGGCTTCAATTTTGGAGGGGGGCCTCGGCTGTGCTGACTTCACCCACATTCTGAATTGTGCAATCTCAATGCCCTTGCACCAGTTTATATACCCCTTTACTGGCTATTATATAACCCACTGGATGTTAGAGAGGTCTCCAGTGCAATGCAGTGGAGATCACCTTTGAAGCCAAGAGTTTAAAAACTAACTGGGGCTAAGGGCATCTATGGGTGTCAGAGATTTTAATCTGGCCCTGGGAAAGCCACATTTATACATTGTGAACCCAGAACATACTCACTACCCACTGACCACAGAATTACATTTATTCCGTCCTGTAACACTGAGGCTGTTGTGAACTCCAGGTGAGGTCTCCTGAAGCAGGACGCCCAGGGTGAATGCTGGGTACACCCATGAGTTAAAGTGCATCTGAGCTTCGGGTATAACACTATATATTTGTTTTTTTTATTTTTCTTCAGGTACAACACAGGACCAACCAATTTCCAGAGATGGGTCCCCTCCCAATAAAAATAAGTACCAAATAATACCTACACTTGCTTGTGCGTACTTATGCATCCAGAAGCCATTGTGACTGTTGGTGTGCAGACCATAGGGAGAGACCTATGACCATCCCTTAGCTGTTGTTGAACTACAATTCCCATCATCCTCAGAGAACCAACAGCAATACCTGTCTGAGTATGATAGGAGTTTTAGTCCAACAATAGCTGGAGGGCCAAACAAAAACAACAACCATTTCACATTATTGGGGAACTGATGAGGACAACACAGTGCAAAGGGGAGTTTTTTGGACAACTGGACCCCCCCCAGTCCATGCCACCTGGGAAAGATATTGGGGAATAAGAGGGATAATCAAAGAGTGAGGATATTATATTATATATATTCAAAATGGAGCCAAGAAAATACAGTTTGCAAAAACAAAAAAAAATACAACACAGTACCAACAGAAAGAACAAGGTAGAGAAAAAAGGGGGAGGAAGGAAAAAAACACAGAAAAAGAAGAGGGAGGGAGGGAACACGATCCCTAGCAACAATAAGTGTGTAAACACAGAGCAGCTTTCTCATAAAATGTAAAATCAGTCCGCCAGAGCATCTAACTAAGAGCAACTACAAATTCTGTGGAACGTTGTTCACGGGCTATGCATCCACATAAATCAAATGGAGTACATTTTTTCCAGGCAATCTTGAGATAAATAAGTGTATTTATAATTGGGAAGAGCATACCTGGGAACTCTCAAGGTTTGACCCTGAGATTCAGGATTTTAAACCAGTTCTCTGGGGCACAGGGTGAAGGGCCAGTTCCTCAGGATGAGGGATTGCATTTCTAACTGACTCCTTCTTCAGTCTCTAAATTGTTGTAATTTCTGCCAGACAGCATATGGCACTAGAGTACCTCTTTAGGAGGGGCAATCCCTCTTTGAGACCCAAATCCCTCTGTCCCTCTTTACCCCCTGCGGTGTCCCTCTTTTTAGAAGATTAGACTGTGTGGTGTGTGTATATAAGTGTATCACATTACTCCACAGCAAAAAACTCATATTCATGTTTGTTTTAACTTCAGTATATGTTTTTAGAAATCAGTCTGTGTAAATAAAATACTTTGGTTCAGTTATACAAAGAAGTGTCATTAGGTTATGAATTAGCCTACAAATTATTGATAATGCCCTGGCCACCATCCACACCCCCAACAACATCAGCTAAAACAAAAGTGTCCCTCTTTGACCATTTGAAATGTTGGGAGGCATGAGACAGACAGAGGGAAAAAAGTCCTGCTTGTCCTGTGTGTGTGTTAAAGCCTGGACATCTCTACAGTGAGGGAAAAAATTATTTGATCCCCTGTTGATTTTGTACTTTTGCCCACTGACATAGAAATGATCAGTCTATAATTTTAATGGTAGGTTTATTTGAACACTGAGAGCCAGAATAACAACAAAAACATCCACAAAAATGCATTTCAAAAAAGTTATAAATTGATTTGCATTTTACTGAGTGAAATAAGTATTTTACCCCCTATCAATCAGCAAGATTTCTGGCTCCCAGGTGTCTTTTATACAGGTAACAAGCTGAGATTAAGAGCACTCTCTTAAAAGGAGTGCTTCTAATCTCAGTTTGTTACCTGTATAAAAGACACCTGTCCACAGAAGCAATCAATCAATCAGATTCCAAACTCTCCACCATGGCCAAGACCAAAGAGCTGTCCAAGGATGTCAGGAACAAGACTGTAGACCTACACAAGGCTGGAATGGACTACAAGGCCGTCGCCAAGCAGCTTGGTGAGAGGGTGACAACAGATGGTGCGATTATTCGCAAATGGAAGAAACACAAAATAACTGTCAATCTCCCTTGGTCTGGCGCTCCACGCAAGATCTCCCCTCATGGAGTTTCAATGATCATAAGAACAGTGAGGAATCAGCCCAGATCTACACGGGAGGATCTTGTCTATGATCTCAAGGCAGCTGGGACCATAGTCACCAAGAAAACAATTGGTAACACACTACTCCTTGAAGGACTGAAATCCTGCAGCGCTCGCAAGGTCTCCCTGCTCAAGAAAGCACATGTACATGCTCGTATGAAGTTTGCCAATGAACATCTGGGTGAAAGTGTTGTGGTCAGATGAGACCAAAATCGAGCTCTTTGGCATCAACTCAACTCGCAGTGTTTGGAGGTGGAGGAATGCTGCCTATGACCCCAAGAACACCATCTCCACTGTCAAACGTGGAGGTGGAAACATTATGCTTTGGGGGTGTTTTTCTGCTAAAGAGACAGGACAACTTCACCGCATCAAAGGGACGATAGACGGGGCCATGTACCGTCAAATCTTGGGTGAGAACCTCCTTTCCTCAGCCAGGGCATTGAAAATGGGTCATGGATGGGTATTCCAGCATGACAATGACCCAAAACACATGGCCAAGGCAACAAAGGAGTGGCTTAAGAAGAAGCACATTAAGGTCCTGGAGTGGCCTAGCCAGTCTCCAGACCTTAATCCCACAGAAAATATGTGGAGGGAGCTGAAGGTTTGAGTTGCTAAATGTCAGCCTCAAACCCTTAACCCCTTATGGACTATTGACGTGCCAGGACCGTCAAGGTGGTCCAGCACTTAAGGACCAGTGACGGTCCTGGCACGGCAGGTAGTTCAGGGCTCCCGGCGCTGCTGCACGCCACTCCGGAAGCCCTGAACCGGAATTTAAAAAAAAAAAAGAAAAGCCCCGTGGTCCTCAAGTGGTGGCCGCGCATGCGAGCGCTGGTTCTTAAGAGGTTAATGACTCGGAGAGGATCTGCAAAGAGAAGTGGGACAAAATCCCTCCTGAGACGTGTGCAAACCTGGTGGCCAACTACAAGAAACGTCTGACCTTTGTGATTGCCAACAAGGGTTTTGCCACCAAGTACTAAGTCATGTTTTGCAAAGGGGTCAAATACTTATTTCACTCAGTAAAATGCAAATCAATTTTCTAACTTTTTTGAAATGCGTTTTGCTGGATTTTTTTGTTGTTATTCTGTCTCTCACTGTTCAAATAAACTTACCATTAACATTATAGATTGATCATTTCTTTGTCAGTGGGCAAACGCACAAAATCAGCAGGTGATCAAATAATTTTTTCCCTCACTGTAAGTTGTAGCATTTTAACGTTCCTTGAGAAAAGACAAAAAAGTCTGCACAGGCAGTATCATCTAAGTGTAGTATGTTATGAGTTCTCAATCCTTCACCAACACCAAAACAGTAGGAATTTCAAAAGATCTACTCATATTCTTCAGAGGCAATATCCTGCCTCCAGGCGGTCAGGCATTCACTTGCTCTCAACCCAATTCGGTGTCTCACAAGCAATATGTGGGATCTTCAGTTGACTCTCACTCTTCACTTGGCTTGTATGGTAGGGTCTGGTTTGTGTAAGGTTATTTATCACTACACCCGCGACCAACTTTACCATTTACTGACACCCATAGGGGTTAATTGTACAAGCTCTCTCACTGAGGCCAGTGAGTTCTTAGTATTAATATGATAATAAACAATAAGTCACAGATATACTATAGCATATATTTATTCTAAAAGAAAATCCCAATTAATGGGTATTAAAAGAGGACTCGATATACCTCTAATACAAAATATTTCTTAAAATAAGAAATAGAAATCTACAAAAATAAGGCTAGATATGTTTCATGACAATTTGCCACTTTCTCAATAGCCAAATAATCATTATTATCAGTGAGAGATCTTATAGAATTAACACCTATGGGTGTCAGTAAATGGTAAAGTTGGCCAAGAGTGTAGTGGTAAATAACCTTACACAAACCAGATCCTACCATACAAGCCAAGTGAGGAATGAGAGTCAGCTGAAGATCCCACATATTGCTTGTGAGACACCGAACTGGGGTGAGAGCCAGTGAATACCTGACCACCTGGAGGCAGGATATTGCCTCTGAAGAATGTGAGTAGATGTTTTGAAAGTCCTACTGTTTTGGTGTAGGTGAAGGATTGAGAACTCATAACATACTACACCAGTGGTTCTCAACCCCTGCCCTCAGTGGCTACTAACAGGCCAGGATTTGAGAATTTCCTTTTAAGAGCACAGGTGAGTTAATCAATATGACTGAGACTCTGATCAACACACTTGCATTCTAGCAGGGAAGTTCCTAAGTCTTGGCCTGTTAGTGGCCACTGAGGGCACAGGTTGAGAACCTCTGTTCTACACTTAGAGGATAATGCCTGTGCCACTTTTTTGTCTTTTCTTTCTACAGTTTTCCCGAAGATTGTGAATTATATAAGAACTTTCAGGAATTTCTCAATCTGGTATATATGCCAATTTGTTTTTTATATATGTGTTGATACTACCTATTGTTATTTGGTAATTTTATTTTATTGTATGAAAAGGAGTATGGTTAAATTGAGTGATGCTTTGGTTTGTCTTGAGGAGAGGCACAGGGAGTGTGTGGGATTTATTTTGGTTTAATGTTCCTTGAGAACTGATAGGTTTGAGTAAACAGGGACTTATCACCTAGAATATACGCTATGTGGAACTTCATTGGCTAATATTTCAAAGATCTCATGGTTGGCTTATTTTGGTAGCTCCCAGGTATGGGGGAACTACTTTATTGACCAGATCCAGCTATGAACCAAATGAGTGAGGGGTAAGGTGACCACGTATCCATTTAAATCGTGGATGCTTATGAAACATCATTCTGCAGGACTGGAAAGGAATACATGCAACCCTGCAGTGTGTGTTTTTTATAGGTGTCACTGATTTAGAGAGCTGTGGTTACCCTAGTAATGCCAAGGTTAGATCCTTCCTAACACAGAAAAATAACAGAGAAACCATTAGGTGCCTCTGATGAATGGCAACATATATTTATGTTTTTATTGTATATTAAATACTTTCAATAAATCCACTTTTAACATTTTAAATGTTGCAGTCTGATATCCCAACCGGGAATGGGTTATAAAATTGCAGTGAGGTAAGTGCCCACTGACCAATTCAATATATTAGTATACTAGTACACATATGCCAAGTTGATTCCAAGAAGTCTGTGTCTAGAAGGCTCACATTCCGTTGTCTCTCCAGGGCAAGGGCATCTCTGGGTACTCTGATCTCACTGGACAGCTCCTCTCCTCTGTACTTCTTCCGCAGACAAACTGGCCACCTCATGGCCAATGTCTTTGAAGAACTGGGGAGGGAGGTGATTTTGCAGAACAGGTGAGGTCCTACAGAGCTGTGCGGTACAGCTTGTACCGCAGAAAGGTGAACTGGTGAAGTCACTGGGAAATTTTAAAAATCTAGTAAAATATTGCAATTAAAAAATAATTTAAAAAATTAACAACCTATAGACAATTTAATAGTTACATACAATTACACTATGTGTCTTCAGGGTAAAAATTCCACTTTAAAGTTCACATGTCAATCTGACTGATGTTCACATTATTAACAACAATGCGTGGGAACTTTTAAAATGATCCAACCATTAGATCTGTGAAACATTAACCCTTAGAGTTCCCCAGAAAGTAGATTTCAGGTGATATATCCCTGCTTGCTCTAACTGGGAAACATTCTTTTTGGTCCTCAAGGAACCCTTAACATGCTGTAAGTTCATATTTTCACTGTCTGCAGATACAAAGGGGAAGCAGGAAATCTCAACCTTTCTGATACAAATGGCAGATGAGCTAGTAGTTAACAATGGGCACTCTCACCCTGAGAATTTAGCCCTTCAGCCTGAAATTTGGGTCAACCCTGAGAAGTGCCAGGTATCTTCACAACATGTTATACTTCTTTTTTGTGAACTATTAACTATTTCACCTTTAAATCATTTTAAATACCGAAGTATTTACCCCGTTTATCTATTACATGGTTAGAATGTTGCTATGTTTTCTCTAGCCTTTAACATAAATACATAAAAAACACATGAAGTAAGGGCTGATAGTAATCCAGCCCATGTAAAACCAACACTACCTAGAAGAGCAGCTACAACACAGACGTGATTCTACTTGTACATACATGTCAGTAAAAGGGATGGCCATTGCCCGTGATTGGCAACAAATACAGCTAATCATTACGGGGGCGTGGAAACTTCTCTGATTTATTGAACGAATAACAGTGAGTAACCTCCCTTGATGGGCGGTCCTCTGTAAGAATTGGAGCCAATCAAAGAGGAAACTTGTAGACGTTTTTTTGATTGACGTCCTCATGCCTATCGACAACCTTAGCTAGGACCTATAGTAGGCGGGGATTCGTGCCATGCTAGATTGACAACTTCCTTATCCAATGAATATGGGTAGTCGACATATCCCACCCATCTTTACTTGTCCAGCGGCCAATCAGAGCGCATGGAAGGCTGGCGTGGAGATGTAACGTCGCACAGTGAAGGGAAGAGAAAGAAAGAGAGGAGCGAGAGGCTGAGAGTGGAATAGACAAATATATTGCACGGTACTGGGAGCGGGCTGATATCTGTCTCGTATGGACAGACTGTTATTAAGGCTGAGTTTGTATCGCAGACGGCAGCAGTGATCTGTGATTTGGGAGAGACCAGGGGATCAGATCGAGAATTCTGCGTTATCTGGCCCGGTGAGTGCATTCAGCTGAGATCACCGTTGCTTTCAATCAGTTGTTAGACTACAACTCCCATCATCCTTATCCGACCTTGGGTGGGTGATGGGAGTTGAAGTACATAACAGCTGGAGAGCCACAGATTGTCCAGAGAGAGGAGGAGGGGATTATCGTGCATGTTATACCAAGCACATTGTGTTGTCTGCAGTCTCACACACATGCACCCTCAATAAACCACAACATGCCCAGGTTGGATGAACGCAAGAGCTTGCAGTCTAATAGTGTGTGTGTGTGTGTGTGTGTGTGTGTGTGAAAACAGGAATTTTTTTCTGTCTCGTGTTACTGAGTTATATGCATCTAATGCTTATTTTATCTTGTTGTAAGCCCTTTAGGACAGAGTCTCCTATTTTATTGTTTGTGTGTTTAATATAGTTTTTTCACTTATAAGGGTTGTACACATGAATGTTGTTCTAGATATTTTATACATACGCTAAGGGTCATAATGATAGGTGTGCTTACTGTATGCGATGTTGCAGATGATCTAATACAGATAGAGGAAGTGCATTGGCAATGGAGTAATATACATAAAGTACCTCATGACATGAGTGGAAAAGCGGTGACCACTAAGCTGTCTATAGACTCAAACTCCCAGAATCCTCAGCCAGACTTAGAATATCTGACAACAGCTGGAAACCCACCTGCAAATGATGTGAGTTGTATTCTAACAATAGTTGGAGTGCCACAAGTTGCCAGCCACTACAATAGTGCTTACAATTGCCCTGTGCCTGAACACTGGAGGGGACAGGGGCACCTACTTCCTGATGCTGTTGGCAGTGATATCCACCTGCCTGGTCAGTCTTGTAAATATGATTGACTTTCCTACCCCACAGCTGCAAAGATGGTCCACCAACTATTCCGGTAGAATATGTTTGTAGAGAATTAAACATGTCAAGTAGAATGACTCTGCCTGTGTAAATACACATTTTGTTCAGTGATGGGGAGATCTGTCAGTTTACTAACTTTTTAGAACTAATGTTGCGTCTCACAGAAAAAGGTTCATGGTGGACGGATGCACTGCAGAATTATAAAAGAGTGTCTTATTTAAATCTTTAATGGAATACCTATTTCTTAGGCTGTATGTTCTTTCAAAAGAAAAGTGAAGTAATTATTGAGCAAGCTAACTGCAACATAGAGAACAATTTCCTGAAGTTCTTATTTATTTAAATGGGGGCTTTTAACTCTTGGCATGCTAGATGCTTCTCCATTGCATTGCAAAGCAGTGTAATGGAAACCTCTCTAGCATTCAGGTGGTTAATGCTCCATTTAGATCAGTGGGTCTTTTTTGGTCCAGTATAGTGCAGTTGGTTTAACCCAGCAATATTCCACTTTTCTTTCTAACATCTCACTCTTTAATGTCCCTAACTAAACTGTGTTTTTGTATGACCGTATAATGACACAGTATGTGTGATAGTGTTTGTCAGATGCAAATGCCGTGTGCAACGTGTTGCCCTCTAACTGTTGTTGGATTGCAGCTCCCATCCTCTTCGGTAAGCGCCTATGCAGCAGAAGATGATGTAGTCCAGCTACACCTGGAGGGCTGCAGGTTGCCCATTCTTGATACATTTAGATGTTCCAGACCCCTTTGCTTTCCTTTTAGCCTCTTTTATTTGTGGTTATATTGTAAAATGGTTCTGTTAGAGCTGTGTGTTTGTAGTATATACATTTGTCCACACAATTCTTGATAAATATGTCACTTGTCTAACTTATAGCACACATGAAAACTCCATACCTGCGTGTGAGGTAAACATTGTTTTGAGTTTCTGGTGGTATACTGAAACCCACTAACTAATCACGTTATATATGTTTCCGTTCACACGGCCTGATAGTGACTGGTAGATGTACCCACATTGACCTATTGGGTCAGTGTCTCTCTTCCTGTCATCAGGACCACTATATCTGAATTTTCACAACAGGGTTAACTCTTTGGGTGCTGTAGAGGTCAGCAGCACATAATATTTCTTTGAATAATAAAATCTTCATTTATGTTCCAGAACTGCTGTAGCTTTCTTTTATTAACTTTTGGAAATCTGTTACTCTTTATAATTTTACAAAATTATGTAAAGGATTGCTGAGCAGCTGTATATATATTTAATTCATAGCATTATAATGACAACAGCAGTTGAGGAAAGTGACCTTGGTCAAGCAGGGCAATTAATGTGAGCAGGTGTATCAAGAGAAGCAATTCTCTGCTCTGGCTCCTGGGTCATGCCAACAGGTCAGATTTTCAGGATATTCCAAGTTAGGCATAGACAGTTAAATCACATTACCACTGAGTTAATGAGTAACTGCCTGTAATTAACCATGGATATCTTGAAAACCTGGCCTGTTGGTGTTCCTCAAGGACTGACAGAATCAGTGATACAGAGAGCTAATGAAAGTCATAAGGTAGAGCTAGTACCATTTTCTGTATGGATCTCTGGTGAGGCCTTGCGTGGAGAGAGAGATATTAACCCTTTGAGTGCCAGAGGGGTAGGAAACACATTGCTTTGCGTACCCCTCTGGCACTAAAGGGTTAAATGGAACTGGAGCAATTCTTAAGAAGTCCAACTGCATTATAGGAGCATTTTAATCCCTTAACCCTTTGAGTGCCAGAGGGGTACGGAATGCATTGCAAAGCAATACATTCTGTACCCCTCTGGCACTCAAAGGTTTAAATGCAAGAGAGGTCTCCTCAGCATTTGAGGAGTTAAAAGCCCCATTTAAATATACTGGATTTTTAATTGTCTTCCTTGGTGCAGAATCCAGATTCACTGGCAATAAGAAAAGTGAATTGTGGCAGAGTGCATGTCTTTCATATACTTTACTGGTGGCTATTAGTACAGGAGAGGCCCATTGTTGCAGGGACAGCATGGTTGATCTCCTCAGCCTGGTACTGGCTAAGACTGCAATCTGCATCTGTGAATCTCAGTCCTATAGCAGAGGCCCATAACAGGCCAGAATGTAAAGGACAACTAAAACTGTGGTTAAAAAGACATGGTTTTGTGTAATAAGAGAAAATATACTTCAGGTTCTATACTTCTGAGTAAAAAATTCACACTCCCACTGCTGAGAGACTTATTCAGAGTTGTTGCATTTTAAAGCATAACTTTAATGAATGCATGGAGACTTGGCATTACATGAAACACATGGGACTAACTTGAAAATAGATGTCTTACGGTTAACTAATAGCTGTGTCTAAAGGAATCCTTCCAGTTTGGAGGCCGGAACCCAGGCTACAGCGCAGACATCTTGTCTGTGCCCCTTCACCATCAGTCTCGGTCTCCATTGAGTAGACTGCAGTGCACCATATGGTCACCGAAAGAAGCTGATGGCGCAGATGCACAGACCGCAATAACTTGTCCGTCAGTCCAGGAACAGGAAGGATTTCTTTAGACACAGCTATTTTTTAACGGTAAGACATTTATTTTCAAGCTAGTCGCCATGTGTTTAATGAATGCATGATGACTTGGTATTACATGAAAGTTCCACTTTAAACTTGCATTTATTTGGAGGTTGTATTTCCTCCATGGCCTGAAATTATACAAAGGCGCTCTTGCTATAGCAGCCAACAGAAGGTTCTTGTCACTGACAGTAGCTCTCCATTGCCTGCTGTAGAAAAAGCATCACCATAAGATTTCAGGCAATGGAAGTAATGCACCCACACATTCAACTTTTGAGCTGCAATAACCTTTGAATAACATGTTTTTCAACAGTGGGAGTACTTTTTTGTGTTATTCAGTAGGATAACCCCTGTAATGTAAGTAGTGTATTGCCTTTGCATGTCTAACTTTTACTAGTTTATTTCTGCTACTCCCAGTATTGAACCTTTACAGTGATAATTGTTCAGGTCCATCCTAAGCTTCATGCCCTACGTGCTAGTGGCAGTTCCATTCCTATTGGCTGTGCAGGTGGGTGCTAGAGAACAGCATCAAATAGGACTCCTAGACTGGATGTAGCAGTAATTAGTAGAAGACAAAGCTTTATTATAAATATTTTTCATGCTTCTTGTCCTTCAAGGATTTCTCAACTATAAGTAAATTGGAGCCTCATTCATTTTGACTAAGTCACATGAACCTAAACATGGCAGTTATCAAGTCCTGGCCTATTACTGGTTCCTGAAGTCTAGTGTTGAGAACCACCAGTTTACATAACCATGAAATAGTGTGTTGTTGGGTAGAGTTCAAGGAAGCCCATGGCTATGTTCTGTTCTTGCTAAGACCAGCAGAGAATAATGCCTTTTACTAAGACTGAGTGTGTGGTGGCATTCATGTCTGTTGGCTTTGATTGCATCCCTTATAGTACGAACAGAAAAGCAGACCTGCACTTCTCCATACACATGTGAACCCCATGTAAAGCATATATTATACCAATGTGTTGATATATTTATAAAAAGTGTTTTTTTGTTTCATAGTTTGTCCTTGCCATGGTATCCCATTTGAAGTGAGTTCTATCTGTACTTTGTGCAAGAGGGCTAAGGTAGAACATGTTTGTGAACTCATGGGGCCTTCAGTTCATGTTGGAGTCCCACCATCATCAACAGCTGGGGAGCTACAGGTTGCCTATGCCATGCTTTTAACTCTTTAGGTGCCAGAAAAGTCAGCAATGAATTTCATCATGTATCCAAAACTGTGTCGATTTAACAGATGTACAGTTGCATAGAAATGTGTAAATCTTTTATACAGTAATAGGTGAAATGGTATATTTATTTATTTTGGCCTGTTTAACTGAATTACATTCTTCTGAAGCAAACTAGATCCTAAGTAAAACTATGGTACTCCCACTGCTGTGAGGTGTTTTATGCAGCTCAAACTCTTAATTCTTTAGGTGCAGTATCTCAGTGGCCTGAACATTTACAGTGGTGCTGTTGCTACACCATCCTATGGAGGTTTATGGGCAGCTGACCAGAGCTGTCCACAGGATGGTGTAGCAACAGTGCCACTGTAACATTTCAGGTCACTGAGATGCCCAATAACTTTTTAATAAAACAACTCTCAGCATTGTGAGTGTCCTTATTGTACGCCGGAAGATAAGCCCATAATGCCAGTGTTCAAATGTCTGATGTTTTAAAGCAGACTGGGAAATACACAAAAAATTTGGGTCAATCTGTTCTTATCTGCCATTAAATTCTGTTTTTGGTGACTTCTGTATATCTAAGAAGATTTATGGGACTTATTTTAAAAATCTAAATGAGAAATGACTAATATTTATATTGTACTGCTGCACTTCATTTTTATCTATAAACAACAGACTTTATCAGACTGAATGAGATTATCCATAGGGAAAGTCACATCCATGAGTCTAATGGAACTTCTCTGTATAGGGAAGCATCTCTGTGTGCTTAGCTTGGCTTAGATAAAGGTGAAATTTACTCTTCGATATTTTGTTTTCCTCTTGTGTCCTTCCACGGCAACATACTGTGGCTATTGACTCCCCCTCCCAGCTGGTAAGACCAAATTATAAAAGCATCTGCTCCACCTCCCCACTCCAGTTATACTATCGTCCAAGCTGAAAGAGACAACAGGTTAGATACCATAAAGTATAAATGCTCTTAGAGGTTCAATAACTACATAGTTGTAGATATCATAGAAGTAAAGAACTATACATTCTACCCACCGTGAGATAGGGAGGGGTGCCGTCGATGGGCACAGAGGAAAACAAAATATCGGTGAGTAAATTTTCACCTTTTCCTCTGTCCAATCCACGGCAATATACTGTGGGACTTGCCAAAGCAGTACCCCAGAATAGAACGGGGAGGATAAATCACCTATCAGGAACGGCTGTTAATAGCGCCGTCCTGTCAAATGGTTGCATCAAGTGATGCATGAAAAATACATTTATAGAGTATAATAACTGTAGATACGAAAATCCGGGTAGTAGTTTTGCAAGGTTCCTCTGGTGTTGCAAATGCTGTTTGTGCCCAGGACATAGAAATGGCTCAAACAGGGTAAGGCTGCATTCAGAAGGATAATCCTATTAGCTGATCCACCAAATAACATAATACAGACTCTACTGCACCAGGAAAGGATGATTCTGGTGCAGCAGATACCCTGAATCAGCCAAAGAGGTGAAGAGTATCCAATTGTAGAATCACAGTTCTACATTGCAATGTCCTCACTTCGTCGTATTGAGGCTCCAACAAAAGGAGGGAAGAACAGTCTTCTGGTAATGGTAAATTGAGTCAACACTTGGATCTGAAAGACTCTGCAGAAAATGTCTATTTTGATGAAACACACAATAATTCATGTAAGATACCAACACTTAGGGCTAATGTAACAGCCGAGAGTAGGACTGTTTGAAGGAAAGATACCTGAAAAGACCTATTCTCCAAAGTCCAGAGGTATGATAAACTAACTGGTTTGGAACCAGATAAATATCCCCTGGAGGTAGTCTAAACAATAGCTGGGGTACACATACATATAAATATACATATATTCACATATATGCATACATACATCCTGATAAGATATTGCTCCAAAGAAGTGTGTCAGGACTGCAGATAGAGCAGACAACAGGGCGTAGAAAAAAGCTGGTGATAAACCCTTCTGAAACACTTAGAAGGAAACATATAATCTTTTCAACCCTGATGAGAGTTCAATATGTATTTGGATAGATACAACCAGTAGAAGAGGACCAAACTCAAGTAGATTATAAGAGGAATGTCAGCCTCTGTCAGCCGACTAGAGAAAATAACTGGCTTAGATAAACCCTCGGCTTGGAGATACTTCGTTAAGCCTCCGGACATCAGACTCGATAAGGCTGAATCTGGATGGGAAAAAATTAATTGGAACCCTATAATAAGAGGTCTGGAATTATTATAATATATTCTTATAGTGCCAACTAATACTGCAGAGCTGTACTAAAAAGGCATAACGAGATATGAAATAGAACAAATTGATTGATGGAGAACAGAATGATCAGATAGACCAGCTCGGCAGAGCTTACAGTTTAGAGTAAGGAAGGTCGAACCCAGAAGGAGTAAGACTGTTGGGTGCAAATGCAAAAGGGAAAGATCAGAAGTTTCAGAGGAAGCTGAACTTTACAGTCGTTTGAGATCTGAAATTAGCATTCCTTGGCCAATCTGGGCTCTAACTATAACCCTCGATTCGAACCCTGAATATAACCCTGGAAACGTCCAGAGTGACTCATTTGATACACCTCTGCGAGAAGAGGAAAAAGGGGGAAGAGGTATGTCGGTATATAATCCTAACTGAACCCTAGAGTATGCTGCCACAGTGAGTTACTGCGTAGTGATCCATCGTGACTTAGATATTGGCAATTCTGGAGTACCCTTGTAGCCATGAGAACTATAGTTTATACAGTCCTGTGAGAGACCTCCTGTCTATCTGAATAAAAAGATCTGAATTTTTCTCTCTGCCGAGGTATTCCACCCAGCTGCTGAAATTTCTGATAGATCTGATGTTGTCAGGTTAGTAGACCACCTTCAGTCCAATGAAGACCCTGTAGCACGAATCAGTTGGGGGTGGACTCTGTTCATCCCTGCTTTAAAGAAAGCAGACTGTTGTGATGTTCTCTGAATGAATCCTCGCCTTTGAGCCACATATATCCGTTCAGTAACAGATAGACAGCTATACCAGAATATCGATAAGTAGACTGTTCTCCTGGAGGGTCTAAATCCCCTGGATTATGTCTAGAATTTATATATCACCTTTTTCCTCATGGGACTCCAAGTGCTTTCAGCGCGTGCTCTTGGATGTTAGTATTACCCAATCAATGGTACTCATTTATCAACCTCGGAAGGATGTAGGGCTGAGTTGACCCTACCGGGAATTGAACCTGTAACCCTGCGGTTTGAGAGGGCCCTGTCGTCGGAGTATTTACCATTGAGTTATGCTACTGTTTTGTCCCAGATACTCCCCCAACCTCTCCTGCTGTCAGCTGAGGACACTATCCCCTGACCAGGCTATAGTAAGCGTCTGCCCATTGTCAGGTTAGGATAATGGCTCCCCCTTACTAACTCCCTTCTTGTGGAGGGCTGGATTGATATCTTTGCAAATTTATGCTGTGCACTCTTGCCCAGGGCACAATAGATTGCTGAAAAACAGGTTTCACAACAGTCAAAGCTTTGCAGTTGAACATGGGGGTGTAGAAAATCTGCGACTTACTAGAATTTGAACTTGTGTCGCCTCTTGAAAAGAGGTGCAAATCCCAGAACGGTATGGAATTCTATTCTTAAGAAAATCTATCTTCTAGGAAGGCGATATGATCCATCCTAGGCTCCACAGCCTATCCATAAATCAGTTTATTCTGGAAATTGACATGTCTTGACTCTTTACTGATCGATAAATATCGTTCCAGTAAGAAATAACCCAATTTATCTTCTGTCATAGTGTTTCTATGTCAAGACAGACAGACTCTGACTGAAGCCAACACAAATGGCAGTATCTGATACAGACAATGATTCCAGAAGTTATGTAACCAAAATAATGTCTAGAGGAATGTAATAGCATGTTTGCTAGATCTATTCCTGTCAGGCATGCCTGAGGATGAATAGGATGATTGTAGATGTTATGGTCTACACATTGAATCTTGGGGATCAGAGAAAAGGAATTTGTCTTCAGATCCAAAACTATACATAATTCTCAGAAGGTTCCAGAACAGAGAAATGAATTGGATAAATTCCATGAAACGTCTGTTGCTGTGGAACACGATGTAAGACTGTATTTAGAAGAATATGCTGAACAGGAAACAACACACCTTACTTCATATGAAACTCCAAAGCACCCCTAATCACCATGAGCCATAAGGCCCATCTGTTTGGGTGAATCACCGTCCAGGCATCCCAAAAGAGCTTCAGTTCAGTCTGCCCTAACTGAAGAAGGAGATTGGGCCAATCTTGTTTCAGTGGGAATTTCTTAGGAGCTGCGGACTCTTTGAAAATTCTTAGTGATTCGAGGTCTGTAGCTGTGGCCTGACCCTTTCCTCAGGATCTGTAGGGATGAATTGGCATGAGCTGAACTTGGG
Organism: Rhinophrynus dorsalis; assembly: GCA_037306005.1. Taxonomy (NCBI): domain Eukaryota; kingdom Metazoa; phylum Chordata; class Amphibia; order Anura; family Rhinophrynidae; genus Rhinophrynus; species Rhinophrynus dorsalis. The sequence goes on along the minus strand of CM074718.1, from coordinate 97,108,893 downwards.
CACATGTCTTATCCTTCCCTTTATATGTTTCACTGGCCTTTAATTTCGTAGTGGTTTATAGTGCTATGGATCCACAGCTCTAATCACTCAGAGAGTGACAACGCAGTTGATCTTGCTAAAACCTAATATTGTCCCGTGTAGCGTTTCTGGAGAAATACTACATCTTTAATAGAGGATGCTGATTTTAATAAATGAGATCTTGACCTCCAGGATTCCAATTTGACTCCAAATTAGGACAATTCTGTGCGGAACCTGCATGTAATAGCAGTGGCTGAATTTTTATATCTGCCCCGTGGTTGCAAACTGTTCTTATTAAGAGCGCAGTCTACATTCTTATTCCTCGGGACAAATAAAGTTCCAACTTCCAGCAGGACAGTGGTCCTGAGGTAAATCTGTGCAACAGTTGAGCCAACCTAGTGCGGAACGGCCTAAGTTGCTGATCTACATCAGAAAAGGGTATATCCGCTGAGATATTTAGTACAATGTAGACTGTTAGTCACACTGTTCCATTCAGCATTAAATGAACCCTTGTCTGGAGCTGTGAACCAGAAAAAAGGGGCTGCCTGCTCATATCAGATGAGGGCTATGTCAAATTCAAAACCTTTTGGGTCTCAGACAGACCTAGGGTCTGAGCTTCCTTCATCGTGCTCCTCAGGCAAAACAGGATGTGCCTTCAAAGGGTCAGATGCCCATTGCCGATTCCTGCATTGAAATAGTCAGCCATACTCTTAAACTGGGATGGGATCCTATACCAACAACACATCTCCTACAATCAGGACAAAGCTGAGCAGGATCTTCCTTTGGGAGGTTCAGCGAATGAGATTTACTATCATATTAACATAATTCGAATAAGATCAGATGAAGACATGTATGTATAGACATATATAAGCTATACATTTGTATCCCAGATGGCAAAGCCTTATATCATAAAAGGTAAAGTAGATTTTACTTACAGAGCTGCCCACCATGTCCCCGTTGCTCCTGTGGTGTCTTCCTGCTGCTGCATTGTGATTGCATTCCAGCAGTGGAGCACACGCAGCCGGACTTCCGGTTTGGTTGTAGCAGAAGCAGTCATCATTGCCGAGTGCCTGATCGGCGTGGGAGCATCAGAAATGTGGAGGAAAGATAGAGGTGAGTAAGAAACACACAAAGTGTTCTACTTAACCATTTGTATGGATCCATGTGACCCTGTATGTTAGTAAGGGTATCTGATCCATGCCACAAGATGAACATAAGTAATGCCAGCTGCGTTTAAGGCAGACTGCATAGCAAGGTAAAATAATAAAGAAGATAGAGAGTGAGGCAAACTGTCTCCGTCCGCCAGCTTGGTAGGACCAAAATAATAACTGGAGAGGGAAGGTGGAGCTGATGCTTTTATAATTTGATTGGTCCTACCAGCTGGGAGGAGGAGTCAATACCTACAGTATATTGCCATGGATTGGACACAGAGAAAACTGTTTTTAAAACACCTGTTTCTGCTAGGCCTTAAAAAGCAATGCTTTGCGTACCCCGCTAGCAATCAAAGGGTTAATTGGGCTTTTATGCTCTTGCATGCTAGAGAGCTATGCAACAACCTTTCTAGCAATCAAAGGTTAAAAAAAAAACCATTTAAATTTGTAGGAATTTGTAAATGTCCCCTATGGTGCTGCTGTTTTGCCCCAGAATTACTCCGGTTTTCTATGGGGCCCTGCAGAGCCATATGTTGCGCAACAGTGTGGTGCTCGGAGTTTATGGTAAATATCTGAAAACTGGAATGACATTGTCTATTTATCTTCTGTTAGTGTCTTATTCAATGATGGGCAATCTTTGGTTTTCCAGCTGTGGTTGGACTGCAACTCCTTGCACTCCTGTCCTTCTTCCACCCAACACTGCTCTGCAACTGAGCATGTCTAACCGGGAGCTCTGTAAGCACTAACAGGGTCTGAAACTGACTGCTCCAAGACCGTAGCAGTCTTTCTCAGAACCCCGCTTGATACACGTCATCAGTCAGGTGTTCCAGAGCGCCCACATAGATGAAATCGGTCCTTAAGGAAAGGTCACTTCCCCGGAGCACTCATCATTAATGGGTTAAAGATGTTATCATGGACAAAGGCACAAGAGAAAAATCCATAGGGGCCATTAGAATATTTTGACATTAGTAAGGTAGGGGGGAGTTTTTCTTAGGATATGTTACTTCTCCCTTAAAGTGCATGCCTCCCCAGGGCTTAGCTCTTCTAGTAATCGAAGTGCCCAAGGACACTAGTGATACCTTTTGTGACTGTTGTGTTGATATTACCCATTTGTACAAGGCTTTTTATAGATCTCTATTATGTCAACAACATAATAGATATTTGAATATACAGCCTATTTGTCCTTTCTGGAGTCTTTCCATGTAGAATCTGTCCATATAATGTTTGATAAGCATGAAGCACATTAGGATGTTGTTGAGCTGTCACAGCAGGGAAAGCGGTTTGTGAGTGTTTCAGCAAAGCATTGTGTATTAGGATAATCTGCTTGATGTGAAGGCCGGTGCCTTGCTTGGCTAGAGAAACTTATAATTTGCCTGTTCTGAAGCAGCTTTTAGAGGCGTCTGTACACTGTCAGAGAACAAGAAGTACATAAAATGGCTACAAGCCAGGTTCGCTTTTATAGCTCATAGGAAGCAACTTTGGAGAACAGGCACATTTAATAAAATCAATATAACTCTAAAATCAGAAAAATGTCTGAACATCTTACATAATTAATTCTGTTATTTCTGTTGCAGTGTTAAGTAGTAGACATGAAATCATTGTTTGCTTGTAATGTCTGTCTGTGCTGGCATCGCTAGAACTAGCGATCAGTATGCTGTTCCATGTCTGTATGCTGACATCACTAGGACTAATGATCGGTATGCTGTCCCATGTCTTTGTGGTTCAGTAGTGGCAGGGGTGAGATGTTTAATACATTTGTGATAATCTGGTATTACTAAGGACCGTGGAATACACTGTCTTACTGGCACCTCTATGGCCAGGGAGCAATATGTTGTACTTTGTGTTTGCATTGCTAGGGCCTGTGATGAATGCACTGTACCCTGTCTGTTCGCTGGAAAACAACGACTTTGCTCTGGAGTTACATATGTAGAAGAACTTTGTTTTATTTTTGGGGTATTACATTTATTTGTTGTGAAGCAGCCTTCTTGCATCACAGGAAATTATAAAGCTATTTGTAGAAACAGAACAGAATTGGTACATGGTCTATTCATGAATACAATATCTTTAGCATGTTCACCGGAGGTGGGCCATCACGGCATCTGTGGCCTCTTTGCCGGACTTGGGCTAGCGCTGCATCTGTTCCACACCTTTTTACTCTGCCCGTGAACTGCCACTGCCTCAGTGCTCTTGGATCATACAAAAATCGCTGAGCCTGAGGCTTATGTACGAAGAAAATGTGGTGCAGTTCTGGGAAAAAACAAATTATCACATGGGTAAATAAAAATCTCTGTTTTCATCATGGGCCTCTTAAACCCTTGAATACTAGACTATTGGACACTTCCCTGGCATTCAAGTAGTTAAATGCCTGATTTTAAATTTTATTCACTATAATGTATTTGGTTTGCTCCAGAACTGCTTTAGCTTCTTAGTACATCTGCCTCCTTCTGTCTTCTCTGAACCTGTGTCTTCCTGTGTGAAATCAGACTTGTGAGATCAGCCCATCACTTGTAAGCTGGTTAGAAACATGTGGATACAGTGCTTAAAACTAAAGAAAATTTTAAAATGTGGTATAATCAAATTAAGAGTTAAGGTTAACCTTTTGCATGCCAGAGAGGAATCCAACATGGAAATTAATGGTGCATACAAAGATAATAAATGCCCCCTTTCTGCTCCAGACCCTACCCTCAGGGTAGATTGTATTACACAATATTTTGAGGCATATTATGCACCAAAAACAAATACAACTTTAATTATGAATTTCAAAGGAAATAAGTTATGTTAAAAATAGGTTAAGATTGTGTGTGTGATGTCGTGGAGTGTCAGCCAATATCGCTCTGCAATTCCAGCTACAATCAGATTACAACTCCTTTGTATAGCGGATGTTGCACCTCAATGCGTCGGATACCTCTCTGGTACTCAAAGGATTAAGGAAGCACTATCTTCTAAAATGCTTTATATAACTAGCAACTTTTTAAGTATTACGTTATTATTTCTTTGGTGCATGAGATATTAAATGTCTTATTTCAGGGATGGAAAAATTAAAAACAAACTTTTGGAGCCAGCTAATTTTTAAGAGCCAATGAAGGGGATTATACACACACTTTATATAAAATGATAAAAACGTAGGAACTCTGATTCCCAGGCTCCTGTGACCCCCATCTTGTTTAGGTACTTTGTGTAAACCCTTACATTCGAGACATGTGCCCAGTGAATTGCACTGAAGCAGTTAAGCGGACTTGTAAGTTGGTTTACAAGTGATAATGCAGTATTGTCTGTAAACTGTCTCACTTAGATTTTGTCGCTCATTCAATTAAAGCTTGTACAAACAAAAGTAATCAATGCTTATACAGATAATGAGCATCGCTTTCCACATGGATTAGAAAAGCAAGCTTGGAGTTCCATTTTAGGGATCTGGAATCAAAATATATTTAACCCCTTCACGTCCAGTGATGTGCCAGGACTGTCACGGCTGTCCGGCACTTAAGGACCAGTGACGGTCCTGGTATGTCATGTACATTTTGCTGACAGCGCTGACAGCGCATGCCGGCACACGTGATCAGTCACGTGGGACAGCATGTCAGACTTTCCTGTCTGGTCCTTAAAGGACCACACACCCTGGGACCGCTGGTCCTTAAGGGGTTAAATGTATACACAGCCCCACTTCATTTTTAGGAATCGTTGGGGGGAGATTCACTAAGCGGTGATAAAGAGATGCTAAAGTAGAGATGACTTCTCCAGTTTATCACTTCTCCAATTCCTATGTTATTCTATGGAGCCTATCACTAATATTTCTTCAACTTTTGAGATCTTAGTGCATAGGCTGTATAGAACAGTACAGGAACAGGAGAAGTCATCTACACTTTATTACCTCTTTATAACCAACTAGTTGAACACCCGGTGTACACGGGCCATAGAGCCAGACAGCAACGGCGCGGTGCATTCATACGCAGTACAGACTTCCCACGCCGCAGCTGATAACAAAGCAGGGTGCTCCGTATTCCTCCCTGTGCACCGGTGTGCAGAGAGGACTATGGTCTGAATTCAGAGCTCCCCGCTCCGTTATCAGCCACGGTGGGGCAGTCTGTACTACACATGACTGCAGTGCGTGCAGCCTTCTGTACTGCGCGTGACAGCTTCTGACAAACATACGTTAGCGAATTATTATATAGGATAGTGAATCTCCCCCCTTGTTCCTTTTAAGCCATTGATTCTCCATTCCGTTTTTTTAATACATGTCAACAGGTCATATCCCAGTTTAAGCACCAGTAGATGAGTCCAAAAGACTGAGCCACTAATTACCCACCTGTGATCAGGCAGGGCTATCTTAAAAAGGTGATCTATTAGTGTGTCTCAGGGACCAGCATGTTGAGCATTTCTACTTTAACCTTTTGACTGTCAGAGAGGTATCTAATGCATTGCAGCTGTGGCATTTATGGGTTAAGCTATAAAGGAAAGCTATGATATAAAGATAAGTGGTTATTTTGTCTTGTCTTTTTATTTGGAAAACTTGAGTTGGATAGATGATGCTTTCTATGTCATGCTGTGCATGAAGTTGGTTTCTTAGTTGCACATTACCTTCTCCACTCACTGGAACTTAACCCTCTCATTGCTAGAGGAGGTATGCAATGCTGGGAAGTGATAGTGAGTAGGGGAGGTCATGCAGGGCTCTTTGTAAATTGTTTCAATATCCCGAAAGGGGGGGGGAATTAAAAGATGGTGTTTCTTTTAATAAAGGAGTAGTAAACCTTTATTATGAAGAATCCATAAGTTCCAGATTGGGGCATGTAATGGTGTCAGTCTCCCTTAAATCGGATCTGTCACCTTTCCAAATCCTCTCAGTGGGAGCCCCCAATTTTAAAGGGATAGTAATACTTCATTTTAACTTTATTTTATTTTGTAGGCATTAAAAAAACATGAAGAATGATATAAGGCTTATCTCTGAAACCTTTATGGTTTAAGAGATATTCACAAACAAAGTATCCCCCCCCTGTTCAGCCAGATCAGAAGGGAGATGCCCAGGTAGACTGCAGAGAGGGACAATCTTCAATTAAGATAATGGAAAAAGCTGAAAAACTTGTCAAGGGGGGAAGGGCTCACATTGTTTTCATACAAAGAAAATTGTCCCCTTCTGTTATCTGTCTGGTCTTACAACCAGACTCACATCTGAGAAGAGATGGCTTACACTAGGTAAAAGGGGCAGGGAGGGGAACTTTGCTTGTGAATATCTCATAAACCATAAAGGTTTGAGAGATAAGACTTATATCATTCTTCATGTTTTTTTAATGCCTACAAAATAAAATAAAGTTAAAACGAAGTGTTACTATCCCTTTAAAGGATTTACATGATTATTCCTCCAAATGAATTGGTTTTGAGACCTTAGAATATTTTTAGGTTTATGTATTTGTGCCCTCATTACACTGTTGGCAAATATCCAATAAAATGGGTACCCAGTAAATCCTGCCTTGAGCTGGTCTGTCTGGCTTGCTGGTAGTATATATGGGGCTGTCTACTGAGATCTCTTGGTAATGTTCCGCTTGTTCTTTCTCAGAACATGATTTCAGCTCTAGCTGAACTGACAGGATGGTGGTTTACAAGGAGGGGCTGTCTGTGATGAATACATTACCAAATGATTCTATTGTGTCTGGAGTTCCTTTTTTTTCTCTCTGACTTTTCCTGCACCTGGTAGCATTTATCAGGCTTAATCATTGGTAAACGTGGTCTCTAAAGCACTTGTTATTAAGGAAGTGTTTCAGAAAGCAGTATTGTGTGGTCTGCAGATAGTCATTTCTTTGTTATGTAGAGCTTTAGAGGGTAGATTTTACTTTTTTGGTTGGAGTACAAAATGCCGATTATCAACACTAATGAAAAAATCTGTTTTGCTTTCTCATTATTAAATGCATGTTATATGATTTAGGGCAGATTCTGGAGACTAGAACTGCTTGCTGCATTCCATTGTCAATTTTGTATCAGAGTTGTAGCAGTTATATTTATATAGTTACTTTCAATTGTTGATAGGTAACCCTTTGAGTGTCAGAGGTCTATTCATTGAAACTATGGTAGATGGTAGTGCCCAGTGAGGACCTTCAGTGCAGAGGTTGTCAAAGGTGGTTCAGAAACAGAAGAGGAAATAGGAGGTTTTCTTTTCTTTAATGTGGCTCTTTTGTCACATGAATTCTGTGAGTAGGTGAGGGGTAGAGCTGGAGGAGGAGGGAGCCTCCACCCCCAAATCACAGTCTTTTGTGATGTGCCCTGCCCTGTAGGAGGAGGGACTAAACCCCATGGTACCTGTGTTCCATATAGACTAAAGAGAAAAGGGATTAACAGGTAAGAGCACTATTATAAATCCTATTATAAAAACCAATACCCACAAATCTGATTCATAGTTACCGTTTTAAATGCACACCAACACCTATTACTACCCTCAGTTTACCTTAATCTGGGCAGAATGTTTTGATGCCACAAGGGACCCATTTGGAGTGGAATGGCTCTCCAGGATTCATTTTAGCAGCCCTGGATATCATGTCCATGGAGGCAGCCATTCAGTTTACGGGATACTATGACCCCAAATATGGAACAAGTCAAGTGCATTATAGGTGTGAACTGAATATTCAACAAATACCTATTGATTTAATTTTGGCTTTTAAACCTAGAATGAATGCTAGAGTAGGAAGCAATTATTTAATTCACCCCATGGTGCAGATGATTTGGCCTAAAATTGCACCCCTTTGTCTTAATGAATATGGCCATAGTGGCTATTAGGATTATCTGCCAAGATTAAAGGGTTAGTAATATTTCCTTAACCCTTTGAGTGTTAGAGAGGTTGCCAACACAATGCAATACATTGGCTATCTATCGCACTCATTGGGTTAACACATGGACTTACCTAGATATGTATCCTTCATACAGCAGTCAGTTATATCCATACCAAAAAATGTTTTAATCCTTTGAGTGGCAGAGGGGTACATAACGCATTGCTTTGCAATGCATTGGATACCCATCTAGCACTCAAAGGGTTAACATTGCGGCTAGGTTCCCTTCATATAATGTGTACTCTAGCTCTGTTATCTTTCTAATGCCGACCTTGCAATATTTCCGATTATATTAGATCATAAATTGTCCCCCTTCTGCCCCTTATGCTGACATCAGTCATTTTTGGTTGAATCTGAAGGAGAATTGCGATGGGGACAATCTTCATTCAGTAAAAGGAAGGCAGGGCAGGGTTTTTCTTATAATGGATAAAGGAAGCTTGTGCCTTGTTGTGATCTGTACAGTCAATCTTGACCGGATTCCAGATCTGATGGAAGCTGGCTTCCTTTCTTTTTAAGGGGTGGGAGGGGCACAATTTCTGATCTAATATATTCGGAAATATTGCACTGTTGGCGTTAGGAAGATAACGGCGCTAAAGTATACATTATACGGAGGGATCCTAGCTGCGATGTTAAGGAAACATTACTAACCCTTCAATTATTATCAGGACATGGGTGGAAAAATTCCAGGAGCCACAGAGCCAGAGCTCCTAAAGTTTCACTGCTAACTCCTACTTTTTGGATTAATTTATATACACCACCTTTTGGCTCCTGACAGGGTTGCACCAATACTGATACTGGTATCTGTATCAGTGCCGATACCAGCATTTGCGTGAGTACTCGTACTCGCGCAGATGCCACCACCGTTACCCTGTGTCAGGGCCGGTGCTGCAGAGAGGGAGCACGGGGAGGTGCTCACAATGCTCCCCGGTCGCCTCTCTCCCTCCTCCAGCGTTGGAGCGTTGCCGCAGGTTACCATGGCAACGCTCCAACTCTGACCTCTGCTGGGGCTCGCAAGAGAACAGCAAGCACCCGGCAGAGGAGGGTAAGGCAGACAAAGGGGGATCAAAGGAGGCAAGATGGGGCATCAAGAGCGGGTGGTGAAAGAGGCAGAGAGGGGGGTCAAGAGGGAGAAAAAGAGGCAAAAGGGACTAAGGGAGAAAAAAAAAAGAAGGATCAGGAGACAAAAGGAGGGGGGGCAAGAAGAGGCAAAAGGAGGGGGGATTAGGAGGGAGAGACAGAGGCAAAAGGGTGGGATCAAGAGTCAAGGAGAGGGAGAAAGGGGGATCAAAAGGGAAAGAAAAAGCCAAGGCAAAAGGAGGGGGCTCAAGAGAGGGAGAATGAAGCAAAAGGTGGGAATCAAGAGGGGGAGAATGAAGCAAAAGGTGGGAATCAAGAGGGGGAGAAAGAGGCAAAAGGGGAGAATCAAGAGTCAAGAGGTGGTTTGTGTGTGTGTGTGTGTGTGTATATATATGTGTGTGTGTGTATGTATATATATATATATATATATATATATATATATATATATATATATATATATATATATATATATATAAATATTTCAAGTACTCACCGATGCCAATTACCGATACTCTCTTTTGCGGTCAAACAAGTATCGGTAATTGGTATCGGTGAGTACTTGAAAAAGTATCGGTACTCGTACTCGGTCTTAAAAAATTGCTATCGGTGCATCTCTGACTCCTGATCCTCCCAGGTGGCTCCTTTTCATAAAAATAAATAAATAAATAAATAAAAAACACACATAAATATATATAATATTAAATGTCTAGGTCCAAAATTCTTTTATAATTTTGTCCAGACAAGTGTTAGGAGATGATAGGGCTGTGTCACATGGGTGACAGGCTGGTAGCAGCTCTCTGCAACAGTTCTGTCACCCGTGTTTGTTCACTCACGACCTCTTGCGTTCCTCTTGCAATAGTTGCCCATGTTAGAGGCAGCATAGCCCAGCATAAGATCTTTCACAATGGGCAACATCCCTAACACAGTATTGCAGTATTAGTGTCACCTTTGTTTTACTGTAACATAATTGGTAGTTTGCTATTAAGTGATTGTGTTTCTTTAACCCACTGACTGCCAAATGGCTATTCCAAGCATTAGTTCTCACACAGTTAACCCTTTTGAGGGCTGAAGATTCTAACATCCAGTAGGTTAAACATGAATTAAAGAATATGTTTATATAGAGCCACAAGTGTATGCAGCACTTTAAATTTAAGGGTTTAAACAACACAGGGTTACAGGTGCTTTGTAGAGTGAAACATTGGGTGGGAGGTCCCTGCCCAAAAGCTGCTTCCTTTAGAGTAAATTCTTTCTGATTTTTTTTTTTTTTTTTTTTTTTTTTGTCTCATTGTAATTGACAGAGGAAGTAACTACTGAAGGATTCTATTGTAATGGGTATGTATATTAAACAGACGGTTGTGTTGTTGTGTAAACATTACTAGCAAGGATATTTGCATATCATCACAGGCCTCCACACAGCATTGTTTGTGAAGGTAAGGCTATTGTGGTGGGCTGCTGGCAGCTGTTGCTGTCTGCCATCCTTCATCTTGGCTATATAGTTGGAATTTGTGTAATTCACCAGTGGACTGCCAGATTATCAAATGCCAAATAATTAACCCTTTGAGTGAAATATATTGGATTCTCGTTGGGTACTCCAAGAGTTAACCTTGAGCTCTTGCATTTCAAACATTTGAGGACCATTGGAGTATGTATACATCTCACTGTGAAGAAATGTGTTACACACCCCTCTGGTTTGCAATGGATTATCTAGATTATAAAATTGTCAGATCTCCCTTCAATATATTGCAATGTATGAAAAAGTTAATTTACAATTAAACAGCAGTGATTGTAGCCAGCACTTATAAATATCCTTTAATTGGTGCAGCAGCTCTGAGATCTATCTGTCATAATCAGGCACTTACCATGAATCTGCAGACAGCCATGAGTGGCCAGATTTGATTATCAAGCTTGTCAAAATAAACACCTGATAATTCATAAAGCAGCTCATTGCTCTGGGTTTAAAATGGAGCTTTCACCCAAATACAAGTTTGTATATTTGAAAACTGTGTTAAGAAGAACTACCACGTTAAGTAAAGTTGCCCTGCAATAACTTAGGCAGGTGGCGACTAGCTTAATAATGGTTATTTTACCTCTCAAAATAGCCGCTTGTAAAGTAATCCTTAAGCTTCTGAGACTGGAAGCCAGGCATCAATGCATACATCTTGTCTGCGCGCCTGCGATGTCCGTCCCGGTCTTCCTACAGAAGCATTGCACTGGAAGGGACTGGCGGCGCAGGCACGCAGACTACACTAACCTGGCATTCAGTCTCGAAAGCTTAAGGATTACTTTACAAGCTACTTTTGAGAAGTAAAATAACTATTATTAAGCTAGTCGCCACTTACCTAAGTATTGCAGGGCGACTTTACTTAATGTGGCAGTTCCGCTTTAAAGACTGCCTGTGTGTCATGTTTGCCAAAGCGCTAGCAAATGTACAGTTAAGGACATATTCACACTTGTTTCATATGGTAATAATGCTTTTTGGTGACATTTCATATGCTACTTACATCTTTTCAGTGATGTGTCAAATGCTAATGACAGTTTCAATGATATTTCACATGTCCGCATTTCAGAAGTGAAAGTCATTCCTCCCAACGCTTAAAATAGCAAGAGGGACAGTTTGTTGTTTTAGGGGTGTTGCAGGAGGCTTAGATTATTTCATAAACTATTGACACCTGAGTGTGTGTGTGATTGAATAAATGATTTAGAGCAAGACCAAAGTATTTTGTTTATACAGAAGTTTAACCCTTTAAGGACCGACCACATGTCCTTGCTGCTGGAACTTAAAGACCACGAGTTAGGGCTCCCTGAATGACGTTCACCCCTGAAATCCATGATGGTCCTTATTGCACATGCAACCCATGACGTGCCAGGACAGTCATAGGTCCCTAAGTGGTTAGGGACCGACTACGCATGTGGCTGGCACTTAAAGACCCAGAACATTTTTTTGCTGATCAGATTCAAGGCTTCCAGAACTCGTGCAGCTGCGCCATGATGTGCCAGGACCATCATGGGTCCTTTAGGGAAAGGGGTTAAACAATCAGTAATATAAGGTTTTTTCTTTTTTTTTGTTTTTTGTTTTATTGCTGTGGAACATTGTAATACTCTTATACACATCACATAGTCTGAGAGACACCAGAGTGGGAAAGAGGGACAGAGGGATTTAGGTCCCAAAGAGGGACACTTGAGGTATGAAATGTTCACTGTCACTTTGCCCAGAAATAAAGGTATGGATCTTTCCACAGCTCCAATGAAAGAGATGGTAATACTTAAAATGTAAAACAAAATATGTTGTAGGCTTTATCCTCCTAAGTAAAACAAGGCAAGTCCCACTGCTGAAAGATGTTTTATTTGAAAGTTATTAGAGCTCAAGATGGTGTAGCAACAGTGCCACTGTACAATTTCAGACCACTGTGATACTTCACTTAGAAAATTTATGTTTGTGCTCTAATATTTGAATAAAACCTTTTGGCAGTGGGAGTACTCTTGTTTTACTTGGGGGGGATAAACCTTACAACATATTTTATTTTACATTTTAAGTATTACTATCCCTTTAATCTTCATAGTATTTGGGCCATGGAGAGTGTTATTTCAATACTGTCAGAGTTGGACTTCAACAGTAATTGAATAATAAAGTATCCTCCTCCCGCCCTTTTAGTGATGCAACACTGCTCACCTCAGAGCAGAAAGACTGTCAGGATAGATCGCAGAGAGGGACAATATTCAGTGATCATAAGGAACAACCTGAAAAACCTGTCATGGAGGGCAGGGTTTTCCTTATGCTCACAGTAAGAAGATTGTCCCTTGCTTTGAGTTGTCTGGTCAAGCAACCAGATGCCACATCTGAGGGGAGGCGGCTTACACTAGGTAAAAGGGGTGGGAGGAGGATAATTTATCATTCAATTACTCTTGAACTACAACTCTGACAGTACTGAAATAACACTGTCCATGGCCCAAATACTAGGAAAATTAAAGTGGATGTGTCTCCTATGGACAACATCCCATAAATAGTTAGGTGACACATCCAATAGCATAAAAATGTTATTTATTTTTTATTTTAAGCTTCCGTTTCATTTAAATTTAACTTACAAAAGTCTGTGCTGCAGCCACTTCCGGGTGACTGCGGTTACAGAGCTCAGCCTCTGCTCTCCTCCCTCCTCCGATGACGGAGGCTTCTGTCAGTAAGCTGGAGCGGTCTCATTGGCAGAGATCCATATCTAGCCAATGAGAGCGTTCCAGCTTCCAGACAGACACCTCAGTCATCGGAGGAGATCAGAGGCAGAGCGTCAGGCTGCAGTCTATATGGAAGTGGCTGCAGCCCAGACTTTTGTAAGTTAAATTTAAGCGAAAAGGAAGCTTAACATAAAAAATAAATAACGTTTTTATGGTGTTGATTGCGTCACCTAACTATGGGATGTTGTGCATAGGTGACACATCCACTTTAATTGGAGCTGCATTTTTTTGTGAAACACAACTATCTCTTTAACTCTTCATTTGCTGGACTTTTGGCTAACATGACATCTAGGCAGTTTTTAAAGCAGTTTACAAATATGCCATCTTGAATCATTTCTAGCATTCAGTGGGTAAAAACACCACCCCTTTTTCTTTCCACAGAGAACCTTCTGTCCTTTTTTTTTTTTTTTTTTTTTTTTTTTTTTTTGTCATCTTACTGTCCTAACAAGTGCTTCCCAGTCTTCTTTTTTTTCTTTCTCTCCTCAGGGTATCCCTAATATTTTATAGGTAACTAGTTGAAGATCCAGTTACACGGGCCATAGTGCCACTGCTACCCGGTCGAGGTGTAGTCACGCGCAATAGAGACTGCCCGTGCCACGCCTGATACAGAGCTGGTCGCTACTTCGGCGCGGGCAGTCTCTACTGCGCATGACTGCAGCACGCGCAGCAGTGTTTACTGCGCATGTCACGGCGTTACACACGATTTAGCAAATTATTATATAGGATTAGTAAAGGGTGTAATGAAAGGTATAGATACACATATATACTTACAGTGATAGTGACAAAAACAAAACTGTGTTTACCAAGTTTCATAATCATCATATTTTCAGTCTTCATGGCACCCTAAGCTGGTTCATATGGAACACCAAATTGCCATGGTACCCTGGCTGAGAAGCACTGTGATAGGATATTGCGTAAGTAACAGCAGGTCAAACTGCAGCACCTAAATCATTTCTACACATGCTTGTCTTGAGTAAATAAAATTCCCATGCTCCCTTTTGATTTAAATAGAACTTTTTAAATGAAAATTAAACCTTAAACCTAAACTACCTTAACCCTTTGAATGGTGTGCAACTCACTGCTTTGGAATGCATTGCACACCCTTTTGACACTCAAAGGATTAACAGAAGGGCATGCGTTCCTGACTTACACCATGCTATGCTTGGGATCTAAAACTCGTCAAGTTACTTTGTCAATCCAACCCAAAATCCTGAAGGGTTAAGTGAAATCCTCCATTTTTTTTTTTTTTTTTTTTTTTTTTTTTTTTTCCTGACATGATCAGTGACCGGTAATACATGGTCTGAGCAGGGTAAACTTGCTCCCTACTCAGACTAATATTACTACTGTGTGTGTGCGCAGATTGCAGATTTTGGCTTTCGCATGGGTAATAGTATTGGCTCAGTTGGTTAATGCACCAGCTGTAGAAACTGTTCAATCTGTTCACAGGTTCTAGTCCCCGCAAGGTCAGCTTGGCCTTTCACCCTTCTGATGTACATAAAATGAGTCCAGGACATACTTGAAAATGAGAGACAATCTCAATGTATTCTTTCTGGTAAAACCTTTCACAAGGGTAGGGTACCCCACTAGGGTAATGCAGGAAAAAAGGGAGAAAAATGGGATCTTTCTCCTGCTGTGGGAGTTCTTACAATAAGGTCCATTCCACTGATTTATTTATTCCCACCCCTGGGGTGGGTTTGATTTAAATCATTAGTCAGCAAGTCTCGATTTAAATCATGATTTTTAAATGCAAAAACTCATTCTTGCTGGCAGTTAAAACCATCAATATTTGCAACCAGGTGAAGAAGTCATATTTAGAATATAACCTGTCAGATTAGTAAAACAGCAATATCAGAACTGATTAGTTGAATAGATTAATCACTCATATTTGGAACATATAATAAAATATAATTGCATAACTATACAGCCTCAGGTACGTAACTAAGCTCTATTTCATGCTGAATAACCTTTAAACTATAATGTATCTTACATAGAAAACTATCTTTAGATAGATTCTTCCTCCAAAAGCATTTCATTAAAATAAATTGGATTGAAAAAAAAAAAAAAATCTTATTTATTAAAAAAATCTTTTTTTTTTTTTTTTTTTTTTTTGTATCCACCCTGCCCACCCCCCCCAGGCTGGAGTGCAGGAGTGTGAGTGCACATGCTTGCATGTGAGTGTGATAGCATGTGCATCTTGATGTCATTAAGGGAACATCAGAATAAGTGTGTGAATGAGGGAACTTGGCACAGGAATGTGAAAGGCTGTCTGGGAACACCTTTTAGATTCAAGTTTAGCACCTATTTTATCTGTATGGATATTTCTACAGAAATTAGAATAATAATCCCCTTTCTCCAGAAAATCCAGGGTGCACAAAATTGCAATTCTACATATCCCTAATTACCATTCTCTGATATCCCATCTTGCACCTACAATCAGCCAATGACATTCTTTTCTTAGGTCCTTTTGTGTCTTCAGCTCTTGTATCATACCATTTTCTCTCATTGCTTCTTACTTGTGTAATGCCCATAGCTACTGGAATAGCATATTGGTAGTAAGGGACCCATGGCCTTTATGTTAGGGTAGTTTAAAGGAGCAGTAAACTTCTTTTTTTTTTTTTTTTAAATGGAAACCTATCTTATAGAACTTTTTCCGCCGAGTCAACTAACACTCCTAATGCTGTCAGTTGTTTTATTCAAAAGTTATAAAGGTTCAAATAATTTGTGTGTTTTACTTCCGGATAGTTCTGACCGGAAGTGACTCGGCAGTTTCTGTGACATTCTGTGGAGAAGTTATGTCACTGACTTTCTTCTCCATTATATCTATATATCCTGTATAATAATTCGCTAAAAGGTTTGTAACAACACAGTCATGTGGAGCAGAGACTGCCCGTGACGCGGCTGATACAGAGCGGGGCGCTCAGAAGTATCAGTCGTGGAGCGGGCGGTCTCTACTGTGCATGACTGCACCGCGACCGGCTGGCATTGTGACCCGTGTACACGGGCTCTTCAACTAGTGTATGTATGTATGTATGTATGTGTCGTGTGTGTATATGTATATGTGTGTGTATATGTGTATATATATATATATATATATATATATATATATAATATATACTAGCAATGTGAGACAGCATTGGCCATCATGTTATGACTGTGTTAGGCGTACGTGTGTGAAGTGTAGACACACAGATAAACCCAGACCTATGCAACACACATACAGGTGCAGAGACATGCAAAAGACGTGCGTACACACACACACCGGAGATGCACACATGGACACACATATGTAACACAGATGTACACATGCAACAGGCATGCGCACACACTTGCAACAGGCACAGGCGCGCGCAGACACGCAATAGACATGCATACATACACACACGGAACAGACACTTAGGAGGTATGCAATGTTGTATTTTATTTCTCCTTTACTTTGTGACAGAATATCAGTATTATGCCTGTGTGTGTTTGGGTTGTGCAAATGGAAAGCAGAAAATGTTATACCAGCATGTTAATCCTTTGAATGCCAGAGTGCATTACAATGCGTTGTGCACCCCTCTGGCACTCAAAGGGTTGAGGTATGGAGGAGACTTATGTGGTGCTGATGTGGAGAGACCAATGAGGGAATTTGTGTTAAAGTGGGTGGGGCTTAAGAGCGAGTAGGGGTGGGGCTTAACATACATGTGAAAAAGTGTTAGGAATAGGCTGGGGAAGGAGGAGAAGTGGAGGGAAATGCAAGTTTACAGTGTGAGGGGTTTGAACACACTCCCTGAGGAGTAAAACTTGATGCTCAACCCTGTGGCAGTCAGTGGGTTAAGGAGGGTGACCACATTTCTATTCTGCCATTCCGGGACGTGGTCACCCTAGTCCTGCGGCTACGGCTTCCGCCGGCGCTGACCATCTTTCTGAGGCTGACACAGAGTAAGAGTTCCCAGTGGGAACTCTTACTCTTTGTCAGCCTCAGAAAGATGGTCCGCTCTGGCGGGAGCCTCAGGCATGGGTCTCACTTGCAGCGGCAGCATACCTGCTCCATCCCAGCTGTCTCGCATACACAGCCAATGAGGGCCATATAGCAAATACATTTCATTGGCTGACTGGACTGGTGCGTGTTGCTCCATTCCAGTACTCTTTGTCCCGGTGGCGGGTGACCCGGGACGTGCATTCCGGGACGTGTGGTCACCCTAGGGATAAATGTTAACTTGATGGCTGCCTGTCCTGTGTGTTGCATGGCAAATGATGAAAGTCAAGAAATAATTCAGCAGTGAGGGCCTACCTTAACCCTTTGAGTGCCATTTTGTTCCCCTGGTGCTGCAGCTTCCCTTCATTGGTTGTACTATTAGTGCTTCATACCTCCCAAGTGTCCATCTTTAGGATATATTAGTGCTTCATACCTCCCAAGTGTCCATCTTTAGGATATATTAGTGCTTCATACCTCCCAAGTGTCCCTCTTTAGGATTTATTAGTGCTTCATACCTCCCAAGTGTCCCTCTTTAAGATATATTAGTGCTTATTTATGTTTGTAGAGTGTGTGTCTGTAGCGTGTGTGTCTGTTGTGCGCGTGTGTACATCTCTGTTTACATATGTGTGTGTGTGTCTTTTGCATGTTTCTGCCGCTCACTGTGTGTATGTGTCTATCAGTGTGTCTACATTTCACACACGTACGCCCAACGGTCATAACATGATGGGCCACACCATCCCACATTGCTAGTGTATATATACGAGGGGTATTGATAAGTATTGAGCCTTACCCAGAAAAAATTGAGCTTGGAAGCTGTAACTGCCACACTATTCTACATGTTCCCTCAGGAAGTCAATGCACTTGCGACATCGGTCCTGCAGCTTCTTAAGTCACTGCAAATAAAATTCTTCTGACTGCTGGTGTAACCACTCATTTGCAGCATTAGTTGCCTCCGGAACACTCCCAAATCTTTGTCCCTTCAGGTGTTTTTTGAGATTGGGGAACAGATGATAGTCAGAAGGAGACAGGTCGGGCGAATAGGGTGGATGGGGCATCACTTGAAAGCCTAAGGAGGTCAGTTTTGCCATGGTGTTACCAGCAATGTGTGATGAGGCGTTGTCATGCAACAGGATGACACCTTTGGAGAGCTTTCTTCTGTTTTTCCTTGATGTTTTGCCTCAACTTCATCAAAAAGCACAGTAATATGTTGCATTGATGGTTGAACCCTTTTAGAGGTAGTCCACCAGCAGAACTCCCTTCTTATCCCAAAAAACTGTTGCCATTTGCGTCTGCACTGACCTTTGCACATGAAACTTCTTTGACCTGGGGGAACCACTGTGCCTCCATTCCTTAGACTATTCCTTTATCTCAGAATCATAATAGTAGATCCATGTCTCACCAGTTACCAGTTTGTCCAGGAAATCTGACTCATTTCTTGCAAAATGTTCCAAAACAGCCACCGATGTCTCCACACGTCTCCTCTTTTGTTCGGTTGTCAAAAGTTTTGGGATCTGCAAGCTTTCTCATTTCCAAATTGTTGTGGATAATGGTACCATGTGATATTCCCAGATATGTAGCAATATGTTTGGCTGATATTCGGTGGTCCTCCATGATCAGTCATGGATGGCTTTCACATTTGCAGGCACAAAGACAGAAACAGGCCATCCACTGGGTTTCTCACTTTCAACACAGAAATGGCCAGTTTTGAAATTGACAACCCAATGTTTAACTGTTGCATATGAAGGGCCACTGTCAACCAAAGTTTGTGACATTTGTTCATGGATTGCTTCCCACCTTTCCCTTGGAGAAACAGGAACTTTATTATGGTCCTATGCTCTTCCACACTGAACTTTTCTGGAGGTGCTGCCATGTTCAATTTGATCCTTACAAATAAAGATAAGTTAAAATCATAGGTAGTTGATTTTTGCTAGGGTTGCACAGATACCGATACTGGTATCGGTGCCGATACCAGCATTTGCGCGACTACTTGTACTCGCGCAAATGCGGCCGATGCCAGCACCGATACCCTGTGTCAGGGTTGGTGCTGCAGAGAGGGAGCCCGGGGAGCGCTCTCTCCCTCCTGCAGCATTGGAGCATTGCTGCTGGTTACCATGGCAACACTCCGGCGCTGACCTCTGCCGCGGCTCGCGAGAGAACAGCGAGCACCCGGCAGAGGAGGGTAAGGGAGGCAAGATGGGGCAGCAGGTGGTGAAAGAGGCAGAGAGTGGGGTCAAGAGGGAGAAAAAGAGGCAAAAGGAGGGGGGCCAAGAAGAGGCAAAATGAGGGGGATCAGGAGAGAGAGAGGCAAAAGGGTGGGATCAAGAGTCAAGGAGAAGGAAGGGGAGAAAGGGGGATCAAAATGGAGAGAAAAAGCCAAGGCAAAAGAAGGGGGCTCAAGAGGGGTAGAATGAAGCAAAAGGTGGGAATCAAGAGGGGGTGAAAGAGGCAAAAGGGGAGAATCAAGAGGTGGTGGTGGTGGTGTGTGTATATTTCAAGTACTCACCGATACCAATTAACGATACTTTTTTTGCAGTCATTTGCCAGTTTTCCAAGTACCTAAATCATATAGGTACTTGGTAAACTGGCAAATGACTGCAAAAAAAAGTATCGGTAATTGGTATCGGTGAGTACTTGAAAAAAGTATCGGTACTCGTACTCGGTCTTAAAAAAAAATCTGTATCGGTGCATCTCTAATTTTTGCACCATTGAATATAGACAAATTGGCCAGTATACCCTGCAATTTACAGCTTCCTAGCTCAATTTTTCTCTGTGTAAGGCTCAATACTTATCAGCACCACCTCGTGTGTGTATGTGTGTGTGTGTGTATATATATATAATAGGCTTAAAATTTGAAGTCCTTTGCTACTAGCCAGACCTGAAAAGTTACTCGCCACTGAAAGCCATAACATACCCACCAGGGCTGAATTTCTACTTGCCAGGGCTAAATTTTCACTCGCCATTGGCAATAGCAAGAAGAACTGATGGTAAATGGACCAAACAAATTTTAGAATGTATTCCAATTGATATTAAATTCCCAAGAAGAAGACTAAATGGATTGATGAAATTTCCAAATTTGTTGGTGCACAAGTCCAAAAATTGTTGGAAACTTGCTGAGACCTTCATCCTGCAGTGGATTGACAATGGCTGAAGATACAATATACATAATAAATAAAAATCTCATTAAAATAACAGGCGGATCAGTGGTTTTATTTGGACTGCTTGAGCTCAGAATAACTTGAAGGAAAAAAAAAACGTTTCACAGTTTATAATCATCTGCAAATCTAAATTTTGATTGCTGTTTTGCATATGTAATAATATGCATATTAATAAGTTCAAAGACATTTTTAAGATTCTTTGTTAAAGTCTCCAAAGTGAAGTTGAATTCACAATAACGACATTCTTCTCTGTCACATTTGGATTCCACTCGAGGCAGGAAGGAAATGAGATTGTTTTGAATAATTACTGGAGTTGTGCATTGTGTATTTATTTTGAGATAACAATACACATACATCAGTTGCTGTTTATTAAGAATTAGGTTATTTTAACAGGCTGAAATAATGGCTTTACCAAAATCAATTGCTGTACACAAGGTTGATGATTTATTGTAATGTATAATAGGAGCTGGTCTTTGAGCTGCACTGCATGGTCCAAGGCCAGTTAGTCTGCTCCCAAGTGTTAAGCATGATAGCCGCCCTGAGAGCGGTTGCAGTATATCGTACACTCGAGTTTCACTCAAAGCACTAAGTGGTCATCTGGATGAAGTAATTTGCATTTCTAAAATACATCACAGATGCAATGGGGAGGGATGAATACTGGGATACTGGGATAATATGTCAGTTTATAGTAAAGTGTTCCATAAGCCAGCTGGGCAGTCTGTTTCTAGATCCTCTCTTTGTGTCTGCTTAAAGGAATAGTAATTCTTAATATAAAAAAAATATATATTTCTGGTATTATCCTTATGTAGTAAAATAAGAGTACATTTGAGAGATATTCACAAGCAAAGTTTCTCCTCCCACCCCTTTTACGTAGTGTAAGCCATCTCTTCTCAGATGTGGAATGCAGTCCATAGACCAGACAGATAACCGAAGGGGACAGTCTTCTTCCTATGAGAACAATGAAGGCCCTGCCTCCCTTGACAAGTTTTTCAGGTTTTTTTCCCTTATCTTAATTAAAAATTGTCCCTCTCTGCAGTCTACCTGGACACCTCCCTTCTGATCTGGCTGAGCAGTGTTACATCAGTAAAAAGGGGGGGAGGGGGATACTTTGTCATTGAATTACTCTTGAACTACAACTCATACTATGATGATTAATTATAGCTGCTTTTATTATGAAACATTACTATCCCTTTAAAGCTCAGACATACAACTGTATGTATTTTATTTTGTTCAGTTCCTCCATTGCCTGAAATTTTGCATCATCCTATTGAGGTTTTATGGTCAGTGGACCAGAGCTGACATAGATTTCTGTAACAACAGTGCCCCCATGAACATTCAGATCATGTAAGTACTACAATGCAAGTTTGAGGTGCAGTATCTAAATAAACTTCTCTCAGCACTGGCAGTACCACTTGTTTACACTGTAGGTGAAATACTTCTATATATAGTTAGCATTAATGTCCTTTTAAAGAAATGCTAACACCTCCTAATAATTGTACCTCACATTTTACCTTACAATTGCCAGAAATCCTAATGACTGCAAATTTTGTCCTTGTGCCTTGGTTCAAGAGATGACCTCTTCAGTTACTCCTAGATGTCATGGCCATGGAGGTCGACATGGCTCTTGCTGCTAGAACTCTTGAGGTGAACTCTCCAATCATTATATTGTTCTGTGTAGCCTATTCATTAAAATATCTGTACAGTTTGACAGATCTTAGAGCATAGGCGCCATAGAATAATAAGTAGATTGGAGATCCATTGCTCCATTGGATTTAAAGTGGGGGAACAGCATTGTGAGGCCAGTAGTAAGACATTTCTACTGTTATGTTTATATTACTTCTCCTTTTATATGGCTATTTCTTGTTTATTGGCCATTCCTGTCACTCCATAATGTCCTTGTCTGCTAATCCCATGCAAGCAGACAAGACTAAATCTTCTCCTGAAGCAGTGCCCCCCAAAGAAGACACATCTGCCCCTAAGCCTAAAATATGTGCTGGTTGTGATGGCAAGCTATCCCCAGCTGATGCCTCAACACTATGCATTGACTGCATGAAGAAAATTGATCGCAATGAGATGCCATCACAATTTAAAGATTTCTTGGGGTGGATGAGGTCTTTTGTGTAAGGGACCTTCTCCACCATGCAAGATTCTGCTAGGAAAAGGCAGAGAACAGCAGATTCAGGTGAAAGGCCATCCACCATTCATGTAGAGGAAGAAGAATGCAACTTATACTCCATCTGTGTATTAACTACACAGTGTCCTGGTATGTTTCTACCATTCATCTGGCTTCAAACCCGGTGTTATACCCCATCTGTGTATTAATTACTTGGTGTCCTTATATGTTTCTACCAATCATCCAGCTTCAAACCTGGTGTTAAACTCCATCTGTTTATTAACTACTCACTGTCCTGGTATGTCTTACTCCTTTGTTCACTTTTTTCCCTCTGCATCTTGCCCTTAGACTTAAGTCTCTGTTGGTAATTTCTTATTGCACATGGGTATGAATTAGCTTGTTAAGCAAGTCTGAGCAAGCAAATGGTCAGAGTTTGATTTGCTAATTTCAGACTGGCTTATGTAAGACTTACTATATAGAGGCTTCAGTATAAGGGTGCCAATCCCTTGAACGGTGCCAATGCATTGAAGGGTTCCCCATTTTAAGTGAGACTTTCCAAATGAAGTGGACTTAATTCCGGACTCAAAGCAGGATTTGGGGCAGGAGTTGGTTAAAAGAACAGCCAGGATCCACTGGAGAAGATAACTTGACATCTGAGTACTCTGCAGTCCTCTTAAAGAGCCAGCTTCCAAACTCACCAACAACCTCTGGAGGTTAATACAAAACAAAGCACTCTTAGCACTTGGACTGTCTGGAACATTATAAGATTCACATTGCTAAAATGAACAATCATCTCATGCGATTCTGTTGAGGTCTCAATGGAGTTATAGGGGTGTTGGAGCAGAGGTGAGAAGTGGGACTGAAGACTAAACAACCCTCCCTGCAGAAACACCTGCTTTCAATGACTCGTTTGTTTTGCTTTTTCAATTCTACCTGCTGTGATACCCCACAATGCAGCCTGCCCGTTTACTTCTATATTTAACACTGCTCTTATACTGCTAAATCTAGCACTCTGTTTATTTGCCTATTCCCCATCCCTACTCTCAGCAAGTCTTTTTTGCAACCACACCCTGTATCTGTTGCTCAAACAGACCCATCCTTCCACCCCAACCCACAGCAAACACAAATCACATTTCCACCTGCTATTCTCCTCCTTGTCGCTGGTGACATTTCCCCAAACCCAGGCCCAATCATATCCCCATATGCTACCGCCCACAGCCACTTTCCTGCCCATCCCACAGAGGACCTAATTTCTCTAACCTCATCCCCATCCCAGCCCTCCCACTTTCTGCCCAGCCCTTCTCCTGTGGCATACTGAATGTCCGTTCCTTCACTAACAAATCTACTCTCATACATGGCCTTTTCTGCTCACAAGCACTCCAGCTTTTTGCTCTTACTGAGGCCTGGCTCTCCCAACATGATTCAGCTATGGAGGCTGCAGTCTAACATGGAGGTCTGTACTCACACACATCGTGCAAAATGGGCAGAGGTGGTGGCACAGGTGTACTGCTTGCCTCCTCATGTCGCTTTCAGCTGATACCCGTTTCCCCCATCCTTTTCCACTAACTCCTTTGAGGTACATGCTATCCAATTATTCCACCCTGTAGCAATGTGTGTTGCAGTAGTATACAGACCTCCCACAACCACACTCTCTGCCTTCTTCTCAGATTTTGAATGCTGGCTTACATTATTTCTATCCTCTGACACTCCTTCTCTCATACTTGGGGACTTCAACTGTCACATTGATGATCCTTCCCGTTACTGGGCCTCACGCCTGCTTCAACTAATCTCATCTTTAACCCTTCAACAATGGACTGACTCTAGCACACACAAAGACGGCCACTCCCTGACTTGGGTTTCACAAAGAACTGCTCATTAACAGACTTTTCCATTTCTCCTTTCCCACCCTCCGACCACCATCTCATAACCTTCTCTGCAACCCTTGCCCTCATTCTGCCACCAACTACAGCCCCGCACTACACCCACAACCCTCGCTCACTAGACATTTCTATCTTATCTTCTGCATTGCACTCAAACCTCTTCACCTTCAACACTCTTTCTGAACCTGACAGACTTATAGAATACTACAACAACCTCCTCTCCTCATCAATCTGTATGCCCCCCTCCAGGCCCGCCACAAACGACCCTCAAACCCACGCCCTTGGCTCAACTCACAAACACGCTTTCTCCGCTCCTGTACCTGCACCTCTGAATGCCTGTGGAGGAAATCACGCTCTCACGCTGACTTTATCCACTACAAATTCCTTCTATCCTGCTTCAACACTTTTCTCTATCCTCTGCCAAACAGCATTATTACTCCTCACTAATCAATACTCACATATCTAACCCATGGCACCTCTTCTGTATCTTCAGTTCTCTCCTTCGCCCCTCCCCTCCATCATTCACCCTCCCCTCCCTAACCCCTCTAGCCTTTGCAGAGTTCTTCACACAAAAGATTAATATAATACATCAAACAATCCCACCCTTTTAGTCTCCACAGTTGTATCTTCCTGATCCTCCATCCTACTTATTTGATTACTTCTTCAGTCACAGAATCAGAGGTCTCCCTTTTGCTGTCCACATCACCACTCACCACCTGCTCCCTTGATCCTATACCATCCCACCTCCTCAATCCTCTGTCATGCATGTTAGTTCCCATGCTAATGCGTGTGTTCAACTCCTCCCTATTCTCTGGCATCTTCCCCTCCTCATTCAAACATTCAATCGTATCTCCAATCCTCAAGAAAAGTTCATTAGACCCCACCTCCCATAACGCTGTGGACCCTCTGCAGTCTGGCTTTCG
This sequence comes from Rhinophrynus dorsalis, assembly GCA_037306005.1. Lineage (NCBI taxonomy): Eukaryota > Metazoa > Chordata > Amphibia > Anura > Rhinophrynidae > Rhinophrynus > Rhinophrynus dorsalis. Next base: position 97,083,582 of record CM074718.1, on the reverse strand, counting down.
GCCCACTTTCTCTACAGAAACTGCCCTTTATCAAAGTAACAAACAATCTCCACATTGCAAAATCCAATGGTCTTTTCTCTATTCTTATCCTCCTAGACCTATCAGCAGCATTTGACACAGTTGACCATACCCTTCTCTCCCAGGTCCTCCAATCACTTGGCATCTGTGGCCTGGCACATTCCTAGCTTCTATCCTATCTCCCCCACCGGTCTTTCTCTGTATCATATGCTAACACCTCCTCACCTCTGATCCCCCTCTCAGTAGGTGTACCCCAAGGCTCTGTTCTGGGACCTCTTCTCTTTTCTCTGTATACACACTCCCTGGGACAACTGATAAAATCCTTTGGCTTTAACTATCATCTTTATGCAGATGATACAGAAATACCTCTCTCCACCCTCAATATCACCTGAAATACAACAGCAGGTCTCAGATTGCCTTATTGCTGTCTCTTCTCTCATCGTTGCTTAAAACTTAACATGTCCAAGACTGGGCTCCTTATCTTCCCTCCTAAATCCTGCACAACACCTCCATTCTCTAACTGTCGAAAGTTCCACAATTTACCCTGTAGACTAGGCCCGCTGCCTCGGGGTAACTTTGGACTCTTCTCTTTCCTTCTCTACCCACATTAATGACGTAACCAAAAACCTGTTGCTTCTTTCTTCGGAATATAGCAAAAATCCAGCCATTCCTCTCTCACTCTAAACCCTCATACATGCTTTTATCCTTTATCGCCTGGACTACTGCAACTCTTTACTCATTGGTCTTCCTACTAACCATATGTCTCCTCTTCAGTCAGTTCTTAATTCAGCCACCAGAATACTCTTCCTCTCCTCCAGAACAGTACTCACCCCAACGCTTTTAAAAATCACTGTTATGGCTTCCCATAAAGCATCGTATCACATTCAGAATCCTCCTCATTCCCTTCAAGGCTCTCCATCACTTTCCCCGCCTAATAGTTCATCTTTGATATCCCGCCATTTTCCTGCACGTCCACTACGCACCAGGCATGATGGACGACTCTCTGGCCCTTTAACCACTATCGCTGTTTCATGACTGAAGGCTTTCTCCCTTGCTGTTCCCTACCCCTGTAATGCCCTACCACCCAGTATTCTCCAAGCATCAACCCTCAACAACTTTAAGTACAAACTAAAAAGGCACCTTTTAAATATAGCAACAGAGTAATATGAAAACAGTATCTCATATGTCAAAAACTGCACTTCCAGATCATATCTTTGTCACCCATCCTATACTTAGATTGTAAGCTCTATGGGGCAGGGACCTTTCATCGTCATGTATACTCACCTGTTGTTCCTCTTATGATTGTCTTTATAAGTACTTAATCACTGCACTTACTGTACCCCTTCTATAGCAAATGTAAACTGTAAAGTGCCAAGTACACTGGTTGGCGCTATATAAATAAATTTTACAATACAATACAAAAACTTCAAGGACTTTAAATCCGCACAGTCCTTTTCTGTAGAATGGGAATTGGTGGAAGATGCCAGCTCTTTCAGTTTGGATGCTGGAAAGCTTTCTTAAATCCATGAGGAATATCTTGGGTTTAACAGAAACCCAAAACATCAGTGACAAAACGAATGCTGTTTTTGTGGGGGCATGAAACCGGCCCCAGTTTTTCCCGTGTACAGGTCCATTCTGGAAACTATCAAGTCTGAATGGTGTCAAGAGATCTGCCGTATCCAGGTGTTCCATCCATAGTGCTCCTTTTAATTAGAGATGCACCGATACCGATTTTTTTAAGTCCGAGTACTCACCGATACCAATTACCGATACCTTTTTTTTGCGGTCATTTGCCAGTTTCCTAAGTACCTATATGCTTTAGGTACTTGGAAAACTGGCAAATGACTTAAAAAAAAAAGTATTGGTAATTGGTATTGGTGAGTACTTGAAATATATACACACCACCTCTTGTTTCTCCCCTTTTGACTCTTTCTCCCCTTCTTGATTCCCACCTTTTGCTTCATTCTACCCCTCTTGAGCCCCCTTCTTTTGCCTTGGCTTTTTCTCTCCCTTTTGATCCCCCTTTCTCCCCCTCCTTCTCCTTGACTCACCCTTTTGCCTCTCTCTCCCTCCTGATCCCCCCTCCTTTTGCCTCTTCTTGGCCCCCCTCCTTTTGCCTCTTTTTCTCCCTCTTGACCCCACTCTCTGCCTCTTTCACCACCCGCTGCCCCATCTTGCCTCCCTTACTCTCCTCTGCCGGGTGCTCACTGTTCTCTCGCGAGCCCCGGCAGGGGTCAGCGTCGGAGCGTTGCCATGGTAACCAGCGGCAACGATCCGACGCTACAGGAGTGAGAGAGGTGACCGGGGAGCATTGTGAGCAGCTCCCCGGGCTCCCTTTCTGCAGTACCGACCCTGACACAGGGTATTGGTGCTGGCATCGGCCGCATTTGCGCGAGTAAAAGTACTCGCCCAAATGCTGGTATTGGCACCGATACGGATACCAGTATCGGTATCGGTGCAACCCTACTTTTAATTAGGGTTCTGTGCAGGTCATGTATGTAGGTAAAACTATACATATTTGGTATTTTTGTACTCGAGTTCAGATCTTTTAAGAATACTTGATATTTTCTCTACCAATATAAATGTTTTTGATATATATTGTAAGGTATTAGCAAAAAAAGTTTTTTTTTTTTTTTTTGTTTGTTTTTTTTGTACTTATGACATCAAAGCTTGTGCACATTTACTTATCCTGAGACAGCATGAAAAAACTGAAATTATACTGAAAAAACAAATATATAATTAGAAAATTGCCCGTGGGAATCCTACCCAAAAATATGTATTGCAGAATGTTGAACAAGTGCCAGGCCTCTTCAGTAGACAAAATTCCCCAAACCTTTGGCACACAAAGGGTTAAGAAAGAGAGAAAAAAGCGCAAGAGGAAATAACTTGTTTGTAGATATACAGCATAGATTAACACGAAAAACAGGAAGGCCTAAATCACATGCTTTGTGTTGTCATCACTGAATAACACAAGTGGCCCACAATATTAGGGCTCCTTCACGTGGGTGACAGTCCAATGCTACAGATCCATCACCTGTATTAAATTCACCTTTTATGTGCATTCCACTGCTGATCTGGTTGCTGTAGATGAAGACCTGCCCACATGACAGCCAGACAAAATTAGTGAGTTGGTCATTCTCAACCTCTAACATCGCTTGTGTTAAACCCTTAATGACCAGAGGTCCAGGGAAGTGAGCTTCTCTTAAGGGCTGCTTTGATCTTTGTCGGTGTGCGAGGGCCTAAGAGAGACTACTCCGGTCTTGGAGCGGTCAATTTCAGACCCAGTTTGCGCTTACAGCACTCCCACAGCTGTAAGCACAAAGTATGTGATGAGCCAGGATTGTCACTGGTCCTTAAGGGGAAGAAAAAAAAAAAAAAAAAAGGGGGTTAAAGGTTTGCCAGTGGTCCCACCAGTCTCCGTACAGACCGTCCTTCCTTTAGGTAAAGTAATTCTGGCTCAAACTAACAGAAACTTAAATTTATATTGATATAAATGGTGTTTTATCCCTTAAATGTTTCTGGCATGCAAGATGTTAAAAAGAACGATTTAAATCAATGGAATTTATATTTCTTACCTAGAATGCCATTGGTTTGCCCCAAAATTTGCACCACTTTCGTCTTCGTACAAATGACTATACACGTTTAACCCTTTAAGGACAAGTGGAGTGTGCAGTGCACCACATTTATCTCCCCCCTCCCCCCAAGTCTTTAAAAGGGTAAAATATTTTAGTACCATGTGTTAAACGAATAGGAGATAAACCTGTTACACCAGACCAAAGGGGTGAAAGATGTCAACTTGTAGGAGCACTTCCACTCAGAGGGTTAAACACAAAGTGTCTGGCAGGTGCTTTACATCACAGCCCACATATATTCATTAAATTTGATCCCATAGGAGCAGGTTTACATTTATTTTCATGATCGTTTGTTCCTTTACATTTTGATGTTGGCTTCTACTGTCCGTCTCCCATAGTAAAGGAAATGGTTTGCATTCCTTCACTGATGCTTGTATTTACATAAAGGAAGACTCCTATAACCCCTATTGTAGGATTAACCCATATCCAACATAGAAAATGTGAGAGGACTAACAGCGCAGTGGGCTGTTTACAGCTAGTCAGAAGCATCATGTTTTAGCTCTCTAGTGCCATTAAAGAGGATAAATTTCCATGTACATATTAGACTAATCCCTCCCAAAAGGGCAGTCCAGTTCCAAAATGAAGGGCAAGTTCCCTCTGCACAGGAACACCAGCTAACCCCCGACGAATGTTTCGGCATTGTTGGGCCTCGTCATGAGGGTGCAGCTGGGTTCCCTAGGCACTGAGAGCAAGGGATCCACGTTTGGATTACCCTTCACTCTTAGGGCGACCCCCCCCTCCAAGAGTTTTCAAAACAAACATACAAAATGTGAGAGGCTTCACCCTCCTGACAAGGCCGAAACATATGTCGGGGGTTAGCTGGTGTTTCCATGCAGGAACTGGTCCTCCCTTTTGGGTGGGATTAGTTTAATATGTACATGGAACTTTCTCCTCTATAATGACACTAGAGAGCTAAAACATGATGTTTCTGAGCAGTGACTAGCTGTAGGACAGGCCATTGTGCTGTTGTTCCCTTCCTCTCTCATGTAGGACAGGCCATTGTGCTGTTGTTAACTCTCACTTTTTCAATGTTTAACCCATATCCAGCAAGACTTAGAACCCACTAAGTAATGTCTGATAACACTGGATTTTAGAGTTCTCTGACTTCTTTCTAGATGCTCTACTATGTCTGAAATCAATGTCTTGATAACCCTTTGAGTGCAAGTGGGTATGAAACACATTGAGAAGCACTTGTTGAGCACTCATCTGGCACTCAAAGGGTTAATAACATTTAGCTTATTTGTAGTATCCTCTTTTACTCCATTTCCATTGGAGTCCTATTTTCTTAGGAAAATTATTATAAAGGAAAATGTATACAGTATTTTATGTCACCTAAAAGACTATAAAGTTTTAAGGCCAGCTTTAACCTCTTAAATGCTTAAGACCATGTCCAAGGCTAAGAGGAGACAAGGAAACAAAATGGATAAATATTTCTTAAAGCTTTTTTCTTTAATATCTAATAGCTATTGTGTCACCTGAAATTAGCAGTATTACAAACATACAACCTGGACTGCATAGGTCCTCCCCGGCTTCTAAACCCACATCCCATAAGAGCGAAGGCTGCCAGTGATTATTCTTCTTCCTATTGACTGTGACCCCTGCACTGAGGGCTGGAAGTTTATAATTCTGCTATTCCTACAAGCGAAAGCTCAGCAATTAGCTATTCTCAGACTTGTCAGGTAACGAAATCACTACCTTGCATCACCTGCCAAAACAATATTGCACCATAAGGAAATCTGTTAATATTAAATGTTTTACATAACTGAACACGTGATATGATGTTCTGATGCTTATTTTCCCCCACCTAGAGATTTGAGAGCTTATAAAATGCTTTTCTTTAATCCACTGAATGATAGAAAGGTCCCTAACATATTGCTTCTACTTGTGAATGAGACCGTTTTAGAATTTAAGAGTCTTATGCTCAAAAATGTTGAGTAATTCTAGGGAAAACCTTCCCCTTGGCCCCATATCCACTGATCTTTTCATGTAAATAACCAAAATGCACAATTATTTGTATTTCTGCTCTATGGTGCAGTTGATTTGCTCATTTTTTTCAGTTTCTGCGTTAGGCTTTATATTTCTTTTTCTTGGAGAAAATGATGTCGGAAGCCAAGATTCGTGAAGGAACAAATGTCAGTGTTGTGCGTGGGATCTAAATCTGACAATACACCCGTTGTGCTTTACTCGGCCATAAGAATAGCAGACTGAAACCCTTTTTTCCACTACACCATCCTGATTGTTCATTTATTGTAACATAGCACAATATAGTGCCACATGCTCTTTTGTACACTGGTTCCTCTTTTAGACAATGAAGATTATCTTGTATATCTATAGATTCATTCTTATTTGAAGAGTTTAAACAATTGCAGTAACTGAGTGGGTGTTACAGAAGCCAGAAGGACTGGCATCACCCTTCAGAGCAGTCCCTTCCATGTGTGAATGGGTTAAAAGACGTCTTAACATTCATATAGACATGACCCTTTAAATCTGTTTTTCCTAAAGCTAGAGTATGAGGCTGGTGCTGGTTGGGGGTGCTCAAGGGTCTGTGCAACATAACAGTATGTGTATGTGTGTGTGTATGTATGTATGTATGTATGTGTGTGTATATATATATATATATATATATATATATATATATATATATATATATATATATTTATATATATATTTATATATATATATATATATATATATATATTTATATATATATATATATATATAAATATATATATATATATATTTATATAAATATATATATTTATATAAATATATATATATATATATATTTATATAAATATATATATATTAATATATAATATATATAAAGAGCAGATGGGCACTCCTATTGGACCAAACTATCATTCAAAACTATTTAATGCCTGGGTGCTACTTCAAAACTGTGTATAAAAATAGAAATGGCAACAATTACCATGAAAGAAGTGCACACTCAGGTCTTGTGAAATAATGCTAATTTATTTGTCAAATAAATTAGCATTATTTCACAAGACCTGAGTGTGCACTTCTTTCATAGTATATAATATACTAGTTGAACAGCCCGTTACACGGGCCACAGTGCCACTGCAACCCGGTCGCGGGGCAGTCACGCACAGTAGAGACTGCCCGCGCCACGGCTGATACAGAGCTGGACGCTCTGTATCAGCCACGGCGCAGGCAGTCTCTACTGCACATGACTGCAGCACGCGCAACAGTGTCTGCTGCGCATGTTGCGGCATTACACACGATTTAGCGAATTATTATAAAGGATATATATATAATATAAAATCCTATATATTAATTCGCTAGGATGTTTGTCAGAAAGTGTCATGCACAGTACAGACTGCCCGAATGCACAGAATGCTGGGAGCACAAGATGCTGGGAGCATTCTGTGCTTTCAGGCAGTCCCTACAGTGCATGACTGCGTCAGCGGCAGGACGTAGAGCAGGACTGGCCTCTTAACCCTTTGATTACCAGAGGGGTACGCAAAGCACGGCACTCAATGGGTTAACATCACCCAGACCTTGGCCCGTGTACACGGGCTTTTATACTAGTGTGTGTGTGTGTGTGTGTGTGTGTGTGTGTGTGTGTGTGTGTGTGTGTGTGTGTGTGTGTGTGTGTGTATATGTATATATATATATATATAATAATAGATAGAGAGAGAGAGAGGTTTGTAGAAATGTATGCAGCACAGGAAATGCTATTAAAAATATATTCCAAAATCATTGCAAATGAATAATGTATGCAAGGGGTTATATTTATTTCAGTAACAGGCAGCATCAGGGTTTAGTGACAATCATGTCAAAGTTTGGGAACCACCACTTTAGATAGAGGAGATCTTCAACAAATTTGAAAAACAGGGTTTTGGAGATTTCTAGCATTAAATTAGAAGTAACACCTTATGACAACTTAGTTTCATTTGAAAGAGCTTTCTAAATATCAGGTATAATACGCACCTGTGTATAATACGCAGGTGTATATTATGCCTAGATTTTAGGGGAAAATAAGAGTGCCTATGTATAACACGCACCCTTGTTTTCCCCTCTTAAGAAAAAAAAATTAAGCCTACCAGATCCCTTCCCTCCCTCCCCCGGAGCTATCCGCTGCTAAAATACCATTTACTTATGTCAAAATTCAAGTCCTCGCGTTTTCCCCATTAGCAGGCAACATATAACCCATGTCAATATTCCCTGCGGGTGGCATGCTTCCGTTCGCTGCCCGCTTCCTTCCGGCTATGGTATTGCCCTGTGAGGACCTTCAGATCCTCACAGGGTATTACCATTGGCTGGAGCCGGTAGGTCCTGAAGGAAGCGGGCAGTGAATGGAAGCATGCCGCCCACAGGGAATATTGACATCTGTTATATGTTGCCTGCTAATGGGGAAAATGCAGGGACTTGAACTTTGAAGTAAGTAAATGGTATTTTATCAGCAGATAGCGCCGGACGAGGGAGGGAAGGGATCTGGCGGGCTTAATTTTTTTTTTTTATTATTATTATTATTATAAAAAAACCTCTCGGGTATAATATGCACCCCCCACTTCACATTAGGTGAAGTGGGGTAAAATTGTGCGTATTATACCCGAGATTTTACGGTAGCCTGGACGTTAGTGATTTCTTCTTTAAAATAATAGGTTGTGAGATGTAGCATTATTTGTGTTGGTTTATATAAGTTAGACAGCACTAGATGGCACAGTCTTGTTCCAGAAACTATCATTCCAAGATCCTGTCCCTCTTAACTGCCACTCCAACATGTTCATGCACTCAAGGGGTTAAATGGTTTCATATTTTTTACTTGAGTTGTCATGTGAACACCCTGGGGTAACATGCACTAAGGTGTGAAAAAAATGGGCCAATGTGTCAAACTATTATCTCAAATAAAATAATGCTAAATAATAAGTCGCTAGGATGTTTGTCACGATGCAGTCATGCAAAGTAAAGACTGCCTGTGTTCGACCACTCTCTACTGCGCATGATTGCATCTAATGAGTGAAGCGACACAAGACTGCATCACAAGGAGCAGTGAGGTAGCGGCCTCTTAACCCTTTGAGTGCCAGAGGGGTACGAAACGCATTGCAAAGCATGCAATGTTTGGTGTCCAGATATTGACACAGATATGAGGCATATGATTATTATAACATTATAGAGGTGTGCTGTGGGTTGCATGTTTTGGGAAGCCTTATGATTTTTCAGGTAGAACTGTGCAGTAACATCCCTGACAGGTCTGATTGAGTGGGCTGTAAACTGTCAGGCCAAACCTCCCCCCAGGTAAAACCCAGGGGGTTTGGCCTCTTAGAAGTAACTGTGGAAAGTATTTAATACGTTTTTTTTTTTTTTTTTGGCTAAAAAAAACTGAATGGAAATACCATCTGAAGTTCCCAAGGACTGTTAAAATATCGGTAATTGTATTTAAGGATTTCTTGTGTTTCTCCCATTTTATTTTATGGACTGTTTTGCTTATGTTTAACCCCTTAAGGACCGGCGTGTGCACGTGCGGCCAGCACTTGCGGACCACGGGGCATTTTTTTTTTTATTGGCGCTTCCGGTTCAGGACTTCCAGAGCGGCGTGCAGCCGCGACGGGAGCCCTGAACGCCATGCCGTGCCAGGACCGTCATTGGTTCTTAAGTGCCGGACCACCGTGACGGTCCTGGCACAGCAATGGTCCTTAAGGGGTTAATCTTTATTTGTGTATGTCCTTTGTAACCAGCACTGTGAAGCCTTTTTTCAGATTAAATGTTCAATTAATCAGCTCTTGTCTCTGTTCTCTAATATGAACTCACTACTCTGAAGGAAGCTCAGGTAGCACACGTTACTAAAGGGTTAACTCTATATGTCTGATTATTAGGGTGATTTTATACTGTATTCTGTTGTGTTTGTGGTAACCTAAGACGCCCAGATATAAAGTCTTGGTGGTGGGAGCAAATTGTGGTACTGTGGTGATAGTGCAGGAGGGATTTCAGGGGTTAATTTGGTGATTGCTAGGAATAGTAACAGGTAACCAGGGGTCTGGTTTTGTTAACCCTCTCCTTCCCACACTCTCCCCACTGTCTCAGCAGGGCCTATAGTCCTAGCTTGTGACACCCCCATTAGATGGATTACCATTACTTGCTTCCTCTGGAGGATTGCCCAGCTTACAGGTGCTGTCTGTGGACTGTTGAAGCCCTGGGAGAGAATCATGCAACCCATGTCTCTCTATCCAGAATGAGTCTCTCTGAGGCTTCTTACTTCTCACTGGTAATCTGTAAAGAGACATCCTGCAAAAAAGGTGAGAAACCCTTTGAGTGCCGTTGTCCACTTGTCCCACTTGTTCCCCTCCGCACAGGGGTCTTTCTGAAGTTTATTATATCTTCTGCGCTCTTGCTGGTAATTTAGCTCTCTGTTCTCTGGGTCTTTGGAGCATTTTGGGCTGTTTTGTGGTTATTAACCCCTTCCCTGCCATGCTTTTTGTGGATTGGGGGACCTTTTTCTGATTTTCCTTTTGGATTCATGTGTTTTTCATGTTTATTAGATGTTCTGTATGTGTTTTGGCACTTTTTTTAGACACTTTTAATTTTCTTCCTTTTATTTGAAAAGGCGCGCGTTACCACATAGCCGCAATGCTCCATTGACTTCTATGGGACAGGCTGATCTGGGACATGTCTCTGCAACCGCTTCATGTACCGAGTTGAGAGAGGGCTCATTCTTCTTGTCTCCCCTTGTCCTGTATTCCGGTTTGCCTCTACAGTGTCTTGGGGGGTTCAGACTCTGCGGGGTTCGGACTTTGCTTTTGGGATACCTTCATGAGAGAATCTACATTTCCAATAACTGTAGTTTCGCGGGCTTTTCTCTGATTGGCTCTGATTTCAGACGCCATTTTCTTCCTTTCCTGAGCGGAGTATCTTATGCAGGGCTTGGATTCCACTACTCTCCTCCACAGGTTACCTCTTCGCCTGCCAGATAAGTACATTTGTAGGCTTTCTGGGGTGTTTTATTAATCTGGGTGACAGTATTTGGGTTCCCTATTACTGTAAGATACTTCTCCGTTTGGGACATGGGGCTAGGCCTAAGGCTAAGGACTCAGGGGTGTCTTTGACACCCCCCCCCCCCGCTTACTGTTCCTCATGCCAAGTGGGGCTTCCCAGAGAGTACTTGGGTCACATATGCCCCACATGTGCTGTGGCCCCTGCTTCTCTGCCAGGGCCCTCCAGCCATAAACAAGAGCCACACTGGGTCAATGACTTAAGTCCTCTATGGCACAGTTTCCTCTCTCTCTTCAGGGGGTTCTTCAGTCTTGGAAGCCCTCACTTCCTAGTATTCTGATCTCTCTGATTCCTCTGAGGAGGATTATTTTAAGGAGTCTGAGGATGGTGAATGTGCAGAAGGGGCTTCCTCTCATACCTATGGTGACCCCTTTGAGGCTGACCCTGCACCCTCTGCTGAGGATCTCATTAAGTCGGTTCTGACTACCCTTAACATACCTGTTAACCCTTTAGTATCACAGTCTACTTCTGACGTCTTTCAAATGTGCATGAAGTCATGTACCATGTTTCCGCCTAATCCAGATCACATTATCGTGGATGAGTGGAAAACTTTAGACAAGCATCTTGCTCTTTCTAAGAGATTCTGTAAGATGTAGCCCTTTTCTGACACAGCCTTGGGTCAATGGGCTACACCACCTCAGTGGTCCCCCCTTTTTCCAGACTGTCTAAACCTCACTGCTCTGCCTTTGGGGGATGCCCCGGCACATAAGGATTTAAGCTTGGAGCTATCCTGAAGTCTCCTTTTGCAGGTGTCGCTTTGAGGCCTACTTTGGCTTCTGTTTGTGTTAACGAAGCCATTGCTGTTTGGACTGAACAGCTTACTGACACTGTCTGCAAAAGTGCCCCTAAGGAGGACCTTTTGTCTATGCTAGCCATTATGTTTGAGGCTCAGAATTATGTGACTGATGCCCTCTTTGACGCTGTCTGTCTTGAAGCCAAGGCTTCTGCCTTTTCTGTGACTTCCAGAAGCACTCTCTGGTTTAAGGGGATAGTACTGTCAACTTTAAAAAAAAAAAAAAAAAAATGAATATTGTAGGTATTTAAAAATTAAGCTAAATACCCCAGTCCCATCTCTCAAACCTTTATGGTTTGAGAGATATTCTGCAGTAAATTTCCCCCCTTCCTCCGCTTTCCCTGACATCAGTGCTTTAGCTGACTGCAGGGAAATCCAGCCCCAGGACTGTCTGAGGTTCTTCAGCAGAGCAGAGGTCGCGAGAGAGAAAAAATACTTCACTGGAATGGTGTGCAATGGTGCACAGCCAGACCGTCTGGATGGATCACAACGAGGGTCAATCTGCTGTGAGAATAAGGAAAAACCTGCCCTCCTTCATCAAGGTGGGCAGGTTTTTCCTTATGCTCACAGCAAGAAGCTTATCACTTGCTGCGAGCTGTCTGCCATTCCCAATCTGAGGGGAGGCAGCATATAGAGTAGGTAAAATGGGTGGGAGGGGAATATTTTATCATTCAATTACTGTTGAACTACAAATCTGACAGTACTGAAATAAAACTCCCCGTGACCCAAATACTCTGAAGATTAATTGTAGCTGTGTTTTTGGTGAAACATTACTCTCCCTTTAACAATTATACTACTACATTCTGCTTTGATCAAGTGCCTGTTATTAAAACCTGCATTTTCCATGTATGCCTGTCCTTTGCTGGCTTTCCTTTCGGTCTGATTAGGCAATCCTGAACCAATTCCTAAATGCAAAACTGCTGGTCATTTTGAGAACATAATGTTTTTTCTGTAGTAAACCATTAAAATATTTTAGATAAAACTATATACACATTTCCTGTTAACTTTCTTTCAGTGATAAACCCCTGGGCTTCTAAAGAACTCTTAAAGTGGAACTATCACCCCAAATAATTATTCATATAGAGATGAGCATATAAATACTAGTATTATACCGAATAAGTCCAGCATTACTAAGAAATCCTACTTGATCCGAGATGAACAGGCAGGCATCAGCGCAGTCCTCTTCCCTTAGAGACCTATGTGCTCCTGCGCTGCTCGTCCTGGTCTCCTCCAGGATTGGAGAGGGGGAGTTGCATTGTACTTTAAGGTACAGGAAGGGACTGACAGCGCAGGTGCAGAGATGCATCTAAAGCATTAAGCCTGCCCGTCAGTCTTTGCTCAAGTAGGATAGCTTAAAAATTCTGACTTATACTGTGTAATAATGTTCTTCAACCTCTTGGTTGCTAGAGGTATCTCTAACGCTTTGCTTTGTAATGTGTATGAGACTTGGCTGGCATCCAAAGGGTTGATGAAGTTTCACAGTTTAATTCTAATATTCAGAACTGACTTGGGTCTTGCCCCTAGTGGTGTTTGAAAAGTTTACACGTTGGCTAGAGGTTCCCAACCCTGTTGCACAGTGAACACCAAAAGGTCATATTTTATGTATATAGTTGATGAGGCTGAAAAAAAGACACGCACCCATCAAGCCCAACCCATGACTTATCACCCCTGTTGATCCAGAGGAAGAAAAATCCAAAACAAAAACAAAAAAAAACAGTGGAAGCCATTTCCAATCATGCCCCAAGTGGGTAAAAAAAATTCCTTCCCAACTCCAAATTGCAGTCAGATAGGATGTTGATCCAGGGAACTATCTGCATTGAAGCCAACTGTCATAATTCTGAGTATTCTTCTATGCTAGATAGGTATCCATTTCTTTTTGTATTCCGTTACAGTATCTGCAAGCACAGCATCCTGAGGCAAATAATTCCATAGCTTTACTAATACTAATACTACTAATTTAGTACACGTATATCAGTTAGCTGCTGATTACTCACCGATGATTAAGCAAAGATGTCCTGAAAATCTGAACTGTTGGTGTTCCTTGAGGACTAGCTTTGGTAAACACTGATCGAAGGGGTATCTGAGTACCTGGATAGTTGGCTTTCATTTTTTGGGGGTATTTCAGCTGAGTAACCCTTTCTAACCTTGTCCCAAAGTGCTCTGAAACACTATTGTAGTATGCCCCAAATAGCCTTTGCATTCTTTGAGCTATCACCAAAGTGCCAGGATGGGTCTATGTGACTCCTCGCCTTCCATTAGTTACCTAGGTATGTTTCCTTTACATGGTAGTTCAGTATATGTATTGTATCTGCAGTTCACACTTCATAACAATAGAAAATGGACTTCAACAGGCTTAATGAGAGAACCCACAGAAAAATCCATCCATGGTTTTATAGAACTAGGTTGACATTTAATACACTAAAATACACTAAACAACCAACGCACAGACTGTGCCCCCCCCCCCCGACTGCCACAAATGTTCGCTAGTAGCTCCGAGTTAACCCTTTGAGTGCCAGAGGGGTGCACAATGCATTGCGAAGCAATATGTTGCATACCCTCTGGCAGTCAAAGGGTTAATACTTGTTCCATGACCGATAACAGTGTACTTCCCTAAGTCTAGGGAGAAGGCGCCATCACTTCTTGTCCCTGATCAGCTTCTAGTCCTATGGGATCTGGGATTAACACGTATGAGGATTTACTATTCCTTAACTCCTGTACTTAATTTTTGAGTCTTATTAACAGTTTATTGAATGGCATCTCTGTTTGACTCCAAAAAATTTTGGGACAAGAGGAACAGAATGAACCCTGAGGACCAGAGGGGTTCTCAATGCGTTACACACACACCCTGGTCCTCAAGGGGTGAACTGATGGCTGTAATTGTTCTAACCATGAAAACATTGTCATAACCACAATAACATGTTTGTTGCCCCACAACTTCTCCACATTTGTTTTCAGAAGTATTTCCTCATGATTCAACTTGATAATTCCCTTTAAGTTTACAGTATTACTGCTATTTTAGTTGTGGCTGTTGAGCCAAGCCTTTTGTTGTATTTTATGGTACATTGCAGTTGATAAGTTTAACACTGGTTTCTTCTGTGTATCTCCAAGGCATTTTAAGTAATGGGAACGTCTCCGCCCTCCAGCTGGGTAGGACCAATCAACAAGATTTAAGAAGGTGTCTCCCGAATGTACCCTCAGTTTTTTTGGTCCTACCCAGCTGGATGGACGCATTCTGTGTTTCTAGGCCGCCGTGTGCCGCCATTCTATCTCCTGTTACCTACCATGCACTGTGGTTATTGCTTCAATGGGAATAGGCTTCTTCTCTCGCTGCGGACAAGTGTCACATCGGCAGCACCATGTTTGTTGCCCTTTTAAGGCGGGTAGTGCCGGTAGTGAACGTTGCATTACAGCGTGAAACACATGTCAGGTCCAGTGCACGTGTGCAGAGACACGCATCGGGAGGCGTGCCAGTAGATCAGAGACTGGATGTGGCGTTCACTTGGAGGGGCATTTAAAGGCAGTCGGGTAAGTAAATGCCTTTTCTATGTTTTTGTGGCTGTGCCTTTCTGTTACAGCGTAATAGCTCCAGACATGTCTACCCCAGCTAAGGCCACCTCTAAATAGAAGTGCCTCTGATCCCCCTAGCAAAGAAGAAGAATCCACTCCTAAGTATAAGGTGCGTGCAGGCTGCGACTCTAAACTCCCAGCCTCTTCTACTGCAAAGCTATGTGAGGAGTGTCTCAAAAAGGCAGCATGCCCTGATATTCCAGGACTTCCTGTCCAGAATGAAATCCTCTATGCAGGAGACTTTTAGATCCATTCAACAGGGAGAGCCGACTCAAAAAAGACAGCGTAAAGAGTTGGGAGAAGGCACCTCCACCATGATACCAGGGGAGGAATATGATCTGGAATCTCCCCTTGATGATCAGGGTTCCGAAATGGGATCAGAAGAAGGTGAACTGGTTGAAGATTCAGGGGGTTTTAATCTTGACTGCATTGATCCATTTGTTATATTTCTGCGTAAATCACTGGGTTTATCTGAAACCCAACAAGATATGGACATAATGGACACAGCATTTCTGGGTAAAAAGAAATCTGCCCCGGTCCTTCCTGTTCATCAATCTATTTCAGACATGGTCTGAATGGAAAATGGGCGACAGAAGAGCTGCGGTACCCAGAAAATTCAAACGAATGTTTTCCTTCAGTGACAAAGATGTATAATACTGGGCCACGTCCCCCAAGGTTGATGCACCTATACCCCACTTGGCTAAGCATACTATCTTCCCAATGGAAGACGGGACTTCATTGAGATTCCCAATGGAATGGAAGTTGGAGAGTGCTCTTAAGAAGCAATTCTCGGTCATTGGGGAGAACCTGAAGGCAGCCACGGCAATGGCTTGTCTCCCGAGTCATGCGCATCTGGCTAACAGAGTTGGAAGACAAAATTGAAATCTAATGTCTCCAGATCCAAGGTATTAAAGGAGGATGCTACAATTAAAGAGGCCACAAACTACTCCTGCGATGCCTCGCTGGATATCATTTGTTTACTGGCCAGGTCCTCAGCCCTATCTCAATGCACAGGTCCCTCTGGTTAAAGCCATGGAAAGCAGACACTACTTCAAAAAAACAAACTCATCTCTCTCTTCCATTTTCAGGATCCTCCCTTTTTGGCGAACACCTGGATGAGATAATTAAAAAGGCTTCTGGGGGCAAAAGCCCATTCCTTCCACAAGAAAAAAAGCGCAGAGTCTCCCCTCCATTTCAACCTTCCAGATATCGTAACCAGGCCTTTCGTGACAATAGAAGACACAACTCTGGTTGTCAGGAGGAACAAAGAAGAAGATTTTCCAACTGAGGAGGCTTCAGACATACCTACTGCAGGAAGCCTCAGTTCAACCCTTAAACCCAATGAAGGCCAGCGGGCCCCGGGATGGGTCCCAGTAGGGGTCAGACTGGGATCCTTTCTCCCGATCTGGGAGACCCTGGTACTTCTGGATGCCTGGGTCCCTCAGATCCTGGACATGAAGTACACTCTGGAGTTCCTATCTGCCCCTCCGGCTCCAAGATTCCTCAGAGCTCGCATTCCAACCAATTTAAAGACCAGAAAGGCCTTTTTTACTTCACTCAGCAGCCTGATGGTTCAGGAAGTACTAGAGAAGGTACATTCCCAGGAGAGAGGTTCAGGAATTTATTCACCTTTCTTTCAGATCTCTTCAGAACTATTCTGAACCTCAAAGAAATCAATACAAGACTCAAACACATCCCCTTCAAGATGGAATCAGTGGAGTCAGTGATACACTCCTTATCAAATGGGATGTTCCTAACCTCCATCTACCTCAGGGATGCCTACTACCATGTCCCGGACTCATCCAGTGCACAGAAGATTTCTGCGCTTTGTGGTAAATCAGGAACATTACCAATTTACAGTCCTTCCCTTTGGTCTATCATCAGCACCCAGAGTTTTTACAAAAATTCTAGCTCCAGCGCTAGCATGCCTCGTGAAGAAGGGAGTCAACATCTTAGCGTACCTGGACGATCTATTGATTATGGCTCCGTCATTCAAAAGCTCCAAAATCCAGACACAAGACCTCCTTCAGTTCTTGCAGAAAATCGTCTGGATCAACAATCTCGACAGAAGTCCTCTGTCTCCCTCAGAAAAGATTGTGTTTCTTGAGCTATGCAACAACACCAGAACATCCCTGGTAAAACTATCAAACGACAAAAAATATCCAAATTTCAGCTTACAACCTGGGCTTTTCTGAGAAAACCCCATCTGTATGTAAGGGACTTTCAGGAATTGATAGACTTCAGCAACCCAGATCTTCCCTTGGGCGAAATTTCATTGCTGTATCCTCTAAGCAAACTTCTTGACTTACTGGAAACCCTACCTTGGGAATCCATTCCAAAGAATTCCATTATTACAGTCAGCCAAGCGCAAACTTCATTGGTGGCTGAACCCAGGAAACCTCCTCAAGGAAAGATCACTAATAGTCCCAGAGTAGCAGGTCATTTACACGGACGCCAGTCTCGGCAGTTGGGGAGCAGTCTGGGGGTCCAGGACAACCCAAGGGGTATGGACTCCAAAAAAAAAACAGTCCCTTCACATCAATATTCTGGAGACCAGGGCGGTCAGGCGAGAGCTTCTTCACTTCCAGCTACATCTACAACACTAATATGTTCTCATAAGAACTGACAACGTGCCCACAGCCATGTACACAAAAAAAACCTGGGGGGCACCAGGAGCTAAGCTCTAAACACAGAAGTAAGGCCTTTACTCCTTTGGGCAGAAAGACCCCTACTTCAGTTAACTGCATCACATATCTCAGGGAAAAGCAACATAAAAGCGGACGTTCTCAGCAGAAACAGCCTCGACCAGGGGGAGTGGGCCCTAAACCAGGAAATCTTCAAGCTCCTCACAGTCAGGTGGTGTTACCTAGAAATAGATCTAATGGCAACCAATCTGAATGCCAAGACAACTATTTCTCCAGGTGGTGGGACTCGCACTCTCAGGGACAGGATGCCCTGACGATTCCCTAGCGATTCACCCTGGTGTACATCTTTCCTCCCTCTCCCCTTCTCATGCAAGTGTTGAAGATTTGGAAAGACCAAGTGGAAGCCATATTAATTGCCCCCAATTGGGCCAGATGCATAAGGTACTGACATCTGGTACAAATGTCAATAGAGGCCCCATGGTAGTTACCCCTGAGACGAGATTTTCTACATCAGAGTCCTATCCTCCACTACAACCTCAGGATGTTACGCTTAATGGCCTGGAGGCTGAGCGGGACTCGTTAAGAAGGCGTAGACCCTCAGACCCTGTGATTACTACCATCCTTCAGGGAAGAAAGCCCTCCATGCCAAAGCTATACTGCAGAGTCTGGGCTACCTTTTCAAAATGGAGTAATCAGAAGAACATACATGTGGCAGAGGTTGATGATGCAGTAATCTTGGACTTTCTGCAAGACTGCTTTCAGGCAGGCCTTCGTCTGGCCTCCCTGAAGGTTCAGCTCTCAGCCCTATCAGCCACCCTAGCTATGCCCTTAGCAGAACATGAGCAGGTCTATAGTTAAAGTTAAACCTACTATTAGGGAAACAGTAGCCCTATGGGATCTGAATCTGGTCCTTAAAAGGTTATTTGAACCTCAACCTTTCGAACCCCTCAAAGACATCTCTCCATCTCCTTACGTTGAAAACTGTCTTTCTCACCGCAGTGATATCCACCAGGAGAGTCAATGAACTTCAGGCCCTGTCATGTAAAGCTCCGTTTTTATCTATTCATTCGGATAAAATCCTCCTCAGAGTCAAACCATCCTTCTGGCCTAAGGTAGTGTCTGAGTTCGACATTAACCAGGACATAGTATTACCGTCCTTTTGTAACAATCCGGCTAACCCCAAGGAAGCTCTCCTCCATAACTTGGATTTAGTCAGATGTATCTCCACTTATCTCCAGAGAACAAAAGAATTTAGATCATCTGAATCCCTGTTTATATACTTCCAGGGTGGACTCAAAGGGAAAGCAGCATCTAAAGCCTCCATCTCTAGATGGATAAAGGCATGTATTCAAAAATGCTACACAGAATCAGGACTGTTAGCACCTTCTAACATTAAGGCACATTCCACAAGAGCTATGGCCGCCTCTTGGGCAAAGTGGGCACAGGCTTCTTCCTTGGACATCTGTAAGGCAGCTACATGGTCCTCCATATCCACCTTCATGAAGCATTATCACCTAGATGTTCAGGCTTCGTTCTATGCCAGCTTTGGCAGGAAGGTTTTGGAGGCGGTAGTACACCACTAATGGGTAAGAATGCTTATCCCCCTTTTTTTATGGCTAACTGCTTTTAAGTCCCATTATTTAAACTGCCTTGGAGATACACAGAAGAAATGTACACATTTACTTACCGATATTTAGTTTTCTACTGTGTACCTCCAAGGCATTCCTTCCCTACTAATATATATATAAATCTGCTAGTACTTTACAGCTGAGCCAAAGGGAAACTAAGGGTACATTAGGGAGACACCTTAAATCTTGTTGATTGGTCCAACCCAGCTGGAGGGCAGAGACGTTCCCATTATTTTAAATGCCTTGGAGGTACACAGAACAAAGCTATATATCGGTAAGTTTATACTTTTTAGCTACAAATTCTCGTATAGGTTTCGATAGGAATCTGTGGGAAAAAAAAAAGCAGTGATAATGATCAGCTGCAATGTAATGTATAAATAGTTAGGACTGCATTCGGGAATCTTAAAGAAATTCTGGAGCAAACCATAGTTCCCTTTGAATTAAAGCAGAACTTTCATTCAAATTAAAGTGCCCCCAAATCATTATTCACATAGCGATATACATATCAATACTTATATTATCTTGAATAAGTCCGACATTATTGAGAAATCCAGCTTATTCAGAGAATCAGAGGCAGGCATCAGAGCAGACATCTTGCTGAAGAGGTATCTGTGAGTCTGCACTGTCCATCCTGGTCTCTTCTAGAATTGGTAAGGGGGAGCTGCATTGTACCTTAAGGTTCAGGAAGGGACTGACGGAGCAGGCGCACAGATGCCGCTACAGCAAGATGCCTGACTGTGAGTCTACGAACAAGTTGGATTTATCAATACTGCCGGACTTAATCAGGATAATACTAGTATTGATATGAGTATCGCTATGTGCATAATTTGGGGGCTCTTCAATTTGAATGAAAGTTCCACTGCAAACAGGATTTTTTACCCTTTAATTGCTATAGAGGTCTCCAAAGTATTGTAAAGCAATGCAGTGGAGAAGTCTATCTAGGTTTAAAGAGGTTAAAGTCCCCATTTCAGTACATTTTTATTTGTCCAGTATGGTAGGGGTGTCCAGACTTTTAAGAGTGCCACCCCCCTTTTATATTGTCAAAATGTATGTGCTCCCCCCCCCCACACTATTTATAAATACATGCACCTTACCCAGACTTGTAACCCTTTGAGTGCCAGAGTGGTATCCAATGCATTGCAACTGTTCTGGCACTCAAAGTGAACGATTGATTGGCCAACCCACCTGGGTGCCAGCTAGTAATATGGCCTGGTGCTCAAATGGACTGGCCATCAACCACACATCTCTGGCATCCGGCTCAGCGGTGGGACGCAGGAAAGAGGTGAGGGAAAGAAGACTGACATCACAGCCGTCAGATGATAATTTATTGTGAAAGAGTCCTGAGGCAGCTAGAACTGATCAATTTCCATTAGAGGGGCGGAGCCAATTAATAAGGAGGAATAATTATGCAGATCATTTCAAGACAGAAGTTCTCCCAGGGCTTGTAAATGTGAAAGGTCATCTTTAACCATTTGAGTGCCAGAGGGGTACACAACACATTGCTTTGCAATGCGTTGAGTACCCCCCTGGCACTCAAAGGGTTTATGTAGCACATCACGGCACCGAAATCACCCTTGTTTTACTCAGTCTGAAAAGCACTGCAAAAACAGTGCGGCTACACATGATTTTTTTTTTTTTAAATTATTATTTTTAATGTGTTTTGCTTTAAGATTTATTATGACAATTTTTTGGATTTGATTTAAATTACTGGTCAGGTAGACTTTATGAAATCCGTTTAACCCTTTGCATGCCAGATAAGTATCCATCGCATTACCTCTCTGGCACTCAAATGGTTAATTTACTTGCCTGGAAGATTGGATACATCCTTGACATTATGTTTGAGTCAGGTAGGGGTTATGCAAAAAAAATAAAGGTTTAAGAGCCTGGACTGATTTTACCTGCACCTGCCTGTTGTTCTAGGTGGAAAGTAAGTCTGAAGAACAGCGGTTGGCAGTTGGAGATGATGCTGGTTGAAACATACCCAAGGTCTTTGAAGTACAGTTTATTTTAACTTCTTAATCATCACTAACCAACAGAATTGACTCAACTAAAAAGGTATGTGGCTTAATACTGCTTTTTACTAAAGCTAAATATGATTTTATCTATTTATATATGCATATCTTTATTTTTCTCTTGCTTCTAATCTGGAACAATGGGACCATGGGATGAAGTTCCTCTTCCAGAAGCAAGGGCACTTCAAAAAGGCAGGGTCTTTTTAGTTTCAAGTGACCTCATTCAGGTAAAAGGCAGGCTGTCACTGTTCTTCGTTTTTAGGCTTCTTTTTTATCTTTATGCTTTTGGTATGGGGCTGTATAATCCCCAAATAGGTGGGTTCCCATTAACTGGCTTCCCTGGAGTAGGATTACCAGTTCACAGGTAACATAATTGATGTGGCTGAAAAAGGCATGCGTCCATCAAGTCCAGCCCATGGCAAATCACCACTGTTGATCCAGAGGAAGGCAAAACAAAAACCCACTGAAGCAATTTCCAATTAAGCTCCAAGTGGGTAAACAAATTCCTTCCTGACTCCAAATGACAAGTCCAGTTATTGATTCAGGGAACTATCTGCATTGAAGCAATCTGTCATAATTATCAATATTGGTCTGTGCTAGATAGGTATCCATTGCTATATTGCACAACATCCCGAGGCAAAGAATTCCATAGCTTTACTACCCTTACTGTAAAAAAACACCCCTGTGCTTTTGCCTTAGTCGAAAACACTTTTCCTCTAGTCTACATGGATGGCCTCTCGTTCTTAGCTCCGCTCTTTGTGCAAAAATGTATTGGATGGTTCTTTGTATTGACCTTGGGTTTATTTGTAGGTAGTAATCATATCACCCCTTATGTAAACAAATCCAGTCTAGCTAATCTGTCTTTATAACTCAGATCTTCCAATCCCCAGACAGTTTTAGTGCATGTCTTTGCACTTTTTTCTAGTTCAATAATGTATTTTTTTAAAGGGATAGTAATGTTTCATAATAAAAGCAGCTCTAATTAATCTTCATATTATTTGGGCCTTGGAGAGTGTTATTTCAATTCTGTCAGAGTTGTTGTTCAAGAGTAACTGAATGATAAAGTATCCCTCTCCCGCCCTTTCTACTGATGTAACACTGCTCAGCTTAGAGCAGCAGGGAGTGTCCAGGTAGATTGCAGAGAGGGACAATCTTCAATTAAGAGAAGGGAAAAAGCTGAAAAACCTGTCAAGGGGGGCAGGGTTTTCATCCTATTCATAGGAAGAATATTGACCCTTGATGTGAGCTGTCCGGTCTATGAACTGGATTCCACATCTTAGGAGTGGGGGCTTACACTAGGTAAAAGGGGCGGGAGGGGGAAACTTTATCATTCAATTACTTTTGAACTACAACGCTCACAGTAATGAAAAACATCTCTCTATGGCTCAAATACTGTGAAGATTAATTGGAGCTGCTGTTTTTGTGAAACGTTACTATCGCTTTAAGTATTGCTGACCAAAACTGTACTCTGTTCTAGATGTGGACCTACCAAGGATTTATATAGATGTAGAATTATATTAGCATCCTGCGCATGTGCTCTTTTAATGCAGAATATTACCCTATTTGCTCTAGCAGCAGCTGAGTGACTCTGCACAAGTGCATTTCTGGACCATTCCCAGTGTAGGGTGACTGTATTACAAATGTGTACTTATTACAGAACCTCTTTGAGGCTCCGTATTATACAGTGATAGTCTGACAGAGATAGTAATGTCATAATGTATGTAACAGCCAGGACTGTTCCCTACCCCTGCATGTATATCCAGCAACGCCCCATTTAAAATACAAAGTGTTCTTGCAAACCAGGCACACTTTGTAGACTTTTTTTTTTTTTTTTTTTAAAGCTTTATTGAAAAAAGAAAAATGGAAACATACGTAGTATAAAGCGTTGCAGATGCACATCTCCAGAAACATATACTGCACAGTCACAAAGGTTATATCATAAAGATTCAATTATATAATTGAGATATCATGCAGTTACATTGAGCTACAGTAGATATTAGATGAGGAGAAAGAGAAGAGTGCTTGAACAGAGCAGCTAGTACAATCCAGGTATAAGAAATGAAATTAAACACCGATCAGATTCATCTGAAATGTGCTAGAGGAGCTGATACTGGTGGGTATTCATAAGAAAGAGACCGGTCACTAGGTATAGTAATTAGGGGAATTAAAGTATTCCCAGCAGTAGGCTAGAGAAATAGAGGAAGAAGAAAAGTAAGAGATAAACAGACACAAATGTAACATATAAGTGGACAGAGTAACAGGCAAATACCCTGCCCCCTTCCTGGACACCACGCAGGGACCTCAAGAAGGTCTTGGGGAGTAGTATATTAGATCTAATAATCCGGACGGAACACCAGAAATTTGAGATCTTAGCAAGGCTAACTGGAGAAAAGGAAGCAATCTCAAACAAAATTAGAGAATGTAGTACGGATATAGACATGTCAGCTGCAACAATATAATATGAGATATAGTAGGCTATAGGTAAATGGTAAACAAGCCCTCTCCAGCCTTTCACCTCATACAGCACAGGGGAAAGAACTCCAAAGCCCTGGAGGCACCTCAATTCAGAGTACCAACACACATTGAAAAAAAAAAAAAATGGCAACCCCAGGATGTCAGACAGACCCACACCGAATGACCGAGCAGCATAGCAGTTATTAGTAGCATAAACAATTAATGCGTAAAGAACATGCATGCAAAATATAAGAATATCTGAACCTAACATTACTGCACTGACCATCCCTCCCAGTAGTCGAAGCATTCCCAGTATAGACAGGCCTCCCACTCCCATATAACAATTCTCCCTAGATGGACAAAAACCTAGCAATATAGCAGCGTGAGCAATATCAGAACCCAGCTGATCCCCCCCCCCCTTGTCCCTAGGGGGGGCGCCCGCGTTGGCTCAGTCCTGGGGTGCACCTTACAGCTACTTAAGTGCTACAGATTCCATCTACATATATTCGGGACTGCCAGATCATACATAAAAGAAAGCATAAAACGTAACAACAAACACGTGTCATTATCAGTTATCCACTACCAGTTCCTTAATCCAGGACCAGAAATAGCTCCCAAAGGAAACAGTCACCAAGTTAGGTAGGGATGCCTGGGTCCCACGGGAGACATCCCATCCACAGTTCTTATCCCCTGGGAGGGAATTAAACAGATCGCAGACCTCCAATACCTCCAGAACCTCAGGAAACCATGGGCCAAGCTCGAGCTTCAGCTCTTGCCAAGCAGGTGACGTAGGTAGGTCAAGTACAGTTAGCTTATGTCCCCAACTCTTAGCAGCCAACAGCCAACAGCGTACAGCAAGCCTCAGGGGGCCATCCATTACACCAGGCCTGGACAGGAGCGTAGGTGTGCATCGTTTCTGTGGGGCACAGGTCTCCTGTGTCAGTATCCCTGGATCTCAGGGGAAAACGTGCCAGCTAGCTTCCTTAGGTAGTGTAGATCTCTTGGCCAGCAGGAGCATTCTGTACAAGCAGTACCAGGGAACACGCTTTGAGCCTCTTGACAAGCAGTAGGGAGAAGTATCCACAGCGGCCGCCGGAATTATCCGCACAATAGCTGCAGGCACAGCACACGGATCCACAACATCACTCCAATCCTGATTTCCCAGGTCCGTCGCATACGCAGACAAACTTATACGGGTCAGTCCCGATGAACTTGAAGCCACGTCTGAGTACGCAGTGTCTCGAGCCACTACTTCATCTTCTTGTTCCAAATGTTCAGGGCTCAGGTTCGACAGGTCCGACCTAGACCGCAAGCTCGTTATTGCTTCTCGGATCACAACCTTGATATCCCACACTAAGGCAGTAAGATCCGCTTTGGTCACTAAATTTGTGATATCTTCCCTTCGTAGGCAGCTGCCAGCCGCCATTTTCAGGAACAAACAAGCTATTCCTCCGGCGCGCTGGTAATAAAATAGTAATTTATAGCTCCTTCACTATAAAAACTTGGGTGCAGAACCACGCAAGCTAATCAGAAATATTAGCTGAGTTGTCATAAAAAAATAGAATATAAAGTAGTGTTATCTGAAATAAACATTATCTCGGCCCCAAAGCTAAGCAAAAGACGTCAGTATCCATAAGTGGATTGCCCCGCCCCCGAAGTAATTCTTTTTAAAGATCACTATATATCAGCTCTGCTGAATAGCCTCCGGCTGGTCCCAGGACCCGGATCTCCTGCTGTCAGTAGAGAGCTGACGTCAGGAGAAGGGGAGGGAGGGGAGAACTTTAGCTGTGAATATCTCTCAAACAATAAAGGTTTGAGAGATAGGACTTTCTCCATATACTTTTTTTTTTTTTTTTTTTTTCTTAAACATCTACAATATTGAATAAACTTAAATATGGGCATTACTAACCCTTTAAAGGCCAGATAGGTTTGCAATACATTGCACACTCTTCTTGTCCTTAACCCCTTAACGACCCTTGATGGTTCTGGCACGTCATGGGTAGATTTGTGTTCAGGACCTATGACGTGCCAGGACCGTCATGGCATTTGGGGCTCTCCTCGTGACTGGGGTTGTAACCTCAGTAGCATTGTACACGGAGTTTGCTGTAACGCTACAGCACAGAAACCCAGCTTCGAAGGGGAGCGTGAATGCGCTCCCTGGGGCAGCTGGGAAGTCAAGCAGGACATTCAGTTCTGCAGAACGCGGAAGTGCCCGATTTTGACGGACTAATATCTGCACTTATAAGCAATTTTTTTTACAAAATACACCCAGCTCTAATGTTGGGTTAACTATTAAAACCCACTATAAAAGTGTGAATCTGGCTGTCCTTGAGGGGTTAAAAGGTCAAAACTAGACTTCAGTGTTGACAAAACATAACATCAGTCAGTTGTTCAATGTTTAACCTCTTGAACACTAGTAAAGTCCTTCACAATTAGTAAAGACTTTGTGTATAATCCTTTGTGTTCTAGCAAAGTCTAAACCTTACAAATTATGTTGGTATTGTTTGGTTTAGGAGATTTTAGCTTGACTTCATGTAGTAAGAATGTGGTAATCGGTGTAATAACTTCAGCTCTGAGGAACTAATGCTGTAACAATGAATAGCATTGAGATTTACATTTACTTCCCTAGCTGTGTGGTGTATGAAAAACACTGTCATTGTTCTTGCATTGCATTAGTGTATGATTGCTGGTTTTATTTGGTACTAAATTCTCATGCATCTGTCTATGCCATATGAATATTAAAAGTGCATTGATCACACAGTAAAAGAACAAATACTAATATACAATGTAGTTTTAAAGGGACACACCAAAAAAGGAAATTCCTTGAAATACGAAAAATGAATTATGCTTGTTATAGCCCTAAAATATAACTCTGCTTTTAAAGCGTGTGAAAATTGTCCTGTATAGATACCATGTGTTTGTAATGAGAGAGAACTCTAGTCCTTTAAAAGATTGGTAATAGTGCCCATTGCGCTTATTCCTAAATGCTCTAATTCTATCTTGGCCTATTTACAGATAATAATGGACATTCAAAGAGGGCCCTGGAAAAGCGTATTTAAGTGTATATAACCCCAGTTGGTTTGGATTGTAAAATTCACAGATATCTCTGAGATGTTTCACACCTTGTTAGAATTTATTGTAGGGCTATAGCCTAATAATAACCCCCACATACCTTACTATGAGCAGAAAATACTAATGGACCCTATGCATTTTGCCCTTGCTTCTTGGCTCAACAGATAATGTCTTAACTCCATCCAGGATGTCCTTTCCATGGAGGCAGACATAACAGATGCTAGCTGAACCACAGTATACCAGACTGTGCTAACTGAAAAAGGAAATATTTTCCTTGTGAGGACTAGAGGGGTGTATAACACATTTCTTTGTCCAAGAGGCACCCATAGATCTGGGGGAGTGCTTGGTTACTCTGAAAGGGTCAGGTTTCTTTCTGATCACATATAGATAGTGGTGTTGATCCAAGAAGCAATGGTTACTTTGGATGCAGTCTGGCTCTTTCTGGGGCCCTCAGGAATGAAAGGAAGGCCAGCGTAAGCATTGGGAGATGCAAAAAAAGATGTAAGATGCCCAAAGGGAGGCCCTTGGAGAAATCTTAACAGTAGGTTCCAGTTTGCTTTCAGGAGCCATGCAGTCAAATACAGCCTTTCCATCTGATGGTAACAAAGTGTACCCTGAGTGAGGAGATCTGGCCTCAGAGGGAGAAGAAATGATTCTACAGTGGACAGACTGGGA
Source organism: Rhinophrynus dorsalis (assembly GCA_037306005.1). Classification (NCBI taxonomy): domain Eukaryota; kingdom Metazoa; phylum Chordata; class Amphibia; order Anura; family Rhinophrynidae; genus Rhinophrynus; species Rhinophrynus dorsalis. The sequence continues at coordinate 97,056,075 of CM074718.1, read as the reverse complement.
TGATCTGAGAACCAAGCTTGAAGGGGCCAAAAGGGGGTGTTAAGAATGACTTGATCCTTCTCCATCTTGATCTTCCTCATCACCATGGGAATCAGTGGAAACTGTGGAAACATGTATGCCATGGAATGAATATTGTGTCATTCACAAATGCAAGAGGATCCTTCTTTTTGTTGCAGAAGAGGGTAACTGTCTGGTTATCTCAACACACCATGTTTTCCAATGATTGAAGACACCAGCGGTAGACAGTCTAGTTGAACATACTCTGAGCTCCCAATCCCAAAATTCCAGGATTGAGGGACTGGGACTAGCGACCATGTTTTCCCTGCCTGAGACATGAGTTTCTGCCCACTGAAGAAACTTCTGGATCTCCACCCAACCATCGGCAATTTGTTGGCAACCGCTTTTGCTTTGTCAGACTAGACCCTCATCAATGTGTGCAGGCGAACACATGAGTCCAGCGGCGAAGCAGTAGGTGAATGGCCAGTATCACCATAATTTTGTTTGGAAGAAGACTCACTCTTCCCTGGTTCAGTGGCCCTGTGCCATTAAGTGACCCAGGGTGGCTCCCTAGCCTGTCATCCTGACCACCAACCATGCTGGTATGACATGAACCTCCCAGTATTAGGTGAGTATGGTCAAGCCAACTGGGCAGATACTCCTTAGTTGATTGAGACAGGGAGGACATGGCATGAAACAACTGAGAGCATTATCTTGACCAGCTCCTGAAAATGTCCAACTGAAACGCCCTTGTGTGGAATTGAGCATAGAGAATAGCTTCCAGAGTGGAGACCAGGTGACCAAGGACTCTTATGAAATCAGTTATTGTTGTTGGAGGCCAGAATATTGCTTGAGTAACATGAAGAGACAGAGTTTGTCGTCCAGTAGAAACTGGACTCTCATGCCGAAGAAGTACAGAACCTGAGAAGGTACCAGAGAGGATTTCCTGAGATTTAGCAACCAACCATGTTGCTTCAAGATGATGACGGTCTTGAATCTGAGAACTACTTCTGACGGAGCCTTCAGTATATGGTCGTCTAAGAAACAAGTGACCGATATTCCTTGAGCACGGATGTGAGCTACCAAAGTAGCCATGACCACCTTAAAGAGGCAAGAAATTCTCCTGGGCACATGTCAGTGAAAGCGGATGGTGCTAAAACGTACTTGTTGAGGCACTTCAAATCCAGAATAGGACGGCAGGCACTATCCTTTTTGGGAACCACAAAAAGATTGGAGTAAAATTCAGTGAAGCATTCTTTGGTTGGAACTGGAACCATACCTGTTTATTACAAGAGGGAGGATTCTGTGTCTATGAATGGACGCACCCGAAATGGATCTCAAAGAACTCTAGACAAAAAGAAAAAGTGAGGTGTAAAGATTTGAGAGCTCTGTGGTACGCTTCTGAAACAACACCAAAACTCACTGGTCTGTCACAGAAGACTCACATGCTTCTTGAAAAAGATGAAGTTTCAGCCCCCCCCCCCCCCAAATACAGGATAACCAGGTCAAGAGAATGAAGGGAAAGAAAAATTGGTGATTTGCTTTCATCACCATTGGAAGATGTCTGGTGATGAAGACACTGTATCAGATGACCTGTAGAGTCTCTAAAATAGTCATGATAAGCCCCACAGAGGGACAAGGGTCTTCCTCATAGCCCTAACCAAAGGACCGAGATATATTTCCCCACCAGCAGTGTTAACCTCCTCTGTAGAGAAATCTCCAGCCAACTGACTGCAACGTGGTTACACTGGAGAGGTAGAGAAAAGAGAGAGCAGCCTCTGCATACTCCTGAGGCAGCCCCCTTTAGAAAATATAGTAATGCAGGAGAAAGGGGAAGGATTGAGTGCTAATCTGACAAGAACACCAGTTTTCAGTGGGTGCCAATTAATATCAGGGACATAATAGTAAGGGCCATAGCATGCAGATGGTTAACTTACCATTCTTCTGTCTTCAGACACCCATTATTTTCATTCAGAATCTTAGAGTTCAGTAATGAGGTATAGACTTGTAATAAAGTCAGCCTCCAAAGGGAAGTGGTCTAGAAATACACCTGTCAAATGACAGTTAATGGGAGCCTGCCTAATTGGGATTATACAGCCCCATATCTGTGTAAAAATAAAAAAGAAGTCTGAAAACTAAGAGAACAGTGCAGTTTGCACTTTTCCTGAGGTAGGTCAATTGAAACTAATGGGTGTCTTTGTATTGGTACCTTTCTTGACTGGCTTATATATTATGTACCAAACATATTTCTTAAAACATCATGAAAAATTACTAGGGGTGCACCGAAATGAAAATTCTGAACCGAAACAGAAACCGAAACTTCAGGATGATCTTGGCCGAAAACCGAAACCGAAAAATGACTTTTTAATTTATAGGGCGATGCCTAACAAAAGAAATAAAAATTATAGTAGAGCAAGTGCCCCCACCAGATTTAACTTACCCCCTACCAGCACTACTTTGCCCATCAGCTCCAGGTTCCACTTTGCCCCCATCAGCTCCACTTTGCCCCCATCAGCTCCAACTTGCCCCCCATCAGCTCCACTTTGCCCCCCCACCAGCTTCAACTTGCCCCCCATCAGCTCCAATTTGCCCCCACCAGCTCTACTTTGCCCATCAGCTCCAAGTTCCAACTTGCCCCCATCAGCTCCAACTTGCCCCCATCAGCTCCACTTTGCCCATCAGCTCCAAGTTGCCCTCCAATCAGCTCCAACTTGCCCCCCCATCAGCTCCACTTTGTCCCCATCAGCTCCAACTTGCCCCCGCATCACATACCTGTAGCTGCTGGAGCTCCCATTTGTTCTCTTTAGTAATGCAGAGCGCTGAGAGATTATGTCATCTCCCAACGCGCTCTGCATTACTAAAGAGGCAATGGCGACGAGGGAACTCAGAAGCTACAGGTCTGTTCTGAAGACCGCACAGACCTGTATGTACTGTGATGCCGGGCGGGGGAGTCCAAAACGAGTGACGTAAAATCTGCAGCACAGCACACGGATGCGCTTCAGCTGCAGCACACGGGGACATCACCAGCACAGCCACATACATCACTGCTGTTCTTGTTTAGAGCCTCCATGTGCTGAATCTGAAGCGCGTCTGTGTGCTGTGCTGAAGATTTGACTTCACTTGTTTCTGCTCTCCGTTTCGGCCATTTTTTTTATTTCGGCTTTTTGCCGAAAATGCCATTTTCGGCCGAAACATTTTGGCCGCCGAAATTTCGGTGCATCCCTAAAAATTACCTTTTCATGTTTATCAGTCATATCTGATGAAATACATTATTCTATGAAAATTAGTATGGTAATGTGGTCCTTTCTCTCACTAGTATAATGGTACCATATATGTTATGTTTTTAATAAACATTTGGCATCTATAGTCCTGTAATTTTGCGTGTCCATATGTTCTTTTTTTTTTTTTTGTTTTTTTTGTTAAAAAAAAAAAAAAAATGATCTTCATTACTTGGCTGGTAAAATAACTTTTCCACATAAAAATATCCAAGGCAAAGTGTATATATATTTTTTTTTTTAAAAGAAAATTTCACGTGTAAGCAGACGCAGCATATGTCGCCAATAAAAAAACAAACAAAAGACAAGCTTGAATAATCTACAGCAGAAAACAATATAGCCGTAAAGAATAGGAGATAAAACAAAGTACATTATTTGAATTCTAACACATGAATGGAAAAAAAAATGGAACAGTTATGGGGTGCAAAGTGCACTAAATTGCACATACCACCGTCCGCAGGTTATAGAACTTTTTTTATTTTAAAATTTATTTCTAAACCATATGCTGCAGTGAAAAGGTCACCGCAACTCCAGCCTTGAAGATACTTTAGAAATGTAATATTGTTTGGGAAACCAGATATTTTGGAGCTTCAAATGACTGATCATTCCTTTTGCACCCTCAGAGTGAACTGCACAAACATTTCTTATACATTTCTTCCAATTTAAAGATAATTAAATATTTGAGAAACACACAATTTAACACCCCTTTAGTATGGGTCATCATACCGCAGTGCAAAATTGAACCAGTCACAATCTTTCCTTGACGTGCCTGTTATTAAATATTTGCTGTGACTTCAAGCATGATGCTATGACATGAACTAGACAACCAGCTGCATCATATGACGGGTCAATTGCATTTCTATCCATACATGACTTGGGTTAATGGGTACATGTTGGTGTGTGTGTGTGTGTGTGTGTGTGTGTGTGTGTGTGTGTGTGTGTGTGTGTGTGTGTGTGTGTGTGTATATATGTATGTATGTATATATATATATATATATATATATATATATATATATATATATATATATAATTTTTTTTTTTTTGTGTAATGATAATGTATATGTAATATAAAATAATATGAGAGAGATGTACCATTTATACCTCTGCGAATCTGAGGGAGATTACGGGTACAAAAAGTATAAGGGGGATCAGTATAATGTATAAATGCGCAATAAAAAAGTCCAAATAGCGTTTCAGGTTATGCAGTGTGGCATATGTTTATTACTCTGTGAGCCAGAGATAAGCAGCAGCATCTGCATTAGATGTAATCGTATGATTCTGGTTCATGCACTTTTGCGTCCATGTGTGGAGGAGGAGTCTGGCAGCACCGGAGTCTTGGGCGGCCCCCCCTGGCAGCCTCTCATCCTTCGGCCAGAGCCTGTTGTACCGAGCTTCCCTCGCACCGAGCCATCCCAGGAAGGTGCGCAGATTGGAGTCTGGTGTGCTGGGAGCGCAGGGGTGACTGGAAACAGAAGTTGAATCAGAATTCGGGGTGCCTCGCTCCGTATCAGCCACATCGCCATCTTGTTTCTCCTCTCACGCTCTGAGCTCACGTGACTACTTGGTCGACGCTTTCGGGCAGTCTCTACTGAGCATGACTTCATCGTTCGGGCAGTCTCTACTGCGATGACTGCATTGGACAAACATCCTAGCGTTTTATTATATAGGTTGTATTGATCCTGGTTATCGTTTTAATTGCACAGTTTAAAATATTATTTTTTTTTCTTCCCTCTAAATAGAAAAATGGCAAGTACAACATAAAGTAGGATTTTAATTATCTGTATAATAAGCTAAACTTGTCTTAGGGTGACAGGTTCTCTTTAATTATTGCATTACATATTCATGGGGATCCAGATTAACCATAGTAGAGGGCTGCAGGTGTCCACAGGACCTTTATTTGGACATCTCTGTAATAGTGCAGATCTGTGTTTCTCAGTAATAGAGGGTATGACCAGTTCTGATTTAAGCCACTGCTGTGCCCTGGGTAATGCATGGATTAGCAGTCTGCCATTACTCCACTAATGGTGATAGATATGATAGATCTAAGTGGAATAACCTACCAACATAAGTGTTAGAGGTTAATACAGTGAAAGAATGTAAGCATGGGATAGGCATAAGGCTGTCCTGACCATGCACAAAGACCAAGGACCAAATAAGGTTTGAGGTTTTTACAGTAGAAAGTATGGCCAAACTAGATGGGCTGAATTGTTCTGCTGTCACATTCTATATTTCTTTTCTAGAGGATGTAATAATTATACCTGTTTCCTCTCCTGCTGTTACACAGTATTGAAAGAGATAGTAATGTTATACCATAAATGACTATCCAATTTTCCTTATAATTTTTTACTAATGCTCTTTACCTTTCTCCGTTTCCATAGTGGTTTGACAAATGTCTGTATAATTTTATTTTAATTAGATCTTCAAGTTTCCCCTTCCCGCCGTCATTCTTATTCCTTCAGATTAGAAAGCCGGTCACTTGGTCAGGCGACAGGCTTTCAGATCTGAGGGAAGAAGATTGACGCTGGGAAAAGGGGTGGGAGGGCGAGAACTTAAAATATAATTACAAAAAAACTACACCAATATGAACATTGGAAAAGGTACAGAGAGTTATTAAAAAGTATGAGGAATAATCGGATACTCATTTATAGTGTGAAATTACCATCTCTTGAAGCTTATAACAACTGTAGCTTGAAAGTACATTAAATATGATTCTATGAATGTTGAAATCACACCCAAGTTACCCACTGCTAAGGGCTTACACCTACTGTAGCTTGAGAAGTTTTCACACCTATCCTCCTCGCATAATGCAGAATTTTTGCACCTGGCTTCAAACATGGAGCAGACTGTAGTCTGTGCCCCAGATCACAGGGGAGAGGGAGGCACAGAGTTGTAAAACTGATGCATGAGTATCCATTTTTGATTGTGGGGGAGCCCTTCGGTGGGGCATAAAGCAAATCCCCCCCCCCCCCTTTACTAAAGGTGAAAGGCCTTTCTGTTCACATAATTACACAATCAGTCATAGATTTTGTGGAGGATGACTTTGTTCATATGGTAATCTTATCCATTTATGGACCAGAGAGAATGAGCTATGGTCCTTAACCCTTTGAGTGCCAGAGGGGGCACACAACTCATTGCTTTGCAACTGTGCTGTTTATTCTGTTTGATCTGCACTAAATGAGCAAGACACTTTCCACATTTGTTGCCCGATAGTTTTTCTGTTTGGTCAGTAGAAGAATTTTACTATATTGGTGGATTCAGTTAAGTAGGTTCATGCTTTTGCCTGCTTCAGTTTGATTGCAAATGCCTGCTGCCGGCATGTTTACCTTCATGACACCCAGTATTAATTAAAGATACTATCTCTTGAACGCAGGCAAAATGGTAACAGTCAGAGTGTGTGTGTGTGTGTTGTGTGTGTTGTGTGTGTTGTGTGTGTTGTGTGTGTTGTGTGTGTTGTGTGTGTTGTGTGTGTTGTGTGTGTTGTGTGTGTTGTGTGTGTGTGTGTGTGTCACCACTTCTTTAATAAACCAGTCTGCTACATACTCCTTTGCAGGTGGAGGAAATTCCATTTTCACTCTCATTTAGAGTTTTACTTTCTGACTCTGAGAACAGATTAAGGGTGAAAGCACATGCAAGGACTTGCATGCGAATAGAGCTTTGCCATCATGTTACCTCTGAGCTAATAAACATACCTTAAGATCATTACCTCAGTTGAAAAGCTTAGGCATACTTTGCAAAACCAAGGGAAATCCAAGTAATGGACTTATTCAACTAAAGTTTTTGATGCTGATGTGCTGAAAAGAATTGGAATGACTGAGTAGCAAAGAGGACAAATGAACTTTCCCTTTAACATAAATAGGTATTTTAACGCCTTTTGCTTGTAAGTGAAACTTACATATGAGAAAATCTTCAAAAAAAGCCAAAAAACTAGATTAAGGAGAAATAAATTTGTGATATTCCTTCATGTATCACCAATTTGGACTTGTTCTAGGCTATCTGTTCTCTGCTCCAACTGTGGGCAACCTGAGGCCCTTCAGCTGTTCAGGACTACAAACTCCATCATCTCCAGCACAGCCAGTGGTTATCTCATGGGAATTATGGAGTTCCTCAAAGTCCACCAGTGTTCTACAATATTTCCAAACAAGCAACAGGTCCTAAGCATTGCACTCCCAACACTGGACAACTGTCTAGAGACAATTTATCTTACGTTCAGTGTGTAACAGAGGAACCATAGAGGTAAAGCACCCCTCCTCAAGAGAGCAGGACACTTAAATAAACAAACAAAAAAACCCTCAGAAACTCTGAGGCAGAGACTCCCTTCTTCCCCCCCCCCCCCCGACTCCTTCATTTCAAGTGACCTAGATTCTAGGATATGGGGCTGTATAATTCCCTGTAATTGCATCGGCCAGTTCACAGGTGTATTTCAGGACCTTTCCTTTGGAAGTTGAGTTTTATGTAGGTCTGTACCTCATATTAGAAGCGAATGTATGCCTTACAGAAGCGGCCTTTGACACAGATTTTCAGGAAAATCCTCAGATATTTAGGTAGATGCACATCACACTTTGTAGCTTAAGTTCTGGTCAGCTGACCAGTCCTCCAAATAATTCTTTGCATCCCTTCCTTTTGTAGGGAAGCTACTTTTTTTTTTTTTTTTTTGGACCTGACCTAGACATGGTCATCAGTAACACTGCTGCTGTAAAGAGCACCCTGTTACCTCAGATTCCTCCAAAGTGTGGCTTTTTCCCAATGAAGACACGTGGCTTTTGTTACACCTGCCAGCTTGGCATGCCTACAGTTCAACCCCCACAGGCTTTTCAAGCCCACCCTGCCCCAAAGCCCAAACAGGCTTGGCAGAACAGGATGTCTACTCTGAAGACCAAGGCTGACCAGCCCAACTATACATGGCTTGTGTGTTCCAGGTCCATCCCTTTCCATTAGGGGTTGCCGCCGTCTTTTTCAAGAGACGTGTAAGACTTCAGTGATGGACCAGTGGATTTTGCGGGTAATTTCTGAAGATAATCACGTAGACTTCAAATCCCTTCCACCTCCGTTTTTCTGCTCCGGTTCAGGATCTGATTCAGGAATGTCCATTCATAGACACAGTATCCTCTCTGTTGGAAAAGCAGATGCTGGTTCCTGTTTCAGCCAAGGAACGCTTTACTGGATCTAGTCTTTTATGTAATTCCAAAGAAGTATGGCAGCTGCTGCCCTAATCTGGACGTGACGTGAATGGTCTCAACCACTTTGTTCTGGCTCTGCTCCTCAAAATGGTGTCTCTGTGCTCATCACTGCCATGTGTTTAGGGGAGTTTCTTTCCTCTCTGGACCTCCAAGATGCTTACTTTCATCTTCTGATTCATCTGGATCATAGTGCTTCCTAATCTTTGCATTTGAGGGCAGCCATTATCAGTTTACTTCCCTTCCCTTTTGGTCTTCTTGTCAGCTCCAAGAATCTTTACGATGGTCATGTCCGCTTTGGCGGGTCATAAATGGAAAAAATGTATATTGCAGGTTTTAGCCTGATGAATAAAATAAGGGTCCCCGTCCACTGGCAGGTGTTGTATTCAAAAGTAATTGCTGCTGAAACTTTTTCTTGTGCAGTACATCCATGGCCTGAAACTTTATGAAGGTGCTGTTGCTGCAACAGTCTATGAACTGCTAATTTTGGTGACAATAGGCTGGTATAGCAACAGCACCACTGTAAAATTTCAGGCCATGGAGGTACAAAGAAAGTCTGAGATGCAATAAAACATCTCAGAAGTGGTAATCTTATTTTACTGAACAGGATAAACTCTGCAAGATATACACAGCACTGTGCAACAATCTTAGGCAGGTGTGCAGAAATGCTTGTAAAGTATGATTGCTCTCAAAAATAGACCTGCTAATTTTTTATTTTATTTTTTTGTAGCAATTAACAAACTACATACTGAGTGAACAGAAGAAAAATCTAAATCAATTTTTGGTGTGACCACCCTATGACTTCAGAAACAGCATAAATTCTTCTAGGTACACTTGGACAAAGTCAGGGATTTTGTAGGCAAATAGTCAGGTTTATGATTAAACAATTACTACAGACATGTGCTAATGATCATCAATTTAATATGAAGGTTGAAACAGTGTTTAACTGAAACAGAAACAGCTGTGTATGAGGAATAAAACTGGGCGAGGAACAGCCAGACTTGGCTAACAAGGTGAGGTTGCTGAAGACATACACCATGGCAAGACTGAGCACAGCAACAAGACACAAGGTAGTTATACTGCATCAGCAAGGTCTCTCACAGTCAGAAATTTCAAGGCAGACGGGGCTTTCCAGATGTGCTGACCAAGCTCTTTTGAAGAAGCACAAAGAAACTGGCAACTTTTGAGGACTGTAAACACAGCGGTTGGACATGGAAACTTAGTGCAGCAGATGAGACACATTATGCTTACTTCCCTTCACAATCAGAAGATGTCTAGCAGTGCCATCAGCTCAGAATTTGCAGAAAACGTGGGGATCCTGGTATACCCATATACTGTCTGGAGAAACCTGGTCAGAAATGGTCTTCATGGAAGACTCGAGGCCAAAAAGCCATACCTTGGACATGGAAACAAGACCAAGTGACTCAAATATGCATAAAAACACAGGAACTGGGGTGGAGAAAATGGTAGCAGGTTCTCTGGGCTGAAATATTTGGCCATAGAGGAAGGCAGTTTGTTTGCCGATGGCTGGAGAGCAGTACAAGAATAAGTATCTGTAGGCAACAGTGAAGCATGATGGAGGTTTCTTGCAAGTTTGGGCCTGCATTTCAACAAAAGGAGTTAGAGATTTGGTCAGAATTAGTGGCCTCAATGCTTAGAAGTACAGACAGAGACATATCCATCATACAATAACATCAGGGTGTAAAAAAGAACAAGGGGTCCTGGAAATGATGGCTGGCCCCTCAAAGCCCTGATCTCAACATCACTAAGACTGTCATTTGCCTGGGATTACATGAAGAGAGAGAAACAGCCTAAACCCACAGACGAACTGTGGTTAGTTCTCCAAGATGTTTGGAACAACCTACCTGCTGAGTTCCTTAACAAACTGTGTGAAAGTGTATCTAGAAGAATTGATGCTGTTTTGAAGGCAAAGGGTGGTCACAACAAATATTGATTTGATTTACGTTTTTCTTTTCATTCAGTATGCATTTTGTTCACTAATAAAAATAAAATATTAACATGTCCTATTTTTGAAAGCATTCATACTTCACAGCATTTTTTTCACACCTGCCTAACACTATTGTACAGTACTGTATATATTTGCATATTATGTGATACAGTGCTTTTAATTTTCTAGGTTTTTTCTTTTTTGCCTTGGATTAACCTGATTCATAACATATTTAACTTTAACCCTTTGAATGCCAGAGGGGTACACAGTGCATTGCAAGGGTTAAGGACCAGAACAGAGGGCTGTGCAGTGCGTTGATCTGTAATGCTTTTGTACACCCCCTTTGGTCCTTTTAAAAATGTAGTTAAAACTACCATAACTGAAAAATAAAATGTATTTGATACTAGAGCAGTACTGTGTAGATGTGTTGACTAATAGTTTGTGTATCTCAGAATTAATGCAATGCTTACTTCACCCTTTGGGTGCAATGCGTCGGATACCTCACCGGCACTTGAGCAGTTACATTATCAAATAGAACAGCCTTTCAGAATATAAAAGTAGAGGGTATTAATCCCAGTTGTACAACTGCAATTGCAAATTTAACAAAAAAAAATGGCTACCTTAACAAAGGAGAATGGCATGTTTGGGATATTGACTTGGAGCATAGAAAAAAACCCAACAACACTAACTTTATGTATGTGTTCCTGTGTCTGACAATTAAAAATCCTACATTAATTTTATACTGCTTGCTATTCAATCATGGTTTGAGTATGTGATTTGTAGTATTAACATCCATTTATATAACAGGCTTTTGTCACATTTGACACCTTGGAAGTCCATTAGTCTCTCTCTCTAGGACTTATATTCCGTAATTGGCATAATTAACTGTGAGTGACACGAGTTTCACATGCTCCTAAACTAATGGCAAAGTTAACAAATGCCCCTAAATTAAAGAAAAAGTTAATGAATGCATCTAAATTAAAGGCAAAGTTAGCCAAATGTATGAAAATATGTGCTAATTACTTTGCTGAATTCTGCTCAATCACTCATCCTCTCTCAAAATGACAGACATTGTAGCCTCACCTACTATTGGAAACTCACCAAAAAAAAAAACTGTGTGCAATTGCAATTCAGTAGCATTATGGTTTTAATCATTTTGCCATCAAAAGTACAATGTAAATGGCAGTTGCGAACATTTCTTGCATGCCGCCCATAGGCTCTTGGTCTCCCCTGAGGAAAAGATGCATTAGTACCACTGCCCTAGCAACTGCTAGGTGGAGTGTTATCCCTTGGAATAAGAGGTCTTTAACACAGTGTGGAGCCTTCAAGTGTTTAAAAGCACAAATATGGTGCCCAATCAGCAGATCCTTTCTCCTGGTTTGAGTTAAACAGTTCAGTCTCATGTTCTGCATGATGTTGTCCTCAAATATGTTTTGTATTAGATCTGAAAGCCTAACACAAACGGTCTTTGGGATCCTACAGAGAAAGAGACAGGGCATTGTCCCAAGTCAATATCATGAAGGCTACCAATTATTAAAAAACAACTTTTCTACCAATGTACCTGTGCACCCATACCCGAATTTGCTCAAATGTGATACAAAAGGTTTGGAAGATACCTAGGGCACAAAGAGATCTGGTATGCTGCCTAGAAGGCAAGTGTAACAATAGGAAAGTATCTGAAATATAACCTCTGTTATTATTAAATAATGTAGATTCAATACTAAAAGCACTGCCATGTTGAGAAGAGTAATTGTATGGATATGGCAAGTATGTAACTTGAGGAAGGTGATAATATTTCTCTCTAGGTGAACAGATTAGTAATCCATAAAGTCAAAAGATAGAAGCAAGTCTATAAAAATGAGTGTGATCTATTATATTGTCAGAAACAGCATTATTGTGAAAGAAAAAAATTTAAATATTAATATAATTTGCGAAAGCCTGGAAAATGCAAAACAATGTAAGTGGACTCTTGTGAGTGAAAAGGTGATACAAGAAATGTGGCTGTACATGTACCTTGCTTTCTGTGGCAGGGAACTCCTATTCAAATGTGTACCAAAATAGAACAGAGGATGTTATCTGTATGTGTCCCTTCTTTTGCTTCCAGTCATGCGTGGTGTCTCATTAAATTAGTCAAGCCAAATTATAGAAAAAATAGTGGCAAAGAGTGGGAAAGCTCAATTTAGAAAGATGTTTCAGAATTATTCACCTGTATCCCTAATAAATCTCAAACATGGCGGTAAATAAAAAAGTTACTAATTGTGGTAATGTTACTGAACTATAAGTAATTAAGTTCAGACAAGTGGGGATCTTCAATGTTGTGTTCATTAGAAAAAGATCGGCTGTGCTGGTCACTATATAGATCAGTGGTTCTCAACCTGTGCCCTCAGTGGCTACTAACAGGCCAGGATTTGAGAATTTCCTATTAAGAGCACGGGTGAGTTAATCAATATGAATGAGCCTCTGATCAACACACTTGTGCTCTAGCAGGGAAATTCCTAAGTCCTGGCCTGTTAGTGGCCACTGAGGGCACGGTTTGAGAACCTCTGATATAGACAATTGTCAACATTAGTGTTTTATGTATTGAAAAAGTAACTAATAGGGTGTATTTTAGATACATTTCCACCTACTGTTATGCATTTATTATTTATGGATAACTTAGCAGATCACATTGTGCCACACTTACTATCTCCTATTCCGTTTTTTGATCATAAATGTGCACACACCCAGAGAAGTTTGTGGCTGAGAGCCATTCCAAGCTCCGTTTTCCTACAGGGCCTGGAAGGCTGATGTGAACTTTTTTGGGTCCCATAAGAGAAGACTCGGTAAAACACTGTACATGTCCTTTAAACAAGTGATTGCTCTGTAAAATTTAAGTTATCCCTGTGTTGCTTTTGGTTTGCTCCAGCATTGCTCCATCTGTTTAATATTGATACAGAGATATTGAAGTAGATATATAATGCACTTTGAGGTCAAGTTGGTCTTGGTTTGTCTCGAAACCAATAATTTATTATTAGCACAAGGTAGGTTTTTGGCTTGCTTGTTTGCAACAGCAATGATACATCTGATGTTTTTGTTCCTGTGGGATCTGCATAACGTCTGTGTCCTGATACATTTCTCTGGGGATGAAAACCTGGTCTCTCTCTGCTGTGTGCCAGGAATAGACTTGCTGTTCATTTTCCCACATTTATGTGCTTTCTAATTACATCCATTATTGTTAGCATACATTAATAATTGTTTGCAGTTTGGTCACAATCAAATGATGGACATTGAAACCTCCTTTCCTTTCCTGACAGCAAAATGGGCTGGTGATACATCTAAGATCAACATTTGTGTCTGAAGCTTGTTTCAAGACTGCCGCTTGCTTATACAGTATATCCTGCAGTCCTCCGTGTATGAAGTAAGTAAAGTTGCCTTCATTACCTAATATAGCCTCACTACACTGCTTTTATTTCCAGTTCTTCCAAATGAAAATGCTTTCATTTCAAATCTCTGCTCACAGTGCTGCTTTCAGGTTTCAATCTCCTCTCCCATCATTTTCCTATACCCTGTGTTCTTCACCAGTTCCCCCAATGCTTTCATTACCCAATCCCTTCTCATGATGCTGTTTTGATTGCCCAATCCGTTCCCTTGCCCAGTCTCTCCTCATGATTCTGTTTTCATTGTACACTCCCTCCTCTTGATCCTGCTTTCATTGCCCAAGGCCTTCTCACGTTATTGCTTTCACTGTCCAGTCTTTCCTCAAATCGCTGCTTTCATTGCCCATTCCTTCCTCATGAAGGATCGCAATAAGTATAGATACACAGTACTACTATTTCTATAATACGATCAATGTATGATGTGCAGAGTACATGCATAACCCTTTGCTTTTTCAGTGATGTAGATGAGGTGAAATATATTGGTGGCCTCTGTCACACAGTGGGTTAAAACAGGGTTGTGCTACAACTTTCATTATCCTCCGCCATCTTTTCACTGTCTGCGGATAATGGGACTTGTATTCCAACAACAGCTGGAAGACTGAGGTTGCCCATTATTTGATTAAAGGGAATTTTACCCTATAAATAAGTGGCTCTTAGTGTGTGCATGCGCGCGTGTGTATCTGCAACTTTGTGTACTTGTGCATGAGTTGATGTTTGCTTGTGTCGGTGAGTGGAGGTGTGCCCACACACACATGTGCCTAAATGTTTGTGTTTATATCTGTGTGAACCTGCGTGTGTTTGTGTGTCAGCGCATGTGCGTTAGTTCTTGTGGACTACCTGTGTGGACCTTGGGAAGATGCAGTGGAATCTAAACTGGCTTTCTAATTTGGTTCCACACCCTGATATGAATCTGAATATATGCACAAAATACACACATTTTCTATGAACACCTACCTTCCAAGATGCATCCTTCTGTTAAACAAATTAAAATCCACTCATTTTGAAGGAATAGTTCCCCTTTAACCTTGCTGCAATAGATTCAATTTCCTGTGACAGCAAAGGGATAAAAATTATGTTTGATCTCTGTACTTTCTATTCTCAATTATCATGTAAAAATAACATTTTTAGTTGAAACAGGATCTCTTTATATCTGTCATAGTCGATTGCACTTTCAATCCTTCTTAATGTATCTTAGCCTGTGTTGGTCCATATGTTGTACATTTACTTTACAGCCTATATAATGTACTTTTGTGTTCTTCATTCTTTTCTGGAGCTGCCACACCATATACACTTTGGCAAATGTCTCAAGGAAACCAAGCATGCTGTATTCATGTCATTAAGTAGCATTATGTGAAGGCCTGCATAAATAAACTCTCAAACATAAGCTCCTCAGTGTGTGTTTAAATAGGGAGCTCTTAGACAAAACATTTCCATGGTGTTGTTTTGTACCTCACTTGGCATTAATTCCCTTGCTGGAGGTGGAAAGTGTGTGTGTGTGTGCGTGCGTGCGTGCGTGTAGATGTGTAGAAGGGAGTAACCACCATCTGGGATTGCCTGTAACAGAACTGAGGTCTTGTCTTCCCTGTGGACACACTTAATTCCAGTCACACTAATCTTATTCCTCTCTTTTTGTCATGGCACTGCCAGTTATTCCTTTATTAATCTTTCTCTGTCGTCTAATACAGGTTACTGGTAACTTTGGGTAGGCGATCAGCCCCTTTAATAGGCAGGAACAAATCTGTGAAGTGATTGCTGGGTGGAGCCTACCTCCTCTCCTTATCTTGCAGCTAGCCAATCAAGACAAACAAGAGAACAGCTCTGCTATAGTTTTAGCTTTTTTATTATTTTTCTGTTCGATATGGAATACCACCGTTAGGCGGATTACCATCACTGACAATTCCCATCACCCAAATGTAGATAGCTCAGTTTACCAGGTGCTTTTGTGGACCTAAGCCCTGGGTGGAAAATCTTGGCTGCAAGTTCTTTCCCCAAGAGTTGCCCACTGAGGCTTCTCCTTGATATATGGTAATCTGAAGACAGAAGATCTGCTAAAAAAAAGGTGAGCACTCTTTGAGTGCTGAGGTCCACATGTCCCATGCTTCCCCTCCGCACAGGGGTCTCATTTGGAGTTCCTATTACATACTCGTGCACTCATTGGGTTTATTTCTGTCTGTCTGTGAGGTGTTAGGAGCAAGATTCTGTGGTACCTTAACCCTTCTGTTGCTGGTTAGCACGTTTTTGGGGCATTTTGGACACTTTCACTACTGGGACCAGTGTTTACTGGGTCTTCTGTTTTGTTCTAGTGGGCTTTTGAGTGGTTTTACGTTTTGGTATTCACCTCGTTAAAGGGATAGTAATACTTCAAAATTACTATCCCTTATATTGAAGCCCTTTTAAAATGGAATAAAATGCCACCAGTGGCATCTCTCAAACCATTATGGTTTGGGAGATAGCCGCTTTTAAACTTCGCTCCCTCCTGCCTCTCCGCTGACGTCAGCGTTTTTGCAGCAGAAGGGAAATCCCTTCTTAAAATCAAGTGGAGGCTCTTCAGCACAGCCAGATCTCGTTATAGAAGAAAAGATCCTTCACTAAAACGGTCTTCTACGTGTGCTTGGTAAGGATCTTGTCTTCCATAACGAGATATCGGCTGTGCTAAAGAGCCTCTGCTGGTCCAGGGACCGGATTTCCCTACTGAAGCAAAAATGCTGAGAGGGGAGCGAAGTTTAAAAGCGGCTATCTCCCAAACCATAAATGTTTGAGAGATGCCGCTGGCGGCATTTTATTCCGTTTTACAAGGGCTTCAATATAAGGTCATATAGTCATTTTGAAGTATTACTATCCCTTTAACTTTGTTTTGCGCCTTTAAGGCACACGTTTACCTCATAGATGCCATTGCTCCATTCACTTCTATGGGACATGTCTCTGCAACCGCTCCACGTAGCAGGATCAGAGATGGCTCATTTTGTGGGTTTTCCCTTGCTCTGTCATCTGGTCAATGTTCTGGGGATGTTGGGGGCTATGTTTCCCATGAGCGCCCGCTTTGCGCACTCGTTTCCAATTGGCTCCTGTCATGACAGCCATTTTGTGTATTCGCAGATCGAGGATCCTATGCAGGGCTTTGACTGAAAGTTTTGACTCTGTGAGAATGTCTACTCTGTTAGACCTTGGGGCTAAACCTAAGACTAAGTATACTGGGGTGTCTGTGTCCCCCATTGCTCACTGCTCCTCATGTCAATCAGGGTTACCTAGAGAATACTCGGGTCATATTTGCTGAGCATGCGCTGTTGCCCCTGAATCCCCTAATGGGGCCTCCAGCCATGCACTAGAGCCAATATGGATGCAAGAGTTTAAGGCTACTTCCAGGAACCTCCGGTCCACCTTACAGCTGCTTCCATCTACTCTACAGGGGGTCCTCCACTCGTTTGCAGACCCCCACCCCTATCAGATCTTCCCAGCCTAAACCACCGGGTGTACCTGATGTGTCTGATTCCTTTGAGGAGGAATTGTTGGTGGACTATGATGATGATGACTGTTCAGCTGTTCCTTCATCTCAGTTTTTTGGGGACCCCTTTGAGGCAGACCACATTACCTCGGCTGAGGGCCTGATCAGGGCTGTGTTGTCCACCCTGAACCTTCCCTTGGTGCAGAAGGCGTCTTCTGACCCCTTTGATGTTTTCCAGGAGCCTGTTAGGCCCCATGCCTGCTTTCCACCTAATCCCACCCTTGACCGCTTAGTGTCCGGAAATTTCCGGACAAGAAACATTCTGTGTCTAGGAAGTTTGCTCAACTTTATCCGTTTTCTGAAACGGTCCTCACTCAGTGGGTTCATCCCCCCAAAGTGGATGCCCCATTTCCAGGCTTTCTAAATAGACTGCCGTGCCAGTGGCTGATGCCTCTGCTCTCAAAGACTGGACTGACAAGAAGCTTGAGACTTCTCTCAAGGCTATTTTTGTGACAGCGGGCTCTGCCCTCCTCCCTACCTTTGCTGCTGCATGGATAAATAGGCCTGCGGCTGTTTGGACTGAACAGCTCAATTCTGCTGTCTGTCAAGGAGTCCCAACATCTGACATGTTGTGACTTCTCGCTAACATTTCTGAGGCTCAGCATTATGTCTCTGCCACTCTGATGCTGTGCGTATGTTAGCCAGGGCATCAACCATGTCTGTAGTAGCCAGAAGAAGGCTCTCCTGTCTTTGCCTTTTCATACTCCTCCCTGTTCAGTCCTGAGCTCGAGGATCTCATCAATGAGGCCACTGGAGGGAAAAGGTCTCACCTTTCAGTGGTCCTAAGGAAGAAGGCGCCTGTCAAGAGGAATTAGCTTTTTCGTCCCTTTCAGGCAGACTCATGCCAAGCGACCCAGACGGTCCCTCTGGCTACGCGCTCCTCATCCAAGCCTAATTGAGAGCCAAGTCCTCCATGAAGCCCAAGGCTTCCAAACTTCCTTCTGCATGACTCACCGCACCCGGGTCCCCACCCGCAGGTAGATGGCCACCTACGCCACTATCTTTCAGCCTGGCAGGCCTCTGTGGCGGACCCATGAGTTTTACAAGTGGTGGCCTCGGGATACAGAATTCCCTTCACCTCTCTTCCTCCTGCAAGGACCTTTTGTTTCTCGTTCTCCCTTTTGAGCCAAAAAGAAACGCCTTTTCGAGGACTATTCAGGCCCTGCTAGACAAGGCGGTCCTGGAGCCAGTTCCCCCTCAGGAGAGGGGCTTGGGATTCTACTCGAACCTCTTTGTGGTTTCCAAGAAGGATGGTGGCTGTCGCCCCATTTTGGATCTGAAGGATCTCATCTCCTTTGTGCTCAGGTCCCAGTACCGCCAGGAGTCTCAACGCACAGTGATAGCGGCCACGTCTCCTGAGGACAATTCATCCAGAGAGTCAGCAGTATCTCCGCTTTGCCTGCGATGAGGGCACTTCCAGTTCTCTGCCCTCCCCTTTGGCCTGACCACAGCTCCTCAAGTCTTACACAGAGTCCAAGGAGCATTGCTCTCCGTCATACATCGAAACGGCATCAGGGACTCCATACATGGACGACCTCCTTCTGAAGGCCTCGTCTCCGGAACTTCTTCACCAGCAGGTGCAGGACTGCATTCATGCAGTCTCCCATCACAGGTGGATCAGCAACTTGAACAAGTCAGACCTTGTTCCTTCTCAGAAGATGGTCTTTCTGGGCCTCCTCTTCAACACTCAGAGGGGAATGGTGTTTCTGACGGATGCTGTGGCTCATCAGGTAGCACAACCTATTATTCCTGATAGCAGGCTTGCTGGATTGTACCCATTGCTAGTTTCTATTGTATTATTGTATATATTTCTCTATTTAATTTTCACTAATAAACTGCATTAACCATTCTGTACTGACTCCTGAACTTCTCTGGGTAACCATGACCATATGCAACTGATCCCTTCTTATCTATCGGGAATAATAGGTTGCGCGGCTTAACCACCAAGCTAGAGACTAGGCCTTAGTCACTGGTAGTCTCAACAGGAAACAGGAGCAGGAACAGGAATCCAGGATCTTGATCTGACGGGAGAGCGTACTGACTCAAGCTTGCAGTCAGTTAGAGGTAACGCTAACTCCCACCTGCAGTCAGTAGGGAGCGAAGCTAATTCTGACTCAAGCCTGAAGTCAGTAGGGAGCGAACACTGACTTATTCCTGCAGTCAGCTATAAGGCAAGTCTACCAGAGCCCCAGGTCTGCACAAGATTGGGTATCTGCTAAGGTAGGAGGAATACACGCAAGAGTAGTCAGACAGAGCCACAAGTCAGCACCAGAGGAGGTAGTCAGACAAGCCTGGTCGTACACAGTTCAGGTAGTCAGCCAGAGCCACAGATCTGCACCAGGCTGGGTGTCCACTATTAGGGGAGTAGCAAAAGGATAGTCAGACAGAGCCACAGGTCAGCACCAGGATGGATGGATGGATGGATGAAAGACTAGCCAGGTCATACACGGAGCACAAGGTAACAAAACTGCTATGCACAACAACGCAAGGGCAACTGAGTCAGGACTCAGTCTGCCTTTTAAATTCCTCCACAGGAAGTAGGTGGGAGGAGCAGCTTAGAGGAGGGAAGTAGGTAGAAGGAGACTACAGGAAGCAAACACATAAAACAGAGGCCTACTGCATGCTTGAAGCCTCGCGCCTGTAGATGATGCTGCAACTAAGGTAAGCTGTAACATTTCCATGCATTGACCTGATGACAACCAGGCACGACAGGAAGGTGCCAACGTTTTGCTGTCACTGGGTGGATCCCATGGCTCTGGCAGTGGATGCCCTGTCGATCCCGTGGAATTTTCCTCTGGCTTACATCTTTCCTCCTGTTCCCCTGTTAAACAGAGTTCTTCAGAAGCTGAGACTGGAGTGCTGCCCAGTCATTCTGATTGCTCCGTACTGGGCCCGACAGGCTTGGTTTCCGGAGCTTCTGGACTTTTCAGTGGCGGAACCTCTTTGACTTCCTCCCCGTCGAGATCTTATTCTACAGGATTACCTCTGGAAGGAAGACGTTCATCATCTGTCTTTGACGGCATGGAAATTGAATCCTCAGTTTTGAAGAAGAAAGGATTTTCTTCTGGAGTAGTGGCTACTATGCTTAGTGCCCATAAGCCTGTTTCCTCTAAGCTCTACCATTGAGTTTGGTGGACCTGTCGCAGGATTTTGACCTTCCTACAGTTCTTTCCTTTCTCTAGAATGGTGTGGATAAGGGTCTTGGTCTGAGTTCTCTTAAGGTTCAGACTTCTGCTCTCTCTGTCTTCTTTCAGAAGAGATCTCAAAACGCTGCATATTAAGGCTTATAAGCCCTATTTAAATTAGTGGGAATTTGGGGAACTTTTATTTGTCATCTATGGT
Source organism: Rhinophrynus dorsalis (assembly GCA_037306005.1). Lineage (NCBI taxonomy): Eukaryota > Metazoa > Chordata > Amphibia > Anura > Rhinophrynidae > Rhinophrynus > Rhinophrynus dorsalis. The sequence goes on along the minus strand of CM074718.1, from coordinate 97,035,421 downwards.
GGTGGTGTTTTGCTTCAAAATTGCTGATCTTGGCTCAACAGACCCTACATTAAAAATATATATATTTTTTTAATGCTTCTATAATGGCTGAAAAATATTTTTTTTCTCACAAATTCTTCTGAAACAATTGTTTCGTGTTTATACACCTCTGTAAGTGTTTTATTGAGTATATTACGCTTTGCCGATAATTTAAACATCTGCTGTTAGTACTTTAGTGTTTTTAATTTGATTGTACATACTTTTTGAGGTCACTGATTGGCATACTAGTGTTTTTAAAATGGCCATTGATTTTGCAAGTCAGTGAATTGCAATCTACGGCACAAACTGCGTAGGGCACACACTTTTAGGTTTATTCTTCTGATTATTTTTTATTTTGTATTCACCTCCTTAATGATCTAAGAATACAATCCTTTTTATGCCCAAAGAGCAGCCTGTGTCCACTTACAATGATTAACTCTATCATGCACTTTCGTGCTCTTTTACTGACTGTTTGTTCTCTATGTTGTAGTTTTGCTCAATAACTGCCTGGGTTTTGCCTGTATTCTCAGAAGGGTAATAGATAGATTTCAGATTCCTTCCTCCATATTTGCTATTTTAGTCATTGTTTTCAAACGAGCCAGACAAGGAAAGGCTGTTCCAGGAGGCAGTGGACTCACTGCTGGAAAAACAGGTTCTGGTTCCAGTTCCAGCACCCCGAGCACTCTTCAGGTTTATATTCCAACCTGTTTGTGGTCTCAAAGAAGGACAGTGGATGCTGTCCCATTTTGGGCGTCAAATGACTCGGCAAGTATGTGGTTACTCGGTTACACGGTTCAAGATGGAATTTTTGCGTTCTGTCATTGCAGCGATGTGTCTGGGGGGATATCTGGACTCTCTGGATCTTCTTGCACGTCCCAATTCACCCGGACAGCCAACGCTACCTATGTTTTGCTTTCAGTTTCAATCATTATCCGTTCATGGCTCTGCCCTTTGGCCTGGCTTCGGCACCACACATCTTCACAAAGATCATGGCATTTCTGGCAACCTTCAGCCACAGTCAGGCCATCTCTTTGATTCCATATCTGGATAATTTCCTCATCAAGGCCTTTTAATAGGAACACTTGGCTCGTTATGTTCAGGACTGCGCCTGCATTCACTGGTGGATTCTGAATCTGTAGAAGTCCTCTCCAATTGCTATCCAGGTTTTGGTTTTCCTGAGTATGAGATTCGATACCCATCAGGGAAAGGTCTTCCTCCCAGAGGAGAGGATTCTGCTTGTGTCTCGTGACTTGTTTCAGGCAGTGATGTGGCCGTGGACCACAATCAAGGATTTCATGAGCATGTTGGGTCACTTGCTATTGACCCTGGATGCGATCCCATACTCTCAGGTCAACATGACGGAACTCCAGAGGGATGTAATCGGAAACTGGTCCAGGAATCCGGAGAATCTTCATCAGATGTGTCTCTGTCCACAAACCGTGGTGGGGGATCTCTGGTGGTGGTTGCATTTGCTGAACCTGGAGCAGGGGAAGCCCTTTGTTGTCCCGGAGTGGACCTGGTCACCATGGATGCCAGCCTATGGGACTGGGGAAGCTGTTCTGGGTCACATCAGTGTCCAAGGCAGGTGGAGTCTGGACTAGAGTCTGCTGCCTATAAATGTGCTGGAACAGCGGATGATTCGACTAGCCCTCTTCCATTGGACTCCAGTTCTTTCGGGTATACTGGTGAGGGTGCAGTTGGACAATGCTACAATTGTGGTATACATCAATCACTAAGAAGGATCTCTCAGCAAGGTGGCTTGGAAGGAATTTGAGGGTCTCCTCTGTTGGGTGGAGGCATATGTTCCAGCCACCTCTGCTATTCACATTCCAGGTGTAGTCAGCAAGACATAGATCCAGGAATCTAGTGACTCCATCTGGAAGTGTTTTGCCGGATTGTCCAGCATTGGGGTGTGACAACAATAAACCTCATGACAACCAGGGAGAACTTGAAGGTTCTGACTTTCTGCTCCTGGATGGAGAATCCTCTGGCCTTCGCTACGGATGCAATGTCAATCCTGTGGAGTATTCTCCTCTCTTATGTGTTTCCTCCGATTTCTTTCATTCCCAGGGTGATCCAGAAATCGGAATGGATGGAGCTTTAGTCATTCTGATTGTCTTGTACTGGCCCAAGAGGGAGTGATTTGCAGACTTAATCAGTCTCTCTGTTCTGGATCCAATCTGTCTCCCTCCCAGGCTGGACCTGTTGTTCCAGGGTCACCTGTGGTGCGAGGATGTAGAGAAACTGGCTTTGACGCATGGCTCTTAAAGTGAACATCCTGAAGGGATTTTCCGTGGAAGACTTCTCTGCCATGATCCAGGCCCGGAAGCCTGTCTCTTCAAAGTCATACCATAGGGTGTGGTCTAGTTTTCATAAGTGGTGAACAGACAAGAACTTGTCACTGCAGGCATTTGACCTACCCTTGGGTTTGTCTTTTTCTCCAAGTTGGTGTGAACAAAGGAAAGGGCTCAGCTTGAGCTTCTTTAAAGCGCAAATCTCGGTGCGATCTGTGCTTTTTCAGAGATGCATTGCTGTCATCCCAGATATCAAGGTTTTTCTTCAAGGTGTGGCTTGACCTTCCCTTCCGTTAAGGATCCCACTCCCCTGTGGGATCTTAATCTGGTTCTGGTTGCTTTGCAGAGGCCACCTTTTGAGCCTATTATCTCAATCGCTTTGCGTCAATTGATGCTCTAGATGTTCTCTTGGCAGTGGCCTCTGTTCGCGAGTTGTTGCGTTACAAGCTCTGTCTTGTAAGCCTCCCTTCCTAATAGTCTAATCAGGATAAGGTGGCACTTTGTATCTCTCAGGAGTTTCTTCCCAAGTTGGCCCTTTTGTCCTGACCCCAGTCTGATAAGGAGAGGGATTTCCATTTGTTGTGGCACGCTGCCTTAAATTTTATGTGCACAGTACTAAGCCATTTCACAAGGGTGACTCTGTTTTCATCCCTGAGGGTCCCAGAGCTGGTCAGGCTGCTTACAAGGTCACCATTGCCTCTTGGATCAAGCCTACCATATGCCAGGCATATGAGATCCGGAACAAACCTATTTCCTTTAAGATGATCACAGCACGCTCCACCAGGTCTGTGGGTGCTTCTTGGGCCTATAAAAACCAGGCCTCGGCTGTGCAAGGCAGCAAATTGGTCTTCCTTGCATACCTTCGTGAAACACCTCTGTGTCAACATCTTGGCCTCGGCTGAGGCCAGCTTTGGCTGGAAAGTCTTGTTGCTTGGATAATCAGATACTGGATAGTACTAGGGAACTCCAGTATCATGGAGACTTTCGTGAGGTTTTCTCCTTTCCAGCCACTGGGAGCTTAACATTTGTACATCCCGTGTGTGTGTGTGTAAGTGTGTGTGTGTGTGTGTGTGTAAGTGTGTGTGTGTGTGTGTGTGTAAGTGGGTTCTTTTGAGATGTGTCCTGCCCTCCAGGAGGAGGAAATCAACCACATGGTACCCGTGTTCCATATGGACTAAAGAGAAAAGGATTTAACAGGTTAGAACACAAAAATTGGTGCCCTAAGTCGATAGGTGTTAGGTACCTTAGACATGCTTCTTGAATAAATTTATTTGTGGCACAGACCAGGTGTACCATAGGGGACAAATAAATTAATTTTTATTTAATGGGGCTTCTAACTCCTTGATTGCTAGTGGATTCCAAAGTATTGCGAAGCAATGCATTAGAAACCTCTGTAGCATTCAGGGGGATTAAGAGCTCGATTTAAATCACCGGAATTTTAGGATGATCTACTAGTCCCCTATAGCGCATTTTGTTTGCCCCAGAATTACTTCAGTTTTAATACTTAAGACCCACAGTTTCCTATGGAGTCTGTCTATTTTTCTTAGGAATAAAGATGTCTTTTAGCACCATTGTATGTGCATATAGATTCAAGTTGCGAGAAAACACATAACTAAATATTGAAAACATTTGAAACATTTTGAGTCATTTTGATATCACGAGGGGTCAAGAACTTTAGTTTTCTTTTGCCTGGCAGTCTGGGTGGAGTGGGCCAAGAATTCAGACTATGCCAGTGTCTTGGGCATTTGCTGTCACAAGCAGAACATTATTAATACTTTTGTTTACTGTTGTATGCATCTGAATAAAGACCCGTTATTGTTGGGGTTTTTTTTGTGAGGTCTGTACCAGTCTTATGTTGCCCATACACAAAACATTGTTGCTTTTGGTCTACTTACTATCGGCCATATACATGAAACCGAGGAGGAGCAATTACTAGGCAAACATACTGCACCGTAGAGACCAAATAAATACTCCCATGGGGTTTTTAACCCTTTGAGTGCCAGAGGTATCTCGTGCACTGCAGCGCAATGCATTGGACACATTTCTGGCACTCAAAGGGTTAAGCACTTGAGTGCCAGACAGGATCCCTTATTGGACGCAGGGAGTTGTGCACAAAAAAATGCAAAGTAGTGGCAGACACACACATGGACAATGGACTTTACACAGAAGAGATAAGAAGAGCAATTCTGATGCCAACGAACTGCTACATAGTGTAAAATAAAAATCCAGCATTTAATTAAAATATTTAACCCCTTGAATGCTAGAGGTGTCCATTGCATTTAGGTGGTTAAAAGACCCAATTAAATAAATGGGGCTCTTGGAATGTATGTTTCCCCCTTCAGTGCAGTTGGTATTTTCTAGAATTGCCCCTCTATCTTGCTGCATAAGGCTCTGAAAGAGATAGGCGAGTGGTAGAACAGACCAGTCTGAAGAGATTGGATAATTATTAGAAATGCAGGTAAGTATATCAGCCGTCACTTTAACTGTAATCAAGGGGGTGTTCAACACATTGCACCATGATTTGGACACTCATCTCACAGTCCAACCTTAATAAAGTATCAATAATAAGTCAGTGATGGCTGAAACATGACTATAGTTTATATTTTTCATAAACTCAATGAAAGACGCTGTGTGTGTGTGTGTGTGTGTTTCTGTCTTGTATTCCATGTGTACGCTTCACAATAATGTGTGTGAGTGTAACGACCTTCACAAAAGAAATCGCTGCAATCTGGAGCAATGTAATGTATTGGCGAACTCTAGCATTCAAGGGGTTTATGCTCCATTTAAATCAATTGGATGTTTCATTTGTACCCCTGTGATGCAGTTGGTTTGCTGAAAAATGTGTCTGTCTTGTGTATGACCCAGTGTGCATCACAACAGTGTGTGCGTTTTGCCTTGTACCGATGAATGGAGCCTCTAGCATTCAACAGGTAAAAGCGCCATGTACAGTATATCATTGGGAATAACTTGTTTATTACCCCCTCCCCCCATAGTGCAGTTAGTATGTACCAGAGCTGCATGTCTTTAGCTTCCTTCTTAACACCTTAAGGACTCTTGATATGCCAGAAGTGTCATGACAGTCCTGGCACATCATGGAATTCATCTTGGGAAAAAAAGAAAAGGTCCATGGTCCTTAACAGTATCCTTATGAAACGTTGCATCAAAAGCTCGAGGTTCTCATGTCGTCTCTTAAAACGCCTCTACCGTAGTACCGCCATACAGCTCCCATCATCCTTACCTTGACATGCCATTGTTAATGCATTCTTATCCTATCTATGATGTGCTGCCTGTTCCTCAACTGTTTCTGGGGCTTCTTATACACAGTCATCTGTTGATGATGTTCCACAGCGCTGCTCCGGCTCTTTCTCCCCGCTCCCCCTGTGATTCTGGGCTATGTCTCTCCCCCCCGCTTCGTGGTGTTCTACAGGCAGTCCACGGACAATAATTTAGGGTCCTATGGGAGCTCTATACGGGCGCTGAACAGACAACTAAACCACGGAGCAGGAGAGAGAGATGCAACACAGAATCACAGGCGGAGCGGGAGAGAGAGCCTGTGCAGCACTGTGGAACATTATCAACAGATGATTATGTATAAAAGGCCCCAGAAACAATTGAGGAACAGGCAGCACATCATATATAGGAGGAGAATGCATTAACAATGGCATGTCAAGGTAAGGATGATGCAAGCTATATGCCCGTACTACGGTATCGACGTTTAAAGAGGCGACAAGAGAACCTCGCTCTTTCATGCAGCTTGAGGTTCTCATGTCGCCATTTTAAACAATGTGACATGGTTAATGCGGCTTCCAGACGCACAATATTTTTGATATGAACTGTCTGTAATGGCCACCCACGCACCGGAGCAGGTGGTCAGTAAGGGATTAAGGCCCCAGGGCTCATATTTATAAAAAGCGGACTGGAGTTATTCTGGAGTAAACCAGCTGCACCACAGGTGATTAAATAGATACTCCTGTTAAATTAAATTGAAATGTAACCCCTTTGAATGCTAGAGAGGTATCCAATTTGAGACCTCTTTAGCATTCAAGGAGTTAAAAAGCTCTATTCAAGTGCACAGGAATTTAGGAATGTTTGTTTGTCCCTCACGATGTAGTTGGTTTACTCCAGAATATCTTCGGTTTTATAAATCTGGGCCTACATGCCTTATTCCAGATAAGGAAGAATTCTGACTCTGCAGCCACTAAATTCTCACCTTATTTGGTTAAAACCTGTTTTCTGGGAACGGTGGCGTTACTTTTATTGTGTTCTTATTGCAGATTTTATCATTTGCCCTTCTGGTTCGCTGCGATAATTAGGAAATAGACTCAATTGTGTTGAAATGTTGTAGCTGTTTTTACAGGGAGTGCGTTTCCCACACATAACTGGCTTTCCATTGTTTGTGAGTGAGAGGAAGCCAGTTACTTCTTGTAAGAACAGAAGAGTGATAAAGAAGCCTTACAGGCAGCACTGTGAGGTTAGGGGTATTTGTACAGGGATGTGAGAATGTCTGTGGGAAGGGAATAGTGGGCAGATGCAGACTGCTGCGTGTTAGGACATGAGGTTTGCCTCTGTGCGCCTGAAGTCTCCAGCTCTGATGAATGCTTGCACGGCTCTTATTTTCAGTAGAGTAGCAGCAGGCACTGCAGTTACACAGCATGTTAGGACATGAATAACAAGACTGCTTCAGGAGGAACTGTGGTTTACTAATCAGAAACTAGGGGACATATTTATGGAGCAGAGGGGGGGGGGGTCAGCTTCATTGGGAGGAAATCATGATTTTCGTACATGTAGGTGGCTCTTTTAACCCCTTGAATGCTAGATAGGTCCCAAGATCATTGCTTAGTAATGCATTGGAGACCTCAAAAGCAATTTAAACCAGTTGAATTTCAGAAGTTTCATGTCACCTCTTGCACATTTTGGTTTGCATCAGAATTGCACCTGTTTTAGCTTGAAGAATAACGTATGTAGTGTAATTCTGGAGCAAACCATCTGCCTCATTGGGGGGGGGGTGGTAAGGGAATTCTCTGAAATAGACCATTTAACCCCTTCCATGCTAGAGATCTCCAGCACAATGAGTTGCATTCAACGGGTTTAAAGGGGAACTATCACCCCATATAATGTTGTCGTCCCCCCATAATTAGCGATTAGCTTACCAATAATACTATTATCCAGCCTAATTACCGCATTAGTCAGAAATCCTACTTTTGCCGAGACTGACTGCCAGGCAACATTGCAGACATCTTTGCTTACAGACATCAGCGTGTCAGTCCCAGTCTCCTCTAGGAGGCGCTGTATGGTACCTAAAGGTACCAGAAGGGACTGACGGTGTAGGCGCCTCTAAAGTGCTGCTGCCTGGCAGTCAGTCTCGGCAGAAGTAAGATTTCTGACTAAGGCAGTAATTAGGCTGGATAATAATACTATTTGTAAGCTAATCTCGTAGGTCCCCTTTCAATCAATTGGAGATTGTGGTTCTTATCCTTCCACCTTCCATGGTGTTTTGGTGGTATGCCACCAGGATTTATTCATACTTTAAAATATGAAACAACTGAACACTAACCAGGACAAACCTAGAGAATAATATGCAAGACCTTAAAAGGATAGTAATGTCAGAAAAAAAGTATTAACTATATGGTAGATACAATTAAAAGAACGTACTTGCACTTATTCGTATCTCTCAAACCGTTATGGTTTGAGAGATATAGGAAAATAAAGTTCTCTGCTCCCTCCCCTTTCTGCTTGATGAGCTATAAAGCTGTCAGAAGCAGATTCTGGTCTCTTGACCATACATGGCTCTTCAGCAGCGCTGATATAACGGTATCTAAAGACAAACACTTCACCGGAATGGGCTACAACTTGTGCTTGCAAACCAGGCACACGTTATATATGAAGTATTTATTTTTAGGTATCGCTATGTCGGCGCTGCTGAAGAGCCTCTGTCTGATCCAGGAACCAGAATCTGCTTCTGACAGCTTTCCAGTTTGTCATGCAGAAAGGGGAGGGAGCAGAGAACTTTATTTTCCTATATCTCTCAAACCATAACTTTTTGAGAGATACGAATAAGTGCAAATACGCTCTTTTAATTGTATCTACCATATAGTTAATACTTTTTTTTCTGAGATTACTATCCCTTTAAGGTCTTGCATATTATTCTCTAGGTTTGTCCTGATTAGTGTTCAGTTGTTTCATATTTTAAAGTATGAATAAATCCACAAACTTTACAACCTAGAACAATTTGCATTTTGTATGACCAAATAGGTTTAACCCTTTGGTAGCTGGAGAGAGCCCCAGTGCACAGCTTTTGTAGAACATTTGGGACCTCACCAGCATCCAGCTGGTTAAAAGGACAGTGCAATTGTGTATAAAGTATTTTGCTATGTTTACATATAATTATAGCTTTAACAATAAGGGATAGTAATGTTTAGGTATTACAGTAAGATCGATTCTTCTATATACATTTGTATAATGATGTGTAGCTTTATAAAATCCATAATTAGCCGTTTTTGTTTTATACTAGATGTCCCCTTCCCTCCCCTTTTACAAATGTCGCCAGTCTTCCTATAAGATCAGCAAGCCATCAAGAGCATCATGGTTTTCCTTATACTAATAAAAGATTGTCCATCGTGATCTGTCCGATGACAGATTTCAGATCTGAGTGGAGGCTTGTTGATGTAAGTATAAGGGTGCAGGAGGGGGACGCTTTATTATACATGATCATGTATCTCTATATTCATTTTTTAAACTGGATACAAAAATATCAGGCTGCTGTGTGAAAGACAGTTATCTAGGTAATTGCTTCTGTTAAAGAGGAACTACCACCCATGAATAAATCTGGCCCAAATAAATACCTATCTGGTGACTAGCTGCTCAGTAGCGCTAGTCGCTAGGAATATTGCCTGGTGTTTGAGAAATGTACACTATTCTTGGACTGACAGGCAGGAAATAGCGCAGACATCTTTCCATAGTGACACCTGTTCTGTCAGTCCCGAATGGCTCCTAGCAACGCCTCCTAGAGCAGGCTGGGACTGACAGCGCAGGCATCACTATGGGAAGATGTCTGCGCTGTTTCCTGCCTGTCAGTCCGGGAACAGTGTACATTTCTAAAACACCAGGTAATATTTCTTCTGCGTCCCTATTCATGGCTATAGAAACGAATGGGGGTATACATCAGTGCCCCCCAGCTGGCATAGAACCAAACTTAAAATACAAAAGAAAGCCCGTGTCAGTTACCTGTGGAAAGAGGATGTTCATAGGCTAGCTTTGACGGCTTTGAAATTGAATCCTCAATATTGAAGAAGAAAGGGTTCTCTTCTGGTGTAGTGGCTACTATGCTCAGTGCCCGCAAACCTGTTTCTTCCAAGATCTACCATTGTGTCTGGTCGACTTTTCTGTCTTGGCGTGCTGACAAGGACCTGTCTCAGGATTTTGATCTGCCTACGGTCCTGGCCTTCTTGCAGGACGGTGTGGATAACTGCCTCAGTTTGAGTTCACTTAAGGTTCAGACTTCTGTGCTTTCTGTTTTCTTCCAGAGGTGCATTGCTATCCTTCCTGATGTCAAGGTTTTCTTCCAGGGCGTTGCTCATGCTCGTCCTGGCTTTAAGATTCCTGCTCCTCAGTGGGATCTTAACTTGGTTTTGGGGCGTTCTTCAGCACCCCCCTTTTGAGTCTTTGGCTACTATTCCTCTACGCCTCTTGACGTGGAAAATGGCCTTCCTCCTGGCGATTGGTTCTGTCCGCCATATTGCGGAGTTACATGCCCTGTCCTGTAAACCACAAGGCGGTGCTTCGCACTTCTCCGGAGTTTCTTCGAAAGGTGGTCTCTGAGTTCCACATCAATCAGGAGATTGTGGTGCCCTGTTTCTGCCCGGACCCCACCTCTGACAAGTAGAGGGATCTCCACTTGTTAGACGTGGTGCGTTGTCTCAAGTTTTATGTACATCGCACTGAGTCTATCAGGCAATTAGACGCGCTGTTCGGCATTCCTGAGGGTCCTAGGGCAGGAGGACCTGCATCCTAGGTGACTATTGCTTCTTGGATCAAGTCCACTATTCGTAAGGCTTATGAGCTGAGGAAGAAGCCTGCCCCTTTCAGGGTCACAGGTCATTCTACTCGATCTATTGGGGCCTCTTGGGCTTACAGGAATCAGGCCTCTGCTGATCAGTTGTGCAAGGCGGCCACTTGGTCGTCTGTGCACACTTTTTTGCAGCACTACCATGTTGATGTGCTGGCATCGGCTGATGCCAACTTTAGGAGGAAAATCCTAGAGGCAGTCTTGCCTCTCTAGGATTTCCTTTGGTTCTTGGTGCTTCCTTCACTTTTGAGCCCTGTTGACTCTAGTTCAGTGTGCTGTGTAACAGTTCCTGGGGTGGTATTACCCCTGTTCAGTGTCTGTTGACACTCCTTTGTTTGTTGGGCTATCTCTGATCTGATGGTTCATATATGCACTGGTGACTTTGGGGGCCTTGCGCCTTGTCTTTGCCTTACTTCCCACCTCTGGGAAACTCAATGGTTGGACATCCCAGAGTTACCAGTAACCTGTATTGGACGACAGAGCAAAGAGGATTTTAGTCTTACCTGTTATATCCTTTTCTCTTAGTCCATACAGTTTACTGGTCTCCCACTCTGTCAAGGGACCATGCTTGGCTCTCCTGTGGCAGACCGTGGGGGTCCTTTGGGGTCATGCTCGCAGGAGTCTTCTTTCCCTTCACTATCTAGTCAATAGTGTCTCAAATCTTTCTGGCGCTGGTTGGCTAGCAGCATCCAAGGGGGAAGGTAGGCTCCACCCCTGCAATCAATTCTAGAATTGTTCCTGCCTACTTAAAGGGGCGGATCGCCTACCCAGAGTTACCAGTAACCTGTATGGACTAAGAGAAAAAGATTTAACAGGTAAGACTAAAATCCTCTTATACAGCTCCACAAGTGTTCACAGCGCTTTACAATTTAAGCGCTTAAACAATGCAGGGTCACGGTGCTTTGTAAAGTGAAACATTAGGTGCAAAGTCCCTGCCCGAAAGCTTACAATCTAAAGTGGTAATAGGAGACCTACAGAGTACATAAGGGTCAAGTGCTGAATAGAGTGCTAGTTCCGATGATGATGATGATGATGATGGATGATAAAATGTTACATAGACTGTTTGGAAAGCAATTTTGGTATAGGCAAACTTGATATCAAGATAACAGGTTGGCTTTAACCCTTTAATGACTAGAGATTTGAGCAAAGCATTGTTTCTTAATGTGTTGCACACCCCTCCACTCCTTAAAGAGTTTAAATAAATGAATAGCTACTTACACGTGTAGGTATAACTCTCCTTCAGGTTGAAGTTGGTTACTGATTGACAAGGTCATGTCTCCATGCTTTCTTCACACTTGCGTTTGAGTAGGCACAGACTTTTTCCCTGCTCACTGAACTGAGCATAGATGTTTCTCTCACTGTGTGAGGTCCAGTTCATGTAAAGATATGGATCTGTTCCTAGCACAATGCCCTAAGTCCAATGGGACCGGGACCAGCTGGTACATTGTATATGAAATTCTAGTAGCTAAAGAGGTGAAATTCTGGTGCCAGCCAAGTACATCATGGGCGATAAACACTTTCAGTATTCCCTTTCATTGAAATGGTCCTTTTAGGACTTTAGACTTCTCTAACATTCAAGAAGATAAAATACTATTTCACTGTCGTCCAATACAGGTCACTGGAACTCTGGGAGGCGTAAGTCCCCTTTAATAGGCAGGAACAACTATGCAAATGATTTGCAAGGGGCGGAGCCTCCCCTCTTACTTAAGCCACCTTCTGGCCAGAGCCACTTAGATTGATTTGTTCCTGGAGTGCTTTGCACACCAGGTAGTAGAACATCTATGCATCTTAGTGTTTTATTATTTTTATTCAAATATGGAATACCACCATTAGGAGGGTGACCATGGCTGTGAATTGCCCTCTCTAAAGTGGCTGGTGCAGCTTCCAGGGATTTCTGTGGACCTTATGCCCTGAAGAGGGAACAGCTTGTGTTGAGCAGCTTCCCTGCTGAGGAATTTACCTCTGGGTTATTCCTTATTCATCATGGTCACCTGAAGACAGAAGTCCTGCAAGAAAGGTGAGTCACCCATTGAGTGCTGAAGGTCCACTTGTCCCCACAGTGTCCCTTTGATGGGCTTGTATTTGGGAGTTTTCAATACACTCCAGCACTCATAGGGTGTTTTTATTGCATTGTTACTGTTTTATGCAATTTCTGTGGTATTCTCTGGGTTTTGGAGCATGGGATATTTGTTTACTTATGTTTCTTATGTGTTTTATTCTTGTTTGAGCACTTTTTAATGTTTTCTTAAACTTTATTAAAAATTGAGTTCCGCACCTTTAAGTGCGGCTTTTCCCGCTCAGACGCAATGGCTCCTTTACTCTCTATGGGAATTCACAGTGTGGGACGTATCTTTGGAACCGCTTGTCACAGCAACTCCAGAGAGGGCTCATTTTACTGCTAGGCTCCTGCTCTATCATCCGGATTGTGTTTTATTTATGTGGGGTGTTCAGGGGGGCTTCGGGCACTGTTTGGGGTACTTGTAGAGGGAAAACTACATTTCCCATGAGCGCCTGGTTCGCGCTAATTTCTGATTGGCTGTCATGACGGCCGCCATTTTGTGGTACTTTCCCTATGCGAGTACACTACGCAGGGACCGAGCCTTCTCTCTCCTCTACAGATTAACCCTTCGCTGGCCAGATAAGTCCGAATTTAGACATTTCTGGGGTGAAACTTTAATCCTTTACACTTTTTCTGGGTGATAGTGTTATTAGTGGGGTATATTGACGCTGTGAGCATGTCTACTTCACTGGAGCTAGGGGCTAGACCCAAGTCTAAGGAGGATGGGGGGGTCTGCTACCCCCATGGCGTTTTGCTCCTCTTGCCACATTGGGCTGTCTAGCGATAATGTGGGGGATCTATGCCCTAATTGTACTGGTCAAGATAGCAACCCTGGGCTTCCCAGCCATGCTATTGAGCCATCTTGGGTGAGGGAGTTTAAAGCTGCCACTAGGGATCTCAGATCCACGCTTCAACTCTTTCCCTCTCAGATACAGGGGGCTCTCCAGGTCTGGCAGACCCCCTCTACCATCAGGACCTCCCTGCCTAAGCCACAGGGGGCTCCTGATGTAACTGATTCTTCTGAAGAAGAACTCTTGCAGGATTCTGATGCTGAGGAACGTACTGTTATTGAATCTAACAGATCCATTGGGGATCCCTATGAGTGTGACCCTGAAGTCTCAGCTGAGGGTCTGATCAGAGTGGTTCTGACTACGCTCAACCTTCCTCTGACTCAGGAATCCACTTATGATCCTACTGATGTTTTTCAGAAAAAGCAATCTAAGCCAGTTGTTTGTTTTCCAACTAATCCTACTCTTGCTCGTCTAGTCTCTGAGGCGTGGAGGAATCCTGATAGATCTTCCTCTGTCTCCAAACAGTTTGCTAAGCTGTACCCTTTTCCTGAGACTGAGCTGGCTAAATGGGTGCATCCTCCTAAGGTGGATGCACCTGTTTCCAGGCTATCCAAGTCTACCGCTTTGGCTGTCTCTGATGCCTCTGCCCTGCAGGATTGGACGGATAAGAAATTGGAACTTTCTCTTAAGTCCATTTTTGCCTCTATTGGCACTGCCATGCGTCCAACCTTTGCAGTGGCATGGGTTAACAGGGCTATCGCGGCCTGGACTGAGCGACTGACTGAAGCAGTTCGCCAGGATGCTCCAGTTTCTGAACAGTTACAGCTTCTTGCTAACATTTCTGAAGCTCAGAACTATGTTGCTGACGCTGCCTTTGATGCTGTGCGCATGATGGCGAGGGCCTCCACTTCTTCTGTGGTGGCTAGACGCGCCCTTTGGCTGAAAATTTGGTCTGCTGATACAGCCTCCAAGAAAGCCTTGCTTTCCTTGCCCTTTCAGGGGAATTTGCTTTTTGGGTCTGAACTCAAGGAAATGATCAGTGAGGCTACTGGCGGTAAAAGTACTCTTCTACCCTCAGTTTTTAAGAAAAAGTTTCCAGCCAAACGCAATCGGTCCTTTCGTTCCTTTCAGACTGAGACACGCTCCTTGGCCCAATTGGGTCCTCCCACTACGCGCTCCTCCTCCAAGCCCAAACAGTCCTGGAAGCCCAAAGTTGCCCCCAAGGCCAAGACCTCCAAGACTGCTTCGGCATGACTCGCCGAACCCGGGTCCGCATCCGGCTGTAGGTGGACGTCTCCGCATCTTTCGCCGGACTTGGGAGGAGTCAGTGGCAGACCCATGGGTTCTTCAGGTGGTGTCAGAGGGATACAGGATCCCTTTCTCCTCCCTTCCTCCTTTTCGGTTCCATTTTACTCGTCCTTCTCAGGAACCCACAAAAAGGCGTCTGTTCGACGACGCTATTCAGGATCTCTTGGACAAAGAGGTCCTGGAGGCGGTTCCTCAGGGGGACACAGGTTCAGGATTTTATTCCAACCTGTTTGTGGTAGCCAAAAAGGACGGAGGGGCTCGTCCCATTTTGGTTCTCAAAGATCTCAATGCCTATGTGGTGACTTCCCACTTCCGCCAGGAATCCCTGCGATCTGTGATTGCAGCTTTGTCTCCGGGGGAATTTCTTGCCTCCCTGGACCTTCAGGATGCTTATCTTCACATCCCTATTCATCCAGAGAGCAGGCGGTATCTCAGGATTGCCTGCCACAGGGGACACTTTCAGTTTGCAGCGCTCCCCTTTGGGCTGACTTCAGCCCCTCAGGTCTTCCAGAGGGTGTTAGGCTCCTTGATAGCGGTGCTTCATCAGGATGGGATCAGAGTGACCCCCCTACATGGACGATCTCCTACTGAAAGCCTCCTCAGCGGAGCTTCTCCATCAGCAATTACAGAAGTGTATGCACACTCTGAACCGTCATGGCTGGATCCTGAATCTGAACAAGTCGGACTTGGTTCCATCTCAGAGGCTTCTATTCCTGGGTCTCCTGTTCGACACTCGCCAATGCATGGTGTTTCTTCCAGAGGATGTGTCTCACCAGATAGCCGTCCGAGTGGGATTCTGGATATGGACGAAATTCCGGTACCGAAGTTGTCGTCTTTAGTGGGGAAGTTCATTTCCACGATCGAAGCAGTACCATTTGCCATGGCCCACTCCAGGGAACTTCAGATATTTGTGATCCAGACGTGCAGGAATCATCCAGATCATCAACATCTGGCCGTCTCTCTACCTCCTCATGTCGAGTCGAGTCTGCACTGGTGGTTGGATCTCTCTCATCTCCTGAAAGGGAGATCCTTTCTAGTTCCTCGTTGGACCACAGTCACAACGGATGCCAGCCTTCGGGGCTGGGGTGCAGTCTGGGGTCGCTTCAGTGCTCAGGGGAAATGGGGTCTGGAGGAATCCCTTCTCTCCATCAATGTTCTGGAACTTCGAGCTGTCCGGCTAGCCCTGAGGCACTGGGAGTCTCAACTGACCGGTCGTCCGATCAGAGTGGAGTCCGACAACGCCACGGCGGTGGCTTACATCAACAGGCTAGGCGGCACAAGAAGCGGTTCCGCCTGGTGGGAGGTCAAGGATATTTTGTCTTGGGCAGAAGATCACGTGCCTGTCATCTCTGCAGTTCATATTCCAGGCGTGGACAACGTCATGGCAGACTTCCTCAGTCGTCACACAGTCGACAGCGGAGAATGGGCTCTTCATCCAGAGGTGTTTCACATGCTCACCCAGCGGTGGGGGATGCCTGTGGTGGACCTGATGGCTACCAGACACAACAGGAAGGTTCCGGTGTTTTGCTCCCGGTTGAGGGACTCCCTTGCTCTAGCAGTGGATGCCTTGTCGATCCCTTGGGATTTCTCCCTGGCTTACATCTTCCCTCCTCTTCCTCTATTGATCAGAGTTATCCAGAAGTTGAAGCAGGAGCGTTGTCCTGTCATCCTGATCGCTCCAAACTGGCCTCGCTAGTCCTGGTATCCGGAGTTGATGGCCTTGTCAGTGTCGGATCCGATCCCGCTCCCTGCCCGTCCGGACCTACTTCTCCAGGGTTATCTGTGGAAGGAGGATGTTCACTCTCTCCATTTGATGGCATGGCGGTTGAATCCTCGATTCTAGCAAAGAAAGGATTTTCTCCTTCTGTGGTGTCGACTATGCTTAGTGCTCGTAAGCCTGTGTCCTCCAAGATCTATCATCGCATATGGTCAACCTTCGTTGCATGGTGCACTGATAAGAAATTGTCACTTGAATTTCATCTTCCCACTGTCCTGGCCTTCTTGCAGGACGGTGTTGATAAGGGGCTCAGTCTGAGTTCCCTCAAGGTTCAGACCTCTGCCTTGTCTGTGTTTTTCCAGGAAAGGATTGCTATCCTTCCTGATGTCAGAGTTTTCTTCCAGGGTGTGACTCATGTTCGGCCTGCCTTCAAGAGTCCTACTCCCCAGTGGGACCTCAATTTGGTGCTGGGAGTACTCCAGCGACCACCGTTTGAATCCTTGGCTTCCATTCCTTTACGTCTCTTGACTTGGAAAATGGCCTTTCTCTTGGCTATTGTTTCGGTTCGCCGGGTAGCAGAGTTACAAGCTCTGTCTTGTAAACCTCCTTACCTGGTGTTCCACAAGGATAAGGCTGTGCTTTGCACTACCAAGGAATTCTTACCCAAGGTTGTGTCCGAGTTTCACATCAATCAAGAAATTGTGGTTCACTCTTTCTGTCCTAATCCTTCATCTGACAAGGAACGTGATCTCCATTTGTTGGATGTGGTGTTTTGCCTCAAGTTTTATGTTCATCGCACCGAGTCTATCAGGAAGTCTGACGCTCTATTCGTCATTCCTGAGGGGCCTAGGGCAGGGAGACCGGCTGCCAAGGTTACTATTGCATCTTGGATTAAAGCTACCATCCGTGAAGCTTATACGTTGCGGAATAAGCATGTTCCCTTCAGGGTGACTGCCCATTCCACCAGATCTATTGGGGCCTCTTGGGCCTACAAGAATCAGGCATCTGCTGATCAACTGTGCAGAGCGGCCACTTGGTCCTCTGTGCACACATTTTCTAAGCACTATCGAGTTGATGTACTGGCTTCGGCTGATGCCAGTTTTGGTAGGAAGGTCCTGGAGGCAGTTTTGCCTGTTTAGGTCTTCCGCTCTGTGATCCTTAGTGCTTCCTTGCTGTTGAGCCCGGTTGGCTCTGGTTCCGTGTGCTGTGTTAGTTCAGGGATTGTTTCCCTTGGTTGGTGTCCGTTGACACTTACAGTTTGGGCTATGTAATTAACTGGTTCATAGCAGTTCTAGTGACTTGGGCCTTGCGCCTGGTCCTTGCCTTACTTCCCGCCTCTGGGTCAGCTCAATGTTTGTACATCCCAGAGTTCCAGTGACCTGTATTGGACGACAGTGAAAATAGGATTTTAGTCTTAACCTGTTAAATCCTTTTCACTTAGTCCATACAGGTCACTGGTCTCCCATCCTGTCAAGGGACCAGACTTGGCTCTCCTGTGGCATTCAGTGGGAGACCGTTGGGGCATGCTCACAGGAGTCTTTCTTTTTGCTTACCTGAGGTCAGTTTTAGGGTCTCAAATCAATCTAAGTGGCTCTGGCCAGAAGGTGGCTTAAGTAAGAGGGGAGGCTCCGCCCCTTGCAAATCATTTGCATAGTTGTTCCTGCCTATTAAAGGGGACTTACGCCTCCCAGAGTTCCAGTGACCTGTATGGACTAAGTGAAAAGGATTTAACAGGTAAGACTAAAATCCTATTTTAAAGTAGTGAGACTTTTCATTTGTCCCCTGTAATGCAAGTGATTTTCTCCAGAATTGCACCATTTTAGCTTCTAGAATTTCATTTTATAGTGCAAACAAAGCACCCTATGAGGGCGAGGGATTAAAAGCCCCATAGATATAAATGGAGCTTTTAACCCATTGAATTCTTGAAAGATCTCCATGTTCCAGCACTGCCTGGCTGGTGGGAGTTGTAGTTGACTGCAGCTGGAGGTCCTCTTGTTGCTCACCCTTGCACTGTGGTGTAGTCGTTTGCTCTAGAATTGCTTCTCTTTCTATCTTAGTACTCACCTAAATGCATTGTTCAATGTTTGAGATCTGGAATTTGTTCAGTAAAAATTGGACATAGCTATGGTGCCTTTAAGTTGTTGTTTTATTATTTTAACCCCTTGAAAACCAGAGGGATGTGCAGCACATTTCAAAGCAATGTATTGCAAACCATCTGTTGTTCAAGGGATTAAAATATTTCCACTTTAAATTCACCCTTTTCATGTTAGGAAGTAATTTATTCATTCCCCATTCCATTGCTCTCTTAACGGAACAGTGAACTTTTTCTTTAAATATAAATATATAGTATGGCTTTTCTTGCTGAGTGAAAAAGCAGCACTCCAATTGCTGAGAGAGGTATATTTCCAGAGTTATTACCGTTTAAAGTTTTACATCAACAGTGCTCTCTAGTGGTCTTCTTTCAAGTATTACGCTAAATTCAGCGGGAGAGGTGAATCAGTGATAGACCGTTCTGTATAGAACGTGATAGAAACAGCCATTCTGTCAGTTTGAAGGAAGTAATCATTCCGTGACTCACTTCCTGATTATTTGAACTCTTATAACTTTTGAATAAAACAACTGATGGCAGTGGGAGTGCCCTTTTTTACTCTGTAGGAAAAGCTCTATAACACAGGTTTTCTCCTTTAATCAGGCCAAGCATCAGCTGGCAAATTTGGAATGGTAAATAACAAGGTGTATTATGGCTGAATGCATTCTCTTTGTTATAAACTGTCCAACCTTCATTTGGCAGCAAGATGTCCTGACGCATTGCGTTATTGTATCCTTATGTTTAGAACAGTTTGCAGAATTTCTTGAAGGACTATGCAAAAATAAGTGGAGGGAAAACTTGGCGGTAATAAAATAACTGTAGACTCAGTTTATTTCAGTAAAACAAGTTTTTCACTTCCAGTGCTGTAATTTCACTGTAACCATTTATAAATTTATTTTCAGAAGGGCAACACTGTCACAGCATTTCTGTCTCTGCTCTGGTCACCTGAAAAATGTATCACATAGTAGGCCTTATGCTTAAAAGAAGGCAATTCTGGAACATACCAGTTGTCCCATAGGTGAAGAAAATAACATTTTGCTAAATCCCCATTTATTTAAATGGGTTTTAACTGAATTAATGTTTGAGACGTCTTACTCTGTATCATTCAGGCGGTCAAAAGTTCCATTTAAATAAGTGGGAATTATGTCTTACTTGTGTTCTGGTGTTTTACTGCAGAATTGTTCAATTTTCTTTTTTTTTCTCTTTTGGCACAAATCCAGCGTGGTTGTACTCAGTTTAACCCCGTAAGGACCACAGTGTTTTGTGAAGCAATACATGCACATCCCTCTGATCCTTATAGGATTATTGATGCAAGGCTGCAGTTCTCTAACCAGTCCTCTGAGTCTACTAGTTGGTTAGAACGTAAGGCCATGGTTCTTGTCATGACAAACGTTGTAGGAAAATAAAAATTTCTGTAACATGTAAATGCATAAAATGACAGTATGATCAACTGAATGTATTGGGGAATATGTGAGACAGTAAGGGCCTTATGCAGAAAGGTGATGGTGGGAAAGGAAGCTGTGACAAGGGATAGGGATCGAGTGCTGTGAAGCTAGGGGGGTGTTGGCGGTCAGACAAGCTGTGACACACAGTAGGGTGATGGCAGGGCAGGGAGTCTGTAACGGAGGGGTAGGTGATGGGCAGGGAATCTGTGACACGGGGTTAGGTGATGGTGGGCAGGGACACAGGTTAGGGAGTGGAGTGCAGGTGGGAAAGGGTCACACAGAAGGGAGATGGAGGGCTGGAAGAGTGGGCACACCAGGTGATTTGACAAGGTCAAGGTCACTGACATTAACCCTTCCAAATCGCTTCCACAGTGTGTATGGTGTCTTGAAAATGTCTGTGCAGACAGTGGGGTGAAGTTGAGGTGTATAGAACCCCTATGTACCTTACTCTCCTCACCACTACTGCCCCTGGGTATGTTCAGCAGTGATGCAGAAACACATATTTAGATAGGATTAATATGGCCATGTGCATAAATACAGTAGTATAGCAATACTGTGCAAATCAGCTGCACCATCTGGAACAAATAAATATCCAAATTCCCAATTATTTAAATGAATGTTAACCCATTGAATGCTAGAGATCTGCAGTGCATTGCAATATGCTGGAGCGATCCTCTGTGAAGCGGTGCTTTGGATACCTCTAGCATTCACAGGGTTAAATACCTATTTGTATTGATGGGGATTTTAATTTGCTACATATAGTGCAGTTTTTCTCTACACTTGTATATATACACATGGTCCATTGAGTCCAAACACACATTTGCCTATAGTATGATAATGACTACTTCACCACTGGATTGCAGTTATGTAATAACAAGTTATTGAACTTATTATTATTTTTTTAAACTAGCAATATTCCAGCAAGTAGATAATTCTTTGTAACAAGTTGGAAAGAGATCGTGACTGGATTTTGGATGTAATGACCATTTTCCTCCTCTGTTGCATTGCTTATGCTTTGTGTACCCAGAGGCCCCTCACTACACTGCTAAACACCATGACAGCCAAGTTGTTTGTAAGATTTAATCCGTGTACGGGAATCATTTCTGAGCTTGTCCTTTAAAGGAGATGATGCCGAAATCCTCAGATATTCCAAAGGGGAAAAATGCAGAAAATGTGAAGACAAAAAAAGCAAATAGACTACAGTTGTTTGTACTGTGTTACAAACACTTTAAGGCTCATACGCTAAAAGAAAAGTGGTACAATACTGGAACAATCCAAAGGGATCATAGGGAGGAACACATGCTTATTGAATTTAAATACTTAAATGCTAACGGGATCTTCAACGCTTGTTTTTTTTTTTTTTGTTTTCTTTAAAACGTCCTTTGTAACATTGAAGGGTTAAAAATCAGTTACAATTTTTTCTGCCTATAGTATAGTTGGTTTGGACCAGAATTGCTTCTCCTACTTTGTACATATGGTCCTAAACATTAAGCAGATCCTTTTTTTTTTTTTTTTTTTTTTAATAGATATTGCCATACTTGCATTTGTGTGTGTATATATAAAATATAAACCAGGTCCAGCCCTCATTGGCTATTTATTATAAAGATCTATTCACTTATATCTAAACACGTTGCACGAAACTACATTTTTTATTTGTTTATTAATAATTTACCCTGTTTTAAAGACTAGTAACCCCATTAATTTAAAATAAATATATATTTGATGGGAGATCAATAATGGCTCCTCTGCGTCCATCCTACACGAAATTCTGGGTAGGCGTGGAAGGGAATGGGGGGAAAACCTTCCACATCATGCCACCAGTGACAAAGAAGGCTTTTCCCGATCCCACCAACTTCTACGTAGAAGACCATTTCAGTGAATGATTTCTGTTTCTATAACGCGATCTCAGCACTGCTGCAGAACCGACGCTTGCTCACGGACCGGATTCCCCTGCTGTCAGCTACAGCACTAAATTCGGGGGAGAAGGAACTTTGAATGCGGATATCTCTCAAACCATAAAGGTTTGAGAGATGCCGCTGGTCTCGTTTAATTCCAATTTTTAAGGGCTACAAGAGGGGATAGTAAAAATGAAGTATTGCTATCGCTTTAAAGTTACAGTAAAGTCTGTGGTGTTTTTTATTATTTTAGTATCTTTGAAGTGACTGAAGTGTTTTTCCTCTAAAGCACCACTTTCTGGAAAGAGTTGTGCACGCTAGCCAAAGGGGTTTAATAAAAAAAGTGTCCCCTCATTTTATGTTTGTGAATGTCTACTTTCCAAAATGGTATGCCTTAATGACCTTTTCTTCATATCTCTAATAGTTGTGACCATTTTGTGCAGACAGGTAATTTAACCCTTTGAGTGCCAGAGGGACATGAAAACGCATTACTTTGCAATGTGTTGCATATCCCTCTGGCGCTCAAAGGGTTAACAAAAGAAAAGTGGCAGTTGTAGGTTAGTACTTCTCGCACCTCTTATGGTATTAAACAACCAAAATACCAATCGGGTCCCATTTTTCTTGGGCTGATAGAAAGTACTAAATCTATCCGGAAATGCCATGGTTTTCAAATATTTTATATTTGAAGTGGTGGAAATTTAAAAAGAAAAGAAAAATGCTATAGCACCACCTTATGAAAATAACTGTACACCAACCTAGGGGTAAAACAAGAATACTCTTACTTGATGCAGGTGAATGTCTACTTTTCAAAATGTCTTTCCTTACAACCCTTTCCATCATATCTCTAATAGTACCATTTTAGTGCAGCCAGCCTATTTAAAGGGATACTAATACTTAATTTATGTAGGCTATAATATTGTAGGTATTAAGTAAATAAACCAAAGCATCTATGACTTTTTGCAGTGACTTTCATGGTTTAAGAGTAATCTCGATCTAAAGTTTACCCCTCCCACCCCTTTTAGCTGCGTCACTGCTCAAGCTGTCAGACTTGGATTCTGGTCTGCAGACCCGACAGAGCTCTGGAGAGAAAAAATAGCAGTGGATACAAAGGAAATCGTCACGACAGCTGTATACAAAGTGGGCACGGTTTGAGGCAGTAGACCGTTGTCATGAAGATTTCCTTTGTATCCACTGCTATTTCGGCTCTCCAGACGCTCTGTCTGGTCCGAAGACCAGAATCCAAGTCTGACAGCTTCAGCTGTGACGCATCTAAAAGGGGTGGGAGGGGTAAACTTTAGATCAAGATTACTCTTAAACTATGAAAGTTACTGCAAAAAGTCATAGATGCTTTGGTTTATTTGTTTAATACCTACAATATTATAGCCTACATAAATGAAGTATTCGTATCCCTTTAAATAGGTTGGCTGCACGAAAATGGTACTAACTATTGGAGAAGAAATTACATATTTTTTAAAAAGATTTTATTATATTTGAAGGGGTGAAAGTGTAAAAAAAAAAAAAAAGCCTATTTTTTTCCTTTTAGCTCCAGGTTATGGAAACATTTGTGCACACCAGGTTAGAGGTAGAAAGGCAAGTGACCCCCCCCCCCTCCCATGGTATGCTTTGTCTACCCTTTCTTCAATTCTGTGGTTGTTAAAAGTTTAGTAGAAGCAAATCATGACTGAAAAAATGCAAAAACAATGAGAGCTTACAGATGGTGTATTTTGTGCTTCTGGTTCCTCCTACAGTATATCGACTCATACCAATGGGGTGTCCTTTTTCACATAAGAGCAGTAGCTAATGAACATAGCAGGAAATTCCATAGTTTTCACAGAGTTCATTACATTTGAAATGTAGTGGCACCTTCTTGAAACATCTGTACACACCAGGCTAGGAAGTTGCGTTACCCCTCATTGGATACAGTGGGTTATCTGCTTTGAGGAAATATAGTTATTGAGCTATTTTAAGGCAGTTTTTCAATGTACCCAGGGGAATGTTCATTTTAGTTCATCAAGTGAAAATACATATTGAGCTCCTGTATGTAAGAAAAACTATGTTTTTGCTATTTTTTTGTACTCTGATGATTCACGGCTTTTAAAAATTAAAATTTTCATGACTAACATACATTTTTTCATGTAAAGTTCAATAGTGGCAAAATTTACGTTTTTGCATTTGCTGTATTAATGACATTATAGCTTATCTTATGACACAATTTTATAGGTGCAGTGAAAAAAAAGCTGTGGTAGTTCTGTAAATAAATAAAAAAGAATCATACCTAAAGAGATGGATAACAAAATTATATTTTGCTCTATCCAAATGTTTGCCACAGTAACATAGCTGATTCGTTTTCCTCTCATCAACAGTTGCTTTAAATTTTCTTTTGTAAAATTAAATAAATAATAATATGAATCCTTAACTACTAGGGAAGGTATATTATGGTTTGGTGCAACATGTCCCATCCTGTTTAGGAATGTTGGCAATTAGTTTGGCTATGTGAATGATAGTGATAGTCGTAGGTCTGTTTTAGCTCCCTAGTCTCATAATATCTATCCATGCAGTATATATGAATCTTATGCAAAATGGTGTTTGGGCTAACTCTAGTAAGAAGTCTCCCTCTAGTTCCATGTTCTGGGTCACTAGTAGCCATAGAGATTAAATGGGAGACTGTTTTCTAACCATTGTTTCAGTACTGATGGGATGCCTGTTGCACTTATCTGCTATCAGTATGGTAATGTCCATTAGTTTTTTTTGTGTTGAGTGGTGTGTTAACCTTTCTTCTGTATTACGTGCACCCCCCCCCCCCACACACAAATCCAAGCACACACAAACATACACAGGTATATATTACACCTACAGACACTAATGCATATTCTGTTGCTGTCTATAGAGAGCTTTCTTAATTCAGATACATTGCCTACTGAGGGCCAGGCCATAATTTGCAGTTCAATTCATAAATATTAATTGCATTAAAAAATAAAAAACAAACTTGAGATACCTGAATGAAACACCTCACAGAAATGGGAATATCCTTGTTTTTACTCTGCAGGGAAACCCCGTCTCCCCCCCCCCTCCTTTTTTTCTGTGTGTGTCTCTCTGTCTGTCTCTTTATCTCTCTTGCTTTCTCTTTTTCTTTCTCCACTTTATGGTATCTAAAGTGGATCAGTTCCAAGGGGATCTTGAGATTAGGGCAGATTCCCCTTATTTTCAATCCCTTAATGACTGGCCACGCGCACACGTGGCCAACACTTAAGAACCTTTTTTGTATTTGGTTCCGGACTCCCTGAACAGCGTGCAGCCCGGAATTCCATAACGGTCCTGGGTCGTTAATGCAAAACAACCCATGACGTGCCATGACCGTCAAGGGTCGTTGAGGGGTTAAAGGGATGGTAATAGTTAATGTTGTAAATAATAGACTGTAAAGTTAACTCTGCTAAGTAAAACAAGTGTACTCCTATAGCGGAGATGTTTTATTCAGGAGCTATTGCAGCTCAAACTTATATTATTATCATTAATCATTAACTCCATTTTTTTTTCCAATATTTACATTAGTACCCCTTTAAGGTAGGGTGCTTAACCCTTTAACGACCGGCCGATCGGCGAGGTCAGTTAAGGACCACGGAGCACTTTTTTCCCCCTCAAATTCCGGTTACGGACTCCCCAAACGGCGTGCAGCCGCGGGGGGAGCCCGGAATTCCATGACGGTCTTAGTATGTCATGGGTCGTTAACTCAGATCGACGCATGACGTACTATGACAGTCAAGGGTCTTTAAGGGGTTAATCTCTCATTATCAGCAATCTTTTTTATTTATTTATTGTTATTTGGCCTGTCCCAATAAGACGCAATACTCCCCTAGTGTAACGCAGTTTAAGTGTGGTTGACAGAAATAAAAATGGCTTCCAGTGCCATCTCTGGATATCACTTGGAATAGTTGGATACAGCAAAATATTATCTGTACTTTTTGTGGTTTTATTGTTACAAATTATAGTTCAGCTCTATGAATGTTAAAAATGTTCTCCAGTAATAGAGACAATTCTTTTAACCCCTTAATGGAATAGTAACATGTAAGATGTAGATATATATATATATATATATATATATATATATATATATATATATATATATATATATATATATAAAATATAAAATATTTTTTTGCAGGGTTTATCCTCCTGAGTAAAACAAGGGTACTCCCACTGATGATACCTGTTTTATTCAAAAGTTTATGCAGCTTAGACTTGAATATCTTTTTTAGGTGCAATATCACAGTAGCCTGAAATTGTACAGTGGCCATAGGGATTTTGCGTCTACAAAAATTTCAAGTCTGAGCTGCAATAACTTTTGGATAAAATCTTTCAGCAGTGTGCACCCTTATTTTACACAGGAGGATAAACCCTACAATATATATATATTTACATTTTAAGTATTAATATCACTTTAAAGACCAGAGAGGTGTGCAGCTCATAGTGAAACAATTATTTCCACACCCCTTTGGTCCTTAAGGAGTTAATGTACAGTTCTGGTAGCTGATAGGAGATGATGGGAATTGTAATTCAGCAGCTGGAGGTCCAGCAATTGACTAGATCTGTTTTTCTTCCTTGTTTTTCCAATGATTTGTATTACAGCTGTAGTGTTCATTTAAAAAAACACTTCTACTGCAATGCAGCAAGTGCATGCACCTTGCATTTCTGTGCAGTACTTGTATTAGTGTCACCAATGTTCTTCTGCCAACTTGTAATGTCAGCATCTCTTAATATGACATGAAAGCAGAAATCTAACCCCAGTTGTCAATGCATGACATGTTTATGTGAGAAAAACAAATATAAGGAAGTTGACCTTCATTTCTCCTACATCTTGGAACAAGACACCTATTTATTTGTTGAAAGACAAGTTACCAGGAAATCATTTGCAGGGAGAATCACTCATCTCATATTGTTGTATCCTGAATGTTATATGTTGTCTTTGCCAGGTTACTATAAAATGATGAAGAAGGTGGTAAATGTATCTACTGCTTTGTTATTTCCTTGCTTTAACCCTTTCAGTGTCAGAGAGATAAGAAATGCATTGCTTACCCCTCTGGCACTGAAAGGATTAACTATAGAGCCTGGTATGTACTGCTTACCACTTTCTATTGTGATTGTTAGTTTAATAATGTGTGCTTTTCTTTAGAGGCAACTTATTTACCATCACATCACACAGATATATTGAAAATGAGAACACAAAATTATCCGGTACAAGAGGAACAGTCTCTTATTCAAATTGTCTTCTCATTGGGAGCGTCCATTTTGACAGGATTTGCATGATTATTCTTCCCCATTAACCATTTGAGTGTCAGAGAGGTATTAGAACTGAAACGGTAATTTAGTCCATAAGAGCAGTGTTGGTAAATGGCCGTGATGCTCTCTGCAGCCCTAAAACAGCTCCTATCTGCTGTTCTTTGGATCAGAACATTTACCTACATGGTTGGAACAGTCAGGTAGTCTGTGGCTACTCGTAGGACATTTGCACAGTCTCCATAGATCTGCTGCTTCTGACCTTCATGTTTGGTACAATATGTCATTGTGCAGGACAGAAAACTAACGGCAAGACTTTAGTCCCTTGTTTATTACCAGGGATCAATGAGGCAGCAGGTCTGTTTCCAGACCCCTCCCCCCCAATCTGTTTGCTGGTGCTCAGAGTGCCAGATCTGCCTGCCAATGGGGCACCAGTGGGTGATAGTTGCCCTTTACATTTTGCTGGTTTGCATCCTCCTGTACTCTATCTGAACATTGCTACATTATGACAGCTGTGGAATTTTCCATTAAAGTATACACACAGTTATTGATTGGATCAATGCTCTAAAAAGACTGTTTTTTCTTCTTTATCCATTCTATATTTAATACGCACTTGTCTCTGTTAGTCATCAAAACTGTGTACCTTTTCACAGAAAGTCTAATGAGCACTAATCATTGACGTCAGCTGGTAAACAGATTTTTATAGCTCCAGCGAGCCAGTGTCCATTTCAGCATATTTTGCCTGTATTTGATGAGCCTGCCCATTCACTGGTATCAGAGCTGAAATAGCAAACCTTCAGAGGAATGAAAAATGCTGAATATGTTGGAGATACATGGTCTGATGCAGCAACAAAAGCTGGTTTAATTCTTCAGATAAATATGTATAATTAGTGACGCAGGACTGGCGGAACCCCCTCCCCAATAATTATTTCACAATCTTAGACTGAACATTGCTTTAACCCCTTAAGCACCAGAGGGGTGCTTTGCACACACCAGTTCTTAAGAGGTTTAGGAGACCAAGTAGATACTCCTGTGTCCTGGAAGGATTTGATAGGTTGGCACTTGGATTGAAAAATATGAGAGCGGAGAGCAAAATGCAGACAACTGTGGTTCCAGGTAGAATGTTTAGGAGCCGGTGAAGGGATTGGTGTATATAGAAGGCCCTAAACTACTCTAGTTGCCAGAGGTAACACTATAGACACCCCCCCCCCCCAAATTATTCCACCCATGGGCGGATTGTCCTATTGGGGGATCGGGTATCCCCCGGTGGGCCGCTAGATCATGGGCCGGTGGGGGAGATGAGAGGATCTCACCTCACCATCCCACAATATTTTGAAGGAGAAGTCTGTGTTGCCACTGGCACTCTCTGTGACGGCCTTCACATTCCTTGTTAATGCAGAGCGCCAGGATATGACATAATATCCTGGCGCCTGCTGTCCCATACCGCACAGGGACGTTGGTGCAGCTAGTGGCCTGCTTTAAAAAAAAATGCCCGGGCTGGTATTGATTCCACCCCAGACATTAGGGTCTTATTCAGGGGCAAACCACTTGTGCCGCAGGGAAGAAATACATATTCCCATTGCCTTCTGTGACCGATAAGAACACAAGAGGATGCCTCACAGGATGAGATCATTCAAACAATTGGGATTCTTCTCAAAATTGTCATCAATTATGCTCACACATTGAGTTGGCTACACAGCAACAATGTAGAAATTCATACATGTGGACAATTTATCACTGCCTCCACACACATCTTCTAGCACAACTCAGCAGCTCCTCAAGATGTATATCCGTTCCCCTTTGAAAATGAGAGTACCAGAACCAGAAACATGAACTGCAAAATTGGGGGAGTATTCACTATATAGCCATCATGTATTTAAAAAAAAAAAAAAAAAAAATGTTTTCACATATACACATAGGAATGCAATCTTGATGAAAGTCTGACAAACCTTGAAAAAAGTCAATTGTACAGATTATTTTTTTGTAACCTGTATGTGTTTATATTAAAATTATTTTAAATATACAATTGACTTGCGTATTACCAGTGTGAGCTTGGACAGGAGCGAGCCACAATCCCGTTGCACATATGCTGGTGTGTTTGTGAGCAGAAGTGAAAACACCGTTTTATATATATGATAGATGTACATTGAATGTGCCCCCTCTGTTGTGTTTGTATTGATGAAGCCTTTTCAGTGATCTATCATATGCTAATTAATGTTTTCAGTGGTTTAATATGCCAATGAAGCCTTTTCAGTGATATATTGTATGCTAATTAAGGGTTTCAGTAATGCCATATGCTAATAAAAGCTCTGTGCTGACCAGGACATTTTCACTTTAACCCTTTGAGTACCAGAGGGGTACACAAAGCATTGCAATGCTTTGCATACCCCTCTGACACTCAAAGGGTTAATTACCCCAAGAAATGAAAGTGTGAATATTTTCTAAACTAAAAATATGCTGAAATTTTGATTAATATGATTCAAATGAATACAAAGAAGGATATCAGGCAGCACCTCCAACAGCCAACAGGCGTAGATTATATAAAAGCAACTTTATTGCAAAATCATTAAAACAGGCTTGAAGATTCACCCAAACAGTAAGTGAGACAACTTAGACAGGTGTTGCACACTCTAAGATGGTTCGCGCACCCAACAGCACTTAATCATAGACGTAAAGTGCCACAGCAAACCAAACAGATATATAAACATTTAACTTTGTTAACTTTGTTGGGGCAATGTCTAGCGAGTTTATAAAAGCTGGTATCGCATTATTTTATAAAAGGATCAGTAATGTTTTATTATGAAATAATCACGCTGTAAGTATTTTTCTCCTGAGTATAACAAAGGTACCTCTGGTGCTGGAAAATGCTTTATACAAAGTCATACATTCAAATTGTCACAAAGTGGTAGAGCTGATACCATTCGGTGGAGAATTGTACTCCCTGCCTCCCATGTATGAGCAGCAGATAGTTCAGTTCATAAAAGTGTGTGTGTGTGTGTGTGTGTGTGTGTATATGTATATATATATATATATATATATATATATATATATATATATATATATATATATATATATAATTTTTTTTTTTTTTTTTTTTTTTTTTATAACGCACGTAATAAAAGTAATGCTTTTTTAAAGTTACATTTATGAGGATAATCCCTGATATTTAGAAAAAGGTACATTGAAGTGATCAGTTTGTGTAGAGGCACACATGCTTACAAGTAAAATGTCAATTCATATGGAAAATATATATTGTAGGCTTTTTCCAGGTGATTAAAGCAAGATTATTCTCACTACTGGGAAATGCTTCTTTCAGATGTTATTAGAGGACAGACTTGCATTGTTCTTGTGCGATACTTCTGTGATTTGCCCTTTTAGGGTGGCAGTCCTGTTCCTGAGGGACTATTGTGTGACAAAGATGTACGTAGGGAGGAATAGCAAAAGTGCCACAGTAAAATGAATCTCACAGCAGTGGTAGCACTCTTGTTTTACGTGGCAGGAAAAAACCTACAGTAAATGTATACTGTGAATACACAGTACTTTCCCTTTAAATGGATAGTAATGTTTCACAAAAACAGCAGCTCCAATTAATCTTCATAATATTTGAGCCATAGAGAGTGTTATTTCAATACTGTCAGAGTTGTGGTTCAAGAGTAATTGAATGATAAAGTATCCCCTTCCCGCCCCTTTTACCTAGTATAACCACCTCCCCTCAGATGTGGAATCTGGTTGCTAGACCAGACAGATAACAGCAGAGGACAGTCTTATTCCTATGAGAACAATGAAAGCCCTGCCCCCCTTGACAAGTTTTTCAGGTTTTTCCCTTATTTTAATTGAAGATTGCCCCTTTCTGAAATCTATCTGGGCACCCCCCTTCTGCTCTGGCTGAGCAGTGTTACATCAGTAAAAGGGGTGGGAGGGGGATACTTTATCATTCAATTACTCTTGAACTACAACTCTGACACAACTGAAATAACACTCTCCAAGGTCCAAATATTATGATGATTAATTAGAGCTGCTTTTATTATGAAACATTACTATCCCTTTAACTCTTGGAGTGCATTGCAATGTATTGGACACGTCTGGCACTCAGCATGTTAATGACTCCTGTAATGCCTACTGAAAGCATGTAAATATAGCAGTGCTCCTCTACTGTAAGCTACCAATTAGAAGTATCAATAGCAAGATGTGCCTGGCAGTTTGTAACAGCACATAAACTACATCTTGCTAATTAAGGAGGCTTGTTTTCATGAGCAAATTAAAAGTAGACCGTCACCTTGAATTAAAGTTTTCATATTTGTCTTTAAGCCGGTATTCTGGGTGACCACTTTGATGGCTAAAGCTTTTTGATCCAACAATTTCAGTGTATTATATGTCTTGGCTTATCCTGAGGGAGTATCAAGTGAAACGAAACACATTGATTTTAACTACACAGACATCTGAATATATTATAACCAAGACATATAATACGCTGAAATTGTTGGATCAAAAAGATTTAGCCACCAAAGCGGTCACCCAGAATACCGGCTTAAAGACAGGAGGTGAGACTCCGATATTACAGGCAAGCAAAACTCTGCCCTCTGGAGAAAGGACAGGCGAAAAGAACATTTCAACCGCTAAGAGTCAGAGCTCAATATACAAGAACTAAATTACGTTAACCAGCTAAATACTGAGCCGAACACTGTTTAAATGTAAAGAACATTACTCCAATAGGACGGGAGAGTAAGCTAATACCTTTTGTCTATAGTCTTACACCTGCCTGCTACATTTGTACCTCCATATTGGAGGGTGTTCTATATAAAGACTACCGCTAGGCTGTGTGATCCATTACGTATGTAGTGACATTGGATCTGCTATATCCAATTATTCACATTTCAGATTTAATCATATCTGGAGACTCCATAGAAAGTAATAGCATCTTGCCAATTTACTTATACAAGGACGTCACTTTCTGGTACCAGAGCAATTTATTATTTATGTCTATGTAATATTATTTTAAAATTATATTCTATGCGTGTGATTTATTCATGGTTTTAATTTTTTACTTTTAAATATACATTAGAATACAATATAGAATACAATAGAGCCGTTTCTTCTATATTTTACTTGTAAAATAAATATAGTTAAACATGAAAAAACAATACAGTTCGGCTTTGCATATTCTGCAAGAGAATACGATTTCTTCCCCAAGGAAATTATCTGTTACTGTAACTTCAGAGTTACAGGTCCTGGTACTGTGCGTCTAGAACATTTATACCATTCATATTGATCATGGAAAGAATTGAAAAAGTATTTTTGTCTCCTAGTTTGTGTGCATCGTCATTATTTTCCTCATACTACTTGGTTATATGGCTGAAAGGTCTGTGTGTATGACAGGAGATTTCACGTGACTTGCATAATTTTTGTGTCAAACAGAACATTGTGAAATGAATATCTCCTGTTGTCATACAAGAAAGTGAGTGGCTTTTTGTAACATTTAAAAGGAGCACAGGGGTGTGCAATGCATTTCTTAAAGTGATAGTAATACTTGAAATTCAAACCATTTAATTCTGTAGATATTTACAAAATAAACTAAT
The DNA here is from genome assembly GCA_037306005.1 of Rhinophrynus dorsalis. Classification (NCBI taxonomy): domain Eukaryota; kingdom Metazoa; phylum Chordata; class Amphibia; order Anura; family Rhinophrynidae; genus Rhinophrynus; species Rhinophrynus dorsalis. Next base: position 97,002,893 of record CM074718.1, on the reverse strand, counting down.
TGAGCCATTTCCGATGCAAAGTTCCCCCTTCCTTCCCCTTGTGCTGACGTCGGCTTTAAAACTTACAGACGGAGATCGCAGTCCATAGACCGTCCTGCGGCTCTTCACCAGAGCCGTGATCTCGGTAGTTACAAAGAAATACTTCATTTGAACCATCTACAACATGTGCCTGGTTTGCAAGCACACATTGGAGACCATTCAAATGAAGTATTTCTTTGTAACTACCGCAATCACAGCTCTGCTGAAGAGCCGCAGGACGGTCTACGGACTACGATCTCTGTCTGTAAGTTTTAAAGTTGACATCACCACAAGGGGAGGGGGGAGGGAAGGGGGAACTTTGCAGACTTATATCTCGGAAAATGGCGCAATTAGTTTATTGTGTAAATAGCTACAGAATTAAATGGTTTGAATTACAAGTATTACTATCACTTTAAGAGTCGTAAACTTTCTTTTATAAAAACCTTTGTGATAGAGCTTTTCCTGCTGAGTAAGACTCCATTAAAGGGATAGTAATGTTTCATAATAAAAGCAGCTCTAATTAATCATCATAGTATTTGGACTTTGAAGAGTGTTATTTCAATTCTGTCAGAGTTGTAGTTCAAGAGTAATTCAATGACAAAGTGTCCCCCTCCCACCCCTTTTACTGATGTCACACTGTTCAGCCAGATCAGAAGGGAGGTGCCCAGGTAGATTGCAGAGAGGGACAATCTTCAATTAAGATAAGGGAAATACCTGAAAAACTTGTCAAGGGGGACAGAGCTTTCATTGTTCTAATAGGAAGAAGAGTGTCCCCTTCTGTTATCTGTCTGGTCTATGGACTGCATTCCACATCTGAGAAGAGATGGCTTACACTAGGTAAAAGGGGCGGGAGGGGAAACTTTGCTTGTGAACTATAAAGGTTTGAGAGATGAGACTTATATCATTCTTCATGTTTTTTTTAATGCCTACAAAATAAAATACAGATAAAAGAAGTATTACTATCCCTTTAACGACAGTAGTTTTATGCAAACTTTTCTAACCGTTCAGATTGTCAGGAAGTGAATTACTGTGTTTAATTGTGGAACGTTTTTACACAATGACTCCGCAGTTTCTTTCACATTCTATGGAGGACAGCTTGTCACTGACACATCTCTCCTAGAGAGTACAACATTATACATAATTAGAATCTGTCTACTAGATGGCGCTGTTATTGTTAAAAGCAAACAAACAAAAAAAATTACTCTGTAAATATGCATCTCTCAGCAGTAACAATACACTTGCTTTACTCGAGGAAAATCCCTGCAAAATATATATATATATATATATAATTAAAAAAAAAAAAAAAAAAAAAAAAAAAAAAAATATATATATATATATATATATATATATATATATATATATATATATATATATATATATATATATATATATAAATATATATAAATATGTTTTCATAACAAAAGTTTTCTGTGACATACAAACCCCCTGCTTCCTTTACTGTGTCCAGAAAATCCTAATGACCATTATGATTTTTTTTTCCCCCTTGGTCCTTTGTGTGCGCCAGCTATGATAATTTCCAGTAGGCTACTGGACCCGAATTGCTGCAGAATGCACATGGTAATCATAACCCTTTATGGACCAGAAGAATGGAATGCATTGCATTTTGTATCCATCTGTTCCCTTAAGGGTTAGCAGTCCCACACACACACTGATTCTGTTTTGGGGGGAAATACCTGCCAGAAACTGTCATGTCCAGTTCCATGAGCCTGATGCAACAAGACTTATTAACCCCTTGAGTGCCAGAGGAGTATGCAGCACATTGCAGAGCAATGCGTTGCGTACCACTCTGGCACTCAAAGTGTTAAAGACTCGAACAAAGGCAAAATTCAAAGGGGTTATTAGAATTTTCTGGCCATAGTAAGGTAAGTGGTGGTGGGGAGTTATTAACAGGTTTTAGGTTTAAAGGTGACCTGTCAATTTATGGTGAGCCTGGTTAATTTTAAAGGGATAGTAATACTTAAAAATGTAAAAAAAATATGTTGTAGGGTTTATCCCCCTGAGTAAAACAAGAGTACTGCTGAGAGGTGTTTTATTCAAAAGTTATTAATTTTCAAAGTTGAATTTTTAGGTGCAATATCACAGTGGCCTGAAATTGTACAGTGGCGCTGTTGCTACATGATCCTATGGACAACTCTGGTCAGTTGACCATAAATCTCCATAGGATGGTGTAGCAACGGCGCCACTGTACAATTTCAGGCCACTGTGATATTGCACCTAAAAAATCAACTTTGAAAATTAATAACTTTTGAATGAAAGACTTCTCAGCAGTGGGAGTACTCTTGTTTTACTCAGGGGGATAAACCCTACAACATATATTTTTTTACATTTTAAGTATTACTATCCCTTTAAAGAGAGCTAAAAACTGCTTACATTTTGTGCTAGACACTTGTTTGTATTATAAATCATTTTGAGTTATGATGGTGCTTATTTGGGTGAGGAGGTTGCAGCTCTATACAGCACAGAAAAATTGCAAAATGCAATGCATTGGATACCTCTCTGGGATTCAAAGTGTAAAGGTTGGTTTAGCCAAGTTCTCTTTTGCTTGAAAATCCATTGGACACTTCCTCACACTTCCTGCAGGTGGCATACTTGTCCTTTCACCTGATTAGAGACCTTATTAGTTGAATCTACCCTGTAGTTTTCCTTGTAAAACTATATGGAATTTTATTCAGGCTTCTAAGCGTGCATTTGAATAAGATTGTTAAATGCAGCTTTATTAACCTTTTAAGTGCCATTCAAAGGGTTAATGGGGCAATAGTTAGTTTTTTTTTATTCATATGTTACAAGTTTTCATTTCCTCTGGTTAGCAGTGAATATAATGTCCCTCATGATAACTAGTAATAATTACAGCAAGGCTTGTGCTTTTTTCCATATGGTACAAAAAAAACTGTTCATAAATTACAAAAATAATGGTACTTCTTAAAGAAATATATAATAACTCCAGATTTACCTTAATCTGGGCAGGAAATCCTAATGGTCCATATGAATTAATTTAGTGTGACTTGCCTCCAAATACAGCATTTAAAGTGGAACTAACCCATTATAACAGCGTATGTGGTTTTAAAAGAATGTTCTAAATGTATATATTTATGACTATTGGGGTGGTGTAATTATTTGGAGGTGTTATTGTTACTTCAGCCATTTATTTACATTCCAGAGGGGTACTCAACGGATTGAAATGTGTTGCTTATTCCTCTGGCATTGAAAGGGCTAACTACTTGGATGCTGGTGGCTTCTCAAACAAATTGCTCACATTAAGTTGGGGACCACTCTAGCATCCAGGGGGTTAAAGCAGGAGTCATCTATTGATGGACATCCAGCTGTTTGGCACTAGAATTGATAGCATCTGTAGTCCCAGACATCTGAGGGTCCAACAGTTGATTACTCCGGGGTTAATCCTGTGAATGCAAGTGGGGTATCCTACTTAAAGGGACAGTAATGTCCCAGAAAACATATTTAGCATTTTGTAGGGATTCAAAAGTTTAATTGAAGGCAAAAAAAAATGGTATCTCTCAAACTGCTATGGTTTGAGAAATATCTGCATTAAAAGGAGATTTGTGTCGGCCGACACGGAGGCTCTTCAGCAGAGCCGCAATCGTGTTTTTTTTTTTTTTTTTTTTAATTAAAGAATTACTTCATTGGAATGGTCTACATAGTGTATTTGCAAACCAGCACACTTTGTAGACCAATCCAATGAATTCGTTCTTAAAAAAAGCGATTGCGGCTCTGCTGAAGAGCCTCAGTGTCGGCTGACACAGATCTCCTGCTGTCAGCTTTACAGTTGATAGCAGGAAACATCACACTTTGAATGCAGATATCTTTCAAACCATAATGGTTTGAGAAATAGGGTTTTATTGCATTGAATTCAACTTTTTAATCCCTACAAAATGCTAAATATTTTTCCTGGGATGTTACTGTTCCTTTAAAGGGTCAAAGGAATAGATTCCAAGTACACCATATAAATATTTAGCACCTTATCTACAAAAGACAAAAAGGAACAATTCTGGAGCAGATCATGTATGCTATAATGAAGTACAACTTCCTACTTAGTTAAATGAGGATTTTAACCCCCTGAATGCTAGAAAGGTCTCCAGTGCACTTGCAAGCAATGCTTTGGAGGCCTCTCTAGCATTCAGTACGTTAAAAGGTTCATTTATAGCAATGAGAGTTTGCAGAAGTTCTAAATCTCCCAGAGGGGCAGTTTGTTTGCTCCAGAATTGTTCTTCTTTTGTGGGTCGAGCCTGTAGTGAGCTGGATTCTACTGCAAGTGATAACCTAATTACTGAGCTCAGCTCCACGTTGCCCCCTGTATACTACAAGAGGAATTTGTGTGATAAAACATCATATCATATCGGCACCAGTATATTACATTCCGCCCAATATGTGAAAAATCAGGTGCTGAAGACACATTTGGCCATATAACCCAGGGAAAGTGGAGTAATTTGGGTCAACCCAACCATGTCATGGTGGTCAAAGATTCATATATAGTTTTTAACTCCTTGGATGATAGAGGTCTCCAATAATATTTATTTATTGTAGGGCTTTTCCGGTTGAATAAGATAAGAGTACTCTCTTTGCTGAGATATGTATATTTTCAGAGTTATTACAGTTTAAACCGTTTTTTTTTTTTGTTTTTTTTTTTTTTTACATTAACAGTGCCATCTAGTGCTCAAATTCCAATTAGTTTTTCTGTTACATTCTAATGTAGAGGAAAGTCTGTGACATACAATTCTCCATAGAATGTGATAGAAACTGCAGAGTCCCTTCCTGTCAGAACTTTCAGGAAGTAAACACAGTAAATTCACTTCCTGGTTATTTGAACTGTTATAATTTTTAAGTAAAACAACTGACAGGGATAACACACACACACACACACACACACACACACACACACACACACTCGCTCTCGCTCTCGCTCTCGCTCTCGCTCTCGCTCTCGCTCTCTCGCTCTCGCTCTCCATTCCTGGTACTATTTATTGAGGTTAAGGAGTTAACCACCTCCGTATAGAATTTTCCACTTAATTCTACTCTATGCATACTAATATATATTCCATAAGGTGAAGTCCTAGTCTTCCACTACCCCCCCCCCCTTTTTTATTTTTAACATTTGGGGTATACATACATTGCATAAACCCCTTTGGCACTCAAATGGTTAAAGATAGCAGTACAGTAGCATTTTTACAGTAATTTATATAACCTGATGGGTGCCTGCAAAACAGGATGTTTTATTTGAAGCTCTTTTTTCAAACATTTAATCATGTATTATATTCCTGAGGGCACATTCACTGAAATAATCCTATATAATAATTTGCTAAATGTGTGTTTGTCAGAAGCCGACATGCTCAGTAGACATGGCTGCGTGCTCTGCAGTCATGCGCACTACAGTCTCTACTGTGCATGACTGCACCACGCCCGTTGCTGGGTGGCACTGTGGCTCTTGTACACGGGCTCTTCAACTAGTTAATAATATGTAGTACTGGTAATTGTTGGGGCAGGCAGTAACCATTTCATAACCTGCTCTGTATAGTGACCCTGGGCATTTATATATATGGACTAGAGCCCATGTACACGGACCACAGTGCCAGCCGGTCACGGGGCAGTCTTGCACAGAGACACCCCGCTCCGAAGTATCAGCCGCTTCACGGGCAGTCTCTACTGCGCATGACTGCGTCATTACAAACATTGTATTGAATTATTATTTAGTGTGATTATGCTCCCTGCTCGGTATGACAGTGGGTGTTCATAAAGAGGTGTGAGCATCATTATCAGTGTACTGTATATAAGGCCAGTATGAATGACCATCAGTAACAGAGCTGCAAGCACCATCACCCAGTGTATAACGACCCTGAGTAAAGATGCTCGCCACTGTATAATGATCCTTAATATTTTTCCTGGTAATGGTGCTTACTGTTCTTTATATTGATCCTGGGTTATGTACTGGTAATGCTGCCTGCCTGTATAATGATGCTGTGTTTTTATAACCTGATAGTTACGCTTGTTGCTGTATATTTGTTACCTTGGATGCTTATGCACTGGTAATGATGCTCACCTCTCTGTTTAATGTGGTTATACACCATAGCACTTACTCCTTCTGTGTCTCGCCACCTGATTGTAAGCAATCACAAGCAGACCTCCCTGATCCTTTTGTTTTCTATGATCCAATTGTACTGTTTAACCCCTTAAGGACCAAGGCTCTACATGTACGTCATGGGGTGAATGTCCCTAAAGCACCCATGACGTATATGTACGTCATGAATTTCGGGGCTCCCCGGGGAGTCCTGAATTGGGATCACAAAAACAAAAGGTCCCTGTTCCTTAAGTGCTGGCCACGTAAGGGGTTAATGCCTGTCTACTCCCTCATTATGGAATAAATTGGCATTGTATTAAGTATAATAATATTAATGCCCCCTTTCTTTTGTTTAGATTTTGTAATTGGGTGTAATTGGGTTTTAAATAGAGAGAGAGAGAGAGAGATAGAGAGTATGACTAGTGTGCTTGTGCACCTGCACAATCCGTGCGTGTGTGTCCGAATGCCAGATGCATCTCTGTCTACGTGGTCAGTATTTCTGGCTGGCCAGGGTATGATTGATTGTATATACATGAAGCCATGCAGGACACTGGTAGCGTAAATGTGAATCCTTTATTGGGTTACTGAGTAGCTTTAGAGTGCAAGCTTTCAAGACTACTAGGGTCTCTACATCAGGCATGTCATAACACACTGCCAGTCTCCTGCTTTTCCCACAGCTAACGTGGTACCACCTCTTGCCTATATGCATTAATGGGGAATTCTTTTTTGTTTGCCTTATTATGATAAAATACCTCATTTATTTAGTTTTGCTACAATATTCAGTGTGTTTTATAGCCCATTGAGAAAACCTTATGCCATATTTCCAAAAATCATACATTTCCCCTCCCCCCAAACAAAACAAAATTCTTATCTTGTAATTGGATTCTGTTTGGCTTCTAAATATTTTGTAGTCATCAAATGTAACCCTCCGTATTCATAAGTATTTAAAAATATGCATGACTGCACGGCAGGTCTTGGCAAGTTGGGAAAATGTCCAACTAGTTCCTGGCACGAAATCACATAAGAAGCATTATTATACTGCACGGCAAAAAAACCAATCCTGATTTGAAAGACAAAATACACAGCCTGGGAGAGCGTGGAACAGATCAGTAGGGCATCCCATTGTGGACAGAGGTGTGACAGAGCATGGAACAGATCAGCAGTGCATCCCATTGTGGATAGCCATGTGGGTGTGCATGGAGCACATCATTAGTGCCTCCTCCCATTGTGGATAAAGATATGGGAGAGCATGAAGCAGATCAATAGTGCATCCCATTGTGGAAAGAGTTGTGGGAGTGCATGAAGCAGATCAGTAGTGCATCCCATTGTGGATAGAGGTGTGGGAGAGCGTGGAACAGCTCAGTAGTGCCTCCTCCCATTGTGGATAGAGGTGTGGGAGAGCGTGGCACACATCAGTAGTGCCTCCTCCCGTTGTGGATAGAGGTGTGGAGGTGCATCCCATTGTGGATAGAGGTGTGGGAGTGCATGAAGCAGATCAGTAGTGCTTCCCATTGTGGATAGAGGTGTGAGAGAGCGTGGAACAGATCAGTAGTGCCTCTTCCCATTGTGGACAGAGGTGTGGGAGAACATGGAGCAGATCAGTAGTGCGTCTCCCGTTGTGGATAGAGGTGTGGGAGAGCATGGAACAGATCAGTAGTGCATCTCCCGTTGTGGATAGAGGTGTGGGAGAACATGGAACAGATCAGTAGTGCATCTCCCGTTGTGGATAGAGGTGTGGGAGGACATGGAACAGATCAGTAGTGCATCTCCTGTTGTGGATAGAGGTGTTGGAGAACATGGAACAGATCATTAGTGCATCTTCCATTGTGGATAGAGGTGTGGGAGAATGTAGAACAGATCAGTAGTGCATCTCCCGTTGTGGATAGAGGTGTGGGAGAACATGGAACAGATCATTAGTGCATCTCCCGTTGTGGATAGAGGTGTGGGAGAACATGGAACAGATCATTAGTGCATCTCCCGTTGTGGATAGAGGTGTGGGAGGACATGGAACAGATCAGTAGTGCATCTCCCGTTGTGGATAGAGGTGTGGGAGAACATGGAACAGATCAGTAGTGCATCTCCCGTTGTGGATAGAGGTGTGGGAGGACATGGAACAGATCAGTAGTGCATCTTCCATTGTGGATAGAGGTGTTGGAGAACATGGAACAGATCATTAGTGCATCTTCCATTGTGGATAGAGGTGTTGGAGAACATGGAACAGATCAGTAGTGCATCTCCCATTGTGGATAGAGGTGTTGGAGAACATGGAACAGATCACTAGTGCATCTCCCATTGTGGATAAAGGTGTGGGAGGACATGGAACAGATCATTAGTGCATCTCCTGTTGTGGATAGAGGTGTTGGAGAACATGGAACAGATCACTAGTGCATCTCCTGTTGTGGATAGAGGTGTTGGAGAGCATGGAGCAGATCAGTAGTGCATCTCCCGTTGTGGATAGAGGTGTGGGAGAATGTAGAACAGATCAGTAGTGCATCTCCCGTTGTGGATAGAGGTGTGGGAGGACATGGAGCAGATCAGTAGTGCATCTCCCGTTGTGGATAGAGGTGTGGGAGAATGTAGAACAGATCAGTAGTGCATCTCCCGTTGTGGATAGAGGTGTGGGAGAACATGGAACAGATCACTAGTGCATCTCCTGTTGTGGATAGAGGTGTGGGAGAAAATGGAACAGATCACTAGTGCATATCCCGTTGTGGATAGAGGTGTGGGAGAACATGGAACAGATCACTAGTGCATCTCCCGTTGTGGATAGAGGTGTGGGAGAACATGGAACAGATCACTAGTGCATCTCCCGTTGTGGATAGAGGTGTGGCAGAGCGTGGAACAGATCAGTAGTACATCTCCCGTTGTGGATAGAGGTGTGGCAGAGCGTGGAACAGATCAGTAGTACATCTCCCGTTGTGAATAGAGGTGTGGCAGAGCGTGGAACAGATCAGTAGTACATCTCCCGTTGTGAATAGAGGTGTGGCAGAGCGTGGAACAGATCAGTAGTGCATCTCCCGTTGTGGATAGAGGTGTGGCAGAGCGTGGAACAGATCAGTAGTACATCTCCCGTTGTGGATAGAGGTGTGCAGTGCATATAACCCTCCCTTCTGAGACACATACAGCTGTGTTCAGGAAGCTACAGTAGAACAAACAATCCGCATCATAGCGAACAATCCAATTCCGAAGAATTCCTGTTGAGTAAAGTGGGGCTTCTAAATGCTTGAAGAACTCTAGCATTCCAAGGGGTTAAAACCCCCATTTGAATTAAAGGGAATTTTAATTTGTCCCCGTGATGCAGTTTGTTTGCTCCAGAATATCTTCCTGCATATGATACAAATGCTTTAGACTGACCGCACGTGGTAAATATGTGTTAATTTCATCCTAGACATATGTTTTTATCACTTTAAGGACCAGCGAGATGTGCCGCTCACTGCTTCTCAATGCATTCTGTTTCCTAGAGGGCTAATCTTGTCAGACTTGTGACATTTGTTTAGAAATCTTTTCTTGAAATTAAGTTACTTCTCCTTGATGAAAACAGAATTATTGTAAAAGGCAATTCCTCTGAAAATGTCATTACAATGGAATGTACATACTCTGTCTATTTAATTACAAGCGACTTTTGCTTTATGTAGACAAACAAAACTGCATTTTCCAAATTTTTTTGTTTTGAAGTAAAGGAGCACATTTTCCTCAATCAGAAATACCAACATTTATTATTGGGGTTACATATAAATCCTTATGAGCCTAAGCGGATTTTGAGAAAAATTGTTGCTGAATATTTTAACACTTTGAATGCCAGAGGGGTGAGCAATGTGTTGCTTTGCAATGCATTGCTCCCACCGGCACCCAAATGGTTAACATATCTTAATGTCAAATATTCAGGATCAGATTAAATAAAATGACAATGTTTTATCACTTGCAAGTAATTTGATTTGTCATTTTTAGGACGTTGGATGTCAAAAGGTAGTAAAATGGGGTGTTCTCCCCGGTGTCCTTTTCAAATGTCACTCACTATTGGGCGACTAACAAAACGGGGCAGTTACCCTTTGTTTGCCAGAGGGGTACACAACGCATTGCTTTGCAATACGTTGTGTGCCCCTCTGGCACTGATTCTTATGTTGCGGGCTTAAGCATTGCACATATGTTTCCACTTGCTTCAGTCTTACTGCCTCCTCAGGAATCACTTGCATGCTTGTCTGTGTTCTTACCTGCCACTATGGGTGACGTTTCATATGTTCCTACTTGTTTCATTCTCTCTGCTTCTGTCTTGACCCGTTGCTCTGTAATGTGTTGCACACCCCCTCTGGCACTCAAAGGTTTAAGATCGACTATATTGTACAGGCTCTTGAATAGTAGAAATATAATTAAACCTTTGAGTGTCAAAGGGGTTTGCATTGCGTACCCCTCTGGCACTGAAAGGCTTAAAGGGTTAATAATGTCTAACATTAACTAACCCTAATTTTGAAGGTATTAAAAAGATAATATTAATGTGCCAAGTCGTATCTCTCAAACCTTTACTGTGTGAGAGAGATAAGCGCTGAAAGTCCCCCCCCCCCCCCCCCCGCTGACGAGCTGTAAAGCTGTCAGCAGTGGATCTGTGTCAGCCGACTCTGTGGCTCTTCAGCAAAGCTGAATGAGTGCTGTTGAAAAAGACACTTCACTGGAAAGGTCTACAAAGTGTGCTTGGTTAGCAAGAACACTTTGCAGACCATTCCACTAAGGATGCACCGATACCAATTTTTTTATGATCGAGTACGAGTACCGATTCTTTTTTCAAGTACTCACTGATACCAATTACTTTTTTGCGAATTATTTATTTATTTATTTTTTAATTTTAATAAATAATAAAATAAAATTGAAATAGAAGGGAAAATAGGGCGGGAATAAGGGCAAGCTAAAATAAGCTGATAAAAATGAAACCACTTTATTTTTAATAATGCATTATTAGTTGTAAGTTGAGGACAGTGAGGACTATAATTATTATGATAATGGGAATTTGTTGATATATGCTCAGTATAATTGTGCAGAGCGAATTCCCTCTCAGACCCTTAGTTCTGGCTTGAAAAAAGTTTGAAAAATGTTTCTCACAGTGAGTTGGGACCACTCAGAGCCTGGGGGACAAGGGACGTTAATCGTCTGCAAGTTAAAGTTTGGATGCATTGCCTACCGCAGGGCTTATAATTTTAAGTCCTTTGCTACTAGCCAGACCTGAAAAGTTACTCACCACTGCAAGCCAAAACATACCCACCAGGGCTGAATTTCTACTCGCCAGGGCTAAGTTTTCACTCGCCATTGGCTAGTGGAGAGTGGAAATTTTGAGCCCTGGCCTACCGTGTCACTCTCAGGACAAGACACCGTGTACAGATGTCACAGTAACAGCCTATTGAAGTACAGTTTGTCCTCCGAATGTGGCTTTCAGCACCACGAGGGAAGGGCAGGACCTCAGACCAAACAACGCCCAGTGATTTGGGGAGACTGATTTTGACTCCGGTCCCGCAAGCTACATCCCCAGCCTCTGACATTGGCGGATGACGTTTTACGCCCCTGCCCATACCCAGCGCCGATTGGCTAATTCACAGTGCGGAAGCTGTCCACCCTCATCACCCGTGTAGCCGCTGAAGAATATTTGCACAGCGGCGGTGTCGGTTTTAGGATTGGTTGCATTTGAGCGCGTACAAGTACTCGCTCAATGCATGGTACCGGCACCGATACCGATACTGGTATCGGTGCATCCATACATTCCACTGAAGTATTTGTTCTTCGTTAGCGGTCATTCAGCTCTGCTGAAGAGCCACTGTCTGGTGTGGGACCAGGGTCTCCTGACGTCAGCTACATGCTGATGTCTGGAAAAGGGGAGAGAGGGGGAGACTTTCAGCGCTTATATCTCTCAAACCGTAAAGATACGACTTGGCACATTAATATTATCTTTTTAATACCTTCAATATTCGGGTTAGTAAATGTTAGACATTACTAACCCTTTAATGTTCTGTGTTCCTTTGGCACTCAGAGGGTTAATGTTGCTCCAGTATATTCTTACGTATGACGTGTCACCCATAATAGCAGGTGAGAACACAGGAACAACCACGCAAGTGATTCACCTACACATGCAAATGATTCACCTACACTGGATTTGAGGACACCAAAGGTGCTCTTTAACCCCTTAGCGACCCTTGATGTACCAGGACCGTCAAGGGTAAATGTGACCGAACGACCCTTGACGGTCCTGGTACGTCAAGGGTTAAACTCTTCCATCGTGGCCGCACGAAGCGATGGAAGAGTTCAAGCCGCTTGTTACTAAGTGTCCCGGTATCGGGACACTTAGTAACAAGCGGCTGAAACATTGTTGCAACGTGCGATTCGCTTCAAAAGCGAATCACATGTTGCAAAACCTGAATGACAGGACAGTATTTGTAAATACTGTCCCTGTCAGATCTCTCTGTCTCCCTCCACCTTGCATACTGCTAAGGTGGAGAGAGACAGAGGGAGATGGTGTTCCAGTGTGCCTGTAAAAAAAAAAAAGTAAAAAAAAAAAAGTTTAAATAAAGAAAATTAACCCTTTGATCACTGTTCTGCAGTGATCAATAAGTGCCCCCCCCCATCTGATCACTCTTGGAGTGATCAATTTGCTGCAGATCAGTGTTTTCTGATCTGTGGGATCAGAATTTTTTTAGATTTTTTAAAAAAATGTAAAATTTTTTTTACATTTTTTTTACATTTTTTTTTTTTTTTTTTTTATATAATAAATATAGTTTAGGTATTTTGGTAGGTAGTTGGGTAGGTTTAGTGTAGACGTGTGTTAGGGAAAGTTTTAGGGATAGATTTAGGTTTAGGGGGAAAAAAAAAAAAAACCAACCCCCCCCCCCCCCCAAAAAAAAAATATATATATAATAAGCGCAGTTTAGATAGGTAGTTCAATTGGGTTAGGTAGGTTCAGGATATACGTAGGTTAGGGTAAGTTTTAGGGTTAGATTTAGGTTTAGGGATAGCGTAAGAAAAAAAAAACAAAAACCCAAAAAACCCCAACCCCCCCCCCAAAAAAAAATAAAAAAATAAAAATAAATAAATAAATATATATATATATATATATATATATATATATATATATATATATATATAAATATATAAATAATAAGTGCAGTTTAGATAGGTAGTTCATTTGGGTTAGGTAGGTTCAGGATATACGTAGGCTAGGGTAAGTTTTAGGGTTAGATTTAGGTTTAGGGATAATGTGAGGAAAAAAAAAAAAGCTTTTTTAGTGGGCAAAATGCAGCGCAGGTACAGCGTTGAAGAGGCATATGCCTTTTTGGCGTCTGACTCTGAGGCAACAGACACTGCGTCAGATTTTGACATAGCGCAGTTTTCAGAAAGTGAGAGCAGCTCTAGTGATGATGCTGGGCCTTCTGTCAAGAAAAGACGCACTGCCCCAAAAGCTGCTCTGGCAACTGCCCCAGCACCTGCCAAAAGAACTGCCCAAAGACCTACCAAAATACCTACCCAAAGAAATGCCCCAAGTGCTGCCCCAAGAGCTGCCCTGGCAACTGCCCCAGCACCTGCCAAAAGATCTGCCCAAAGACCTACCAAAGAAATGCCCCAAGTGCTGCCCCAAGAGCTGCCCTGGCAACTGCCCCAGCACCTGCCAAAAGATCTGCCCAAAGACCTGTCAAAAGACCTGCCCAAAGAAATGCCCCAACACCTGCCACTCCGGATCCTAATGAATGGGTATCAATTTATGCCCACAAATCTCAGAATTCACAGGCAACCCAGGGATTCAAATTGATGTGGAAGGATTTACTCATGATCATTTTTTTGATTTGTTTTTGGGTGAAGACATTTTAGGTGAAATTGTTTCCCAAACCAATTTGTATGCAGCCCAGTATACTGCCGCCAACCCTAAGTGTGAAAAACGCTGTTTTTTTTTTTTTTTTTTACTTACGTCATGGTTTACGAGGGATTGGTGGTAAAATGGCAGTGTATAAAATTGGAAAACACACCTAAAACGAGAGCCTGGGGTGTCTACTTTCCAAAAATATACACTTTTGGGGGGAAATCTTAAAAAAAGAGCACTGTTACACAGCCCCAAATGAGACATGGCACCAGTAACGCAAGCTGTGAAGATTCAAAGTGTGAACCTGGAAACGCGCATGTTCCAATTTGGCCCCCGTAGCTCCCCCAAACCATGAGAAAGCTATGCATATGGGGTATTGCTGTACTCAGAAGAAGGAGCTGAACACTAATCAATTCAGTTTATAAAATCTTCACCTATTCTGTGCTTGAAATTCACATGAACATTGAAGGCAAAGTGTGAAAAATGCTGAATTTTTTTTACTTGCGTCAAATTTTCACAGGATTGGTGGTAAAATGGCAGTGTATAAAATTGGAAAACACACCTAAAATGAAAGCTGGGGGTGTCTACATTCCAAAAATATACACTTTTGGGGGGAAATTCTAAAGTGCAGCACTGGAACATAGCCCAAAATGAGTAATGGCATCAGTTAACCAAGATGTGAAAATTCAATATTTGTTCAAAATTGGGCCCCGTAGCTCCCCCAAACCTTGAGAAACCTATGCATATGGGGTATTGACGTACTCAGAAGAAGGAGCTGAACACTAAACAATGCATTTTTAAAAATCTTCACCTATCATGTGCTTGAAATTCACATCAACATTGAAGTGCAAGTGTGAAAAACGCTGTTTTTTTAACTTACGTCAAGATTTACGAGCGATTGGTGGTAAAATGGCTGCGTAAAAAAATTGAAAACATACATAAAATGAAAGCCTGGGGTGTCTACTTTCCAAAAATATTTACTTTTGGGGGGAAATCTTAGAGTGGAGCACTGTTACACAGCCCCAAATGAGACATGGCACCAGTGATGCAAGCTGTGAAAATTCAAAGTGTGAAACTGGAAACGCGCATGTTCCAATTTGGGCCCCGTTGCTCTCCCAAACCTTGAGAAACCTATGCATATGGGGTATTGCCGTACTCAGAAGAAGGAGCTGAACACTAAAGAATGCATTTTTAAAAATCTTCACCTATCATGTGCTTGATATCAACAGTAGTATTGAAATGTAAGTGTGAAAACTGCAAAAAAACAAAATATTACCACAATTTTGAAATTTTTTTCTGGAAAAATAGCTGCATGAAAAGCTCCAAAATTCTCCTGATTATTTACCTTATGTTGTGTAGTTTTCAGAAACATATACCTTTGTGGGACATTTTTGGTTCTGGCACCGTCAGCTAAGCTATGATGCTCACATGCCAATTGTTGAGAAATTACAAGTTGGAAATAATGGCATCCATCTTGTAATATTTACCTTGTAAATGTGAGGAAGTGATTGAAATACTAGGCATATGGGGTATTCTTATATTCAGGAGAAGCAAATGAATATATTTAGGGGTATTTTTTTGTCATAAACTAATTGTATGCAAATCCTGA
Organism: Rhinophrynus dorsalis; assembly: GCA_037306005.1. Classification (NCBI taxonomy): domain Eukaryota; kingdom Metazoa; phylum Chordata; class Amphibia; order Anura; family Rhinophrynidae; genus Rhinophrynus; species Rhinophrynus dorsalis. The sequence goes on along the minus strand of CM074718.1, from coordinate 96,987,350 downwards.
CACGAAAATATAATCAAAATGTTGTTTTTTTTCAATTTTTTTCCTCTTTTTTTCTATTTTAATCAAATTAAACAATGAGGTATTCATATAATTGTGGTATCAAAAGAAAGCCCTACTTGTGCTTAAAAAAACAGTATATAATTTATGTGGGTGCACAAAAGGAATTAAAGAGAAAATATGGTTGAACAAAGTCAAAAAAGTCAAAATTGCTCCGGTCCTTAAGTCAAACCAAACTCAGATTTTCCCGGTCCTTAAGGGGTTAAACTTTTGCTCAAATGTGTGACACTTAAGCCCGAGACATGAGAATCTTGCCCTTTTGATTCTGGTGAGATTCTCGTGTCACCATTTTCATGCATGCGACATGTTTATTGCTCCATTTAGTTTGTTGGCCAATAGTGCCCAAGATTTTCATAGTAGACCCTTGTGGCACTGGAAAGGTTAACTATCAAGTAACAGAGCAGGGGTTTGCACTTTCGGGGTTGCATTTTTTTTTATAATGTACATGTAGCATAATTCTCTGGGGTAACAAACCTTGCTCAGAGATGATATATCACTAGGGAGATTGCAAATAAATCCAATCCATTGTATTCTTATAAAGTGTGAGTTAACCCTTTGAGTGCCACAGTCTTGCACTCAAAGGATTATTGATCCTGACACCAAACAAACAGGGCAATGTTTTGACGTGTTCTGGGCATCAGCATGAAGGTAAGAAAGGTTTGGAATGGGCCAAAACATAAACAATTTAGTTTGGGATTGGGAATAATAAAACTACTCCTTCTAACGTGCTAAACATTGTATGTGCGAGGAGCTGCATGCTGTATTGAAAATGGTTACATATACCCACCAGGGACACACCTGTCTACTAAATACAACACCGATTGGATGGCTGTTGCCAAGCTCTGCCTTGTAAGATTTTATATAAGATCTTACCCAATGTGTAAATCATTACTGGAGAGCCCCAGCGCAAACATTTTTTTAGTGGGCCCCTAACACAAATATATTTTTCCAGGGGCAAGTTCGAATAAATATGGCCCTGGGACAAATGAGCCCCCCCTTGGATGCCGGGCCCTGCCACAACTTGAACCCCCTATAGTTACTCTATATTTAATGACATGGCATATCTAGAAACTGTCAGTATTAGTAGTGAGCAGCCATTCTCAGTGCAGGGGGAAAGCTGGTTATAAAACACAGAATCAGGAGGCTGTTGTAATACTGAAGGAGCAGAAAAAAAATTCTGTGAAAAACTATGTCATAGGGCTTTTCCTGTCTAGTAATAGAATGTGTAATGGAAGTAGAGAGTCAGCTGCACTACATTAGGGCAGTGTTCGAAGTATAATGTCCACAGCCAAACCAGAAATCACTCATAACTTGGTATCAATTCACAGTGCAGGTAAAGTAAGTTCCAATCCTTGAAATCACTGAATGAGAGAAAACCGTACAAGAACGTAGAGATACTACGTTCCCGTGTGGTTTTCTCTTCTTTAGTAATACATGGGTACTCCAGCTGTGGGAGTTGTTATAAAGGTTCACCCTGTCAGGAAGTGATAAAGCAGTTTCAAATTCTATGCAGAACTGTTGTCAATGACTCACCTCTCCCGGGAGCAGATGCCGCAAAAAAAAAAAAAAAGTCCCGTGGTCTTCAAGTGACAGCCACATGTGTGATCAGCCTTCCTTAAGGGGTTAATGTACAAACCAAAACACAAAAAATAACCATTTAAACCAGGGGTGTCCAAGTTCAGTGCTCAAGAGCCACCGACAAACCAAAGTGTAAGGATTTCACTGTTGAGGCACAGGAAGGCCAACCAAAATGTATGAGCTACTGCTTAACTCTTAATCAGGGAAACCCTTAACCCCATGAGTGCCAGAGAGGTTTGCAGTACATTTGCAGACACTTCTTGCACTCATAGGATTAAATTCTGGCCTGTTGGTGGCCTTAGATGATCGAACTTGGACACTCCAGTTATAACTTCTCAGACCAGTGGGACTACCCTTTTTCTGTCAGTAGTAAATACCCTAATACGTTTTTTCCTGCTCTTTTATCAATTGGTGTAATTATGGGACAAAGCAACTGAATTATTATAGGGGCAAATAAACATCTTGAGTTATTTAAAAAGTACTTTTAACACCTTGAATGCTAGAGATGTCTCCATCGCATTGGGAAACTATACATTGGAGACCTCTCTAGTAAAATATTAAAGTGGAATGGTCACCTTAAAACAACTTAAGCAATTTTAAAACATCTTGCAACAGTAAGCCCCCAATTCTACTTATTATAACTATATAGAAAGTAAAAAAATGCCATAATGCTGTGTAACACAGGAGAAACCTGCCTTCATTGTTGGGGAAACAGCCTTTCTCCCTCCGACTTATTGTCAAAATGGTTTCTGCACAAAACCCCAGTGTAGTTAAAGGGATAGTAATACTTCGTTTTATCTTTATTTTATTTTGTAGGCGTTAAAAAAACATGAAGAACGATATGTCTTATCTCTCAAACCTTTATAGTTTGAGAGGTATCCACAAGCAAAGTTTCCCCTCCCGCCCCTTTTACCTAGTGTAAGCCATTTCTTCTCAGATGTGGAATGCAGTCCATAGACCAGACTGATAACAGAAGGGGACAATCCTCTTCCTATGAGAACAATGAAAGCCCTGCCCCTCTTGACAAGTTTTTCAGGTTTTTCCCTTATCTTATGGTTTAAGAGATATTCACAAGCAAAGTTTCCCCTGCCCGCCCCTTTTACCTAGTGTAAGCCATCTCTTCACAGATGTGAACCTGGTTGTAAGACCAGACAGATAACAGCAGGGGACAATCTTCTTTATATGAAAACAATGAAAACCCTGCCCCCCTTGACAAGCTTTTCAGGTTTTTCCCTTATCTCAATTGAAGATTGTCCCTCTCTGCAATCTACCTGGGTACCTTCCTTCTGCTCTGGCTGAGCAGTGTCACATCAGTAAAAGGGGCAGGAGGGGGATACTTTGTCATTGAATTACTCTTGAACTGCAACTCTGACAGAATTGAAATAACACTCTCCAAAGTCCAAATACTATGATGATTAATTGGAGCTGCTTTTATTATGAAACATTACTATCCCTTTAACACTTTGATTTCCAAATGCTTGGAGTGGCAGTGGGGTTTGTACACACCTAGCACTCAAATAATTTAACCTGGTTTGAGATGGTATGTCTTGAGGAAGGGCACAAGGGAAAAATTCATTCAGAGGTATATGTGCCAACCACATTGGAGTCACAGGCTTGGCCAAGTGTACCTGCATGGCAAAGCATGTGACTCCAATGTGCCTACAATGGGCCCTCCCCCCTGGTTTTATTATTCTATATGGTCGAAGCCCCTGGCACTGAGAGTTCAGCCATCTTGCAGAAAGCCTTTGCAGTGGTGTGAAAATGTTGCAATAGAAGGACAAATTTACAATTTTTACAACTGAACATTCAGTTTTTGTATGGAAACAGAGCAATGTTCTTGATGCATCTTTAGCATCTATTGTGGAAATTATTGGTAAAAATCAACTCGTTTGTAATTATATGTTTTCTAGTATATGTAGGTGCATATTTTGTAACCACGTGGCTGCTTGCGAAGTCTTCAACTCATTGCAAAGCATCTGGGGGGATGAATTTTAGACTTATTTGCCAAGCCAAATTTTAGTCTTGCTTTACACACAGGAAAGCATCTGAATTAGTATTTGCATCTTAACCCTTTCAGTGCCAGATGGGTACATGACTCATTAACCATGCATCTCCATTCAGGTTAACCCTATCTCTCTCGCTTCCTTGCTCTCTTTCTCTCTCCCTTTCTCCCTTGCTTTCTTTCTCGCTCTCTTGCTCATGCTCGCTTGATCGTGTTCTCTCCCTTGCTCTTTCTCATTGCGTTGCTCGCTCTTGCTTTCTTTCTCACTTTTTCTTGTGCTCTTGCTCTTTCTCTCTCTCTCTCTCTCTCTGTCTGTCTGTCTGTCTGTCTGTCTTTCTCTCTCTCTTTTGGGAGTCATGTACATGGAGGCAGACATGACAGCAGGAGACCACAGGATCTTAAATACTGCCCACTTCACAGGCCCCAGTGCACACAGTAATATGAACTCTAAGCATTAAATGGTGTGCATTGCATTGCTTCACAGTATCTTGCACACCTTTTTGGTCTTTAACAGGACGATCTGGTGGTGGGCAGCCCTAGAGGACCACGGCACTTTTTTTTTTTTTTTTCTGCAACGAATTCTGTGATAGGAGATCACCATACTGCCTCGCTGCAATCCGAGAATTCCATGACGTGCTAGGACTGTCACCGATCTTTAACGTCGAAGTGGCATGACTGTCCTGGCAAGTCAAATGCCAATAAGGGGTTAAAGATTTCAGTAGCCTCATGCACTCTGAAATACTGCCAGCACAAGGGCAAAATTCATAGCGGCCATTAGGATTTTCTGGCATTGTATTATTAACAGTTGATACTTCTCCTTTAACAGATAACATGATAAGATTATTATAATGTTATCCCAATTTCTTTCTCAATAGAGTGCATTTTAAAATCTAAAATAATTCCTTTTTCTTTGTAGCCGGAGCAGATCGTTGACTTCTCATGGTGCCAAGCCTTCTCAGGCTTCCCGATACTAAGTTAGATGCACTGAACTCCCGGTTATCGGCAAGACCCGTTTCTGATAATGTAAGTAGAAAGCTTCTGTGTCTGCAAATTGGTGTAATGCTCTTGTTTGACAATTTGAAACAATAACTTGATAACACGGGCATGTGCCAACCGTTACAAGAAACATTTGCATGTCCAGCAGAATAATTACTCTTTATCCTTCCAAGCGTATAGTGAAGTTATATATTAACAGAAAGCTGTTAGAATCCTACCCCAGAAGATCATATTCTATCCAGTTTCCCTTCTGCCACCAGAAGAATAACTTATGTATGTAAGTGAATCCCTTATGATTTGAATTATTTCATGAATCCACCTCTACCTTAGCATTGTACTTGTATCTGTGTGTGTGTGTGTGTTTTAATAAAGGATGATGGGGATTGTTTCTTATGTAAAGTAGTGGAGGTTTGTTTTTACAGTTTAAAAGATCATCTTCTGTAAATAATGAAATCTTCACAGGATAAGACAGGGTGCTGTAGCATTTTGTGTTGTGGGTTCATTTTTATGAAGACCTCCCCCCCCCCTTTGTATATTAACCCTTTGAGTGCCAGAGGGGTACACAACGCTCCGGTCTTATAGCAGTCTGTTTCAGACTCCCCTAGTGCTCACATTGGTCCCACAGGATCTCTGTAGTCACAAAACCCATGACGTGCCAGGACTGTCACCGGTCCACAAGGCACGGACGATGATGTCAGGACCTTCACTGGTCACTAAGGGGTTAAAGTGATGCTAATGCCTACTTAAAAATTAAGAGACTGTGCTATATTTCAGTCTTTAGTTTTCTGTAGTTAAAAAGTTATGCACAGATAAAGATCCCCAGCCCGCCCTTTACTAACCTCCTCCCTCTGGATCTGTAATCGTGTTGTGCGACTTGACGGCTGCAGCGAGGGGCAAACTTCAGTCAGTAAGTATAAGGGAAATCCTGCCCCCTTTGATGAAGGAGGACAGGATTTCTCTTTGCTTACTGAAGTTTGTCCTTCGCTGCAGCCTTCCTGACCAGACTGCAGATTCAGCAGTGACGTGGAAGAAAGGGGAGGATGGGGGATTATTATCTGTGCATAACTTTTAAACTACAGAAAACTGAAGACTTAGTTTTTATATAAATAAGACTCAACGCAATACTTTTAAGCAGGCATTACTAACCCTTTAGGGACCAGAGGGGTGTGCAACATGTTTCTCAAAGCCACACATACCCCTCTGTTGCTTGAATGGATAACAATGAAAAGCATACTCTGTTTTGCTCGCGCCAACACCCACAAGGCCTCTGGCCTTCCAATTTGCATCTGTAATTATTTTTAAGATGTTTATCAATGGTTCTGTTTGATTTTTCTAATATCTTTTTTTCATTGTTTTCACTTTTGTCATGTTTTAAATATTTTTCCTCTGTGTCCATTCGATGGCAATGACTGTGGGTATTGACTCCGCCTCCCAGCTGGTAGGACCAATAACTTTAAAAACTTCTGCTCCTCCTCACTTGCTCAGTTATTTTTGGTCCTACCAAGCTGGAGGACGGAGGCTTAGAGCCTCACAACTCCACATCGGATAGTTTTATTTTAAGAGAATTTGTTATTAGCTAGCATATTCTAAGACTCATTCCGTTACTAGAATGCCTTAATTTGTTATTTTATGCCATGTAAATTGCCTTCAATGCGGTTTACATTAAAAACCAATGTGATTACATACCCTTGTTCCTAAACGGGGTCTCATGGATCCGTTTGTGCCTCCAAAATCCTCCTCAACACACGAAGCGGAGCTGCCTGAGGCCAAGGCTTACCTACACTGGGTTCCCATGCTTTCTCCATGGTCTGCCGGCAAACACGGGTGCTTAGCGATGACGTGCCTAAATCCACAGGAAACCGGAAGTTCGGCGGATGTGCGTTCCAGCTCTGAGACGCAGCACGGATGAGGCATAGGACTGGCGTCCTTTAATGAACACACTGTGGAGGATACAGGTTGTATTTAAGTGCTCTGAGGATTAATATCTATCCTTGTTACTTCATTCAGCTGTTCACTACGTGTGCTTAAATATTGCCAGTAAGGAATGCTAGCTGAATAGTTATATACATACGTGTTTTTATTTGCACAGTTGGCTTGCTAGCATTGTCTGTTTCCAGCCTATATCTAGCTACACCTCAGATGTCTTCCTCTAAAGAAACAAAAAGGTATAAGCTGAAGCAACCAGCTGAGACACCTAAGGAGGATAAGTCTGTAAACACAAAACAATGTGCTGATTGTGACACTAAGTTGCCAGCCTCAGCAAAACTCTGCATTGACTGCCTGAGGAAGATTTCTCCCTCTGATGTTCAATCCCAGTTTACTGACTTTCTGGGATGGATGAAGTCCTGAATGCAAGAATCTTTCCGGTCCATGTAGGAATCCTCCAGGAAATGCCACAGACCTCTGGATCCTGAGGAAGGTTCTTCACATATGTCTGAAGAAGTGTATGAAGCCAGTGTGTTGGAAGTAGAATCTGGTCCTTCACCTCTGAGGAAGGTGAGATCCCTGAAGAAACCGGCTCCTTCGGTCTTGATAAAGTAGATGGTCTTGTTAAGGCCATGAAAAAAATCTTTGGGTCTGACAGAAACTCAAAAAGATTTAAACATAATGGATGCTGCATTTATCGGATACGAAAAAGAAACTCCGACATTTCCAGTACACACTTCAATTCATGAAATAAGTAAGGAATGGAAGATTGGAGACAAGCGTTCTCAAACATTTCGAAGCATGCAGCGAATGTATCCATTCACAGACGATGATACCAGTACTTGGGTTAATCCCCCAAAGGTGGATGCTGCAGTAACCCAAATATCACGAAGAACCACTTTATTGTTAGAAGACTGCACCACTCTAAGGGATGTTATGGACAAACGGGCAGATGCTGCACTCAAAAGACAGTTTACTAACATTGGGTAGAATATGAAAACAGCGACGGCCATGGCTTGCATGTTTAGAACTCTTAGAATTTGGTTGTCAGAATTTGAGGAGAAACTAGACTCCTCAGTCTCCAGATCACGCCTATTAAAAGATGCCTCATTAGATAATATCCAAGGCCTAGCAAGATCCTCAGCTCTCTCAATTACAGCGAGACATGCCCTATGGATACAATCTTGGGAGGCTGATGCCACTTCCAAGAATAAATTGATTTCCCTTCCTTTCTCCGGATTTAAACTGTTCGTCAATCAGCTGGAAGACATAATTAGTCAATCATCAGGTGGGAAAAGTCCCTTTCTTCAGCAACAACGTAGGGACTGTTCATCGCTCACTAGGGTTACATCCTTTCGGGAGGCAAAACGTTACAGGCCGGGAAGAGCCTATGACCAGAGGCAGCAGGGATCTATGCAAGGTGCCAGATCTGGGAATTGGAAAGACTTCCAGAAGAAGTCTAGATTGTAACCCAATCCTCAGTGATGCATAGGGGATCCCATCTCCCTCCAGTCGGGGGTAGGCTGAAGTTGTTCAGGGAGACCTGGAACCTGCTGGACACAGACAGATGGATCCAGCAGATTCTGGAATGGGATATACCCTAGAGTTCAAAACTGTCCCGCTCATCAACAAATGCTGAACATCCGATATCAGGAATCCGCAGATGGCGGCAAAGATAAAACAGGCTCTTCGGGATATTCGTCAAAACAAAGTTATCTAGAGGGTTCCGGAGAATCAGAAATTTCATGGATACTGATCCGTAATTTTCTCGGTTCCAAAGCCTTCAACAAAGCTGCGCATGATCTTGGACTTAAAGGAGATCAGCTCTTTCTGAAAATTCAAGATGGAGACCATCCAGTCTGCTATCAAGATGGTACAACCAGGAGCATTCATGTCCAGAATGCCTATAACCACCTACCTGTTTATCCCGCACACAGACTGTTCCTCAGATTTCACATATTTCAGCATCATTATCAGTATTGAGTTCTACCGTTCGGTCTCGCCTCAGCTCCACGTGTATTCCCGAAGTTCCTAATGGTAGGGATGTCCATGTTTCGTCAACAAGGCATTACAGTTCTACCATATCTGGACAACATACGGATAGTGGGAGACATAGAGAAAAGAGCAAGACACAGCACAGATACATGCCTGAATCTTCTGCAGCGATTAGGTTGGTTAGTCAACTACAACAAGAGCCAACTGCAACCATCTCGAACATTGATCTTCCTGGGACTCCAGTTATACACTGTGCAAGAAGTCACAACACTCTCCCAGGCAAGAAGAGAGCGAATACTGGTAAGTGTGTAAACATTTCTGAAATATCAAAGACGTTCAGTTGTAACAATTGATGCAGGCGATGAGAGCATGAATTGGGATTTAGGTTATATCTTGAGTCTCAGAGATTCAGACATTTGACTAGGGTTTGGATGTATGCAATGAAAATGTCAGATTAAAAGATATCTCCAAGGCAGTGAGCTTGGGAGGTGTTCAAAAGAAAAGTAGTGTAATTCTGGGTCAGAAGAATAATTGGGGACAAATGCAGATTCCCAATATTCCCATTGTACTATGAGGAGGAAAATAAACATTCCCCAAATTCCCATTGCAGCATCAGGGATAAGTACAATTCCTATTCATTTTAAAAGGGGCTTTAATGTTCTTGAACGTTAGAGACACTTCTAATGCATTGTGAAGTAATGTGTGTTAATTCTCATAATATATAACATTAATGTAATGATCATTTCACTTTGTGACTGGACTTGTATCACTCACTGAATCCTCCTATTTCCTGATTATTCTTTCTGTTTTGTGTATAACCAGTGATGGTTCCATTTACTAAAAAGATATATATCTTAGACACTGCTTCATTTGTTTTTATGGAAGGTTCCAATCATTTTTATTCCAATAAATAGAAACTGAATTTCAATAGTCTATTAACCAAAATACAGCTTTCTTGTATTTGGTGGAAGAGCAAGAGTCATAGACTGCGGCTTTCTATAGTAGGTGATTGGAATATCACCACCTGGTGACCAAGTTTAAAGGAAAAAATTTTAGATATGATAACATGAATAATCTGAATAATAGTGGAAGCACCCTTGTTTTACTTATCGGGAAAATCTCTAATACCAACCCACATATGGGTTAGATAGTTGCCTTTGTGTTGTGGTGCATATGTAATAATACATGTATTGATGGCGGTTGTGGGGATATTTAACTGAGGATCACAGCAGGTGTGTACTGTGCTGCAGTGCTAATGTGTGATCTGACATGCATTGTTTGCAGTTCCTGGTGACAAGTATTTCCTTTTTATTTAACCTCCCTATAGCTTAAAGTGATAGTAATGTTTCACAAAAACAGCATCTCCAATTAATCTTCATAGCAATTGATCCATAGAGAGTGTTATTTTAATACTGTAAGAGTTGTAGTTCAAGAGTAATTGAATGATAAAGTTTCCCCCTCCCGCCCCTTTTACCTAGTGTAAACCCCCTCTCCTCAGATGTGGAATCCAGTCCATAGACCGGACAGCTCACATCAAGAGTAAATATTCTACTGTTAGAACAATGAAAGTCCTTCCCCCCCCTTGACAGGTTTTTCAGCTTTTTCCCTTATCTTAATTGAAGATTGTCCCTCTCTGCAGTCTACCTGGACACTCCCTGCTGCTCTAAACTGAGCAATGTTATATCGGTAAAAGGGGCGGGAACTTTATCATTCAGTTACTCTTGAACTACAACTCTGACAGAATTGAAATAACACTCTCCAAGGCCCAAATACTATGATGATTAATTAGAGCTGCTTTTATTATGAAACATTACTATCCCTTTAAGGCACTATAGAGAATTAACATTTATTTGTATAAAAATACTATACTCTTGAAGTAGCATTCAGGAGGATATGTTTGTTTGCCCCCCCCCCCCTCCTGGCACCACTGAAATATGTTATTAAAGTAATGTATTTTTGGGGGGATGTTGTTCACAAAATAGTGTGTGAAATACATAAGTAAACACTGGACAAAATTAAAGCAAATAAGGCATTTTTCAAGACTTGGATTTTCCCACAACCATTAACCCTTAGGATGGCCAGCTGAACAAATACTAATGTTTTAGTGCAGGCATGTACAAACAGAAGCACTTCCAAGTCCCATCATTCTTAGTCAGCCGGTGACTTTTTGAGGATGATGCATACCTCCCAACATTTCAAATTGCCAAAGTGGGACACTTATGTTTTAGGGGGTGTTGCTGGGGGTGTGTCTTGTGGGTGTGGCATTACTAAGAATTTTTAGGCTATTTCATGACCTATTGACACCTACTTGTGAAACCTAATAAATGATTTAGAACAAGCCCAACATATTTTATTTACACAGACTAATTTATAAATACATATACTGACATTTATACAAACAGTAATGTGAGTTTTAGTGCTGTGGAGCAATGTGATACACTTATATACACACCACACAGTGTGATCTCCTGAAAAGAGGGACATCTGGGTGGGGAAGAGGGACAGAGGGATTTGGGTCTAAAAGAGGGTCTGTCCCTCCTAAAGAGGGACACTTGGGAGGGATGAATGATGGGAAGTGTAGTCCAGCAGCAGATGGGGGGGTCCTCAGATTTCTCACCCCACCCTCCGCAGTCTAGTTCAGTGGTGAATAACCTGTGATTGTCATGCAGTTGTTGAACTACATCTCAGTGCATGATAGAAGTTGTGTGATTTAACAGTTGGACTGCCACCTTTCGTATAGTCCTGCTCTAGAGTGGTCTGGAATGACCTTTTGTTGAATTTTTGTGGTTTGGTTTGTCCCAAAAATGGGGACAGTTCAATTGCTTCACTTCCAGGTCACTTAGGGCTAGCTGTGACAATGTGATGCAGGAATAAGTATCCTGCAGCCATCCAGCAGATTCCACTGGTGGAAGTTAACCCTTTGAGTGCCAGAGGGGTACGAAGCACATTGCAGAGCAATATGTTGCATATCCATCTGGCACTCAAAGGGTTAAAAGAAATTGTACTTCAGAAGTTGCAGGCTGTGCACCTCTGTAATGTACTTGGTATCTCATCTGTTTTATAGACTCCGACCAGGGATACTAGTGGCCTGTAGAAAAAGGTAAAGTTCTGGCTGGGAAAATGTAAATGTCAGCAAGTGATAGCATTGGTTGTTTATTATAGCAATAAAAGTGTAATTATTGTGCTGATAAAATGAGAGATGTTAATTACCCAAATTAATTTACGTGCATGTTGTCTAGCGATGCCATTTTCAATTTAGAATAAATATCTAGCAATGTTCAATGCATCATAAGCACTATAGGGTAAACCTTCCTATAGACAATTACTCTAGTATAGTACTGTGGTGTCTAGTCCTCTATGGCCTAATTCCTCTCCACCTCTGGTACAAATAACCCTGGGGATACATGGCTGCCAAGCAGGGGGTACTTGCAATAGGGAGAATGTGTTCATAATATAGAAGTATCAGTATGATCTCCAGCACCCTTATACAAGCTACAACCGTGGATGTGCTTCCATAATGTGGCTTAAGGTCCGTTCAGCACTACGATACTGCAGGTCCTAGAGATTAGAGCTCATGTAGTGAAGCCTGTTTATTTTATTAAAATTCCATTATCATATTTTACAAAGTATGTTCCTACAGGAGTTTCTATGGGAATAGACTTGGTTAAAAAGCCTGGGGTTGCACTGTGCAGCCCCAAAATGGTGCCTGTCAGTTGTTTGGGGAATCTGAACTCTAAACACACTCCTCACGCACATACACACACTTCTCACACACGCACATACACACACTTCTCACACACGCACATACACACACTCCTCACACACACACATACACACACTCCTCACACACACACATACACACACTCCTCACACACACACACACACACACACACACACACACACACACACACACACACACATATACACATACACACATACACACATACACATATACACATATACACATACACACACACACACACCTCACACTTTTTCTCCTTACACTTATTCAGTGAAATGATTGCTTGGGTTTACATATTCACTATAATTCAGTTGTTGTGCTGGGGTACTTTAAAGAAAAATGTTTACAACTTAAGGGGTACTTCTTACTGAGAAAGCTGAGAAACACTGCTCTACGACAGTAGTGGGCAACAGGCAGCCATGGGGTTGCTTGCAACCCCACTGTGTTCTTTGGTCCAGTAGGCAGAGGAGATCATTTCTCTTTACCACATCACACACCCATTTTTACTCCAAAAAAGCAATGCATCCGCTATCTTGTCTCTGATTGTGCCACCTTTTACACTGTTCCACCTTAGAGGTCTCCCAGCACACTGTGACACAATGAACTGAGAGCTCTCTAGCTTTTTGTCTATCCCTGTGGAGAATACATAACCATAATGTCCCCCCTTTTGTTGGACTTGAGGGCCCCTTATGCAGCCTGTCACTGTTCTCTGCTGAGCTGAGAGATACTACAGTATGCTCTGCTAAAAGTGACATCAAAGAATTAGTATTTGCTTTTGAAAATAAAAAGTGAAGTGATTAACACACTTTGGATCATATTCAGTTTTAGAGCAAACCAACTGCATCACAGGGAGAGGGGGGCAAATGGAAATTTCCCAGATTACCAATGATTTAAAATAGACTTTTACTCCCTTAAGTACCGTAAAGCTGGACCCGGCACTTAACCCCTTAAGGACGGCCGATTGTGCATGCGGGCGTCACTTAAGGACCACGGACCATTTTTTTCCCCGTTGCATCCGGTTAAGGCTTCTCGAATAGTGTGTAGCCACGCGGGGGGAGCCCTGAATTCCATGACGGGCCTGGCATGTCATGGGTCCTTAATGCAGATCTACCCATGACGTGCCAGGACCTTCAAGGGTTGTTAAGGGGTTAAAGGTGAACTTTCACTTCCTGTGTAGTTTGTTTACATTGATTGCCCTACTAGAGGCTAGATGTAATGTGTAAGTTTTTTATTTTGCTTAACAATATTGTTAAAATTCAGTTTCATTGCCGGCAAAAGCTGTCCTGCATGGCTTGTAACTACCTCCCCCCTGTGTTTTAAATCCCTCCCACGTGAGTTGAGAACCAACGATGAAGCTTACTTGGCGTGTCAGCGCTGGCAATCAAATACCACGTCATAAACATGGCAGCGCTCATCTAGATTTTCAACCAGGAAATTGTTGTTCTTTTTGCGCTGGTCCTTCTAACCTATGGTCCCCTCCCTCTATCCAGTCTCCTCCGATGACAGAGGCTTCTGTCTGTAAGCTGGAATGATCTCAATGGCAGAGATCGATATCTAGCCAATGAGAGCGCTCCAGCTTACAGACATCCGTCATCGGAGGAGGCTGGATAGAGGGCATAGGCAGAGTTATAGACTGCGGGTACCGAGCTGTACCCGTAGTCTATCCAGAAGTAGGGTCTTTATTCCTTCTATTTTGCACAAATAACGTTTTAAAATACGAAAATTACTGCAATATTCAATGTAATCTCTATATAAACTAACATTTTAAGAGCAACTTATATAGGGTTGATAGATCCCATTTAAGGTATAGAGGAATGAACTCATTACAAATCAATGCTTTTCATACCCCACTGCTCCTTAAAAGGTTAAAGGAATAGTAATACTTTGTTTTATCTTTATTTTATTTTGTAGGCATTAAAAAACCATGAAGAACGATATAAGTCTTATCTCTCAAACCTTCATGGTTTGAGAGATATTCACAAGCAAAGTTTCCCCTCCCGCCCCTTTTGCCTAGTGTAAGCCATATCTTTCACATGTGGAATGCAGTCCATAGACCAGACAGATAACAGCAGGGGACAATCTTCTTCCTATCAGAACAATGAAATCCCTTCCCCCCTTGACAAGTTTTACAGGTTTATCCGGATCTTAATCGAAGATTGTCCCTCTGTGCAGTCTACCTGGACACCTCCCTTCTGCTCTGGCTGAGCATTGTTACATCCGTAAAAGGGGCGGGAGGGAATACTTTGTCATTCAACTACTCTTGAACTACAGCGCTGACAGAATTGAAAAGAACACTCTCCAAAGTCCAAATACTATGATGATTAATTAGAGCTGATTTTATTATGAAACATTACTATCCCTTTAATGTGTTTATAGCGGCAGTTGCTGTTGCTGATCGTCAAGACTCATAGAAATAATATTGTGCTGCAGCAGCTGTCACTTCAAGATAACCACTTATTCATCAATCAGCGTTTCTGCATACCATATTTTCACCTTCATCAGAGTATTAACTTCTGTGGTTGATCTTTTAAAAGAACTAATTCATTTTAATAGCCCACCATATTTTATATAGGTTAAATGATTTTCATTCGTCAGGTCCATTCTTCACCATCTAGGAAAGATTTTTCATATTTCCACAATTATTTTTTGTTTCTTCAATTTATTTATTTTTTTCCTAGCCCTTGACAAAGTAGAGAAAAACCTAAAATGAGACTTGTGTAAATGGCCTGTTGCAGGCAGTGAATTGTCATTCTGAAGCAGCTCTTTGGAAATGATAAGACTTATCTTCTCAAACAGACTATTGCTCCTCCCTGCTGGCTGTGTAATGTCGGCTGCGATGTTAAGGGTGGGCAACATGTGGCTGTCCAGCTGTGAGTCTACAATTTGCAACTTTTTTTAATGCCTTCAGCTGTTTTTGGGCTACAGTTCCGATAATCCTCAACCAGCATTTGGTTGAGGATGATGGGAGTTGTAGTCCAACAATCGAAAGATATTAATATGTTGTCAACCCCTGTTCAGCTTAACCCTTTGAGTGTCAAAGGAGTACCCCTCTGGCACTCAAAGGGTTAATGCAGTGGTTCTCAAACTGTGCTCCATGATATCCCAATTTTAAAACTGGTAATGGCAGACAACTGGAGACCTTTCTGATATTCAAGGGGTTAAAATCCCGATATTGGGAATTTTTTTTGTCCCATTTGGTAAAGATGGTTTGTCTCCAGTTTTCTTAGGAATAAGTGGTGTAACACTTACTGAGGCTGATGTACTAAGGCATGCGTCCCTTTTAATAAAATGCATTGGTAACCTTGCTAGCATTGAAGTGGTTAATGCATAATTGTTATGGAGGTATCATTTAATGTCATTTGAAAGTAAAGGGTCTAAACACTGCAAACCATTTGAGAGCCGCTCCTTTAGTGAAACCCGAATCAGTTTGTAATTTCCTAAATCTTCAGCAGTTCTCTTTCCAGTCCCCAGAAGTCGTTAAAAGGAACTTTTTTTTTTTTTTTTTTTTTAACAAGCATATTGCAGTTATTTTACGAGTTTGTTATCAGCGAGCCTTATCAGTTTGCACAGTAAATAGGGCTGAGAATCTACTTGACAACAGCTGGTTGTTGACCTGCTCTTGTCTGGCACCACCCAAGTTCATAATGACATCACCGTGCAGAGCTAGTCCACCTTAATGTTGTTTCAAGGAAGTCTGAGCATACACCTTGCTGTGCCTTGGCTGCTAAACACAGAGCCGCATGTGTGTCAGGCATGTGAACCAACATGGACTTTTTAAAAAAGGTATCAACAGTATCTGGAGAGGTGGTCTTGGACATTGGAAGTACAGTGCGTGAAAGTTCACCTAGGCTCCTGAAGATGAGACGGTTGAGCCTGTTTTCACTGGGAGAAACCATAGACGAGGACCATGTTGTCAATTTTCAGAACACCAGATACCGGAGGCGGCCTCTAGGTATTTGTTTAACACACTGTAATTATTATTTGTCATGTTACAGCTCTTTTGCAATAGCCTTGTCTAGTCTTTATCTATTATCTTTTTATGGGCTTGAATTCTTTATGGATTGAAATTACAGAATAGGCTGTGAGGCTCATGCACTAAGAAAAATGGGTGCAATTCTGGAATAAACAGTCTGCACCACAGGGAACCATTAACTCTTCTCATTGATTTAAATCAGGCTTTTAACCCTTTGACTGCCACAGGGGTACTCTCTGGCACTCAAAGCATTACCCCATTGAATGTCAGAGAGGTCTCCAGCTCATTGAAAATGGCTGTGTTGGAGAGCTGTGCATGATTAGGGCGCTAAATGCCCCATTTTAATAAATAGGAATTTATACGTATTCCCAATAACGCACTTCCTTTGCTTAGTAAAGGACACACTTGAAAACAAGAGAAACCTCAATGTATTCTTCCTGGTAAAACATTACATAATAGATACATAGTAACATAGTAGATAAGGCTGAATAAATTAATAAAATGGTACATCAGCCTCAGAATACAAAACTTTGAGGTTAAATCAACAATAACAAAAATAAACATTTTAATGATACTTTTTATTTTCATATAATTTTTTGTTTGTATGTTGTTTTTTCTTTTGATCAAAAGAAGTGGATGAATTCTGGGACAATTCAGCTGCACAACAGGGAAAATGGGCTTTTAACCCCTTGAATGCCAAAGAGGTCCCCAACACATTGATTTTCAATGAATTTGAGACCTCTCTAGCATTCAAGGGGTGACTGTTTTAGTTGTCCACTTTCATGCATGCAGATTGCCTCAGAATCTCTCCCTTTCTCCTTCGTACATAAGCATCAGTACCTATTACAGTGGTTGCCAACCAGGGTGCCATGGCACTTAAACATTTTGGTTTGTATCGAAAAAAGTGGCACCCCAAGCTGGTGTTGAGTTCATGTTGAAGTGCCATGGCACCCTGGTTGGCAACCACTGTAATAGGTACTGATGCTTATGTATGAAGGAGAAAGGGAGAGATTCTGAGGCAATCTGCATGCATGAAAGTGGACAGCTAAAACAGTCACCCCTTGAATGCTAGAGAGGTCTCAAATTCATTGAAAATCAAAAGTTCCAAATGTATGAAATTTGTTCTGTACACAATACATTCATTTATTAGTCTGACTGTGGAACCTAAGAATATTTTAATCATGGTCTATATGCACCTTTCATTACACCTGTGTTCTAGCAGTGAAATCCCTAAGTCCTGGCCTGTTAGTGGGTCCTGAGGGCAGGAGTTGAGAAACACTGGCTTAGAGGCCTTGTAAGATGCTCGTCTTGACCTTGCAGGTTAGGGGCCTTGAGCTAAAGATTAGTTTGTGTCCATTTATCTGTGTTTTTGTAAGTTGTTTTTTTTTTTTATATATTCTTTCAGTAAAAAAGGCATATATATATATATATATATATATATATATATATATATATATATATATATATATATATATATATATATATAAAAATACATACATACATGCACAGCAAACTGGATTTATTATGCAGTAAACCGTCTGCACCATAGGGGACAAATAAAAATTCCTAAATTTCAATGCACTTGAATAGAGCTTTTTAACCCTTTGAATGCATTGGAGACCTATCATTCAAGGGATTAAAAGCCCAATTTAATTTAACAAGAATTGGTTGGTTTACCTCAGAACAACTCTAGT
This sequence comes from Rhinophrynus dorsalis, assembly GCA_037306005.1. Classification (NCBI taxonomy): domain Eukaryota; kingdom Metazoa; phylum Chordata; class Amphibia; order Anura; family Rhinophrynidae; genus Rhinophrynus; species Rhinophrynus dorsalis. Next base: position 96,969,387 of record CM074718.1, on the reverse strand, counting down.
TTGCTCTCATGTAATTCAGAAAAAACATGTGCAATTCAGTAACGTTTTGGTGCTAATAATTTTGCCATCAAAATACAATGTAAATGGCAATTACGCACGGTTCTTGCATTCCGCCCTATGTTGCTTATAATCGAATTATGGAATTGATATGCATCCAAATTGTATCACGTTAAAGAGGGATCTAACTCCATTTGAATCCTTCTGTGCACCATGTGTCAACCATCCTATATAATAATTTGCTAAGTTGTGTGTAACGCCCGACATGCGTAGTAGACACTGCTGCGCGTGCGGCAGTCATGCGCAGTACAGACTGCCCGCTCCGCGGCTGATACAGAGCTGGGTGCTCCGAAGGAGCATCCAGCTCTGTATTAGCAGCGGCGTGGGCAGTCTCTGCTGCGCGTGACTGCCCCGCGACCGGCTGCCAGAGGCACTGTGGCCCGTGTAACGTGCTGTTTAACTAGTTCTAATTATATTTCACTATATTAGGATCTTCTAAGAACACCCAGGAAATGTCCCATATTCACAAATCTGTGAAAGGGATCACAGACCAACAGTATCATGTAAAGAATGCAAATAAATGTTATACTGTGCTCTGCATCTTCCAAAAATATTTTAATATTTGAAACTAACTACAAATTATCAATAGATGGAATAGAACCCCTGAACAAGGTCATTCTTTTTATCCCTCTTTTAGTGACGGATGCTATAGATGTAATCCGGAATTAGGTGGTTTACTGCAAATTTGGTGGTCTCGCCATATTGCTGAATATCCACCATCCCATGCCTTTTAAAGTGATAGACTGTCCTCTATTCTTTATATAAATTTAATTTATGCTGCCAGACTACTCATCCCTCTTTCTGAAACCAAACAAAATCTCCTTCATTAATTGAATGGAAACTCAAAACCAGCTACATTATGTCTATGGAACGTCTCACTTTGGCTAAATCACCTCAGAGAGATCCTTTTGATGTCATTTAGAAACTTTGGATGACTTGTATTGCCTCGCGTTGAGTACAGATATTTTTCCCATCCGTAAAATAACACCCGCGAGTTCATATTTGTTGTTACAGGGATCTCTCTGTAGTTTAAGGTTTGAGTTTTGTATGCCCCGTGTGACCCCGGTATCCATACTTCTCCCCCCACCTTTTTTCATTTGCATTACTCTGTTGTAATTTTGGTTTTGGAAAACTTCATAGAAGTCCATTTTATCTTAATGGGAATTTAATGAAATTTCATTTCGGCACTAAAGTGCAGTACGTTTGTTCCAAAATGGCTTCTCTTTGGCTTCATGATTAAGGCCATGTTTGTTTTTAGTGACAATTATTTTTATTGTAATTACTTTTGTTTACAGTGACAATTATTTTGTGAATAATTGCCGAATGTTTCTGTGGAATATAGAGCCCTGCTTTAAAGGGACATGGTAAACGCCTGTTGTACAATACAGTTGCGTGCCAGGTAGTGAATACGCACTGGTCTAATGCTTGTTTCATGTTAGCCAAGTGAGGAAAAATACACCTTTTGTAAGCTCATCAATCACTTGTACTTAAACAGGACTTTGGGAGGGATCTGTTTGCTTTTAGGTGGCTCGAGATTAAAGCCGTACACATTTTACACCCTTGATTACCAGATTATCTGTATAAAATGGCAAATAGCTTGAAATGAAATTACGTAGTTCCCTTTCTGCTAAGATTTTAACTCTTTGGATGCCAGAAAAGAATACAACATATTGAGAAGCAATGTGTTGAAGGCCACTTGAGCATACAAGAGGTTAATGCATGGGTAGTCAGTTGCTGGATATGTAATTGACTACCCCTGAGTTAACCCTTTGAGTGCCAGAGAGGTATCCAATGCATTGCATTACAATGCATTGGATACCTCTCTGACACTCAGAGGGTTAATGGATTGTTGTAAACAAGTGGGCATGCCTCCCTGAGACAGGTTTGTTTTACAGGAAATTATAATCCACATATAAGTTGTAATAACAGTTTTTCTGTAAAATTGTTTTAAATGCCAGAGAGGTATCCAACACATAATAATGCAATACATTGACTAACTCTCTGGCACTCAAAGGGTTAACCTTTGTTTTATTGGCACTTTATTCTAACTCAAAGCTCAGTATGTTTATTAGCTGTGTTCAAGGATAAATTGATCTCTTGTTGTTCCATTAGAAATACCCTCCGTGTATGTGGGTTCTGCCTAGATTCACTCATAGCACCATGTGTGGTAATACACCTCTACATGTGCTACCAACAAAAGGTACAAATCTCAAAAACTATTTATAGTACCAACGAACCCCTGGCATATAGGCCGTTTTTAATTATCTTAGTAAAATGTGATGATGATTCTTTAAAGCGAAACTGCTACGTTGGGTAAAGTCGCCCTGCAATGTTTAGGCAGGTGGTGACTAGCTTAATAAGTTATATTACCGCTCAAAAGTAGCCGCTTGTAAAGTAATCCTTAAGTTTCCGAGACCGGAAGCCAGGTATCAGAACAGACATATTGTCTGCACGTCTGCTCTGTCAGTCCTGGTCTCCCCTCAGAAGTATTGCACTGGCCCGAACGGTACCGGAAGGCACTGATGACGCAGGTGAGCAGACTTCACTAACCTGGCCGTCAGTCTCAGAAGATTAATGATTACTTTACAATTGGCTACTTTTTAGACATAATGTAACTATTAATAAGCTAGTCGCCACCTGCCTAAATATTGCAGGGTGACTTTACCCAACGTGGTAGTTCCACTTTAAGGGAAGTAGTATTACTGAAAAATGTGTATTTTTTTTATTCTCTTAGTTAACAGTCAGTGTGTTTGAGAAGAGTCACATAATAACCATTTTCTGGCTTTGCTTCCAATTTGTTGTGATTCAGCAGCCATTAAATTAAACAAAAACATGCTCATCTCCTGTGTAACATTCTTGTGTGCACTAAACTATCAACTTCAGATTTCATTGAGAGTAAAGGACCTGTAGATTTTGTGTTACCAGTAAAAAGATATTAATAAAATAATTAAAACTGGGTCTTTTGTATATCTGTGTGAGTCGGAACATATGTACCATGGCTGTGAGTTCTTATTGGTCCCATGACAGACTACAAGTAGAGAGAACTGGTAATGATACAGCACATGCCACTGGTACAGGTCTGCACTGAATTACTAGAATCACTTACTGCATTGGGGCTGTTTTGTAGAACTTTTTAGTGGTATTTTACAGTTGACAGCTGCTTAAAATGAGTAATTCTGATGTTTTCCAGTTTCATTTGTAATAATATTCTTTGAAAAAATACACATTTTTATTAACCCTTTGAGTTACAGAGAGGGTGCTCAGTGTACTGCAGAGCCATGTGTTGGACATTCCTCTGGTACTCTGTGTTAATATTCATATTTCTTTTGGTTTACAATGTTGCTTCTTTTTGTGTGTGGTATTGTTATATTATGGGGAAATATATCAAAGCGAGTCAGCCGCTACTCATAAACTGTTTTCTCTGTTGTCCAATACAGGTTACTGGTAACTTTTGGGTAGGCGATTCGCCCCTTTAAGTAGGCAGAAACAATTCTAGAATGATTGCCTACCTTCCCTCCTTTACTGCAGCTAGCCAACCAGATCCAGAAAGATTTGTTCCTTGGTGAAGACACAGGCAAGAGAACAGTTCTGCTATAGTTTTAGCTAATTTTTTATTTTTCTGTTAGATATGGAATACCACCATTAGGCGGATTATCATGACTGACAATGCACTTAGATGTGGCTAGCTCAGTATCCAGGTGCTTTCTGTGGACCTTAAGCCCTGGGGGAGAAATCTTGGGTACAGGTTCTTTCCTCAGGAGTTGCCCACGGAGGCTTCTTCTTAATACATGGTAGTCTGAAGACAGAAGATCTGCAGGAAAGGTGAGCAACCCTTTGAGTTCTGCAGGTCAACATGTCCCACAGTGCCCCACCACACAGAAGTTTTTTCCTTGGGAGTTCTTATTGCACACTCCTGCACTCATTGGGTCTATCTGTATGTCTGTTGGGTGTTTTGGAGCAGGTTTATGTGGTAACTTAACCCTTGAGCTGCTGGTTTGCATCTTTTGGGGGGGTTATTGTCACTTTCTCTACTGGGCTCTAACTTGTTCGAGGGATGTTTCATGTAAAATTTGAGGGCCTGCTTAACCGCTTAGACGCCATTGCTCCATTCACTCCTATGGGACTGTACAGTTTGGGACATATCTCTGCCTCCGCTCAACGTAGCGACTTCAGAAAGGGCTCATTTTAATTGTCTGACCTTGCCCTATCATCCGGTTAACATTGCAAGTGTGTTGGGGGGCTCAGGGGGGCTTTGGGCACAGTTGGGGTACTTATTCTGGGAAAATTACATTTCCCATGAGTGCTTGCTTCACGCGCTCGTTCTGATTGGCTCCCGCAGCGGCAGCCATTTTGTGCCTTTTTTAGAATGTGTATCCTATGCAGGGCTTGGACTTTCCTTCTCTCCTCTGCAGATTAACCCTTCACCTGCCAGATAAGTGTATTTTAGCGATTTCTGGGGTGAAATTTTAATCTTTCACACTGTAATTGGGTGATTTCATTATATTAAACATTTTTTGACACTGAGAATGTCTAATCCATTGGAGCTTGGGGCCAGGCCTAAGACTAAGTCTCTGTGTCCCCTATTGCGCACTGTTCCTCATGTCATTCAGGGTTACCTAGAGAATTCTCAGATCATTTATGCCCAGCATGTTCTGATGTCCCTGAGTCTCTCCCAGGGACCTCCAGCCATGCAATAGAGCCAGTTTGGGCGCAAGAGTTCAAGACTGCTACCAGAGACCTTCGGTCTACATTACAACTCTTTCCTTCCTAGTTACAGGGGGTCTTTCACTCATGGCAGACCCCTTTTTCAGTCATATATTCCCTGCCAAAATTGCAGGGAGTACCTGACAATGCAGATTCCTCTGATGTGGAACTGTTGGTGGATTCGAATGTTGAGGAATGCTCTGCTGTGGGCTCCTCTCAGTTTTTTGGGGACCCCTTTGAGGCTGATCCTGATCCTGAGCCTTCGGCTGAGGACCTGATCAGGGCTGTCTTGACCACCGAAAACATTCCCCTAGTTCAGGAGTTTCCTTCAGATCCCTCTGATGTTTTCCAGGAGCCTAAAAGGCCCCTTTACTCGTTTTCCACCTAACCCCACTCTTGACCGCCTTGTGTCTTATGAGTGGAGATCTCCGGACAGAAAGCCTTCTGTTTCCAAGACGTTTGCTAAGCTTTTTGGCTGGCTTTACATTTATGGTCGCTACGTTGAGCACTGCCTTCCTGTGTCTTCACATTTTTATATTATGGGTTTAACCCTTTGATTGTCATGTATCCAGAGCAGTGTGTGGCATGGCAGTGCATTGAACATCTTTCTACCATATGGGTATTTTGTGGCACTAAATTCAGCATTTAGGCCTGTGGTGTACAAATCTGATCCCAGATGGTATTAGTGGGTCAGGACATAACAATCCCACTTCTAGAATACCGGCTAGTTAACTCTCTCATTGCTAGGAAGGTGTGAAGATAAACAATACATTGGAGACTGACACAGTGATTCACTCATCTCTGTAATGGCCAGAATGCTCTTGTGCATATGTTCATGAGGTAACCTCTTCAGCCAGACCTGTCTGTCCTTTCTATGGACATGCACCTCTTCAGCCAGACCTGTCTGTCCTTTCTATGGTCATGCAGTGCAGTTTTTCTTTTTTTTTTTTTTTTTTTTTTTTTTTTTTTTTTTTTTTTTTTTTTTTTTTTTTCATACCAAACCAGACAGAGTGCATGGACCTACTTAACTTTTTAAAGACACATGGACACCTACTAACAAAGGTGTTCCTTTTACCTTAACTTAATTAGAACTGCACCCTGGAGCTGTCTAAAACTTTGAGGGGGGGTTTGTGCACCATGTGCAACCTTGCAGCCCCTACTTCACTCTGAAATGAGGCAGCCATAGGTAAGCCCGCTTCTCTCATTTTTGAATGGTGGGGGTACCCCCCTCTCCCTTTCGCTCCAAAAAACAAAACCAGAACAAAAAACAAAGCGCTTCTGGGAACAGTGCTGTGCTGAAGCCAGCCGTATGGATGGGGGAGCTCAAGAGTCCATCAAGGGAGATAGCTGCTGCTTTGGGCACCAGTGCGGGTTTCCATCTGGCACATGGAACCCCACAGAAAGCTTTATGCTGCTTCAGGACAGGACTTCTGTATTTTAAGGTGGGGGGATGGGGGGCAACACATTCGAGATGACATTCAGGACTGATTAAAAATGGTATCTGTTAAACAAAGGCCTAAAGCAAACTTCATACCAGCCGTTAGGGTTTTCTGGCCATAGTAATGTTGTTATTAGGAGGTTTTAGTTCTCCTTCAAGATCTGCCTTCCTTGTGATCTCCTAGGCCAGTGTGAAAACCACAGTTTTACATTATTATGTTGTGTCCTTGAAATGTGTTTGGTTTGTTCCCAAGAGTATTCAGTTGTCTGCAGTAAAGATTGTCTTCTACCTTGAAAAGAGAAAATAAATGATTATAAAGAATGGTGACCAATGTCCCAGTTGAGGAAAAGCTGCAATAGCTAGAGTCTGGATCAGTCTCCTTGTAATACAGAATGGGCATTGGTGGCTCTCCAGCTTACTTTCAACCTATAATGCTGTTGGCTGAGGATGGTAGGAGTTTTATGTAGTCAAACAACTTCTGTAGCTGCACAGTTTTCCACTTCATGCTGCAATGTGTACTTAGGGAGACCTGCTTCAATGCTGGAGAAATACAACTTTACTAGCGTAACAGAATTCTACTGTATTACGATTGCTAATGCTTTATTTATCCTTGTGATGGGTTGGCAACATTTCTAACATTCAAGAGTTTATGCAAGTTGATCTGTGCTTATTTGTTTTGGGGTTGAGGCAGGAATAAACCTTCAGAGCTCTCCGTTTAATACTAGGAAGGTTGAATACTTGAAAATGAGAGCAATCTCAATGTATTCTTCCTGGTAAAACATTTTCTAAATAAAAATTATAAGAAGCTTTGCAGTCTGGCAGGGTTTTCTTTATGGAGTTTTAGGAGCCGTAAGTAAAATTGTGGGAGCCTGGTATCCTTTTTACCTTAGTACAAATGGGTTCCAAACCAAGCAATTCCCAAAGATTGTTTCAAATTTCATGAAAAAACAAAAATAAACCAAAAAACAAAACAAAAGCCAATCCCACACAAGACCTCTGATCTTTTCTGACACCTTAGTAATAGAGGGTCTTGTGATTACAGATCACAGCAATAGCACCTGAGGATCTTTACCACCTCGGGAATCCCTGTCTGAGCATAAGATGGGTAAATACAACTCACCCACTCGTTGGCCAGGATTTCCATATTTGTTATCGAGTAGGAATATCCATAACATCACTTACAATAGTAGCTACTTTTTATTTGAATCCATGTGTCTGCAGTGTGGAAACACATTATATATTTGCATGCTGGAAAGGTTTTGTCTCTTTCCATGAAAGATTAATACAATTTCCTTATATCGTTTTTTAGTTGCCTTAACAGTTTCCCAAGTATTATTCAGCAAGATAAAGGGGTGAGATTCTGGACCAAGCTAACTGCACCATAGGGGGAAGTAAGCTAATTATTGGAGGGCCCTGGCGCTCTTTCTTTTTTTCTTTCTTCTCCCAACCGGTGTAGAACCTGTGGTAACTGGGGTCACCTTTTGGATGCTGAGCTGCTGCACCATGTATAGTTACACCCTATATCTTTACATTATACAGCATGCACAGATAACATTTTATGTTTAACAGTTATACGTAGAGCAGGGATTTAAGGACCGATGCATATGTGGCCAGCACTTAAAGACCACAGAGCTTTTTTTTTTATTTTTTTTTATTAACTATCCTATTCAGGACTCCCCAAATGACATGCAGTCTTGTGGGGAGCCCTGAAATCCATGACGTACATGTATGGCATGGGTCCTTTAGGCACTTTGACCCACGACATATACATGTACATCCTTGGACCTTAACCCTTTGAGTGCCAAGTGGGTACATTGTACGAGTTTGGACAGCTGTACCCGCTGTGCCAAGCTCGTACGATGTACCCACTAAAATGCGGTCACTGCATGAGTCGGTATAACCGGCATGCAGTGGCCGCATTTAAAAAAAAAAAAAAGCTGGGCAATCGTGGGGGGACATGAGGATCACTCCTCATGTCCCCCCTGTTATTGATCTCCCAGCCGATCGCGCTGGGAGATCAATAAAAGAAGAGGAGAAGCGCAGCTGAAGCGCAGCTTCTCCTCTTCCTTCTCTCCTACCCGAACTTCCGGGTAGGAGTGGGCGGGACCGGGGGAAGCCTCCCAACGTCATCAGTGACATGTCACTGATGACGTTGGGGAAGTTTCCCCGGTCCCATTCACTCCTACCGGTGGTAGGAGTGAAAGGCAGGAGAGCTTCTGCTCTCCTGCAGTCGCCAAATTGGTCTCCCAGCCTATCGGCTGGGAGATCAATTACTTGGGGGACACCAGGAGGGGTCCTGATGTCCCCCACGAGGTCTGAATATATTAAAAAAAAAAAATAAAATAAAAAAAAAACAAAACTAACCCTGTGAGTGCCGCAGTGGTCCCCAGCACATTGCTTTGCAATGTGCTGGAGACCCTTGTAGCACTCACAGGGTCATTTTTTTGGTTTTTTTTTTTGTTTTTTTTTTAAAGACCTCATTGGGGGGATCAGGGGGAATCCTGATGCCCCTCAATGAGGTCTATTATTAAAAAAAAAAAAAAAAAAAAAAATTTAACCGTGTGTGTGCCACAGGGGGGGTCCAATGCACCCCCCCCTCCTGTGGCACACACAGGGCTTCTATCATTACTTTGTTACTAGAGATTGTTGGGGGGCCATCAGGATTGGTCCTGATGGCCCCCCAACAAGCTCTGATTACAAAGTATTAATAATAAAAAAATTAACCCTCTGAGTGCCAGAAGGGTCCAATGCATTGCTTTGCAATGCCCTGGAGACCCATGTGGCACTCACAGGGACATTTATTTTGATTCCTTTTATTTATTTTTTTTAAGACCTCATTGGGGGAATCAGAGGGGTCCTGATACCCACCAATGAGGTCCATAATAAAAAAAAATGTAAAGAAAAAAAAATTAACCCTGTGTGTGTGCCACAAGGGGGGCCAATGCAGCCCCCCTTCTGCGGCACACACAGGGCATTTATCATTACTTCGTTATCAGAGATTGTTGGGGGGCCATCATGATTGGTCCTGATGGCCCCCCAACAAGCTCTGATTACCAAGTAATGATAAAAAAAAAAAATTAACCCTCTGAGTGCCACAAGGATCCAGTGCATTGCTTTGCAATGCCCTGGAGACCCATGTGGCACTCACAGGGACATTTATTTTGATTCCTTTTATTTTATTTTTTTTCAAGACCTCATTGGGGGGAATCAGAGGGGTCCTGATACCCACCAATGAGGTCCATAATAAAAAAAATGTAAAGAAAAAAAAATTAACCCTGTGTGTGCCACAAGGGGGGCCAATGCAGCCCCCTTCTGCGGCACACACAGGGCATTTATCATTACTTCGTTATCAGAGATTGTTGGGGGGCCATCATGATTGGTCCTGATGGCCCCCCAACAAGCTCTGATTACCAAGTAATGATAAAAAAAAAAAATTAACCCTCTGAGTGCCACAAGGATCCAGTGCATTGCTTTGCAATGCGCTGCAGACCCCTGTGGCACTCACAGGGTCACTCTGTTTGTGGACATATATATATTTTTTTACTAAGACCTCATTGGGGAGGGATCAGGGGGTCCTGATGCCCCTCAATGAGGTATATAATAAAAAAAAATTAAATCAAAAATTAACCATGTGTGTGCCACTGGGAGGGGGGGTTCAATGCAGACCCCCTTCCTGTGGTACACACAGGGCTTTTTATCATTACTTTGTGATCAGAGCTTGTTTGGTGGCCATCTGAATACAAAGTAACGATAAAAAAAAATTAACCCTTTGTGTGCTGGACACCCCTGTGGCACATAAAGGATTTTTTCCCCCTTTATTTTTTATTTAGACCTCATTGTATGGGTTCTGATGCCCCCAACGAGGTCTACACAAAAATATTGGGGGAAAAAGCCCCAAAAAATGCACGTGCAACAGGAAGGGGGTCCAACGCAGTGCTTTGTATGAGGGGACATACAGTGCACAATGGTAGTCAGAGATCTCCCATACACACTATCAGACACTGCCCCACCATCACCACCATCCTTGCTCCTCTGCTCATACCCACACACACTGCCTAATCCCTCACCCTCTCACACATTTTGTTAGACTTGTAGTCACAGGTCCGCACATACACCGGCTGACGTCCTAGCTTCTTTCATCTGTTAGCCATAAAATCACACATACACTGTTTGTTTTCCCATTTCTGTTTCACTGGTAGCTACGCTCTTGTAGCGTAAATTGGTATGTGAACCCAGAGCAGTGGGGTACCATTTTTTTTTGGCTGGCAAGAAGTCCTCCTAGGAAATCCCACGCCATTGAACCATTTTAGTATCTTTGAAGTGACTGATGTGTAAAACAAATGTTTGTTTTTCTTTCCTGTAGCACCACATTCTGGAAATAGTTGTTCCAAATAACTTAGGGGTACAAAGGCAAGTGACCCTTTATTAGATGCGGCAGGTTGTCTTCTTTCCAAAATGGTATGGTTTATCTACCTTTTCTTCAATTCTGAAGGTGTTATAGCCATTTTTATACAGGCAAGTCAGGTTTGAGAAAATGTTAGAAACATCAGAGGTTGTAGTAGGTGTAGTTTTCTACTTCTAGCACTCCCTAAGGTAGTTCAACTCATATCAATGGGGTGTCGTTTGACTCCTAAGAGCACTAGCAAACAAATGCAGTTGAAAATTCCATGGTTTTCACAGAGCTCCATACATTTAAAGGGGCAGAAATGTAAAAAAAAGCATTTTTTTTCATTAGCGCCACCTCCTGGAAGCATTTGTGCATACCAGCCTTTGGGTAAGAAGGCAAGTGACCCCTCATTAGATGCGGCAGGTTGTTTTCTTTTCAAAATGGCATTGTTTCTCTACCTTTCCTGCATATCTATTATGGTTATAACCATTTTAGTGCAAGCAGATAATTTAAAAAACAAAAGTGTCAGGTTTACGTTCGTGTTCCTAGCACCCACATATTGTATGTTAACCCACACAAATGGGCTACCATTTTTCTCATGATGGTAGCAAGTACTGAATACAGCAGGAAATGTTATGGTTTTCAAAATTTTAGTATCTTTGAAGTGGTGGAAATGTAAAAAAACCTGTATTTATTCCCATAGCGCCACCTTTTGGAAATATTTGTGCACTTCAGCCCAAGGGGTAGAAAGGCAAGTGACCCCTCATTTGATGCGGGAGAATGTCTACTTTCCAAAATGGTATACCTTTTATACCTTTCCTTCATGTCTCTAACAGTTATGGACATTTTAGTACAAGCAGCCATTTTCGAAGAAGCAAACAGGTAGGTGTAGTTATGTGCTTCTGGCACCCCTAAGGTAGGTCGACTCATTCCAGTGGGGTGTCATTTTTCTCCTAAGAGCACTAGCTAATGAATACAGTTGGAAATACCATGGTTTGCACACATTTCAGTACATTTGAAGGGGCAGAAATGTAAGAAAATGCCTTTTTTTTTTCATTAGCGCCACCTTCTGGAGGCATTTGTGCACTCCAGGCTTGGGGTAACAAGGCAAGTCACCCATCATTAGATGCGGCAGGGTGTCTTCTTTTCAAAATGGTATGGTGTGTGTACCCTTTCTTCACTTCTGTAGTTGTTATAACCATTTGTGTACAGACAAGTAATGTTTGAGAAAATGTTAGAAAAATGTGAAGTTGTAGTGGGTGTCGTTTTGCACTTCTAGCGCCCCCTGAGGTAGTTAAACTCGTACCAATGGGGTGTCATTTTTCTCCTAAGAGCACTAGCTAATGAATACAGTTGGAAATACCATGGTTTGCACATATTTCAGTACATTTGAAGGGGCTGAAATGTAAGAAAATGCCTTTTTTTTTCATTAGCGCCACCTTCTGGAGACATTTGTGCACTCCAGGCTTGGGGTAACAAGGCAAGTCACCCATCATTAGATGCGGCAGGGTGTCTTCTTTTCAAAATGGTATGGTTTGTGTACCCTTTCTTCACTTCTGTAGTTGTTATAACCATTTGTGTACAGACAAGTAATGTTTGACAAAATGTTAGAAAAATTTGAAGTTGTAGTGGGTGTCGTTTTGCACTTCTAGCACCCCCTGAGGTAGGTGAACTCATACCAATGGGGTGTTATTTTTCTCCTAAGAGCACTAGCTAATGAATACAGTTGGAAATGCCATGGTTTTCACACATTTTAGTTCATTTGAAGGGGCAGAAATGTAAGAAAATGCCTTTTTTTTTCATTTATATAGTTATTCCACTGTTTTAGGGTAGTTTTACCACAAAAACCCTAGAATGCGCATATTAGTTTATAAAGTTGAAAATGTCATTTTGCGCTGCTGGTGATTAGGGCTCTACGCTAGCCATGGACGTAGGTAAAACTATACAAATTTGGTATTTTTTTACTCGGGGGACTCGAGGCTTTTTCAAATAATTGAAACTTTTTCAATCAAGGTAAATGTTTTTGATACATAGTATGTGATTTTAGCAAAATGAGTAAATTTTCACTTTTTTTTGTCATTATGACATCATAGCTTTTTGCACGATGTAAAATTCTCTTCATGTAAGGTATCACAAGAAAGCTCAATTCGTTCTGAAAAAAACAATATATAGTTTTCCATATGTAACTAAAAATCCCCAGAGGAAATCAAGCCTAAACGGAAGGATAGCAAAAATATTGAAAAAGTGTCTGGCCTGCAGGGTTCAGAAAATGGCCCGAGCCTCTGGCACTGAAGGGGTTAAGGCATTAAATTATTTAGTAGTATTTGACCCTATGTTTTCTTTTCTCAATCTGGCACTTAAAGAAAGACTTTTGGACACCACTGTCATAGAAATACAGAGGATAACCAAGACACTATCACAATAGTTCACTTGATAGAAGTTCTTGTAACGACCTTGAATAAATAAAGGTTCATATGCCAAAGTCCAGTGCTATCTTGGTTCAAGTGAGTGTACTCTAGTTTATGGCAACTCATTTTTACTTGAAGCTATCTTTATAGATAGCGATCTTACAGGGGTGTGGAAAAATCCCATGAGTCTGGGAGCCAAGGCACCTAAAATTTCATTGCTGGCCCCTAAACTTTTAGATTTTTTTTTTTTTTTTTTTTTTTTTTTTTTGTTTTGTTTTGTTCTGAAACTCCCAGATGGCTCCTAAAATGTCTGACTCCAGACTGGATAGGAGTAGGAGTCCGCACTCCGCAATGGAATTGTAGTGCACGCTCAGGTTGAATTAAACAGCTAGAAGGTGGCACACTGGATAGCACCCTTCAAGCAAAGAGTGAGTTTTGTAGCAGCAAATCTGCATTAGTGAAATCAGTTACATGGCAACATTTCAGATTATTCCTTTTTTTCAAGCCACCACTGTTGATGCTGTCACTAATGCGGATTTAATGCATTAAAACCTTTGCTTGGAGAGTGCCATCCCCATTGTCATCTTATAGTAACACTACAAGCTTAATAGAGTCTTTAGTCTCAATTTCTCATACACTGGTGATGTCAGCGACTCCGATTCCACCCGGTACTGATGCTTTTGAGCATCAGTGGGACATGTAAATGAAGGAAACACTGAAAGAAGAGGAAGATAACTGAGTTAACCCTTTGAGTGCCAGCATGGTATCCAACACATTGCTTTGCAATATAGATAATCCCCTGGTACTTAAAGGGTTAAGAAAATCAGGTAATGGTGAAAATATCAAACCGAAAATTACATTTTTAAGGTATGTAAGGCCACAATGCTGTGTTTATTAAGAAATCTATATATTTTTTCTTAAAGTATGAAGCACTGGCCCTTTAAATAAGTTAATATCCCCTTATCCGTAGGGTAGATTTTTCTTTGTCTCAGTCTGACTGTTGGGAATGCATGGTCATATTTTTGACCAATAAAGTTTTATTTGACAGAATGGTGCAATAGGTGAGTTAGCCATTTCATGTAAATATGCTGAGGCATTTTCATTGAATGACTTTATAATACTGGGTCAGACCTTTATTTTTCAAGTTAATTTCGACTTTTCACCTTCTTGTGATGCCAGTTTTTCTCTGTTTTATCATCTGCAAGGAGTGCTGTTAGACAGTGTTTGCCTTATGGCAATGATTTACTTGTGCTGAAGGAGTTCTAAAGTGAACATCCGAAACAAATATAGCTCATGAGTGCCCAGTATGCGGCCCATGGGCCAAAAAGGCAGCTGCCTGAGACCAAATAATGGCTTGCATGAGATGTTTAACCCTTTAAGTGCCAGAAAGGTATCCAACACAACCTCTTTGGTACTCTGGGGGTTAACAAACTTTTTTTCCCCCATGCCTGGTTAGCTCACACATGTCAACCACCTGCTTTCTGCTACCATTACCAATAGTTCAGTCTCTTAAACACCAGTCTTATTAATTAAACAATGAATAGCGCTAGGCCTATATCTATATACTTCTATATGAATTATCCTGATTAGACTTTTTATGCTGCTTTTGTATTTCTGCTAAAAATACATTTTTGGAGAGCTAACATGCTATATTTCACCATCCTATATAATAATTCGCTAAAACGTGTGTAACGCCACGACATGCACAGTAGACACTGCTGCGCGTGCTGCAGTCATGTGCAGTAGACTGCCCGCTCCACGGCTGATACAGAGCTGGACGCTCCAAAGGAGCGTCCAGCTCTGTATCAGCCGTGGCGCGGGCAGTCTCTACTGCGCATGACTGCCCCGTGACCGGGTGGCAGTGGCACTATGGCCCGTGCAATGGGATGTTTTACTAGTAGTTACAATAAAAGAAAAAGGAAACGAATGCAGCCCTCACGCATGTGGATTTTTGATCATGTTACCCACAACTGCAAAAAGACTTGGACTCCTCTGCTCTAGCTTAAAGGAGCACTACCACGGAAACAAAATGGGGTTGTATATAACTGTATTAAGAAATGAAGCAAATCAACTGCATCCATGGGGACAAATACATATTGTTGTTGAATTAAAGGTGGCATTTAAAACCTTGAATTTTGGAGATTTCTCTAGCATTCATAATGTTAAATGCCCCCTTTAAATCAATGGGAAGTTTGGAAATATGAATGTCTCCTAGTGCAGTTGATTTGCTCAGTAATTGTTTCTCTTGATTTTTCTGCATACAGTCCTAAGCTTGGTATATAGGGTGACCACATTTCCTTTCTTACATTCAGTGACAATGCTGAGATGAGACCAGCAGAGTACTTGTCCTCTGCACTAGTGCAGCTATGCAGGAGGGGTTACTATACATTACTGGACATCAGTGCACACGACCTGCTCTTTCTCTTGCGCATCAGAGTTCTAAACACTAGAGGGAGAGCTGCCCATTGACTGCTGTGAGAAAGTGGAGCCTGCTTTGGGCTACAAGAAAATGTATGTCACACCCAAAGCCTTAGACTAGTTTTACACTACAACAAAATTGCTCTGTTGCTCCTGTTTGATGTCTGTATCAAGACTCAGTTCTTTCTCTACTGTTTAGAGCACTGTCTGTAGGCCATTTTCTTGTAGCCCAGCATAGACATCCCTTTGTCATAGCAGGCAATGGACATGTGGACCAATCTGTAACTGTCACCACACACCAGTTGGGAATCTCTCACTTTTCACTTGTCTTCTATTGAGCAGTTGTTGGCTCTAGAATTGTTCCAATTCCTCTTTGTATGGCCGCCTAACTGGAACTTGCATGGATAAATGATGGTTCAAACCAGCTGCACCATAGGGGACAAATAAAAATGGCAATTGAATTCAATGGGACTCTTAACCTTTTGAATAATACGTGTGCAACACCTTCGTAAGTGATTTGTGGTAGACCTCCCTAGCATTCACCGAGTTAGTAGCCCCATTTAAATCAATGGGAATTTGGTGAATGGATGTTTGTTTCCAGTGGTGCAGTTGCAATCATTGACCTACTTTTACATTCTACATAAATATCCTAGATAATAATTTGTTAGGATGTTTGTCAGAAGCTGTCATGTGCAGTTGAGACTGCTGGGAGCACGGAATGCTGGGATTCTGTGCTGGGAGCATTCTGTCCATTCGCCACTCTGTACACTGCATGACTGCATCGTCGTCAGGACACAGGCCTCTTAACCCTTTGAGTGTCAGAGGGGTAACTTAAAACAATGCGTACCCCTCTGGCACTCAAAGGGTTAACATCACTGGGACCTTGGCCCGTGTACATGGGCTTTTACACTAGTGTGTGTGTGTGTGTATATGTATATGTGTGTGTGTGTGTATATATATATATATATATATATATATATATATATATATATATATATATAAATAAAATGCACTTTCTGCTGAAAGAAAACCGTTATTGACACTCCCAATGGTGACAAATTCAGGCATAAACCTCAATATAAGGAACACATTGCAGAGAAATGTAATTAAAAGATCGTTTCAGATGCCCCCAAAATTAACTTTTTAAAGCGGTAAAATTCCATAGATTTACGTTTTCATCTCACAAAATATAAAAATGTAATGTGCAAAGGAAAACTAGCAATGCAGTTGAGCAAAGCAGATTTTCGTTAAAAAGTGTTGACTGCAGCTTATTGTATTGACAGATTCATTTTTGTATCTTACACAATCTTCATCTGGGGAGTTTATGCGCAAAAGGAGCAGATTAACTTGTGTATGTATGTGTGTGTATATATAATATAATATACACACACACACACATTGAAAAGCTAGTGTTTACAGTAGTTTTATTTTTTCTATATTTTAATCTGTTGGATGCAAGAGGCAACTCCAACTCATTATGAAGCATCTAAGGATTAATAATACCAGACAAATGATGATCTAAAGTATGCCTGCCAGCCTATGAAGTTTTTGTTGCATTTCAAAATTAAAATAATTAAATTAAAAAAAAATGTAAAAAAAAATAAAAAAATAATAATAATAAAAAAGCACACCAAAAACTGCCTGTATAATATTCCTGGCCATCTTTCTGTAATATAAATATTTTTGAGAAATTCTCCTTTATTTGTTGGTGGCACATTTTGGCACCTTGAGCGAATTGGATTCTGTGCTTTGATTGCATCTAGACAGAGGCCACACACTGGGTGCATTTCCCATAACAAAGCAAGTGATATGTCTGAACATGACAAAAAAAAACAAGTTTAGGAATATATTTTAGGGAACTAATGTAAATATTTTTTACTGATTCTAGCTATAAATACATATTTCAAATCAAATCAGACTTATTTTGATGTTAGCGTTCTTTTAATCTTGTTTTTTCCAGTGCAATGAATCATCTTATGCATCATGACAAAAGAAAGCTGTGTGCTAAGGCAGAAATGGACACACAAAGAACTTTAATGGGGTAGTAATACTTCAAATGTAAAAAATATATGTTGTAGGGTTTATTCCCCTGAGTAAAACAAGGGTATTCCCACCGCTGAGAGATATTTTATTAAAAAACTAGTTGAAGAGCCCGTTACATGGGCCACAGTGCCACTGCCAGGCGGTCACGGGGCAGTCATGCACAGTACAGACTGCCCGCGCCGCGGCTGATGCAGAGCTGGACGCTCCTTCGGAGCTCCCCGCTCTGTATCAGCCTCGTCACGGGAAGTCTCTACTGCACATGACTGTAGCACACGCAGCAGTCTCTACTGAGCATGACTGAGTCGTTACACATGTTTTAGCGAATTATTATATAGGACTGTAACAGCTCAAACTTGAATTTCACTGTCGTCCAATACAGGTCACTGGTACTCTGGGAGGTGATTCGCCCCTTTAATAGGCAGGAACAATTATGCAAATGATTGCAGGGGGCGGAGCCTCCCCTCCTACTTAAGCCACCTTCAGGCCAGAGCCACTAGATTGATTTGTTCCTGGGTGCTGTGCACACCAGGTAGACAACATCTATGCTTTCAACTTAGTATTTTGTTATTTTTTTATTCAAATATGGAATACCACCATTAGGAGGGTGACCATGGCTGTGAATTGCCCTCTTTAAAGTGGCTGGTGCAGCTTCCAGGGATTTTCTGTGGACCTTATGCCCTGAAGAGGGAACAGCTTGAGTTAAGCAGCTTCCCTACTGGGGAATTTACCTCTGGTTTATTCCTTCTTCATCATGGTCACCTGAAGACTGAAGTCCTGCAGAAAGGTGAGCCACCCATTGAGTGCTGAAGGTCCACTTGTCCCCACAGTGTCCCTTTGCTGGGCTTGTATTTGGGAGTTTGCTTTGCACTCCAGCACTCATAGGGTGTTTTTTATTTGCATTCAATGTTTTAATGCAGTTTCTGTGGTATTCTCTGGGTTTTGGAGCTTTGAATAGTGTTTATTTATGTGTTTAATACATGTTTGGGCACTTTTTAATGTTTTGTTAAACTTTATTAAAATTGGTGTTCCGCGCCTTTAAGCGCGGCTTTTCCCGCTCAGACGCTATGGCTCCTTTACTCTCTTTGAGATTTCACAGTGTGGGACATATCACTGGAACCGCTTGTCACAGCAACTTCAGAGAGGGCTCATTTTAATGCTAGGCTCCTGCTCTATCATCCGGTGTATGTTTTATAAGTGTGGGGTGTTCAGGGGGCTTCGGGCACTGTTTGGGGTACTTGTATGGGGAAAACTACATTTCCCATGAGCGCCCGGTTCGCTCTCGTTTCTGATTGGCTATCCTGACGGCCGCCATTTTGTGGTGCTCTTCCTCAGCGAGTACACTACGCAGGGACCGAGCCTTCTCTCCCCTCAACAGATTAACCCTTCGCTGGCCAGATAAGTCCAAATTTAGGCATTTATGGGGTGAAACTTTAATCTTCCACACTTTTACTGGGTGATAGAGTTTAAAGTGGGGTATATTGACGCTGTGAGCATGTCTACTTCACTGGAGCTAGGGGCTAGACCCAAGTGAAAGGAGGATGGGGGGTCTGCTCCCCCCATGGCGTTTTGCTCCTCTTGTCACACTGGGCTATCTAGTGATAATGTGGGGGATCTATGCCCTAACTGCACTGGTCAAGATAGCAACCCTGGGCTTCCCAGCCATGCTATTGAGCCATCTTGGGTGAGGGAGTTTAAAGCTGCCACTAGGGATCTCAGATCCACTCTTCAACTCTTTCCCTCTCAGGTACAGGGGGCTCTCCAGGTCTGGCAGACCCCCTCTATAATCAGAACCTCCCTGCCTAAGCCACAGGGAGCTCCTGATGTGTCTGATTCTTCTGAGGAAGAACTTTTGCAGGATTCTGATGCTGAGGAACGCACTGTTATTGAGTCTATCAGGTCTGTTGGGGACCCTTATGAATGTGACCCTGAAGTCTCGGCTGAGGGTCTGATTAGAGCTGTGCTGACTACGCTCAACCTTCCTCTGACTCAGGAATCTACTTATGATCCTACTGACGTTTTTCAAAAGAAACCATCTAAGCCTGTTGTTTGTTTTCCAACTAACCCTACCCTTGCCCGTCTCGTCTCTGAGGCGTGGAAGAATCCTGATAGATCCTCCTCTGTCTCCAAAAAGTTTGCTAAACTGTACCCTTTTCCTGAGACTGAGCTGGCAAAATGGGTTCATCCCCCCAAGGTGGATGCTCCTGTTTCCAGGCTATCCAAGTCTACCGCCTTGGCTGTCTCTGATGCCTCTGCCCTGCAGGATTGGACGGATAAAAAGCTAGAACTTTCTCTTAAGTCTATTTTTGCCTCCATTGGCACTGCCATGCGTCCAACCTTTGCAGTGGCGTGGGTTAATAGAGCTATTGCGGCCTGGACTGAACGACTGACTGACGCAGTTCGCCAGGATGCACCAGTATCTGAACAGTTGCAGCTTCTTGCTAATATCACTGAAGCTCAGAATTATGTTGCTGACCCTGCCTTTGATGCTGTGCGCATGATGGCGAGGGCCTCCACTGCTTCTGTGGTGGCTAGACGTGCCCTTTGGCTGAAAATTTGGTCTGCTGATACAGCCTCTAAGAAAGCCTTGCTTTCCTTGCCCTTTCAGGGGAATTTGCTATTTGGGTCTGAACTCAAAGAAATGATCAGTGAGGCTACTGGCGGTAAAAGTACTCTTCTACCCTTAGTCTTTAAGAAAAAGTTTCCAGCCAAACGCAATCGGTCCCACAAGGGTCCTCCCACTACGCGCTCCTCCTCCAAGCCCAAACAGTCCTGGAAGCCCAAAGTGGCCCCCAAGGCCAAGACCTCCAAGACTGCTTCGGCATGACTTGCCGAACCCGGGTCCGCATCCGGCTGTAAGAGGTCCTGGAAGTGGTTCCTCCGGAGGACACAGGTTCAGGATTTTATTCCAACCTGTTTGTGGTGGCAAAAAAGGACGGAGGGGCTCGTCCTATTTTGGATCTCAAAGATCTCAATGCCTATGTGGTGACTTCCCACTTCCGCCAGGAGTCCCTGCGCTCTGTGATTGCCGCTATGTCTCCAGGGGAATTTCTGGCCTCCCTGGACCTTCAGGATGCATATCTTCACATCCCTATCCATCCAGAGAGCAGGCGGTATCTCCGGATTGCCTGCCACAGGGGACACTTTCAGTTTTCAGCTCTTCCCTTTGGGCTGACTTCAGCTCCTCAGGTCTTCCAGAGGGTGTTGGGTTCCTTGATAGCTGTGCTTCATCAGGACGGGGTCAGGGTGACCCCCTACATGGATGATCTCTTCCTCAAAGCTTCCTCGGCGGAGCTTCTCCACCAGCAACTGCAGAGGTGTATCCACTCTCTGACCCGTCATGGCTGGATCCTGAATCTGGACAAGTCAGCCTTGGTCCCATCTCAGAGGCTTCTGTTCCTGGGTCTCCTGTTCGACACTCGCCAATGCATGGTGTTTCTGCCGGAGGATGTGGCTCATCAGATAGCCATCCGAGTGGCGGGGATTCTGGAACTGGACTTAGTGCCGGTACCGAAGTTGACATCTCTGGTGGGGAAGTTCATTTCCACGATCGAAGCGGTACCATTTGCCATGGCCCACTCCAGGGAACTTCAGGGATTTGTGATCCAGACGTGCAAGAATCATCCAGATCATCAGCATCTGTCAGTCTCTATACCTCCTTATGTGGAATCGAGTCTGCACTGGTGGTTGGATCTCTCCCATCTCCTGAAAGGGAGATCCTTTCAAGTTCCTCTTTGGACCACGATCACAACGGATGCCAGCCTTCGGGGCTGGGGTGCTGTGTTGGGTCTCCATCAATGTTCTGGAACTGCGTGCCGTCCTGCTTGCCCTGAAACACTGGGAATCTCAACTGAACGGTCGTCCGATCAGAGTGGAGTCCGACAACGCCACTGCGGTGCCTTACATCAACAGGCAAGGCGGCACAAGAAGCGGCACCGCCTGGTTGGGGGTCAAGGAAATTTTGTCTTGGGCAGAAGATCACGTGCCTGTCATCTCTGCAGTTCACATTCCAGGCGTAGACAACATCATGGCGGACTTTCTCAGTCGTCATACCGTCGACAGCGGAGAATGGGCTCTTCATCCAGAGGTGTTTCACTTGCTCACCCAGAGGTGGGGGATGCCGGTGGTGGACCTGATGGCCTCCAGACACAACAGGAAGGTTCCGGTGTTTTGCTCCTGGTGGAAGGACTCCCTTGCTCTAGCAGTGGATGCCTTGTCGATCCCTTGGGATTTTTCTCTGGCTTACATCTTTCCTCCTCTTCCTCTATTGATCAGAGTCATCCAGAAGTTGAAGCAGGAGCGTTGTCCTGTTATCCTGATCGCTCCAAACTGGCCTCACCAGTCCTGGTATCCGGAGTTGATGGCCATGTCAGTGGCGAATCCGTTCCCACTTCCTGCCCGCCCGGACCTACTTCTTCAGGGATATCTGTGGAAGGAGGATGTTCACTCTCTCCATTTGATGGCATGGCGGTTGAATCCTCGATTCTAGCAAAGAAAGGATTTTCTCCTTCTGTGGTGTCTACTATGCTCAGTGCTCTTAAGCCTGTGTCCTCCAAGATCTATCATCGCATATGGTCAACCTTCGTTGCATGGTGCTCTGATAAGAAATTATCCCTTGATTTTCATCTTCCCACTGTCCTGGCCTTCTTGCAGGACGGTGTTGATAAGGGGCTCAGTCTGAGTTCCCTCAAAGTTCAGACGTCTGCCTTGTCTGTGTTTTTCCAGGAAAGGATTGCTCTCCTTCCGGATGTGAAAGTTTTCTTCCAAGGTATGACTCATGTTCGGCCTGCCTTCAAGAGTCCTGCTCCTCAGTGGGACCTCAATTTGGTGCTGGGAGTTCTCCAGCGACCCCCGTTTGAATCCTTGGCTTCCATTCCATTACGTCTATTGACTTGGAAGATGGCCTTCCTTTTGGCCATTGTTTCAGTTCACCAGGTAGCAGAGTTACAGGCTTTGTCTTGTAAACCTCCTTACCTGGTGTTCCACAAGGATAAGGCTGTGCTTCGCACTACCAAGGAATTCTTACCCAAGGTTGTGTCCGAGTTTCACATCAATCAGGAGATTGTGGTTCCCTCTTTCTGCCCTAACCCTTCATCTGACAAGGAACGAGATCTCCATTTGTTGGATGTGGTGCGTTGCCTCAAGTTTTATGTTCATCGCACCGAGTCTATCAGGAAGTCTGACGCTCTATTCGTCATTCCTGAGGGGCTTAGGGCAGGGAGACCGGCTTCCAAAGTTACCATTGCCTCTTGGATTAAAGCTACTATCCGTGAAGCCTACAAGTTGCGGAATAAGCATGTTCCCTTCCGGGTGACTGCCCATTCCACCAGATCTATTGGGGCCTCTTGGGCCTATAAGAATCAGGCTTCCGCTGATCAACTGTGCAGAGCGGCCACTTGGTCCTCTGTGCACACTTTTTCAAAGCACTACCGAGTTGATGTGCTGGCCTCGGCTGATGCCAGTTTTGGAAGGAAGGTCCTGGAGGCAGTTTTGCCTGTTTAGGACTTCTGCTCTGTGATCCTTAGTGCTTCCTTTCTGTTGAGCCCAGTTGGCTCTAGTTCCGTGTGCTGTGTTAGTTCAGGGGTTGTTCCCTTGGTTGGTGTCCGTTGACACTTACAGTTTGGGCTATGTAATTAACTGGTTCATAGCAGTTTTAGTGACTTGGGCCTTGTTCTGGTCCTTGCCGTCTTTCCCACCTCTGGGTCAGCTCAATGTTTGTACATCCCAGAGTACCAGTGAACTGTATTGGACGACAGTGAAAATAGGATTTTAGTCTTAGCTGTTAAATCCTTTTCACTTAGTCCATACAGGTCACTGGTCTCCCACCCTGTCAAGGGACCAGACCTGGCTCTCCTGTGGCATTCAGTGGGAGACCTTTGGGGCATGCTCACAGGAGTCTTTCTTCTTGCTTACCTGGGGTCAGTTTTAGTGTCTCGAATCAATCTAGTGGCTCTGGCCTGAAGGTGGCTTAAGTAGGAGGGGAGGCTCCGCCCCCTGCAATCATTTGCATAATTGTTCCTGCCTATTAAAGGGGCGAATCGCCTCCCAGAGTACCAGTGACCTGTATGGACTAAGTGAAAAGGATTTAACAGGTAAGACTAAAATCCTATTTTTTTAGGTGCAATATCAGTGTCCTGAAAATTTACAGTGGCGCTGTTGCTACACCATTGTATGGACTGCTCTGGTTTGTAGACCATAAATCTCCATAGGATGGTGTAGCAACAGCGTCACTGTAAATTTTCAGGCCACTGTGAAATTGCACCTAAAAATTTCAACTTTCAGCTGTTATAATTTTTTAATAAAATATCTCTCAGAGGTGGGAGTACCCTTGTTTTATTCGGTGACATAAACCCTACAACATATATTTTTGTACATCTTAATTATTACTATCCCTTTAAAGAATTTTGTACCCAGACACCATATATAGGAGTCTACTAAGTTGGCGCTATATAAATAAAGTATTATAACAATAATACAAATAATATGGTGTTTAGGTGCCAGTGATAGGTTGCATGTACATACTCAGAAAATGTAGGAGACAGAAGTGAATGTTTAAGAGCTGTGGTTCCCAGGCCCCTGGCAGTTGGCTCAATGAAAAGTTGATTATTAATTATGCAGACAATAGAACAGATATGGCATTATAAAACTCTCTTGGTTAGAATGTAATATTCATATCCTTTTTATAGAAAGAAAGCACAAACAATAGTGAGTGAATGAGAGCTGGGGTGCTACAGTCAGAACAATCAACACTATACAGGTTCACGCCTTTGAACAGGAGTGGCAACCTTTGGCTCTCCAGCTGTTGGAGATTTGTACTCGCATCATCCTCAACCAGTCTACTACAACATAGTCCCCGACAGCTGGAGACCCAAAGGTTGCTTGCAATGGATTTGTAACCAAAAGCGATCCACATCTATGGTGCATGTGGTGTCGGAAAAGAATACTCCTCAAGTTGGACACACAGAAGGGTCTAACTCTCAGACTGAAACTTCATCACCCATAAGTCTGCTGTGTTTGGCTTTCACACCGTATACAGCAGGTCCATGGGGAATTGTAAAATTACGGGCAGAAAAATCTCCTGTGCATTGGAGTCGCCTTTCAGGCCCTCATTTCATTCCCCAGTTGGTTTGCTGGGACTTTCAATGCAGTACCAGCTTAATTGACAGGTCTGCTCACAGGGGAAGAAGATTGCTGATAGGTACACTACATATGATATTTGTCCTTTTTTATCTATTATTTTCCCTTTATTTTATTCATTTTAGTTATTTAGCTGGAGTTAGTTTCTGATCAGTGATGTGTGCTAGGATTCCAGGATTTCTTCCTGATTTTTTTCTTCATAGGTGCATAGCTGCACATATTACAGCCCAGTTAACACAGGTAGCATTGTTGCAATGACTGCAAAGCACAAAATAAATAAATTATGAATTGTGTAATATGGCATGTCACAGGGGCACAACCACAGTGCAGGTTCAGAATGCTGCAACTTCCCCAACAGTTCGTTAATGCACCTACAAATGTGTAGTGTGTTTCAGTAGAATTACATTAGCATTGTATGAATATCAGACACTTGCTATGCAATTTTATAACTTCTGTATACATTGGGAGTAGGTGTTGCTGGGAGAACCTTCTTATACAATGAAAGTAAAATTTCAACAACTTTTTCATCAAATCTCTTACAAAAAGTTGCTCATATGGAAACTCCATGAAACTCCTTTTCCGCCTGCGGCATCATTACAGCGATGGTACCTTATTGATGTCGTCTGTGCAGGAATGGGTGAAACAATTCTGAAGCAGACCAGCTGCACCATAGGGGATACATAAACACCCCTTTCCTGTATTTAACCCTTTGACTGCCAGAGGGTGGTACATAACGCATTGCTTTACAAAGTGTTGCTTTCCCCTCTGGTACTCAAAGGGTTAAGGCCTGTAACCAAATGTTTGCTAGAGAGGTACACAATGCATTGCAAAGCGATGTGTTGGAGACCTCTCTAGCATTCAGTTGGTTACAAGCCTTAACCCTTTGAGAACCAGAGGGGAAAGCAACACTTTGTAAAGCAATGCGTTATGTACCACCCTCTGGCAGTCAAAGGGTTAACTAGAGTAAAGGGATATTTATGTATCCCCTAAGGTGCAGTTTGACTGCTTCAGAATTGTTTCACCCATTCCTGCGCAGGCGACATCAATAAGGCACCATTGCTGTAATTTCAGTCAGTCTGTATTTCTATTTCCCCAGATGGTGCAGTTTGATTGCTGCAAAATTGCTCCAAATTGTTATTACGTTCCCTTTAACTAATGCACATACATACCTTTATGATGCCCCTGGTGACTTTCATGTTGTGATATGCTATAGTAAAGCTTTTTTGACAACCTGACTGAGTCAGTTCAAGTCAAGTCCACAAAATCAGTGCTGTGACGTCAACAATAGCTTGTAGCCGTGGGAAAGACTGAAATAGTTCTGTCCCATTGCAGATCATGAGGGCAGCTAAAAAGTGAGATCAAGTCACTGGCAGCACTGTAATCTGCATCCCAAATCTCCTGGTCATGAGTTTATTTCAAAGATGTTGCTTTGATCGCACAGCCTACAAGCATGACGTTAAAGGCCGTGTAAACAAAGTAAAACAGAGCAATTCTAGAGAATTGAGCTGCATTATAGGGGACAAAAAATTTCCATTGCATTAAATGGGGCAAGTAACACCTTGAATGTTGAAGAGGTCTCCAGTGAATTGCAAAACAATGCTTTGGAGACCTCTAGAATTTAAGGGGTTAAAAGGCCTCTTTTAAACCCACAGGCATTTATATTTGTTCCTTATGATGCATTGTTTTGCCTCAGAATTTCTCTTCTTTGTGCTTATAGTTTGAAAGCCTCAAGGGGGCAGCATAAGGGTATTTGTAATGTGTAAATCTTCACTTACACTATTAGCAGGGCAATAAAAAATCCTCTACACGTGTGCAGCAATAATGTTCAATCAGAGTTGACTTATATCTGTCAGGGTTTTCTTTCCAAATAGGTTTATTCCCATGGATTCTAGAGCTATGTCCAACACGTTCTCACAAATAACAATAGATGGCATAAAAAAATAAGAAGGAAAAATATAGTGCGTTTCCAGCTGTGTAAAACAAGGGTACTCCCACTGATGGGCTTGTTTTCATTTAAAGCTGATCACAATTACATGTTGTTTTTTGGAACATTAACCTCTTGGATTTTAGAGACTTTTCCCACACATTGAAAAGCAATGCGCTGGAGGCTTTTTAACATCGAAGTGGTTGAACTGCAGGCTTCTATACTGGTCATGAGGTGGTGTGCTTCCTGGAGAGCCATAGTCATTGACTTGAGTGCATTATAAAAAACAATTTGTCTTTTGGACACTAGTTGGCGCTGTTTATTAATAAAAAATATACATACATATATATATATATACATAATACCCTTATTTTAGACAATAATATATAGATGCATATATATATATCGAGAGAGGAAAAAAGTTACTGCTCCTTTAAGTGTTAATCAGGTCAAATGGAAACAGGCAACAGTGTCATTTTAAGCAGGCACTCACTCTTGCACCTGCATTATTTTTCCTCATGCCAGAATCCCCAATAAGCAGAATAGACAAGCACATAGTACACCACATTTAGAAGGCCCTTAGCTATGTTACCCACGTCTTGCGTTATGGGCAATCCCAGAGCTGTACCAGTGGCACAGGGGCAGATTCCCACCCTTGGTTTATGGCACTTGGATTATATAACAGTTTACCTAGTATTTTGGCCAGTTTAGTTACCAGTTTACTTACCAAGTTACTTGCCATTGTTTAACCCTTTAAGAGCCCTACACATCCCATGGTCCTTAAAGGGATAGTAATGTTTCACAAAAACAGCAGCTCCAATTAATCTTCATAGTATTTGAGTCATAGAGAGTGTTATTTCAATACTGTCAGAGTTGTAGTTCAAGAGTAATTCAATGATAAAGTATCCCCCTCCTTCCTTTACCTAGTGTAACACTGCTCACCTCAGATGTGGAATCTGGTTGCTAGATCAGACAGATAACAGCAAGGAACAATCTTCTTACTGTGAGAACAATGAAAACCCTGCCCCCCTTGACAGGTTTTCCAGCTTTTTCCCTTATCTTAATTGAAGGTTGTCCCTCTTTGCAATCTACCTGGGCACCTCCCTGCTGCTCTGAGCTGAGCAGTTACATCAGTAAAAGAGGCAGAAGGGGGATACTTTATCATTCAATTACTCTTGAACTGACAGTATTGAAATAACATTCTTCAAGGCCCAAATACTATGATTATTAATTAGAGCTGCTTTTATTATGAAACATTACTATCCCTTTAAAGGGTTAAAGTATGAGTAAATTAAAAATTTTACTTAACGTATGAAATTATGAACAGGCATCTTTTCTTTGAACATCCTAAGTGCACAAAGAATTAGCACTTATCTTTTGACTATGCTTTGTTCCATTTCCTAAAAAGATAAGACAGAATAATACCGATCTGAGAGTTGAGAAATACATTTTTTATGTAACAGAAATTATTGTTCAAAGGTTAGAAGTGTGTGTGTTGTGTGCGCCTGCTCTGCGTGTGTGTTTTTTTTTTTTTTTTTTAAAGACCTTTGGCTCATATACTTTAGAAGTTTATATACAACAAAGGTGGAGTAGAGTAATTCTTGGGGTAAAGATTTAAATGGAATTTTTTGCCCCTTGGAAGTCCGAGAGGCCTCTAACACACTGATTTGTGATAAGTAGGAGACATCTCACATTCAACGGTTCAAAGAACAATTATGTTATACCAAGTTTGTTCCAGTGGGATCAAATGTAGCAGAAAGTCAGAAAGCCTAAAAACAGCTCCTATCAGCCTTTTTTTTTTTTTTTTATTTTCTCAAGGGGGATGGGGTCAGAAAACTAATGCATCAGCTGGAACACAACTGAGAAATCGGGGTCACTCTGCTATAAGCACCTGGTTTGTGTGGCTGTCAGTCTCTCAAGCTCAATACTGATTGTCTGTGAGGACCGACATCAAGCAGGACAGGAAACTGTTCTGTGCAGTGCAGCACTGATACACTGGGGAAGCAACCTGTGTGTGTGTCTTTACACCGATCATGATTAAGCACAGAGTGGCGCGAAACAGGTTGATCTAAACATCCAGGCATCAAATCAAATCAAATGGTACCCACTGGCCATTCTCCAGCTGTTCGCACATGAGTAAAAGGTACACTTGGTCGTTTTTATTTTTGTATTAAATAAAGGTCATTATTGATTTTATTCTCTGCAAGGTACTGCAATTATTTAAGTGTCAGTGCACCTATCCTCCTTGTATTTCATGTTGATATCTAAAGGGTGAATGGAGAAACCCTAGGTTGCACACACATTGCATACATGTTTGCCTTATCAGCAAGAAGAAGAAAAGAGGATTGCTTCATTGTCAAGTATTTGGAAACATTGTGGAAATAAGATGTGCGTTTAAGGAGCTTGGTCTGCTATACTTTTCTTATACTTGTGTCTTTAAAGGGATAGTAATACTTTGTTTTATCTTTATTTTATTTTGTAGGCATTAAAAAAACATGAAGAACGATATAAGTCTTATCTCTCAAACCTTTATGGTTTAAGAGATATTCACAAGCAAAGTATTCCTTCCCTGTTCAACCAGATCAGAAGGGAGGTGCCCAGGTAGACTGCAGAGAGGGACAATCTTCAATTAAGATAAGGGAAAAAGCTGAAAAACTTGACAAGGGGGGGAGGGCTTTCATTCTTTTCATACAAAGAAGATTGTCCCCTGCTGTTATCTGTCTGGTCTCACAACCAGATTCACATCTGAGAAGAGATGGCTTACACTAGGAAAAAGGGGCGGGAGGGAGAAACTTTGCTTGTGAATATCTCTTAAACCATAAAGGTTTGAGAGATAAGACTTCTATCATTCTTCATGTTTTTTAATGCCTACAAAATAAAATAAAGTTAAAACGAAGTATTACTGTCCCTTTAAATCTCCTTTCTATGTCCCCCTTCACTTACCAGAGCTCATAATACAGCCTCCGCTTCATCAGCATTTCTGCAACTTAGGGGGCAAATCTTCCGGTGGAGCAACTATTGAATAATAGTTGCCCTTTAAAAGCAACAAAACTAAACATTTAGAGCAGAACCTAGTGCTCCATTTGGTATTTAGCATATGGCCCTTAAACAGCAACTACAGCTTCATAGTTACTTGGAGGATTTCAAAAGAACTTTCAGATCAACTACATATGTTAGCACTACTTTATTTAAAGCTATGGTTTGAGATATTTAAGTGGAACGGTGACTTTGTAACATATGGGTGATTTTGAAAAATCTGGTCTCTTTGTTTTAAATAAAAAAAAAATAAAATAAAATAATAATTTATTATATATTTTGCTTTATTTATCAATGCAAATCTGGTAAGCACTGCCTTGCTGCTCCCCATTCCAGCTGCCACTTCCAACAGGGAGGTAAAACCTAATTTGCATAAAGAGACAAATTTAAAGATCTCAATATTGTTTAGAATAAAAGATGGCTGACAAAATGTGTTTTTAAAATATCTTTCACAATTACCTTTTTTTTTTTTTTTTATTTTTTTTTTTATTTTTATTTTACAAAGTGACATTCTTACTTTTAGCTTTTTCAGTGTACACAAAATAGGCAGTACCTGCTGGCAATCTGTTGTGTGTCAGATGATATAAACATTCTACTCTCCCTCCCAATTGCCACTTCCTACCTGGAAGTACTGAGTAATTTGCAAAACTGATAAATAAAGCTAACCATCTCACAAACTGTAGTTATAAAATACAGAATAGTAACATAATTATAGGTGATTTTGAAAACCCTTTCAAAAGCAACCAAGTAATTATAAAATGTTAGTTCCACTTTGACGTCAAGTCGTGAGCTTTGGGGAAACAATAAAATAAAACCTCCCTTTAAATTGCTGTGTGTGTTAATGTAAAAATAGCTGGTTTCAGTTGGCATTGGCATATATTTCTAAATTACATCATGGGAACTGAAAGCTGTGGTGTTTCTCCTCAAAACTGATGTTTTATTGGACAGCTGATCTAGGAACATTACAGTGGAGAAAGTGGAGAGAAAATAACAATACTTTGAACCCCAGTTTGTTATAATCTCACAATCTATTGGATATCCTTGGGAACAAATAAGCCAACGTAAGGCAATGTTTAGCTGTCCAGCTGTTGGAGATGATGTAGTTGTAGTCTCCAACCTCTGATGAGCAAAAGGTTGTGTAATGCTTAGCTAGGCCAAATATGATCTCTTTTTTGGACGTGGCAAATTTCAGCCTGTATCATACCCAACTGTCTACCATTCTTAGAGTGTATTGGCTTAGGATAATGCACAGATCTGAATGTACAAAATGGCAGATTCATTTAAAGGCCCCTTTGTGAAAAGCCAATGTGTTTTTGTTTTTCTTATTGCGCATTTTTCAACTCTTCCTTTTAGCAATGGTATGCAGTGCCTAGGTTCTGTTCATTTTATGCATGGGTGACAGGCGTGTGAACCCATGAAGCTTTTGAGTGGGTTGTACAAAGCACTGCACATCTATCACTCAGTGTGAATGGGCAAAAAGTATGTTGTATCCTTTTGCTTCAGGTTTGCCATTCATTTATTTTTGCTTGATACTTGCAATATTTTAGTCACATCTTGGATAATAAAATAATTATACTCTCAGTTTTACTGCCGCAGTTATTGGTCATACAGTAGATATGTGATAAAATCTGAAATTCTGATGCTTGTAACTTTTGAATGAAATGACAAGCTTGGCTGAAACTTTGGGTTCCAGGACAAGCTGCTAATTTCATACAAATCCAGTATGCAATCTCTACAAAATGTGCCAATTTCATACAAGTCCATTCAGTAGTTTTTGAGATCAAAAGATATAAAAGCTCCAGGTTTTATTTCTTGTCGTCATGGGTTTTATTCATGTTTATTTATTTATTTTTTGCTTTGTCATACTCACAGAGAAGTGTACTGGATGTAATTACACGTAGTTCCAGTCCTAAACAGATCATATAGGTTACTGGGTCCTTCTCTTTGAATTGTAAACATGATGTCCCCAGATCTGAGTTCTATAGGTTCGAAAGATTTCTGTGTATGTGCAGTTTGTTTTCATATGCTGAAAGGTGACTTAATTGTGAGGATACACAGAGCTGATCTGAGCTTGTCAACCAATAGAAGACATTGGACCTTGTGCATAAAGGTAAGGGGGTGCAAGTCTAGAAAAAAAACAATTGCATTGTAGACACAGTAGAATAAATAGTAACTGCAGTTCCAAGGTGCAAATACAAAGCAATGCGTTGCGTACCCCTCTGGCACTCAAAGGGTAAAATGATCACTTGCTTGATCTGCTAGCTAGGTGATATGACAGACCACTCCTTATGTATTTAATTTATACAGTTTCTAGGGTTTAGTGTATGTTGTTAGGGCACAGAACATAGGAATAATAGCCCATATTTATAAAAGCAAACTCTAGTAATTCTGGAGTAAACCAACTTCACCATAGAGGACAAATAAAAATATTCTGTTAAATTAAATTGGGGTTTTAACCCCTTGAATGCTAGAGAAGTCGCCAATGCATTGGATCTCTGCCCCCCCCAAGCATTCAGGGGGTTAAAAAGCTCTATTCAAGTGCATGAAAATTTAGGATTTTTTATTTGTCCCCTATGGTAGTCGGTTTATTCCAGAATAACTCCAGTTTACCTTCAGAAATATGATCCAGTGTGTTTAGAGCAAGCAAGTGTTTAGTCTTGTTATGTGATTAATTTTTAATGATGCTGGAATTCTATCAATGCATTGTTCATTATCGTTCAAGGTTAGCGTTGTAGTGGAAATAGGAGGAGGAGAAATGTTAGGAACACATACGCACACGCACGTGCACACACACACACACACACACACACACACACACACACACACACACACACACACACACTGCAGTGTTTAACCCTTTGGGTGCCAGATGGGTATCCAACACATTGCAATGAATTGGATACCCCTCTGGCACTCAATGGGTTAAACCCTTAAGGACCCTTGACGGTCCTGGCACGTCATTGGTTGGTGAACCATAAGGACCCATGACATGCCAGGACCGTCACAGAATTCAAGGTTCCCTCGCAGGTGCACGCCGTTTGTGGAGCCCTGAATCCAATTCAGAAAAAAACAGAAAAAAGTCTGTGGTCCTTAATTGTCGGCCGGGTGTGCGATTGGCTGGTCCTTAAGGGGTTAATCAGACTACTTTTCTAAAATGTATAGATCAGATGTCTGAGTGATCACATGCTTCAAATTTTGATCGACTGACAAATGTGAATCATTGTGTTGGATACTCCTGGCTAACATGATCAGTTTTCTTAAAAACGAATCACTCCATTGCAATGCAGTCACCATACCTGGGAACTTCTGAACACACACAAAACAAGCAGGACTTGTCCTGTCTTTCTAATAGAAATGATACCAAATTACAGACTAAAGAAGCTGTTACTGCAGGTCATGCAAAAGGTAACATTGGGCTGTGTGACCCTGAGAACTTGGACCTTCTTCTGAGACTTTAGGGTCTGGACAAAAGTCTGAGTCAATTCTGAGGACCAGATTAGGCATTAGCTAGGGTGTAGCACATTTTTGGAGACTTCTGTAGTGTCCAAGGAGTTAAGTAGTCTTTCCTAATTCAGGGAAAAATTCTGCCTTGTTTCCTTGATTTAAACGGTGTCAGTGTCTGAGTCAGATCCTCTCTTTGTAGTTCTGCCCTATAATGGGTTAGTCATGCATCGAGCACAGAAGGGTGGTACCGAAGGATTAAATCAGGCTTGTTGTACTGAGCTCCACTGCAGTGTTTAGTGTTCTTAGTCTAGTTCAGAGGTCAGGCTTCAGTATAACAAGCCAAAGTATGTGAGAGGCTCGGAGAGCATATATGTGTTCTGCATGTAGTCACTGCTCTAAATCATCACATTTTAGCTCTCTAGTGCCATTACAAAGTAGATATATCCATGTGCATATCAAATTAATCCAGCCCAAAATTATGGTCTGGTTCTGAAGTTATAGGCAAGTACTTCTGCACTGGAATATCTTCTCATCCCTGCCATACTTTTTGGACTTGTCTGCATCTGGCCAGTGAGGTGAAGTTTTTCCAAAGGCACTGAGAGAGGGGTCCATGTCTGGATTACCCTTCACCACTGGGGAGACTGGTCTGCAGTGCTTAATGTGCTGTGTCTGGTTCTGAGTTCAGGTTTCAGTATAACAAACCACTATAGTCACAGTTGGAGATGGAATGTATTATGAAACTGAATTGAAAAGGACTGAATAAAGGAACTCTTAACACCTAAAATGAAATGTTTGGTTATAGTGTTTAATATCTTTACATGCAGCATCTGTTTGAGATTGGTACCCAAAACATATATTCAACGGCAAACCTTTTTGTTAAAACACAGATAAGCTCTTACTTCAAAACACACAAGTATTGAAATACAGAATACGTTCTTCCATCTTAACTCTACTCCCCATGTGTAAAGTGTTGTCAGTGAATTAATATATAACAATGTAATATTAGTGTGATTCTTGGGTATGTTCATTCCGTTGTTCCTTTAGTTTTTTTCTGAAATTACATGGGGCTGTGGATTTGAGTTCCAGACGTTTATGGATTTGAGTGAAACCTTAACTGTGATGTTGGCAAAAGATTTTTGCCACTGAATTTTCATTTTTTCCTTCAAATTATTATGGACATTTTTATGCACTTTATTTTTATTTTTGCTATTCTGATTGCAAGACCTAAGAGTAAGTATACATTTTATGTATTGTGGCATTCATCATCTCCATGCCAAATGCCATAAACAATGTTAGGAGTTGCCTGAAAATTTCAAGCTACTTGTTAGGGGTGCCTCAAGCAAAAAATAAATTATAAAAATAAATATTAGTTAGAAACAATGCACTAGATTGAGGGGTGGGGGGAGTTGTTAATCACCAGATACTGCTACATAATTAAACATGAGTATTTCATGCTCATGGAAATGAAGGACCTGATTCGGCAAACTAAAGAGGTGCAATTCTGTAACCAACCATATTGAACAAAAAAGAAAATTAAACACATAATTATTGTTGGTCATTTTAACCTTCTGAATGCCATTGAGGTCCGGCACAAATTCCTTCGCTATACCATATCAAAGCCTTGTTTTTCAGTCTGTTTTTAATAGTTTTGGTTTAGTAGTTGGGGAATCTAATCTCTGCAGAGCTCTGACTTGGTTAGATAAACCTACATAATTATATACCTGTTTAGAATATCACATCTCTTCACATTCCTAGATGATAATATTATATTTTTTTACACGAGGAATGGACTAATTAATGGGGAGGAATAATTATGCAAATACTTTATTATTATTCTTTATATAGCGCCAACTAATTCTGCAGCGCTGTACAATTGGGAATAGACATACAGAGGTATTTAATAGTACAATCAAATGTGGAGAACAGAAGGATCAAATGGCCCTAATGCTTTCAATATGGAAGCTTCCGCTAAGGGGAGGATTTGGAAATGTGGTAGGTCGTCCGTATATTAACCCTTTAGATGTTGTGTGAAGGACACCTAACTAAGTAACGCCATCTGTTAAATATTTTAAGGCAAACTTAATCCTATAAGTATAGTTACCTTTTAACTGTTCGGATGCTAGAATCTCCAATGGATTGTGACATATCCAAGGGGGGTTAACCTTTTGAGTTCCAAAGAGGTGTCCAAAGTATTTCCTCACAATGTAGTGGAAACCTATCTAAAACTCAAAGGGTTAAGGATTGCTAGGGTGAGCATGTCCTTGCATATTACCCTGTTTTAAGGGATCAGAAAAATATATATTACAGGGGTTATCCTGCAGTAAAATAAGAGTTACTGTTGAGGGATGTTTTATCCAAATGTCATTGAAGGTCATACTTCCATTTCTTCGAGTGCAGTACCCTCATGGCCTGAAACTTTACAGTAGTGCTGTTGCTGTCCAGAAACCTCTGTAGCTATAGCACAACCATAACATTTTAGGCATGGAAGTATGCTGCACCCGGACCTGCAAGTTAGAGCAGCAATAATGTTTCATTTAAACAGCAGCAGGGGGTATGCATATTTTACTCTGCAGGTTAAATTTCTGTATTAAGGATTACTATTGCTTTAAACCATCTGTGCAGCTGGTCCTTCCTTATCATTTAAGTACTCTGCACTGTTTACATGCTATATGATAAGAACAATCACTATTATGAAGGAAGTAGCATGTAAACACTAAGCAATACTCACCTACAGACATTCAGTACACTATGTAACATTTCTATCTCTGAAAGAGCAAATGTTTATACTGATAAGTCCAACAGTATGTATAAAGTATTTAAGGTCATTGACTCTTCACCTGGCAAGTCTTTGCTCTTGAGTGATCTACAAGGATGTTGAATATTGCACACGCTACAGTAATTGTCCAGCGTCACACAGTGATGAGCATGGGAATCACGTGGACCGTTATATGGTATGGCAGATGCTCATGAAGGTGATTAGATGCCATTAACTACTAAGAAACGATTATCTTCTACAAAGTGGTTCAATGGCCTCATTCTTTTCTTGTAATACTTCATTAAGAAAAAAAATGAAATAAATTGGTATCATTTTAATCATCTTTAATCATCACATAAAGTTAGCTTATGTAAGAATTCATTATTCGTGTTACATCCCTAAAATATTATAAAGCTGCTTTTTAAATTGTACTGTTTACAGAACATTTATATAATGTTGTTTGTGCTGTTTGTATTGAGAGTTAAGAACTAAAATCCTTTACTTGAATGTGGTTAATGCCTACTGCCCATATCGTATCTCAGCCCATTAATTCTATATGATAAATGGAAGCCCTAGAAAAGGGAGGAATTTCTGCTCCTTTAGAGCATCTTTAAAACTAGATTTTAGGCCTCCGAAGTCATACAGAATTTTTATTGAAGCCAGCATAACATACACGGTATTTGTGTGTATACAAATTATGATAAAAAGGTTTAGTGGCTCTAGGACCAAAGGTATAATAAGTAATGTCCAGAGGTGTATATAAAACGTGGATAGATTAAACTTTGTGTGTAGCCAACAAGGACCCTCCCAAGTCCAAATAACACAGTAAAGTTTGAGGGAGTAGGCTGCACCATAAAACAGGATTGATCCAGTGATATAAAAACAAATAGGATTTATTTAAAAATATTAAAAGCACAATGACTGGTAAAAAAACTGTCAAATCACTCATGATCTCAGAAGGATGGAAACAGGCTCCTAAGCTCAACGCATTTCGTATGAACCACGCTTAATCATGTTTAATTTGTGTATAACCACAGTTCATTTTTAGGTATTATTGTTCCTTGAAATAAGCTGTGGAGGGTCAGGCCGTTTATGTGCAGTTCTGTGACTACCAGTGAATGCATGGTGAGATGAAACATTTCTAATAGTGCAGTTGTAAGATTTGCCTTACAGCAAGCACAATATCCTAGCCCCTCCTATTAACCTTTGTTTTGTGGCATATTGTGGTCTTTATGGAAATTCCCTTCACAGTTTGCTATTTAATTCTCTCCAAGACCTGACTTATTTCTCCCGGTGCTAGTAGTAATGTCCCTAAAGTATGGTTGCCTAGATTGAGTACAATCCCAAAATGTCTCCTTTCTGCTTGTTGGAGTTTTGGATGCAACCTTTAAGACTGTCGCTTACAGCTATTCTCTCTCTCGTTAATGTTCTGTTTGAAAGATTTGTGCTAGCAGTCCGATTGGAGCTGCATGCTCACCCCTAGAAGAATTGCACATCTTGCTGTTCGGGTTTTTTTTTTGTTTGTTTTTTTTTTTGTAGGATCAGCGAGAGAGCACCAGGGGTCACTCTTCAGACTCCTATTCAACTCTCCAGCTGATCCGGGTTACTCGACAGATCTTTTCCCAGAGAGCAGACTTTCAGAGAGGACTTTTCCAAAGTTAAAGTTTCTCTGTAAAAGTCTTTTATTTTGGTTCAAATATGGGGATTTTTTTTTTGTTTTGCTGTGGGTTTACCCAGGAATGACTTTTGTTTTCTTTCTGCAGAAGTCCTATGGTATTGTTATAAACCCTTTGACTGGCAGCATACCCCTCTGGAATTCAAAAGGTTAAAGGAGAACTAATTCCTCTCAGCACACACATGCTTTGGCCTTACTATGTCCCGAAAATCCAAATTCCCTTAAGAGTTTTGCATTTTTGCCCTTTTGCTCCAGAGAGAAAATCTTCAGTCAGGCCTGGATGTCATTTCCATGGAGGCGGACATGACAGTTGGTGGCAGGGCCACAGGACCTCAAACTCTGCCCACTGCGGATTGTAATCTTAACCCTATTTAGGGGTGTGCAACGCAATGTGTTGTGCACCCCCCTGGTCCTATAAAGGGTTAATTAAGTAGCTCCTGTTTGATAAAACTGCCCTCAACTGTCATGTCTACTTGCAGGTCTGGTTTGAGGATGATGGCTCTTGAACAAATGTACAAATATAAAGCTCGTAGGGGCCATTAGGATTTTCTGGCCATAGTAAGTTATTTCTCCATTAATGAAAGCCTCTGTTATTTCAGCATAATTAAACCTAACTTTTCTTTTGGTGATCCTGTCCCTTTAAGCACAACCTCATAACACTTTATATAGTGTTTTCTGCATGGTGTTATTCTTTCATAGGCTTTACAATGTGAAGAATTTGGTCTTGGCAGGCTGCTTTGAGGAATGAAATCGTGTTCCGCAGCACGTGGTTGCGAGTTCAGTTACACCATGTTACAGACTGGCTTGGCAGCTGATGTGAAATGTCAGCTGTGAAGGTGCAGGCCTCAGGATTAAGCTGGTGTTCAGCAGAATGCTGTGTCTGCGCCACAGTGTCATAATATTTGCCTTTTTCCAACAGATAGTTTTGTAGTTTAGTCTCCTGTGCTTTGTCAGGAAATGGGTTGTCTGTTCAATAATGTGTAAAGGGATTGATGAGGAGCTGGTAAGTGCTCTAAAGTCTAAATGAAATCTAGTTTATGATTGGATATAAAAGGCCATGCACAAAAAAGATGAACATTTCTGGAGCAAACTAACTGCACCATGGGTAGGTCACTTGCCTGTAAAGAGGTGCAAGTTTGGAGCAAACCAACTGCACCATAGGAGGGGACAAATCACATTATTTAAAAAGAATTACTTCATTGGAAAGGTATACAAAGTTTGCCTGGTTTGCAAGTACACTTTGTAGACTGTTCCATTGAAGGCAATTTTGGCTCCGCTGAAGAGCCTCCTCGAGTCGGCAGACTGGAATCTACTGCTGTCAGCTTTACAGCTTACTAAAGGAAAAGGGAAACTTTAGCCTTGAATATGTCCCAAACCGTAAGGGTTTGAGACATGGCACTTTCTCCAAATACTTTATTTTTTTAACCTCTATAGTTATTAAATAAAGTTAATTATGGGCATTACTGACCCTTTAAGGCAAGAGTGGTGCAGTTCTGTGGCAGACCATAGGGAACAAATTAATATTCCTGTTCATTTAAGTGGGGGATTATGGTGTGAAATCTAAGTTTCTGAGTTGCAGAGCAATGCGTTGCTTACCCCTCTGGCACTCAAAGGGTTAGCAGTTGGACCTTCCCAGCACCCTGTTATCGAACGCACTGGACGTCTATCCTGTATGCAGGAGGTTAGAATTTTTTATTATTCCTTTTCTCATATGATAAGAATATTTTTGCTGCAATCACAGAAAAAAAAAAAAAAAGGCAAATTTTGGAGCATTTAAATCAGCACGGTTTACTAAAATACAATGGGTTACACTAAATGCTAGTGATGATTCCAAAGCTTCTGTTGGAGAAGTGTCTTGCACCTGGAGGGGTGGTATAAAATGTCTGATGGGTGAATTTCCTAAAAGTACCAACTGATTTTCATTTAGGTTTTTTTACTTTAAAGCGGAACTGCCACTTTAGGTAAAGTCGCTCTGCAATACTTAAGCAGATGGCGACTAGCTTAATAATAGTTATTTTACGTCTCAAAAGTAGCCTCTTCTAAAGTAATCCTTAATCCTCCGAGACTGTCGGCCAGGTTAGTGCAGTCTGTGTGCCTGCACCACCAGTCCCTTCCGGTGCCTTTTGGAACAGTGCAATTCTTCTGTAGGGAGACCCAGGACTGACAGTGCAGGCACACAGACAAGATGTCTGCGCTGATTACTTTACAAGCGGCTAATTTTTAGAGGTAAAATAACTATTAAGCTAGTCACCACCTGCCTATGTATTGCAGGGGGACTTTACTTAAAGGGATAGTAATGTCAGAAAAAAAAATATTAACTATATGGTAGATACAATTAAAAGAGTGTACTTGCACTTATTTGTATCTCTCAAACCGTTATGGTTTGAGAGATATAGAAAAATAAAGTTCTCTGGTCCCTCCCCTTGATGAGCTGTAAAGCTGTCAGAAGCAGATTCTGGTCACTTGACCAGACGCGGCTCTTCAGCAGCACCAGTATAATGATACCTAAAGAGAAATACTTCATTTAGAAAAGTCTACAAAGTGTGCCTGGTTTGCAAGCACACTTTGTAGACCGTTCCAATTAAGTATTTATTTCTAAATAGCGTGATTTCAGCTCTGCTGAAGAGACTGTCTGGTCAAATGACCGGAATCTGCAGCTGTCAGCTAGATGGCAGACTAGAGTGAAACAGCCAGGAAAAGGTAACTTTAGCAAGTTATATCTCTCAAACCATAAAGATTTAAGAGATAAGACTTACATAGATGTTAACCTTTTTTTTAATGTCTACAATATTAAATCAACTTAAAATTAACCATTACTATCCCTTTAACGTGTTAGTTCCGCTTTAATGGTCCTTTGTTCAATATAAAACTGAAATTATTCTCGTGCTCACCAGCTGCACCAGATGGGCAAATTGGTATTTTAACCCTTGTGTTTGTAAGGTCTCAATCACATTGCTTTGCACTGGAGAGCGCTCTAAATGTCAAGGTTAACCCTTTGAGTGCCAGGAGAGTACACAACACACTTGGTTAAAAGCAACATTTGAATCAAAGCATTGGAGAATACTTTAGTATTGAAGGATAAAAGCAACATTTAAATCAACATACATTTGTATCTTTTCCCGCCCCTTGGAACAGTTGGCATGCCATAGAATTGCTCCAGTTTTGTTTTAAACATAAGGCTTAACCCCTTAATGACCCTTGACTGTCATAGCACGTCATGGGTTGTTTTTAGTTAACGACCCACGACGTGGTATGACGGTAATGGAATTCAGGGCTCCCCCCGTGGCTGCAAGCCATTCTGGTAGTCCAGAACCTGACCCATTAAGTATTTTTTTTATACATGTCCTTAAAGTGGAACTACCACCCAATAATAACATTGCACCACATAATTGCCCATCTGGCAACTAGCTGCTCAGTAGCGCTAGTCACCAGAATTATTACCTGATTAAAGAGGAATCTCTGTTATTCCAAGACTTGACAGCAGGACGAAGTGCGGACATCTTGCCATAGTGACGTCCACTCATCTGCGTAGTCAGTCCCTTTTGGAGCCGGCTGGCTCCTAGCAACTCCTCCTAGACCCGTCTGGGACTGACAGCGCAGACGTGCGGATGTCACTATGGGAAGATGTCCGCGCTCCGTCCTGCTTTCAGTCTTGGAATAATAGCGATTTCTCATTAATCAGGTAATAATGCTGGCGACTAGTGCTCCTAAGCAGCTAGTCACAAGATGGGCAATTATGTGGTGCAGTGTTATTATTGGGTGGTAGTTCTGCTTTAAAGGGATAGAGTGGTACCTGACACATTGGCCCGCGCTGTTACTTAAAGTGGATGTGTCACCTGTGGACAACATCCCATAAATAGTTAGGTGACACATCCAATAGCATAAAAACGTTATTTATTTTTTATTTTGAGCTTCAGTTTCATTTAAATTTAACTTACAAAGTTTATGCAGCAGCCACTTCCGGGTGACTGCAGTTCTCTGAGGTTACAAAGCTCTGCCTCTGCTCTCCTCCTTCCTCCGATGACAGAGGCATCTATCAGTAAGCTGGAGCGGTCTCATTGGCAGAGATCGAGTTCTAGCCAATGAGACTGCTCCTGCTTTCAGACAGATGCCTCCGTCATCGGAGGAAGGAGGAGAGCAGAGGCAGAGCGTCAGGCTGCAGTCTATATGGAAGTGGCTGCTGCCCAGACTTTTGTAAGTTAAATTTAAATGAAACGGAAGCTTAAAATAAAAAATAAATAACGTTTTTATGCTATTGGATGTGTCACCTAACTATGGGATGTTGTGCATAGGTGACACATCCACTTTAAAGGGCCAATATGAATGCATACTTAGTGCCACTGTTTATTACCCTGAGGGGGAAAAAAACAACTCTTCTTAAAGGGGAACTTTCACTTCAGAACTGCTTGCTTTTATATAAACCAGTAAGTAAAAGTGACATTCATTTTTTTTAATGGCTATATTTTTCAGATATAGTAATTTCAACTTTCCATTGTTGCTTTGCCTGCGGGAAAAGCTGTGCCTAAGGCATGGTAATCGTAAGGATGGCCGTCCACGCCGCAATAAAATCCCAAACACCTCTCCAGTTGTAGCAATGGTGGGGGAGCTTGGAAGAAGCGGACCAGTGTGCAGCCCCGATAGCTGACAAACTGTGGGCTGGCTTAGGCACTAGGATTGGCTGTTCCACAGTGCGAGAGTACTGCCAATCATTTTACACGTCATCAAGATGGCGTCGCTCTCCCTCTTGCTGTGGTACAGAAAATATATAGATTTTCAGCATACAGGGAATAGTACATTTCATCATTTGGGTGTTTTTAGCATTCTTTGTGGGGGAAAAGCAAATTGAAAGGTAAGTTGGAACATGATAGTTTCACTTTAATCTCTTAATTTCCTCTTGAACACTTTGAGTGGCCTGTCCATATAATGTATTTAAATAGAGAGGGGAAGTGGAACTCTGATAAACCACCTCCACTGTTTTGGACAGGTGCCTACACAGTCTAATTCCACTAACTATTCACAGGCCATTTTTCCTGTAAGTATACTGCTCTATTGGGTACTACTGCTGCAACAGATGTGCCATTCCCGAGTATCACAGAGGCAGTGGTCTGAAGACATGTGGCTTAATGCTGGG
The DNA here is from genome assembly GCA_037306005.1 of Rhinophrynus dorsalis. Classification (NCBI taxonomy): domain Eukaryota; kingdom Metazoa; phylum Chordata; class Amphibia; order Anura; family Rhinophrynidae; genus Rhinophrynus; species Rhinophrynus dorsalis. The sequence goes on along the minus strand of CM074718.1, from coordinate 96,926,833 downwards.
GTGGGCAATATGAGGCCCTCCAGATATTGTTGGATTTCTTTGCCCATCGGTCTAATCCAGCTAGCTGAAGAGGATGAGAAATGTTAGTGTAGCAGCTGGAGGGTTGCAGGTTGCCCACCTTGATATAGATGCTTTAACTCCTTATGATGGTTATGTCTCCTTTGCACTGTGAAGTTTACCGCCTATCTTGTGTTGGCAATGTGACTTATCTTTGTTCTGGATGTTTTTGTAGTTCAGATTAGTATTATAACTTATATAGGCTTTTCTTTTTAGTCCAGTAAGATCGCAAGAAAAACTGATAGGTCATTATCAGCACTGGGCAAAGCTGGTAATGACATACAAAATCTTAACCATTTGTGCATCAGTGGGGGATGGTGTTGGATGCCTCTTCGGCACTCAGAAGGATAAGGAAAAAATGTATATATAAAACCGTGATTATGTGTATCTGCTTTTATTTTATTTTTTTTTTCTTTTTGTTCCCCTTTTTTTTTTTGGGGGGGGGGGGTGTTTAAGCAGAATGACCAATGTGCAGAGGTCTTTAGGTTATGCAAAGGAAATGTATGAAAGCTAGAGAACTCCCCAGTGCGTATATAGTCCTCCCTACTCTATCCCCATCTAGGTTTTTATTTTTTAACCCTTTGGGTGCCGGGGGTACTCAAACGGTTAATCTTAAATATATTTAAAAAAAAAAAAAAAAAGGCACAGAACCCCTTTCTCTCTCTCTTGTCCGTTTCTTACTTTTGCCAAAGGTAGTTACCCATTTTTTTCTCTGTGTATTTCTCACTCTCTAGGACACTGATTCTCAACCAGGGTAAAATCACCTCAGGAGTCCAGGCTCCTTAGATTTTACTTCTAGCTCCTATATTTTGGAGCCTTTTACATATACCTGTTTGTATGTATCATTCATGTGGCTTGTAAACACCTAGTTGGCTCCTAAAAATTCTGTCTGGCTTCAAAGCCTTTGAAATTTTTGTCCATACCTTTTTTCTGGCAATGTGGGACTTTGAGGGATAGTCCATTACAAGGCAAACTCATTTTCTACCCAACAGTAGTGTTACAGTTAAAGGGTTAGTAATGTCTTGTATTAATAGCATGTAATAATTTAGATCTTCAAAAAATAAATCAATAGATGCGTTCCGATCTCTCAAACCTTCATGGTTTGAGAGATATAACGTTTTAAAGTTTCCCCCTCCCTCCCCCCCCCTTGCACTGATGTCAGCTGTAAAGCTGAGAGAAGGAGATTTGAGTTGTGTGACTCGAGGCGGCTCTTCAGCAGATCCAAAATACCACAATCTAAAAAGAAATACTTCACTAGAACAGGCTAGAAAGTGTACCTGGATTGCAAGCTCACTTTGTAGACCATTCCAATGAAGTATTTCTTTTTAGATTGCAGTATTTCGGCTCTGCTGAAGAGCCGCCTGCCGGTCCCGGGACCAGGATCTTCTGTCAGCTAGAGGCTGATGTCCATTTAAGAGGAGGGAGGAGGGAACTTTAAAACGTTATATTTCTCAAACCATTAAGGGTTGAGAGATCGGAATGGCATCTATTGATTTATTTTTTGAAAATCTACAATATTACATGTTATTAATATAAGACATTACAAACCCTTTAGTAACCTTATAAATAAATTTCTTTCTGCACGTTTTTGCAGAAAAACCATTGATAACATTTCACAACTGCAGTGTAATCTAGGCCAATTTTTGGTAATTATAGGACAATGTTTTACTAAATGTAAATTGTATGTGCTAAGTACACCTGTTGGCGCTGTATAAATAGAAATGTACATACATAAAATATCACTTTCTATGCTGTATTTCACTGCAATGTATTATATGGGTCTTGAGCCTTACTAAATCCCTTTGAAGAAACACATTGAGAAGAAACGTTTTGCACACTCCTCTGATACTTAACGGGTTAATACCTTGACTCAGAACGGTGTAACCATTCTCCATTGTACGATGTACATCAGAATTTGTTGCTTGCTTACAATAGAAAGTGATCTCTCATGGTGCTTTTCAGAACTCAAGGCTACTTCAGAACAAGAGGTGTGTTGTATTTGTATGTATATTATCATGCATAGGTTTTGGGACACATAGGTTTACTTTGTTCCCTTTGTGTTGTTTGTTATATATTTTAGACATTTATAACCATATAATCATTAAACATTTGCAAATGTTTTTATTTTTTTTTTATCATCGGACTCTTTTTACTATGGATTATTTGTTAGTCATATCTACTCATATGTTAAGCGGAACTACCATGTCACAAAATGTTTAGCTTAACTAAGTCCCCTTCTGGCAACTAGCCGCTTAGTAGCGCTAGTCGCCAGAATTATTACCTGATTTAATAGATATATGATTTATTCCCCAGCTCTCAGTAGCACGGAGTGCGGACATCTTGCCAGAAGGACGTCCACGCGCCTGTGCTGTCAGTCCCAGCTGATCCGGCCGGCTCCTAGCAATGCCTCCTAGACCCGGCTGGGACTGACAGAGCAGGCGTGTGGACGTTATTAAGCTAAACATTTTGTGACATGGTAGATCCGCTTTAATATGTTGTGTATAATTTATGGTACCATTTTTTTCTTGTAGTATGTATTCGTTGTGATTTTTCTAGATTCTTTTGTTTGTTTGTTTTTATTAGTAGAATTGTTATGTGTTGATACTTTCAGTTGTCACAGGTTCTTCATTACTTCCCAACTTTATACATGCATTTCGATTTTATTTTTTAGTACATAATATACCAACTCAAGTGCTAAGATCTTTTAAATGCAAGAGTCATATTTGCTGTGAGGTAATGTGCATTTTCCCATTACTGATTTTATTGGTTTTAAATATCTGAAAGGCACTCTATCATCAGCATCTTTAGAAGAATGAAAGCAGCCATTAGGATCATCTCATATTGCTTAATTGGAGGTTACGACCTTGTCCTGCATGTCATGGAATGATTTCCTTAATGCTTTGCTAGATCCCATGGGAATAGAGAACTTTGTTGTTCTACTACCATGTATTGCTTTTTGCCATTGGATGTATAGCAGGGATGGGCCGCTTGTACATTTCTAGCTGTTCTTGGCCCTGGACTCCCATTATCTATAGCCGACCAAAATGGGAGGCATACTCCAGTAGCCAAATTGTACAGCTGTGGTGTAGAAGATCAACCTCTTATGATCATAGGGAAATCCAATATGGAGTCCCCCATTTATAGTTCTTTGGTGTTACGTTAGAGAATCGGATTGAGTAAAGTGAAAGTTACCTGTTCTAGTGTATAGTTAAAGAAGGTCAGTGTAGAAGGGAAAAAAAAAAAAAAAAAAAAAAAAGATGAACTAGTAGGGTTAATTGAACAGCTGAAATCAAGCTGTCCTTTTTCTCTGTTTGCATCACCCTAATACAACATAGCTGTCTGACAGCAGCTCATAATCCATCAGGAGCTTTCCCTGGAGGTTATTTATAAATAAAAATAGAATTTTGAAGTCGCAACGCATATTAATTAATTGTAATTTGTGCCTGCTGCTCCTGTTTCAGAAAGGTTATCTAAGCCATTTAAAGATAATGGAATCTCTGCAAAAGGCAGGAATGCCTTCTCCTTCAGAGGACATGCAGGACTAGATTTTGGCCCACTGAAAACTGATAGAGACTATGTTAAACATACTAACATGAAGTACAGGGTATTTAAGTGTATATAAACAGAGTTCGGTGTTGGTGTTCCTTTAAATGCAGGACATATGAAAATGTCATTTTTCAGAGCTGCACATGAATCAGTGCAGCCCTCCAGTTTTTTACTTCATACACTTCCTACATTTAAAGGGATATTTGATCACCTCAACCTAAAGTGCCTAGTGACATATCATAAGTTATCTGCTGGAGGTCTTAACACTTTGCTTTTCAATGTGTTGGATACCCATCTGGCACTCAAAGGGTTAATGAGAAAATGACCTGTGCAACACAAGTGATGCAGTGATAAATTTGCCTTATTTCCAGAGTGAATGGCCCTCATTCATTATGACTGTTAATCCCAACTTGATGGGCACCTATCAACACTCAAAGGGTTAACGAACACCATTTCCAGAGCATTTCTATTGCCACCTAATAACTTGTGATTTATGCTGTTCCTAGCCACATGCCAGAATGGCAAACATTTCTCTGCAAAATAAATAAGTGTTTGTATGATTTCATGCCTATTTAAATCTCCTGGCAACCTGCAGTTTGTCCTGGTGACTTTGTGACATGCATCAGTGTAATTCACAGCATGATCTGTCCTAGCCATCACTGCTGAAGTACCATAAAAACCTCTAATATATACGATATATCTCGGATGTTTTACATTGCAGAACAATTTTCTCTCTCTCTTCAGCATTGAAGTGGTTAATGTGATCTAGGGTAAACAAAGAAAGCCCACCTTTATAGATACCATAATGATGTAGCAGCCCTTTCGCTATTGGCATAAGTTGCAATATGTTTTACAACACAAATATTGGCACCATTAAATCTTTAAACTAGAGGGGTGCTCATCACATTGCATTATTCTGATAGCTAAAGAGGTGAAATTCTGATGCAAACCAACATCACATTAGGGGTATGTGAAATAAACTCAAGTTATTTAACCCTTTGAGTGCCAGAGGGGTACGCAACACATTGCTTTGCCCTCAAAGTGTTAAAATGAGGTTGGAGGGGATGTTACGCCTTGAACTCTAGCGAGGCCTCCGATGCATTGTAGGAAAAAAAAAAAAACGTATTTAAATCAACGGGAAGTTAGAAAATGTTCGTCCCCTACAGTGCATTTGGCTTGCCCCAGGAAATACTCCATGCTTTGTGAATGATACCCTGAATGTTCACACAGCAAACTGGGCATTATTTATTTATTATTATTTATAAACTGTAAAATCAATCAGGGTGCTGACGACACAACTCTATGGATGCTATTGTTTTCTGGCATGTTTTTAACCCCTGTATGTCTGTTCCTCAAGGGGTTTTAGAAATTTGATTAGGAAAATATGAGTGAATTTATATATAAAACGGCATTTTGTGCTTTATTAATAAAGGCCAATATGCAGCCTCTGTTCTTGCCCTTCTGTCACAGGTTAATATATCTGTGGCAAAGGGAGGCAGTGTGGCTTGCTAAGTGTCATAGACAGGCTTGGCTGTGGCATTGGATGACTGAGACTTTCCCTTGTGTTTATAACCTAAATGTTGTGTAATTAATTTTCAGGGATAACGGTCTTCTGAGCACTTGAACCCCTTGTATGCTATGGGTGCCCCCAGCCCACTGATACACAATGCGCTGGAAACATCTCTGTTTGTTAATTGCTGGTCCGTTGGATGCCACAGTGATTACCAACACATTGCGTCAAGGCAGTTAGTCTGTTTATGGTAGTCTAGTATTATATAACCTGGTTAAACTGACTGGGCCTTATGCAGGAAGTTTAAAAAAAAAAAAAAAAAAAAAAAAGCAATTCTGAGGTTTCCAATGGCTTGCAGAGCAATGTGTTGCAGACCAACATTCAAAGGGTTAAAAGCCCTATTTTAGTCAATAGGAATTTTAATTCCCCCCCCCCCATTATGCAGTTGGTTTGCTCCTCAATTGCTCACCTTTTGCCTTCGGCTTTATATTTTAAAAAGTCCTAAGTCCCTAAAATCAACCTAAATATTCAGTTCTAAGGGTGGCATACAAGAAACGTGCACATTCGCTAAAGACATTTTTCCTGAGATATTGCCCATGTTTTAATCCAGAAAGCCATATACCGAACGTTTCTTGAATTGCACATAAAAATTAGTTTGTATGACAACACTCCACAAATCAATAAAACTGCGCGCAATTGAACTTCCTGTATTAGGTGCCTTCACTGTTCCACACAGACAGATTCGTTAATGCGGACCACACCCACAAACATATGCACAACTGTTCACTACATTAGATTTTTGTATGCACAATGAAACCGCATACTGGGCAAACTTATTCACTAGTGATTTTCACTCTCCAATTAGAAATTACGCATGTATCTTGTATTCTGCCCTAAATCCTGTAGGGAGGCTAGAGCAGGGCGGAGCAATGTGTGGCCCTCCAGCTGCTGCCAGGCTACAACTCCCATCGTGATATGAGTTGTAATGTTGCCCACCAGTGGATTGTTGGTGCCTTTATTATCACTCTTGTTAATACAATTATAGGTTTTAGATTTTATCTGTTTGGACATTAGAACTCATTTCCCTTCTCAGTTCAAGGGTTTGTTTACTACATTTATCACATACTTGGTGCTGATCACTTATTAGGACTTACTATAAACAAAGAGAAACCTTATCATTTTTAGGTGATGGCTGGCTGTGTTTAGCCAACTGTACTATGGGGACAGATGTCAGTTTACAATGATAAATGGGGCTTTTAGCACTTGAAAGTTAGTCTTTGCAGTGCACTGCAGACCTCTCTATAAGGGTTTAAACCCCATTTAAATCAATGGAATTATTGCAAATAAATGTATTTGTCCTCCATAGAAGGGTGCGCATATGTGGGCCCAGCTGTGTAGATTTTTAGGATCTCCTCATGCGATGATGGGTGAATCAATGGATCAATTATTTTTATGGTACATTATCCTTTATTTATATAATGCCAACTTATTCCACAGAGCTGTGCAATAGGGAATAGACATACAGAGAAGTTAAACAGTACAAATGGAACATAGAAAACAAAAGGATCAGAAGGCTCTGTTCGTGAGAGCTTACAATCTAGAGGAAGGTAGGTGGGACACAGAAGGAATAAGTGCTATGGTTCGTCAGTGCCTCCTGCTACAGGAACTGCCATGGGTGGGAGAAAAGTGCTTTTGAGTGCAGTGGTCCAGTCAAATAGTGTGTCTGTTTTGGAGAACAAGACTATGTGAACAGTGAGGTCAGGATGGGGTTGTAGATGGGAGACTGATTTTAGAAGGGAACAAGAGTGAGTAGAAGTTTGACAAGCTTTTGTTCTGACCTTGCAGTGGTCAATAGTCTTCCATGAAGATGTGAGTTTTCAGTGAGCATCTGTAGATCTGAAAGCAGAGGGAAAATCTGATGGGATGGGGAGGGAATTCCAGACCCCAGGTACAGCACAGTAGAAGTCATACAGGCGGGAATGGAATGATGTAATAAGAGCTGTAGCGTGAATAAAGTCCTGTGCAGAGCAAGATTGCTCTTGTGAGAGTGTATTTGGAAACAAGAAATAAAATGCTGGGGGTGCAGTTTTAGTAAGGGCTCTGTAAGTTTGCACCAGATTTTTAAAGGGTTAGTAATGCCCATATTGAAGTTTATTAAATATTGTACATGTTTAAAAAAAAAAAAAAAAAAAGTATATGTAGAAAGTTTTATCTCTCAAACCTTTAAGTTTGAGAGAGAAAAGTTTCCCCTCCCTCCCCTTCTCCTAACGTCAGCGCTCTACTGACAGCAGGAGATCCCGGTCCAGGGACCAGCCAGCGGCTCTTCAGCAGAGCGAAATTAGAGATCTTTAAAAATAATTACTTCATTGGAATGGTCTATAAAGTGTGTCTGGTTTGCAAGCACACTTTGTAGACTGTTCCAATGAAGTCATTCTTTTTAAATATCGCTGTTTCAGAGCTGCCTCGAGTCGGCCGACACAGATCTCCTCCTGTCAGCTTTACAGCTGACATCAGGGAAAGGGGAGGCGGGAACTTTAGCTGAGAATATCTCTCAAACCATAAAGGTTTGAGAGATGGGACTTGCTCCATATACTTTATTTTTTTAAGATCTACAATATTGAATAAACTTAAATATGGGCATTACTAACCCTTTAAATTTAATTCTGAATCTGTAGCCAATGTAGGAGGGACTGGTAAAGAGGAGTGTTATTGGAGGAGCGATGTGTGAGGTAGATTAGTCTGGTGCCAGAGTTAATTATGGATTATAGTGGGGTTTGTCAGGTGAGAGGAAAGCCAATAAGAAGTGAGTTATAGTAGTCAAAAAGGGACATGAGTGTTTGGATAAGAATGTATGTAGTCTTTCAGGTGAGAAAAGGTTGAATTCTAGAGATGTTACACGGAGGTGGTATGAGTTGGAGATTGACTGAATGTGGGGAATGAAAGGTAGGACAGAGTTAGTACGTGAGCCCCAGGCAGTGTTCTGTGGAGGTTGGTGTGTTGGTAATGCTATCAGTGAGGGACATATCCAGGGAAAGGCTGGATGGGCAGGGAAGTAAAATTATAAGTTCAGGGTTTAGATGACAAAAAAGACATTTAGGAAGGTGCGGCAGAGAGAGAATTCGATAGAGGGGACAGGCGGGAAGAGAGGAAGAAAATGTATATTTGAGTGTCATTAGCATAGAGATGATGGTAAAACCCAAAGGAGTTTATTAGCTAGCCAAGGGAAGAGGTATAAATTGAAAAGCGCAAGGGCCAGTACAGAACCTTGCGGTACTCTATCTACAGGACCTGCCTGAGGTACCAACGCTCACTTGTGTATAACTGAGGAGATCTGGATAACATGCTCTGTTGGGGGTCTGAGGAAAGATATGTACCTGTTCTATGGGGCAGTTTGTTTTTTCTATAATTGCTCAAGTCTCAGTGATGAAAAACTTAATTGGACAGTAAGGGCCATATGAACAAACTAAGAGAGGAGCAATTTTGGGACAGACCACCTGCACCATAATGGACAAATAAAACTCCCATCGATTTATATGGGGCTTTAACACTGTAACAACCAGTGACATGCTGAGACGTCAGTTTTTTCTCCCTGAAGGACCGGTGATGGTCCTGGCACGTCACGTACTTTGTGCGCTCCTTTGGGAGAGTTGTAAGCACCAACTGGGTCTGAAACTTACCGCTCCAAGACCAGATCGGCCTCTCAGATCCCTGTTTGTTGCACTGGTACACGCCATCTGTTACGTGTGCCGCAGTGCCAACAAGGATCAAAGCGGTCCTTAATGGAAGGTCACTTCTTTGGACCTCTGGTCATTAAGGGGTTAACCTCATGGTAGAGGTTTCTGATGTTTTATATACTTAACCTTTACACAAAGGGTTAAAAGGCCCACTTAAATCTGTAGGAATTTGAATTTCTTCCTAATGATGCAGATTTGCCCCACAGTTGCTCCAATTTTCTCTTTTTTTTTGTATAATGCTTTACATATTATATATATAAAGTAATATTTTGTATTTCTATACATTAATCTAATAAACTAAGAGACTCCACGAATCCTAGAATTAATTAAGGAAAAATAATGTGTTGGAGCAATTGATTGTATACAGACACAATAGGGTTAAGTAGTGAAACAAGCCCCTGTAGTACCATGCTGTTATCTTGTTCCTGAGTGAGTGCTCCAATTAGGAAACAAGACATCAAAGCTGGTCTTGAGAAAGCGGAAAGACAATTTGCACTGCACCGAGCCATTTCACAGAGCTGCTCCAAGGCTCTGGAGCCACAGCATTCATTACATCACCCTCCCCGTCCATTAGCCAGCAGCATCTCCAGTGGATTGCACAGGCCTCTGTGCTCTGCACCGTCACAGGCAAAGCCGACAAGTCACTGCTCACTGGCAGGGTGTGTAGAACTGTGCAAAGAATGCTGTGCTCTGAGGACAAGCAGCAGGACAGCTCTTTACAAAAGAAGAATAATAGATCCCAACTGTTCCTGGCCAGCTGCTGAAGGGGACGAGCTGACATATGAGATCCTGTGACATTTGTTAGATTAGTTCTCTTTTACACTGGAGTAGATTGTGGGCTTCCTGAACACAGTCTGTTTACCAACAACTCACTGGCCAAGTTTTCCACAGGGTTAAACCATTCTGTCTTTAATTTCCACTCCGTGACATTGTGTTTCCACTGCAGCAAAGGTGAAAATGTCCTTGAGACCCTCTTGACAGCAAACTTGAGGGCTTTTTTCTTTTTCCAGCCTCCCCCCTCTACTCGAGTCGGTCTGCATTGAGCAGCAGTTTTACCCTTGTTGTGCGTCACTGAGAGACTGCATGGTAATGAAGCAGCTACCCTGGAAGGCAGAACTCTGCTGCCTTTGAGAAACAGAACCAAGAGCACTTTGGTGGCATATCCAGACCCAAACTAGTGTGGCCCTGCGGAAGCCAGAGGCATGATGTTAAGCTTACAGGATTCCGTGTTTTTTGAGATTAGCATAAAGTCACTGCTGAAGTCCTGGAGTAGTAGCTGTAAGTATATCTGCATGGTTCTGTTTCATCTCTCCATTACAGATACACTGCATTCTTATGGTAGCTTGATTCCTCTGCTTGTGGAGCTAAGCAGTCTTCTTAACCCCTTAATGACCAGAGGGGTGTGCGCACTGCATTTTTGTGTAATGCGTTGCACAACTCTGTGGTTCTTAAGGGGTTAAATTCCACTTCCTGACGAAGGAAACTAGATACGGGTTGTTTGATTAGCCCTTGAGACTTCAGGAATCAATTCTGGAGCAAACCAACTGAAACACAGGAGACAAGTAATTATTCCCAAAATCCACATGGAGGTAAATGAGGCTTTTAACCCCTGAAATTCTATAGAGGTCTCCAGTGCATTTCAAAGCAATGTATTAAAGATCTGTTTGGCACTGAATTAAATGTTGCTAATATTTGTCCCATAAAGTGTCTCCATAGGGGACGTATATAGGTAACTTAAAAGGTGCAGTTTTGGAGCAAACCAACTAAACCATGGGGCAAACAAACATTCACCAAGTTGCCATTGAGTAAAATGGTCAGTTTAACTCATTGACTGCTACAGGGTCTCCAATGCATTCAAGAGGTTAAACTGGCCATTTAAATCAGTGGGGCATTTTTACTTTCTCCCCTTTTCATGGTGCTGTTGGTTTGCTCCAGAATTGCTTATCTTGTGCATACTAAATCCGTCCTATAGCTTTATTTTTATGCTAAAGCTGTGCGTTCCCTGCAGTCATCTGATACCAGTCTAATTTTGCCAGCACAAAATGTTCTTTATTTTTTTTTTTTTTTAAAGCAAAATCGGTATGCCAGTGCAGGATGGTGAACACCCACGAAAACAATGGAGGGGTGTTCCTTTCTTATCCCTTTACTTTTACTAATTTCTGTCTAGTGACTTTGTGTTTTGTTTTTAACGCTTATCTGTTGGCATACTTTGGTAACATTGTAGGAGCAAACAGGACATCTTTAACCCCTTCTCTAAAGCTCCCCTGGTTTAAACTGTGGTGAGATTTCATTTTAATGCCTTGGATGGTAACGCAGTCCGTTCTATGACTCATTACTCTGTGGATTGCTTTTTCTAGCCAAGGGCTAAATATTTTAACCCTTAGAGTGCCAGAGGGGTACTGTATATGCACATGACTCTACCATAAAGGGTTAACCATTTGAGTGCTGTAAGAGTGTGCACAATGGGTTAAACTGAGGCGGACATTTCATCTTAACCCCTCAGATGGTAGTGTGTGTTGTGGGTCTCTGTCATCCAAGTGGTTAAAAGTACTTTAACACCTTGATTGCCACAGGGAGGTGCAGTGCATTATGTTGCACACTGCATCTGGAGTTTAAAGGGTTAATTTCTTCTTGCTTGGCAAGTATATGTACACACTCTGCCCCCCCCTCTCTCTCCCTACACTGCCAGCATACTCTGCAGAGCAGCACAGTTGCTGTGGCCCATCTCTACCAAAATTCTGTCTTGGCATACACATTAACCTTTCAAGAGCAGGATTGTTTTTTTTTTTTTTTTAACCTGTCGCTTTGTAGATTGGGAAATAATTTCATTGTGGTCTGCTCTGCCAGCTGAGTTGTAAACCCTTTGAGTGCCAGAGGGGTGCCCAATGCCTTTTTTTTCAATATACTGCGTACCCCCCACTGGCACTTGAAGGGTTAAAAATATTTTGACCCTGTGTTTTGCAGTGAGATGCTCAACCCACTGGCACTCAAATAGTTAATATCTTTTTTGCTTGGTAGAGTCATGTGCATATAGAGTACACAGAATAGTAATTACACAGCACTCGCACACAGTTTCAGTAACACATACATACAAATGTAGAGGGATCTATTTACTAGTGAGTAAAGGGAACTTATTCGTTGCGGGGCCTAGGGGACGTTCAGGGGAGTCACTAGTTATGAAGCAATGCACTGGACAACCCTTCATATTCAGTGTTAATGCGTTATTGGTGCACCGTGCAGCTGAATTGCACCATGTCCAAAGCTGTAACAAGACAACCTGGGGCTTTAGCCTCACTAGGCCAGTAGCTAGCAGCACCTCTGGGGGTGTTCATGCTTTCTGCTAGTCACTTGGGCCTTATAGGTAATCCTATGGATTTTAAAAACTCTTGACCTGGCCTATTGCATTCAGCACCCAGATGATGCAAGCTACTCTATTATTATTTTTGTTAGTTTTCTGCAGAAAATTGTGTTTGATTTTCTTGCATGCTGTTTGGTGCACAGAGCAGTGAAAATGGCCCTTTATTTACTATCACTTCTTATTAAGTATCATTCGTAGAGCCAGTTATTTCTTGTCAGCCATGAATGTGAATGGTATCCTACTGGATACAGATGCACCTGATCTTCCTTCCAGTATAACAGATTGCTGTGAATTGTGTCAGAACAGGGGAACTGAATACTGCTCTGTTTTTACACTAAGGTCAGTATGGACAAAGACAGTATGGAGCAATTCTGGAAGTGTTTAAACCCCCCTGTCGTACAGTCGTTTGCCCCCTAATTTGGTCCAGTTTTTTTTTTTTGGCTCTTAAAGTGATACTACTTCATGCTCACATTTGACTCTAACCCTTTGAGCGCCAGAAGCTCTGGCAATCAGAGGGTTAAGGGCCATATGTTCAAAAGAAAAGTGGAGGCGTTCTGGGTCAAATTATTTGTACTGTAGGGTAGATCTAAAAATTCCACAAGTTCCCATTTATTTATATGGGGGATTTTAACCACTTGAATGCTAGAGAGGTCTCCAATGCATTGCTTGGCAAGTTCTTGGAATACAGTGGTTATCACAGGGATGAGCAACGCGAGGCCCTTCAGTTTCTGGCAGACTACTACTCCGATCTTTGGCAGGGAATGAAGAGACGTGTAGTCTGACAGCAGCTGGAGGGGCTCATGTTGCCCCCTGCTGGTTTATCAGCTACAACCCAGGGTCATACAAGTGCAACATTTCTGGAGCAAACCAATAGTACCACAGGGAACAAATAATACTTGCCACCAATTTAACCCTTTGAGTGCTAGAGGGGTATCCAAAGCAATGCTATGCGTTGGATACCCCTTGGCACTCAAAGGGTTAAACATATTTTAACCCTTACAATGCTGGAGAAGTCTTGAACAAGGCCAGTATATGTCATTAGCATTAAATGTGTTCAAGCTTAATTTAATCTGTGAGAATTTTTTTTCCCCCACCCCCTCTTTTGATGCAGTTGGTTAGCCCCATAATGGCTCCACGTTTATGTTGTGTATATAGCCATAAATATGGAGATTGTGAGGAAAGATAAGTTATGAAGGGTTACAGTTGGATTTTAGGGCCTTATTCATCAAGTTGGAGGTGCAATTTCCGGACTGCACCATGGGGGAGGGGAATTAAAAATACCATACATTCTCATCTACTTAAATTGGGATATTTACCCTGAGAGGAGAGGTCTCAAATGCATTGAGAAGCAATGCATTGGAGACCTTTAGCATTTAAGGGGTTAAAAGCACCATTTAAATGGGTATTTTGGAAATTTTCATTTCAACCCTTCTATAGTTCAGTTGGTTTACTCTATAATTGCACCTCTTTAGCTTGATAAATGAGATCAGTAGTACCTGATAATTTTAAAATGTTTTGAGACTTTCAGAAAAAGAGCATGTTTAGTCCCCTTCACAACCAAACAGTAAACACAGACTTTGTGGTGGTGCATCTGTTTCCACAGCACAGTAAGGCAACATCGCATTACCGGCCTGCCCATTGGACAGTATGGTGTTCCTGCACTGGCTAGCGTTTGATTCTAGTTTAGCCTTTTTTCTTTCACTAACAACAATGAAGTGACATTCATATGGCCTAGATACAGGATACTGTCCTCGTGCCAACATTTGAGACATTTATTTATACTGAGTCAGTGAAATTCTGTTAACTCATTAATGGCTGGGACAGCCATGCAAGCTGCTCTTTCACCTTCATTAATCCTTTCTCTGTCACTGGGGGACAGTAACATAACGATAACCCCAACTTTTCTCTGCACAAGTAGTCTATTGCACACATGGCCTTGTTGACCCCTCAGCTTAACTGGTTGAGTGCTAGAGAGGTATACAATGCATTGAGTTTCAATGCCTTCCATAACACTCTGGCACTCAAAAGGTCAACCCTCAGAAGGTTGCCCCCCCAGTTTGAATGTTTAAATCTTCATACATATACATAAAAACTTTTTGGCATACATCTGCACATATTCCTAGAATTTAGCCCTTGAGATGCTGCAGGTTAAATACAAGCAGGCATACGTCTAGATATGAAAATGTAATAATTTTGGCAAGCCAGCTGCATTGAAGAAAAGATTTATAGTCCTTTGATTTAATTGGGGCTTTTGACCTCGTGAATGCTAGATAGGTCTCCTGTGCATTTCTTTGCAAGGGGTTAAAAACCTATTTAAATTAATGGGCGTTTTGGGGAATTTTGGTTTGTCCCTTATAGTACAATTGGTTTGGCCCATAATTACTTTGTGTCTTATTAGTACATCAGCCTCAATGACTTCTGCATTAAAGGGCTCAAGTCACATTTGAAACTTTGAGTGCCATAGAGGTGTGCAACACAATACATAGGATACCTCTCTGGCACCCAAAGGGTTAAATTAATGGAAATGTCCTTTGTCCCCTACAGTGTACATGGTGTGCCCCACAGTTGCTCCATTTTGTTTTTACCCATAAGGCATGTGGAATTCAATCCTTCTGATGTTGTATGTAATCCCTAATTTTGTCTGTTTTATAATGTCCCTTTCCCAGTTTAACAAAGCTAGGGCCAAATCCATTTTAGGATTTAATAAGCTGCACATTATCACACAAAAGTGATTAATGGTAAACATTAGAGTGTGAAATGCTCTGAAGAGAATAAACAAGGCAAATATTATTGGCGTAGAAGATAGTTCATTAATCAGTGTTTAAAAAGTTAACCAGTAAAATATAAGTGTGAAGTTGTATATTTTACGTTCCAGACAGGAACTTGCTGGTGTGGTGATTGTACCTGCATATTTCTGTACTATACAATATCATTATGTACCCTGATATCCTACAAAGCTTTAATGCAGTGGTTCCCAGTCACCCCTAACACAGTCTGGAATTTGTCAGAGCACATGATAACATATCAATTGTCAAGGAGTATTGAAGGGTGCAAATTCATAAATATATAGTTTTAGGTCTGTCAGTCAAAATAGTAACATATTTGAGGCTGATGGCCATGCATTCATTAAGTTCAGCCCATGCTAGTTCGCTTCTATTGATCCAGAGGAAGGGGGAAAAATCCCCAAAAAACCCATTGAAGGCATTGGAGTGCCAGAGAGGTATCCAAAGCATTGTGTTTTGTGTTGCAATGAGTTGGATACCTCTCCGGCACTCAGAGGGTTAAGCCCCAAGTTGGTGTTTAAAAAAACAAAAAAACAAACAAACAAAAAAAAAACTAAATAAAATCTTGACAGAGAATGGCTAATAAAAGATATTGTACATGACAATTTCCATAAATACCGCATACAACTGAAACTCTGCAATCACATAAGAGACGTTCACTGCAGACAGTCACCCACTGCTCTAATGGCTTACTGCTAGGGTAAGGGCCATATTCATCAAGGTCTGGAGTAAACCAACTGCACCCCACAGGGTTGACATAAAAATTCCCCAAAGTCCAAGTGATTTAACCCCTTAAGGATGGCCAATCGTGCATGCAGCCGTCACTTAAGGACCACAGATCTTTTTTGCTGGATCCGCTTCTGGGCTCCTTGAACAGCATGCAGCCGCACAGGGAACCCGGAATTCCATGATGGTCCAGGACCGTCATGGGTCCTTAACGCGTTTATACCGTGGACCGTCATGGGTCGTTAAGGGGTTAACTAGGGGCTTTTTAACTCCTTGAAAGCTAGAGAGGTCTCCAATGCAGAATTCAGGGGGTTAAAAGCCCCATCCTATTATATAAAAGGCCAGATGTATGTTTGTCAGATGCAGTCATGTCACGCGCCATCTTCCCAGCCCTGTGTTCGTCCGGGTGTGTGAGGGAGCCCTGGCCCCGGTCGAGCGATGTCTAGCTGAGCCTGGAGGTGTGAGGCACATTCACGGACCCCCCTGCTCTGGGTCAAGGAGCACTCCCGCACGCACATTCGAGACTGATGAGGTAGAGGTGCGCTCCCTCTCCTGGTACCTCACGAGTTGCTGTTAATGAGGCCACAGGTGCAGGGACTGGTGGGTGCACGGCTATCTTAGCCTTTGAGTGCCAGAGGTATACCCCTCTGGCATTCAAAGGGTTAACCCTTTCAGTGCCATTCACTTTGTCCTGTGTACACTGGCTTTTACACTAGTTTGAATATAAAGGAATTAATTTGTCCACAGTGGTGCTGTTGATTTAGAATTGAACCTGTTTAGCTTGATGAAAATGTCCCTGTGTTCAGAAGAATAGTGGAACAATTCTGGGGCAAACCAACGGCACCACAGGGGACACATGCAAAATTAACAACATTTCCATTGATTTGAATGGGACTTTTAACCCCTTCTGTTGTAGAGAGGTTTCCATTGCGACCTAACTTTTACGGAGTAAATATCCACATTTAAATCAGTGGGACTTTTTAACTTGTCACTTTTGATGCAGATGGTTTCTTCCAGAATTACATAACTTTTCTGTTGAACATAGAGCATGAACCAGAAAAGTCAGATACATTGACCCCTTTGGATGATGGAGTGGTCTCCATTTCTTTCCTGTGTCAGTGCACTGGAGACCTCTTGCATCCAAGGGAGTAGCATTCAGCATAAAAAGTACTGCAATGCTAGTGAGATTGGTATTTTAACCCTTTGAGGTCAAATGACTTGTGTAACACATTGCTCGTCTTTCATGTTAAAGAGGAAAGCAGGGTAATCTAGGGTTAAACAGTGCACCATAGAGGAGAAATAAAAATTCCCTGAATGCCATTGATGTAAATGGGGCTTTTACAAAGATCGCATCAACTTTATTATGAGGTTATACTATCTACTGTGGGCTATAGGCTTTATATAGGCTTTATTATGAGATTGCACTCTCCACTGAGGGCTATAGGCTTTTTATATAGGCTTTATTATGAGATTGGACTCTCCACTGTGGGCTATAGGCTTTATATAGGCTTTATTATGAGATTGGACTCTCCACTGTGGGCTATAGGCTTTATATAGGCTTTATTATGAGATTGCACTCTCCACTGAGGGCTATATGCTTTATTGTGAGATTTGACTCTCCACTGAGGGCTATAGGCTTTATATAGGCTTTATTATGAGATTGCACTCTCCACTGAGGGCTATAGGCTTTATATAGGCTTTATTATGAGATTGGACGCTCCACTGAGGGCTATAGGCTTTATATAGGCTTTATTGTGAGATTGGACTCTCCACTGAGGGCTATAGGCTTCATATAGGCTTTATTATGATGTTAGACTCTGCACCTCAGGCTGTAGGCTTTATTATGAGGTTAGACTCTGCACTGCCGGCTGTAGGCTTTATTATGAGGTTAGACTCTGCTCTGCTGGCTGTAGGTTTTATTATGAGGTTAGACTCTGCACCGCAGGCTGTAGGCTTTATTATGAGGTTAGAATCTGCACCTCAGGCTGTAGGTTTTATTATGAGGTTAGAATCTGCACCTCAGGCTTTAGGCTTTATTATGAAGTTAGACTCTGCTCTGCGGGCTGTAGGCTTTATTATGAGGTTAGACTCTGCTCTGCTGGCTGTAGGTTTTATTATGAGGTTAGACTCTGCTCTGCTGGCTGTAGGTTTTATTATGAGGTTAGACTCTGCTCTGCTGGCTGTAGGTTTTATTATGAGGTTAGACTCTGCTCTGCAGGCTGTAGGCTTTATTATGAGGTTAGACTCTGCACCACAGGCTGTTGCCTTTATTATGAGGTTAGACTCTGCACCGCAGGCTGTAGGCTTTATTATGAGGTTAGAATCTGCACCTCAGGCTGTAGGCTTTATTATGAAGTTAGACTCTGCTCTGCGGGCTGTAGGCTTTATTATGAGGTTAGACTCTGCTCTGCTGGCTGTAGGTTTTATTATGAGGTTAGACTCTGCACCACAGGCTGTAGGCTTTATTATGAGGTTAGACTCTGCACCACAGGCTGTTGCCTTTATTATGAGGTTAGACTCTGCACCGCAGGCTGTAGGCTTTATTATGAGGTTAGAATCTGCACCTCAGGCTGTAGGCTTTATTATGAAGTTAGACTCTGCTCTGCGGGCTGTAGGACTTATTATGAGGTTAGACTCTGCTCTGCTGGCTGTAGGCTTTATTATGAGGTTAGAATCTGCACCTCAGGCTGTAGGCTTTATTATGAGGTTAGACTCTGCACCTCAGGCTGTAGGTTTTATTATGAGGTTAGAATCTGCACCTCAGGCTGTAGGCTTTATTATGAGGTTAGACTCTGCACTGCCGGCTGTAGGTTTTATTATGAGGTTAGAATCTGCACCTCAGGCTGTAGGTTTTATTAAGAGGTTAGACTCTGCACCACAGGCTGTTGCCTTTATTATGAGGTTAGACTCTGCACTGCAGGCTGTAGGCTTTATTATGAGCTTAGACTCTCCACTGTGGGATATTGCATGCTTTTTTTGCAGCCTATATATCAAGCTTGGGATGGGATATAATAAAAAACAAAACAAGAAAGTATTATTTTAGAACAAATCATGTATTCTATAGTGGACCACTGACAATCTTCATTTGGTGAAATGGGAGGTTTTAATCCCTTGAATGATCAAGAGGCCACCTTCATATTTTTTTTTTTTTAGCAATGTGTTGGAAACCTATCTTGCATTAAAGGGGTTAAATCCCCCTCTTATATCGGTGGGAAGCTTGTGAATTTGTATTGTTCCCTATGGTGCAGATTGCTCCAATTACCCCACTTTTCTTTTTAAAACAGGGGACTTTAATCTGCGTGCTCCCTTTATCAGACACACAGGTAATAAATTGGAACCGTTACTTTATAACAAATAGTTGAGTTTTGAAAAAGCTCTCAATTGCATCTATATTTGTTAGCCATTTTTTTAAATAATAGTTGAGGTATTTTGCTTTGTCAGTGCAGATGTGCCAGGTATGCCATCCAGATAGTCAAATTGCACTCTGATCTACATTACCAACTTCCATTTCCTGCTGGACACAACTAGCTCATTTGCATAAACTGATAAAGAAAGCTACATGTCTTAAACTATTGTTTTAGGTAAACATGACTAATATAAATACAAGTGATTTTGAAAGCTCTTTCAAAACATTTTTTCAAAGTGCTCATTCCACTTCAATATGGATAATTTTGACGGTTAGATAGATGTAGCCAGGCTCAGAATTGCTGTGTATGCTGCCGTTCATTTGCAGAAGGCTTGACTGAAGTAAGCCTTATCTTTTCTCTCTCCTGCTGTGTCACGTTGTTGAAACATCATCTTGATGTCACAGGAGGCTGGATTGCAGGTCACCTCTGGAACGACTGCTTGCAGTTATTCTATACAGCAGTATTAGTCATCAGTTTTTTGGTAGTTGCCAAGTTATCACTTTTTGTTCATTCTAAAAAGACTGTTAATTATTCTACAGCAACAATCAGCTCTGCCAATGCAAGACTAAAGGCTGTATGCACATAGAGCAAGAGGGGTAATTCTGAAGCAAACCAGTTGTACCATAGGTAACAAGTAAAGATACCCAAATACCTCGCTGATTTAAATGGGGCTTTTAACCCTTTGAGTGCTAGAGAGGTCTCCAGCACATTGCAACGCTGTGTGTTGGAGACCTCGCTAGCATCTAAAAGATTAAATACCCAATTTAAACCAGTGGTTTCAGTAGGCTTCTCCACAATTGCTCGTCTTTTGTTCTGTGCATACAGTCCTATCCTATATAATAATTCGCTGTGTATGTTTGTCAGAAGCTGTCATGTGCAGTAGCGACGGCTGCACACGGTGCGGTCATGTACACACTGCTCGCGCTGTGGCTGGTAACGGAGAGAGGCGCTCCGTGCAGAGAGGACTACGGTTTAAATTCAGAGTGCCCCTCTCCATACCAGCCGTGGCGCAGGCAGTCTCTACTGTGCATGACTGCACCACGGCCGTTGCCTGGCACTGTGGCCTGTGTACACGGGCAGTTCAACTAGTTAACTATAATTGCTATGCTGCTGAATGGTTTTCAGTCATAAAAAAACACATGGATTATTGGTAACAGAGAAGGTCACACTAATTTGACTGTTGTGGGTGAGTATTAACCCATTGGATGCTAGATATACAATGCATTGTGACTCATCCAATGAGTTAAAAGTATCCCCAAAATTATGTTGGTTAACTATTAAAATATTGCAGAATCTTTGAAGCTTTATTTTTTTTTTTCCCCCAGCATTACGGTTCTCGCTATTGTTGTCCATTCAGTATTAAACAGTCTGTTTCCTTTTGAAAGCAACCATTTAATGTATTTCTTGAATAGAATACATCACTGATGCAAAGGGGGAGGGGCTTGTCCCAGGGATGCTACCTCAGTAGTGTATATAGTTTCTGCTGCCCTTTATTTTTTTTTTTTTAATCCAATAGTTAATCAGTCTGTTTAACAAACTACGTTTGTGTAAAAATTTGTTACCAGTGACACATTAAAATACATTGTACTTGCAAAATTGTTTGTTATATAGATCAGTGATCTGTCATTTTGGTGGGATGTACCATTTTGTTTTGGACGAAAATGCCGTAATCCTATATTATATATGGAAGATATATATTAAAATCCAGTAATCCTTTATTAACCCCCTGGATGCTTTGCAATGCACTGGAGAGATCTCCAGCATCCAGGTTAAGCAGGGACCACTGGGTAGTACTAGTCATTGGTTCTTTTCAGGCTACTGCCTCCTTAATCCTTCTATTCAAAGGAAAACTGGCGTAATTCCGTGGCAAGTAGCTGCACCATTGGGAGATGAACAAACTTTCCACCCCTCCCACTAATGTAAATGATGTTTTAACTCCTCAAATGCTGAAAAATCCCCAGTGCATTGTGTAGTAATGAGTTGGGGATCTCTCTAGCTTTCATGGAGTATAAAGTCCCATTTACATAAAGTAATATTGTTTTCTCCCCAGTGGCACAGTTGTTATTCCCCACAATTACTTCCATTTTCTTTGAACATGATCCCCATAGATATATCTTGCTGTCTATATGAGATGTTTGAAAGATTATGCTTCTCTGTTGTGGCAGCTTAGCTATACTTCAAAGAAAAGTTCTATTAAACATAATAATAACCATTTTACAGTGCTTAAATCTTTCGAGCAGAAATACGTTTTTAACCTGAATTTTTCAGCTTTTCTTGTGTGAGAATTTAACATTGGCTTTATAGAGAATCAATCAGCAGCTTTGAAAGAATGTTCAGAATCTCCAATATGTTTTAGGATTTTTTTATTTTAGAAATCTAATTTTTTACAATGTGCTATTTAAATCGTTCTTTACCTCTCCCACTTACTGGCTGTCCATTGTCAGTGAATGTGGGTGGTATGGCTAAGACAGGAAGTGCCTGTGCAGCATGCCCAGCATGCCTCAATGAGCATAATCTATCAATCTAAATCACTGAAAAACTAGTTATCTAAATAAAAAAATTTCTGATACAACATATTGGTGATTCTGAAAACAATTTCAAAATCACCAGAGTTGTTTATAGATGCTAGGGACCCTTTAAATCATATAAAATGTCTGCCTTTTAACCAGTTAAGAAATATTATTTCAATCTAATAATTTGTGCCTGATTTTGTTCTGATTGTATTCCATTTGTTTTACATCTTAACCATTTGCCATGCATTACTTATCCCTCCTGCACTCAAAGGGTTAAAATCTTAGTCTTACCATCTCCTGTTTCATCGTCACTGAGGTTGATGTACTAAGCAGAACTAGAGGAATTCTTGGAGCAAATGATCAAAATTCCTATTGATTTCATATATATAATTTTGAACCTCCTAATGACTGTTAATGTTCCAGGACCGTCACGATTGTCCCAGCACTTAAAAATTGGTGACGGGACTGACGCGCCATGGAATTCTGTGATCCCTGTGCTCCGGAATCCATTGACAAAAAAAAAAAAAGTCCTGTGGTCCTTAACTGCCTACTGTGCACTGCAGCGGCTGGTCGTTAAGGGGTTAAATGAGTTTTCAACCCCTTGAATGGTAGAAAGGTCTCAAATGCATTGTTTTGCAATGCAATGGAGACCTTGCTAGCATTCAAGATGTTGAAAGCCCATTTAAAATACATATACTCTTTGGAACAGTGAATTTATATCTAGCTGAACAAAACCGTTCTATCCCTCTTATGAAATTATGCACCCCGTAATTCATTTTTTTTTCTTACTAGTGTAAAAGCCAGTGTACACAGGCCAAGGGCCGGGTAATATTAACCCTTTGAGTGCTAGAGGGGTACGCAACGCATTGCTTTGCAATGTGTTACGTACCCCTCTGGCACTCAAAGGGTTAAGAGGCCATTTCCTGCCCAGTAGAGACTGCCCAAACACGCGCAGTCTCTACTGCTCAAGACGGCTTCTGACAAACATCCTAGCGAATTATTATATAGGATGGCAAAACTGGTTTTAAAGACCGTATACACGGGCCAACACTGGCGGCGCTGCAGTCATTTGCAGTACAGACTGTCCGCACTGCAGTTTGATACTGAACGGGGAGCTCCGAATTCAGACCGGAGTCCTCTCCGCGCACCTTCCTAGGACCAAGCTTTGCTTTGCTTTGCAATGTGTTACGTACCCCTCTGGCACTCACAGGGTTAAGCGGCCACTTCATGCGCAGTAGAGACTGCCCAAACACGCTCAATCTCTTCTGCTCATGACGGCTTCTGACAAACATCCTAGCGAATTATTATATAGAATGCCAAAACTAGTTTTAAAGCCCATGTACACGGGCCAACACTGGCGGCGCTGCATTCATTTGCAGTACTGACTGTCCGCACTGCAGTTGATACTGAACGGGGAGCTCCGAATTCAGACTGGAGTCCTCTCTGCGCACCTTCCTAGGACCAAGTGCCCCACTCTATCAACCGCGGCACGGGCAATCTGTACTGCGCATGACTACAGCGCGCAGCCATCTGTACTGCGCATGACAGCTACTGATAAACATCCTTAGAGAATTATTATATAGGAAAATCTCTCCGAGCAAAGAGTTAAACCTGCCCTCTTCATGTTGGGACACGTAACCAGTGAAGCCGCTGATCTAACAAAAATGGTGCCGTTCAGGAGCCAGAACCATATAACTTCCCAAAATTCCCTTTGGTTTAAATTGGCCTTTTAACCCTTTGAGTACCAGAGGGGTATGTAACGCATTGCAGGGCAATGTTAATCCCTTGAGTGCTAGAGAAATCTCTGACCTATTGTGAAAGACCTGTCTAACATTCAAGTGATCAACGGCTGGCAGTTAACGCCCACCAAACATTTTTTATTCATTTTTTAAAATGATTTCCGGGAGTACATGTATGTCCTCTGTCCACTTGGGGCATCCGCTCGGGACATACATGTACGTCTTCGGGCGGTAAGGGGTTAAAAGCTCCATTTAACTTCTGGAGCAGTTGGATTGCCCCAGATTTGCACCCCTTTTTGTTAGTAGTCATAGTTAAGTGGATGCCTGCAGCACACCAAAGTGTCATGTCACCCTGGCTGATAAACACTGCTTTGGTTTTCCGTGCTTGTGCACAGGCAAGTTAAGCAGAGGCTCAGTCTTTTAACTCACTTGTGTACAAGCAGGGAAAGCTTATAGATACGGCCTGTTAGGTGCCCCTGAGGATGTGTTAAAAACACTGTGTTAAAGCACCCCAACCTTTACCACTGTTCCACCTTAATCCCTTGGATGCTAGAATGGTCTCTAACACATTAGAAATATACATTCTGTGTAGAATTTTAGTCTTTGATGGACCTGAGGGACTGTGTATTTGAGAAAATGTTGGTATTTTTAACACCTTCTGCTTGTCCATCAATACTGGTGACATAAACCTAGGGCTCAATGTTCCAAGAAGTCATCATAATGAAAACAATGTCATATTATTACTCTCCACTCTCATCTGCTAATATTTTTGTAAATACTGTAAATATTACTGTATTGATGTCCTACTGGAGATATGGCCTGCAATTATACACCATGCTTTAGATGAGTTTAAACTAGTGGTTATTATGCCTCTCTTTCTACCGCTAATTCTTCTTCCTATACAACCTAGTACCCTGATGGCTTTCCCCAGGGCCTTGCTGCATTACTTTCCCACCTTTAAATCATTATAACTACTCACAAATCAATTTCCTCTTCTGCTGTTAGTAGAGTGCCATTAAGCCTATACTCTGCCTTTGAGTTGTGTGTCCTACTTGCATTATTGTACATTTTCTGGCATTAAATTTAGAATCCCATACTTTGTCTAACTTTTTTTCTCTTGCATCCAATATGGAACACAGGAACCATGGGGTAAAATGTCCCCTCCTCCAGAGGGCAGGGCACTTAAAAAAAGGCAGTGACTTTGAGGCAGAGACTCCCCTCTTACTTCCAGCTTTACCCCTCACCCTTCAGTTTCAAGTTAACTGCCTCAGGAAAAGGATAAGCTGACATTATTAGTTTTTAGACTTTCATTTTTATGCTTAGATATGGGTCTGTATAATCCTCCATTAGGTGGGCTCCCATTACCTTGCTTGCCTTTAGTTAGATTGACCAGTTCACAGGTGTATTTCTGGACCATTTTTCCCTAGAGGTTGACTTTATTACAAGTCTGTGCCTCATTACTGAACTTTTTTGAGGTTCTGCATTGTAACAATCAAAGTCTAAAACTGAAAACTGTTAAGTTAACCAATTCAGAGGAATGGTTCTTTCTGTGTTATGTCCCTGCTTTTACTTGGCACCCACGAAAATGTGGTGTTTGTGCCTGTTCAGAGCTCAGTTTTTCCTGCATCCTATGTAGACTGTTTTTCTAACCCTTTCTGTAGTTGAATTGGATTAAATTGCCTATTTGGTCTTTCTTCTTTCATTTGAGCAGATCTCCTTATTACATTTACATTTCCTTGCATTTTGCTAGCTATGTGTATTCAAGTTTATTTCTGTTATATCTTTATTTTTACATATATGGAACACTGCCACTTTAAAAATGGGGGCCTGAGCGGTGACCATCTTCGTTCCATAAAAGTGAATGGAGATTCTTTACAGGAACATATTTACCTACAAGAGTCAGAGTGGGCTCAAAATGAATAGCTGGGCCTGCTCTATCGCATTGTCAGGCCACTTCATTTTGCTGTTTTTCTATGGCTGGAGAACTATTGTGTGCTGGGCATATGCAATGGGAAACCACATTCTCCAGAATCCCTTTTCCAAGGCTCTCTGTATTGGGCAGGTGGTACCTTGGCAGCCATCTGAATGTTCTCATTTCATAGGGTATGCAGAGGCTGCTCTCTCTTCTCTACCTTTCCAGTTTAACCCCTTGCAGTAAGATAAATACATTTTGGGGTATTTCTATACAATTTATCATACTTCTACTTTGGATAGCTTTGTCCTTTTCTAGAGGTGTTTTCTCTGTCAGATCCCAAGGGACACACTGGGAAATCCAAACCTACTGATTCAGGGGTCTGTTTAACCCTTTAGCATACTGTTCCTTATGCCAAACTGTAAAGCGGAAGGGAAAATGGGAATCTGTCTTAAAAGTCCTGGCTTTTTTGAAGTGCCCTGCCCTCTACAGCTATATGGTGTATATACACCTAAGTAAGACCTTCTCTTAAATAAATTTACATCTAATTCCTATAGGCATAGTGCCCCATTGATGAACTTTAGTACATGGGCAGCTTTGATTTGGAGACAAACTACAAAGAATAAACGGCATTATTTTCTCTGGGTTAGCTGCAGGCTGGCAGTCAGTAGAACAGCTGCTGTAAATGGCAGGTGGCTGCATCTGTCCTGCACAACAGCAGAGCTTGGACGAGGGGTGGGAGGTGGAACTGTGTTAACCCTTTATTTGTGTGAGGGGGTTTGTTCAGTACAATGTATTATACACATTGTGGCAAGTCAAGTCATCCCAGCTGGCTAAAAAAGTGACTTGTTATTTAAAAAAAAAAAAAAAAAAAAAAAAAAAAATGTATGTTTAACTAGCATAGAATGAATACTGCTGTTTGATATAAATGCAGCATAAATAGCCCATTGAGTGCCAGAGGGGGGTTGCGCAAACCATTGCTCTGCAAGGCTTTGCATAGCTGTCTGGCACTCCCAGGGATATAGTATGTTACACAACTGCAATAGTAAAATAACTATACCACAAGAAAGTGTCAGCATGTGCAGTGTGGGACTTACAATATATATTTTGTTTCTGTTATTTTGACACCTTCCAACACTGAAACTTGTGTATAGAGGCAAAGTGGAGGATCAATTCTGCACCCTTGTGGATTTGTGAAAATTCCTATTGATTTAAAGGACAACTCTCAAACAGTGCCGATTTGCAGGGGTGGACAGATGAACATTGGAGGCACGCAACATTTTTAGGAGATAAGTGGGAGTTTTAGAAGGCAGAGAATGAATGGGTGCATGCACACAGGTATAGATCAATGGCAGAGAAATTTGAGTAGACTGAGCTTCCACTATCCTGGGATTTCTCCATCCCTTCTCTACTGCTTCCTTGGATGCAGACCTGCTGATGAAGCTGTGGGAGAGCAGAACAGGCATCAGAGACTACCCCCGATGCTCCCTCTTTGGTCCTGTGAGAAGAAACACAGACAGTCTGAGGATGCTGTGTGTGTGCAGCTGAGAGGCACATGCTTCCATGTTTTTATTCAGCCAATGGGGGTCTGTTTTTTAGGGTTGCATAATGCAGCCCTGGACTTTTTACCAAGTCTTCTCCCATACTGCGTTGTAATGCTTTGTAGTCTTCTCTAACATTCAAGGATTTTAAAAGCCACTTTCTGTCAATAGGAATTGATGTGACATTTGAGGTCCATTTACTTTACTCCAGAATTGCTCCTATTTAATGTCCTGAGTATGGCCCATATTGGTGCAAACCAACTGCACCTGGCAAAAATTCATTTGCTTTAAGTGCAGCATTTTAATTCCTTGAATTGTAGATAGTGTCCAGTGTATTGCAAAGGGTTAAGGCATATAAAGTCACTCTGTTATCACCTTTTTTGTGTGGCTATTGACCTGCATTTTTATAATAAATCGTTTGTTGTGCCTTTTTACTGTATCAGCTCCACCTGCCTGGGTGTGTGTTGGGCAGGGCCTCTCTCACGTCCTGATAAATTAGCCCTGTGATGATATTGTTCTTGACAAACAGAACACTTCACTGGAATCTGAAAATTCAGCTTGGCTAGGGAAAGCTAAAGTACAAATGAAAGGAACAGTAATGTCCACTAAACATTTTTTTATTGTACTGTAGATTAAAAAAAAATATATATGTTGCATAAATCCCATGTTGCGTACCCCTCTGGCACTCAGTGGGTTAAATAAAAATTAGCAGGCTGCCCTTTGAATTCATATCTTGAGCCATCTCAATCTGCTCATCTAATCCCCCCCCCCCACACAATACTAATCACATTATTTCACATCTTTACTAAATCCTGCCCTATGTGAGGGAAGGTGGAGTTGTTTCCCACTCTGAGGCTGATGTACTAAGTAGAAATGGACTGTACCACAGGGGACAGATACACCTGTCCACAATTCCCATTAAAATAAATTGTGCTTTTAAACCCTTGAGTACTAGAGGTCTCCAACACATTACCAAGTCAAATGATACCTATCTCTACTATGGGTTAATTTGGCCCATAAGTGTGCCATGTAGCATTATATGGCAATTCTAAATCAAAGTAAGTGTCATTTTGTTGTTTCTCCATATTGAATACTTTAACTCTTTGAGTGCCAGAGGGGTACATTGCATACTCCTCTGGCACACAAATGGTTAAATAATAGGGTGCGAGTATAAAACAGTTTGATACTGTGCTTCTATTATTCATACACACGAGCCCCAAGCACTGGCAGGGCACTGCACACACAATTAGCCATTCCTGTGTTTTTCCACTGTTTATTGGATAAACATTAGTGGCTTTTTTGGCATCTAGTTTGGTATCTGATGAAATGTCTTGTGTGTGACATACTGTACATAACATTGGCTCATTTTATGTAAAACAGAGCCCCTCTGCCAACAATGTATTTTGTAATATTTATAACAGGGCGGGGAATCACACTGTAAAGGAAATGGCAATCTTTAATGCACTGAATCCTCACATTGGCCTACACAGACAAGCACATAGGACAGGGGGGCACTGCCAAGTCTTCAGGGGCTGTTTACTGACCACATTAGAGATTGTACTCCCTTGTTTTGGCTCTCTGTCCCTGGATCCTTCTGTCCTTGCTGTGGCGCTGGAGTTGAAACTGCATTTCAAAACATATTTTATGTGCTTGTCATTGAAAGCTTTATAGTTCGATCTTCTTGATATTGTAATATTGCTTATTTATGTAAGTAAATTCAGGATTTAGGTGTGGGTAGTGGCTATTGTCCTGTAATTGTGCAGTTTTTTGTCTGTTGCACATGATTTTTTTTTTTTTTAATAAACGTTGACAAGTATGCCAGTGGTGCTTAACTCTTAAAGTGCCAGAGTGGAGAGCAGCGCATTTGTTTGCAATATGTTGCACATTTGTCTGGTCATATAAAAATGTTCTAATGCTATTAGGCACCATTAACTGTTCGAGTGCCAAAGAGGTATCCAGTGCATGTATGCAACAGTATGTGTTAGATATCTCTCTGACACTGTGTGTTAACCATTTGAGTGCCAGAGGGGTACGGAATGCATTGCAAAAGTTCTGTACTCCTCTGGCATTCAAAGGGTTAAAAGTGTAACATAAAAAAAATGACACATGGTAAAAATTAAGTGAAGACCTTTCTGGAGAACTTGTAGCACTGCTTCATATTAATTAGAATTACTCTAAGTATTTTCTTCAATTCATACAATGGTTTCTTTTATACATGTGTTCATTCTTCAGGCCGCAATGTCCTCTCCGGTTGTGTGACTTTGTTACACTTGGAGAGCTAAAGGGTTGTATGTGTGAGTGCATGGGTTAAAAAAGAGCAATTTTAGTACAAAGCAACAGCATCATAGGAGAGAATTTTAAAAAAAATGCCATTGATTTTAAATGTGATTTTAACCCTTTGAATTCAGAATAATCTCCAGCGCAAAATTCCACTTAAATCAGTGGGCTGTTTTATTTGTCACCTGCGCAACAGGTGGTTGGTTCCTGAATTGTCCAAGTTTTATTTTGTGCATAAGGCCCTCAGAGAAGCAGAAATGCAGGCTATTTTATTTTGTTTACTTTGTCATACAGTATGATTTATTTAGTTCTATAAACTTTTCACATTTATATATTTTTTTGCAGTTGATGTAGGAGGGGAAAAAAAACAAAACAAAAAAAACCCCACAAGCCTGTGCACAGTGATCCTTCTGTGTCCAGAACAGCTGCCACTTACAGCTACATCAACAGGAAATAAACACTGGGTGTTGCTGTGCACAGAACAGGATTATGGGAACTCTGTGATTAGTCTGTACTGCTTTGCACAGTTTACACAATTCAGGGTGTTTTTTAATGTAAATCTTAATATGAGGAAGTATTTTTTTTTTATAAAACCTTAATAAAACCTTCAGTAAAAGCCTTCAGCCTTGTGTTAAACCTTCTAAAGTTCAGAGAGTTTTGACTCCTCTGGTCTTGAAAGGGATAGTAATGCTTAAAATATATAAAATAAAAATATATATTCTAGGGTTTATCCCCCTAGGTTTATCCCCCAGAGTAAAACAAGGAGTCTCCCACTGCTGAAAGGTGTTTTATTCAAAAGTTATTACAGCGCAAATGTGAATTTTTTAGGTGCAATATCTCAATGGCCTGAAATTGTACAGAGATGCTGTTGCATCAATTGACCATAAATCTCCATAGGATGGTGTAGCAACAGCACCACTGTATAAATTCAGGCAACTACAATACTTTTTCACATATTAAGTATTACTGTTCCTTTAAAAGGTTCAATTATAATTATAAACCCCTTCTATTGCCCCCCACTTACATTACTATGGGCAGAAAATCATAGTGACTGCTATGAATTGTGCATTTCCACCCTGGTTCAAGAGATATAATGTCAGTTCTGCATATTGTGTCTACACAGATGAAAATTACCCTTGCTGGCTTGATTCATGGACACCAAATTTCACGCACTGGAACATTTATTTATTTGTAACTACTTGAGTGCCAGAGGGGGATGCAACACATGCAAAGCAATGCATTGCATTGCTTACCTCTCTGGCACTCAAAGAGTTAAACTGAAGCAAGCTATCGTCAGTACTGTAGTGGGCATAGTTTGGGGTCCAGGAGTCCTGCTAGCATTAGTCAGGACCACCTTGGTGCTCTTGCCATCCAGAACTAGTTTGAAGATGTCTCTTATGCTAGGGGTGTCCAGACTTTAGTGAAATGGGACATACTTTTCCTTAGTCATCCTAACATGACCTACTACGTTACCAGCACGTGCCAGTTGTCACCTGCCATCACATCAAATATGTTACACAACATGCTTACATTGCTTGTCTGTATAGAATAAAATTAGGCCACAACAAAATGCACAATATTTAAAAATAAATAAAATAAAATGTTAAAAACAAGTAATTCTGTGGGCAAACCAACTGTAACGTAAGTGACAAAATAACTTTCCAAATGTCCCTTTGATTTAAATGTGGCTTTTAACTCTTTGAATTATTGAGAGATATCCAATGCAAGCAGTACCCAGCATGAATCTTATTAGTCTGCCAGTAACTCCTTAATGATCTACTGGTAGGACGCAATATACCTATTTTGCACCCCTGTTTTAAAATCGAGGCTTAAAGGGATAGTAATACTTCATTATTACTATCCCCATGTTGTAGCCCTTAAAAGTCTGAATTCAATGATACCAGTTGCATCTCTCAAACCATTATGGTTTGAGAGATATCCTCTTTCAAAGTTCCCTCTCCCTTGACGTGAGCATTCTGTCTGACAGCAGGGGAATGGCTCTGCAGCAGTGCTGCGATCTCATTGTAGAAACAGAAATCCTTCACTAAAATGGTCTTCTACGTGTGCTTGCAAACCAAGCACACGTAGAAGACCATTTTAGTGAAGGATTTCTGTTTCTATAACTCGATCTCAGGACTCCTGCAGAAGTGCCACTTGCTCACTGACTGGATTCCCCTGCTCTCTGGTAGAATGCTGACGTCAGGGGAAAAGCCAAAAAGAGGGAACTTTGAAAGTGGAAATCTCTCAAACCATGAAGGTTTGAGAGATGCCGCTGGTATTGCTGAATTAAGAATTTTAAGGGCTACAACATGGGGGATAGTAATAATGAAGTATTACTATCCCTTTAAAGGGACAGTAATATTTCACAAAAAAGCAACTCCAATTAATCGTCATAGTATTTGGGCCACTGAGAGTGTTATTTCAATACTGTCAGACTTGTAGTTAGAGTTATTGAATGATAAAGAATCACCCTCCTAACCATTTTACCCGGTGTAAGCCACCACCCCTCAGATGTGGAATCTGGTCTCTTGACCAGATAGGTAGTAGCAAGGGACAATCTTGTTACTGTGTTCATAAGGAAAACCTGCCCCCCTTGACAGGTTTTTCAGGTTTTTCCTTATGCTCATTGAAGATTGTACCTCTCTGATACCCATCCATCTTGCTGCTCTGAGGTGAGCAGTGTTACATCAGTAGAAGGGGCAGGAGGGGGATACTTTATCATTCAATTACTCTTGAACTACAACTCTGACAGTACTGAAATAACACTCTCCATGGCCCAAATACTATAAAGATTAATCAGAGCGGCTTTTATTATGAAACATTACTATCCCTTTAAGGGCAAAAGTAATAGTGGGCATCTGGATGTTTGGTCATACTACGACAAGTGAAGGGTTGTTATTAGAAGATGTTAGTATTTCTTTAATTGATAGTGCTTCTCTAATTTAGTGGTTCTTCCCCTGGCTTCCCTAAAGAAATATATAATGGTGGACACTTGTGGTTTACAGATTATCCCTTTATGAAATATGCCTGCCACTAGGCTTCACTGATTTTCTACTAGGCTTCTCTGGTTCCTATGAATCAATGCATCATTAATTTTTCATGAATCTCTTTTTCAAATGGATGATCTGGCAACTTAGTGGTACAAGGTTGACCTTCCTGATAGTGAATGTGTGGTTCTGTGACTTCCAGTGGACAGTGGCACAAGACAATGATAACAGACCATGTACGTGTTAAAGTGTTAGTACTGCCCCTGAAAAAATCTTTATAATTTTGTAGTGCTTAAAGGGGAAATACCACCCCGCAATAAGTTCACATTAATCAATTCTTCATCTGGCGACTAGCTGCTTAGTTGCGCTAGTCGCCAGAAATATTACCTGGTTTCAAAGATATTCCAGTTTTTCGGAGGCTCACAGTAGCAGGAAGCACGGACATCTCGTCATAGTGACGTCCGTGCGCCTGCACTGTCAGTCCCTTTGATTAATTAGAACTTATTGCGGGGTGGTAGTTTCCCTTTAAAAAATGTATCTACAAATCCTATCTCTCGAACCTCTATGGTTTGAGAGATATTCATATTCAAAGTCCCCCCCTCCCTCCCCCTTTCCCTGACGTCAGCGCTGTGCTGACTGCAGGGGAATCCTATCCGGGGACCAACTGGCGACTCTTCAGCAGAGCCGCAATCGCTTTATTTAAAACAAATTACTTCATTGAAAAGGTCTACAAAGTGTGCCTGGTTTGCAAGCACACTTTGTAGACCATTCCAATGAAGTAATTTGTTTTAAATAACGCGATTGCGGCTCTGCTGCAGAGTCTCTTCGTGTCGTCCGACATGGATCCTCCTGCTGTCAGTTTTACAGCCGACAGCAGGAGAAGGGAAACTTTAGCTGAGGATATCTCTCAAACCATAGTGGTTTGAGAGATAGGATTTATTGCATTTTTTAAGCACTACAAAACTATAAATATTTTTTCAGGGACATTACTAACACTTTACCTCTTTAGCCAAAGTGCCGGATCCACAAAAGAAAAGAGGAGCAATTTAGAGTAAACCAACTACACTATAGGGGAAAGATAAGACTCCCCATTGATTGTAGTGATGGTATTAACCCCTTCGATGCTGGTCATTTCTGATGCATTGCACCACAATATGTTGGCAACTGTGCTAACAAGGCTGAGGTGTCAGTGTATGTATGACTACCAGTGGACAGTGTCCCTGATTTTAAAATAGTATTTCAACCCCTTATTCTGTGTGCTTGTTGTTAAAAGGTTAATAGGTGCTATGCTTCCCCACATGTTAATATTGTTCATTTGTATGAATGAATGTACTATTTAGAAATGTAGTTTTACATCTATTGTACAAGATTTCCCATTGATGTTGTGCTACATGGTACCATGGACCACAGTGACATTGTGACTGACAAGGTGAAAAGTGTCCCTGGAATTGTATTTGACATCTTGTCAAGTATGATGGTGGGATGAGATGTGCATTACTCACTATTCTGGCACTGGAAGGGTTAAGAGAAGCTTGGCTTCTTAAAGCACCAAGAGTATTTTTTGTTTTAATTATTTGGGTTTCCAGAAGCCTCCTGGGCAGGGCTCAGGGGGGATAAAAAATTGATGATTAAAAAAAAAAAAAAAAAAAAAAAAAAAAATTGGATATTTTTTATTTTAATGAAATGCTTTTGGAGGAAGAATCTATCTAAAGATAGTTTTCTATTTAAGATGCATTATAGTTTAAAGGTTATCCAGCATAAAATAGAGCTTAGTTATGTACCTGAGGCTGTATATTCATGCAATTATATTTTATTATATGTTCCAAATCTGTTCAACTAATCAGTTCTGATATTGCTGTTTTACTGATCTAACAGGTTATATTATTAATATGACTTCACCTGGTTGCAAATATTGATGGTTTTAACTACCAGCAAGAATGAGTTTTTTGCATTTAAAAATCATTATTTAAATCGAGACTTGCTGACTAGTGATTTAAATCGGGATTTAAATCAACCCACCTTGGCAGGGCTGTAACTACTGGGGGTGCCACAGGTGCAGCTGTTCTGGGATCCAGCATACGGGGGAGGGGGCCATCTAACCAGAGAAATGCTATTGTTCGGGGGGGGGGGGGGCACGGGGGTTAAAAACAGTGAATGCACCGGCACACCCAAGTGACTAGTTACACCACTGCTAATGGGGGCTGTCTGCTGGACATCCTTGGTCTAAACATGCATTGCTCATATGGGAGATAAGAGCTTCTAGCCTGTAGAGTACAGATCTCTTTACTGTTCCGGTATAACGATGTTGATGTGAAGGTCTATTAGAAAGAATTATCACTTCAAAACATGGGTTTGTTTCTTTAGTATTTTACATTATTTTGTTGCTGTCATTTAATCCCAGTAGACTGATTTTTGGGAGAACAAAAGCACAAACACCTGGATGATGATCCGTGTATGTTTGTGAATACGTCTTCTGATGCAAATAGGTGTAGCAACATGGACTGTGACATAGTGTTTCGGGGCACCTGAGGACAAGGAGGGAAGAACTCTCAGGTGATGCTTTTATTGAATGTCAGAACCCCAGACTTCTGCTGATTCACTCTACAGTCTTTTTTCAAGAGCAACTGTGTACTCAAGAGGTATCAAACTACATTGTAAGGAGGTGAAGACAGTGGACATTTCCCTGCGCAGGTGTTGCAGTCAAAAAGCCTGAGATAATGACTGCAGCACCTCTGTATAATAGGATATATCCCAAAAGTATGTACTTCTTGGCCCTTTAAGAATGCAGTTTGACACTCCTGTTATACAATGAGGATGGACAACGTGAGTCTCTTCAATTGATGAAGACTACAATTAACATCATCCCTGCCCAGTTATTTGCTGGCCCAGGATGATGGGAATTGTAGGCCACAATAATTGGTATACAACCTGCATCGGTGTGTGGTGTGCTAGGTTTGAGCTCCCCTGATCTACACTCTGGGCCATATGCACATGAACTAAAGAGGGGCAGTTCTGTGGGAAATCGGATTCTCATTGATGGCATAAAACATTGCAAAATCACCATGGACTAAAAAAAAAAAAAGAGGGATTTAACCCCTTGGGTGCCAGAGGGTGTGCGACACATTGCTCTACAATGGGTTGCACACCCTCTGGCACTCAAAGGGTTATCTTTGAATGGTAGAGAGGTTGCAATACATAATTTTGAAATGAGTTGGAGATACGTCTAGCAATCATTGCTTTGTATATCCCTCCGGCACTCAGTGTTAAAGTGACTAAGTCACTAATTAGTCTACCTGTTCTCCACCTGAAAACATGCCCTGTTGATAGCAGTTGAGGACCCAGGTTGTCTACCCCAGCTTCACAGTAAGAATTTCTAGACCTAACTACAGACCTCCCCACCCATTGTTCTTGACGTTTTGAGATCATTTTTAGAAGAAGAATTTTGCCTTTTTGTTTACTAAAGAACAACTAGAACCCACACAGGAAATGAGTACATTCTACCAGTAATTTCCTCATCGGGGATCTGGAGAGAGAGTATCTCACAATATTGTAATAGCTTTCTACTCAGAAAATAGAATCCTCTTGGAAAAAAAAAAAATAGAAAATGATTGGTATTATTGTGTATATAGGACTCTTTATCTCCTGATACACATCAGTCTATATGGTATGAAGTGATCTGTTTGCAGTTATAATAGGTGTGTGATGTGGATACAAAGATGTGCACATTTGGAGCAAACCAATTGCATGATAGGGTTGAAATGGAAATTGTGAAATTTCCCGTTGATTTCAATGGGACTATTAACCCTTTGAATACTAGAGAGATCTCATATACAGTGCTAAGAAGCATTGGTGAGTTTGCTGGCATTCATGGGGTTAAAAGCCTCGTTTAAATAAATGGTCATTTTCATTTGTCCCCTGTGCTGCCTTTGTTTGGCTTCTGAATTTTACCTCTTTAGCCAAAGTGCCGGATCCACAAAAGAAAAGAGGAGCAATTTAGAGTAAACCAACTACACTATAGGGGAAAGATAAGACTCCCCATTGATTGTAGTGATGGTATTAACCCCTTCGATGCTGGTCATTTCTGATGCATTGCACCACAATATGTTGGCAACTGTGCTAGCATTAAAGAGGATTAAAGCTTCATTTAGAGCAATAGAAGTTTGGGGGAATTCCTATTTCTCCCCTATGGTATAGTTGGAATGCACCAGAATTGCTCCTCTTTTCTTTGCTGTAGGGTTTTATGTCTGTCTCTGACATTACATCTCTTGGTTTGCGGGCATGCTCATTGGGGTTCTCTAAAATAACGTTTCTTCACCCTGGTCCATTACCAGGGGAGGGCTGGCAACATAAAGCCCATGGGGCAAATAAAATCAAGTGGCCCGTTTCTACTGTAGTCTGAGCCCACTGTCCCAGCCCACCCCCTTTCGTTAATTTTTAAATTGTCATTAATGTTGTGAAGTAAGGCAAGTGATACCACTTAGTTTATAATTGAAGTGGAGCTACACTAGTGCTACTATAAAACGTACAATTTAAGTATAGCTGAACTAATGATACCATAGAGCTTACAAGGGAAATGGGTTATGCTACTAGTGTAGTGCCATTTGGATTATGGCTTTGTGATATCATTTGTGTAGCTTAAAGGGATAGTAATACTTCATTTTAACTTTATTTTATTTTGTAGGCATTAAAAAAACATGAAGAATGATACAAGTCTTATCTCTGAAACCTTTATGGTTTAAGAGATATTCACAAGCAAAGTATCCCCCCCCCTGTTCAACCAGATCAGAAGGGAGATGCCCAGGTAGACTGCAGAGAGGGACAATCTTCAATTAAGATAATGGAAAAAGCTGAAAAACTTGTCAAGGGGGGAAGGGCTTTCATTGTTTTCATACAAAGAAAATTGTCCCCTTCTGTTATCTGTCCTGTCATACAACCAGACTGACATCTGAGAAGAGATGGCTTACACTAGGTAAAAGGGGCGGGGAGGGGAAACTTTGCTTGTGAATATCTCATAAACCATAAAGGTTTGAGAGATAAGACTTATATCATTCTTCATGTTTTTTTAATGCCTACAAAATAAAATAAAGTTAAAACGAAGTATTACTATCCCTTTAATTTCAATTGTAAGCTCTGTGGTATTACTAATATAGCTCCATTTACAGCAGCAAGTGGGAGATTGAGTGAGGCAGTGGCCCACTGGCCCAGACATATGACCGGTCCAGGGGGCAATTGCCCCCCTACCCCCCAGGCCAGCCCTCCCCTGTCCA
Organism: Rhinophrynus dorsalis; assembly: GCA_037306005.1. NCBI lineage: Eukaryota > Metazoa > Chordata > Amphibia > Anura > Rhinophrynidae > Rhinophrynus > Rhinophrynus dorsalis. The sequence continues at coordinate 96,889,476 of CM074718.1, read as the reverse complement.
TTACCACCAACAGTGCAGATTTCTGGATATCAGTTTTGGGTCAAGATAGAATCTGACTGAAAGATCCGCCAGTTATACACCAGACAGGGAAAGCCTTAAACACATGTGCTGTGGAGAAGCCCTGCTCTAAGGCTTAATTTGCATGGGCAGCTTGAATAGTGTTGTGTTCAGATCTCCCATGCTATTTATCATCAGTCTCCTTGCTTTCCTTTGGTAACCCTGTCACTAGTTGGGCGTGCTGTGGGAGGGACCAATGGGGAAGGCCACTATTCTTTAAACATGACATGGGCTACCATTGATAGGACACTTACTATTAGCATTGCAAAGATTTATTTAACCATGTGAACAATCTGCATGGCTTCCCCATAAACTGCCTTGCATATCCACTGCTGCATCTTCCCTGTGTTCTGTGTCGAATGCAGGATGTTTCTGGAAGCTGCATTTATCAGACTGTATCACTCAAGGTAATTATCTGTTTGAACAGCCCCATAGATAGCAGACTAATGTATCTTAGGGTGATTAGCACACGTCCATGTCAGCTAGTCCTAAAACATGCTATTTATCTGATATACCAAATTCTTAATATATTCCATTAATCAGCTTTAATGTTTTGTTATTTCCCATCTGACTGCCAGGGAAGTAAGTTGGGTACCACACTGAGACTCAAAGGGTTAAATGTAAAAGCTTTTTTTTTTGTCCTTATTTGTTCTGCTTCATGTTCTCTGCTTTTACACCCCATTAACCCTTTCAGCGCCAGAGGGGTTAGCAATGCATTGTTGAGAATTGTGTAGAACACCTGTCTTGCAGTCAAAGGGTTGCAGTGGATCTTTCACTCCCTGTTATCTGTAAGCCTTATAGCTTATTGCAGTGTTTCATAGTCCTCTTGTCCTCAGTGGGTTAATAGCGTTCACATTTATGTGTGTGTGTTCAGATGTAAGTGCATTTAGAGAGATTCAATATACCAAGGTTTATTACCAAGTCAAAAGATTTTGTGAAGTCTGTCCTCGAAAATTAACACAATGCAACTTTCTTTTCAAGCGAGAGACTTGCTGGCAGCACATAAAGTAAATGTTTACATTCAAATACTAAGAACTAATCATATATAGATAACCCAGTGACAGCTGGCAATAGATAGGTATGTTGGCTGTGGCATAAAGCAATAGAAATACACACATAATTTGCTTTTTCAGACACACACGAAGGCATATGCTTCCTACTCACATGAATTTACACAAACATAAATATTTAACACTCATGACAAATCCCTTCCTGGACTGAATGAACACTGTTTGTATGAGACATCCTTGTTTGGAAAAGACAGCTATCTATATCAGATAGTGGCTATAGTAGCATGGGTCTTTCTGCTGTTGGACTTCAAATCCTGTCATTGATTTGGTTAATGTGAGGCCTTCCAAGTGCACATAGACTAAAAATCCCACCATCCTTGGCTGGGCTTTCTGGGAATTGTAGTCCAACATGTTTCCAGTAAATGCAGTCACATTTTTGTAAGCAAATGTCAGCATTTAGTTAAAATGGAAGTAACACCTAATGACATCTTAGGTTAATTTGAAAGAACCCCATCCTTTGAGGATTTAACCCTTTGAGTGCCAGAGGGGTACACAACACTTTGAAACCTTTGATTGCCAAAGAGGTGTCCAACTCATTGCAGCATGCATTGGATACCTTTCCAACACTCAAACTGTTAATTCCTATATGTGAACTATAATCCTGTTCCCCTCTTTTTTTTAATGTTCTTCTTGGTAGAAAAATAAAGTTTTTCAAATTAAAGTGGAATTGACTCTTTTTGACTAGGTTAATTTGAAAACAATTTCAAATTCATCTGTATTATTTTGTTAGGTATTTTTAAATGAAAATAGTAGTTTGAGAAATTTGGATTTGTGTGTCAGGTTATGCAAGTTACAGTATCGTCTGGTACATCCATGGACCAAATACATTCCACACTGCTCTCTCTCTCCCAGCTACCAATCTCTCACGGTCTTCCTTATTCCTTCCTACTTATTGTAGTTACTGGAGAAAGGCGGTTCATAAGACACTTCTCTATAGTCAAAAACAACAAATACATTTATTTTGACCCTTTGAGTATCTCTTGTGGCCTTTTTCCCCTTTTCTTTTTCATATTCTGGGGCTGAACCCTTTGAATAATAATAATTATAATAATGGAATGTAAGAAAACCTGAGTGGTTTTCAAGTTAGCAGGATGGTTACAGAAGTCTTGTGTAGGCCCCAGATAGACAGCATGAAGTATAAGAAATCAAATTGGCCAGTGAGAGTATATGCCTCTTTGGGTCTGATTTTCTCCACATTCCCCCACATTCACTATGACATTCTGTATTGTAAGTAGCCTGTGTAACAGGGGAAGCCAATCCTGGCCTTCAAGAGCTACCAACAGTGAGGATTTCAGCATATCCCAGCTGGAGGGCAGGTGGACTAATTTAGTGGTTTAGTCACTTTATCTAGTCTACCTGTGCTCACTCAGGAATATCCTGGAAACAAGCATGTTTGGTAGCTCTTGAAGACTAGGGAGGGCTGTGCCTGCCTTTTACAGAGGGGAAGGTAAAGATAGAGATAATAACCTCCTATTTTGACTTTACATATTTTACATGTACAGAATATGTAAGTCAAATTGCCTATACATTTTATTATTTTTTCATTCACATAATGTTTGTACACTTTACTGTCCCAGACCTTGAGCTCCTTTGATCTGTTTCCAGTGAACAGGGATAGTGATATAATGTATAAAAAGATAAAGTGTGAAGAGAGCCAGAGCCCTGAGTTCTTTAGGTTAGTGTTACATTGTATCACTGTCCTTTCTTCACATCACTGACCAAAAATCTCTCTGGAAATGTGATCCAGGGAACTGCCCTGTCATTGACATAAAAATGTAAATAAAAAAGAAAATATAGGCAGTTAGACTTTATATATATATTAATCTTCTGAATAATTAAAGTAAAAAAATTACCATTAACTTAGAGTCTTTATGTCCTCTTCATAATAATGTATGTATATAATAAACCTTTGTATGCTATAGACTTCTCCAACATGGCGCTTTGCAGTGTTTCAGATATCTGGAGCATCCATGGGGTTCATCTAAACTGAAGCCATCAAGGGCAAGTGCAGTGTTTTGATCGTTTCAGGTTATATGTGTATGTATGTATTTAGTGCGTGTGTGTGCGTGCGTGCGTGTAAAAATAAATGAATAAATAATAAAAAAAAATATATAAATATAGTGTGTGTGTGTGTGTATTTATTTTGCGTGTGGGCATGTTTGTAAAAATAGGAGCTGTGATGGAAGAGTGAGAAAACAGTATTACCTATAATATAATATTAGGCTGACCAGATCTCACCTTTAACAGGGGACACATAGGAAATAGCCATTTTGCAGTACTTCACTGAAATCAATGCAGTCCTGCAGTATGCATTTCTCCTATGCGTCCCCGGTTAAAGGTGAGGTCTGGTCAGCCTAATAATATACCAATATGAAAGCCCGTATACACGGGCTAAAGTGCCACCCAGCAGCCTAGGCTGCTGCCCTGGAGCCGGGAGCACAGACAGGTGGTGAGCCGTCCGGAGCTCCCCGCTCCAGATCAGTGCATTCGGGCAGTCCCTACTGCGTATGACTGCATCTTTCCTACAGTCTCTACTGCGCATGTGCGGTTTCACACACAGGGAGCTTCGCAGGCTAGTGTTTTATGTATATAGATAACCAGATTCAATCTACCTTTAAGTACATTTATGTGAATGGAAAGCCTATACTAAGAACCCTCCACAAATTAAGAGAAATGCTGATTGCCAACCATCAAGCCTCTTTCAGTGTTTCTCAACTCCTGTCCTCAGGACCCACTAACAGGCCAGGACTTAGGGATTTCTCTGCTAGAACACAGGTGTGGTGATCAGAGGCTCATTCACATTGATTAACTCACCTGTGCTCTAACAAGGAAATCATCAAATCCTGGCCTGTTAGTGGGTCCTGAGGACAGGAGTTGAGAACCACTTCTCTAAACTGTCCTTTTCTAACATCAGAGGGATAATCACAGCTGTCCAAGTCAGACATGCCTTTGTGTACCAACTGGCATTAACCTTTTGAGGGCCACGGGGTTATCTCACTTATTGCTTTGTAATGCATTTGATAACCCTCTGGCCCTGAAAGTGTTAACATATGGAGAACTGTAAGAAAATAGCGTGTTGTTGGGGTAGCAGATGATTGGAGCTGCTGTAACCTTTACTAGATAATTCAACTGTCATGTATCTTTATCTGTCTGTTCATTACTCCACCTAGTCCTTACTGGTGTCACTGACATTAGTCACAGCCCTACCTAAATCTGTAGGGACCTTTCATTTCCCCACTGGTAGACAATTGCATATTTTGGTTGGGCGAAGTTGATATTGTTTTTTTGAGGCTTCCTTGCAAATTGTAGGTTGTGTAACATCATAGAGAGTCTTCTCATGACACAATGTCTCTAGATGCAGATAATTGTTATGATTGACAGATCTAATTCTCACACTATATATATGTATAGTTGTGAGGATGGGTTGACAGGTTGGGATTTTTTTTTTTTTTTTTTTTTTTATATATATAAATACACATTAACAGTGCCATCTAGTGGTCTGATTATATTTAACCCTTTGAGTGCTAGAGGGGTACGCAATGCATTGTTGTGCAATGCGTTGTGTACCCCTCTGGCACTCACAGGGTTAAATATTTTGTTGCTTTCCGTTTGAGAGGAAAGTCCTAAATAGAATGTGATAGAAACTGCTAAGCCATCGGGGGAGATTCACTAAGGCAGTGATTCTGAGCTCCAGTCCTCGGGGCACACCAGCAGGTCGTGTTTTCAAGATATCCCTAATTAATCACAAGTCAATCAATTACAATGACTGAGTCACTAATTACTCACCTGTGATCAAGCAGGAACAACCTGAAAACCTGCACTGTTGTTGTGCCCCAAGGAGTAATGTTGAGAATCACTGCACTAAGGTGTGATAAAGAGATGATAAAGTGGAGATTACTTCTCCAGTGCTATCACTTCTCAAAGTCCTTTGTTATTCTGTGGAGCCAATGGACTAAGATTTCACCAACTGTCAATCTTAGTACATCCTACTATATTATAATTAGCTAGGATGTTTGTCAGAAGCCGTCATACGCAGTACAGACAGCTGCACGCGCTGCAGTCATGCGCACTAGAGACTGCCCGTGCTACGCCTGATACGGAGCGGGGCACTCTGAATTCAGACCTCTCTGCACACCTTCCGGGCGTGTTCGGGCAGTCAGTACTGCTCATGACTGCAGCACCGCCAGTGTTGGCCCCTTTACACAGGGTTTAAACCCTTAAGGACCAGTGGTCCCGGGGTGTCTGGTCCTTTAAGGACCAGATAGGCGAGTTCGACGTGCCGTCCCACGTGACTGATCACATGTTCCGGCACATCGAATGAGTGACTGAAAGAGATTGCTCCGGTCTTGGAGCGATCAACTTCAGTCCATGGTATTACTGAGTAAAAGTATGTGACGTACCAGGACCGTCACTGGTCCTTAAGTGCCGGACCAGCGTGACGGTCCGGGTACGTCACCGGACGCGAAGGGGTTAAAACTAGTAGGCTTTATAAAATAACATGGGAATTGAAGTCATGTCACTGGAGCAGTTATCTCCGCATTATCACCTATTTATCTCACCTTAGTGCATAACCCTCAGGCTGTCAGTTAGGACTTTCAGGAAGCAAACTGACAGTAAATTCACTTCTTGGTTATTTGAACTGTTATAACATTTGAATAAAACAACTGACCACAATGGGTGTACTTTTGTTTTACTCAACAGGAAAAGCTCTATAACATATAGGTTTTCATAAAAATAGTTTTACTGCACCTTTAGTTTCACACACAACTGAGATTGTTTTCCTCCATATCCCAACACTGTTTTTAGCTAGAAACACAGGCACACAAGCATTCTTTTACCCCATTCACCTACAATTTATGCTTCGATGCTAGAGGGGTCTTCAAAGCAGTAAGAAATTCTGTTTTTGAATTGAATGCTTTCCCTTTAAAGGGATAGTAATACTTCGTTTTATCTTTATTTTATTTTGTAGCCATTAAAAAAACATGAAGAACGATATAAGTCTTATCTCTCAAACCTTTATGGTTTAAGAGATATTCACAAGCAAAGTTTCCCCTCCCGCCCCTTTTACCTAGTGTAAGCCATCTCTTCTCAGATGTGAATCTGGTTGTAAGACCAGACAGATAACAGCAGGGGACAATCTTCTTTGTATGAAAACAATGAAAGCCCTTCCCCCCTTGACAAGTTTTTCAGCTTTTTCCCTTCTCTTAATTGAAGATTGTCCCTCTCCGCAGTCTACCTGGGCACCTCCCTTCTGATCTGGCTGAACGGGGGGGGGGGATACTTTGCTTGTGAATATCTCTTAAACCATAATGGTTTTTAATGCCTACAAAATAAAATAAAGATAAATCGAAGTATTACTATCCCTTTAAGGAGGAGTGTCGCATCATTACATTCTTACCTTTTGAAACCATATATTACTCTGAGATGTGGTCAAGGGTATACAATATTCCCTGTGTTTCCTTACTTTGCACTTGGGTCTAACACAATCTCTTTATCTTGGATCTGCTCTAACAGAACAAATCGTCCAGTTGCTCACACAGGTGTGCTGATCTGTCAGAGCAATGTATGCTGGTTGTATAGAGTTTCACTCTGGTCATATATCACTAAATCTGTACATCGTACTTTACTGCCAATGAATATGTGGGCTCACCTGTCTTTAAGAAGACTTTTTAGTTTTGTTTTTAAACCCCTTGTATGCTATAGAGGTCTCTAACATATAACGTGTGTGAATATATATTATACATCTAATTTTTTGAGGAACCCATGGCAAAACACATTTTTTTCCAGGTACACTCGGAACTGACATTTTTGATTAGAATTTCACACATTCAGTAACACAGCATCTGTTGGGTGAAGCCAGTAAACATTTTTTCTTGACGTGTGCAGAAAAATAATATCTGTAGTACCGGTTATGTTGTGCATGCAATGAATAACAAAATGTTACTGCTGTAAGGTTCTCTTCAAGAAAAGTAACCAAGAGATTCAACTGATTGTGACATATGGGGTCCTCAAATCCACGAAAGGGCCACAAATTATGGTTAACCCTTTGAGTGACAGAGGGGTACCCAACGCATTGCAAAGCAATACATAGCGTACCCCTCTGGCACTCTAAGGGTTACAAAAGTAGAATAATCCCTTGATTACTAGAGAGGCCTCAGTAGCACATCATATTGCTAAGCAGTGTGTTACAGAAATCTGTCATACCAAGAGGTTAACCCTATGAATGTCAGAGGGTTAAAAGGTGAAACCGTGTACAGGCATATTTTTAGTGCAGGGATGCCTAGTAGGTAGATTATGATTTACCAGTAGATCACTAAGTGGTTACAGGTAAACAGAGGGAAGATTTAGGCTGCATGTTTTTTTCCAAATCCTTCCAACACTGAAGGAGTTAACAGACCATACTAAGCAAATATCTCTCAGGGCTATGAATGTGCTTGCCATTACCCTTTGACTATTAGAAAGGTATCCAACACAATCCGTTAGATACCTATCTGGCAACTCAGAAAGTTGCACCATCCTATATAATAATTTGCCAAGTTGTGTGTAACGCCCGACATGCGCAGTAGACACTGCTGCGCGTGCAGCAGTCATGCACAGTAGAGACTGCCCGCGACGCGGCTGGTACAGAGCTGGGCGCTCCGAAGGAGCGTCCAGCTCTGTATCAGCCGAGGCGCGGGCAGTCTCCACTGCGTGTGACTGCCCCGCGACCGGCTGCCAGAGGCTCTGTATCAGCCGAGGCGCGGGCAGTCTCCACTGCGTGTGACTGCCCCGCGACCGGCTGCCAGAGGCACTGTGGCCCGTGTAATGGGCTGTTCAACTAGTAAGGAATAATTAAAAATTCCCATTTATATAAAAGGGGTTTGAATGCTAGAGAGGTCTCCAGCTCATTGATTCTCAATGCATTAAGTACATCTCTAGCATTCAAAGGGTTTAACTCCACACATTTAAATAAATAGGAAATTGTGACATTTTTATTTTTACCATTTGTACAGTTGGTTTGCATCCAGAATTGTATTTTGTTTTTTTCTTTTTTGTCCAATTTTATTTTGGACAGTCAATGAAAGTGTAAATATGCTGTGCAGCATGTTTAAATATGATGGCGAGGGAAGGGACGTTGGCACATGGTGGTAAAGTAGTAAGTAGATCATGTCAGTGAGATTGCAAAATAAAGTAGATCCCTTGTCACAAGAAGTGTGGGTACCCCACTTTATGACAGATGAAATAAGATAAATTAGTTGCCGCTATATAAATAAGGAATAATAATCGTATTTGTGTGAGCAGACTGGGGGCAGTAGGACAAGGATATCCGTGTGTTGCTCCCATAGATTGCAATATAAGAACAAACATCATAGATATTAAGAGAGCTACCCCTCTGGCACTCAAAGGGTTAAAATTAAGACACTGCCATTCCTTATGATGCAGAGATGAGCAATATTTCTGCGTGACAAACAAAAGGATTCTGGGAGCAAATTCAATAACAAAATTCTTTCACACACTTAGGAAATATGAGCGACAATTCAGTTTCTGTAATTTTTCTGCTTTGTAAGCTGAGTTTGTGTAACAGTTTAACATCAAAGTAATTTGTTTTAATGTTGGATTAACAGCACCTCATTTGGAGAATTGGCAGAGCATGTGGGTAGTTATGGGAACATAACAGCGATGTGAAACAAACAGCTTACTTGTCATAATTGAACACAGGTGCAGGTTATTGTGAGAACTTTTAGCTGATTGTCAGCGTTTGCATTTTTAATTCATAAGTTGGTGGTTATTGGAGGCATATTAAATTAAAAAAAAATATCTATCTATCTATCTATCTATCTATCTATCTATCTATCTATCTATCCCTGGAGCGCAGGCCTGGCCAATGTGTGGCTGGCCATTGATTATCTGAGAATGATAGGAGTTGTAGTCCAACAACAACTCGAAAGTCTGAGGCTTCTGACTCTTGAATGAGAGAAATTAACACCTTTAATGATACATCTATCATCTTCCGCAAATCCTGGAAATGTCTAGCATCTATGGGGTTAAAATAATCGACGGCATAGACACCTGTTAAAGTGTGTAATATAAGACCAAAAGCACAACCAGAGGAGATCAGGTGTATGAATGGCATGCAGTGATAGAGTTGAATTGATACAGACATTCATAAGACTGACCGGCTGATACAGTTCTAAATCTGATCACAGAGGATGGTGGTGCTGGTCCTCTCCTCCACAGGCCCACCTAAGTCTCCACCTGAAGCTTTTGTCTCGTGGCAATAATCCATAATCAAGATAGTTCAATATATATATATATATATACAAATGGCATGACCAGAACTAAAAATAGAAATGTTTTAAATGATAAAAACATATATTAAAATATGTATTCTACCCCCTATGAGACAAAGTTGTTTTCAATCCTGTGTAAGATGATGTGTACCATATAGTCCCTGTATTTTAAAGGACACCTAACACCTCCTATCTATCACTATCCCATCCACCCCATTTAATCCCCATCTTCCTCTCCACCCAATCCCCACCTACCCCATTCAATCCTAACCTCCTCCTGTGCCCAATTCCACCCACCCCATTCAATCCCCACCTTCCTCTCCCTCCCAATCCCACCCACCCCATTCAATCCCCACCTTCCTCTCCCTCCCAATCCCACCCAACCCATTCAATCCCCACCTTCCTCTCCACCCAATCCCACCCACCCCATTCAATTACCACCTTCCTCTCATCCCAATTCCACCCAAACCATTCAATCCCTACCTTCCCCTCCTGCAAATCCCACCCACCCCATTCAATCCCCACCTTCCTCTCCTCACAATCCCACCCACCCATTCAATCTCCACCTTCCTCTCCACCCCATTCAATCCTACCCACCCCATTCAATCCCCACCTATTTTATGATTCAAGTTGCTATCTTTGGACACTCCTACCCCGAGACCTTAGTGGACCTCTGGAGACTTGAGACAAGAAGATTCACAGGTGTAAATGGGTCTTTCAGCCCTTTGAATGCTGGACAGGTGTAAGACCTCCCTAACTTTCAAAGGGATGAAAGTCTCATTTAAATCAATGGGATTTTTGGGAACTTTTATTTCTCCCATGTGATGCAGTTCTGTTGCTTTAGAATGTCTTAGATTCTGCTTAATACACAAGCTTCAGTTTAGGAACGGTCATTATGTCACAAGGGTTAAAAACACTACATTTTGGTGGAATCTTGCCCTTGTACTGAGTGCACACAGTAACAAACAAACACACACATTTGGCAGCTTGCAGGACACTGTGCGTTATTATGTAACAATGCTATGTTTGTTTTGTGTTCATGGCCTAACATTGTGCTTTATTGTGTGGGAAGTCAACGATCAAGCAACCCTGTGGAGCAAAAGGAAACATTTCCAACTCTGTATTGTCTTCCAGATGAAATAAACATTTAAAAAATGTAGGTAATTATCGGGATCAGTTAAACAATAGGGAATGACAGGAGAATGTCTTTGATCCAATCGGAGATGCATATATGATATAAAAGGTTATAGCTATGGGAAAAAGAATGGTTCCTCCTTGAAAGGATGTGCTGGAATTCCTAGAAATCCAGACTCTGTACACAGTCACGTTACACTGGTTAAAGGGACAGTGCCTTCTACATGTGGCAAAAATATTTTTTTATACATACATTGGGAGAGTTTCTCCCTTGCCGCCTTACCCTCAGATAAAAAAAAAAATAAAACCACAAAGGAGATATATATATATATATATATATATATATATATATATATATATATCTATCTAATTTTCACCGTATCTGAATTTCTCTTGGGCCCACTGATGGAAACAGTAAGAGAATGGGGTAGTATATGAACAACTAACATCAACAGATAGAGAACATTTGAGAGCAAATACTCTGCCTGTTTCCATAGCTATACAAGAGCCTTGCTACACTGTTCTTTTTTTTTTTTTTTTCTATTTTTATTTGAATAAGTGACATGAAGACAAAAACACAGTTCTAATGCAGTTGTCCCCTTAACATGCTACTGTACTAATTTCTATTTTGACCTAGATGACACTGCACCCTTAACCTTTTGAGTGCTATGCAATGCAGTGGATACCCCTCTGGCACCCAAAGAGTTTAGGCCTTTGCACACAGGCAACATCAGTGCAGGCTTGATGCCTTAGTTATGTCACCTACCCAGTAATGTAAGCTGCTGGGCTGTGATGCCTCTGACATGGGCCGCTATCCAGCAAGCTGCACCTGTACTGTGCTCACACAGGAATGCAGTAAATACGTAGCATTGCTCATCTGCATGCTGTAGGCCTTTCACACAAGCAACACCGGAGGTTGTGATCCTCTCTGGCACTGAGTGGCATGTGACTTTGAGGCAATATGGGCCTTATTCAGCAAGTTATGCTGCGTTGCAGAGCCAACAAAGGCAAACACTTGTTTAATCTGGAGCATAATAATTTTCAAACAAATTCCACCCAAGCAACATTAATTTCCCATTGTATTAAATGAGGCCTTTAACCCAGGTGTCCCAACTAAAATCCATTTAAATCCATTTTTAATTTTTTTATTTTTTTTTATTTTGTTTATTTATTGTTTTTATCCTTATGGTTATGTTCTAATGGAACACTCCACTTTTTCTTGCACTGAAATTTTTAATTCAGAATTTTAATGGCTGTTTGTTTAAAAAGGGAAAAAAAAAAAAAAAAAAAAAAAAAAAAGTTGGCAGCTGTGCCAGCTAGTGTTCAAATAATAATGTATTCTTTTGAGAGCTTGAGTCTCTGACTAGGTCTCTTCACAGCAATTGACAAGAACAGCGCAACCTGGTAACGAGATTAGAAAATGATTAGTTTAATAATAAAATTAAAAAAAATTGAGTTGTAATAACGCTTAAATGAAAAATCTCCCAGCAGTGGAAGTCCCCTTGTTTCACTCAGAGGTAAAACATCATAGCTTATATATATTGCTGCTTTAACCCCTTTAGGACCTTGGACATGCCAGGACCGGCAAACTGTCTTTTAAGGACCAATGATGGTCCTGGCACGTTATGGGTTTTTTTGTTTTATCAAGCTCCAAAACCAGAGCAGTCAGTTTCAGCCTCTCTCAGTGAGCTGTTACATGTGATTGCCCACAGGTATTGGCTCTCCAAATAAATTGCAGCTGGTCCTGAAATTAAAAAAAACAAAACAAAATGAAAACATGGTCTGCCTGGTCCTTAACTCCGGACCCATGACGGTTCTAGGAATTCAGGGTTACCCGTGCGTCTGCACTCCGCTCGGGGGCCCTTGAGTCAATTTCTTGGAGGGGAAAAAAAAAAAAAAAAAAAAGCTCTGTGGTCCTTAACTGTGGGCCTCATGGCTAGTCATTAAGGGGTTAAAATTGTGTCTGCAAATATAATAGTAACATATGAGCATTAGCCCTTTGAGTGCCAGAGGGGTGAGCATCCCATTGCCTATGGTGCTCATAGGACTAGGATTAGAGTTTATAATCAGGTTGACCTCTGTCTTGATTGGTCAGCGGTGGCAGCATGCTATAAATAGGAATTGGGATTCTGCACACTCCAGAAGATTTCACATAGTTCATGATTTCAACTCAAGGTTGATCATCTTTGACCAAATATTTTCTTTGGAAGGACTTGCCAACACTGTCCAATATTCCCAGCAAGAGTTTCCCTTTTTACTGTACCTTTTTGTCTTACGAGGAAAGTGTTGGTGCTGCAGTTTTACTTTGAAATAGACAGTGTCTGCACTCTGTTGTTGTCATTTCAACAATTGTCAGGGGACTAGGTTTGTTTTACTGTGTTCTGAAATACATTGACTAGAAGCTCAGCCTTGCTCATTTTATTTTATTACTTATATATATTGAAGGTAGATGGAGTTTGTCACAAAAAAATCCCTTGGAGATCTCAGTTTGACCTCTTTTAAATGTAAGTTTCTTTCATGTGGAAGAGTATGATGTAGTACACAAACCATAAACCTAGACTTCCATACCTTACCAGAACTCGGTATGTAATATTTATTTCATTCTGATGTAACATCCATCAGCAAAAAGCAGAGCTTCATAATTGGTAAATCACTGGATCTGCCATGGAGACTGAACCTCTTTCGCCAGACATGTCGAATTTGAGGGCCTCATGCACCCCTGTGCCTGATAACTTGCAGCCCGTCGTAGAGGGAAATGTTTTTAAATGCCCTGTGGCCTAGCATCTCCCCCACTTCACTTGTCTGGTTTTCTGGCTTCTGATGGTTTCACTGGTCCTGAAACCCAGATAGAATCATTTTCAGGCAGAACATGATTCTTTGACTACCAAATGGCTGGGGAAGCAAACTGTGTATGTGTGGTTTTGTGGCAACCATTGAATGTGTACATGTACATACATGCAGACCCTAGCAGCCAGTGTTTCAATCCTTGCCTGTATATGAGTTTGACATACCTGACTTCCTCAGTCTCAGAGAGTTTGAGAAGCTCCACACACACTCCATTACCCATCATGCCTCCTTCCCGCCTACCTTGGGGCAAATTCCACTCTCCTTATCATACCTATGTGCTTTACGGCACCGTCCCGGTTATGTGCATATATCCCAGCATTTCAAATGGACAATGAGGGACACTTTTGTGTTTTATTTGGTATTGCTATGGGCATGGGTGGTGGGCAGGGCATTACAGAGCATTGTTATGGTTGTTTCATGATCTGTTGACACCTCTTTGTGGAGCTGAATAAATGATTTAGAACAAGACCAAATTATTTTTGTTTCTAAACACACACTGAACTTTAAACAATGTTTTCTCCTTGTAGCAATATGATGCATATATATAGCTTTTTGGTGTGTGTTCAACATCTCTGGTATTGAAGGGGTCCATTCTATATTTTGTTTCTTTATGCACAAATTGACTCCATGAATAACCCAGTGTTAGGGCTAATCAGTGATGCCAAGTCTGCTCTATAAAATATTCAGAGGAACAAATCTAGTGAAACATCATCTTACATGAGCAGTGTAACAGCTGCTGTGCCAGACTCGCCATGAGTGAGGTGAATGGTTAAGGTGAAATGTCATTTGTGATTACTGGTAAAGGAAATAAAGGGCAAATTCCGCTTGTCATGCAGTTTTTGGATCAGGCGGATTATGGATACTGCAGTATATACACTTATAGGTAAAAATGAATTCTCCTGACCTCATCATAAAAAAAGAAAGTGTACGGTGAATTACAAAGTGCAGGGTTTAGGGGTCGTATTGTGGAAGGTAAATATGGGCAAATCTGGGACAAACCAGCTGCACCGTAGGGGATCAATGACAGTTCTCGCAGTTCACGCTGAGTTAACTTGAGTTCTTAATCCTATAAATGCTGGAGACCTCTAGTGCATTGGAGAGACCTCTCTAACATTCAAGGGGTTAAAATCTGGAATTGTGAGAGCCCGAATGGTGCACATGGTTTGCTCCAGATTTGCCCATCCGTCCTGCATACAGCCCTAGGGTCTCATAACGTCAGGAATCCGTTCCTCATGGATTTAATACGTTTTGGGTTTTCAAGATGGAGAGAGTAATTTGTTTAGATTTACCCTTTCAGTGCCAGAGGGGTGTTCATAGCATTGTACAGCAATGAATTAGACACGCCTATGGCACACGAACAGTGATACGTTTACAATTTATTTTTATTGTTTCTTTTATCCATTGAAATTAAATGAAAAAGGAAAAAGGTAACTATATTTATACTGTGTGTCATGCCAAAGCATGAGTTGGTCCTCTGGGTTATATAATTTGTTTGTTTGTTTGCTGACCTGTATGTTATTCAAAGTGCACCAGTCCTAGGCCATAAAATTAGCTGAACAGATAACATCACCAGAAACTGAATGAGTAGATCACCTGACCAGAACAGTGTCATAAACTATATTGAACCCTTTGCTCTGATTAAGTTCTTCCAGGGGGCAGTCAAATATTATGAAATTGGGAGAACATGTATATATAATATAAAATGGTTCAATACAAATATATATTCAGAATGCCCAGGTTTTACCCTTGTAGTGGGTACCAAACATGCCAGGGGGAGGTGTTCCTTCTATGAGTTACAAGAATATCCACTTTGCAACCAGTTAGACCCAGCATGTTTGGTGTCCAGATATTCACACAGATATGAGGAATATGATTACTATAACATTATAGAGGTGTGCTGTGGGATGCATGTTTTGGGAAGCCTTATGATTTTTTCAGGTAGAACTCTGCAGTAGCATCCCTGATAGGTCTGATTGAGTGGGCTGTAAATGGTCAGGCCAGACCCCTGACCCTCCCAGGTAACACCCAGGAGGTCCGGCCTCTTAGAAGCAACTGTGGACTCCTATTTAAAATGGGTTTTTGGATAAAAACAGGGAATTTCTTTGTAACAACTGAAGGGGGATATACCATCAGAAGTTCCCAAGGACTCTTAAAATATCTTTAATTGTATGTAATGATTTCTTGTGTTTCTCCCATTTTATTTTATGTACTGTTTTGCTTATGTTTAATCTTTATTTGTGTATGTCCTTTATGTCTGTATTTTTGTAACCAGCGCTGTGAAGCCTTTTTTCAGATTAAATGTTCAATTAATCAGCTCTTGTCTCTGTTCTCTATTAACTCACTAGTCTGAAGGAAGCTCAGTTAGAACATGCTACTAAAGGGTTAAGTCTAAATGTCTGATTATTAAGGTGATTTTATACTGTAATTCTGTTGTGTTTGTGGTAACCTAAAACGCCCAGATATAAAGTCTTGGTGGTGGCAGCGAATTGTAGTACTGGGGTGATAGTGCAGGAGGGATTTCAAGGGTTAATTTGGTGGTTGCTAGGAATAGTAACAGGCAACCAGGGGTCTGGTATTGTTAACCCTTTCACTCCCACACTCTCACCACTGTCTCAGCAGGACCTATAGCCTTCGTGTGTACACTATGTATAATTGGTAATAATATAATTAGCCATCACCCAGCAGCTTACAGAAATCCATCCACTTGTGGTTGTACTACAACCTCCATCATCCTCAGATACTACTTTTTACTGTGCTTTAATATCTGTAAACGCGTAGCCGCGTATGATATTCTTCTGTGTGAAGGTGGAGTCGAACCTTGATGGCTGACAGCTATTCTTTTTGTCTTTGTTCCCCGTAGCTTCCACTCCAGCCACCAGTGTAAATAAGCGACGGGTCTCTCCTATCAACAACTGCACCTGGGAAAAGAAAAGTGTCATCATGTCAAACATTACCATTGACCCAGACGTCAAGCCTGGCGAGTATGTCATCAAGAGCCTCTTTGCAGAATTTGCAGTACAAGCTGAGAAGAAAATTGAAGTGGTGATGGCTGAACCCTTGGTAAGTATACGCTAAAGTCAGGCCTACCCTATGGCTTCAAAACAGAGGACATATGAATGTTATTTATGCTTACCTAAAACATTACATTGAAAAATGTTCCAGAGATCACACAGTATGGGCCGTATGCCCAAGAAAAGAGGGGAGCAACTGAACAATCAGGGAGAAATAAAAATTGCCATTGATTTTAATGTGTTGCAATGCACTTGATACATCTCTGGCACTCAAAGGGTTAACCGCACTGTATGCTAAAGAGGTCTGCAATGCATAGCGAAGCATTCAAGGGGTTGTATCCCACTCCATGGGAATTTGGGTATTTTCCCCCATGGTTCAGTTGTATATTTGCTCCTCCCTTTTTTTTTTTTTTTTTTTTTTTCTTCATACAGCCCCTCTAATTCAGTACTTTTGTGGTCTCTGTGTAGTAGTAAAAAAAAAAAAAAAAAAAAGAAATTATTTGCCCCCAGTGACATCTCTCAAACCTTTATGGTTTGAGAGCTATTCACTCGCAAAGCCCCCCCCCTTTCCCTGAAGTCAGAGTTGTAGCTGACTGCAGGGGAAGCCTGTCCTACAATGATTCAGCGGCTCTGCAGCAGAGCAGCGATCGCTTTAATAAAAAAGAAATCATTCACTTAAAAGGTCTTCTACGTGTGCTTGCGAACCAAGCACACATAGATGACCTTTTAAGTGAATGATTTATTTTCTATTAACGCGATCGCCGCTCTGCTGCAGAGCCGCTGGACGGTCGTACGACAGGCTTCCCCTGCAGTCAGCTACAACGCTGACTTCAGGGAAAGGGGAGGGAGAGGGGGAACTTTGTGAGTGAATATCTCTCAAACCATAAAGGTTTGAGAGATGTCACTGGGGGCAAATCATTTCTTTTTTTTTACTACTACAATATTGGAATTAGTAATTGTAAAGTATTACTATCCCTTTAAGTAGTGTTAGATATATTACATCTTGTGGGCATCTGCAGCTCTCTGGCCATTGTTTCATTGTCCTCAGCCAGCCCTTGGGTACCATAATATCTTGGGAGTCATACTGAATAAAGCTGGACAGTCGTAGCTGGACGTTTCCCCTACTCTATATACGTGTTTTTCTTTTTTTTTTTTTAAGATGGAGGGGGTAATCCACGTGCATCTTTGTCTGGTATTATAAATTTTTTATATCAAAGTTTGTCAACACTGGTTCTCCTCTACCCCTAAGACCCCCTTCATACATTTAACAGCAATGAAAAGATTCCGTGTTGGTAATGTCATCCATTGTGAAAAATACAGTGCTAGGCTATAGTCTAGATAAAATATCATCTCATGTGAACCCACCAAAGTCCAGCTTACTGCATTTTTACTGCTTTAACAAATGGGGATTTGGGGAATTTTTTATTTGCTTATAGTTACATAGTAGTTTAGGTTGAAAAAAGACATGCGTCCATCAAGTTCAACCCCTTTTCCTTTTCTTGTTTACTGCTGTTGATCCAAAAGAAGACAACCCCCCCCCCCCCCTTATTTCAGCAATTTCATATTCTGCTTTGAATGGGAGAAAAAATTCCTTTTGGACTCCAAATGGCAATCAGATTTCTCCTTGGTGCTGTTAGTATCAGTACTGCTCCTCTCTCTTCTTTTGTGCACCATGGCACTCCTCTCATCTTGTGTCAGGAATGCAGTATGAGTTTGCACTGAACATTCTCGTACAGGGCTCTGCTTGTGATGATGGTAACCAGGAGACATGAAGAGGAAGTGAGGAGGTGCATTGAGTCCCCGTGGCTCTCCTTCCACCTTGTATCAAGGATGCAGTATGAGTGTGCACTGAGCATGCTCGAGCTGGGCTTGTTATGATGATAACCAGCAGACGTGAGGAGGAAGTGAGGAGGAGCATTGAGCACAAATACACAAGGCACCAAAAATGCTGTATGTATAAATACAAACGTGGAGCAATTCTGGGAAAAACAGATGCATCTGCTCATTGCTAAGGAATGTGTTGGAGACCTCTAGCATCCATGGGGTTTATTTCATGAACATTATGCATTTGCTTTCCTCTACTATTACAGCATTTTTCCTTTATACATTTGTTTCTCTATTGCCCAATATGGAACACAGGTACCATGGGGTTGAGATCCTCCTTGGGAGGGCAGAATGCATTCTGAAAAAAGACAGGGTCTTGTGGGTGGGGACTTCCAACTCCCTCTGCTGCTCAATCCAGCCCCCCCTCCAGTATTGTTCTTCAAGGTGAAATCTAGGCCAGAGCACTTCTCTTACGTTTAGATTGTTTTTCCATTAGATACGGGGCTGTTAAAATTCCCCCATTAGGAGGGTTATCATTACTGAGCTTCCCCTGGAGTGGTCTGACCAGTGTGCTGTGTGGACCTTTGAATCTTGTAACCCAAGTTTTCACTCCCAGCAGAGTCTCTCTGGGGCTCTACTTTCTTCACCATGGTAACCCGAATAAAGAAGCTTTGAAGATTGGTGAGTAACCTTCTGACTGACTTGGTCCACTTTGTCCCTACTTGTACCTCTTCCTACAGGGGTTTTCACTGAGCTTTAAGGCTATTGCACTAATGTTGGGTACTTTATTACTGTAATACTGTTCATTCCCTGAGTTATGGAGCAAAGATGGCTGCATAGGGGTAATTTTTTTTGGGGGGGTACCTTATATTTTTGTCAATTTTTGTGTGTGTGGCTCCTTTAAGAAAGCTTCCTTCTCTGCAGCCATCTTTGCTCCATTGACTTATATGGGCAAGATTCATTAGGACATATCTCTGCAACTGTTTGGCATACAGAAGTCAGAGTGGGCTGTTTCTTCTTATCTCCTCATGCCCTTTCATCAAATTCACGTCCTGAGTGTCTTGGGTGTACGCTGACAGAGTTGTAGGCATTGCTAAGCAATGGAGTTGCTCTGAAAATGTTATGCAGTCAACATTTTACTTCTCTTGCTTTTCCTGCGCGAGGCACACTCTCCTTGTTCTACTTCTCCAGATGAACCCTTAACCTGCCAGATAAGTACTTTCTGGGCTTTTCTTGGCTGAACGATTAATCTGGGGAACTGTTACTAGTGATTTTTGCTAGTTTAGACACTACTCCTGTCAGGTGTCAAACTCTAAGGGACATGGGGCTAGATCTAAGTCTAAGGACTCAGGGCGTCACTTATTCCCCCCCCCAAATGCTTACTGTTCCTCATATCAAATGGGGCTCCTGTGCTGTGTCCTCCACTACTTCACCGGGCCCCTCCAGCACTGAACAAAAGCCAGCTTTGGTGAAAACACTTTTGTCCACTATGGTTCAATTTCCCCTCTCCCTCCAAGGGTTTCTTTAATTCTGGAAACCCCCCACGACTTTCAAGTATGTGGCCTCTAGATCTCAGAGTATGACAAAGCTCATAGAGGCCTCCTCTGAGGAGGAATTTTCAGAGGTGAATGCAAGGAAGGTGAATATATAAAGATATTCCTATTCCTATGGGGACTCTTATGAACCGGACCCCCTTCCCTCAGCTGAAGGGATTATCAGGTCCCTGACACCCCTGATGAGGGATTATCCCCAACGGACATCTTCCAGAAGAGCAGGACACATTCAACTGTATTTCTCCCTAATATCACTCTTGATCAGATACTTGTGGATGAGTGGAAGACCCCTGATAATAGGTTGTGTATCACCAAGAGGTTTTCTAAACTGTACCCCTTTTCAGAGGCAGTTTTAGCACAGTGGGCCTCTCTCCCTTCTGTGGATCCCCAATCCCCAGGCTGGCGAAGTCCATTGCTCTTCCTTTGGCGGGTGCATCAGGACTCAAAGATGTGGTGGATAGGTAGCTTGGTTCTATCCTCAGGACTAATTTTGTGGCCACTGGGGCTGTGTTGAGGCCTATTTTTGCCTCGGCCTACGTTAACAGGGCTGTTGCTGTTTGGCATGAGCAGATGATGGAAGCTGTCTGTGCAGATGCTTCCATGAAGAAATTGTTAGTCATTTTGGCCAAAACTTATGTTTCAGAGGCATTATTTGAGTCTGTCAGATCGTCGGCTGAAGCCTCCGCCTTCTCTGTTACTGCGCTGTCCACCCTGTTGCTTAAAACAGAACTACTGCCCCACCTAAACTTGCCCCTAAAGAATTACCCGTGTGGCGATTAGCTGCTCAGTAGTGCTAGTCGCCAGAATTGTTACCTCCTTTTAGAGAATTCCTACTTCTCCCAGGACTGACAGCCAGTAAACAGCACACACCAATCTTCCAAGACTTCACTGGTTTCCTTACCTTTTCAGGGCAAGTCCCTGTTTGGTCATGAGCTAAAGCAGATTTAGTGATGCTACTTATGGCAAGAGCACCTTGTTAACTCCGATGCCCACCAAATGTCTTACTATGATGAGGAAACTGCGTCTTTTCGTCCCTGCCTAATGGAGGTGCAAAGGCCTCAATCTACGCAGGACTTCAACTTGCACCCCCACCCCTTGCCAAGGCTAGACAGCAGTGGCAGCCCAAGTGAACAGTCTGAAGGGCTTAATCTGTCAAGCCAACTTCCACATGAATCTCAGAATCCTTGTCCGCAGGTTCCCGTAGGCAGCAAATCCTTGTCCGCAGGTTCCCGTAGGCGGGCATCTTTGCCTTCACCTCTATTGCAGACCACTGGGTTTTGTGAGTAATTTCAGAAGGGTACAGAATAGCTTTGCAATGGATTGCATACCTCTCTGTTTCTCAAAGGGTTAAAAACCTTACTCTTCCCGAGCATGACACCATAATTGTCATTGTTAAATCCAAATGTAAATATTACTTCCTGTAAATAGAACATAATCATCAGTGTACAAAGATTACATCAATGTTTGTTTCCATCTCTTGGGTTTAGGAAATTAGCCCTTGTAGCTTAAGACCTGTTTAACCCACTAGTTTCCAATGAGGCCTCCTATATTTCTTTTAGAGTTTCCTTAACCCCTTAAGGGCCGAGTGCTGTGCTATGACCGTCACACGTTTTTTGTCTTACGGACCAGTGATGGTCATAGCATGTCATGTACATTTTACTTACAGCTCTCCTCCGGTTTCGCTGTAAGTAAAAACGGAGTCTGAAATTGACCTCTCCAAGACTGGCGCAGTCTCTCTGTCCCCAATGCAGCGCACCGATACACTTAACAGGTCACGTGTACTGGCACATCGGAAAGATCAAAGTGTATCCATATTGTAAACAAGTGCTTACGATCAAACGTTTGGGAAAAGCTGGTTCAAAGAATGTTTGCAATTATGATAAATGTACAACTGGTAGGTGGCATCTACACATTTGCAGAAAGAATAGGAGACATAATTGGTTTCTTTAAAATACAAAAAATAAAATCAGTGCAAATTTAATATTTATATTAATATGCATGTAAGGGGTTAAAATTATTTCAGTAAGAGGGGGGCTTCAAGGTTTGGTGCAGAAAAGATGGCGGCATTGGGTGAAAGTTTGCGAACCTCTGCTCTACATGTTTTGTGCAGAAATGTCAGTTGCAGAATAAGTGTTTATACTGAATTGGTTTGTATAATGTAATTAAAATGCAAATACATTAATAATATAAGTGTCTTTGCAAAGGATTTGATTATTTTTTTCAATAATAAAGGGGTTGTCAAGGTTTGGAAGCTCAGTATAATGACAAACAGAACTTGCTGTTACGATAGACATGATGCACATCAATATGAAGGGAAGCGTGAACGCGCTCCCAGGTAGAGCTGGGAGGGAGGTGGGAGGAGAATTTGAGGATTGGGAAGTCCTGCACAGCTGTGCCAACGTTACCCTGTACCACAGAATGCAGAAGTGCCAACATGAAGTCTACATTTTAGAGTGAATCTCTACTAAAGTATGTACGTAGAAAAAAATTGAAAAAGGCCAATCCACACAGTGCATTAGAGGTTAAAGTTCCCCTTTAAGCTCAGTTATGAAAATGTAAAGGATCGCCATTAGCTGAGGGCAGGTGGGATTTCAATAGCGGACTTTACAAGAGGAGGGAGAATGATCCCTTTCAGTGCCAGAGGGGGAAGCAACGCATTGCAAAGCAATACGATTCATACCTCTCTGCCACTGAAAGGGTTAAGATCGATGTCTCCATTGTTGTCAAAGTAACACAAGCTTCCTAAACTGTTTTAGTTTCTTCTCTTAGCATGCTCTGGCCCTTATCTTCGTTTTGTCCTAGGAGGCACTGCCCCTTTAAAGGGAAAGTAATACTTGAAAATAATTTTATTTTATATTGTAGCTCTTAAAAAATGAAAAATCATATAAGTCTTATCTCCCAAACCTTTATAGTTTGGGAGATATTCACAAGTAAAGTTTAGTTCCCTTTTCCTGGCTGTTTCAGCCAAGTCTGCCATGTAGTGGACAGATTTGGAATCTGGTCCACAGATCAGCTGGCAGCTCTTTAGCAGTGCAGAGTTCACCATCTTTAAAAAGAACTGCTTAACTGGAACTATCTACAAAGTGTGTCTGGCTTGCAAGCACACTTTGTAGACCATTCCAATGAAGAAATTCTTTTTAAAGATCATGATCTCTGGAGAGCTGCGGCCGGTCAAGGGACCGGATTCCAAATCTGACAGCTAGAACGGTGACGTCACTGAGGGGGAAACTTTTCTTGTGAATATCTCCCAAACCATAAAGGTTTGGGTGCTAAAAAAATCATTAAAAATGATATAAGTCTTAAGGGCTACAATATAAAATAAAATTATTTTCAAATATTACTATCCCTTTAACAGCTGTATTCTTTCTAAGGATGTCACCATAATTGTCGTTATGAAAGCTGGTAGTAAATATTACTTCCTGTAACTATAACTTAATCATCAGTGCACAAAGATTACATCAATGTTTGTTTCCAACTTCTGGGCTTAGGTAATGGGTCCTTCAAATTGGTCACGCTCGTGTGACTTGTGACCATTTTAACTCACAAGTTAGCAATTTGGCCTTCTATGTTTCTTTTAGAGGCCTAACAACACACAGGTATTCTGCACTGCATGCCTCGTTTCCAAAATATATAGACTTGTTTTATTTAGTAGTCTACTGTGAGGTAGTGTTTTGGCTTCATGAAGTCTTTCAGTATATTCAGTGCACAGTTGCGGAGTATTGCATTAATCACAGTGATGCAAGTGTAAACATGGAAAAAAAAGTGTTGGCGTTGGCAACCTGTGTCTCTTCGGTTGTTGTATCTCTTCAGTTGTTGGACTACATTTCTCATTATCTGATATGATAGAAGGTGAAAATATATAACAGCTGGAGCTCCGCTGGTTGACCCTCTGTGTGCACTGTTAACCCTTTGAGTGCCGGAGGGGTACGGAATGCATTGCTTTGCAATGCATTCTGTACCCCTCCGGCACTCAAAGTGTTAAGTATTTGAAGTTATGTCTGCCACAAACATTTCATTGTGTGTTGCACACCACTCTGGGTTAAGTTGGTTCATGCATTCTGCCAGCTTCATTAACCCTTTGAGTGCCAGAGTGGTACGGAACGCATTGCTAAGCAATGCGTTCCGTACCACTCTGGCACTCAAAGGGTTAAGGAAGAAAAAACAAAACCTGCCAGCAACAGTCATGTCTGCCTTCATGGGCATTACCTCCAGGAATGATTGAATATGTTCTCTTTAACAAAGGCACAATATCAGAGCTCATAGGGGCCATTAGTAAGGTATGTGGTGGATTCTTATAGGACACGTTAGTTCTTCATTAATATAGATGATATTTTAACCAACATATTGAAAGTGATGCTGCACTGAGAAGAACTGGAACAAACCAACTGCTCCATTGGGGAGGTATGAGTATTCCCTAAATTCCCTATGATTTAAATTAGACATTTAACGTTTTGAGGTGGTCTCAACACATTGCTAGCATTAGAAGCCTTGTTTATTTAAATCAATTTGATTTTGTATTTGTCCACTGTGGAACAGTTAGATTGCCCCAGAATGACTATAGATCTTCTTTGTACCAAGTTGCAAAATCCATATAGGTTTCAGCTCTAGCTATTGACTTGATGAAATTCTCTGAATTTCCTAACTGAGCATGAACAGTAGATACAATAAAGAGCTCTGTCCTGGGGTGTGGTTGTCATGTAGCCTAGGTTGGGCACATCAAAGGAAACGGAAAATCATTTAACCCTTTGAGTACCAGAGAGGACACACACACACACACACACACACACACACACACACACACACACACACACACACACACACACACACACACACACACACACACACACACACACACACACACACACACACACTCACTCACTCACTCACTCACTCAGATAACCTCCCCAATCGGTACTGTTTGTCATGTCCATGGAGGCAGACATGACAGATGCTGGCGGCTGGCAGCTCGGATTTTGCCTCAGGGCCCAGTAGGTCCTAGTTAAGTTAATGCCGATATGAAACAATTTAAAAGTGAAATAAAAAAAAAAAAGGCCAGGTGTGATGTCAGAGTCCCAGCACCTAAACACATTCCTAAGTATGGCAACTAAGGAAACAATTCAAATGTTTCTTC
Source organism: Rhinophrynus dorsalis (assembly GCA_037306005.1). NCBI lineage: Eukaryota > Metazoa > Chordata > Amphibia > Anura > Rhinophrynidae > Rhinophrynus > Rhinophrynus dorsalis. The sequence goes on along the minus strand of CM074718.1, from coordinate 96,864,579 downwards.
CACTTTTAGAAAACAACTCCCCCCCCCCCCTTTAAAGGGACAGTAATGTCCCATAACATTTTTTTCTAATTTTGTAGAGGTAAAAATTTTAAACTATGTGGTACAAATCCTATCTCTCAAACCCCCCTTCCTCCCCTTCTCCTGATGTCAGCTGTAAAGCTAACAGCAGGACATTCAAGTCCTATGACTCTAGCAGGCTCTGCAGCAGAGCTGAAATTGCATTATTTAAAAAGAACTACTTCATTGGAATGGTCTACAAAGTGTGCTTGCAAACCAGGCACACTTTGTAGACCTTTCCAATGAAGTAATTATTTTGAAATAACGCGTTTTCGGCTCTGCTGCAGAGCCACCGGCTGGTTCCCGGACCCGGATCTCCTGCTGTTAGCTAGATGCTGATATCTGGAGAAGGGGAGTGAGAGGAGAACTTTCATTGCCTCTATCTCTCAGACTATAGCGGTTTGAGCGATTTGAGGATTTGTGTATCATAGTTTATTATTTTATCCTCTGCAAAACTAGAAGATTTTTTTATGGGACATTAGTGTCCCTTTAATAAATGTTTCCCTTATCACCTCTCCATGACCTTGGACAAGTCAAATCATTACCTTGTACCAAAAAGCACCAAATTTTTATTAGAAATACTGGAGGATAGGAACTTGTTGTAAACTTGATATGAAGGCCGTCCCCTTTCCTTTTCACCATACCTTAACGCTGACACTGTTTTTATTGAAATATTTTCCTTTTCATGCACATTTATAATTTCAATTAAACATTGTTATAAAGTTTTTTGGAAACAAGTTTATTATTAATCTTCTTTGTTGAAGGTTTTTATACAACCCTATACACAAGGTCCCAGTGAAATTTTTATTCTTGTATATCTTTATTCCTATATAGCGCTACCAGTTTGTATTCTCTGCGGACAGGATTTTTCAGGCACAGTGAGTCCCTGCCTGGTAGAGCTCACATTCTGAGTTCTGGCACCTGAGGCACAGGGAGATGAAGTGACTTGCCTAAGGTCACAAGGAGCTGTTGACGCTGTGGGAACTAAGTTTCCTCAGCTTCACAGCCTGTATCTTGGCTCCCAAATGTATTTTTATTGAGTAAAAACACTAGTGTATACCTCCCAAATGTCCCTCTTTAGGAGGGACAGTCCCTCTTTTTGAACCAAATCCCTCTGTCCCACCCTGGTGTCCCTCTTTTTAGGGGATCAGACTGGTGTGTATATTAGTGTATTAAATTGCTCCACAGCAATAAAACGCATATATATGTTTGTATATACTTCAGTATCTGTGTATATAAATTAGTCTGTGTGATTAAAACACTTTGGTCTTGTTCTAAATCATTTATTCAGTTACACAAAGAGGTGTCAATAGGTCACAAAATAACCTAAAAATACTCGCTAATGCCCAGCCTACTAGCCACGCCCCCATCTGCACTCCTTAAAACACAAGTGTCCCTCTTTGGCCATTTGAAATGTTGGGAGGTATGCTGCTGTGTGCTTCGCAAACATTCTCTGCACTGTACAAACTAGTGAATGTGACTGCCTTTTGACGTTCTAGAACCACTGTACTAGAAGGTTTGTGTGTATACCTTGGGAATATTTGCTTCCTTGTCTTTAGTAAAGAAATAAGTGCTGGGGTTGTAGTGTCAAAAATGATGCAATTCACATCATGTTGGGTAGTGGCCAAAGTAAAGCAATAAAGTAGGCAGGTTTGAAATTAAACATAATGGGATGTGCAGGGTCTGGGCAGAACAAGTGTGTGTGTCCGTGTCCATGTCCTAGGTAGATCTGAAGATTTCCCAACTATGGCTATATGTGTTCATGGGGTGATGCTGAGCTTGATGGGATTTGTAGTGCAGCAAGAGGCTGCATTTTATCTGTTGGTTAGCTCTATGTTAGTCGCAATCACTAACCTCTTTGCTGTAAGTCTGCATTGCATTGTGATACAGACCTCTTAGGGAAGCAAAATAATCCATTTTCCAATATCTGTGCTTTTGTAGCACATTCCAGTGTACTTACAATGCATTGGGTTTCTGGCTCCATTATATTGTTCTAGCCTTTTCAGTTATACAAGTCAGCATATACTTTACCAGCCAGGGTGACCTCAGCTATCTCTCCAGCAGGTTTAGCACTGCAGTACCATGCTGCCTGCTCTGCAGTGGACTGGGGTGTCCTGCCAGGTGTTTCCTACTGCACCTGCTTAGAGCTGCCATCTTCAGTGATTCAGCGGATATTCCCATTATGGAGGAGAAAGGCATTTACTGAAGGAGAAATAAGAAGATTTAACTAACTGTTCTCAAGATATTTAGCTCCGTAGTATTAACCATTAAAGGACCAGTGGGGTGTGAAATGTATTGTAAAACAATGCCTTGCATATGCCTCAGGTCCTTAAAGGGTTACAGGACTTGTAAACACTGATCTATATTGGATTTTTCTGCTGAGTGGAACAAGATTACTCTAGTACTCTTTTAGTAACAGTGCCAACTGGTAATTTTTTTCCCCCTCTGTAGTTGAACTTGAGTCATAGGGCGAGATGTTCAGAAAGTGGTGTAACTGAAATTGTCTGTATTCAGAATAAAAAAGTTCTTACACCATGATCTGTCTCAGACATGTTTCCGTAGTTTTTTGCATCCAATTCCACCATCTCGGTCAAAGGGAAAAAAGACGTCTTAATGGTTTAATCTTCCGTCATAATGTAAGGTATTTTCAGAAAAAAATATTCATTTGAATGTCATTTTTTTGTCTAATTAACGTCATTTTTTCCCGACATATTAAAAATGGTCTAAACTTGGAGAAGAAAAATTTGTTAAAAAGACAAAAAAAAAAAAAATTAATTTCAAAGACAATTTTTAAGATCAGAATTTTTAAGATCAGTTTTCAATGCGATCTTCGTACCGTCCATTTTAATTCTTAACGTGTATTTTCAGACATGACGGATTTACTTCTGAAAACATTGTCCTTCTTTTACCACCAACTCATGATCCAGCATGTTTTTCATTATGACGACTTTTCGAACACCTCCCCTATAGACTGTGAATGTCTATTGTAAGCAATACGTGATCAAAATTACAGTTAAATGTGAAAAGAAAACAAAAGTATGAGCTAGAATTCATTTTTGAATGAAAAAGGTCCCAGCAGTGTCAGTATCCTTGTTTTATTGAGGTGGAAAAACTTTATAGCATATATATTTATTTTGAAGTAAAAAAATAAAGTTTACTGCTCCTTTAAATAATAAATAAATAAAAATAACCCAAACTAAAAAACACCGTTTAATCAAAGTCAAAATTGAGGTCCTTATTTCTCAAGGGAAAGAGGTGCAATTCTGGATCAAACCAACACATTGTGGGAATGAAATAAAAATTCAGAAATTTCTCATTGGTTTATATGAGGCGTTAAACCTTTCATTGCACACCCCTCTGGCACTCAAAGTGTTAACATATAGAATGTTATAGAGGTCCGACACATTGCAAAGAGTTGAAATCTCCGTTTTCATTACCCCCTTGGGTACTGTTAGAATTGTACCACTTTCTCTTGGTGAATAAGGCCATGAATGTCTGCATCAGAGCACGCATTGTATTCCACCTGCTCTTACAGCTGGTGATCCATAGTACTGTTGCTTCTGAAAGTCTGTCATGGTTTCGTACTAACACATCTGTTTTTGGTTAGTGGATTCAGTTCACAGAGCCTGCTGCTGCTTTTTTATTTCTTTCTTATTAACGTGACTGAGACACAATTACTATGTGAGAATTGCCTTGATCACTGGTCATAGACAGACAGAATATTCACAAATGCATAGAACATCATTGGTTTTATTTAGTACATAATGTAATTCAAACAACACGCTGTCTACGTCACACAACATTACTCTCTTCTATTATAGCCTCTAGTTTTCATCCTGACTTCTATAAAATGCTGTGCAGTCATCTGTTTTGTTTTAGAAATGTAGGGCTATACTCTGGAATCTAAAGAAGAGTCATTCTGGAGCAATCCAAGTGTTCCTTAAGGAAGCAATGAGGGTGATCTACTTTTGATAATGGTTATAGTTAGATGAAACAAAAGTCCGTTTGAGACAAATGCACAAGCATGTTCGGCACTCCCTCATATGACATCAATGATACAAGAAGATAAACATGGATCTTTCCACCTGAATGGGGGTATCAAACATTCAGGGTCCCAAGCTATTATGAGTGGTTACTCATGCACTTTGTGTAATGCTAAACTCCCATCTGAGCATTTTGGGTCAACCTGCAAGTCATACGTTGTGGGGCCTTTACATGGAAGTTTTTTTTTTTTTTTTTTTTATTATCACAGAACTATGTCATTCAACATAGATCATCGTAAATGGAAAATAATGTTCTGTCATCCAACAATACCTGTTTTCAAAGTAAACCAAATTCCTCTTGATCAAACAAAAAGCCTCCCCAGAAAACTACAGGGGGGAAAAATCAGTCCACATGTCTTGCAAGGTATTCTGGAAGAATATTTAGTAGTGGAAGACTGCAAAGATTCTGGGAGAAAAGGCAATATTCTAGGGCTGCCATTGATTATCAGGGATTATCTGTAAACGGGCAGAGATAAGATAAGCGTTTCTAAATACAAGAGCAGTGGGCATTAACCACAATCAAATTACATTAGTTTAGTTCTGATCTCTCAATACAAACAGAACAAACAATGTTTAAAATGCTGTGTGAACAGGACAGGTTACACTTGTAAAAAAAAAAAAAAAAAGAAGCATGTTTAGAATTATATTTTAGGGATGTATCCTATGAATAATTTGAGTGCCAGTTGGGTATACAACGCATTGCAATCCTTTCTTTTGTTCAAGGGGATATTACCCTTTAGGTGCCAGAGAGGGAGTGCACTGTATTGGTGCCATTTAAAGGGATAGTAATGTCAGAAAAAAGTATTAAATATATGTTATATACAATTAAAAAGAGAGTATTTACACTTATTCGTATCTCTCAAACCATTATGGTTTGAGAGAGATAGGAAAATAAAGTTCTCTGGTCCCTCCCCTTCCTGCTTGACGAGCTGTAAAGCTGTCAGAAGCAGATTCTGGTCACTTGACCAGATGTGGCTCTTCAGCAGCGCCGATATAACGATATCTAAAGATAAATACTTAATTCGGAATGGTCTACAAAGTATGCCTGGCTTGCAAGCACACTTTGTAGACCGTTCCAATTAAGTATTTATTTCTTAATAGTGTGATTTCAGCTATGCTGAAGAGCCTCTGTCTGGTGAAATGACTGGAATCTGCAGCTGTTAGCTAGATGGCAGACTTGAGTAAAACAGCCAGGAAAAGGTCACTTTAGCAAGTTATATCTCTCAAACCATAAAGGTTTGAGAGAGAAGACTTACACTGATGTTAATCTTTTTTTAATGTCTACAATATTAAATCAGCTTAAAATTAACCATTATTATCCATTTAAATTGGTTGGAATTTGGAAGGTTTTATATGTTCCTTACATTGTAGCTGTTTTGCCAAGTAATTTATCCTCTTTTCTCTTATACAAAAGGCCCAGCATAGTTATCCCAAGTGTTCAAGGGCTTTATGTTGTTAAAAAAGAAAAAAAAAGTGGTCACTAAATACTTAAAATAAAGTTCTCAATGTTTCACTTTAGAAAGATATACATCCATAAAATAACCTTTTCACTAAAAAGTAACTTAGTTTATTTGAGTGGCACACCTGCTTTGTTTAATTGAATTGAGTCTCCTCTTACATAAAGAGTCAGTTGTCAGCCATGAGGTTATAAAGGAGTTTTTGATTTGGCATCCAGGTGCTTGTTAAAAAACCCTTTCATACGTGCGAAGCAGGTGCCTTAGTCTTCTGCACGATATCCTCCATTGTTTGTTTTACACAATGCCACCATAAAAAGATTAGCGGCCGGGTTGAACTAGCTGTGAGGCTGATGAATAGACCTTGTTATGCCAGCAGTGCACCAGTCACTCTCTCCAGACACAGTGTAATAAGTGCAAATAGGGCCATTTTCAATAAGATAAAGAGGTGCAATTCTGGAGCAAACCAACTGTACAATAGGGAACAAATTGCCATTGATTTAAATACAGCTTTCAACCCCTTGAAGGTTCCCAGTGCATTACAAAACAATACATTGGTGACATTTCTAGCACTGAGGTAGTTAAAAGCAACATGTAAATGAATGCACATTTTTATTTTTCCACTATAGTGCTGTTAGGTTTCTCCCGAATTGTTCCACGTTTCTCTTGAGCATATGGTCCATTGTAGAATTCATTCAGCACCTGTCTTTTCACACATCGGGTTGGGATGTAATATGCTGGTGATGAGCTGATGGCTGTGTGTTATCACACGGATACTTCTTGTTATCTGTAGGGGGATGTGAAGCAGAATCAGGTTATCATGTGCAGTAGAATCCAGCTCATTATTAGCCTGACCCACAAAAAAGGTAAAATTCTGGAGCAAACCAACAGCGCCATAGGTGAGAATTAAAACATCTCCACACACTCGTTACTCTAAATGGGGCTTTTTAACCTCTTACAGAGGTGAAAAAATTCGTTGGCGACCTCTCTAGCATTCAAGTGGTTAAAATCCAATTTAAACCGATTGAAATTGTTATTTGTCTCCATGTTGGAAATTATTTTCCCCAGCATTATACCTCCGTAGCTCATTGAATACATCCCTTTAAAGTGATAGTAATGTTTCACAAGAACAGCAGCCCCAATTATTCATAGTATTTGAGCCATAGAGAGCGTTATTTCATTACTGTGAGCGTTGTAGTTCAAGAGTAATTGAATGATAAAGTTTCCCCCTCCCGCCCCTATTACCTAGTGTAAGCCCCCACTCCTCAGATGTGGAATCCAGTCCATAGACCAGACAGATAACAGCAAGGAACAATCTTCTTACTGTGAGAACAATGAAATCCTTGCCCCCCTTGACAGGTTTTTCAGCTTTTTCCCTTATCTTAATGGAAGATTGTCTCCCTCTGCAATCTACCTGGACATTCCCTGCTGCTCTAAGCTGAGCAGTGTTACATCAGTAAAAGGGGCGGGAGGGGGATATTTATCATTGAATTACTCTTGAACTACAACTCTGACATAATTGAAATAACTCTCTCCAAGGCCCAAATACTATGAAGATTAATTAAAGCTGCTTTTATTATGAAACATTACTATCCCTTTAATGTCATATACGCAAAGAAACCTACCAAGGTTTAACCCATGGGTGTCCAATATGCAAGTCAATCACAGCCCACTTGGTTGAACGCAGAGTGCTGCCCACCAGAGATTCTTAACCGTTTGAGTGCCAGAGAGGTACGTACGCATTGCAAAGCAATGCCTTTCTTACCCTCTAGCACTCAAAGGGTTAAGCAAAGCATTCTTTTTTTAATACCTAATTAGCAAACCTGCATGAATTGCGGTTGTATGCCAGTATTTTCTAACCAAATGACCACCAATACCATAGTGTAATGGACACCCTATGGCTCTTAATAACCTTTTAGCCTGTTAAATACCAGTATTCTCATTGACTATCCCTAGGCCTATATCTGTATGCGTTTTTGTATGATTAAAGTTGGTTAAACTTTTATTGTACTTATTTTGAATTACTGCTTAAACACCTCACATATTTTTGATTAGCTAAAACTATTATTAGCCATTGTTTTCAATAAAACCTGTATACATATGGATTTCTATTATGTGGCCCATTAGTGAAAAAACTTGGACACTTTTGGTTTAACTCCTTGAATGTTAGAGATGTCTCCAATGCATTGTAGAACAATCTGTCTAGCATTTAAGGGATTAAATGCCACATTGAATTAACTGGGAATTTTCATTTGGCTTCATCCTCACTCTTTGTGCATACGGACCATGGTACACATGCACTGTGTGGTTTTCTCCAGTCTGTTGGAAGCCAAACCGCTTGCAGATGAAATCCTAACATAAATATGTTTAGATAGTATGATAAGAGCCACCCGTTCATAATGTAGAAACAAATTCTTCAAGATAGTGACAAGAAATGAGAAGACACAAACAAAATGTCTGGTTATTGCATCCTGATTCAACTTTAATGAGACAGTTAAAAGTTAATAATAAATATGGAGATCTTTTGTTGCATTAGTAAATCAAGGATATTCTTACTGCCTGGAGATTTTTCATTCAAAACTTATTACAAAGCAAACTTTTTTTTTTTTGTAAATAAAACTTAGTAATTGCATCAAAAGGTGTTGAATATATACATTTTAATGCACTCTGTGGTGGTGGTTGAGCCATAGACTACAGACCCCCATAGTGAACAATGGAAAGTGTGCAACTGCTCACGATAAAAAAAAAAAAAGATAGATTCATTATGGTACCCTTTTTTCTCAGTAGGGAAAGACCTATGTCATATATTTTTCCCTATCCAGATTAACCCTTTGAGTGCCAGAGTGGTAAAGCCATGCACTGCATATCCCTCTGGCACTTAAAAGGTTATTTATTTATTTATTTTTTAAACGGCTTCTCCACCGTGGTCTTTAGCAGAGTGATTTTGCTCTAGTGCATTGCTTCCCAATGTGCTGTGGTTCATGGAACAAGCATAAGGAATAGAGAATGAATGAAAGGGAGGTAACACATCCTAATATCGAACAACCCCCCCAACTTACCTTACTATGACCAGAGAATCATAATGCCTCCTATGACTTTATGTATGAGGCGAACATCACATCTGCTGGAAGCTTCTTTTTTAAACTGAAGCAGGCAGCATGAGACTATTTAACCCAGACCAGAGGGATGCGCAAATCATTGAGAAACGTGTCCCCCTGGCCCTTCGTTGGTTAAGATTAACACTTTCATTGTATACATAGGTACATAATTTTCTCTGTCGTCCAATACAGGTTACTGGTAACTTTGGGGTAGGTGATTCACCCCCTTAATTGTAGGCAGGAACAATTCTAGAATTGTATGCAGGGGGTGGAGCCTACCTTCCCTCCTTGGCTGCAGCTAGCTAACCAGCTCCAGAAAGATTTGTTCCTTGGTGAAGACACAGGCAAGAGAACAGTTCTGCTATAGTTTTAGAAACTGTGTTTATTTTCTGTTAGAAATGGAATACCGCCATTAGGTGGATTACCATAACTGACAATGCCCTTAGATGTGGCTAGCTCAGTAACCAGGTGCTTTTTGTGGACCTTAAGCCCTGGGGGTAAAATTTTGGCTACAAGGTCTTTCCTCAGGAGTTGCCCACCAAGTCGTCTTCTTATAGACAGAAGATCTTCAGGAAAGGTGAGCAACCCTTTGAGTGCTGCAGGTCCACATGTCCCACAGTGCTCCTCCACACAGGGTTTTTCCTTTGGAGTTCTTATTGCACACTCCTGCACTCATTGGGTCTATTTGTATGTCTGTTGGGTGTTTTGGAGCAGGTTTATGTGGTACTTTAACCCTTTAGATGCTGGTTTTGCATCTTTTGGGGGGTTTTCTGACACTTTTCCTACTGGTTCAGTGTTTTTTGGGTATCCTAACATGTTCTAGTGATGTTTCTTGCATTTTTATTTTTCTATGTCAATTTTGTAAAATTTGCGTTAAAGGCGCACTTTACCGCATAGGCGCCAGAGCCTTGACCTCTAACCAAGCTGCGAGACTTCTTGTTCCACCCTGCTTGTTGATGTAAGCCACGGCGTTGTCAGACTGTACCCAGATTGGACAGTCCTTCAGCTGAGATGTCCAATGACGAAGGGCATGAAGATCCAGAGATGCAAGGAACTCCAGCAGAGACATATCTCAGAGTTAAGTGCCAAGTAAGATGGAATTTGTAGTCCAGCACAGATGGAGGAGCAAAGTTTTCTTACCCCTGCTTTTGATGAATAAAACATTCTCGTTTTATAGAACTCTTGGTGTTCGCTTGTCTCGTAATGCTGGACGGCATCATTGTAAGTGTAATTACCGAACCAGAATCCGTGTTGGCTTGTAACATTTCCAAGTTAATAATGCTTCCCTTGTTATTACCTGCTGGCTTGTGTTGTCCCTACATGCACTCGCAAAGTGGTTTGCTCCACTGGGAACCGTTGCTGACATTCTGAAGGAAAGAAAGCATGACAGCAGGTATGGAGAATGTAATTATTGCACAGAAATACCCAACAGGAACTTAAAAAAATAATAATAAAAAAAGTGCAACTTGCTTCCTTGTTTTCAGTGATTTTTGTTTAGAAGCAGACTTACATTTTTTCTAGCACTGGCATGAAGCCATGAACCTCTGTGTACAAACCCCGAAGCTGGTAGAATTCTTGGAAGCCTGTTAGTGTGTGATATAGTCATAGGAGCAATTCTAGAGCAAGCTAACGGCAATCCAGGGGAGACCTTAAAATCCCCATTTTAGTTGCCCTTTATGGAAGCTTATTGGATACGGCCCTTTGAGTTTTATAAATTACTCAATAAGAAAATATATTCTATAAATACAGTGATATTCTCACTGACCCCCCCCTGTGGAAAATATTATAATATTTTGTTTTATTGCAAATATTTATTACTTTCTTATGATTTTTCTTCTCTTGTTTTTGGAGGCCCATAATGTCACAAAATCAAAAACTATGTTTGTCATCCTCGTCTGGCCAGTGCTGAGCATGATGGGAATTGAACCTAACAGTAGTTGAATAGACACATAATACTCTGTACTAGATGGAACAGACTGAAATATTAGTAAAGTTAGCAATGCTGTGTGCCCTAAACAGTCCAAAATTTTTACCAGTGAACCTCAAAATGGATCTGAAAGTCATGAAAATGTTATAGTACTTCATAACTATTACATCTTCGCTCTTCACAAATAGCGCCCAAAAGGAAGACCTAAAGTGATAAACAAATGGCTTCTATTACTCACAATAAACCCCACTGAATGTGGGAAAAAAAAAAAATGCTAATCTGAAAGTGTGGGGAGAGCCTAGCAATGTAAATAACTTATACACTGGATGAGAAACGTAAAAATGGAATAGCATCAGTTATATTAAACACAAAACAAAATGCAAACATTAAATACCATGACTGCAGAAAAAAATATCTATATGCAAACACGAGTCGTGATTTAGTTCCAATATAATAATTGAGCCCAACCTTCAGAAATACACGTGTGTCGTCAAATGATAGAGAAATAGAACTACAATCAAAACAAATCAATCACATTATGACACAAGTATATCTGGACGCTCTTCCTGCCATGAATCAGAACATAACCCTCCCAGATGTACAAAGATATATGTAATCAATGGACTCTCAAAAGGGTAACTTGAATTAAGATGGCATTAGTCATGCATATAGCACGGGTGTGAAGAACAGAAACTGCTTATAGTGACAAATGACCTAATAAGTGAAAAAGTGTATGAAGAAACCTATGACACTAACTATAGACCATAGCCACCAAAAAGAAAGTATATGTGATTGCCCTCAAAGTAAACAGAAAATATATGAATCACAGTAAATGATGGCGATAAAAAAAACTGAAGAATAAGGAAAGAAAGGAATGATGTAAATCTTGATGGTTGTAATGTGACAAAATGGTGAACTCCTTTTAAAAATCTTATCCAAATATCTGCGGGAAATCCATAATCGATAGCGCTACCATGAGGAATGAATAAAACACATCCCAGAGTCCATCTCGCTGATGTTCGAACACAGTTCTGAAAAATTGTCCAAACGTTTCTGCTCCTTTGAAATGTACTTCCCTCCTTTATTTTGTGGAATCCCTTTATTTCTATCATATCCTCTCTCACTCCTACAAGCTTTACATGTTCAGATCTTTTTGTGCTAATGAGTTATCTTTGAGGTCAAACATATTGCTTGCATTGTTATTGCAAATGATCCTAGTTGTTTGTACTTTGTCAAGGTTCATTCTTATCACAGTGGGGTGAATGTACAAATTTGCTAACTCAGATCCACTGGTGATAGCCTCTAACAGCAGGTGCTGCTGTTCTGCACTAGAGAGTATGAGTACTGTAGTGCACACTGGTGGACAATCTTCATCATTATACGTTCCTTATACCTGTCCAGTAGTATGCATAGAGAAATTGTTGTAAATCACACCATTTCTTCTATTCCTTGTTAATATGTAGTGTTAACCCTTTGAGTGCCAGAGCGGTATGCAATGTGTTGGATACCTCTCCTGGCACTCAAAGGGTTAAAAATGGAGTAGAGAAAAGGAGAAATGCCCACAGACTGTCCCATTGTCCTCTTCTGGGTGGAAATCATGTAAGGGCAGAAACATTGGCGTATATATAGCTTAGTTAAATGGACCTTAGATGGGTACAGAGTCTAAAAATCAAGTCTTCATCTTACATTCACCCTAACGTTTGGTTATATTGATCCAGCACATATGTTCATTAGCATAAAGTGCCATACTCTTCTACCCACAAAGTAAGGTTCATCTCTCAAAAGCTATTAATTACAAACACGTGGCTAGTACTAAATATATGCAGTATTTAATGATTTAGGTAAACATGTGACTTGAACAGCAAAAGTTTGGGAATTTGTGCTGTAAAGGAAATGATTTGCCTTGAATGGTGTTGATAATAATGCTATGTACTTGTCTGTGTAACAAGGAGTGGTAGGTGAGCGTAATTAAGGTGAAAAGTTATGTGTATTTATCACGTCAGGGACTGAACTGCTGTGCATTATGTTTGTTCCTCTATGGACTGGCCTCAGTTTATGATTTATTGTAAAACAGTAGGAATTACGAACTACTTTGTATCCAGCTGCCACATATCTTTGTCTTGTAAAACCTGTGTGGGATTTTATAAGAGTACCTAGAACTTATAAAATAGCAGTTATAATATAATTTTAACCACTTGAGTACTAGAGGGGTGAGCAGTGTATTGCTGTGAAATGCATTGTATGCCTCTCTGGTCCTGCAGGGGTTAATAAACAAAGTAATCTGAAGGTTGTTTCCGTATCCACCACTAAAGTTTGAAATTATTGGTCTTCTGCAGGAAGATATAGAGAAGCAATTCTGGAGCAAAATAACTGTACTATAGGGGACAAATAACATTTCCCCCCCAAAATTTCCATTTATTTTAAGGGTGCTATTTAACCCCTTGTTTGCTCGACAGACACGCAGACCGACAGAGACTGACACACACACACGCAGACAGACACACACACACACATGCAGGCAGACAGACACCCTCTTGTCTGGGTCCTGATTTTGCCATGACTTGTTCGAAAAATGTGTGTCCCTGAATGGCAGAAAGTAAGTGTGGTCACCCTTCTTGGGGGGGAGGGGGTGCTGGATGGCCTGTGTATGTGTGTGGGGAGATAATGGCTTACCTGTGCTGTGTGCGCTCTGTGGGTCTTCTGTCAGTGTCACTGCTGTGCTGCAGATTTCTGGTTGGGTCATCCAGTCCATACATCTTGAGTTGGTGAAGCTGACTCACATCCTTGACAGGCTGCAGACTCCATGTGAAGTCCCCTGGGCTGGCTCTGTCTCCCTGACTTCCCACCATCGTCACGCTTCCTTGCGGGCCGTGATGACATCAATGTTTTTGCTATGTCGACCAAGTGGTTGCGTAGGCATGGGCATAACAGAGGGAAGGAACTCTTGCTGCCAGGCCCCAGACAGTAAAGGAGTGAGTCTGGCAGCTGCCAAGACTCATTGATTTGTATGCTCCCCGGACGCACACAAATACTGGCTTTTCAGTTGCCGGGATAGTACCGGCCAGGTGGCAACCCTATATGCATAAGATTAGATCTAAGTAGCGGGAACAAGGAAATGTGGGCAGATGGATATTTCCATGTTCCTGTTGCTCTGATCTAACCCTATGCTTACCATAGCCTTATGTTCACTAAGTTAGTCCCCCCCCTGCCCTTTTTGTAATCCAGTTTTTGTCATCCTCTGAAGAATAGACCTCCATGTCCTGAAATCTTGCATTCTCCATGCTCTGTTAAGCCATTTACAGGTAACATCTTTACATCACTCTTGTGAGTTAAACATATAGACGAGAATCATTTTTTTCTTTCTCTCTCTTCAGACTGGTGTCTGTATATTTTTTTGTTTTCATTAACCTGTTCTGGCCCTTAAAGGGTTAATACATCAACACGGTCAGTAAAGGTCCCCATAAACAGGCAGATTTTGGTTGGTCTATGGAGCCCACACAGATCTGATCTCTGACCCACAAATATTCAAGCCAACACAATTCGCTCAGCCACTATTAGTGGTGTTTTGCCATCTGCACCCGTGTGTAGGATTCTTGAGTGAATTATTTGTGTGTGTGTTAAAACCAAACTGTGTGTTGAATCTATCATATTTGCTTGCAAGCCATAGTACTGTATTTGTATAGTTATTTTAGCCATTGGATATGTATTAGAGCTTGTTCCCCTTTTACTGATGTAACAGTGCTCAGCCAGATCAGAAGGGAGGTGCCCAGGTAGATTGCAGAGGGAGACCATCTTCAATTAAGATAAGGGAAAAACCTGAAAAGCTTGTCAAGGGGGGCAGGGCTTTCATTGTTCTCACAGGAAGAAGATTGTCCCCTGCTGGTATCTGTCTGGTCTTACAACTAGATTCCACATCTGAGAAGAGATGGCTTACACTAGATAAAAGGGGCGGGAGGGGAAACTTTGTTTGTGAATATCTCTCAAACCATAAAGGTTTGAGAGATAAGACTTGTATCGTTCTTTATGTTTTTTAATGCCTACAAAATAAAATAAAGTTAAAACAAAGTATTACTATCCCTTTAAGGACCGAGGCCCTCCACCTCTAGTTCATCAGACTGAATCCTCAGACTCTCTCTTTGTTAGGGATTTTCCGTCGATGCATGAGTCTTTTGTTCCTTTTATGAATCATTATACAATTTACCAACACAAGATTCTGGGACAGATCTTGATCCATCTTCTTATTTAACATCGACTCACATTCCGAAACTCTCCCCTTCACAGGTGGACACTTTAGAAGATGACATTTCTCAGTCTGATCTTGATCTTGCCATTAATCAAACACCTATGGGCAAGTCCCCTGGCCCAGATGGCTTCCCTCTTCTTCTTCTTTTTTTTTTTTTTTTTTTTTTATTCGAGTTTTATTGAGTTTTCATAGTAAAAGGGATACAGAAAAGAGAAAGGAGAACAAGAGGGGGTTGGATGCAACAGAAATCTATTATATAAATATCTCAAGAGCTTGCAAGCTACTTTACAGATAAGATGGATACAGTCAGGCATAAAATCATATTCTATAAATCCTCCCATGATTCTTCACCTCTCCCCAGTCCACAGAGGGCGCCATTCCTACACTCTTTATCATCCCATTCCAGCCATGAAGTTCTTGTTCCACCATAATGTAACTCTTTAGCTCTCGCCCTTCTACATTAACTCCAGCTGACTCACATCTTAAATCTCTCCCATTCTCAATTAACCATACACTAGTTATTCCATCTCTTGAACAGGACTCCCTTTCTTTCTGCCATCTTTTTCTATACGCTTTATCGCCAAACTACTGGATTATCTTGTTTTTACCTGTTTTACTCAATGTATCTACGCTTACTTTCTACTGGGTACGTATAGTCTGGATTTCTTTGTCTCTATTCCATCACAAAAGTCTCCTGAGACTGGCTTTTTGCCAAGTATCAAGAAAACTTCCTGGTTCTCATTTCAAAGTAGAATTGTCTCGAAAGACCTTTCACTATTACCTTTGTTAGTCATTGTTTAATTTAACCCTTTGCGTGCCAGTGGGACACGCAACACATTACTTTGCAATGCATTGCATACCCCTCTGGCACTCAAGAGGGTTAAAATAATAGTTTGAGTTGGCTTTATTTATTTTACAGTTAAAGCGGACCTGTCAGGAATGCCAAACAGATCCTAACATTCTACACTAATCCCCAACTGCCACTTCCTACTGGCCATTACTAGTCCATTCTTAGTAACTGACAAATAAATAAAGCTAAATAATTAAAACTATTGAGAAAAGTGAAAATGGCTAACCCAAATATAGGTGATTCTGAAAGATCTTTCAGTATCACCTCTGTGTTGCACAGTAACAGTTCTCCCATAACCCTTTGAGTGTTAGAGGGGTACACAATGCATTGCTTTGCAATGTGTTACGTTCCTGTCTGGCATTCAGAGGGTTAACATTCCCAACAGCTTGCTCAGTGTCTTGTTCCCTGGCACCACTTTTCTCTTCCTTATTTAGGTCTGTTGGACTACACCGAGGCTTGGTCTTAGGTTCCCTGTGCTTCGTAAATCCGCTCTTCTTCAGTTGGATCATTTATAATCTCGCTTTTTGGTTTATTATTTTCCTGTTCTTACGTCACTGCTATTTACTGATCTGTATAACTGGCTTTCAGTATAGTTGTGTCCTCTCACTGCAGAAAGCTCAGAACTGGGGGAGCAGTACAATTCTGGGGTAAACCAGCTGTGCCATAGGAGACACACAGAAATTCCCCTATGGGGCTCTTTAACACCTAGGAGGCTAGAGGTCTCCAATGCATTGCTTCATTAGCATTCAGGGAGTTAAAAGTTCAATGTAAAGCAATTGGGGTTTTATTTGCTCCCTGTCATGAAGTTGCTTTGCCCCAGAACTGAACTGCCCAGTGTGAGCAATGTGTTTAAGTGTAGCAGTACTAGAGGTAGCAAGTAAGAATGCCCAGTGATTTAAATGGGACTTTTATTCCTTAGAATAGTAGAGAGGTCTCTTGTGTATTGTTTCACTTATTTGCCCATTAACACTTTCCTTCTCGACAGTCTCTCCTCTGAACCCCCCCCCCCTTCACTGTGAATACCTTCACAGTCAATCCAGTTACCCAAGCCTTTTCCCTATTGGTCAACGTTAACCAACTGCTTGAACCCATTGAGTTCTAAAGAGGTCTCCAAAGAATTCCAGTGTAATGCATTGGATACTTCTCTAGTGTTTAAAGTGGAACTTTCATCAGATAACCATAGAGCCGCAAATGATAATTACATTAGTGATATGCACATACCTAGTTTTATTTTCAAGAATAATTGCTGCATTAAACAAAAATAGAAGCTTCTATGCAGGCAGGCACAGACTGGGATTTTGCTGTAGGTGCGCTCTGCGCCTGCACTGTCAGTCCCTTCTGAGGGCCTTGCAGCACAAAGACATTCAACTCGCCAATCATGAAGTTGAAGGGGACGGACAGTGCAGACGCAGAGATGCCGACTGCAAGATGTCTGCACTGTTCCCCACTGCCTGCCTGCATAGAAGGTTCTATTTTTGCTTAATGCAGCAATTATTCTTGAAAATAAAACTAGGTATGTGCATATCGCTAATGTAATTCTCATTTGCGGCTCTATGGTTATCTTTTGAAAGTTTTGCTTTAAAGGGATAGTGATGTTTCATAATAAAAGCAGCTCTAATTAATCTTCATAGTATTTGGGCCTTGGAGAGTGTTATTTCAATTCTGTCAGAGTTGTAGTTAAAGAGTAATCCTATATACTAATTCGCTAAATCGTGTGTAACACGCGACATGCGCAGTACACACTGCTGCGGTCATGCGCAGTAGAGACTGCCAGCGTCGTGGCTGATAAGCGTCCAGCTCTGTATCAGCCGCGGCGCGGGCAGTCTCCTCTGCGCGTGACTGCCCCGCGACTGGGTGGCAGTGACACTGTGGCCCGTGTAACGGGCTGTTCAACTAGTTGAATGATAAAGTATCCCCCTCCCGCCCCTTTTACTGATGTAACACTGCTCAGCTTAGAGCAGCAGGGAGTGTCCAGGTAGATTGCAGAGAGGGACAATCTTCAATTAAGATAAGGGAAAAAGCTGAAAAACCTGTCAAGGTGGGCAGGGTTTTCATTGTTCTCACAGTAAGAATTTTGACCCTTGATGTGAGCTGTCTGGTCTGTGGACTGGATTCCATATCTTTGGAGTAGGGGCTTACACTAAGTAAAAGGGGCGGGAGGGGGAAACTTTATCATTCAATTACTCTTGAACTACAACGCTCACAGTAATTAAATAACACACTCTATGGCTCAAATACTATGAAGATTAATTGGGACTGCTGTTTTTGTGAAACATTACTATGACTTTAAGAGGTAAAATCAATGGTCATTTTTAGTTCTCGTCTGCATTGCAGCTGGTTTGCCCACAGAATTCCTCCATTTTGCTTTGGAATACAGAGGACAGAAGTGAGCGGGTGACACTGGGGGATGGAAGTGAGCGGGTGACACTGGGGGATGGAAGTGAGCGGGTGACACTGGGGGGGGGTGGAAGTGAGGGGGTGACGCTGGGGGATGGAAGTGAGGGGATGACACTGGGGAAAGCAAGTGAGGGGGTGACACTGGGGAAAGCAAGTGAGGGGGTGACACTGGGGGAAGCAAGTGAGGGGGCGACATTGGGGGACGCAAGTGAGCACATGGTGAGCAAAGAAGTGAGTGAGCGAAAGGTACTGCAAGTAGGAATAGTGTGTAAGGAAGTTGTGGAGGACAGAAACGAGGGGGAGGACGAATATGTGAGGAAGATAGAGAGTAAGACTTACAAAGATAAGCTGGGGGAGGGTGCTAGGTCAAGGTGGGCAAGGAAGGGAGAGATGTAACACATGGGAATGTTCTTGTGTGATAGTGGGCTGTCTGTGGCAGAGGACTTCCTGCAGTGAATGTTTTGGCAAATTCATGCAGATGCATCATTCCCTGCCTCTGTGACTATTTGGGACCCAAAAAAAAAAATGTTCTGGCAATGGCTGCAGTTTGACACACACACACACACACACACACACACACACACACACACACACACACACACACACACACACACGCACACACACACACACACGCATTGTACCCCACATGTCTAACTACACCCGTTGCCATGAGTGAAACTGACGGAGGTTTGTCTGTCTGTATAGCTGTTAAAGGGATAGTAATACTTTGTTTTATCTTTATTTTATTTTGTAGGCATTAAAAAAACATGAAGAATGATACAAGTCTTATCTCTCAAACCTTTATGGTTTAAGAGATATTTACAAGCAAAGTATCCCCCCCCCCGTTACTGCAGAGAGGGGCAATCTTCAATTAAGATGAGGGAAAAAGCTGAAAAACTTGTCAAGGGCTTTCATTGTTTTCATATAAAGAAGATTGTCCCCTGCTGTTATCTGTCTGGTCTTACAACCAGATTCACATCTGAGAAGAGATGACTTACACTAGGAAAATACATACATACAAAATACTAGGAAAAACATGAATAATGATATAAGTCTTATCTCCCAAACCTTTATGGTTTAAGAGATATTCACAAGCAAAGTGTCCCCCTCCCGCCCCTTTTACTGATGTAACACTGCTCAGCCAGATCAGAAGGGAGCTGCCCAGGTAGACTGCAGAGAGGGACAATCTTCTATTAAGATAACAGAAAAACCTGAAAAGCTTGTCAAGGGGGGCAGGGATTTCATTGTTTTCATAGGAATAAGAGTGTCCCCTTCTGTTATCTGTCTGGTCTATGGACTGCATTCCACATCTGAGAAGAGATTGTTTACACTAGGTAAAAGGGGTGGGAGGGGAAACTTTGCTTGTGAATATCTCTTAAACCATAAAGGTTTGAGAGATAAGACTTATATCGTTCTTCATGTTTTTTTAATGTCTACAAAATAAAATAAAGATAAAACGAAGTATTACTATCCCTTTAATGTATGATCAGATGCACAAGCAACAGACAGTGTATCCGTTATTTCTTCTTCTTCACTGTTGAATGATGCATTTTGCAACAAAGTACAAGTTTCACCCTATCCTAGAGAATGGCAGAAAGGATATTTTCTGAGTAGAGCAGCTTTGCTGTATGTGACAGCCAGCCAGACCAAAGGGCCAGATATAGGCTGGATTTGCCCCTCTCTAGCCTAGACAGTGTCCTGTGGTTATCATTTTATACATTCACTTTACAAATTATGATATTTTGTGCACTGATTTGTATAATTTGGTATGAAAATAAAATGAAATGTGTGCTACTCTTGATTATATTCATGTCCAACAAATATGACAAAATCTTTGGGCCCTTTACCTTCACTAAATTAAATGGTAAGATTGCTACTATCAAACCATTTTATACCAAAAGACTCTTCCAAGATCCAGTGAGTAAATGCTTAATACCTGAAAGCCTTTTGTTGTACCCAATATATAGGACTGTGGATAATTGCTGAAGTTTGTGTGTAGTCTGTATACTCAGTCCCTTTACCGCTAATAGGGTTTGTCTCCTAACACACAGAGCCATATCATGTCTCCCAGTGTGAATTCCTCGAAGTAAACAGACGACTGAACAAAACCAGGCCTTTTATGAAGCTGGGAGATCAATACATGAGGGGAAAATATGTAAATAGAATTCCTGTGGGTCTTATTATATCTCTGCCTGCTCTTCTCCTCTCCAATAAACAAGGAATCTAGTAGAATAGTACTTCATCTAGATTAAGCCAGTTTAATCTCTAGACAAATGAATCAGTAGAATTAAAGGGACGCTTCCGATTTGGTTTTGATACAACTAACCCCTTGCTTAGATGCTAGAGATGTCTTCAGCACATTATGAAGCAGTACATTGGAGTTGCTGCTAGCATCTTGAGGGATTAACCCTTTCAGTGCCAGAGTGGTATGCAACTCCTTGCTTTACAATGCATTGTGTAACCGTCTGGCACTGAATGGGTTAAACATGTGTTGCATAAGACTTCTGTTAGCTGCTATTTTGTTCTGTCCTTGGTTGTGTAGTTCTTTGATGTACAGGAGACTTCTTTTGGCTCTCTATGGAAGTGTGAGTTTCCCATTCACATACTGTCTACTGAAGCTCTTGCAGTCATGTTTAGTTAGAGGAACAATTCTGAACCAACTCAATAGGGGAGGAATAAATGTATCATTGCTTTAAATTGGGCTTTTTAAGGGCAACTATCACTTGGTTAGTGCCTTATTGGTAGGTCAACTACAGGAACAGATCTGCCAAGGAAGCTGGACTGCATAGAGACCCAGAAGGTCAGAGTGGGAGAAGGACAGAGGTCTGAAGAGAGATGCCTGGCGCTTCCTCACTCATCTCATGATTCCCTCTGAACTGCAAGACTTTCATCATCTGGATCCCAACCTGGCAAGTCCTGTAGACTTCCATGCACAGACTTGAAAGGTGACTTCAGCAGTCTGTTGGACTGTATGTGCAACTCTGACAAAATTGAGTCACAAACTTCCACAGACCCCGGAACTCAAGAGGTTAAAAAAAAAAAAAAAAAAATACAAGTATACGTTAATCCCAGAGCATAGACCAGGAGCAGGTAATCTGCAGACTCCTGCAGCTGTTGTTGGACTACAGTTTATTTAATAGTCTGCTTGCATAAACATGCACAGCACCAGCAACTATTTCTCATTATCACGGTGCTGAAATGTCTCCTTCTCACCTGATGGAGGCAGCAGTGAAAGGTGGATTTCTGGGTAATTGGGAACCCCTGTTGGTTTGCTCTTATTTCTGGAGGTAACTGGCTGTACTTTTTAATTTATGATAGTCATTTATTAATAGCTTAAAAGCTGTTTTCTGCATTGCTGTGAAATGAGCATGGTGGGAACATTGAAGGTTATGTGTCGCCTGATGATTTCCTTAGCCCAGAAATAGTAATTGATCTATCTGGCTATTATCCATGTGGAAGGTTATGCTGTAAGCATGCCATTATTAGTTAATTATCCAGCCATGTCAGTATTTTTCCCTCCGCCTACCTCTACAAGCTTGGTCTTGCTGTATAAACAACAGCTAATGGATCCCCAGAGTTGTGGGTGAGTGCTCCGTATGAAGCACATTAGGCAAGTAATGCAGCCTTTTGTTTCATCTGATGCAAGCACTTTATCTCAGCCCTTCCTTCGAGTCCGCTCTGGGGAAATGGCAGCCTTCCTGTACTTTGTTTTTTTCCCCTCCGTAATTTTCTTTAGAATGTGTTACTGTTTTAAAGGGACAGCGTTTTCTGCCACTGACACATCTTAATCCACTGCTGCTTCATTTTGATTGGCTGCTGGATCCTTATCAAGCTCAAGACCTGCAATTCCGGTGGAAACCAACCACACCACAGGGAAGAGATGACGTTCACATTGAGTTAAATGGGTAATTTAACATCTTGAACATTAGAGAGCTTGCAATGCGTTGGAGACCTCTCTAGCATTCAAAGGGTTAAATACTTCATTTATAGAGACAAGAATTTGTGGAATCTTTATTTTTAACATTTAGGGTGCAGTTGGTTTGCTCCAGAATTGTACCTGCTTCATCAAGATACAGAGGTTCAGTTATGGAGCAAAAAAAAAAAAAATAATTTGATTCCCCCCTGTGGTGCAGTTGGTCTGCTCCAGAATCACACCTGCTTCGCTTGATGAATGAGGCCCTTGGAGCCTTATGCAGAAAGCAAAAGATTCACAATACTGAAGCAGAGCATCTGTTACATAAAATTCACATTGATTTAAATGAGGCTTTTAACCCCTTGAATTCTATGCTTTGGGGGATCTCTGTAGCATTTAAGTGATTAAAACCCCTATTTAAATCAATGGGAATTATATTCCTTCCCCGTTGCACTGTCGGAAATGCTGATCTTTAGGTTTACACACACACATACACTTTATGCCAAGTAATAACAAGCTGCCAGTTCTATGTTTATCAGGGATGGCCCAGGTAGGAAAAATGTTACTCTCCATCACCCCCCTGCATAATGTATACGTTAAGCAGATATACGGTGCAGTGGTGTAAATGCCATTTGTACTGGCTTCCAGCCCAACTGAGTAGCTGGCTCTATACCTGATCAGTGCAGCAAGTCAAGAAACTACACAATGTGCAGTGACGTCTGATTATTCAGACGGATGTAAGC
Source organism: Rhinophrynus dorsalis (assembly GCA_037306005.1). Classification (NCBI taxonomy): domain Eukaryota; kingdom Metazoa; phylum Chordata; class Amphibia; order Anura; family Rhinophrynidae; genus Rhinophrynus; species Rhinophrynus dorsalis. Next base: position 96,841,854 of record CM074718.1, on the reverse strand, counting down.
ACATTGGCCCTTTTGTATGAAACTGGAGTGGTGCATAAGGGATACATACAAAAACTCCCCAGATTTCCACTTAAATGGGGTTTATTAACCCCTAAAATCCTAGAGGTCTCCAATGCATTTCAAAGCAATGGGTTGGGGACCACATTAGTGTTCAATGGGTTAAAATGTCCATTTACATCAACTGGAATTTTTGTCTCCTATAATGAAGCTGGTTTGCCCCAGATATACAGTAGCCCAGATTCATATATCACAACTATTGGCAAGGCTGGAATCACATGGCAGACAAACGATAGTACAATCAAATGGAGAGCACTCCGCATAGGCCGTTTTTACTTTTCTTTAACATTAACCCTTTAAGGACCAGCGGAGTTTGCAATATGTTTTGTACCTATATTTCTTAAAGGTTCACCCAGAGAGTTCACTAAAGTCTGCTTAACCCTTTGAGTGCCAGAAGGGTACACAGTGCATTGCTCTGCAACACGTTGTGTACCTCTCTGGCACTCAGGGGGTTAAGGTAACAGGTCTACTTTATGATCGAAGCACAAGATATTAAAATGTAAAAGAACAGGGATATATAAAGTAGTAACTACACTGGGCCTGTTAATCTATACACTGGATGTTATAGCAATTCATAAACCACTATTAACTAGAAGCAGGGTCTGATGCAAGAGCAGTGACCTTGTGACCACACCCACACCAAAGGCATCATTCACCGGTCATGTGATTCTTGATAGCAATGGGAGATAAAGTATGAGGTATGTCTAATGCACAGGGTTACCTTTATATGTGTGTTTTATAAAGTTCGATATTACGGTAGGTAAACCAGTTGTTTATTAATCACTCCCATTTCCAGACGGGGGATGGCTAATTGAAGTTTACCTTTCTCTTTGACATTTAGCTCTCTTTTCTCAATATCAAACAGAATGAACTCTATTCAGTCATCACTGAGCAATGTCTCTTGGATAGGGAAATGTCAGCCCCCAGCTCTCATCACCTCACCATCTTCTGTCAGACAAGCATTGAGGGTAGCGCAGATGGTCTGCATCACCTCATGCATATTGTGGGTACTGGGCCTTATTCAGGAAGCTGAAGAGGAGCATTTCTGAAGCGATTCAGCTGCCTCATAGAGTGATAAGTACATCGTCATGCAACTACTAATGATTTTAAATGGGACATTGTAATGCATTGGAGACCTCTTGAATATTGAGAGGGTGAAAAGTCCCATTAAAATCAATGGGAATGTTCCTTTGACCACTAAGGCACATCCAGTCACTGAATGTTCTGTAGTGAGCAATGTATTGTAGAGCAGTGTTGTGTTGCTTTCTACTCAAATGGCCACATGTACCTAACTAAGAAATGTAAGAAATTCTAGGTCACTGGGTCAAACCAACTGCACCATTGTGGTCGAATTAGAATTTCCAGAGTTGTTGATTTAAATGGGTCTTAAAGGATAATGCATGCGTCTCCTCTAGAGTGCAGCTGGATTGTCCCAGAAGAGCCCCTCTTCTTGCATGTGGCCCATAGGATTCATAGAAATCGGTTGATATGTTTGGTGGGAGGAGATGTAAAACTGAGCCGTGTTGGACGTTGTAGCTCTTAGTATTTCATCTTCCAAACAGCACCTACAGTTCCATATAATAGTGGTCTGAATGGAACCATAACGGTTTGAGAGATACAATTAAAAGAGAGCACTTGCACTTATTTGTATCTACCATATAGTTAATACTTTTTTTTCTGACATTACTGTCCCTTTAACCCCTTGGATGCGTTGCAATGCAATGTTTGAGAGACTTCTCTAGCATCCAAGGAGTTAATATCCAGGTGACTCCTCATTTGTATTTTGGTTCAGTGAAGAAAAAGGGCACCGCACATTGTAATTCTAATTTTCCTTTATAAAGTGGGTCAGTATGAGTGAAATATAGTGCAGACACTGAGGAGAAGGAGAGCAGGAGTAGACACAACTTTTACCTAGAGCATTGTGTATAGGGTGATAATATATAGTGTACTGCACTTTGCACCAGTTCATTGTCTGTGGTCTTGTGATCTTTTTTTATTTTCTCTGTATATGTGCAACCACATGACCTGTCTATTCAGGCAAGATTCTCCCTTCACCCTTTTCATCATGGCGACATGGTTAATACGTCGTTTAGTTGCGCACATAATAGTGTGCAATATTTATAAAGGATGCCGGTAAAAATGGCAAGTGTAAACGTACTGATCCATATTGATATAGGTTTAGAGTGCATGAAGTGACTGCGCTGTTCCCACTAACATTCATGTTGTCACTTTGGAATTCTAGGACTACAATGAAATCATTGTAAGGTCCTGATCATTTTCTGGAGAAAGATTTTCTAATTTGTTTCAGATACATAGCGGTACATACAAGTGTATTATCTAGGTCTGGGACTCAAACTGCATTCGTAGACAGCCACGGTGCTGCAGATTTTAGTGAAATGTCTGTTTTTTCCCTGGTACTTTCAGAATCACTGCGCTAATGATTGACTCCTGTGCAGTGTGTCAGACACTTGATCTAGGTAACTATACTGTGTACTGTGATGGGAATTTAGTAACCGTTTTACTCACCATAACCTAGATCAGTGGTTCAGAAACCTTGTTACCTGAAGAAGTGCAAGGTGTTCCCTGGAGCGTATGTTTGTAAAGGAAGATAGGGGGACAGGGATGGGATGGTAGGCAATGCATGTGTCAATCTGTGACTGCAGGTGGGTAGGTATAAGATTCATGCAAGGCAACTGTTGTCTTAAAACATTTAACTTTAATCTTAAAGGGATAGTTAATTTTCAAAATTAAAGGAATCCAATTAGTCTCCATAGTATTTGTGCCACGGAGAATGTTATTTCAATGCTTTCACAGGTGTAGTTCAAGAGTAATTGAATGATAAAGTACCCCCCTCCCTCCCTGTTTATGTAGTGTAAGCCACCTTCCCTCAGATGTGGAATCTAGTCTTAAGACCAGACAGCTCACCGCAAGGGACAATCTTCTTACTGTGAACATATGGAAAACCCTGCCCCCCTTCACAGGTTTTTCCTTTATGCTAATTGAAGATTGTCCAGATGGATCGCAGAGAGGGACATTCTTGCTGCTCTGAGGTGAGCAGTGTTACATCAGTAAAACGGGTGGGAGGGGGATACTTTATCATTCAATTGCTCTTGAACTACAACTCTGATAGTATTGAAATAACACTCTTCATGGCCCAAATACTATGAAGATTAACTGGAGATGCTTTTATGTTGAAACATTACTATCCCTTAAGGATCAGAGGGGTGTGTATGCATTAGAAAATAATGCATTACACATCTCCTCTTGTCTGTAAATGCTTAACCCCTTAGGGACCCTTGACGTACCAGGGCCGTCACGGTCCTTGAACTACTCAAGGACCGATGACGGTCATGGTACGTCACGTACTTTTTACTTACAGTGCTCTACCGGGAGCGCTGTAAGTAAAAATAGGGCATGAAATAGACCGCTCCAAGATCGGAGTGATCTCTTTCAAACCCCATAGTGATGCGCCGATACACGTGACAGGTCACGTGTACCGGCGCATCAACGTGCCCCTATGCGGTCGTTATGGGACGGAAATGTCCCATAACCTCCAGTCCTTAAGGGGTTAAAGGAGCAGTAAACTTTTTTTTATGAAAACACATTTTATAGATCTTTTCCTGGTGAATAAACAAGGTCACGCCCACTGTTGTCAGATGTTCTATTCTGAATTTACTGTGTTTACTTCCTGATAGTTCTAACTGACAGGAAGTGACAAGCAGTTTCACATTCAGTGGATAATTGTATATCACTGAATTTCTTGACTTTCCTCTCTGTTAGAATGTAACAGGAAAAACTAATTAGAATTTGACCACTAGACGGCACTGCTAATGTAAAAAAAAAAAACAAAAAAAAAACCCATGGATTTAAACTGTTATTTTACTCAGTAGGAAAAGCCCTACAATATATATTTTTTCATTAAAAAAAAAAAGTTTACTGCTCCTTTAAGGACCAGAGAGAGGACTGTGCAGAGTATTGTTTTGCTCCTTTTTTGCTTTTGCTTTCAGTACCAACTTGAATTCAGCTACTTTTACTATGGATTATAGGTTAACCCCCTTTGAATGCTACAGTGGTCTCCAATGCACTGCAGAGCTCACTAGCACTCAAGGGACAAATGTATTTAATAGTGTTTCACAGAAATGTAATTTCAAACTAAAGGATTCCAGCTCTACAAAAAAGATCGACTAGATCCATTGACTCTTCAGAGATGTTGCAGCACTGGCTATTTACTGTTCCCATTCTGTATGTTTATCTCTGTGTCGTCACTTGATGTCCGTGTTTACTTCCCCTTTAAGAGAGTTCTATTCCAGAGCCATGTCTTGGAATTACTGCTAGAGCAAAATATTTAGCAATTAGAAAAAAAATAAGGCATAAACAGTTATTGGGTCATTGAGATTTAATTTATGAATCCTTAGAAGTCTCTTCAGAAATTACAATCGATTCTTCAATCAAAGGGATTAATGTTCCCTGCTCTAATAACCACATTTATGTTACGTACTAAACTGCTAGCCGGCAGAAATATTGAAACCCTTTATATTTATTTTATAGATAAGTTTTTATTTCTTACACCTTTCACTTCAACCTTTTGAGTGCCAGAGTGAAATGCAGAGCATTGCCCTGCTTATATTTCTGGCATTCAAAGGGTTAAATTAGAAGATTTGCAGCCCTCTCCTCTGGAACCTTTTAACCCTTTGAGTGCCAGAGGCATACAACACATTTCAGTGCAATGCGTTGGCTACCTCTTTAGCACGCAAAGGGTTAACAGTGAAAACTGGAGACAAAACCTAGCATGTTACCTGTCACAGCGGGTGACAAAACTAAAGCAGGGAATGCGCCTGCAGGGAAAGTATCGCTTTATTTGACAAAAAAATAAGTATTTAATAGGGATTTTCCTGCTAAGTTAAGGAAATGTGTTTCTGTCAATGGAGGATGATTAATTCAAAAGTTATTGCAGAGGAAATGTAGTATATTCACACACTGTCCAGTTGCAGAGGAAATATAGTATATTCACACACTGCCCAGTTGCAGAGGAAATATAGTATATTCACACATTATCCAGTTTATGCAATGTGTTGTGTACTCCTCTGGCACTCAAAGGGTTAAATAACATTGTCTGTAAACTCAGTCCCCATGGATCCCCTATTAAATGGACAGGCCACAGTACATTGAATGTTAAAAACAAAAACAAACAAAGGAAAAAAAATGTTTGCTCTGCATTACTTTTTGAATGGGGCATTCAATGGGGACATCTTTGTTTTACTCAACAGAAAGTCATAAAAAAACAGTTTTCATATTATCTGTTCCTTCCCCTTTAACCCTTGGAGTGCCAGTGGGTTTGCCCCCCCCCCCCCAATAAATAAATCATATATAATAAGGCGCTAAGATGTTTGTCAGAACCCGTCATGCACAGTAGAGCCTGCTACATGCTCTGCAGTCATGCACAGTACTGACTGTCTGAATGCGCCACAAATTCAGACCGAAGTCCTCTCTGCGCACCTTCCTAGGACCGTTTGGTCCCAGGAAGGTGCATGTTCAGAGAGGACTGTGGTCTGAATTTGGAGCGTCCCTCTCAGTGTCAGCCGCGGCTCGTTCTGGCACGCAGTACTATGCATAACTGCAGCGCGTCCAGTGAGAAGAGAGGCTCCGGGCACCAACCGAGGTTGCTGGGTGGCACTGTGGCCCATGTACACGGGCTTTAAAGCTAGTAAATAATAAAGAAAGAAGGAAAAATAAATAAAAAATAAACAGTAATAACAAAGGCATTTTTATTGAGTTCCGTAGTTTCATTCAGATATTTTTTAACACCCCTTTAAATGTTCTAAATATAATTTCCTTATGTTTTGCAGGAAAAGCTGTTGTCAAGATCTCTTCAAAGAGGTGAAGACCTTCAGTTTGACCAGGTAGGATATGTTGAAATTCTGCATCATGTGATAATGCTCTTTGAAGCCTGCAGGGAGGGAAGTGAATGGATGGAATTCACAATTACATGAAGAATAGTGTATGCGATACCACACTCTTTATCTGTCTGTATGTGATCAGAAGTTTTTACCTGCAAGTGCAATGCCTGGAAACAGGAGAATGTGTGGTGTAAATGCTGCCGTACCAGCAATACACAAGTATACTGTGTATGTGTATCAGTATGTGTGGTCTCTATATAGTTCTGTGGGATCTTCCACCCTAAAGGTGACATATGGGGATGGCTGACTTACCTAGTACAGGGGCGTCCAAGATTTTCCAGTTGTGAGCCACGATCAGAAAGTGTGAGGGCCGCATTTTTTTTATTTATTATTGATAACATTGAATTATACCCTGTCAGCTAATCAAGAATATTGAAGTTAACGACAGTATTGACATACAACAGATAACTATTTCTGAGCTGTACGGTACTATCAGGCAGGGGATTAGATTTTACTGGTCTACTAGTTCATTAGGTAAAAAAAACTTTTTTTTTTTTTTTTTTGTTTTGTTTTTTTTAAATCCCAGCTTGGCCTCCCCTGGGGACAGGAAGCTGCATTTGGCCCATATGGCTCTGCAATGTGTTTTGTGTACCCCTCTGGCACTCAAAGGGTTCAAGTTGTTTACCTTATGGTGCAGTTGGCTTACTCACTTATAAATAAATATATATATACTGATATATATGGCCCCAGTCATCAACTAAGAATGGGTAAAAGGTTTTGTGCCTTGTTCACAATAAATAAGCAATTCTAGAGCAAACCATCTGCAGCACGGGGGAGGACATAATTTCCCAAACTTTCTTTATTCTAAATGGAGATTTTAACCCACTGAATGTGTTGGATACCTCTACAATCCAGAAGGTTAAAAACACATTAGATTAATTGGAAGTTTTATTTATCCCCTATAGTGTTATTGGTTTGCTCCAGAACTGCTCCTCGTTTCTTTTGTGAATAAGACCCTTAGGGCAGTATCCAGGGATCCTAAGCCCCATTTAGAAGCAAACCAAATGCACCATAGAGAATACATGAGAATTCCTATTGATTTAAATAAGGATTTTAATCCCTAAAATGTTAGTTATCCAATCCATGCAGATCAGTGCGTTGGAGACCTCTCTAGTAAACGGGTGAAAATAAACATTTGTTAGGAATTTTTATTTGACCCCTATGGTGCAGTTTGTTCCTCTTTAGCTTCCTGAATATAGCTGAGAATATTACAGCAATGTGATGCCATTCTGTGTTTTTGCAAAATACAAAGCAGTATGGGAGCTTTTTAAATATATATATAGCAACAATATAGTTTATACCTTGTCTGCATTATCTATGTTTCTATAGCTTTCAAATATAGTAAGTGATTTGATATAGTTCAGGAGGGAAGCAATTTTCAGAAAAAGAAGAGTACAGAAGAAGAGATCATGATCTGACAGAGAGTAGAAATGTTCATAAGCACCACTTTTCAGCCAGGCGATAAACCGTCACAAATACTGTTAGGGAATTCAGAAATACCTGGAATAGACATGAAGTCTATCCTGAGAAGTAAGTAAGATTGTGTATTTTATTAGACGGTGAAATGTGCAGACTGGATGGCCAAATTTTCTATAGTCAAAATCTGTGTTTCTATGACCTTCAAATGAGGTAGTCTGAACTTCCTGAGGAAAGGATCTGAAAATCCAGAAACGCATCTTCCAGTCTGGTTTATTTCATTGTATTTAGTTTTAATAAACATTGATATACCTCTCCTTTGGTCAGACTCTACGTTAAAAGAAGTTTCCAGTGATCCTTATGTACCTGTACAGGGGCAGGTTTAAGCAGAACTTTCACTTAGTATAAAGTCGCCCTCCAATAATTAAGCATATGGTGACTAGCTTCATAATCGTTCTGTTACCTCTCAGAAGTACCCGATTCTAAAGTAATCCTTAATTTTCGGAGACTGACTGCCAGGTTAGTGCTGTCTGCGCGCCTGCACCGTGAGTCCCTTCCGGTGCCATAAGGCCTCCTAGAAGAGAGTGGGACTGACAGCGCAGGCGCACAGACGTCTCTAAGACAAGATGTCTGCTCTGAAGACTAATCTGAAGATTAAGGATTACTTTAGAATCTGGTACTTCTGAGAGGTAATAGAACTATTATGAAGCTAGTCGCCAAATGCTTAATTATTGGAGGGGACTTTATACTAAGTGAAAGTTCTGCTTTAATTCCTGTTGCCATTTACCAGTTGTGACACGATCCATCCTCATAACTTGTGAATACACTATCTCATATAAGATATATTGTGGCTATCCTTTTAACCCCTTCAGTGCCAGAGGGGTACACAGCGCATTGCTTTGCAATGCATTGCATACCCCTCTGTCACTGAAGGGGTTAAAGAGCTCCCTAATTCTTTGTACTTTGCATGTTTTTTCTTTTTTGAGGAGCAATCTTTGGAGATTGTTGGGAAGCAGCTGTTTTGAAGAGATCTGTGATAAGAGCAGTATAATGTGTTGCACTCCGCTCTGGTCCTTAATATTCGTCATATGCTTTTATAGCGGCATATTCACGTTTCTTCAGCGGCATTCGCACAATGTGAGGAGACACACTCCCCCTATGAACACCTCTTTTTTTTCCTGTGTTTTTATTTCACTTGACTCATTGGGAACATGTATAAAGTTGGTGATGCAGTTAATGAGCAAACCAATTGCACTATAGGGGGACAAGTACACTTTCACAAAATTTCCATTGATTTACACAAAAATAATAAATGATTCACATGGGGCTTTTATCCCCTTAATCTGCTTTAATGCATCATAGCGTTAAGCATATCCATACTTGTATTATTCTTAGGAAGTCCGGCATTATTTAGAAATTCAACTTCTTTGGAGACTTACTAACACGGATCTGGACGTAGACACGTGTGTGTCTGCGCGATCTGTTCCTCTCTGTACCTTAAGATACAATGCAACTCCACCCTAGCCAATCGTAGAGGTGACAGGGACGGACAGGGCAGACTCACAGATGCCTCTTTGGCAAAGATGTCTGCGCTGTCATCTTCCAGGGAGTCTCCAAAGAAGTTACAGTTCTAAAAAACGCAGGACTTACTAAGGATAATACAAGAAAGGATATGCTTAACACTATGTTAAAAATGTTTTTTTTTTTTTTTTTTTCCCTTTTTTTTTGGGGGGGGCACATTAAAATGCATGAAAGTTCTGCTTTAAAGGGATAGTAATACTTCGTTTTATCTTTATTTTATTTTGTAGGCATTAAAAAAACACGAAGAACGATATAATTCTTATCTCTCAAACCTTTATGGTTTAAGAGATATTCACAAGCAAAGATTCCCCTCCCGCCCCTTTTACCTAGTGTAAGCCATCTATTCTCAGATGTGGAATCCAGTCCATAGACCAGACAGATAACAGCAGGGGACAATCTTCTTCCTATCAGAACAATGAAAGCCCTTCCCCCCTTGACAAGCTTTTCAGCTTTTTCCCTTATCTTAATTGAAGATTGTCCCTTTCTGCAGTCTACCTGGGCACTTCCCTTCTGCTCTGGCTGAACAGTGTTACATCAGTAAAAGGGGCGGGAGGGGGATACTTTGTCATTGAATTACTCTTGAACTACAACTCTGACAGAATTGAAATAACACTCTCCAAAGTCCAAATACTATGATGATTAATTAGAGCTGCTTTTATTATGAACCATTACTATCCCTTTAACTCTTTGAGTGCAGAGGGGTACGCAACGCATTGCACTCAAAGGGTTAAATGTGTTGGATACATTTCCAGCATTCAGGGGGCCAAAAGTCCCATGTGAATTAATTATTATTTTTTCCCCCTTTGGTGCATTTGGTCTGCTCTAAAATTGATCCCCATTGTATATACACGTTCTTTTTCTGTGTAGTCCTTTTTTTTTTTTTTTTTACACACATTAAATAATGGGAAAGAATTAAAAAATGATGAAGCAACAAACTATAATCCCTTCCTTTTTGTTCTACTTTATAAGCTGTTGTACATCTTTTTTGTGACATTGTTGCTTTGAATTAAAATTGTATGACCCACAATGCACTAGGATTTATAAGACACCAACTCATAATCATTGTTGAATTGTTTTTCTCTAGTTTGCCTTTTTGCTTTTATAGAAGTGTTCTGTTACTACTGAAAATTCAAATCCATTCACACAAAATATACAACAAAATGTCTTTGACCACAGTATGTTAAAGGGACAGTTCACAATATACACATGATATTATGTAGATGTGTATTTAGTTATTGGGGTATCTAATCAGTAATGCCATCTTATGTGGATCAGGTTTGCATTTTTTTAATAGTTTTTTTGTATGTTTTTTTAATTGTAATTTGTTAGAATTTTCAGACACTAAGCAGTAATACAGTCAAAACAGTTTTTGTAAAATAAAGCACGTTTAGTGGATATGAATATTCTTCTTGTCAGTTTAGTCTTAAAGGGATTGTAAAGTCCTGAAAAAAGTATAGCCAAAATGAAAGGTAAGAATAAAAAAATATGTAATGCCCTGATTCCTATCTCTCAAACCTTTATGGTTTTAGAGATATTAGAAAATAAAGTCCTCCGCTTTCTCCCCCTTCTCATGCGTCAACTGTATAGCTGACGACATGAGATCCTGCTTCAGGGACCACACGGCGGCTCTGCAGGAGCGCTGTCATCGAGATATCTAACTATGAATACTTCATCAGAATGGTCTACAATGTGTGCCTGGTTTGCACGCACACGTTGTAGACCATTGCTATGAAGTATTTTTAGTTCATATCTCAATGTCGGTGCTCCTGAAGAGCCGCATCTAGTCGCCCGACCAGATTCTGTCTCTGACAGCTTTATAGCTCGTGAGGCAGAAAGGGGAGGGAGCAAGGACTTTATTTTCTAATATCTCTCAAACCAAAAAGGTTTGAGAGATAGGAATAAGGGCATTACTTATTTTTTTATCCTACCTTTCATTTTGGCTACACTTTTTTCGGGACTTTACTATCCCTTTAAGTGGGAAGATGTCATTCATCTATAACTGTAACTGGAGTAATAATACCCTGATTTATGTGTCCATGATGTTAAGTTTTGTGTATGTTAAAAGGTGTTGTAAAAGAAATATAGAAGAGCTTATGGAGCCGTAGTCCATTTTAAGAGTAGTGAAGGCATTAATGTACTTTGATGTAGCTAAAATATTCAACAACATTTATGAGGCAGAAGTATTGTTTTAGGAACTTCTGAGATTTTTTTACACCTCAGTGATATTATTTTAATAACTTGCTCTTCAGGAGTTTCGTTATTACATTAAAAAAATTACTGGCATAAATGACCCGGTGTTGCCCGTGTTGGGTGACATGTCCTATGACACATATACAAATGCACAGAGAAATACCTCCCAAGTGTCCCTCTTTGAGACCCAAATCCCAGTCCGTCTTTCCCACCCTGCTCACCCTGCTGTCCCTCTTTTCAGGAGACCAGGCTGTGTGATGTGTGTATATAAGTGTATCACATTGCTCCACAGCAATAAAACTCAGTGTTAACTTCAGTATGTGAGTTTATAAATTAGTGTGTGTAGATAAAATACATTGGTCTTGTTCGCCATAATGTATTAAGTTACACAAAGTGGTGTCGATGGGTCATGAAATAACCTAAAAAATTGTGGTTATGCCCAACCCACCAGCCACACCCGCAACAACACCCCAAAAACAAAACTGCCCCTCTTTGGCCATTTGAAATGTTGGAAGGGATGCAGAGAGATGGGAATAGAGAGACTGGGTAGAGTGAAATAGAGACATGGGAAAGGGTAAAGCGGAAAAAGAAGGGGGATGGACATTAAGTAGGGAGTGAGAGAGAAAGTTCCTTACTTGCTGCTTGTTGGCTTCAGAAATCTGGATCCACCTTGCACTCACAGGGTTAATAATGCAACCCCTCTGCTTCAGGCATCCAGCTGCTCTCTCCATAAACCCTCCCACCACAGTGTATTGAATACCCTACTCTGTGGCTGTCTCTCCCTGGCCCTTAGTAGCGCTGGGGGAGAGAACCACAGAGGAGGGGATATTTGAATACATGCGGGTGCTTGAAACATAGGGGGCGCATTATTAACCCTGTGAGTGCAAAGTGGATAAATGCCATATATACAGAAAGAGGTGCACGTGGCATTTGTAACTCTTTGCATGCAAAATGTGGTTCAGCACATTGCCTTGGGCACTCTCTTTGTTCCTCTGTACAATAAGTTACTTAAACACGGTCTCCTCCTGATACACAGCTCAGTAGCGCAAGAGAGAGAATCATGGAAAAGTATAAATGTGCTGCCCGTTGGAGGGGGGATTTGTACAGAACAGGGGGATGATTTAAATAGAGGGGAGGATATTTCATTATTAAACCTTTTAGCGCATCTCAGACAAATACCTTGGCCAATCACTGTCTCAGGGCAGCATGTGTGCAGTTATTCGTAGGCTTTTAGAGAGGCAGAGCAAAGTGTCCTTCCACTGCATGTTTCCAATTAACAACTGTACAACTTTTGCAGACAGTCCCTGTTAGCTCTTCCCCAATGCATCCCATTCACTGCCCACTCACACTGAGCCCGCCCTGGGGTGTGGCCACCACCAATCCAGAAACCACCTAGGTCTTCAGAAAAACAGTCCTTGCCTTATTTATATGTGTGTGTGTGTGTATGTATATATATATATATATATATATATATATATATATATATATATATATATATATATATATATATATATATATATATATATATATATGTGTGTGTGTATATATATGTATGTATGTATGTATGTATGTATATGTATGTGTGTGTGTGCGTGTATATTGTGTCTCTTTCAATGTATTTGCATATACCAGTTATGCCCTGTGGTGCAGTGAGAGAGAGATTCATCAGCATATTGTACTGCAGATTGCTCACCATACAGATATAACTGTATGTGTATCTCCCATATATATAATTGCTGGTCTTTTGGCTATTATACATAGTTCATAATCACATTTTCAATTATTAAAAATTGATTTTAAGGTGACTGGTCTATGCAATGCTTTCCGTACCCCTCTGGCACTCAAAAGGTTAATAAGGGGGGGACGGGACCATGTTTAATTAAAATCAGCGACAACTAGAACACCTTGGAAGCTAGATGGATGCATTGGAGACTTCTCTAGCATCCAGTGGGTTAACCCTTTGATTGCTTTGCAGTGTGATGCACTCCTCCTGTGGCACTCAGGGTTTTAAACTCTTAAAAGAATGAACAGCTGGGATAGCTGCTTTAAATAGACCTTCGTAACATAAGAACATTTTGGATAATTAAAAATGCATATATTCCATTTGCGCTCAACAGTCTTGTTGCATGGAGTGCAACCTGTATCAGTCTCCAAGGGTAGCTGCTAATCTTCTCATAACACACAGTATCCTGGATCAGTGGCTGTGTAATTAGAGATTTCTCATGCACAAGTACATTGTGTGAAGCAGCCTTTTACTCTTGCTTTTAATTCTAGCTGATGCGCCTCTCGTTCCTTTTCCTTGCTGACTGGATTTGTTGACTTGTACTTTTAGTAAGGGTTCTCTTACATAATCAGATTTCACTCTGTTTAACCCCTTAACAACCCTTGACGGTCATAGTACGCCATGAGTCGATCCGAGTTAACGACCCATGACGTACTATGACCGTCATGGAATTCTGGGGTCCCCCCGTGGCTGCATGCCGTTCGGGGAGTCCGGAACAGGAAACTACAAAAAAAAAAAAAAAAAAGCTCCATGGTCATTGAGTGACCGCGCCGTGCCGATCAGCCGGTTATTAAGGGGTTAAAAGGAAAGGGAAGTTTAACCTTTTAAGGGGCAGAGGGGTGTGACATGCATTGACAGATTACCATGTTCACTGCGCAGGGTTTGGGTCCTTTCATCCTTCTAGCAACTGTCATGTCCGCCTCCATGGATATGACATCCAGGTCTGATTTGTAGATGATGTCTTTTGAACAAGGGCACTTGGGTAAATGTCATAGGGTCATAGGGGCATTAGGATTCTCTGACCATAGTAAGGTATTTATTATTTGGCAGTACTAGTCCTACTTTAAAGGCTTAAGGAGAAAGTGTTGTATAAAATGCAAACATTTTGTTTTTTTTCTCTACTGCTTGCAATTCATAATTGTGGGAGAGGCTGCAAAACTCTTATTGGTGGAGGAGTCAACTAACCACCGCTTCCACTGTTTAAATTATAAAAAATGTAAGAACATCACCCTCTGGTCCCGCTCCCTGCCTCCTCAGCCAGCTGCTTACAAAAAAAAGTCGGCCCTCATGGTGGAACATCAGGACCCCGCCTAATGAGCTCTCTTGCTCCCTTTCTTCACTACAGTTGAGAGATCAGTAGCTGGGGGGCATTAGGTGGGATCCTGATGCCCCACCAAGAGGTCTGACTTTTAATACCATTTAACCTTTGAGCACCACAGAGGTATTCAACGCACACACCTGCTAGTGTGTGTGTGTGTGTTATATATATATATATATATATATATATATATATATATATATATATATATATATATATATATATATATATATATATATATATGCTTTGCAATGCATTGCATACCCCTCTGGCACTGAAAGCGTTAACTAGTTTCAGTGAGCTACACTGCATCACTTAGTAATGAGATTTATGCTTCTGTTAACTAGTTTCAGTGAGCTACACTGCATCACTTAGTAATGAGATTTATGCTTCTCTGAACCCTCCTAAATGCTACAACGCTTTCCAACACACTGAAAATACAAGTGGTTAAAATAATTTGTAGAGAAAAAAAATTTCCAGCTGAAAATGTCCCGAGGTATCGGTTTATTTGCCTTTTACCAGTTTTATTGCTGTCTAAAAGTGTGCTCACTTTCGCTGTGCACTTGTAAAATCCCTAGTGACTTCCACCTCTCAGGCACGCTGTAAAAATCAGACTCCATTATGTGCAACATAACAAAATTATTAAATTATCCACAGACCTTTTCATTTTGCATTTTGCTCATCTCTTACCTCTTTAATATTTAGAGCCGAATCTGTTTTGTCTAAAGGTCCATGTGTTAAATAATTCTACTGTATGGACACAGCGTCATTCAGCATTCACCTATTTCTTCATGAGGATACAGATGTCTGCTTTCTGTCCATGTGAAGGTCTTTACATTGCAAATAAGTGTTGCCAAAACTATAAGAAATTTATTGTGCAAATGCTTTGATTACCCTGAGAATGCTGTACTCAGAAGAAATTGGTGGGAGTTGCAATAAGCTGTGATGTGCATGTCAGTTCCTGTATTATACTGTGGAGACTAAGTAACATGGTAACATAGTAATTTAGGTTGATAAAAGACTTGCATCCATCTAGATCAACCCTTTTCCTATTCCTGTTTACCATCGCTGATCCAAAAGAAGGCAAAAAAAAACAAAACCCTCAATAGAGCAATTTCAAATCCTGCATTGAATGGGGGGAAAAATTCCTTCTTGCCTCCAAATAGCAATCAGATTTCTCCTTGGATCAACAAGCACTAACTAAATATTAATCCCAATACTCATGTACATAGCCCTCTATGTTCTGCTCTTTTAAATAAGTATCCAGGCCTTTTTTAAAGGCATCTAATGTATTCGATAGCACCACCTCCTCAGGCAGTGAATTCCATACCTTTATTGTCCTCACTGTAAAGAAACCCTTCCGCTGTTGTAGATTAAATCTCCTTTCCTCAAGTCTAAGCGGGTGGCCGCTTGTCCTATGTACTGTTCTGTTAATGAACAGATCTTTGGAGAGCCCTTTATATGGGCCCTGAAGATATTTATATAGTGTTATCATATCCCCTCTAAGACTCTGTTTTTCTAGTGTGTACAAGTTTAACTTTTCTAGCCTTTCTTCATAACTTAAACTTTCCATTTCCCTTACTAGTTTTGTAGCCCTCCTCTGCTACAATATCTTCCTCCCTTGAGTCAATGCCCCTTTTGATACATTCCAATATCTTATTGGCCTTTGCAGCTGCCAGCTGGCACTGCATGCTACTGCTAAGTCTATTGTCTATCATTACTCCCAAATCCTTTTCGTTAGTAGATTTCCCCAGAGAAACACCATTTAAACTAAGCACTAATTTCTCTTAATTTTTAGATCTTTTAGTACATAGGTTCACTAGAATGATATAGGAATTGGAGAGTTTATTACACTGGAGTAGGGTGACCAAATGTGCTGGATTGTGCAGCAAAGTTTTGTCCCACATCCAAGGCCACCTCATTTTGAGACTATACTATGTCCTGGAATGAAGCCTGTGGGTCACAGAGTTGTAAATACTAGAGGGACAATTGTTGTTTGACTGCTTTGACAGAAGGAAACATGTTGGATTACAAGATATGGCCTGGGCACAGAGTCTTAAATGTTAAAGGGAGAACCAATTCCTACTTCCTAATGCCAAACAAGAGCTACAGCATAATTTTCTTGTAGAGTAAGGCATAGAACTTGATATCCATTTTGTTGTAGCCATGCACAGGTGTCACAGACAATGGGACCATTCTCTTACTTAGAATTCTTTGATGTGCTGGATAAAGCACAGTTTGCAGTCTGATGTCAAGTGATGCCCTTTATTTTACCTTAGTTCATCTACCCCCCCCCCCCCCTTAACATTTATGAGACAAACCAACCATGCTATAGGAGGCACATATACTCCCAATATTCATCCAGATTTAAATGGGAATTTTATCCCCTTGAATTCTAGAGAGGTCTGCAACTGTGAGGCAATACATTGAAGACCTCTGGATTCAAGAAGTTGTAATTCAGTTATTTGGTGTTTGACCCAGAATTACTCCAGTTCAACTTAGAATATCAGCCTCACTGTGCAAAATTTTCTGGAGCTGTGTCAGTCCAAAATGATACTAAAATCTGGAAAAAGTAGCAATTTCTTAATGAAATGTTCTTCACGTGTCTTTTCCCCCATTTTAGCTTTCTGCAAAATTTCAAAGTCATTAGGTCATTAGGCATTAGCTAGGGCAAATTTGCGCAAATAAAATACACCAAAAATGCTGATGAAAATGGTACAATTAACTAATGAATTAATTTAATTGAAAAGTACTTTGATGACTATTATGTTAACAGATGTCTGTTTGTACATGACGCTGCTTTAGACTTTATAATGTTTGAGATCACAGACTTCTGTACATTTTACATACTACAGGGTCAGTAAATCCGAATTATTAAAATATAAACCTGTTGTAGGGCTTTTTTCTCTGTGTATAACAAGTACAGACATATGTTTCAGTCAAAACTTATCACAGAACAAACTTGCATTTCTTTTGCAGCCAGATGGAGCTGTTGCCACTACTTCCTGTGAAAGCAGACCCAAGCTTTCTACAAATGGATGCAGCAACATCGCCACCTGGCTGCAAACCAATATGTACTCAAGCTAGCAGAAGCATGCCAAGTAAACGCTATAATAACGTTAGACTTCGACATACCTTTTTTTTTTAACTCAGGACAAAAAAGACCTACATATACATTTTCAAAATTGGGTTTACTTCCCCTTTAATGCTTTGAATGCCATATCTGTACGCACATTGCTTTGCATGCCTCTCTGGCACTGAAAGGGTTAATGTCTAATTCAATAAGCTAAAAATTTGCTATTTAAAGTGTTAGTGGTGTCCCATAATTTTTTTATTATTATTATTTATTTATTTATTTATTTTTATCGCTTTGTAGACGGTAAAAAAAGAAACTAATTGCCACAAACCCCATCTCTCAAACCGCTACGGTTTGAGACAGATTCGCAATCAAAGTTCCCCCCTCCCCTTCTCCTGACGTCAGTGTCTAGCTCACAGCAGGAGACCCCAGTCCAGGGACCAGCCAGCGGCTCTGCGGCAGAGCTGAAATCCCGTTATTAGAAAATAATTACTTCATTGGAAAGGTCTACAAAGTTTGCCTGGTTTACGAGTACACTTTGTAGACCTTTCGCATGAAGTAGTTCTTTTCTAATAACGGGATTTCGGCTCTGCTGAAGAGCCACATTGTGTCGGCCGACACGGATCTCCTTCTGTCAGCTTTACAGCTGACATCAAGAGAAGGGGAGGGAAGGGGGAACTTTGATTGTCAATATCAGTATATGGGGTTTGTGGCAATGAGATTCTTTTTTTACCCTCTACAAGTCTATAAAAATTTTTTATGGCACATTACTAACACTTTAATTGGGACTTTTAACCCCCTGAATTATTGAGGTCTCCGTTGAATGCAGACGTCTCTTGCATTTGAGGCGTTAAAAACAGCATTTTACGCATTAGCGATGTTAATTTGCTCCAAAATAGCACCTTTTTTTGCTTAATGAATTATGCCTTTAGAATTCAGATGTGGCTAGCTGTGCTATACGATCTGTTTTCATAGGGTATCTTAGATGTGATATTCCAGGATTGTCTGTGAATGGCCTAAGTTAGCTTTTTGTCTACACCCTTTATTATTTCTTTTTTTACATGTTCTGCCGTTACGTTTGACCACTTCAGTTTTGAGACCCTTTACTTAAAGTAATCTCTAAAAAATGTTATATTTTTGAAACTTGATGGTAAAGAGTTGTATTTCTGGTGTAAGCCAACTGCACTCCAGGAGAGTGAAAACTCCCACTAATCTAAATGAGACTTTTTTTTAACCCTTTGGCTACCAATGCATTGAATACCCATCTGGAATTCAAAATGTTTAACTTGTAAATGCTAGCAAGGTCTCCAGCACATTGTCTTGCCGTATATTAGAGAACACTAGCATTTGATTTAACCCCTTAATGACTGGCGATGCGACTTAAAGACCGCGGAGCATTTTTTTTTTTTTCCCAGTTCCAGACTCCCTGAATGGCATGCAGTCGCGGGGGGAGCCCGGAACTCCATGACGGTCATAGGTCGTTCAGTCGGATCGACCCTTGACGTACTATGACCATCAAGGGTCGTTAAGGGGTTAAAACCTCCTTTTAAATCCACTGGGACTTGGGGGATTTCTATTTGTCCCCTGTAGCGCAGTCTGTTAGATCAGAATGACTCCTGTTTAGCTTATTGAATTGCACCTTTAGACGCTAATAACGCTTACAGCATTATTGGTTTTGAAGGTAGGGCACTTCATTATTATATGTACATTGCGTTTTGGTTATGATCTACTTTTATTTATTTTTGTTAAAGCAAAAACACCTAAAAATGAATTAAGATTTTCAGGTGTTGGTGTTCCTATAAGAAATGTGTGGAATAATGTGCTATACTGATATGTGATTTACTGGTATACAATTTATCTGAAATAGGCCAGTTTATTTACATACACTTGGCTTTCTCTTAGAAAGCCCTTGGAACAATTGCTTCTTCAAAGTGTGTTTATAACTTGCAACTGGAATGTTGTATCTGCGAGGCAGCATTTTCACTTTGACATTTCTGTGTGATGGACAACATATTTTGATCAGGTTTCTAAATTATTTTCTTAAGATGTTTACTTTTCTAGTGGAACATTCGTCATCCATGTGCCCCCAAGCGACTGTACCCGATTGATTAGAATGGGTAAGGAGTGGCCTAGTGTTAAGGTGGAGGGAGCCGCGCAGTGTGAGCGTTTCTATTTATAAATGGAATGTCTGGGGCCTTTATTAAGTGACTTCCTCCAGTGACGGCCTGTGAAGGAGGGAAAATGTCAACAAGCAATGAAGGATTCCTCCTGTACACAACAGCTACATGTGCTGTGGGATTATTCTCCGTACGTTTAGTTGATGGGGAAAAAAGAAAAGAAAATTGGAGCAATTCTGGGGCAAACAATCTTGCACTGAGACAGTCGAACATTCCCCAAATTTCCATTATTTAACCCTTCGAGTGCTAGATAGGTTTTTTTTTTTTGTTTTTTTTTGTGCACTGGACTCGGGACCCCAAGCTGCGTGCATCCCTGAATTCCATGACGTGCCAGTGGTCCTTTAGTGCAGAACCTCTGTGACGTGCCTAGCACGTCATGAGTCCTTAAGGGGTTAATTGAAGACCTCTGTAGCATATGGGGGGGGGAGAGTTAAAAGTTTGATTTAAATCAATGGGAATATTTATTTCTCCCGTATAGTACAGTTGCTTTTGTACATATGGCCCGGCAGTGGCGTAACTAGAAGCCACCGGGCCCTGGTGCAGAAATTGCCGCCGGGCCCGGCCCCCCCCCCCAATCTTCACGTTGCCCCATTCACATCACTTACCTCCATCTCCCGCGCGGTTCTCAGTTATGCAGAGCGCTGAGAGATGATGTAATCTCCCAGCGCTCTGCATTACTAGAGCGCCGGGAGATTAGCTGAGCTGCTGCAGGCAGGGCTGTGGGCGAGTGGTGATGGGTTCGCAGGGGGCGGCCAGGCCCCTTGGAGTGACGGGCCCGGTCGCAGGTGCGACCCCTGCGACCCCTATTGTTACGCCACTGTGGCCCGGTGAGGCTGATATATCAAGAAGTAGTAGAGCATAACAGTTGTACCACAGAGTACAAATTAACATTCACATTAAGCGGGGCTTTTTAATGTTTTGAATGCCAGAGGGGTATGCAACGCATAGCTTTTCAATGTGTTGCTTACCCCTCTGGCATTCATTGGGTTAACCCCTAGTCTTCTAGAGAGGTGTCTGAGTTTGAAAAGCAATGCATTTCTCACCACTCTGGCACTGAAAGGGTTAAATCAGTAGGAGTGTTTGATTGTGCCCTATGGTTTGGTTTCTCCAGAATTGCTCTGGATTATTTGTTCTTCAGCCTGTATGTTTTTATTTTGCACAATGCATTGGACACCCCTCTGGAACTCAAAGGGTTAAGACTGAGTAACTCTTGTTGTTGTCATTAGTCAGTAACAGTCAGCAGTGAGAGGCCACAGTGTAATCCTGAACTGAAGCATTGTTACAGAGCTGATTAATGAACAAACCTCATTGCTGTGCAAATCAGATGATAAAATACTGCTCTATTGGAATTATTCTTGCTAAAGTATAATTTGCAGTTAACACAGTGCTTTGAATAATTATACATTTGAATAAAGCAGACGCAAAACATGAGTTATATGTTTAGTAAGTTACGACTAATGACTTGCCGCCTTGTTCTCAAGTCCATGAAATTAAGTTTTAAAGAGCTGCTGTCACCGGATAGTTCCAGATCTAACAACTCTGCCTTTCGTAGAACCGGATGTGGAGGACAAAACAGAATGTCTAACTACAGTTAGATGGTGCAGGCACAGCTTTGCATTGACAGTGACAAAATCTGTAGAAGCTTGGCTATTGGTGTCTGTGACATCTCTGATACAGCAGTGACATTAGCATACCTCCCAAGTGTCCCTCTTTAGGAGGAGGGACAGTCCCTCTTTGAGACCCAGATCCCTCTGTCCCTCTTTCCCACCCTGATGTCCCCCTCTTTAGAAGATCAGACTGTGTATGTGTATCACATAGCTTCACAGCAATAACACTCACATTAATGTTGGTATAAACTCCAGTATATGTGTTTATAAATTAGTATGTGTAAATAAAATGTTTGTCTTGTTCTATTTAATTTATTCAGTTACACAGAGAGGTGTCAGTAGGTTTTTATATAACCTAAACAGTCTTGGTAATGCCCCACGCACTAGCCACACCCCCAGCAACACCACCTAAAACAAGTGTCCCTCTTTGGCCATTTGAAATGTTAGGAGGTATGCATTAGTCTTAAACTTCAGTTGTGTAGTCCAATCCATTACCCCTCCCTCCCCCTAAACTTGTATAGGGGTGATAGTTCCCTTTAATGCATCTTAAATCCAGCCTCTGTGTTCTGGTGTGTCAGATCTCCCATGTGAATGTAGCCTTACCTACCTTCAGTAAATGCTAGTGTCTACCTGACCTCTGCAGCTCCCAGGCTTTCAAGTAAATGATTTGGGGCTGATTTCAGCAAGCTAAATAGGTGCATTTCTAGTGCAATCCTAATACATCATAGGGGACAAATTAACATTTCTTAAACCCCATTGAATTGTGGTCATTTTAATTTCTTGAATTCTAGATAGGTGTCCAACACATTGTGAAGCATTCAAGGGGTTAAATGACCATTTAAAGCATGGGTGTTCAACATGCAGCACATGGACCAAATGCCTGATGGGGTCAAGCATTTGACAGACTATCACACACTGGCATAACAATAGGGGTCGCACTTGCGACCGGGCCCGTCACTCCAGGGGCCTGGCCACTCCCCGCGACCCCCTCGCCTGTCGACCGCAGCAAGTAGGTCTGTGCCTTCTCTCTGTCCGGCTCTCTAGTAATGCAGAGCACTGGGAGATGACATCATCATCAGCTCTGCATTACTGAGACAGCGGGGGCGGGTGAGTATGGGCAGTGTGGAGATTGGGGGGAGCAATGTGGAGATGTGATGGCAATGTGGTGGAAATGTGGAGATTGGTGGGGGCAATGTGGAGATTGGTGGGGGCAATGTGGAAATGTGATGGCAATGTGGTGGAAATGTGGAGATTGGGGGGAGCAATGTGGAGATTGGTGGGGGCAATGTGGAGATGTGATGGCAATGTGGTGGAAATGTTGAGATTGGGGGAGCAATGTGGAGATGTGATGGCAATCTGGTGGAAATGTGGAGATTGGGGGAGCAATGTGGAGATGTGATGGCAATGTGGTGGAAATGTTGAGATTGGGGAGAGCAATGTGGAGATGTGGTAGCAATGTGGTGGAAATGTTGAGATTGGGGGGAGCAATGTGGAGATGTGATGGCAATGTGGTGGAAATGTGGAGATTGGGGGAGCAATGTGGAGATGTGATGGCAATGTGGTGGAAATGTGGAGATTGGGGGGGGCAATGTGGAGATGTGATGGCAATGTGGTGGAAATGTGGAGATTGGTGGGGGCAATGTGGAGATGTGATGGCAATGTGGTGGAAATGTGGAGATTGGGGGGGGCAATGTGGAGATGTGATGGCAATGTGGTGGAAATGTGGAGATTGGTGGGGGCAATGTGGAGATTGGTGGGGGCAATGTGGAGATGTGATGGCAATGTGGTGGAAATGTTGAGATTGGGGGAGCAATGTGGAGATGTGATGGCAATCTGGTGGAAATGTGGAGATTGGGGGAGCAATGTGGAGATGTGATGGCAATGTGGAGATTGGGGGGGGCAATGTGGAGATGTGATGGCAATGTGGTGGAAATGTGGAGATTGGGGGAGCAGTATGGAGATGTGATGGCAATGTGGTGGAAATGTGGAGACTGGGGGCAATGTGGAGATGTGATGGCAATGTGGTGGAAATGTGGAGATTGGGGGGGCAATGTGGAGATGTGATGGCGATGTGGTGGAAATGTGGAGATTGGGGGGGCAATGTGGAGATGTGATGGCAATGTGGTGGAAATGTGGAGATTGGGGGGGGCAATGTGGAGATGTGGAAGCAATGTGGTGGAAATGTGGAGATTGGGGGGGCAATGTGGAGATGTGGTAGCAATGGGGAGGGCAATGTGGAGACTGGGGGCAATGTGATGGGGAGGCCATGGCAGTTTCTGCACCAGGGCCTGGTGGCTTCTAGTTATGACTCTGATCACACATCAACGAGTAGGCCAGTAAGACCTAACCCCCTGCCTGCTGGTGCCATACAGTTTAAGAATAGATGTCTGTTAAATATCCGTATTGTCACTGACTTGATCAAGTAGTTAAATACATATTTGTAAATAGCTCACAGGCTATAATTTTTCATTGCTGACAATAAAAAAAATGCAGCCAACACACTTATAGCTTTCTGATCACGTGCCCCTCAAAAAAAAACAAAACACACTTTTCTGCTTCTGATTTAAATCAATGGGAATTTGGGGAATGTCCATTTGATTTGGCTCTAAATCTTACCTGTTTAGCGTGCTGAGTTCAGCCCTAGGGATTTAACCCTTTGAGTGCACCCTTCTGGAACTCAAAAGATTAAAGTTTTTGATGGAATTTGAGAGAAAAGGCTATTTAAATATGAAGCGCTCCTGCAATTCTACAAGAAAAAGGCAGAAATAAAGCAGCCCCTACTGTTAGATAAGTAAATAATACAGGAAATAGTAATACAAAAAATCAGTACAAAAATACAATGATATGATAAATAGATAAAATATTATCACTTAATGTAACTAAAAGACAAGAGAGAATTAGGTGTAAAATATACATAAATGGAAAGTTAACAAAAGATGTAAAGTTAATAAAAAACTGTTGATAATACCAACTGAGTCTCTTCTCAAAGTAGAATATGAAGGTGGAGGTGGGATGGAAGTGTGATATGGAGATGAAATGAGGATGAAGGATGATGGTAATAATGATGGAAGAAATCAGCTTATGTCTGGTATTTGCAGCAGACTAGAGGTGAAAAAGGGGCCTTGTCCACTTGTGAAAAAGCAATGTACCTGTAGCAACTCAATAACCTAGCAAAATAACAAAAGAGAGACGTAAAGCCAATCTAAGTGTAGATATTTATTAATAAAAACAAGTAAAAAATGAGATATTTCACTCACATTTGCCCTTCTTGGGCTTTATGCACATCACTAGGTCTTTCCCCCATTAGCCAACATTTTGCGTTCTCCCGATCTCCTACCCGTATCACCTGGTCCTCTTTGGTCCTGGGGGTTGATCTTGTCTAGATGAAATAACAAGCGCTTTGTAATCCAGTCACGAAGAAAAATAGAATCCCCTTCGTGGATGGGGAGATAAAGTTACTTTACTGGTTCTTTTGAAGCTAAAAAGTAGCTGCCTTGTGCAAAGGCTCCCTTCTAGACACGAAAGCGACTCAGAACACCTCAAAGTCACGGGATACTTAGGGAGGGGTGGAGAGGAGAATACCCACAGGGGGCGTGGAGAAAGACCCGTTGTTTGTTGAGACTACAGACTGGCCCAAACGTTTTCGCAGAATCCCTTCTGCTTCCTCAGGGGCATACAACGGATTGTTCAGAAAGTACAGTCTTATATAGTCTCACTCAAATTACAGTAAAATCGAATGAACAAAAGACCACGTATACTTTCAACTTTTGGTGGAATTGTTTTGTCTTCAAATTGAATTTCCGTATTTTGCTGAAAGTTGTATTTCTCATTCTTCCAAAGAGAAATGTGTTTGCAGATCCCATAGAGACATGCAAGTGGAAGTAAACCCATTATCTTTAGAAATGTTCATATAAATAACTACAAATTGTGAACCTGGATTGACTATTGTGTTTACCAGTATTTTTGTAAATTACATTATATGTAACAATGCAGGTTTTATGATTATGCCATGTTAATGAGTCTGGTCCAAGCCCATGACATCTTCCATTTCTGGACAATGTAGTATATTGGAGGACAGGACTATGGAATACTAATAATTACAATCAGTCCTTTTTATGTATATTTTTTCCTTTGTCTTTCCATTTGTATTTGTTTCTATTAAGTAACTGGATTGTTTGTCTTTACAGCTGATAAGCTCTATGAGCTCCGTAGCAGAGCACTGTCTCCCCTCCTTACTCCGCACCTTGTTTGACTGGTATAAACGCCAAAATGGAACAGAAGATGAATCTTATGAATACAGGCCTCGATCTAGCACAAAATCAAAAGGGTAACAAACTTGATCTTGTAACTTCTGAATACGTCTTCAATGTTATGCTAAACTCAGAAAGGAGTTTTGCTGTCTGTGTTGTCAGTATGGAGTCTTTTGGTATAATGGGTTGTCCAGCCATTGCTTCAGACTCCCTTCTGTCACTCCAAAGACTGAGCACATTTTCCTTTCCCAGTACATTTCAATTAGTTCTGCCTATGGTCAAGGAACTTTTGTTTATGTATTTATTGTTTTATTAATATGGTATATTCTTCTTAATTTTTCTTTTCTTCATTAATAGAGACAACAATGATATAAACAAGTAATTATGATAATAATTGTTCATAGCACTACACTTTTAATGTGCTTACTTTTTTCATTCCTTGGACTAACCCAATCTTTGTTATATGATTGTCAGTGGATTATATATACATTTTATCTAGGAAGCTATATCCTAAGAATAAGTTACTCTTAATATGTTTAACACATTGACTTACCTACGTAGATGCATTTTACACAGTAGTCAGGTGTATGTATGTATTTTCTGAATTATGTCTACAGCTGCATGTGCCAAAATGACTTATTTTCTTATTTACTGACAAGAGAATATGTATTCTCATTTATCACAGATTAGACAGATGAATAGCAGTATGAATATGGTAATGCATGTGAAAAAAATATTCTGCAGTCTTATTGCTTCTATTCCTAATTGTTTGCTTTAGACCAAACACATAGTTTGGCATGGAAATACATGAAACCACATCTTGATGGACACGTATTCCTGTTCGTAATTACAACCTCTCCCATTTCACATGCTTAGGACCAGTACAATCGTTAGTAAAACTCTGCCAGTGTTATAGCAGGGCAACTGTTATGAAATAAGGCTGTGTAGTAAATGGCATGATCCTGTTAATGCTACGCCAGATGGTTCAGATGTAGGAAATCAATAGATAGTTAATTGTAAAAATCATTTACCTTTATTAGTTATCTTTGTGTCAGGCTGGTGAGCAACTGTGTGTGTGTGTGTGTGTGTGTGTGTGTGTGTGTGTGTACACACCTCTGGTCATAATATTGTCTAATCCTACACATAACCGTATGGGACAACGGTGGGCAATCTGTGTCACTGTAGTTATTTGACTACGACTCCTGTCATTCTCAGCCATCTACTGAGGATGATGGGAGTCCTATTTCAACAAATGTTATTAAATGAGACTTATAAGAGGACCTGCCACCTGAAAATTATTTTAGTTAATTTTAAATGAATTAAAAAAAAAACTGCCTATATGTTGTATTAGCCATTTGTTTGAAATATAGTTTTTGAGAAATGTGACACTTTATTCTAAATATTCTCTATGCTGGCCTGATATTACCCCACACTGTTAGACTCAAACAGAACTCATTAGGATGAAATGCAATGCTATGCTACGGGATATAAAGGTTCATTTCTTAAACACTGTTAAAGGAAAATGCTTAGTTCAACATGTAGGCACATTTAATTCTATGTGAAACAAATAAAAATGTTCTTATGGTGATAGGTTCACTTAAAGCTTCCTTAAAGTGGACCCTTCAGCTTACATGATGTTAAAGAGAACTAAAAATGGCCTGTATTTTTAACTATCCATTTGTGCTTTATATGTAATTTTTGAGCAATTAAACAGTTATTTGTTTATGGCATAATGTGGAAGTTTATGCTAATTTGTTTGTGCTGGGCCAGTAGTACTACACACTGTGCTTTGATTGAATCAAGGCAGAGCCCACACACGAGGGGTATTTCTAAACACAGTGAGAGATGAGTTTGGCCTTCACACCTCTGATTGGGAAATGTTGGAGGGAATTGGTATAAAGTATCATACTGTGCCACCAAAACCCAAAGCATGATTTCTCCAAAAATATTTATATGCAAATTCGAATTCTCTATAAAACAAAAAAAAGTTTGTTGGTGACAGGTCGACTTATAACACATGTTTACATGTTAAGCTTGATACACAAACATTGAGGGGCGGTTTCTCTTCCTTTCATTCCTGAGTGTTAAAAAATGAGGCTTGTTAAATTTAACAATGTGATGATATAGAATTGGAACCAACACTGTATCTCCCTTCCCATATTAAAATACAATTTTCCTTCATTTTCCTAGGGATGATCAGCAACGGGAGAGGGATTACTTACTTGAAAGAAGAGACCTGGCTGTAGACTTTATTTTTTGTTTAGTTTTAGTTGAAGTCCTTAAACAGGTAAATCTATTGTTCTTTCTTTCTTTTATTCCTTTTTATGTACACTGCTGATTGTGTTTAGTGTATCATTGTCACAGCATTGTACTTTATTTCAGCAAGGGATTCCTGCCAGCAGACAGGATTACAGTAATATATGGTCTCCATTACCTAACTGAATTGTGTGTGTCTTCTTTCTCAAGATTTACTTTGCATTAAGACTATTGATATTTCCTAATGTCACAGCTATTGACTAGGAGCAAGCTGTTGAAAGTTGCATGGCTAATGACATACTGCATATATGGCTCTTGTCTCTGGTCTGCTGTACGACTGAAGATGTGCATTTCCTACGCGTGTTAGTCTATAAAATACATGATGCAGTGAGAGAGTCAGTAGTTGGTTTGTTGCCATCTGGAATAGAAATCCCTGGAACATAACGATAACATATAAAGAAAAAGTGGAGCAATTCTGGGGCAAAATTTTATAAAATTAGCCCTTTCTGGATGCTAGAGATCTATCCAAAGCGTTACTGTGCAGTGCACTGGAGAACTTTTTAGCGTGGTAGTTAAAAGCCCTATATTATTCTGGATTTGTCCCAGAAGTGATCCTCTTTTCTTTTCCTACGTATGTCTCAATGTCTTAGTCAGTGTTTCTCAATGTTAGTCCTCAGGGTACACCAATAGGTCAGATTTTTAGGCTGTCCCTGCTTAGTCACAGGTGAGCGGCACAGTTATTGTGAATGAGCTTCCTGTACTTAAAGGGATAGTAATGTCTATTTAAAAGTAGTTTGCTGAGTCTCCTTTATATTAAAGTTCACAACGTGTGCTATGTGTAAGTTCTTAGTGTTGTGTAGTTCAAAAGTTAAGCAGAGATAAAGATTCCCTGCCCGCCCCTTCTGGCCGCCTCCCTCTGAATCTATTCTTTGGTTGTGTGACTGAACAGCTGCAGCGAGGGACAAACATCAGTAAGTATAAGGAAAATCCTGCCTCCATGATGAAGGAGGACAGGATTTCCCTTTCCTTACTGAAGTTTGTCCCTTGCTGCAGCCTTCCGGACCAGACTGCAGCTTCTGGTGACATGGACAGAAGAGGTGGGCGGGGGATCTTCAGTGCTTCATAACTTTTGAACTACACAACAGTAAGGACTTACGCATAGTGCATTGTGTTAATATTAATATAAAGAAGACTCGGCAATAGACATTACTAACCCTTTAATTAGGGCTATCCTGAAAACCTGTCCTGTTGGTGTGCTCCAATGACTGGCACTGAGAATCTCTGCTGTATTAAAGTAATGGCACTGAAGATTATTATTATCCTTTATAAAGCACCAATTTAATTTGTAGCACTAACTGGAGATGTACAGAATGACCCACTCTAGGGCTTAAAAATAAGTAGTTCTGAAGCATACACAATATGGATAAATACAAATTCCCCAAATTCTTATTGATTTAAATGGGCTTTTAATCCTTTGAATCCAAGAGAAGTATCCAATATGTTGCCGAGCAAATCACTGGAGACCTTTGTAGCAATCAAACGATTAAATGCCTGGTGTCTTAACCCATTGGTGACGCGGCTTTTTCACTAGAGGACAAGAGCAATTTTGGCCTTTTTAGTTTTTTATTAAACAACTAGTGTACCCCTCTGGCACTCAAAGGGTTAAGAGGCTACTACTTCACTGCTCCATCTGATGCAGTCTTGTGTCCCCTCACTCACGCGATGCAATCAAGAGCAGTAGAGACTGCCCGAACGCTTATGACTGCATCATGACAAACATCCTAGCAAATTATTATATAGGATATGTTCCCTCTAATTAATTTAGTATACCATCCCAAATTATACACCTGTTTTCTTTTGATGTCATATTTACATGTATAACTTGTCATTTAGTTTGATAGTATAAAGCAATTGAAAAACATGTTTATAGGTTTTCCTGTCTTGATTTCTACTCAGTTAGTGTAACAGAGACTGGAAACAAAGTATGAACAGTCCCTCTGAGATGTAAATCCCTCTGTCCCTTTTTCCCACCCTGGTGTGTCTTTTTTAGGAGATCAGACTGTGTGATGTGTGTATAGAAGTGTATCATATTGCTCCACAGCAATAAAACTCACATTAATGTTTGTTTAAACTTCAGTATATGAGTTTATAATTGAATCTGTGTAAAAAAAATACTTTGAAATAAAATACTTTGATCTTGTTCTAAATCAGTTATTCAGCTACAAAAGGAGGTGTCGGTAGGTCATGAGATAACCTAAAAAAATGTTTATTGTTGTACCCACCAGTCCTGCCCCCAGCAATACCACCTACAACAAAAGTGTCCCCTCTTTGACCATATGAAGTATTATCAGATTTGTTTTCCACCTTTGTCTCATGATCAGAGTGTGGAGGAGAGAGAACAGTGACAAAGGCAAAGTTTACTTACATTACCTTTGTCTTGTGGCCCCATCGGCACATGGGATCACTGTAGCAGAAACCACCTGTGGGGATCTACTGGGCAACATCTGGAACAGACTGTTGTGGTCCTGGAGTAGTTAATTACAGCCTTCTCACTGTGATCACAGCACAACTGGTGGGGTGCTGGGATCATAACCCATAACAAAGGACTGCTTCCTGTAATGGTCCTGGCATGTTGCCTTGTGTTAAAGGGGCTAAGTCATTAGGGATTTTAGTTTGGATTTCCCTTAAAGTTCCACAATATGACCCATGCTTTTTACATTCATACTCCTACAGGATCAGACCTGTTACTGTAGCTGAGGGCAGACTTTGCATCCCCACTCTGCTGCTAAATAGCCATTCTGATGTTAGAAAACTGACCCCACGCACACGCACGCACAGGCGCACACAGTCTCAGCTGTCCCCACATAGTGACAAATTCAGAGAGTTGGAAGTGTCAGAATTAAGTTGCTTTGGCTGCACAGCACGGCCTCTGATGAAGTCCACAGTGTTTTGTGTCTGATTTGCCAGGAATTTGATTTCTGACCCCAAAACGTCTGATAACAGCATTCTGAGGCAGTGCAGACCATGACTAGTTACTAAGTATGTTAAAACAGAATACGCTCAGTAACTCATGATGTGTTAGTTTTAAATAGACATTGTTTAAAATCTTGTGTTTATTTAACATGGACTAGTCTTAATTTTTAAGTTATTCATTTGTAAATTTAAGATTTACTTGTGGAGATGCATTGAAAATCATCCCAGCTCCTTGTCATACAGGAGCGGGATAATGCTCAGTGAATCTCCACAATTGCATCTCTTATAAAAATGGGTGGAGCAACATGAACTCTTCCTAGTAATGCAGTATATCCTGTTGGCACCCTGTCTGTATGGCAAATGCACATACTGTGGACTGCTAAATTAGCATCCCTAGGTATCTTTGGACATGTCGTTTATTTTAAAAACACTTGCCTCCATGTTATACTCACTGCTCAAAGGGTAAGATTTTCTTGGACATACTTACAAATCTGAGAAATGTCAATGCAGTGTTTCTGGTAAAACACTTTATCCTAAAATTTTAATCTCAGTAGCAACACAAATGTATTTCTGGGGTTTTTTATAATAACAGGGAGTCTGGACAAAACAGTTTGTTTGAATTGATTTTACTTCTTAAAGTGGAACTTTGCTAAGGGCTGTATCTGAAAAAGAAAGTGGAGAAATTCTGGGACAAATACTTTCTACTGTAGGGGAGAACTAAAAGTGTTCAATGATTTAAATGGGGGTTTTAACCCTATAATTGAGGTTATATGGACTCTGAAAAGATGATGATTTTCTTTAAATATATATATATATATATATATATATATATATATATATATATATATATATATATATATAATGTATTTTTTTTTCTTCAAGAAGAAGAAACCATAAATGGGATAATTTGTACATATGGTTAAAACTTAAGGTATATTGGTATACATATGATCATAGGTAACATGTCCAGTAGTCAACTAAACAGATTTGGGAAGGCCACCAACTGAGTACTGGAGCCCAGTGTGAACAAGGTAACACTCGAAAAATATCTTTTAATACCAACAAAGAAAGTAATAAAAAATCAACAGAAATATATAGTTCAGCTAATTCAAATGATAACAAATAAAGTGTATAAACTATCCGAAATGCACCACAATATGGAGGCCTACTGAGCTCTGTCTTGTTAATTAACACTTGTAGTTGGTCCCTTCAGAATCAAAGCATGAACAAGCAGGAGTAGTGTTTCCTATATGTGTTTGTGCTCTGTTCCTAAGGGATCCACAGTAGGTTTTACCTGACAAGACGGAGTTCCGTAAGCCTCTTTCTGTGGAAATTTTGGGTAGTTTATATATTCATCCTTTGAATTACTGGAACTATATATTATATTACAGTTAACCATTCAGAGTTTATATTACACCAGTATGCAAGTGTATAGTGTCCCTTTAAGTAAGATATATAACTTTGCTTTTACATACATTGAAAAATCTCCCTGGCTACAATATGTCTGAAATGAGCTACGTACGAATTATTTGCATTTCCATATTTCTTGTTAAAATACAATCTTTTTTTTTTTTTTTTTTTTTTACAAACAGATTCCTGTTCACCCAGTTCCCGATCCCATTGTACAAGAAGTTCTCAACTTGGCTTTTAAGCACTTTAAACACAAAGAAGGGTGAGTGTTTGTGATTTGCCTTACTTTCTCTCTTCCTCTTATATAACCAGCTTAAAGGGATAGTAATACTTCGTTTTATCTTTATTTTATTTTGTAGGCATTAAAAAAACATGAAGAATGATATGTCTTATCTCTCAAACCTTTATGGTTTGAAAGTTTCCCCCTCCCGCCCCTTTTACCTAGTGTAAGCCATCTCTTCTCAGATGTGGAATGCAGTCCATAGACCAGACAGATAACAGCAGGGGACAATCTTCTTCCTATGAGAACAATGAAAGCCCCCCCCCCTTGACAAGCCTTTCAGCTTTTTCCCTTATCTTAATTGAAGATTGTCCCTCTCTGCAATCTACCTGGGCACTTCCCTTCTGATCTGGCTGAGCAGTGTTACATTAGTAAAAAGGGCGGGAGGGGGACACTTTGTCATTGAATTACTCTTGAACTATAACTCTGACAGTATTGAAATAACACTCTCCAAAGTCCAAATACTATGATGATTAATTAGAGCTGCTTTTATTATGAAACATTACTATCCTTTTAATATTGACATCACATATCATAGTGTTTTTCTTGTACACACATGCATGGTTATGTTATAGTCTGTAGTAAAAACAAAATGGCTATAAAGTCATGCAGTGCATTCTGGGTTTTGACATAACTAGGTATGGCCCAACCTCTTTGGTCACATGGACCATTTACATACCTGCCAACTGTTCCTGATTTCGTCTTCCTGTTCTTGGATCCAGATGTCCCTGGTTTTGTTTCTAGTTTTACAATTGAATCTAAACCCCATATTCTGTATGGTTGTCACTAAATTGTTAATAGATTCCTAGCTTCTCAAAATTAAAAATAATGCTTATTTATAAGATTACTTGTACTTTTTAGGTATAGTTAATGTTTACTCTGCTGTAGAAGAGCAGATCTAAGTCTGCTGTACATGGGTTTTCTGCTGGTGTTTTGCTATGTACACAATACTCTGTAATGTCTTCCCTTGGGAAAAGTGTCCCTGTGGAGATTTTTTGTGTTTTTTGATGACCGATATGCATTTAACCCTTTGAGTGATGGGGGTATGCAACCCTTTGTTTAACAATGTGTTGTGTACCCCCTGGTACTAAAAGGATTAACCCTTGGTATGATGGAGAGGACTCTAGTGCTTTGCAAAGCAGTGTTTTGGAGACTTCCCTAACAATCATGGAGTTGCAGACCCTCTATTAAAGCGGAGTGGGTGGCCATGACAGATGACCCTTCATCTGCTTTATCGCCGGTCTGAAAGCTGTCTTCAGGGTGTGAAGCAATTCTGGTAAAACTTACTGAATCACGGGGACAAATAGATATTCCTTAAATACCCACTGGTTTAAATGGGGGCGTTTACCCCTTGAATGCTAAAGTTGGTCTGAAATGAGCTATTAAAATAGAGGACACTTTGACGTATCAAGTGGGGTGAGTAATGCATTGTAAAGCAATTTTCTATAATTAAGGTGCTATTTTAATAAGTGCAAAGTTTCTGTGTGTTTATTCCTTTTTCCCTCTCTAGCACTCCATTGGTTAATGGCCATATGTTCAAAAGAAAAGTGGAGGCTTTCTAGGGCAAACCATTTGCACTATGGGGAGAATTCATTTTTCCAAAAGTTCCCATTGACTTAAGGGAGTTTTAACTCCTTGAATGCTAGAGAGGCGCTTTGCAATGCTTTGAAGACCTCTCTATCATTTAAGGGGTTAACATCCCCATTTAAATCAATGGGAATTTTTAGTTCTCCACTATAGTGCAAATGGTTTGCCTCACTTTTATTTTGAACATACGGTTATAAGAGACCCCTTAAGGACCAGTGCTCCTGGGACGTTTCCCTCCCATAAGGACCGCTTTGTAGTCCTTAAAGGGTTAATTAATGGGAATTTGAATTTGCCCTGCAGTTGTTTCGAAAAGTCGCTTTAGTACATCAGTATATGTATTCTCCAATGCACACTGGGATACCAAACAAGGACAAGCTTTTAACCTGTTAGTCACTAGAGAAATCTCATTGCATTGCTTCTCAATACATAGGAGACATCTCTAGCCTCCAAGGAGTTAATTTGCCAGCGGACATAGTTTTTATTATCTTAATTTGTATTTTTTTTATGAACTATTTGTTTCTCATTAGTAGGGTGTTAGGATGTTTTCTCGGAATCATGGCGATTACAAACATGTAACCTTTTTAGTGTCCAGCTCATTGCAATACAGTTTGTGGGTACCTCTGGCACTCAAAGGGGTAAAGTAAATATTTGTTGCCTCTGCGTGCATTTCTCATACTGTATAATTGGCTTATTGATTTTAAGCCCATTATTCTTTGTAATTGGTCAGTGATTTAACCAGAGAAGCATAAACTATTCAAAGGGACTTTCCTACATTGTAGATAAGTATTAAACCACTTTCCTTGTTTAGAAACATCACAGTTATTCATGAAAAAATATACACACACACTTATGTCCTGGATATGTTTTATTATGAGATGATTTATGTTTTACTGTAGCTGCTAATTGCATCATTATTCATTCATTAAATTTATATATTATCTTAATAGTACCATCCTAATTTTATATTTTTAAAGGAGGGGAAAAAAATTAATAGGGCAGGTATTCAAGACACCTTTTGGCACTTGAGCTGTAGAAGGCTACAAATCCCATCATCCCTAACCCACCATTGGCTGGTTGGGGATGATAGGAGTTGTAGTCTCCACCAAGTGCAAAGCTTTTCTATCTCCTCCCCCATTGGGGATAGCCTACCAATACTAATGACAGAAGAAGTATAGGAACATCATTATCTAAAAATGAAATCGGTATAGAGTTGTACGTGTTGTCCATTTCCTACTAGCATTTATACACATTAGTTATTTTATGTTAGATTCTTAGAATCTGATCCTAAACTTGCATTTTTAAAGTATTTGTAGTCTGTTCTGTATGACACCATTATGTTAAAGGGTTAGTAATGGCATATATAAATATAAATTATTATTATTGTAGATATTGAAAAAATAAATCCATCAATGGCAGTCTGATCCCTCCAACCTTTATGGTTTGAGAGATATACCGTTTTAAAGTTCCCTGACAGAAGGCGATTCGTGTTGGACCCTCGAGGCGGCTTTTTAGTAGAGCCGAAATACCGCAATCTTAAAAGACATACTTAACTGGAACGGTCTACAAAGTGTGCCTGGTTTGCAGGCACACTATGTAGACCGTTCCAATGAAGTATTTCTTTTTAGATTGCTGTATTTTGGCTCTGCTGAAGAGCCGCCTGCTGGTCCCTGGAGCAGGACCACCTTCTGTCAGCTACAGGCTGACGTCAGTGAAGGGGGAGGGGGGATCTTTATCACCGTCTGTCTCTCAAACCATTGATGGATTTATTTTTCCAATCTCTACAATAATACTTTTTATTAATATATGCCATTACTAACCCTTTAATTTTGTCTGTGCTGTTTGTAATGAGAGACAAAAACTAAAGCAATTAATTTGAGATTAGTACTCACTGGTGTATTCATAAACGCTGGTACTATCATTTCTCAGATGGCTGTCAAGATTACTATGGAGCCCTGGAAAAGACAGAAATGTCTGCTTCAACAGAGTGTATGTAAAACTAGATTTCAGGTCTCGGAAGACATTTTTCAAATACTAGCATGGAGTCAGAAGTGTTTACCTGTGTATATAATCTCAAGTCATTTTAGGTGTGTACAATACAAATGAATCAGATGTTTGTAATGCGTAGTGTTTATTTTCTTTGTTTCTAGGTATTCAGGAACCAACACCGGGAATGTGCACATAATTGCTGATTTATATGCAGAAGTTATTGGTGTCCTTGCCCAATCCAAGTAAGACTTATGAGCAGTTGTACACTGCTGTGAGATATATATCATTAGAGTTATTACAGTTTAACCCCTTAACTGGTGACATGTCATGATCGTCACAGTTTTTCCCCTGAAGGACCTGTGAAAGTCCTGGCACGTCACATATTTTGTGCTTACAGCACTCCTGCTGGCATGTTGTAAGCGCTACTGAAAACATTTCTCCATAGAATGTAATAAAAACTGCTGAGCCATGCTGACAGAACTTTCAGTAAGTACTCACGCCAACACTCACTTTCTGATTATTTGAACTGTTATAACAGTTGAATAAAACAGCTGACTGCAGAGGGGAGTGCCCTTGTTTTTCTTAGCAGGGAAAGCCCTATAACATGTACATTTTCATTAGAAAGAATGTACTGCCCCTTTTAACATAGTTTCAAAATCAAATATGTGAATATTTATGTGTATATACTGTTTAGAAACATTTATTCTGTCTCATGTTTTGGCAGTCACAAAATCATATATAAATTGGGCTATGTTCATCAATTGCAATTAAGGAGCAAACCGGCTGCACCATCCTATATTATAATTGGCTAGGATGTTTGTCAGAAGCCGTCATGTGCAGTAGAGACAGCTGCGCGTGCTGCAGTCATGCACAGTACAGACTGCCCACGCTGAGGCTGATACAGAGTGGGGCACTCCAAATTCAGACCGGAGTTCTCTCTGCGCACCTTTCTGGGACCGCTTGGAAGGTGCGCAGAGAGGACCACAGTCTGAATTTGGAGCGCCCCGCAGCTCCACCAGTGTTGGCCCGTGTACATGGGCTTTAAAACTAGTAGGGAATAAATGAAAATTTTCACTGATTAAAATAGGGCTTTAACACGTTTGGTGCTAGAAAAGTCTCCAGTGCATTGTGAAACAATGTTTTGGGGACCCCTCTAGCACACAGGGGGTTAAAACACCCATTTAAATTAATCAAATGTAGGGATTTTTATCCCCTCCCCCCATGGTGCAGTTGGTTTGCTCCAGAATTGCATCCTGCTTATCTTGATGAATAAGGCCCATATTGTGCCACTACACAGATCCATTCCATGGAACCTTTTGTACTTATTCAGGGGACCCTCAGGTGCCACATAACACAGTTTGAGAATTACTGTATAATGGATTTGTTGGCTTGGTATGTCAGTATATGACCAAATGAGTATATATCTATAGCATGGGAAAAACCCTTGCACTATTTGGTCCTGTAACCCCAGTTTGCAAAATGATTTCTTCTGTTGAGTGCATGTCTTTGCTAGAGATGGACAGCCTGAGGCCCTCCAGCTGTAAGTGATCTACCAATCCCATCATCCTCATATGCTTGTAAGCCAGCTGAATTGCCTTCTGTACGCAGGTTATTTTCTATGCATAATTGCACAAAACTTTCTGGGCTGTATTCAAGAAGGTAAAATAAGCCATTCTGGAGCAATCCAGCTGTACCATAAAGCCAAATAAAAATTTCCATTGATTTAAATGGGGCTTTTAACCTCTTGAATGCTAGAGAGGTCAACAGTTTATTACAAAGTATTGCATTCCCCTTCTGGTGCAGTTGGTGTGGTGCAGTTTCTGAACACAGCCCTCCAAGTACCATTATTTCTTACTGAATATTTTCTGTGAGACTCTACATTCAATGTGTGGTGCCATGGAAATTAATTATACATTCATAAAGTTACTGGAAATTTTGGGTGTGCCCCTGTGCAGTCACCCATCACGAGACATGTCATGTGATCTCTTAACCCCTTGGATAATAGAGATGGCTCCAATGATTTTCTCAATGTCTGGATTTGTTGTGGGCCTGTCACTCTAAAGGCAAGTTTAGTTTGTTTTACAGATAATTAAAAGCTGCTTGTATGAAGTGTTAGCCAATTTTCTTTAAAATAAATAGTTTTTGAGAAATCAATATTTATGTTTTGTGGCACAGTGTGGCACTGTATGCTAATTTCCTGCCCAGTATGGAAATCAGTTGTGTTCTAGGATAGATTTGTTTCCTATAGAAATGCCGCCAGAGTGCGGACCCTGGCAAGATTTATTCATTGCACATTATGGGATTTATTGGGACAGCCCATAACTAATTATCATAAAGTTCCATAGTGTGCCGACAACAAATAACTGTTAACCCTTTGACTGCCAGAGAGGTATTCAACGCATTGCAATGTGTTGGATACCTCTCTTGCACTCAAAAGGGTTAAATTCTCAAAAACTATCTGTATTACATACAAATGACACGCACAACAGAGATGATTTTCTTTTTCTTCTTTAAAATTAACTAACTTATAGTAAAGTGACAGCGTCCCCTTTAATAAAATCAGATTGAGTATGTTATGATTTGTATTTCGTACCTGTGTTTAAGATTTCAGGCTGTTCGGAAGAAGTTTGTCACAGAGTTAAAAGAACTGCGACAAAAGGAACAAAGTCCTCATGTGGTGCAAAGCATCATCAGTCTGATCATGGGGATGAAATTCTTCCGTGTCAAAATGTATCCTGTAGAAGATTTTGAAGCTTCATTTCAATTTATGCAGGTAATCTTTGTGTATCAATTTATATTTACCACCTTAAGGGAAAAAAATACTCATTGTTTTTAAAGGGGCTTTTAACCCATCGAATGCTAGCAAAGTTTCAAAGCGGTGTTGTGGAGACCTCTCTAGCGTTCTTGGGATTAAATGCCCCATTTAAATTCCAGAATTCCTCATCCTGTATTGGACATAAGGTCCTGTGAGTGACTTCATCTGGATCTATTGTTTCTGATCACTGTTGTTATTTGGTTTGTGATTGTACCATACAGTACTGTGGAATTTGCTTGCTTTTTAACCTTGGATGATAGAGAGCTCTCAATCACAGTGCAATACATTAGATACATCTCTTATAGCCAAGCAGTAAAATAAATGGAAAGAATGATGATGAATTATGTAGCTGATTGTGTTCTATATATCCATCTTGTTCCAAAGGAATGTGCACAGTACTTCTTGGAAGTGAAAGACAAGGACATAAAACATGCACTTGCTGGTCTCTTCGTAGAAATTCTCATCCCAGTGGCTGCTGTAAGTATAGCTTTCCTTCTCCACTGCTGAAAGTTGCTTCAAAATTTATTACAGTTCAAACTTGAACTGTCTAGGTTCTGTATCACAGTGGCCTGATATTTTACAGTGGCTCTATTGCTACACCATCCTGTGGATGGCTATGGTCAATAAATCTCCATAGGATGGTGTAGCAACAGTGCCACAATTTCTGGCCACTGTGATACTGCACTTAAAATAATCAGCAGTCAGAGTCCTTGTTTCACTTAGGGGGAGAAACCCTACTATATATATATATATATATATATATATATATATATATATATATATATATATATATATATATATATATATATATATATATATATATATATATATATATATACACTCTGTTAGGTATTTGTACTGTCATAGCGCTACTACGGCTACTACTACTACTTAATATTTATATTTTTCACAAATTATACTACATTTTTCCTTTAGAGGCACAATCTAAAATGCCTTTTTATTTTTATAAATATGTCCTCACAATACTGTGCTAGTGTACTTGATGTTCCTCGATAATTTTCCTTTTAATATATTTAATTTCAACAACAGTGTGTGGTGTTGGCTCCTTTGGCTATCAAAGGGTTAATAAGACATTGGCAAACTGATATTTTCCAGCACATTTGGAGATAATATATTGTAGGGTATTGTGTGTAAGAAGCTTATCAGTATAATGGAGGGTTCTTACTAGCATATCTGTGAAACAGCTTGTCATAAACTGCTTGTAACTACAGACACTAGCTGGGCTTTCTAATTAGTGACTGGAAAACAGTCCATTTTCTGAGAAGCTTTTTTTTTCTGATAATCTACCTTTCATTCTGGAAGTGCATGAAGATTCATCCATTAACCTTTCAGATTATGGAGATGTCTCCCATACATTGTGAAGCAATGCACTGGAGACAACTATAGCATCTAATGATTTAAGAGTGCAGTATCACAGGAAAAGAATTTCTGATATGTGATATAATGTACTATAACATTGTGTACAGCACCTGTGCCACTTATCTTGCTCCAGGAGTTTGGCTTCCTCCAGTGCTAGACAGACTATGAAACTCTTTTGTGGAAGGTTCATGGGTTGATGAGAAACTTCTGACTGTGAAATACCAGTATCACAAAATGGGAGCTTTGCAGACAATGTTTAGCCCTGAGTGTGATGATAACAATACAGGCAGCATTCGATAGTTGTCTAAAATTGGATTGCTGCTCTACATGAAAACGTTCCCATTTTGTGAAACAAGAAATCTATCCATGTACAACACTCGCCAACCTCTGATCCTTTCATAATGGAGATTTAGAGCTGTAGAGGAGGGGCACAGGCAAGAAATTGCCAGAATTCTTAAGTCAAGCACTGCAGCGCCACTTGATCCAGGTAAGTGGTACTATTTCTTTACACTGTTATAGTATGTGCAAGTTTATAGGTGCTTAAAGGGGATGTATCACCTTATAAAAAGGCGATACCATCTGCTTTGTTAATAAAAATTATTCTAGGAAACCTGTGTTTTTTTTTGTTTTTTTTAATCTAACTAATTGTAAAGATAATCCCTTTTCTGTGTTGTGCACTTTTGTATTATGTGCACAGTACAGCACGTCCTATTTCTCCTGCCACCTCCCTCCCAGCTGCTCCAGGGAGCGCATTCACACTTCCCTTCGGTGTACTGTGAACAGCTCCTAGCATTACAGCAAGCTGCGTTAGCATTATCCTGAGGTTGCAACCTCCCCTCCCCTGGGGGAGGGCAAACAGCATGGGCTTTCAGGATCTCCTCACATGATCACATATGGATCAATGACTTGTTTGTTCTGAAAGCTCTGCCTATGTTATTGCTCCTGTATTCAGTTGAGGATATCCTGGAAACCTGCATTGTTGGGAGCCTGAGGGCAGATTTGAGCAACTATGTACAAGCTTTTGAATATTTTCCCTTAAGTTCTTAATTTACATTTTCTACTTATCCAGTGTGTTTTATTATTTGCAATCTGTGTGTTAACCCTTTGAGTGCCGAAGGGGTACACAATGCATTGCAACCATAATGTCACTGAAAGGGTTAATTGAGATTGTTTAGTGTGAGAAGTCTGCAATTCTCTCAGAAGCTGCACTGATGCCCTTGATAAATAGCAGGGGAATATGTGGCCACCATAGCTGTGTTCATGAGATTTAATATTCTTTTTTCACAGGCTGTAAAAAATGAAGTAAATGTGCCATGTTTGAAAAACTTTGTGGAGATGCTCTACCAGACCACGTTTGAACTGAGCTCCAGGAAAAAGCACTCCCTGGTAATATAATATAATAACAGTGCAAATATCTGTGTGCATGTTAATACACAGCATCTCCGTAGACTAAATGATGAAGCCTTTTGTAGACAACTGACTGCCATCCAGCTTTCTCTTCATACACCAACTCCTGTCATCCTTAGATGATCAGTTTAGGGCGTTGCTTACTTTAATACAGCTAGTGCTATAGGACTGCATGTTTCTCACCCCTAATTTAACATTACACATCTAGAATGGAGGGACGGATATGGGTCTGAATATGAAATTTAAAACTATTCAATTTAGCTACCTAAAAAAGTAACTTTAAAGTGTTTTTACCTGAAAACGGTGCTGCAAGTGAGCAGCTATAACAGCAATGTCCTTGGTTCATTTGCCTTGAGATCTGATCATGAACTAGATTAATATGCACTACTGAGTGAAGTCACTCCAGTGAGAGAGAGAGAGAGAGAGAGAGATCTCTGCAGATATCTCTGCAGTTCCTGTACCACTGTATGGAGCCTATTCAGTATACTGTCTAAAATCACTGCTACTTTATAAAGAGGGTCTGTCAAGATTTTTCACCGGATTGATTTCTCTCACTTTCGTTCAGTGATAGCCATCCCTGCTTCTCATAATTGGCTACCAATGCTTTACTGCATCTCAGCCTTAGTGTAATCAGATCTGCCATAGATTGGTTAACTTGTAAGCGTGCCGTATGAAATCATGTCATTTTTGCTATCACTGATGGTAAAAAGGGCAGAGATCACTCTTTTTGAATAGGACAAATTTGAATACTTATCCTAATCACTATGTGTTCTCACTAATTATAAGTATGAATAAATAAAAGTAAGCGTTCATTAAATAAGAACACACTTATTACAAAACCTGTGCGGCAGGCATACACATCACATGTATGTTTTGTTGGTAAGGCAGCATTTTTTTTACTAATTGGTAAGCACTTTCCTTGCTCTGTATACACAAGAAAAGAAAATATGGTTGATCATAGAGAAAAACACAAATATGCAAATGGATGCATGTAAAGCGCTGTGCATCTGATATGCAGCTACAAAATGGTATTGGTCACATCTGTGGAGGGGGTGGGGGTGTCAAAAACATCAACCCAGGGATGGCAGGGAGGCTGGAATCAAACTTTCCCAAGTTTAATTTCATCCTTACAAATTGATATGCTCAGGTTTTCACACTCCTCTCTAGAACTTGATGGAAATTGCAGGTTGTGCCCCAGTTGAAGCTGGACCATGAGACTGGAAGTCTCTCAGTTCAGAATCTATTGCAGGATCCTCGAGAGAACACTAAAGCTGTTCGTTAGACCCCCATTTATCTGCTCTGCCCCTTCAGGGCTCGATCTGTGCATCTGGTTTGACATTTTGACATGAGAATTGTCCTTTCAGCACCACTTCATCAACACTGTATGGATTACTGTAATATGTGCTAAGCCATATAGAAACATTGACTTATAATTTCACTTCAGTCCAGATATGTCTATTACATGCTTGTAGTAGCTGAACATCAAGCATACAAGTTTTCAGCTGTTGTCTAGACATGATGCACCTCTTTCCTGTCACAAGGGCC
Source organism: Rhinophrynus dorsalis (assembly GCA_037306005.1). Taxonomy (NCBI): domain Eukaryota; kingdom Metazoa; phylum Chordata; class Amphibia; order Anura; family Rhinophrynidae; genus Rhinophrynus; species Rhinophrynus dorsalis. Next base: position 96,798,803 of record CM074718.1, on the reverse strand, counting down.
ACAGTTCATTCAAATGTAATGTGCATCTGACCCCTTTGGCATTATTGTTTTACATTTTGTAAAATACTTCCCAAGTGTTACTGCATATATGAAGGCACAGTGTAACCTTGTAAAATGCCCTAAACCTTTGTTTCTTTATTTCAGGCTTTGTATCCACTGATTACCTGCCTGTTGTGTGTTAGCCAAAAACAGTTTTTTCTAAACAACTGGCACATTTTCTTACAAAACTGTTTGTCCCATTTAAAGGTAGGACACATATTTTATGATTTTCATATGCTACGATCCCTTAAAAGAAGAGGAAATCGATCTAACCCAAACGAACTAAAATGGTAGCGGTGTAGCTCTGATTTATGCTAATTTGCACCAGTAGTTCAGGAGTTAATACTTACTGAGTCTCATGGCTGATGCCGATGTGCTCCTGTAAGATTCGGGAAAATAAGCTTCTGTTTCCGTTCCCTGATCAGCGAGTGGCGCTATGGCAGCTGAGACTGGTATTTCAAGCCCTAATAGAGCCAGTGTGCTTGTGCACATCCAAAATCCCAGCTATAAGACTGCAAGTATTAATTCCAGAGCTTCTGGAGGTAGTCAGGGGTACACAGCCAATGTAATAATTACTTAAGGTTAGATGGGTTTACTGATCTTTAACTGGATTAATTCACTGAATTACATTTACTTTTACACATGACGTTGAACTGATTCCAGATTCTGCAGTATTCATTGGTTTGTCATATCCAGAGCAAAATCAAACATTTAATTGTTGGCTTAATCAGCATCCATTTGTGCAATAATTAAAGGAATTAATAATATATATCCCAAATTCCCTTACTCTGGGCTGAAAATCCTAATGAATCACTATGCAAATAGTTTCCCATTATTAATATTTAACACTTTAAAGGGTTAAATAGTACTGGTTATCATGCTCATGGAGGGGGACATGATTCTTCGCAGATGGATTCCTCATCCGAAAAATCTTTGAAGGAAGGAATCCTTCGTTTGGAGGAGTTTGTGGTCCTGAGTCTGGGAACAGACAATTGTCAGCCTCTGTGGACATGACATCCGGTACTAAGAAAAGCTATATTTTAGAGAAACATAATCAATTCACTGTTAGGCTTTTCTGCCCAGATTAACATTTTTTTCCCCCCATTAACCCTTTGAGTGCCAGAGAGGTATCCAGTTCATTACATTGCAATGCGTTGGGTACACCTCTGGCACTCAAAGGGTTAATAGGCGTTGATGTTTCTTTAATTCTTTGATATCTTCACAAACATCTCTGGCACTCAGATGTTTAAGACCAAATGTACCTTACTGCTAATATTTTTTAATTAATATGATAATTTATAATTTTTGTCTTTAAATCATCTCATTACCTTTTCCTCTCATTCTTCTGAACACTGACCAGATCTTATGAAACTGTAGTAATTGACATTCCTGTCCTCTATAGTTTGTGTTTCTCTTTGAATTGTTACTTCATATCCTGCCTAATTCAAAGGTATTCACCCTCCAATCTTCCGTGTTTAACCCTTTGAGTGTTGTTATATACTCCTGGCAGTCAAAGGGTTAATGGTTTTCTTCTGTAACTTTACATATGAAATGATTTTCAGCATGTCTGTTAATGAGGTCTAATTACATCTTGGCCAAGGCAGTTTGAATATTCCTCTCTTCATTACATTTTTTTTTCCTTGTGTTCTGTTTGTTACCGATCTCTCACATTTATTATCATGTTTTTAATTCTCTCAGTTATGCTTTGTTTTTCGTTTTTCACCCATAAAACGTTGTGCGTGTTTTAATTTCCCTGGCGTCATAATGTCAGCATTTACTAACACGCTACCGAGTGGCTTGCTGTTTTTTGTAAACACTGTAATCTCCTAACGCTGCTTCTTGCCAATACCAACAAAATGGGGTATGTTGTCCATGTCTAGGTGCAGATTTTCATTCATAGTTAATGTCAGAGTATTTTTTTTTTTTTTACAAGTGAACTGTAGTAGTTTGCCCATCCCCTGATGTAATGTACATTCTGCAGCCCTTCAGATCATGCACTAAGGTGAGAGAAACTCTCCAATTCCTGTGTTACGCAATGCAGCCTCTTTTTGGAGAGCTCTTAAGGCGTAAAGTGATGCAATTCTGGGGCAAACCAACAAGCACCATATCTGTAAATGAAAATCCCCACTGTTGTGAAGTTGATTTAACCCAGAATTGCACTGCTGCACTTTTCTACATATGTATAAGGACCACTGTGTTTAATCTATTCAGGTTTTCCTAAATTGGTCTTTGCCATTGCACACGGATTTACCTGTAAGAGCAAATACCTGTTCCTTCACGCCTAGTAAGAAGCAGTATGTTATTCCTATACTGCTCTACTATTTATAAAGAGGAAACCTCACTCACTGCAGAGCACCGCTTAAGTGGATTCCAAAGATGAATTACCCCAGTGTAAAGTCCACTATCGGCATTCACACAGCACAGCTTCTTTTTAGTTATTTGCTATTTGTTTTGTGCTTTTTCATCTAACATGCATGTGCCTTCCATTCTCATGTTTTGTTATGTTTTGCTGTCTCACATTGCTTTTATTTAGATGCCATCTAACAACAGTATCAGAAAGCAAATAGAAACCCTTCAGGTGAGTTAATATGACACAGTAGGAAAGAAAAAAGTATTAAATGGGATTTGGATATCAGGCTTGTCAACAAAGCTGTCATTCCAGAGCTCCAGGCTTAGTTTCTTATGGAGAGGATAAGTCTAAATTAACGTTGCATAGACCACCTCCTTAAAGTGATAGTAATGTCTAAAAAAAACTGTTTTGCATTTAGAAGAGCTCAAAAAGCTGATCTAAATGCAAAAAAACGTATCTCTCAAACCGCTGTGGTTTAAGAGATACGGGCGTTTGAAATTTAATTTCTCCTACTGACAGCTGTAAAGCTGTCAGCAGGAGATTCGTGTCGGTCGACACTGTGGCGCTTGAGAAGTGCCGGGATCTCGTTACTTACACAGAATCCCTTTATTGGAATGGTCTAAAACATGTGCCTGAACACTTGGCACATGTTTTAGACCATTCCATTGAAGGGATTCCGTGTAAGTAACGAGATCCCGGCACTTCTCAAGCGCCTCCGTGTCGACCGACACGAATCTCCTGCTGACAGCTTTACAGCTGTCAGTAGGAGAAATCAAACTTCAAACGCCCGTATCTCTTAAACCACAGTGGTTTGAGAGATACGTTTTTTTGCATTTAGATCAGCTTTTTGAGCTCTTCTAAATGCAAAAAAAAAGTTTTTTTAGACATTACTAACACTTTAAAGTGGACCTATCACTTTGAATTTTCTTTACATATTTGAAAACTTCATTCAACACTGTCTGGAAGTAATGTTAACCAAAGGTCCAGCAGATGTATAGTTTAGGAGATATTCACACTTATTTCTGGGAAAAGTAAAAGTGAAAATGTCCTGGTGCAATACAGTTCTTTATTAGCATATGACACATCACTGAAAACCTTCATTAGCAAATGACACGGCACTGGTACTGCATGGGTACCCCAACTGGCATATGGCAAAAAGTATGAATATTTCCTATATTGTACATTTGCTGATCTTTTGGCCAACATGACACACAGGCAGTCTTTAATGACCATTTCAAATCTGCAAATTTGAATTAAGGTGAAAAGTCCACTTTAAATATTTAATTTTAACCCCTTGAATGCTTGTGACTTGTCCAGTGCATTAAGAAATAGTGTGCTGGAGTTGTCTCTAGCATTCAAAGCTTTACTGTGACTTACTGTTTCATGACAACCCATATATGTCATACTTGTTTCCGTTTAAGGTGTTCATCATGGTTGTCTGCAGACATTTTTAGGAAGGGGGGTGGGGGGCAAAACCGTAACATGACAGCCAGGCCAGCTTGCGTATCCCCTATGTTTTTCTGGCGTTGGAACAGGTGTAAGGTGGTTGGGGGGCCAATTTCATATTTGATTTAAAATGGAACAACAAAAATGATTTCACCTGTGTGGGGTTTCTGGTTTAAATTGCAGTGGTCACTGTGTAACAGATATGTTATTTTGAAAAAACTTTTTTTTAGTTATTTTTTTAGTTCAGTGTCTAGTTTGAGATGTTTAGCTAATTTATTTGTCCATTTATACAAATCGGCTAGTACTGACCTGTAGGAAGTGGCTGTTGGGATGGGAAGCAGGTGGAGGATTATTAGTATCTGGCAGGCATGACTGGCAGATTTGCATTGACTGAGAAATAAATAAAGCTAAATATTTTGTAAACTATTGTTTTAAAATACACACACACACACACACACACACACACACACACACACACACACACACACACACACACACACACACACACACACACACACACACACACACACACACAAATATGCAATGTTGAAAGTGCTTTCAAAGTCCGTTATTTGTTACAAATTTGTACTTTAAAGTGGAACTGTCCTCCAGACATTGCCAACTGCCACTTCCTACCAGGATGTACTAGCTCAGCTGCAAAATAACAATACCAGTTTAAGATGTATCCTCTCTGCAGTATTTACCTGAAGTGCTTCTTGAGTTGCCTTTTGAATGTATGTAAGGTTATTTATCACAAAAGTCTTGAGTTAAAGGATGGCAGTAATTTTATGTACTGCAGAAAAGAAGTCATCTAATTCTGCTTCTTCCGCTACAAAGTAATTTATTGATTTGAATTGATTTAGTCCTTCCCGGTGAATTAATCCTGTTTCTCAGATGTTAACATGGCGGACTTCATGTTACAAGGAATTTAATGGGGTTTGTTTTTCCCCATACTATATATACCATAATTTAGTTTGGGAGGTAACATAGAAATTTAATTTTCTACTGGAAATTTCCTCAAGCTGGAGAATTAATTTCAAGTCCAGATTTCTTCCACTGGAGATTGTGTCCGTGAACCCTGTTTACACGGTCTGTTCCGTTTCTGAGCTATGTATGTGTATGCCAGAATAGGCAGTTGGTGATGTTTGTTATTACTAAATACAGTGAATTTGTTATTGGCCTGAATCTGTTGAAGAGGGAAAATGGTTGAAGAACTAGGCCTGTAGGTATAAGTGGCTTTTCAGTTGTTTAATGAAATGACTTACGTAGGTCAAAGTTGCCTGTGTTTACTGAAGTCTGAATTAATTTCACACTTCCTCTTAACAGACAATAGTTTGAAGCACCCCGAATGAGAAATCCCATAAAGAAAAACACCACCCATGTTTCTACAAAAAATATTTTCTGTTAGTGGAATATAAAAATGCAGTAGATGCAAATAAATAAATTAATACATTTTATTACAAAACCTGAGGCTCATATTATGCATTTCCTTTTTGTTCTTTTACTAACCCCTCAGTAGCAAAGAGAAAACAATAAAGAAAAACAAAATTGAGTCACTGATATCTGTCTTGACCAATCAGTGCTCATGTTTTCCTTTGACCATTTGAGAGCCAGAGGGATCCCCAACGTATTGTCCTGCATTGTGTTGCGTTACCCTGGGGCACTCAAAGGGTTAAATGAGCAGTAAACTTTTGTTATGTTACATTAACAGTGCCTTCTAGTGGTCAAATTCCAATTAGTTATTTTGTTTTTTTTCGTTTTGAGAGGAAAGTCAATGACAAACAACTCTCCATAGAATGTGATAGAAACCACTGAGTCTCACATCCTGTCACTTACAACGTTCTGAAAGTAAACACACATTAAATTAATTTCCTGATTATTTGAACTGTTATACCTTTGAATAAAAATGACAGTGGTGGAGAGTGCCCTTGTTTTTAATCAACAGGAAACGTTTTATAACATGTAGGTTTATCTTTTCCCAACCTAATACATTTTAGTGACACAGATGTTTTATAAAAAAGCATTATTTCTAATTTTTTTTTTTTTTTTTTTTTGCTTCTGAGGTTATAGTTAAAGGGATAGTAATACTTAATATGTAAAAAAATATATATATATTGTAGAGTTTATGCCACTGAGTAAAACAAGAGCACTCCCACTGCTGAAAGGTGTTTTATTTAAAAGTTTTTACAGCTCAAAGTCAAATTTTTTAGGTGCAATATCACGGTGACCTGAAATTGTACAGTGACGCTGTTGCTATACCATCCCATGGTCTGTAGACCAAAAATCTCCATAGGATGGAGATTGTACAATTGTACAATTTCAGGTCACCGTGATATTGCACCTAAAAAATTCAACTTTGAGCTGTAAGAACTTTTGAATAAAACACCTTTCAGCAGTGGGAGTACCTATATGTTTGTTTGTTTTTTTATTTAAAACAATAGGTTGTTATATTTAGCTTTATTTCTCATCATATGCTAATGAGTTAGTATTGGCTAATAGGAATTGGCATGCCTACCAGTACGAATCAATCTGCATAAGCCAAAAACACAAGTAAACACAAAGAAGTATTGCTTAACCCTTTGAGTGCCAGAGAGGTACTCAACACTGTGCAATGCATTGTGTACCCCTTTGGCACTCAAATTGCACGCAAAGGGTTAAAATAAAAGTGTCAAACGTAACATGTAATTGGTTTTGAAAGTTCGGTTTCAGAATCACTTGATTTGCTGCATGGTGTTTGGTCCACTGTAAACAAAATAAAAGCCCCATATGCCTATGTATAGATATAGTGGTATATAATGTCCTCATTAACCACTTGCAATGATTCGGCCTTGAGTGGAAGTGTTTCCTATGCCAGTGCAGTCTCTTGCACACCCCAGAAAATGGGAGTGTCTTGGTGTGCCTGAAATATACATCCCCACCTCTTCATTTTCTATTTGTAAAACTTTTTTCCATGTAAATCTGTTACATAGGTAGTTTGTACACACACACACACACACTGATTATTTCTGCCTTTTGGTATGTACTGGAAACGTACCATTTATCAACTGCTATTAACTTTATTAACCCTTTGAGTGCCAGAGTGGTACGCAACGCATCGCTCTGCAATTAGTTGCGTACCACTCTGGCGCTCAAGGGGTTAATATGCTGATTTTCTTATGGTATCAGACTATTACTTGAAACCCATTTGGGTTTTTCTGTAATTCAAGCTCCTGTTTTGTAAATAAAAATCTTTGTTCAAAAGTTAGTATACAGGAAAACGTAATTTCTGGGTGTATGATATTCATGATATGCCCATTTTATGACAACCGCTGTAGTAGTATGTGACAAAAGTGATCCATAGAGTGCAGTAGCAGCAGCATAAAATGGACAGTTCATGACTATACTGCACTGAAATGCAGCTTTGCTCTTAACCCTTCGAGCGCCAGAGGGGTATGCAACACATTGCTCTACAATGCGTTATGTACCCCTCTGGCACTCAAAGGGTTAATCCAGCATCTCCAACCAGTGTGGGTGCAATGGATAAGAATGTGTGTACGGTTGTTTACTGTTACATGGTGCATTTATAAACATGATCTCTAACTGTGAATATAAATGCTGAGGAAATCAAGGGTGCTCCCAGTGCTGGGATAAGCTTCATTAAACCTTTAAAGACCTATAACAATTAATTGGTTTACTAATGTGTTTGCTAATTTGTTTAACAGAAGTACGTATCTATGGAGAATGTCTTCATACAGCAGTTGGGATATAATATATATATTTATATATATATATATGTATGTGTGTATATATATATATATGTATATTTTGTGTTTTGTTTAGTATCTGCTGTTACCTGCTGTGCACCATTTAGGTCTGTATTTAGTTTATAGATCCACACAATAGAGTTGATCAATCTGAGTGAGATTATCTATAGATTGAGGACCCCCTGCTCATGATTCCAATGGGATGTGAAAACCCTGTCTCTGTAGTAATATATCCCTGTTGCACAGTTTTATAATGCAGCAGAGTTCCAACTGAGGGGAGGGCACAGTAAATACATTTACCTGACAGCTGTATGAAGGACACCTGCCTAGGTAAGTCAGTCTGTTACACAAATTGAGAACCAATCATTTCAAGTGTTTATTTCCCCTTGAAATGTGTTGTGCACCCCTGTGGGAGTTAAGGACCAAACCCCTCGGATCCTTCAAAGAGTAAAAAGAAACTACACATGCATTTTTTGAGAGTTTGTTTCAGATTATTATTATCTTTTTCTGTCATTGTTGCTGTCCATGAAGAGGTTTTTTTTCTGTAACACTCACGCAGCCAAAGACAGCAATAACAACATAATAGCAAATGTACAATAATATACGTGAGCATCTTACAAGCATTTTTTTTTTCTTAACTTGATTATATTTGTACTTGGAAATAATAACTGTGTCCCCACTGGTTCATTTATTTTTACTTGTGAATAATATGCCTGTGTGTGTCCTCTATCTAACGGTTATAACAATAATGCAGGAGAGCTTTTGTTATTATTATTATTTTTTTCAATCATTGCATGATAACTGAAATACATTCTTTATACTAGACTATTGTAAAAGCCTGTGTACACAGGCCAAGCTCTGGGTAATGGTAACCCTTTGAGTGCCAGCGTTGCGTACCCCTCTGGCACTCAAAGGGTTAAGCGGCCGCTACCTCACTGCTTCGCTCGATGCAGTCTTCTGTCGACTCGGTCATGCGATGCAATCATGCGTAGTACAGACTGCCCGAACGCGCGCAGTCTGTACTGTGCATGGCGGCTTCTGACAAACATCCTACTGATTATTATTATATAGGATAACTTTCACATGGGGAATTTCTCATTATGTTTTTTGTTTTATCTTTTTTTTCTTTTCAGAATAAGGATCCTAAAATGTCTCGAGTTGCACTGGAATCTCTGTATAGGTTATTGTGGGTTTATGTTATTAGGATAAAATGTGAAAGCAACACTGTAACACAAAGGTAAGGATGATTCATTAACATTCTGGGGACATAAGACATAGAGGGTGTTAGGAAAACAACTGGGTCAAATAAATGATCTGCCTCTGACATCATGCATCATATTAGTAGAGTTCTGCTTACCATATCTCCTAGACTGTGCCCTAGGAAGCAAAATTGATTACTGTGGCATTTCGTATGCATGTTGGCAAGTGCCAGTGGGGTGTGTAACCATTGCTTACAAGGTGTTACACACCTATAATACCTTAAGGTTTTATCAGTGACAGGCAACCAGATCCACCCCATAGACTGCTTATGTGTCACTCAAGTTCACCAAAGTACTGCACATAATGTATGTATTCCAAATAGGGGTTAAACAAATTAGATTAACCCTTTATTGCAATAGAAGTCTCCAGTGCATTTCATCACAATACACTTGAGATTGGTTATACCCAAGAGGTTATCCCTTTGCATGCCCTAGGGCAGGGCTTAAAACTTGAAGTCCTTTGCTACTAGCCAGACCTGAAAAGTAACTCGCCACTGCAAGACATAACACCCACCAGGGCTGAATTTCTATGCGCCAGGGCTAAATTTTCACTCGCCATTGGCTAGTGGCGAGTGGAAATTTTGAGCCCTGCCCTAGGGGTACCCAATGCATTGCAAAAGTAAGAATGAGCAGTGTAAGAGTAATAGAAAGCAAGTTCTATTGCAAAGAAAAGAGGATGCACTGCTTTTTGGGTTGAGAGTAGGGTGATGAGCTAGACGGAAATGATCTCTTCTTTCCATTGTACTGGAGAACAGGTTGGGGGCTACAGAATGACCACCTGAGGCTCCAGGGACATCCCATTGCCTCTTCTAGCTAAGCATGTCTGCCTCACATATGGGTTTTTGTTTCTACTTGGCTTGATGTAGTGTATCTGCTATCTTTTTAGTGATAAATGTGGTTGCCTCGTCACATTATTTTTTTGCTTGGCCTCATGCAATGTATATACCATTGGTTTGTGTGTTTACATCTTTCAGAATCTATTCACCCTTCAAGTGCCTAGAGAGGTATGCAACTCAATGCCTCTTTGCACTCAAAGGGTTAAGTTATATTTTGTTTTGTTTTGTTTTTTTGCAAAGCAATGCGTTGTGTACACCTGGCACTCAAAGGGTTAAAACCAGACGTCATGACTTAAACAATTATTGGGAACCACTAATATACTCATTCACGATTAAATGGCTGCCACATGACATCCATGTTTTTTACTTGGTTAACCCTTTAAGGACCATTGACATGGCAGGACCGTCACGCTGGTCCGGCACTTAAGGACCAGGGACGGTCCTGGTGTTTGAGCAATACCGGGAACTGAAGTTGATTGCTCCAACACCGGAGCGATCTCTTTCAGTCCCCCATTCGGCGTGCCACCCCACGTGATCAGTCACGTGGGACGTCACGTCACAGTTTCCTATGTGGTCCTTAAAGGACCGCACACCCCGGGACTGCACGTCCTTAAGGGGTTAACCTGCTATGGTTTATATGCTATCTTTGTTATGTATCTACGCCCTCTCGCTTTGCTGCAGAGTGCTACCTGGTAGTAAAGGGGTTAAGGGTTATAAAATCTGTAGTAACTGTTGGACATAATTCCACATGTTCTGATTTATCTATAAATAACAGTGTTTCAGCATTACCGATTAAATTAATTAGTAGCAAATACCCACCAACATTGGCCCCATTGTGTTATGTAATAACTACATTAACTTTTTGGCAGCACATGTATCAAAAAGTCTTTACTCAGAAGACACTATTGTAGTGTTAATAAACATGTAGACATTATGTAATGTGACATTATTAACCTAAATGCTTGCCTTGGCATAGCACACACTGTTATTTCTGGCTGTCCTCTCTGGCCTGCTGAGAACAGGGGTGGGCAATCTGTGTCTCGAACTATTGTTGGATGAGAACTCTCTACAGCTGCCTGGGAATGATGGGAGTTGTAGTCCAACCACAGATGGTTTGCTAAAGGTTGCCCACCTCTGGCTTAGAAAGCAGTCAGCCCGAGTTACTTGTGGTTACCTTGAATATGAACAAAAAGAAAAAAACACTATTCATAGTCATAATTGAGATAGCAATATCAACCAGAGAGTGCTGTTAAAAAAAATCCATCTGTATGGTAGAAATGTATGAGGTTTCACAGTTCAGAGCTAGGAATAAATAATTCAGGGGATAATTTTATTCAAAATGGTAATCTTTTAAAGGGCAAATAACATGAAACTTTTTTTTTTTTTTTAAAGCACAGGCTTTTACTATTTAAATCGCCTGTTCTTTCCTCTCTGACAGTATTGTCAAATGTGGTGTCTCATCTCCTTAAAGGGATAGTAATACTTAAAATGTAAAAAAAAAATATATATGTTGTAGGGTTTATCCCCCTGAGTAAAACAAGAGTACTCCCACTGCTAAAAGGTGTTTCATTCAAAAGTTATTACTTTTCAAAGTTGAATTTTTTAGGTGCAATATCACAGTGGCCTGAAATTGTACAGTGGCGCTGTTGCTACACCATCCTATGGAGATTTATGGTCCCGGGACCAGAGCTGTCCATAGGATCGTGTAGCAGCAGTGCCACTGTACAATTTCAGGCCACTGTGATATTGCACCTAAAAAATTAAATCTTGAGCTGTAATAACTTTTGAATAAAACATCTTTCAGCAGTGGGAGTACTCTTATTGAAGTTTGTCCATCCAAATATCCATAATATTTAACCCCATGGATGCTAGGAAAATCAATATGTTCTTTGCAGCATGTCTGGGGGTGTTTCTATTCTTCAAGGTGTTGAAAAATGTATGTTTATTCTGCTCTGAAAGCAAAGATTAATGAGTGTGCTCAGTATGTGTAGATGGACATAAATTTTGTTTGGATGTTTTTTCTGTCCCCACAGACCTGTAAAAATCCACTCATATCTCCTGGATTGCTTTTTTTTATTTTGCATATGTCATTACCATCCATGGCATTTCACAGAACCTGAATTGCACTAGATGAAGTGTCGTAAATTGACCTGAAGCCTGGGCAGAAATCAGACTGCTTTTCTTTTAGACCAAATGTATTTGTGTATAAGATTATTTACCAGGAAAAAAATCAAACTTTGACACAGAAGCAGTTTCCCATTCCAGCCATGTACTACAATATTATATACCAGAGTACAAAGAAGCAATAAAATCACTGATTGAAGTGTAAAAGGGCAGGCGATATGACTCTGTGTGGCAATGAAAATGTGTTGGAATTTATCCATTCCACTATACGGAAGTGAAAGTATACAGAAATATGAGCACAACTTTAAATGAACCCTAACACCCAATAACAATGCACCCCCTGTAATTCTTAATGGCCATTATGAATCCATTCTGAATGAGTGCAGATTCCATATTCAGCGATCACTGAAAATAAAGTGGCCCCCAAACCATTAAGCACATAACGATATGCATATACATACTAGTATTACCCTGAATAAGTGTGGCGTTATTGATAAATCCAACTTATTCCCAGTCGCACAGACAGGCATCAGAGCAGACATTTTGCCTAGTAGACATCTGTGCGCCTGTGCTTTTCTGTCCCGGTCTCTCTAGAATTGGTGAGGATGAGTAGCATTGTACCTTAAGGTACAGGAAGTGACTGACGGCACAGGCACACAGATGCCGGTACAGCAAGATGCCTGTCTGTGCGTCTGGGAGTGAGTTGGATTTTTATCAATAACGCCGGACTTATTAAAGGGAATACTAGTATGGCTATGCTTACCACTGTGTTAATAATTATTTGGGGGCACTTTATTTTCAGTGATAGTTCCGCTTTAATCCTTTGAGTGCCAGAGGAGTATGCAATGCATTGCTAAGCAATGCGTTGCGTACCCCTCTGGCACTCAAAGGGTTAATTAGTACTGGATATCCTATCCAGAGAGCCATATTATTCATTGTACAACTCAAATACCCCAAACTGCTCCTACTGAAAGTGGAAATATCTCTGCGTAATAAATGGGTGGTTTTTGAAAGAGCCTTCAAATTTGCATATATTTTTGCCTGTACATTTTTTATTTAACCCTTAGAGTGTGCAATGTGTTGCATACCCCCGGCACGCAAAGGGTTAAAATAAGTTTGCGATATTTCGTTTTATTTGTCCGTTAATTCAAATCTGGCAGGCATGCCAGGCATATAGTAATGTTTCACACTGATCTACATTACCAGCTGACACTTCATACCAGCTCTTTGGCATAAAATGACATACATAAAGCTACATAATATAGAATGTGACTGTTCCCCTTTTAACCCTTAAAGATCAGAGTCATTTGAAATGTGTTGCTTCACAGTGTTTTGCACACTCTGTGGTCCTTAAAGGAGCAGTAAACTTTTTTTATGAAAAAAAAAACATATAGGGATTTTCCTACTGAGTAAAATAAGGGTACTCCCACTGCCCAGAGATTTATATTTCCAGAGTTATTACAGTTTAAACCCATGTTTTTCTTACATTAGCAGTGCCATCTAGTGGTCAAATTCTAATTAGCTTTTCTGTTGGATTCTAATGGAGAGAAAAGTCAGGAAAGTCAGAGAGATACAGTTCTCCATAGAATGAGATAGAAACTGCCTGTCACTTCCTGTCAGTTAGAACTATCAGGAAGTAAACGCAGTAAAATCACTTCCTGATTATTTGAACTGCTATAAATTTTGAATTAAAAATTCTGACAGCAATGGGAGTGACCTTGTTTTATTCAACAGGAAATGCTCTATAAAATGTGTGTTTTCATAAAAAAAGTTTACTGCTCCTTTAAGATGTTGTCTTTATTCTTTCCTAATAAGACTTTAGTGGAAGGGATATGAAGTTCTGCAAGAAGAATTATGTTTACCTCAATAGACATGACTGATTCATTTTGGACAAGCAATCTGCACAAAATTGATTCATGATGGCGATAAGTATTTTATGCCCAGATTAAGATAAGTTGGGGATAACTATTAGGTGGTGTCAGTGTTCCTTAATGGGGAACTCTGCCCTAGAAATAAAGTATTCATTGGGACATATGTACAGACAGAAGTAGCGCAATTCTTGTCTAACAAACTGCACAGGAGGTGGTTAAATAAAAATTCCCCAAATCCCCAACTTGATTTATATTGTGCATATAACCTCTTTAGCCATTAGTGATGTCATTGCCTGTATACAGTGATCTATACTGACGTCTACCTTTAGTTCACATCTCCTCACAAGGAAAGACAAACCTTTCTGTAAAATGACAGCACACATAAGCCAATACACTTTATAGTACCAGAGGGGCGAGCAACACATTACAAAGACAGACACGCACACACGCATGCGCACACACACACAGACCCTCTCTCTCTCGCTTTTGTTTAAGAGATAACATTTTCAGTCAGTCTTGGATGTCATGGAGGCGGACATAACAGTTTCTGTAAGTTTTTTCAAACCGAAGCATGGAGAGTTCATGAGCCTACTTAACCCTTTAGGGAACAGAGGAGAGAAAAACATATTTCTGTCAGTAAATGGTATAGAAACCAGTGGGTGGAGTTTGTGTATTTGGTCCTGCTAACAACTGTCATATTGACTTCCATGCTCATGACATCAACTGATTTGACAATATTATTTCTTGAACAAAGAAGCAAGGAACAGTTTCATAGGGGCCATTAGGATTTTCCATCAGTTGGTAAGTTTGTTGGTTTTATTAGATGTTTGTTTCTCTTTAAGCATTGTTGTACCTAAAAGCCAATATGCTGCTATAAATGATATTTAAACTTTCCTTCCTTTTCAGCCGCCTTATGAGCATTGTATCTGCACTTTTCCCCAAAGGCTCCCGTAGTGTAGTTCCCCGTGACACACCCCTTAATATATTTGTCAAGATCATTCAGTTCATTGCTCAGGTACGTTCTCATTCTTCATTCTGAGACACAGAATGGTTCACTCTACCAATAATGTATGTGCTGTGTTGTATCTCTATCTCTCTCTCTCTCTCTCTCTCTCTCTCTCTCTCTCTCTCTCTCTCTCTCTCTCTCTCTCTCTCTCTCTCTCTCTCTCTCTCTCTATATATATATATATATATATATATATATATATATATATATATATAAAATATTGTGTGTGTACAGACACACACACCGCCATTTATTCACACACTACATGTACACAAGTCACCCTGGACTATGCACGCGCTATGCACACAAGGGTCCCCCTGGCCTATGCGCGTGCTTTACGTACACAGGTCCCCCTAGACTATGAGCTCTCTACACATACCCGGGTCCTCCTGGACTATGCACACGCAACATGTACACTGGTCCCACTGGACTATGCATGCGCTTTGTGTACACGGGTCCCACTGGGCTATGCACGTGCTACACACATACACAGGTCCCCCTGGATTATATGCGCAGACGTTAGACATACACGGGCACTCCTGGACTGTGCACTTGTTACACGTACATGGTTCCCTCCAGACTATGTAAGCGTTACACACACACACGCACAGGTCTCTGGACTGTATGCACTACATGCACACAGATCCCCCTGGACTGTACGTGCTACACACAGACAGGTCCCCCTGGACTATGCATGCACTACATGTACATGGGTTCCCCTGCACTATGCATGTGCTACACGGACACGGTTCCCCTGTACATAAACCAGATATAGGCCCACACATAGAAGACAGTCACAATGCAGAGGGAAGTTTGAGTCCTCTGTGTTTCTGCCGTACAGTTTTAATAATTTACATCTATCTCATGGTTGGGCACATTGTGGCTCTCCAGCTGTTTGCTGGACTAGACTCTCATCATCTTCAACTTGGGAGTCACAGGTTGGGTATCCTTGAGATAAATGCTCAAAGCCTACATCATCACCCACTAGTTCAGGAGTGATAATCACTGGATCTTCAGCTGTAGGGGCTACAATTCCCCTAATTCCCAACCATCCAGTCACTTGGGAAGATGAGTTGTAGTCCTCAATAGCTGGAGCTCTAACTGCCCCTCCTCTAGGGCACCGAGCCTTAATCTGTCAATTCCTCTCATAAGTGAACTCAGATGACTATGGGCCTGTTGCAGCTGCCTGCCTTTAAAGGCCACTGACAATGCATTGAACACACCTAGCACTAAAAGAGGTTAAAGTACCTTTTTAACAAAGCTGCATTTTTGTAATTAACAAAAGTTTATTTTACTTGATCCAAGGCTTCAAAACATCACATAAAATTGCACCATAATCAGTTAGTATATTTATTCTTAGTATATTCTTAAAGTGGATATAATACTTGTAACAAAGCTGGTTTGCCTCTTAGTATAAAGAATTAATAGGTAACAGCAAGAGCCTTGTGCAGAAAACAAAAGATGAGCATCTATGCATCATACTAACTGCACCATAGGAGTAAATCAAATAAACCCAAATCCCTATTGATTGAAATAAGGTGTTTAATTTTGAAGCTAATCCTTTTTCTATCAAACATTCATTGTAAATTGTGATTCTTGTATTCTGCCTTAGATTACTGTTTCAAGTCAATCTTCCTTTAGTTTAACATTTGTTGCTGCAGATATTATGGTCTGTTTCCTTTGTCTTTCTATAGGAACGTTTAGATTTTGCGATGAAAGAAATCATATTTGATCTGCTCAGTGTTGGAAAATCTTCAAAAACATTTACCATCAACCCAGAGGTAATATTGTGTTCTTTTGTTTTTAATTGATAATAGCTCTGATACAGAAGCATAAACTTGTGATGCAATTCTGGGGCAAACCAACATCACCATGGGGGAAGGGCTAGTAAAAATGTATCTTTATTTAAATGGAACTTTCAACCCCCTTGAAGGCTAGAGAGGTCTCCAAGGCATTGCTGTGCAATGTGTTGGAAACTACTCTGGCACCCAAAAGGTTAAAAACAATAATAATAAAAAAAAACCCTCTTTAAATCATTATAAATCTTGGGAATTTGTATGATTGCCCTGTCGTGCAGTTGGTTTATTCCAGACTTGCATTATGCCACTTTTATACATACAGTCCATTGAGTGCCAGAGGGGTATCCAACCAATTGCTTCGCAGTGTGTTGTACACCTCTCTGTTATGCAAAAGGTGTAACCCTTTGAGCGCCAGAGGGGTATGCAAAGCATTGTGTTGCATACCTTTCTGGCACTCAAAAGGGTTAAAAGGATGTATTTAGGCATGTGGTTTTGAAGTAGGTCACTGGGGTGAATTGAGAATGCTTTCCTAGTTAAAATGATGCTACAGATGAGATATTTAATGCACAGTCCTGAAACAATAGTCAGGGCCGTATTTCTGAGTAGGCAACCACCTAGAGGTCCAAATTTTGAATTGCGCTTCAGCTGCTCTGGCCACAGCCACATTCTGGATTATAGGTGTGACCAGAGCAATCTCAATGTCCCTGCCCCAGATTTATACCTTTTTACAAGCTATTAATTAACCCCTTGGATTCTAGAGAGCTCTCCAAAGCATTGCTTGTCAATAACGGGTTGTTTTTGTTTGTTTTTTTGTTGTTGTTTTTTTTGTTTTTTGCTTTGCTTGTTATAGGTAAAGGGTATTTTCTGTGCCAGGAAATAAGAGATGGGATTAGGGGTGGGACCATGTGAGGAACAGGAGTGTGGTTATGGGTGGAGCAAAGGACGCCTAGAATGCCTTTCCTAGGAGAATCTGTGGTGTAAATCTGGCCCTGGGTATAGCCTATAAATGAAAAAGACCTAAAATAGTCTTGGAAGGTTTTGACTATAGCATATTTACATATATATTGTAATTTATGCTAATGATATGAGCTTTGATGGCATTTTACCTTTTATCACAGACTGAATATGTTACTATATCAGTGAATGCATTAAATGCTCTCTGCATTGTTACCAGGTTTGTAATAGGATTCTAAGGAGCTCTGAGAGGCTGATGGACTAAGAGAAGCTGGAGCAAATAAGATCATGTGGACATTTATAACCCCTTGAGTGCTAGGGAGTTTTCCAGTGCATTGTGAGCAATGCATTATTAGTCATCCCTAGCATTCAAGGGGTTATGAGGTTTCACATCAGCCTCTTGCTTTCTGTAGTTATATGATCCAGCCTTGTCACAAATATTTCTATACAATTTAATTGGGAATTTCACACTGTAGAGCAGTGGTGGGCAATGGAAGGAACTCCAGTTGCCACCAAACTATTACTCCCCTCATTCCCTGCCAGCCATTGGAGGGTTGTTCTAGTCCGGCAGCAGTTGGAGGGCCTCACATCTCCTATCTCTGATTTAGAGAATACACCCGCTACAGTTTAAACCTTTCAGTTCCGGAACAGTGTCCAGCACTCCATTGCGCATTCTCTGGGGATGAGCAACCTGCAGCTCTCCAGCTATTGTCAGACTATAACTTCCAACATCATCAGCTGGCTGACAACATGGAGTCCAGCAGCAACAGCTGGAGAGCGGCAGATTGCCCACCACTGGTTTAACACCTTGTGGAATAAAATGGTCAGCAACACACTGAGAAAGTATACATTGCACACCACTTTGATCATCAAGGGGTTAAATCACTGGGAATGAAATAAACATCCATTCTGACCACTTACTCACCTGGAACTATTATAACCCATTCTCCGAGACTGTAAGCACACAATCAGTTCCTTGTTGTGTCTTCTTTGCAGAGAATGAATATAGGTCTGCGGGTCTTCCTTGTTATAGCAGACAGCTTACAGCAGAAAGATGGGGAGCCGCCCATGCCAACCACAGGAGTCATTCTACCCTCAGGAAATACTTTACGTGTCAAGAAAATATTTCTTAATAAAACCCTGACTGATGAGGAAGCCAAATGTATAGGTTTGTATCCATTGCTTTATATATTCCCATATAAACAACAAAAAGATGTATTGGAACATGTACAAAAGCAAATGTGAATCAATAAAGCACAGTGGCCCATAACTGGAGTTATTCTGGAGCAAATCAGCTGCACCAAAGGGGACAAATAAAAATCCCCAAATTCCCATACTTTTTAACTCCTTGAATGCTAGAGAGATCTCCAATGCATTGCTTTGCATTAAAATTGATATACATTATATATACACTCCTGTGTGTACTTTAATATACAGTATATACACTTCTGTGTATACAATAATATACATTATATATACACACTCCTGTGTCTAGATTAATATATATTCCTGTGTGTAGTCTGTACATTAATATACATTATTATTGTGTGTGTGTGTGTGTGTGTGTGTGTGTATATGTATATAATATACATACACACTCCTTGTCACTCAACCTTACATTAACCCTTCAGCGCTAGAGGGGTAGGCAATGAGTTGCGTAACCCTCTGCCACACAAACGGTTAAGCATCGCTTAAAAAAAAAGACGGGGGACCCTGTCCCACATTGCTAGTTTATATATATAGAAATGCTTTCCTTAGGATCTTAACCTTTTGAGTGCCAGAGAGGTATTCAATGCATTGCAATGCGTTTGAGACCTCTCTAGCATTCATGGGGTTAAAATCCCCATTTAAATCAATGGGAATTTTTAGTTCTCCCCTATAGTGCAAATGGTTTGCCCCAGAACTCCTCTACTTTTCTTTTGAACATACGGCCTTAGTTTTCTGTTAGAGTTCTCTTGTAATGAACACTATGACATGGTGCCTGTCTAAGCAGTAAAAATAATTATCTGTGTAATTACTTGCTGTTACCTAATCAATATTAGGCTAACAATTTAGATCCATATGCAGGAGGCAAAGTAGCAATTCTGCGGCAAACCAGCCAAAAGTAGGGGTAGAATAAATATCCCCATTGATTTTTAATCCCTTGAATACTAGGGAGGTCACCAGTACAATGATTTATCTTCACTTTGAAGCTGTGTATCCTATTGTTAGTCTTCAGGGACTAACCAAACTCACTGTTCATTTTTTTCAGAATATCTCTGCTTCATCACAAGTGGGTAATCTGCAGCTCAGTCATTATGATTGAGATGCCTGTTTTTAACTAGAAATACATTTAAAATATGTCCTGTTGTATTCCCTGAGGACTGGAGTAGGGAACCACTACTTTAAAGGGCTAGTAACATCTTACATAAAAAAATAAAAAGTAATATTGAGGACTGGAGTTGGGAACCACTACTTTGAAGCGCTAGTAATGTCTTACATAAAAAATAAAAAGTAATATTATAGATAATCCAAAAAGAAATCCATTGATGCAAGTCTGATCTCTTAAACCTTTATGGTTTGAGAGATATAACGTTTTAAGGATCCCCCTCCCTCCCTTTTACCTGACGTGAACCTCTATCTGACAGAAGATGATCCTGGCCGTGGGACTGCCCTGCGGCTCTTCAGCAGAGCCAAAATAGCACAATATAGAAAGAAATACTTAATTGGAACGGTCTACAAAGTGTGTTTGCAATCCAGGCACACTTTGTAGACCATTCCAATAAAGTATTTCTTTTTAGATAGTGCTATTTCGGTTCTGTTGAAGAGCCGCCTCTAGTCGGCCAACACGAATCTTCTTCTGTCAGCATTACAGCTGACATCAGTGAGGGGAGAACTTTAAAACATTCTATCTCTCAAACCATAAAGGTTTTAGAGATCAGACTGGCATTGATGGATTTCTTTTTGGATTATCTACAATATTACTTTTTTATTTACTTAAGACATTACTATCCCTTTAAAGGCATCCACCACTGCATACCATTTGAGAACCACTGATCTCGTATGTTTTTGCTTTTTAAAAAATATTTGCAACCCAAATAGCAAGTATCATTTTATCATTATTGACAAAGGCTTTATTAATCCTATTTTGACTTTGCTCCTTAGGCATGTCAGTTTATTACCCCCAAGTGCGCAAAGCATTGGACAGCATACTCCGTCATCTCGATAAAGAGGTTGGGCGACCCATGTGCATGACAAGTGTGCAGATGTCCAATAAAGAGCCTGAGGACATGATCACGTATGTATCAGACAATTATTTTTTTTTTCCCCCAGTGATATGTAGAAGTGAATGGTAAATTTGTGTTTGGTGCACCTAGTGATCAATAATAATAATAATAAATTAACCCTCTGAGTGCCAGTGGGGTGTGCTACAAATTGAGGAGCAATTTTTTTCAATCCCTTCTTGCTTTCCAAAGCGTTGGGTATCCTCCTGACTAAAACAAGGCTACTCCCACTATTGAGAGGCGTTCTACACAAATGTTATCACAGCTCAAACCTTTTTTTTTTTTTTTTTTTTTTTTTAGGGTCCAGTATCTCAATGACCTGAACTTTTATAGTGGTGCTGTTGCTACACCAACCTATGGAGGTTTATGGTCAACTGACCAGAGCTGTCCATAGGATGGTGTAGCAACAGCACCACTGTACAGTTTCAGGCCTTTGAGATACTGTATCCAAATAGTTAAAGTTTGAGCTGCAATGACTTCAGTAAAACACCTCTCAGCAGTGGAGTACCCTTGTTTTTCACAGGACGATAACCCCTACAATATATATTTTATATATTATGTAATATTATCCCTTTAATCGTAACACATTATAATGTGCCCAGTGTTCTTTATATTACAGCAGAGGTGGACCAGTTTCAGCCTTCAAGGTCTGTTTGGTCTGCAGTTTCCATCATGCAAAAGACCGGCTGAAGATGTTGGAAATTGCAGTTAAACAGTTGTAGGGGCCACAAGTTGCCTCTCCTTGGTTTATAGCAATTGTCCACCATTTATCTGGGGGGGGGGGTGGCTTACTTTTACCTACCAATTTGAGCATCACCAATTGAAATCAATAAGTCATGTAATATTTGGCCTTTACAATATCTCATAGGTTGGAAATCCATTCAAGATTAGAGCAAAAGTCATTAAGTTAATTGAAACAGGAGGCATTGAGCTTTCATTGCACTATACTTAACCCCTTGGATGCAAGAAACTTCTAGCATCCAAGGGGTTAATGTAAATATTTTCTCGGTGCCACAAGATTGGAGTAAAGCCAGTGTAGTTCCTTATTTAAGAAGGGAAGTAAAACAAACCCTGGGAATTACAGACCTGTGAGTTTGACCTCTGTAGTGGAAAAACTGCTAGAAGGGAAAATAAAGGATTATATTCAGGATTACGCTGTGGAAAATAAGATTTTTAGCAGGAGACAACATGGTTTTATGAAGAATGGATCTTGCCAAACTAATATTTTGAGCTTCTGTGAAGAAGTAGCAACCTAGATGTTGGTAAAGCAGTAGTATATCTAGATTTTGCAAAGGCTTTTGAAACAATGCAACACAGGAGACCGGGGTATAAAATGAGGAAACTGGCACTAGGGGATAACCTTTGCAACAAGATAGAAAACTAGATGAAGGATAGGGAACAGTGTGTTGTTGTAAATGGACAATTCTCCAATACAGTTAAATTGAGAGGGGGTTCGGTACTTGGTCCACTGCTTTTTAACATGTTTGTAAATGACCTGGAAATAGATATAGGAAACACAATTTCAATATTTGCAGATGACACTGAATTGTGTATAAATTCAGAACAGAATGTTTGTTATCTACAGAGGGAATTACATAAAATGGCAGTTTGGGCAAATTGAATATGAAGTTTAAAGTGGACCTATCACATATAGTGAAGCAATGCTCATTAGTTAGAGCATTTAGCGAAAAAGTTTAACATGTTATTCATTTAAAAAAAAAAAAAAAATCGTTATCTGAGCAAAAATTAATGTTTAAAATGTGCCCAGCAGCCTACTTCTGGCTTGCAGCACCGCCTCTGCTCCCGTCCCACTACCCAGCATCCCCCGATGACGGAGGTTTTCTTTCTCTAAGTTGCAGCAATCTCATTGTCAGAGATCAATATCTAGCCAATAAGATCTCTCCAGATTAGAGACAGACAGCCTCCGTCATCAGAGGATGTTGGGTAGTGGGACGGGAGCAGCTTCTGTGCGGCAATCTGCTGCAAGCGGAAGTAGGCTGCTGGGCACTTTTTAAACATTAATTTTTGCTCAGATAACAGGTTTTTTTTTTTTTTTTTAAATGAGTAACATGTTAAACTTTTTCGCTAAATGCTCTGACTAATGAGCATTATTTCTCTATATGTGATAGATCCACTTTAATGTGGGAAAATGTAAAGTTATGCATTTGGGAAGAAAAAATCCCAGTCTACTTATGAACTTAAATGAATCATGTTAGGGGACCTGTTGCTAGAGAGAGACCTGGGAATCCTTGTAAACTACAAACTTGGAAGCAGTGACCAGTGTTAAATAGCAGTAGCAAAAGCAATCAAACCTGTCTTGCATAAAAAGGTGTATTGAAGTAAGAGTGAATAACATGATTTTACTAATGGACAAATATGCAGTGTGCGGTTTTGGGCACCAGATCTGAAAAATGATATTCCATAACTAGAGATAGTATAGTGAATAGCAGCAAAATTAATCAAGGGAATGGAAACTTGACTTATTTATTCTAGAGAAAAAAACGACTAAGAGGAGATCTTGTTACAATTATATGAGAGGTCAATATACAGATTTCTCTGGTGAGCTATTTATTACAAGACCTGATCAAACAACCAGGGGCCACCCCTTGAGATTAGAGGAAAGGAGGTTTCAACTTCAGAAGAGGAAGGGTTTTTACAGTAAGTGTTAAATTATTGAATTCCTTACCCAGAGATGTGGTTATGGCAGATACAATGGATATATTTAAGAAAAGATTAGATGCATTTCTTTCAAGAGGGGGATATGTAAGGTTATACTGTGTATTAGTAGATTAAACAGGAAGTTCCTGCGTATATAGACTAATCCTCAAGAAGGCTTAAATAATTCTCATTTTTCTGGGTTATGAGGCAAAGGTTGAACTTGATAGACTTTTGTCTTTTTTCAAACTAATTTACTATGTGACTATGAATTCATTAAATATGTTTTTGAGGCACAGATTTATTACAAGGAGCTAAATACAACTGTATGTGGTGACTGTTTCCCTTTAACTTTTTGAGTCCCAGACTCGCACACCTATCTGGCATTCAGCGTGTTGCCTTGACATGCAAAACAAGAAACTAGTTTGGCCTTTAACCCTTTGCGTCCCAGACGGCTGTTCTTGCTTTGCATACCCCTCTGGCATTAAAAGTGTTAATCTCTGTCCCTTATGATATGAAATTGTATAGCACATATCAAATGTTATATGTATCTGATGTAATCTGTTTATTTCCTTGTAACAGAGGGGAAAGGAAACCTAAGATCGACTTGTTCAGAACATGTATTGCCGCTATTCCAAGGCTTATTCCTGATGGGATGAGCAGAGCTGACCTCATCGAATTGCTAGCAAGGTAATGAATGCTGGGGACACTGTGTACTGAGAAGTGTTTTCTAGTAACTGCTGAGAAATGACAGCATACAGGAGATTTAACCCTGTGAGTGCCAGAGTGAATTGCTGAGCAATGGGATGCACTCCAGCACTCAGTGGTATAACAGATTGACAGAAAGAAAATGAAGAGTAATTCTGGTGTGTTCCCACTGCACCACAGGGGCATATAAAATAGCCAAGACTCCCGCTGATGGCAATGGGACTGTAAACCCTTTGAATGCTAAAGGTGTTAAAAGCCCCCCCACACACACATGTGGTGCAGTTGGTATGCTTCATTGTTGCTCTTCATTTACTTTGTATATATGGGCCTTAGAATTGTTTTTTGGAGAATTGGTAACATTTTGTACAAGAAGAGAGCCCCTTCCTGTGTTTTACAGGACATATTTCTTTAGTATGAGTATGGATCTGAGCTGTCCAACTTCACATACAGAAGCCACTTACTGTTCAGATTTACTGTAATTCCTTGCTACTTATTTGATTCTAAAGATAATCTTTACATGTCTGTGATGTCCAGATCCACACATAGACATGAATACAATAAGTGTTGTGTAAAAAGGGTCTGTCTCATGGGAATGAGGTATTGGAAGTGCAGTGATGCATTCATAAATAGGGAACGTAATCGAGCTTTCATTAAGTGGTGGGGGTGAGGGGCAGCTGAGTAAGCTGACAAGGCCTTCCCTTTAACTGGGGACACATAGGAAATAGGCATATTTCAGGATTGCACTTAAATCAAAGCAGCCCTGCAGTATGCATTTTTAATGTGTGCCCCCAGTTAAACGTGTGAGGTCTGGTCACCCTAGTCGCATTCCATAAACAAGTTAGAGGGAAAACAAGAATAAGTGGCTCCTATAGGAGTACCTATAAATACATGCCTACACTCACATGATTTAAAAATATGTTTATCTGTCTTACATAATAATCAGAGTTTTGGTCCTCAGTGGACCCTTTATCAAGAGACTGAAAGAAAGCATGATAGGGTAAGTGTGTGTTTGTGTGTGTATGTATGTATGTATGTATGTATGTATGTATGTATGTATGTATGTATGTATGTATGTATGTGTGTGTGTGTGTGTGTGTGTGTGTGTGTGTGTGTGTGTGTGTGTGTGTGTGTTAAAATAAATAAAATAAAATTGTTCCCACCTGCAGACATACACAGCTCATTAGACAATTATAGGAACTGTCTGAATGTATGATATACTATACCTAGTAAGTTAAAGAAGCAGTAAACTATTTTTTAATGAAAACACGTATTTTATAGAGCTTTTCCTGCTGTCAGATGTTCTATTCAAAATTTATAGCCGTTCAAATAATCAGGAAGTGAATTTACTGTGTTTACTTCCTGATAGTTCTGACAGGAAGTGACAGGCAGTTTCTATCACATTCTATGGAGAACTGTATATTACTGACTTTCTTGACTTTCCTCTCCATTAGAACCTAACAGGAAAACTAATTAGAATTTGACAACTAGATGGCACTGCTAATGTAAAAAAAACACGGATTTAAACTGTAATAACTCTGGAAATATGAATCACTTGGCAGTGGGTGTACCCTTATTTTATTCAGTAGGAAAATCTCTACAATATATATTTTTTCATAAAAAAAGTTTACTGCTCCTTTAATGTCTGTGCTGGTTCTCCTCTCCAGGCTGACCATTCACATGGATGAAGAGCTGCGCGGGCTGGCATTCAATACTTTGCAGGCATTAATGCTGGATTTTCCAGACTGGCGGGAGGATGTACTTTCAGGATTTGTTTACTTTATTGTGCGGGAAGTGACTGATGTTCATCCGACACTTCTAGACAACGCAGTGAAGATGCTGGTACAGCTAATAAATCAGTGGAAGCAAGCAGCTCAGATGCACAATAAAAATGCAGAGGCACAGGTATTTTTCTACATCAACACACTGACAGATAATCTGACTAGAATTAAAGGGACATATGTACAGAGACAAAAGTGGAGCCGTTCTTGTTCAAACCAGATGCACCGTAGGGTGCAAATAACAATTTCCTTTGATTTAAAGTTTAAAGGCTCTTAGAATCTCTAGGGAGCTCCCCGGCATATTGCTTTGCAGAGAACTGGGAATGTGTCTAGCATCTAAAGCTTTAAGTTGTACTGTCCCTTTAAGAATATCTTTATTTTTGAGTACCCTACAATATCTGCTCATGAAACTCTTATAGGTTTATGCAGAAAACTATAGTGGTACAATTCTAGAGTAAACCAACCAACCCGTGGAGGACTAAAATTCCCCATATGCCCACTGCTTTAAATGTTAACTCATCAAATTCTAGAGATGTCTCAAACACTGTGCTTTGCAATTCATTGGGAGACCTTTAGCGTTCAAGAGGGTAAAAGCCCAAACTTAACCCCCCCCCCCCCCCCCCCCCATGGTCCAGTGATGTATCCCCAGAACTGCACCACTACACTTTCTGCATAATGCACTTGGGCCCATATTTATAAAAGCAAACTGGAGTTATTATGTAGTAAAGCAACTGCAGCATAGGGAACAAATTAACATTCCTGTTAAATTAAACTGGTCTTTTAACCCCTTGAATGCTAGAGGTCTCCAGTGCATTGTGAAGTAATGCATTTGAAGTAATGCATTTGAGATCTCTCTAGCATTCAAGGGGTTAAACTGCTGTATTCAAGTGCGTGGGAATTTAGGAATGTTTATTTATCACCTACGGTGCAGTTGGTTTACTCCAGAATAATTCCAGTTTGCTTTTATAAATATAGGCAAGTCTGAAGCAAGTCGTTTTCACCATTGCACCATTTGTTACACGTTGCTTTGATTTTTATGAAAATACATTGCTCTCGCTATCTGTTTAAAGCGCGGAGTGCCTAATGGGTCGGCACATACTCTCCCTCTTGAAAGAAGTCCATTCTCAAGCGTGTTCCATGTGGTTGAAGGCTTTGCTCTGGTTATCCTCTGTAACAGCCGGCCTGCGACCAGGCGATTAGCGGTCAATGTCCTCCGAGAAATACGGGCCTTGTTTACAGTTCTAGAAATTCATAAGGTGAGTGAAGAAGTGTGCTGAGTGCAGTGCACTTTGTATTTATTATGGGAGACACTTTCACCATAACCCTGATGTAATCCAGTACATTAAATCAGGGTGGTTGATAGTCCGGTAAAGACTAACATAAGCATTTTAAATAAGCTGAAGGTACCTGTGTAGCAAATGGGTTTTTGTAGCTTTTTACTTTGAAATGATAGAAATGTGTTTAATAAATGTGATTTAACCCTTTGACTGCCAGAGGGGTACGCAACGCATTGCTTTGCAATGCGTTGCTTACCCCTCTGGCACTCAAAGGGTTAAAAAAACAAACAAGGCAAGCTCTTAGAAAGTGACTGAAATCAGTCACTGTCTCTAAATGCTTTTCTTTTTCTATCTTTTAACCAGAACCTCTCAGGCACTCATAGGCTTAAAGTTTTATTTCCCCACATTCAATCTCTTTTACCTTGTATCAGCTCCATCTCTATAAAGGACCTGACACAGGCCTATGTTACATTACACTGCAGGTGATGCATTATCACTGGTTTTTATCTGACAGATTCCTGTTGAAGTCTATTGAGAAGTTTGTAGATAAAACCAGTGACCGCTATGAACTGCAGTTTAATACAGGCTTAGATCTGCTGACCAAACAGTTATGATGATGGCCGATATTACCCCCTATTTTTCTTAGCAAGTAAGATGAGAACAAAGCTTTGACAGGACTTTTCACAGTTTCATTTGTCTTCAGAGTGCCAAGAAACATCTAAAACATCTGTGAGTAACACAAGGCTATCCCTGATACTGGGAGATGTTTAGTTCAGAAATTAAGCTACTTTTTTTTTTTTTTTTTTTCTTCCCTTTCTACTGTGGTCACCAGGTGTTCATTGCTTTCTATGGAGGGCTTTAGCTTAATGCTCAGCCTCTCTCATAGAAAGTAGTAGAGAAATTGGCCTCTGAGCCTCAGGTGGTGCTATGCAAAATATGTATAAATAATGTATATGATGCAGTATAACATTTAATTGTCTTCATTTATCTTAGGGTGATGAAGAATTGGCAATTGATGTAATGGATAGGCTCAGTCCATCTATTCTTGAAAGTTTTATACACCTCACTGGGGCAGATCAGGTAAATACACGCACTATGAATTCTTAACATGCCTTGTCTGAGAGCTTTACTATGAGGTCGTTAGTAACTAAATATATGCTTGTCCAGGGCCACCATCAAGGGGAAACTTAAAGTGCTCATGTGCTCAATCTCTGGCTGTTGTAATGTGCATATGTACTTCCTGCTTGTGTACTATTGATAACATGTTCAGGGATTGATCAGGTGTTGTGTGAATGTGATGCATGCTGGGACTGATTACTCCTTCTTGAGTGAAAGATTTAAAACTTATGCTGTCTCAGAACACTAAGCATGTATTGTATCTGGCGTTATGATATCAGACTTGTAGAGTCCCAGCATTCATAACGTTCACTCATGGACGTCTGCCATCTCTCAGCACATGCTATCAGTAGTAAACAATTGGTTTAGCTAATATGCAAGCTAGATTAGCCAAAGAATGAACCCATCAGTATTTTTTTTACCAGCCTAGAAAAAAATCCAGATCAAATACAGTAGCTGCCAGTAAGAAACTGAAATCAGGTGTATTGATAACAAGCTGAAGAAACAGGGCAGTGGTATGGAGTGTGCTATTGGAGGTGTAGGGGGAGGAGGCAGGGGTCCCAGGTTCACTTGTCCTGAGTCCCTTGATTTCTAATGGTTGCCCTGTACTTTAATATCTTTGAGTTCCAGAGACTTTCCCAGCACACTGTGAAACAATGCAGTGG
Source organism: Rhinophrynus dorsalis (assembly GCA_037306005.1). Lineage (NCBI taxonomy): Eukaryota > Metazoa > Chordata > Amphibia > Anura > Rhinophrynidae > Rhinophrynus > Rhinophrynus dorsalis. Next base: position 96,769,914 of record CM074718.1, on the reverse strand, counting down.
ACACCCCTATGTGAATCAGATGGTTATTAAATATGGTGACACATCCATAACACAATTATTTTTCATCTAGCTCTGGGTTGAAGCCCTGATTTTATTTCAGACATTGATTTTTCCTTCCGTTGTATTGATTGTAATTGTATTGTCACTGTACATCACTTATATTGTGAATATTACATTGTAAACAAGGGTCAGACAATGAGTGGCCATCAACTGTTGTTGGCCTGCATTTCCCATCATCCTCATCTGGTCCACTTAGGATGAAGAGAGTTGTAGTCCTACAGTAGTGGATATGCTTCAGGTAGCGCACTGTTTTGTTTTTAAACTCTGACACTGTGTCTTCTGTTCTCTCCCTCTGCTTATCCCTGCAGACTACATTGCTGTACTGTCCAAGCTCAATAGATTTACAGACTCTGGCAGACTGGAGCTCATCCCCAATAAGCCACCAGTTTGATGTTGTCAGCCCATCACACATTTGGATCTTTGCTCATGTGACACAAGGCCAAGACCCCTGGATAATAAGCCTTTCCAGCTTCCTAAAACAGGAAAACCTACCCAAGTATTGCCCTACTGCTGTGAGCTACGCCTGGATGTTTGCTTACACTCGCTTGCAACTTCTGTCTCCGCAAGTTGACATAAAGTAAGGTCTTACACTCTGCAAATCACAAGAGCTTTTTGCACCCTCATCCCCATCTCCCATGATACAGCTGGTCCGGAATTGCGCAACTTTTTAATTTTTTTTTTTGGGGGGGGGGTGTAAGCTATCATGTATCCAAAAATATATCTTAAAATGATGGACCCGATATTATAATAATCTGGAAGTAAGAAATTATCTTAATCACTCGTCATGTTCATCAATTTCATGTCTTAGAGCTTATATTTTTGATGGGTGCTAGTCCTCTATTAAACCATGAAACTCAAACACAGCTGCTCTAACATCACATTTAATGCTCATCTTCTCCATGCAAAAACATCTTTTTGTTCTGTAAACTTTTAAACATGTGAGTGATGAATACAAGATTTGCTACAATAGCCTCACGCTTATCATCCCAGCAAGAGGCTTCCTATTGTTTGATTTTCATAAGCAATTGTTTCCTAAAAACCTGCTTTTATCTGTAATTGCATTGTTATTCAGAATAAGCAAAAATACAGTTTTTGGTTCATGAAAGAACAAGTTGGAACATATACAATTATCTGTACTAAGGTCTCTGTAACTTGTCAGAACTGAAAATGATCTAATAGGCCTTATTCATCAAGCTATAGGAGCGGACCAACTTCACTATAGGGGGAAACAAACATTTTCATTTAATGGGGCTTTTAACTCCCTGAATTGTACATAAGCCTCCAACTCATTAGCTATTGGTTAATCCATTGGATTAAAATGAGAATTTGCATTATTTTAATTTCAACCCTACAGTTTAATTGGTTTGCACCTGAATTGCACCTCTTTATCTTGATGAATAAGGCCCAGTATGTGCTGCTTTTCAGCACATTTGCTGAAGCAATATCCAGTTGCATATCTCTATTCCTGCTTCTGACCAGGAAGTGATGAGTACAAAGGATTAGAGATTCCCCCAGCTTGTGTACATTTGCGTCAAGAGTTGGCAGTGTTTGGCTGTCTAGATGTGCTTGGATTATACTGCACTCTGGGGGAAAGGAGTATATTTTCATTGCTTTTTAACCCTTTGGATGCCAGAAAGGTATCCAATGCATTGTGTTACAATGCATTGGATTCCTCTCTGGCACTCAAGGGGTTAAATCTTGATTTTAACCTTTTGAATACTAGAGTCCCCAGTGGATTTGTGGTGGCGATCTTTAATGTTCAGGGGGTTTAAAAAGCCAACAGGAATTTGCAGAATTTTCTTTACCCCAAACCACCTATTGTACACTTGCTGTGCTCCAGAATTGCACTTGTTTAGTTTGATGAATGAGACAAATGTCATCTCCAGTGCTCCACTGGTTTGTTGGGAATGCTGGAAGTTGAATGCCAGCAACAGCTCTAGAGCCACATGTTTCGCAGCTAGCGTTAAGGAAATACAAATTGAAACACACAATTTGGCACGTATATTATTGCTGACAATTGTTCCTTGTTTTTACTAGTTGGAATTTCTGCTTGGACATGTGCACAGCAAATTATAACAATAAAATATTATTTTGTTCACATAATTTATAGGGATGAAAAAAAAAACCACGGGTACTGCTGAACTGAAAACAAAACCTGTAATATGGGTAATAACAGCCATACACTAAAGCACATTAAAAAATGCATATCGCATATAGGGCCATATTCAGGAAGAACAAAGAGGTGCAATTATGGGACAGACCGCGTGCACTATAGTCGACAAATATTTTCAAATTTCCTTTTGATATAACTTTTAATGTGTAAAATGGTATTGAGGTTCCCAACACATTGCAAACCCTTTTCAGACATGGAGATGCAGACTTCAGCCCGTTCACGGACCTTTTTGTGTCCCCACAATGCTGGAAATGTACCATATTATAGTGCAGTTTGACAAACCGTGTGTGTATGCATCAACCTCATTCACACACAGGGGAAATCAGTGGGAGGCATATTACATAAAACTGATTAATGGATCATCACAAGATTCACTATCGTGGACATTTGATGTAATATTCCTCCAGTTACTCATTATCAAAACATGACAAAAGATGAAATAGCCCTCAGTGCACTTATGAATTCCACCTCTTGATTCCGCACACACAGAGCTGTAGTGTTCCTTTATAGCTCTTAATTTAACCCTTTGAGTGCCAGAGGGGTACTTTGCAATGTGTTGTGTACACCTCTGGCACTCAGAGGGTTAATTTATTTAGAAAGTGTTTAAATGTGTTATAAAGAGATAAGGCAGTGATGACTTCTCCAGTGATATCACTTCTCCAGGTCCTTTGTTATTCTATGGAGCCTATTCACTGAGATCTTCAGATCTGGAGAAATCTTAGTACGTAGGCTCCATAGAATAACATAGGAACTGGAGAAGTCATCTCTGCTTTGTCACCTCTTAACCCTTTGAGTGCCAGAGGGGAGCGCAACACATTGCAGTGCATTGTGTACCCTTCTGGCACTCAGATGGTTAATTCATCTTCCCCATTTACAACCTTTGGAGAAATCCTTCATGCAGCAGTCAGGAGCATCTATCCATTTTTTCTGCATTCTATCTGCGGTTTCTTGTATATAGTTGTATCCATTGACTGCCTCTAGATCACATCACCTCATAGCAAAACAATGGGATTCAATTGACTGGAATGACTTGTAAGGGACACTAGCCTTTTATCTGAATATAAACTGAAACAAATAGCAGTGGACTACAAAAGAGAACAAAAACAACTAAAACTATTCTATACATATAACTGACAGCTGCTCGAAGGACAGACAATACGGTAAATTTATCCTTTAAAGGGATGTAGGAAAAGTCAGTATTAGTTGATGAATGCAGTGTAATTAGCTATTCATTTAGGGGCGGTTAATAAATTAGCTGGGCACTATACCTACTATATCTAACTTATAAAATACTCACACAAAATGGTGACTGGCTGCTAGTTGACTAAGAATGGAAAACACAAATGTAACCCTTTGAGGACCAGAGGGGCGAGCAACGCATTGCATAGCTCTCCCTTGTGGCACTCAAAGGGTTAAAAAAAATTAGAGAAAAGGAACAAGTACAAATATTCTACAAAAATAAAAAAAAGCAATAAACAACAAATTGGTAACAAAAAATGTGCTTTCTCAGTCCACATCTATACACTTCCTAATAAACTCCACTTCCCTTAATCTGAGCAGAAAATGACCGCTATGAATCCGTTTGTAGTTGGTTGCCTCACCAACATTAATATGTAATTAGTACTGGTTGTTATGTCCTTGGAGGCAGACATGATTCCTTTTACAGGACTGAAGGACCCCAGACTCCTCCCACTGAAGATTCCCTTCCCCACTGCGGACCAGTGCCACAGGGTTTGGAGTCAGTCACCTCCATAGACATTATATCCAGTACTAATTAAAAGTTACTGTTGGAGAACCAGTTCAAGCAGAATTTTCTGTCCAGATGAACCCTTTGAATGCCAGAGGGGTATTCAGCAGGTTGCTTTGCAATCTGTTGGCCATGAAAAGGGTTAAAGTAAGTGGGAGTTTATTTAGTAGATGGTGTTGGTGTTCCTTTAATTTCTTTTTGCCACATGGATGGTAGAAAGGTCTCTAAGGTATCGTTTCATAATGTGTTGGAGACTTCCATGGCATGATAGAGGTTAATGTGTTGATTTTTCCTTTATTGTTCTTGCAGCAGTCCTATCAATGCAAAGAAAGTGACTGCGGTGACAGGCACCGATTCATACATTGGGCTTTGGAGAAACTACTTAATTCTGTGCTGCAGTGCAGCAACGTCCACCACGTCTTCAGCATCTACTGGTTCCGTGCGCTGTTCCCCTCCCGAGACGCTGGCGTCTACTCCTGACAGTGGATATTGCATTGATTCAAAAGTAGGTTGCACTCCGAGGACACTGCTTTCACAGACTGAGCTTTCTGTAGTACTAGGTGACTACTGTAAGGCAGTGTTTCTTTTTTTGTTCAGGGCACTCCTAACACGTAATCTAGATTTTTGAGGCACCCCAACATTTTATGTGTCAAGGGCATTATGAAGTGTTCATATAAGGGATTATTGTTATGTTTCTTAATTAGAATAACAAAGACAAGAATATTGTGCAAAGATATTTCTATAAATATGCATTTAAAACTCAACACTCACATTTTAGTCAAAGTCTTTATAGAAAACAAGAGGCACCCTAGGTGGATGTCTAAGGCACACCAGAGTGCCCCGGCACCCTGGCTGAGAATCACTGCTGTAAGGAAAAAGAAAAGAACCACATTCCTACTGAGAAACTACAGCAATCTCTTTACTATTCTTCTGGCTGTGTTCAGTACGCTAAAGGGGGAGGCAAAGCAGTGGGAATGTTTATTTGTCCACTCTGGAGCAGTTGGCTTGCTCCAGAACTGCTCCTCTTAAGCTTACTGAATACATTTCCTAGGGTCTTGTGTACAACTGAAGAGGAGCAATTGTGCAGCATACCATGTGCACCATAGGGGACAAATAAATGTTGCCAACATTACAATAGATCTAAATGTGGCGTCTTCTAGTGCTAGAGAGCCCTTCAGTGCAGAGCTTTGCAGCCAGCTAGAGACCTCTACCATTCAAGGATTTAAAGGCCCCATTTCAAACAATTATTACTTGTCTGCTATGGCACAGTTGGTTTGGTCTAGAACAGTGGTTCTCAACCTTTCTAGTGCCACGACCCTTTGATAACATTTCCCAAGTTGTGGCAACCCCTAACAGTAAAATTATTTTCGTTGCTCCTTCATCTTTGTAATTTTGCTACTGTTATAAATAGAAATATCTGATGGTTTTAGGCGACCCCTGGCAAATCGTCATTCGACCCCCGAAGGGGTCCCGACCCACAGGTTGAGAACCACTGGTCTAGAATTTGGGCACAGTCAGTTTGGTCTAGAATTTGGGCACAGTCGGTTTGATGTAGAATTTGGACACAGTTTGTAGAATTAAAGCACAGTCCGTTTGATGTAGAATTAAAGCACAGTCGGTTTGATCTAGAATTTGGGCACAGTCGGTTTGATCTAGAATTTGGGCACAGTCGGTTTGGTCTAGAATTTGGGCACAGTCGGTTTGATGTAGAATGTGGGCACAGTCGGTTTGATGTAGAATTTCTCCTTTTTACTTTTGTTATAATCAAGAATATAAAGAGATGCAGAACTGGAGCAAACCAAATGTACCAGAGGGGGTCAAATGAAAATTCCCATTGATTTAACCCCTTGTGTGCCAGAGAGGTAGCACAATGCATTGGATACCTCTCTAGCACTCAAGGGGTTAAATGGGGCTTTTAACACCTTGGATGCTAAAGGGGTCTCTATTGCATCTCCAAGCAACGCATTGGAGACATCTTTTAGCTTTCAAGGGTTTATAATCCCCCGGGAAAAAATGTTTCTTAAAATGATTCAGCTGGATTACTCCATGTTTGTTCCTTTCCCTCAATGTGACCCAATGTTACATTTCATCCTAGCAAAGTATCCTGTGACTGAGGAATCCGATGGGGGGGGGGGGTATAAACAAACGATTAGTAAGTCTGGAGTAAAACTATTGCACATTTGTGTGCCTTATGCAGAAAGCAAAAGAAAAGCGGTTTTGGAGGAAACAAATTTCCATTTGAGGGGGTTAAACATATCCCATTTTTAAATAAAATATTTAACCCCTTGAATGTTAGAGAGAGCTCAAGCACATCACATTTGAGACTTCTTTAGCATTCAGGGGGCCCCATTTAAATCAGTGAGAACTTGGGTGCTTTTATTTATCCCCTGAACTTAGTATGTGTTCATAAGTCCCTATGGCTCAAATTCATTTTCTTTTTTTTACAAATGAGAACTAACACCTCCTAACCCTCCACTTAACTCTGCTATGGCCAGAAAATGTTAACCCTGTGAGTGATCTGCAATGCGTTGTGTACCTTTCTGGCACTCAAAGGGTTAATCGACCTTATATCTTTTATCATTGTGTTCTCTCTTCATCCATTGAGCTAGGGAAATTTCATAGGGGCATTATGATTTATGCCCTTAGTAAGGTAAATGAGAGTAGTAGGAGGTGTTGGTTCTCCTTTAAAGGAGATTATTTTAAAGGGATAGTAATGTTTCATAATAGAAGAAGCTCCAATTAATCTTCATAGTATTTGGGCCATGGACAGTGTTATTTCATTACTGTCAGAGTTGTAGTTCAAGAGTAATTGAATGATAAAGTACCCCCCTCCCTCCCCTTTTACTGATGTAACACTGCTTATCTCAGAGCAGCAGGGTGGTGTCAAAGTGGATTGCAGAGAGGGACAATCTTCAATCAAGATAAGGGAAAAACCTGTCAATAGGGGCAGTGCTTTCATTGTTCTCACAGTAAGAAGATTGTCCCTTGCGGTGAGCTGTCTGGTCTGTGGACCAGATTCCACATCTGAGGGGAGAAAGCTTACACTACGTAAAAGAGATGGGTAGGAGATACTTATTCAATTACTATTGAACTACAACTCTGACAGTACTGAAGTAACACTCTCCATGGCCCAAATACTATGAAGATTAATTGGAGCTTTTGGAGCTTTACTATCCCTTTAAGCACACACACATGTACGTACTTACAGGTACATATCCAGGTGAAATAAAAGTTGATACACAGTCCAAATGATCACCACAATCGCAGGATTTCTTCATGGTGAAACAGTGCTGGTTTATTTAACCAGCATTCCAGTGTTTTAGTAGTTAATCACTGCTACTCCTGACTGTAGCAGCATCATTATAATCTGAAAGCTCTTGTGGCAAGTACAGCAACCAATAGAAATCATCAGCTGCTTCCCTGGAGCTCACAGCACCAGTGCTGAGTAGGAGACGCCCTGAGAGGACTTGCACAATTAGGACTGTGAGTTTATTAACCCCTTAACGACCGGCCGATTGGCACAGTACGTTAAGGACCACAGAGCATTTTTTTTGTTGTAGTTGTTCTGGTTCCGGACTCCCCGAACGGCGTGCAGCCGCGGGGGGGGGGCCCCGGAACTCCATTACGGTCATAGTACTTCATGGGTCTTTCAGTCAGATCTACCCATGACGTACTATGACCATCAAGCGTCGTTAAGGGGTTAAAACTCTTCTACTGCAAATGGTTTGAGTGATTATGTAGTAAAATAATGGTCTTTTAACACATTTTTTATTTTCCTGTTATGTTCCCTTTAAGGGTATGTCTAGAATGGTCTGCAGTCGCCTTATAAAATGACCAATCTCTTGTAATCCAGATTTAAAAGTTATTACAAAGTCTATTTTTTCCCCCACTTTACAGATTATTGGTAATCCGTCCCCTTCATCCTTGTTTAAGCACATAGTACCCATGATGCGCTCAGAGAGCATGGAAATCACAGAATCTCTTGTTCTGGGACTTGGCAGGACCAACCCAGGAGCTTTTAGGTAATATACCTGTATGTTTTGTGGTGCTGAAACAAGTGTATAAAGGATTGTGTGAAGTCTGGAAAATACCTCAATAATAATAATAATAGAACATCAGAGAAAAGTGGCACTCAAAGGGTTAATAAAAAATTAGCTAAGTGAGAGAATCACATTTGCCTGTGTTCAGTTCTGTTGATGTCCATGTTACAAATGTGTAGGTGCATTATCATTCTGGTAAAATGTTAGAGACGTAACACCTAATAATATTATATGACCATGGTCAGATAAGCTTAATGGGTCCAGTGAATTTTGCACATTCGCTATTGCTGAGTAGTCACCACCAGTAGGAAGTGTAGTTCCAAGACAGAAAGTGCTGTGCAATATTCCTTAATTAGCATAATTTATATATCTAAAAGAAAAAAAACTAAAGCTAGTTTTCTGTATAATACAACATATAGTTGAGCTCTTTCAAAATAAGTCCTGAAATAGATTTGTATACTGCTTTGCAATGCATTGGATGCCTGAAGCTCAGTGGGTTAACCCTTTGAGATCCAGAGAGGTATAAAACTCATTGCAACAGTGCATTTGATACATCTGTGGCACTCAGAGGATTAAAAGAAGAAAAGGGAATCGGCCCACTGGTTCTATTCTCACCTTACCAGCCAGGCTAGGAAACTGGTCTGACTGTAAAGGGGTTGCAAGATAGTGCAAAGCAACTGCACTCTCTACACCACCTATAGTTATGCCCCTGGGTCAGTGAAATTTACAATTCAATCACTTTTATCTGTTCACTGTTTTTGTTTGCATTTGATCTCTGTTTTAGTCTTCTGCTAGTTGTTTGTTTGTCTGATAACTTCTGTCCCTTACGAGTCATTCGGGGGTTTTGGAGGGTATTGCTTGTTGTTAGGTGGTGTCACCTAGAGGCAACCCTCAGAGATCACCATAGTTCCCTCTAAGGTGGTCAAACCCACAAGGGAAGAGTGAGACCTTAACCCTTTGAATGCATGAAGGGTACATAATGCACTGCATTGCACTCAAAGCGTTAAAATTGGACTGGGCTGCATGGTGCATGTGGTGTTCTAATGTAGCCCTGCAAAAAGTCTTCTTTAACTCTTTCATTGCTAGATTGCTAAATGTTGCTCTTTTTAGAGGGAACACTGGAAACTAGTATATGCAGGAGACTGCAAATATAATGTAAAAATACATAGATACTTGACTGCTGTATGAAGGACACTCATAGGTAAGTTAATACATTAAATTAAATGACTTATTCCTAGTGTACACTTCCCCTTTAATTACATTCCATACCAAGTGCCATTACAGCTTGTAATTATTTAGTAAACATTATGCCATATGCCAACTATGAAGCTGCTTTAACCACAGGTGTCTAATTCTGTTGTCTGTTATTTGCACACAGGGAATTAATAGAAGAGTTGCACCCCATAATTAAGGAAGCCCTTGATAGAAGGCCAGAGGTAATTATATTATTTGTCAGTGTGTGGTATAGCAGCAGTGTATGCTCTGGTGCATGCCCAGACTGCTGATTCCTTTGTAATAGAATGCTAGAGGAAAACTGCATATTGGGCCTTGCTTGTGCTTAGAGGAAAATGTAAGCAATTTTGGCCAAACCAGCAGCACTACACTGGACAAATACATATTGTCATTAATTTAAATGGGACTTTTAAACCCCTTGAGTGATAGAGAAGTATCCAGTTCATTACTTCTGAATGGGTTTAAAAACCCCCATTTAAATTGGTAGGACATGTTATTTGTCACCTATAGTGCAGGTGGTTTGGCCCAGAATGACTCCTTTTTTTCCCTTTAATAAACATACAGCCCTATGTCTGTACGTGAGTAACTTTGTCATGGTTTGATGTTAATCTCTCCATTTGATATTAAAGCGTTTAAACAACCTTAACCCGTTGAGTGCCAGGGAGGTATCCAATACATTGCAACACAATGCATTGCCTACCTCTCTAGAACTCAAAAGGTTAAATAAGTTTCTCTTCAGACTGTGAAATCATATTTTACACTTTGACGTAGGGAGCAGTAGTTAGCACAGAGATCTGACAGCTCCATAGATCAGTTTAACAAACACATTGTTAAGCTTTGGACAGCACAAGGAGTTTTTGTATAACAATTGCTTCAGCTAGCTCTGTGTATTAGAACGGCTGCCTTCTAGGAAAGCTTCTCACTCATCAGTCTATGTTGTGGGAGAAGTGTATCTATTTATCTTTATGACAGTGTTAGACAAAATCTCTTATCCCAAGTCCTTTCTTTATATACCCTATATATATTTATATATATGTGTGTGCATGTGTGTGTATATATGTATATATATAATAAAATGTACTTTATGCTGCATGTCTCTGGTAAATGCACCTATGTGTTCCCTCAAGCCCGTTTTAAAGAACGAAAACCTCCTAATAATAAATCCCACTTACCTTACTATAGCCAGAAAACCCTTATGAACCTTATGGATTTTGCTGTTGATGTAGAGATAACCTCTTTAATCAGTCCATTGAGGTAGGCATGACAGTTGCTAGAAGGGCAGCAGGATCTCCATCTCCACTTAATGCACTCAGGGGTGATGCACCAAGATGTGATAAAGAGGTGATAGAGTAGAGATGATGTCTCCAGTGACATCACTTCTCCACTTCCTGTTTTATTCTAAGATTTCTGAAGTGGGATAGATCTCAGTGCATTGGCTCCATAGAATAACATAGACACTGGAGAAGTGATATCCATGGAGAAGACATCTCCACATTATCACCTCTTCATCACACCTTAGTGCATAACCCCCATGGTATTCTTAATTATTTAATAAGATCATTGATTTCCAGTGTGTTGCTTACACTTCTGATGCTTGAAAGCTTAAGTAACTTCATCCACTCTGCCTACTTCAGCTTGAACAAACTGCCAACAGCTGTCATGTCCACCTCCAGGGACCTGACATCCAGTACTGGTTGAAGAAGTTGTTGTTGTTTTTTACTGTTTGTTTTGGGGGGGGGGGGATTTGGGGGGAAGTGGTATGGTATATAGTCCATTTTGTCCCAAAATGTGTCCATCTTTCCCTTTATATACACCCATACCACCCCAAGTGTCCCTTTTTAGGAGGGAGAGTCTCTCTTTGAGACCCAAATTCCTCTGTCCTAGTTTTCTACCCTGGTGTTCCTCTTTCTTAGGAGATCAGAATGTGTGTGGTGTGTATGTAATTTCATCACATTGCTCCACAGCAAGAGTACTCCCATGAATGTTCGTTTAACCCCATTAACGACCCTTGACACGTTATGGGTTGTTTTGTGTTAAGGACCCATGACGTGCCAGGACTGTCATGGAATTCCGTGCTCCCCGCACGGCTGCATGCTGTACGGGGAGTCCAGAAACGGATGCAGAAAAAAAAAATGGTCTGCGGTGCTTAAGTGCCGGCCTTGTGTGTGCACGGCTGGACTTTAAGGGGTTACGCTTCTGTGTGTTTACAAATTGACCTTTGTAAATAAAATTGTTCTTATTCTGAATCCGAGCTGGTCAGTTGTTGGACCTCCAGCTGTTGGAACTTCAACTTCCATCATAGTCTTTTGTGCATATTTGCACAGCTGAAAGGTGGCTGTGTGAACACAATACAGATACAGCTTGCTACGTTTTGTTCCATTCATGCTAGAAGACAGTAGCCCATGTGAAAGAAACCCTACACAGCAGCATACCTTTCAGCCTGGGCAACTTCACCAAAACACCATCTCTGCTTCAGTGCTGGGCATGTGAAAGGGGTCTTACAAAACACTAATTCTCTGTAGAGGGTTTTGTTAAATATCTGCATACAGTATCCATTTTATATTATCTCAACATAAAGAATAGGGTAGGGGTGGACAAACTGTGGCTCTCCTGCTGTTTAAAATACAACTGATGAATGAACAGCTGTGGATAATGGGAGCTGTAGTTAAACAACTCCTATATAAATACTACTGAAGAGCCACAGATTTCTCACCCGTATACTATCTGTTGCTTCCAAAAAGACACACATGACACACCTTGGTATCACAGTGGCTTTAGAATACATTAGGTTGTTTGTTGTTTCTTTGTTGTTTGTTACTTTGTGGTATATATATTTTTTCCTCTTTAGCCTCAAGACTGCATTCATTAACCCTTCCAGTGCTAGATGGGTGTGCAACACATGACACCCCTCTGGTAATCAAAGGGTTAAGAAACAACTGAAATAACTTGTATGCAACTAAATGGCAGTAGGAAATTTCCAGTAGAAAATGTGCAAAGTGTGGGCCTCGGGAAGAACTGACTTATTCATGTTCTTTGTCACACAGAATATGAAACGACGCAGGCGTCGAGATATTTTACGAGTCCAACTCGTTCGTATATTTGAACTGCTGGCAGATGCTGGAGTCATTAGTCACAGGTAAATGTTGTCTCTTAATAAACACACCAGTTTCCAGTGAGGCTGATTTACTAAGAAGAAGTGGACGCTGATCTAGAGTAAACCAAGTTTATCAGAGAGGACAAAGGCAAATTCCCCTAATCCTCATTGTTTTAAATGGTTCTCTTAAACCCTTAAATGCTCGAATAGTCCTCAATACATTTTGAAGCAATGTAATGGAGGCCTAGTTTGTGTTCAAGGAGTTTAACACAGTTCCTCTTTTAGATCCAAATCCCTCTGTCCCTCTTTCCCACCATGATGTCCCTCTTTTTAGGATATCAGATTGTGTGGTGTGTGTGTATATAAGTGTATCATACTGCTCTACAGCAATAAAACTCACGTTGTTTGTGTAAACATCAGTAGATGTGTTTATAAATTAGTCTGTGTAAATAACGTACTTTGGTCTTGTTTTAAGTCATTTATTACATTACACAAGAAGGTGTCAGTAGGTCATGAAATAGCCTAAAAATTCTCTTTAATGCCCAACCCACCAGCCACACCCCTAGTCGCACCCCCTAAAACGCAAGTGTCCCTCTTTGGCAGTTTGAAATGTTGGGAGGTGTGGTTATGAAGAGAGACTAGCCAAATTTGGTTTGTTTGAATTAGAGAAGACATCTAAGGGGTGATATGATTACCATTTACAAATATATTCAAGTTCAATACAAAGAACCAGCCAATGAATTATTTACTCTTAGAGCTGTGCAAGAGGTCATCCATTAAGACTACAGGAAAGGCACTTTCGACTAAAACAGAACAATATTGAAAATTATGACAGAGGGCCTCAAAGCAGATAGGTTGTTGATCCAGGGAACTATCTGACTGGCATTTGGTGTCAGGAGGGAGTTTTTTTACGCACTTGGTTCTTAATTGGAAATGGCTTCAATATTTGTTTTTTTGCCTTCCTCCATATCAACAGGGGTGATTTGGCATGGGCTGGGCTTTATGGACGCATATCTTTTTTTTATCCTCGTCAACTGTTACTATGTTACCATGTTAGTATACACTAATTATGAAAAAATATATTGTTGTGATTTTTGTATAGAATAAAACAAGGCAATGCTTGGAGATGTTTCTTTCAAGAAAAAAGATGATGGCATTTTTTGCTGCCAGTTGGTATTGTTGCTGCATCTATCTATGTGGGACTTGTGTCTTCATAACTTGGTTTTTCACAGGCTAAAATAGCAACAGCTCCCAAATAACTGCTAAACCTCTCAAAATCATGAAAATTCCAATTTATGCTTTCTCTATAGGAAAAGCTCTACACCATATTTGTTTTCTTCATAATTGGGGTATACTGCCTCTTTAAAGGGATAGTAATGTTTCATAATAAAAGCAGCTCTAATTAATCATCATAGTATTTGGACTTTGGAGAGTGTTATTTCAATTCTGTCAGAGTTGTAGTTCAAGAGTAATTCAATGACAAAGTGTCCCCCTCCCGCCCCTTTTACTGATGTCACACTATTCAGCCAGATCAGAAGGGAGGTGCCCAGGTAGACTGCAGAGAGGGACAATGTTCAATTAAGATAAGGGAAAAACCTGAAAAACTTGTCAAGGGGGGCAGGGCTTTCATTGTTCTCATAGGAAGAAGATTGTCCACTGCTGTTATCTGTCTGGTCTAGCAACCAGATTCCATATCTGAGAAGAGATGGCTTACACTAGGTAAAAGGGGAGGGAGGAGAAACTTTGCTTGTGAATATCTCTAAAACCACAAAGGTTAGAGAGATAATATTTATATCGTTCTTTGTGTTTTTTTTAATGCCTACAAAATAAAATAAAGATAAAATAAAGTATTACTATCCCTTTAATACTTTAAAATGCAATAAGATAAAACACATTTAACTAGAAGGTAAGTGGGTGTTGCTGTTAGCAGGTGTTGGTTCTTTTCCCCCCAGTGATGAGAATTGCAGTATGTTCACTGTAGTGCTGGTGTGATCTGTGCACTCTTTTTCTTTTGTTCTCTCTAGTGCAAGTTGTGGCCTTGATCATGAAACACATTCCCTAAATAATACTCTGTTGGAGTATGTGGATTTAACCAGACAGTTGCTGGAAGCAGAGAATGAGAAGGACTCTGATACACTGAAGGATATCCGATGCCATTTTAGTGCCTTAGTGGCGAATATCATTCAGAATGTTCCAGGTAAATGCACACTTCTATACATTCTACTTAAAGGGCAGGTGACATGTTTTACCAAGTCTGCCCCTATGGATTTAGTCTTTGTAATGCCTTCTGTCAGCTGTCAGGAGGTTCAGAAGACTGGAAGTTGAGGCTGGAATCAACAAGATATTTGGTGGCTTTACGGTGTTCTTTACTCAGGCTCACAGACTGCTAGGGTTGGGGTGGAAAACCTGTCCTTAACAGTCTATGGGGAGTGCAAGTCATGCCTTGTGTGACTTGGAACTGCTCAACTAAAGACTCTCCATTCAGATACCATCACAGGGGCTGCGTGAGAGTTCCTGGGAGAACTTTTCTGTCCCATTTTTGCTTTTCCTGCTGATCTTCAGTGGGTTGTAATCAGCCTTGGGTTCATTGGTAGGTTTACTTCCAGCCCTCTGGTGCTCAAAGGGTTTACTGTTCCATTGAAATTGTAGCTGGATTCTTTTTTTAACAAATCTTCCTGTATCACATACCTTTGTCTACCAATGTTTGTTTCGTTTTTTAGGAATTCTCTTCGCACAATAGTTGTTCCCTTGTTTTATTCATCTCTACAATATATGTTTGGCGTGCTTCATGTTTGTTTCGTTCCATTGTCCACCAATAGATAAATGCACCTTTGCTGGTCTCTAGCAGCGGCTCTCTGGCAGCTTTTTTTTTGCCGGTTGGTGGGCCACTGTATTTGATCATTCAGTTTCCTATAAAACAGACATATGTTTTACATGGTGTTTCTGAGGTGGGGGGGCTGCCACATTGACCAGCCTTTTATTGTACTTGCAGTGCACCAGAGAAGAAGCATTTTTCCTCAGCAGAGCCTGCGCCATAGTCTATTCATGCTATTCAGTCATTGGGCCGGACCATTCAGCATCATGTTCACACCCCTGGACAGATATAGTGACAGGAACATACAGATAAACAGACACCAGTACTGTGCACTGAAGGTATGCTATTGAGAGATTTTCCATCTGAGGTCTATGCAAATGTTTTCTTATATCCCAGTAATTATCATACTAGTAACCAAATTATCAGCTAATAAGTTAGTTGCAAGTTAGCTGTATAAACTAGTTTTTCTATTCATTTGATATTGATACTGTGTTATAACCCCCTTGAATGATGGAGAGATTTCCAATGCATTGTGGAAAAGATACATTGAAGGCCTCACTAGCAGTCAGTGGGTTACTGGGTTAATTTGCTATTATGAAAGGGTTCCACCACCACAAAAAGTCTGAGACTCCGTCTCATCTCCCATTTTGTTTTCAAGCATGATATCATCTAACATTCTAGATCAGTAGCAGGCAATATGTGGCCCTCCAGCTGTTTTTGTACTAAACTCCCACCATCCTGTTGGGGATGATGGGAGATCTAGTCCAATAACCATTGGAGAGCCACACATTTCCCAACCCATTCTAGATTGTAAACTCTAGTAAATAAGGCCCACAAATGGATCTGGAGTTGTACTCAGACTTCATTAACCTGTTCTCAATGCTAGCTATTCTCCACTGATTTTCTGAGGCCTAAAATCTAGTGTAACACCTACTTTCTGGAGGCTCCCATTCCATGATTTTAGAGGGTTCCAGGGTTCTCATAATAGCAATCTTGGTAGATGTCTGAGAAGTGATAGTGTTTTATTGTCTGTTATCGGCCTAAGATAAGAGATCAGCATTTCTGAACAGAAGAGAAATGTGTTGTATACCACCCTGGCACTAAACTAGGTGTGCACAATCAATCAAATGTTCTATATAGGTTAGTCTACACATGCATTAAAATGAAAGTTTAAGATGGGCTTTAGGGTTCTAACATAAAGTACATGATCAATAAAATTATATGAACTAATTAACTTTTTTAGTATTTCTTTAATTGGGGTATGTGTATATTATATATATGTGTTTATATGTATGTATGTATATATGTGTATATAGACAATGAAAAAGGCAGCACTTTCGAAAATCCAGTCACATTCCTGGGTGCTTGGTAAAACAAAATGAGTAGTGATAGAAAAACCAGCACTCACAGGACTTTAGAATAAACGAAAAAAGCTTTATTTTTTATCAAAGTTTCAATCCCCGTCTTGAATATATCCCAGACGAGAATAGAGTGCTGGCTTTTCTGTCTATAAATAAAATAGCTAAAAGTGGATCAGTTCTGGAGCAAAGCAACACCACTATGTCGTACACATTGCTACACAATGCAATTGACACCTCTCTAGCATTAAAGGGTTTAAAATGGGAACTTGTCAATTTTTGCATTTGCTACAGGGGTTGTTGGTTACCTGAAATTCCTCCACTTTGATTTTATAGATATGCCCCAATGTATCATGTCTATATTCTCATCAGTC
This sequence comes from Rhinophrynus dorsalis, assembly GCA_037306005.1. Classification (NCBI taxonomy): domain Eukaryota; kingdom Metazoa; phylum Chordata; class Amphibia; order Anura; family Rhinophrynidae; genus Rhinophrynus; species Rhinophrynus dorsalis. Next base: position 96,753,020 of record CM074718.1, on the reverse strand, counting down.
TGTGTATGCTTTGTTTCCCCTTTATAAATAAATGGAAGTAATCCTCACAAGCCTTTCTTTGTGACTGTCCACAACAGGCAATGTCCGCTGTGCTGTGCTGTGGTCCTGTGGCAGATAACGTTGGTCTGTCATCTGATGGGTACTTATACAAATGGTTGGATAATATTCTCGATTCACTGGACAAAAAGGTACAGAAAACAGGACTAGTTGTTGTAATAAATAATAGAACTTAAGCTCAACAGTGTTTCAGTTTCTTTTGCTATAAAAAGCTCGAGCAGGCCAGATTTGCTGTTTTGTTTTGGAGTTTTATTATATACGTAAAGCATTGGAATTTTTATTAGTATGAATACACATAGTAACTCTTTCCCTGCTGGTAAACCTCACAGCTACAAACATGAACAAATATTCCATTTTATTCGTCATGTGCCTTTTGTTCCTTTAAGCCTCAATATAGCATCGTGCCCCTTTGTACCAAACCCACAACACCCCTTTTGGAACTTATAGCTCCTAGTGAATGTGCTTGAGGATGTTTCTGGGCCTCACAGTTCACCAATAAAGAGCCATATTCATTAATCTAAAGAGGTGTCTTTCTGGGACAAGCCATTCACACCGTAGGGAAGTGGAGTTTACTCTTTATTGCCTTTGTCCATATCCTATAATATAAAAGGCCATATGTATGTTTGTCGTGAAGGTCTGGAAGGTTTTGAACCTAATGTTGTAGACTGCTTTAGTATTCAAGAAATTATATTTATACTCCTTTGACAGTTTATTTGCCTCTGTTTTTCTTTCTCCATGTGCCCCAATGTGAACGGATTGCTATTTGCTAGTAACCACATTATTGGGATTTATTGCAGGTTCATCAATTAGGATGTGAGGCAGTAATGCTTCTGCTGGAGCTGAATCCAGACCAGAGTAACCTCATGTACTGGGCGGTGGATCGCTGCTACACGGGCTCCAAGAGGGTGGCATCAGGCTGCTTCAAAGCTATAGCCAGCGTATTCCAGAACAGGTATCTGAAAGCGCTTCAATGTGTTAAATGACCTATGTTTAATATCCTAAGAAGAAGTGGACTTATTGTGGAGTATACCAGCTGCACCACAGGGGCACATAAATATTACCATTGGACATTTTATCCCTGTCAGTACAATGCACTGAAGATCTCCCTCACATCTAACAGGTTAAAACCCCCATTTAAACCGATCGGGATTCTGGAAATGTTCATGTCCTGCTTGGTGCACTTAGTTTACTCCTGAATTACTGCCTACCTGTGTACAGGGCAATAATTATTGGGCCTTATTCATCAAGCTAAGGAAGTGCAATTCTGGAGCAAATCAGCTGCACCATAGGATTGAAGCAAACATTCCCACAAATTCCCATTAAATTAAATGTTTCTTTTAACCCTTTCAGTTCTAGTCCCATTTAAATTGGTGGGAATTTTCCTCCACCCTATTGATGTAGTTGCATTGTTCTTTAACCTTTTCAGTTCAGTGCACGGCTTCTCAGTGCATTGCATGCCCCTCTGGTCCTGAAGAGGTTAAGTAAGGCCCACTGCTTTTTCTTTGGTCTTTTTTATTATTAAATCTCGGTTATCTTTCCTTTAGGGATTACCAGTGTGACACGGTGACGCTTCTTAATCTGATCCTGTTTAAGGCAGCTGACTCTTCCAGGGATATCTATGAAGTTGCTATGCAATTACTGCAGGTTTGTAAACACGGTTTATTGTTCTACGGAAAAACCATAAGCAACAGCTCAAAGTTCAGTGATAGAGAAAAGAGCATCACTAGAGATCCGAGCCTGTGTCCGCTGAATAGGGGGATACAATGGAGGGGATGTTTTAAAAAAAAAACATCTTTGTGATATGTTAAAGGGATTGTAATGTTTGGAGAAAAAAAAAAAGGATTGCTGAGTCTTCTTTATAATAAAAGTAACACATTGCCCTGTTTTAAACAACTTACATTTCTGTAGTTCAGAAGATATTAACTGTAGAAGGATCCCTCTCCTGCCCCTTCTGTCCATGTCACTTATACTTACTAACTGACGTCACTTATACTTACTGACTGAAGTTTGTCCCTCACTGCATCCGTCCGGTCCCACAACTGGATTGGAGATTCAGTAGGAGGTGGCCAGAAGGGGAGGGTGGGGGATCCTTCTACAGTTAATATCTTATGAACAACAGAAATGTAAGGTGTTTAAAATAGCAAAATGTGTTACTTTTATTATAAAGAAGACTTGGCGATCTTGTTTTTTTGCTTTCTTTTTTCCCAAACGTTACTATCCCTTTAAAGCGGGACTTTCACCTAAAACCAAACCTCAGTAGCATTGTAAATGGAGTTTGCTGTAACATTAGCCCACAGAAATACAGCTACGAGGGGGAGCATGAGCACACTCCCTGGGGCAGCTGGGAAGTCCTGAGGCATCATGCAGTCCCACAGAACGCGGATGTGCCCGATTTTGCAGGGTAAATATCTCTGCTACTAGGTGAGTGGAAAGAAAACCGAACACAACACTAATGTTGTGTTAAGAATTAAAACCCATGGTTACATTTTGGTTTTAGGTGAAAGTTACACTTTTAGAACTGTTTCTAAAATTCACAGTGATGGGTCATATTTATAAAGAAATCCATTTTTATAAATATGTATCTGTAAACATTTGCTGAGATGTTTTTCTATATATATAGCTTATACACTATCCTATACCCTTCCATTAACCCTTTGAGTGCCAGATGGGTGCTCCACAATGCTTTGCGTTACCCCTCTGACAGCTGAACGTGTAAATCTGCCTTTATCTTTGTCGCTATTAGAGACTTTCTTTACATTGCAACACGATTCTTAATTGGACCACAACCATTTCTAAATCTTTATATACATTCTTACTTTGCTTTGGGACAGTTTTACAGACACTACATTTATTCCACCAGTCTTGTGTATCTCTTCCCCCTAAAACCACCACCATCCACCCTCCTCCAGTGTCCTTGTTCTTTTATGGCTTCAAGATAACAGTAAAATTTTATGGTGGCTGTTGCTTATTAACTCTTTGTGGGCTGGGGGATGCAACAAATTGCTCTGCACACCTTTCTGCTACTCAAAGGGCTAACCATTTATAAGGCAAACATTATAAGGGTTCTTTCTGTTAGAATCATTGTTTTGCAATGCATTGTGCTTCCCTGTGGTCCTTTAAAGAGTTAATCAGCCTGTTACCAGTTGGTGTCAAGAGGGCACTTTTTTTTGCTCTTTATATGGCAGGTTGAGTATTAGACTAAGGCTCTCCAAAGAAGGTGATGGCAATAGTGCCACCAAGTGATCACAATAGCAAATTACAGCTTAATTAAAAAAAAACAAAAAAACTTTGAGCTGTAATAACATTTGAATGAGGCATCTCCCAGAAATGAAAGCATCTATATTTTTGCTGCAGAAAAAGTCTCTTTAAAACAAAAAATATTTTTTTCATGATAAAGCAGAACTGCTACTTAAAGTGAAAGTCATACCTCTGTGTAAAAGGCTTCACTGTAACTGACAGCAGCAGTATGGAATAATAATGTCTTTTTTATTACATCATTATTTTGTTATTGAGCAGAAGAGCTGTGTTTAAAGGAACACTAACAGCTTAAATGAATTAGGGGTTATATACACTTTAATACTCTGTGCTTTATGCATATATATAAAAGAAAAATGTCTGTTGCCTTTTCTGATTGTGCCGGATTATCCCCCAGGCCAGCTTGCCCAGCCCTTATATTTTTATATGAATGGGGCAAGTGCCCTGTGTGGGGGGTGGGGTTGATGCCCATGGCAGAGATAAGAGGGCACCAATCACAACTGACCAACTTTAGCTCTTATCTCTCAGTACAAAGTGCACAAACAGCATTACATCAATGCTCTCCAAACAGCAATTTACACATGCATTAAAAATTAAGTTGATATTTTAGGGATGTAAATTATGAATAATTCATTTTTACATCTGATAGCTATAAGCGTGAGATATTTATCAATCCATTTCACTTTTTTGCTGTTAATGTTCAGTTAAGTGTATTTCAGTAGCACCTTTTTACATTTACATTTATTAACTACAAGAAGTAAAGATTAGTGATGTCATAATCATGTGCACAAATGTTGTTTTTAAAGCACTTTGGTCCTTCAAGGGTTAAATATATGATTAAGATATAGGTTTTGAAAAGGGCGCCATTCGTATTGTAACTTGTAATTCTCCCTTTAACCCTTTGAGTGCCATAGGGGTGCTCAGTGCATTGCGTCACAGTTCAGTGCTTACCCCTCTGGGATTCAAAGGATCAAAAAAACTCGTTAACTGTTACTGAAAATGAAGGGGATTGCACGTTGTATGCAATTTCCCCCAACTCTTAACCCTTTGAGTGCCAGAGGGGCTTGTAGCACATTGCTTTGCAATGCATTGCATAGCACTCTGACAGTGAGACAGTAGCATAGAAACATGAGAGGGGATGTATACAGCCATTCTTAGTGGTATTTTTAACCCTTTGTGTGCCAGAGGGGTACGCAGCGCATTGCAGAGCAGTGCGTTGCATACCCTTCTGGCACTCAAAGGGTTAAGAATTGTCCCTAAAAGTCAGAATGACTGGTCATATTTGTAAACAGGTAAAGTCACGGTTTTAAATGTCCTTGTGTGAGAAAATGTTCTACATATAATTTGTCCCCACATATATAGCTTATACAGTCTCTATATACGCCCATTAAGAACAGGTTATACCTGACCTTAAGATTTAACCTCTAAAATTGCCTTTATATTTGGTGCATTTATACATATGTCGTGTCACGGTTCTTATTTAGACAAGACCATTTGTACTCCACTTTTCACAAAAAAGTCAACTGATCTCCTTTTGTAGTTGATGAAAATGTTGCTAAATTTTTATACATATCTCATTATGTCACCTCATGAAAACGCTTACAGACACTTCCTTTATTGTACCGGTTTTATACCCCTCCCCCCTCTTAATATGGAGCCATATGTATAAAGGCAAAGTGGAAGGATTATTGGTTAAGATAAATGCAACATAGCATACACAAATTCCCACTGACTTCAATGGGGCTTTGCAATGCTCTGTATACCTCTAGCATTCAAAGGGTTAAACACACCATTGAACTGAGTGGGGAATTTGGGAGGTTTTATTCGTGCGGTACAGTTGGTTTGCTCCAGAATTGTTCTGCTTTGTCTTTACACACAAGAACCAGAGAATCTGATAACAGAAGAGCTTATTGACCCATCTACACTGCACGTTTATAGGGATTCTTAAATTATGTTAATCAGGTTGAACCCATTGGATGTTAGAGAGGTCTCCAACACATTGCTAGCACACAAGGGTTAAACATATTCTTTAATGACAAGAGGGGCAAGCAACACATTGCATAGCAATGCATTGCCCATCCCTCTTGTCCTTTAAAGGGTGAATTCAGTTGACTGACGGTTATTAACCCTCTGAGTGCTAGAGAGGTATCCAACTCATTGCAGAGCAATGCATTGGATGCCTCTCTGGCAATCAAAGGGTTAATCGGTCATTCCTAGCAGCAGATTTTAAGCTTTTACATTCACCCCATCAATGCATCCATTGTTTTGTGGCAGATCCTGGAACCGAAGATGTTTCGCTATGCCCATAAGTTGGAAGTACACAGAACGGATGGCATTCTAGGCCCCCCATCCCCGCTGCCTCATCTGTACTCCGCATCCTACTATCAGCTCTCCGAAGAACTGGCGAGGACTTACCCAGAGCTAACACTTGCTATCTTTTCAGGTACAGTAAAATCCTACTCGTTATAGGGGATCTATCACCCTTATAAAAGTTTGTCTTAATACGTACTTTATATAGTGATTATGTGAAATATTGCATTCTTTTGTAGATCGTTATTTGGGTGAAATATAAGAAATAAATACTGCCCTGAAGCTTACTTCCAGATAGACTGCTGTTACCTGCTCTGTACCCGCAGTCTATTACTCTGCATCTGCTCCCCTCCCTCTATCCAGGCTCCTCCAATGACGGAGGCTTTCTGCCTGTAAGCTGGAGCGCTCTCATTGGCAGAGTAATAGACTGCAGGTACAGAGTTCTACCCGCAGTCTATCTGGAAGTAGGGCTCGGCGCGTATTTATTTCTTACATATCACCCAAATAATCTATAAAACATGAATGCAATATTACATATAATCCTATATAATAATTTGCTAGGGTATTTGTTAGAAGCCATCATGCGCAGTAGAGACTGGCCGCGCTGCAGTCATGCGCAGTACAGAGTCCCAGAAAGGTGCGCAGAGAGGACTATGGTCCTAATTCGGAGAGCCCTGCTTCGTATCAGCTGCGGCTCGTTGGGCACTCTGTACTGCGCATGACTGAAGCGCGGGCAGCGAGCAGAGAGGCTCCGGGCACCAGCCGAGGCTGCTAGGTGGCACTAGTCACTATATAACGTACATATTAAGACAAGCTTGTTTAGGGGTGATAAATTCCCTTTAAGTATCAACTATTTCAAAAAGCCTGTAGAATGGATTTGTGCATAAAGACACTGGGGATGATGTAAGAAGTAAAGTGGAGAAATTATGGTGTAAACCAATTTCACTATAGAGGATAAACATTCCATTTCATGTAAGTGGGTCTTTTACCCCCCTATAATCTGGCAGAGGTCTCCAGCACATTGCTTTGTAGTGCATTTGCGGCAGCTCTTTTCTAGTACATCAGCCTCACTTTGCTGGTGGCATGATAAAAAGCTTTGTACAAGACTTCCTTTAAAGTGGACCTGTAACTTTAAGACACGTTTAGGTTGGTTTAAAGGGTATTACAATCTGCCTATGCTTTGTACTTGCTGTGGTTTTCTGTAAAATAAGTAGTTTTTCAGAATTTAATCCTTTAAGTGCCAGAGGGATAAGCAGTGCATTGCAATGCATTCGTACCCCTCTAGCACTCAAAGGGTTAACCTTTGTTTTGATGGCACAATGTAGTATTTGAATTACCTTCACAGTATGCTAGTTAAGTTTGTTTGACCTTAATTGTATCACTCATTGCGCTTTTAGAAATGCCCCACAGTGTGTGGGCTGTGCCAGGATTCATTTAGTGCACAGCTGTGTGGGCATACCAGCCCCTCACATAAAGTTCTCCAACAAAGGGTCTTTTCTCAAACATTGCATACAAATGGATAGTATAAGACAGACAGGTTAGACGAGTGACAATGGCCACTTTAACCCTTTGAATGCCAGAGGGGTACTCAACATGTTCCAGAGCAATTTGTTGTATACCTCTCTGGCACTCAAAGGGTTAAACGTCTCATTTAACTTAATGTGGAGTTTATTCTTTATGGTGCAGTTTTTTTACCCCAAAATTGTTGATCTTTTATTTTGAGTTTATGGCTGTATTATTTATATATTTCCATTACATATTTCCTTTGAAAGAAATAAGCCAGAGAATACAAACTGCGCACCCTGCTGGACGACAAGTGATGTTGCACTATTTACTACCGTGGATGAACAACATAGAATTGGTAGATTTGAAGCCTTTGCCTACTGTTCGGAGGCATGAGGATGAAGTGGAGGAGTCGCTTAGAGACAGGGAAATGATGGTTAATAGCAGGAGATGGCTTAGAGGAGAAGGCTGGGGATCACCTCAAGCAACAGCTATGGTCCTAAACAACTTGTTGTACATGACTGCAAAGGTAAGGACGTGTATTACTTTTTGTTTCTGAAGGCAGAGAAGGAAAGTTACATATTGCTTTGTTTAATGATTCATCCTGTTTCAAATATGCTGGGGTACTACCATTTCTGAGAGATGTTTTATTCAAAGGTTATTGCGTCTCAAACCTGAATATTTTAGGTGCAGTATCTCAGTGTCCTGAAATTGTTCAGTGGCGCTGTTGCTACACCATCCTATGGACAGCTCTGGTAAGTTGACCATAAATCTGTGTGGGATGGTGTAGCAATGGCACCACTGTACAATTTCTGGCCAGTCAGATATGGCACATAAAATAATTAAAGGAGCAGTAAACTTTTTTTTATGAAAACACATATTTTGTAGATCATTTCCTGCTGAATAAAACAAGGACACTCCTATCGCTGTCAGATGTTTTATTAAAAAATTATAGCACTTTAAATAATCAGGAAGTGAATTTACTGTGTTTACTTCCCGGAAGTTCTAACTGACAGGAAGTGACAGGCAGTTTCTATCACATTCTATGGAGAACTGTATGTCCCTGACTTTTCTGACTTTCTTCTCCATTAGAATCTAACAGGAAATCTAATTAGAATTTGACCACTAGAGGGCACTGCTAATGTAAAAAAACATGGGTTTAAACTGTAATAACTCTGGAAATATAAATCTCTCGGCAGTGGGAGTACCCTTATTTTACTCAATAGGAAAATCCCTACAATATATATTTTTTCATAAAAAACGTTTACTGCTCCTTTAAGTTTAAGCTGCAATAAATTTTGAATACCTCTCAGCAGTGGGAGTACCTTTGTTTTACTCAGGAGGATAAACTATAAATTGTGTGTTTGTATATTTGTATATGTGTGTGTGTGTATATATATTATTTTTTTACACATATTAAGTGTTACTATTCCTTTAATATAGGCTCAAAAGTGTACAAGCTTACAGTACAATGGATAAAATGTATACAAAGGAGTGTTCAATAAGCAACCTTATCCACAAGAATGGGGCAGTGCTGGAGTAAGACTACTGCACCATAACATTTCCCATTGATTTAAATGAGTTTTTTTAACTCCTTGAGTGTTATACATTGCAATGGCCTGATCATAGTTGGCACTCGTTCAGTAATAAGCATGTGCCAGGTTAGATGCACCAGTGTCAGCCTGGCAGATACTACAGAAATCAGTGCGGCAAGCACATACATACACTTAAGGTTCACAATGTGTTGGGGTCCTTTCTGGCATTAAAGGGGTTAAATATCCCATTTAAATCAATAGGGATTTTCACTTTCCTCTGTGGTGCAGTTTACTTGCTACAGAGCTGCCCATCCTTCACTTGTTTAATAAGACCTTGGGGGAGATTCACTAAGTGCTGCTAAAGAGGTGATAAAGTGGAGATGACTTCTCCAATTCCTGTTATTCTATGGAGCCTATACACTGAGATTACTTCAACTTTGGAGATCTTGGTGAATAGGCTTCATAGAATAACATAGGAACTGGAGAATTCATCTCTGCTTTATCACCTCTTTGTCACAGCTTAGTGAATCTCCCCCCTGTGTCATCTCATTCTTGGCTGTCAGTGCATTAGTCCTTGTTTTGTGGCTGCCGTGCATTACTCTCCAGTTGTTTATGATGTGTGCTATGATATAAAGTACACTGGAGTGAGAGGGCAGAGACAAATGGAAGAGACATGCAGGAAGTTATCAGTGCAACCTGATTACCACCTACAATCCAGCTATATGAGACAGCAGAATACCATTATATGAGACTTCTGGACAATACACCGTACATACTCTAATGGTATATTGCGCTGTTGATGACCAGTAAGTTAGTATTGCTCTGTTGATGACATTTAACAGTATATTTAAAGTAAGGTTTAGAGATGCACAACTGGAAACAAGCTTGCCAAACTCTGTAGCAGGCTCAATAGGATCTATCCTTACCAGGATGCAGCCTCCTTATGCTCATAGAAACTCATAGCATAGAGACACCTGTCCATTTCCCTGTTTAATTTAAGTGCAGAGTCCTACACACTTCTCAGATTAGGCCTATGTCTTTCCGCATTTCGGAATTCCCTGACAGTATTGGTCTCTACCACTTGTACCGGGTTCAAGGAGACTATCACCATTTCCATAAAGTAGCGCTTAATCACATTATTTCTGAATTTGGAACCCTTTAACTTTAGATCATGATCTCTTGTTCAAGTATTCCTCTTTTTCTGAAATATATTTTTTTGAATATATTAAGCCACTTAATATATTAAGCCACTTAACCCTTTGAGTGCCAGAGAGGTACGCAACTCATTTCTTTGCAATGCATTGCGTACCCTTCTGGCACTCAAAGGGTTAATATATTTAAAGGTTTGTACCATATCACCCATCTCCTTCCTTTTTTCCAAGCTGTACATATTAACCCCCTAAAGACCAGAGGAGTGTGTAATCCATTGCTTTTCAGGTGCCCTGGGGCCATACACAGAGAAGAAATATCTTGCAAGCACATTATAATGATCATGCCCAGTACAATATTCCAGTCACCAAATGGCAGTCAATTCATCTGTAAACTAGAGAAGCAGCTAACCCCAGATGTACAGTTCTGTCTTCTTGGGCCTGTGGAACCTAGGCACTTTGCATTTGTAATGTCATATTGCACTACTGCTAACCTATAATGGTATATTGCACCACTGATGCATACATATAGAGCATACATATAAAGCAGAATGTTATTGTTGGTAAATAGTTTGCCTTTTCAGACAAACCATAACCCTACTGACATGGATAGAATTCTAAGAGCCCTATACCCACTAGAAAAGTGTAGTAATTCTGGAGCCGACCAACCTTACCAGGGGGGGGACAAATATAATACTCCATTTTTCTTTCTTTGCATAGGGCCCATTGACTTAAATGGAACATTAGATTTTTTTTCTGTGCTTTTTAAGAAGAACTGAAAATGAGCAGTTTGTCTTGTTCACACTTGTTATTCTGTTTTGCAGTATGGGGATGAAGTAGCCTGGTCGGAAATAGAGAACGTGTGGACCACGCTAGCAGATGGCTGGCCGAAGAATCTGAAAATAATTTTGCACTTTCTCATAAGCATTTGTGGTGTAAATAGTGAACCCAGCCTCTTGCCTTATGTGAGTATTCACTTCTGGATTTACTCTTATGTTAAAGTGCAAATAAACGTACTTTTTGATTTTGTGCTAAATATATAAAGTCATATTGCCTGTAATAATAATGTTTCATCTTAACTTTGTTTTGTTTTTTGTTTTTTTTGTTTGTTTTTCGAGGGGTTAAACGGTGCATTGCATTTTCTTCAGTTCTTTTTTTGTTCGTGAAAGAAATAGACTATAACTGTGTAATGTGTGTATCTTTATATGTCGCTAACTGTGTGTTCAGATCTGTACAAGTGAGACAATGTGATTTTAGAACAATATATGCACAAGGACCCGCCAGCCTACCCCTGACAGCCAGCAAGCTGAAATAAAAGATTGTAACTGACAATTCTCATATCAAACTGCAGCTTCACCTTCCACAAAGCTCTTCTGATGAAATGTTCATTTAAAGGGATAGTAATACTTAATAATTACTAATCCCTATATTAAAGTCATATTAAAAACAAATGTATTGCCCCCAGTGTCATCTCTCAAACCTTTATGGTTTGAGAGGTAATCACTCCTAAAGTTGCCCTCTCCCTTTCCCGATGTCAGCTGTCAGGCGGCTCTGCAGCACAGCCAAGATCGTGTTAATAAAAAAAAAACTTTCACTAAAATGGTCTTCTACGTTTGCTTGGTTTGCAAGCACACATAGAAGACCGTTTTAGTGAAAGATTTTTTTTATTAACGCGATCTCTGCAATGCTGCAGAGCCGTCTGATGATCATAAGACGCTGACTTCGGGGGAGGGAGAGGGCAACTTAAGGAGCGATTATCTCTCAAACCTTTATGGTGACACTGGGGGCAATAAATTTCTTTTTAATATGAGTTTAATATAGGGATTAGTAATTATTAAGATTTACTATCCCTTTAAGCACCTGACACTAAGCAGAGAGGAAGTGATTTAAGAGATATTTGGTACTAAAGTTCCCCCCCTCCCTCCTCTTCTGCTGACAGCAGGAGATCCTGGTCCTGGGACCAACCGGCGGCTCTGCAGCAGAGCCAAAATCGTGTTATTTAAAAAGAATTACTTCACAGGAAAGGTCTGCAAAGTGTGCCTGGTTTGCAAGCACACTTTGTAGACGGTTCCAGTGAAGTAGATCTTTTTAAATATCGCAATTTATGGCTCTGCTGCAGAGCCGCCGCCTCGTGTCGTCCTACACTGATCTCCTGCTGTCAGCTTTACATCTGACATGAGGGAGGGGGGACTTCAGCTGTGAATATCTCTCAAACCATAAAGGTTGGGGAGATGGGATTTGCTGCATGTAATTTTTTTTTTTTTTTTTTAAATCTACAATAAAACATAAAGTTATCTTTGGGTATTACTAACAATTTAAAGGGATATTATTATTTATTATAAAATAATATATATTATTATAAACACTCCCATACTATATGTACACATTTATCTGTTTTTTTCACCCATTTATGATTTGTTCATTCTTAGTGAAGGCTAAACCGTAAAGGTCTGAGAGACGGGATTTGCTGCAAATAATTTATTTTTTTTTAATCTGCAATAAAACAGTTATCTTTGGCCATTGCTAACCCTTTAATCAGTGGAAGTTAACCCTTTGAGTGCCAGAGGGGTACGCAACGCATTGTAAAGCAATGTGTTGCGTGCCCCTCTGGCACTCAAAGGTGTTAAAGGTATTTCTGACACATTGGAACTTGTGTATAAAAGTAAAGTGGCCAATTCTGGGTCAGTCTACCTGAACCATGGGGGACAAATAAAAACCGTGCAGCGTGTTGAGGATATTTCTATCCGTCAAGTGATTAAATGACAATTTGTATTTTAGGTCCATGACTGGACAAGAATATGTCGAAGGCCTACCTAGCATTCAAGGGGTTAAAGAGCCCCATTTAAATCAGCGGTAATATTATTTGCCCCCTCTAGTGCTGTTGGTTTGCTCCCGAATGACTCGTCTTCAAATTATTGAATAAGTCCCATTGGGCTGTATGTATAAAGACAAAGAGGCGCGCCAACAGCACTGCAGAGGATAATTAAAAATTCACATTGATCTCAATGGTGCTTGTTAACCCTATGAATTCTAGAGGTCTCCATAGTATTGCATAGAAGTGATATGATGACCTCTCTAGTATTCAAGGGGTTAAAATCAGCTTTTAAATCAATGGGTAATTTTGCTTGTCCTCTCTAGTACTTTGGAATTGTCACTCTTTGCCTTATACCTATTGCCCATTGTTTCTGGCCTCACAGTCTTGTATTTACATGGATTTCTATGTGCACCCTATCCAGGTAAAGAAGGTGATAGTTTACTTGGGCAGGGATAAGACGGTGCAGCTCCTGGAGGAACTGGTGAGTGAGCTGCAGCTTACAGACCCCGTGAGCTCGGGAGTATCTCACATGGACAATCCCCCATATTACCGCATCACTTCCAGCTATAAAATACCCTCTGTCACCTCAGGTAAGAGGAACAGTCTCTCGCTAGTGACTGGAGTGCCCAAGGGCCATAACATGACCTTTTTTTAGCTTCTATCTCTTTACTTGCAGTTTTGCTGTAGGACAGTGCTTCCCAAACTTTCTTCCATGAAGACCAGTGGGGTGTGCAACGCATTGCTCCTCTGGTCTTCATGGGGTTAACCAAACCCTGGTATACCCCTCCCTTTAAAGAGGTAAACAAAATTTTTGCACAAACATTTATGTTATTAAATTGCTTTTCATTATTTATACATACATTTTGATTGGGCACACTGGACCACTGCAGAGATTTAATTAGGAGTCACCTCTTCTATAGGTATAGTTCCCCATACACACTCTCTCTCACTCTTCCCCCCCGTCTCTCACTCTTCCCCCCCGTCTCTCACTCTTCCCCCCGTCTCTCACTCTTCCCCCCGTCTCTCACTCTTCCCCCCGTCTCTCACTCTTCCCCCCGTCTCTCACTCTTCCCCCCCGTCTCTCACTCTTCCCCCCCGTCTCTCACTCTTCCCCCCGTCTCTCACTCTTCTTCCCCCCCGTCTCTCACTCTCCCCCCCTTCTATACTCTTCCCCCCCCTTCTATACTCTTCCCCCCCCTTCTATACTCTTCCCCCCCCTTCTATCACTCTTCCCCCCCCTTCTATCACTCTTCCCCCCCTTCTATCACTCTTCCCCCCCTTCTATCACTCTTCCCCCCCCTTCTATCACTCTCCCCCCCCCCTTCTATCACTCTTCCCTCACTCTTCTCCCCCCCTTCTATCACTCTTCCCTCACTCTTCTCCCCCCCTTCTATCACTCTTCCCATCTCTCTATACTATTTCTCAATCCTCTTTCTCCTTACTATGACCAGGAAATCCTAACATTCCCTATTCTTTTCGAGATTCTGTGGTCCTGCCACCAACTGTCTGCTTCTGTGAACATTGAGGACTGTGGACTGTGTAGTAGCCGTGTATTTATGTACTCACAAACAAGTGCTTCTTATAATGTTTATGACTGTCTATTTTTTACTTTATGCATATCATAGGAAAATGAACAATCACACTGTGTTCATGAGATGTAATTCTTGGTAAAATAGGCACTCTTTGTACTGACTGTGTTTCCTTCCAAAATGTCCCAGGTACCACTTCCAGCAGCAATACAATGGTAGCGCCTACTGATGGGCACCACGAAAATAAGCATATAAGAGACAGCATTGAGGAGAGGTATTTCTCACGTATTACTGTTGTATCTATGCACGTAGATGCTGTACATGAGTTCATAATATTTTTGCCTTCATGCAATATAACATGTTACATGCTAAGGGAGGTCATTTACTTTGGTTGTGTACAGCAGAAACAGAAGATTTATTGCAGTTGTTTTTAAGGGAGCAATACATTCTTATTATGAAAACATATACAATGTAGGGGTTTTCACAAGGATATTCCCACTGATGGAACATGTGTTTATTTATCTCACTGGGGAGCAACCTTTGGCTCTCCGGCTGTTTGAGACTACAACTTCCATTATCTTCAGCCAGTCATTGGGATCATGGGAGATGTAGCCTCCAAGAGCTGGAGAGCTGAAGACTGCCTATTCCTGATCTATCCTATAAGATATGGAGGAATTCTGGAGCAAACCAACTGCACTCTAGAAAAAAAATAAAACTTTTGAATGTAGTGAGGATTTGCAATGTGCTAGAAATCAGCATCAGAATCATTAGGAAATGTTGGTTCTTCCCCAATCTATGGCTGGTTTGCCCGATAAGTATTTTGAATATACAGCCTTTAGAAGGGAAATATACATATACAAATCCTATGAGATAACAAAATCAACACTCACATTTTTATAGGTCTTTTTAGTGCCCTTCTGGGATCTTTTATCACAACGTCTTTATTATTTTTGCATCTAGCACCCAGGCATTTGCCTTTAGTTGTCGTGAGTGCATCCTCATTGGGATGTTATACATATGTGTGCGTGTGTATATATGTATATATAGATATATATAGAGAGATATACACACACATACACGCAATATAAAACCATTATCAATCCACCACAGGATGTAGGCCTCCTCAGAAAGATGTGGATATGGACTGTAATGTACTACGCTGGTCCAGTGCAGGTTGGTAGATATTTGACCCTGCCGGGACTAAAACTTGCTACCCTGACATTTGAGCAGATTCCACAGTTGCGTGGGCTCTATAGACTGGGACAAAATCAATAATATACCTTTAAAGGGATAGTAACGTTTCACAAAAACTCCAATTAATCTTCATAGTATTTGAGCCATAGAGAGTGTTATTCCAGTACTGTCAGAGTTGTGGTTCAAGAGTAATTGAAGGAAAAAGTTTCCCCTTCCCGCCCCTTTTACCTAGTGTAAGCCGCCTCTTCTCAGATGTGGAATGCAATCCATAGACCAGACAGATAACAGCAGGGGACAATCTTCTTCCTATGAGAACAATGAAAGCCCTGTGCCCCTTGACAAGTTTTTCAGGTTTTTCCCTTATCTTAATTGAAGATTGTCCCTCTCTGAAATCTACCTGGGCATCTCCCTTCTGATCTAGCTGAGCAGTGTTACATCAGTAAAAGGGGCGGGAGGGGGATACTTTGTCATTGAATTACTCTTGACCTACAACTCTGACAGAATTGAAATAACACTCTCCAAGGTCCAAATACTATGATGATTAATTAGAGCTGCGTTTATTATTGAACATTACTATCCCTTTAAGAAATATACCTTTAAGAAATGGGGGGCGATCTGTCACTCAGTCGCTAACCCTGTAGTGAACTGGGAGAAACAATAATATGGAACAAATGGAAAACAAGCAAGAGCGCTAGATACAACCCCCTTTATAAATCCATGGATATATACTGAAAGCTCTATAAGAAACAGCAATATTTATTATCACAACTAATACAAATAATCTTAAAAAATATATAAAAACAATAATAAAATAACCTCCAAGTGGACTACAATGTATAGACATATATAAAGCACCGTGATGTCACTGAAAAAAACGAGCTCTTATCGTTCAAAAATGTTCATAGCAACTTTTAAAATACATGGTACCTGATGTATTCAATGCTGTGATATGGGCAGGTGTGTGGATCAGTCCAACACGGCTCTTTTCCTTTATATAATACCTTGAAGCAGGTATAGTGAGCGTGCGTCAATAATAATTGCGGGCAGAGGTCTTGCACTATAGCGATATTGGCTGTTGAATAATAATCACTGTATTACAGCCCCTCTCCCGTCCTTGATGTTTATAGACAGTTCTCACTGGTTCAGCTGGATGCCATTTTTTTGTAGTCCAACAACTACACCTCCTGTCTTTAATGTATAGTCAGAATATAGATAGATATAGATAGATATATAAATATATTTAGATCTGAAATAAAAAATATACTTTATTAGGAGGCATTAATATGGATTATTCCTGGTTTGTTGAAAAGAACTGCAGTGCTGTTTTAGAGCCCGGAATCACATTTGATACAGAAAGAATACAACATGCTACATCTGCATTTCTGAAATCTCTGTAAAACAATTCTGTTCCTAGCAAAAACCACCTTTCGGGTATCAAGTAAATCAATCTAATTGTAGTGGGATTTCCTTTCCTCAAAATGAGTTCCCTGCTTCTCACTAAAAGCATTGCAGCCTTGGCACTTTGATATAGCTGGCACATAAATCTACAACAATGTAATCTTCCCTACCTGCAGGGAGCTGAAAAATTCTTGTTATGAATCATACAAGTTAGTCTCCCAGTAATTTTACCTCTTTACTAGGACAGGGGTGAGCAAGCTGTGGCTGTTCGCCTCTTGGACTGCAGTGGCCAACTCGATGAAGAAAGATATTTTAAAAAAAAATTTTTGTCCTCCCTGGAAAAGCAACATTTTTATGGATGAAAAATGAGCTAAAATTAACTATGATGTAGTAATCATGAATATAGTTAATTGTTATACCATTGCAGTTTATGGAAAGTAATGTAATATTTCATTATGGAGAGAGAGAAGCACATGCTATAGGACTTGCCTTTCTGATTAGAGCAAGGGCCCCCCACAGCTGTGAAAAGATTGATTCAAAAGTTGTAAAAGGTTTACTTTGCTTGCTTTTTTCTGTTTCCTTATGGGAGAACTTGAATGTTCGTCTACAGCAATGGTTCTCAATTCCTGTCCTCAGGACCCACTAACAGGCCAGGATTTGATGATTTCCTTGTTAGAGCACAGGTGAGTTAATCAATGTGAATGAGCCTCTGATCACCACACCTGTGCTCTAGCAGAGAAATCCCTAAGTCCTGGCCTGTTAGTGGGTCCTGAGGACAGGAGTTGAAAACCACTGGTCTACAGCATTCTATAACAAGGGATAGGCACAGCGCCACCTGGTGAACACAACCGCAAATTGCAGGCATGCAAAGAGTTTATTTTTAAAAAAAAAAGTTTGAGCTGTAATATCTTTGTGTGGGAGTCCTATTGTTTTATTTTGTAGAAGCCTTACAATACATTTTTTTCCATGTTGAAATATCACTGCTCCTTTAATTTGAGTTTTACATAGTTATTTATATTACATGCACAGAAAAGGTAAATGTACTTTACGTGAGAGACATTACTGTAATTACTTTATTCTTTGCTTCTCCTAGCTACGTCCATCTAGACATCTACAGCGGTCTGAACAGCAACCTGAATCGCCAACACCACCGGCTGGAGTCTCGCTACAGTAGTAGCTCCGGGGGATCGTATGAGGAAGAAAAAAGTACTAATACTAAACTTGCCTTTTAACTGTTTTGAGTACCGGATGAATGCACAATACTTAACTTAGCCCTCTGTCACTGAAAGGGTTAAAGAAGCACTGGTGCTAGAATACAACTTCTGTGCAAAAGATGTTGCAACATTATATACAGTGCTTTGCCAAAGTATTCACCCTCCCTTGGCATTTTTACAATTTTGTTGCATTACAACCTGGAATTAAAATAGATTTTTTTGGGGTTTGTATCATTTGATTTATACAACATGCCTACCACTTGGAAGATGCAAAATATGTTTTATTTTGAAACAAACCAGAAAGAAGACAAAAAACCCCAGAAAACTTGAGCATCCAAAACTATTCACCCCCACCCCAAAGTCAATACTTTGTAGAGCCACCTTTTGCAGCAATTACAGCTGCAAGTCTCTTGGAGTACGTCTCTATAAGTTTGGCACATCTAGCCACTGGGATTTTTGCCCATTCTTCAAGGCGAAACAGGTCCGGCTCCTTCAAGCTGAATAGGTTCCACTGGTGTACAGCAATCTTTAAGTCAAACCACAGATTCTCAATTGGATTGAGGTCTGGGCTTTGACTAGGCCATTCCAAGACATTTAAATGTTTCCCCTTAAACCACTCGAGGATTGCTTTAGCAGTATGCTTAGGGTCATTGTCCTGCTGGAAGGCAAACCTCAGTCCCAATCTCAAATCTCTGGAAGACTGAAATAGGTTTCCTTCAAAAATTCCTTGTATTTAGCGCCATCCATCATTCCTTCAATTCTGACCAGTTTCCCAGTCCCTGCCGATGAAAACATCCCCACAGCATGATGCTGCCACCACCATGCTTCACTGTGGGGATGGTGTTCTCGGGGTGAGAGGTGTTGAGTTTGTGCTAGACATGGCGTTTTCCTTGATGGCTAAAAAGCTCAATTTTAGTCTCATCTGACCAGAGTACATTCTTCCATGTTTGGGAAGTCTCCCACATGCCTTTTGGCAAACAGTAAATGTGTTTGCTTATTTTTTCTTTCAGAAATGGCTTTCTTCTGGCCACTCTTCCATGATGCCCAGCTCTGTGGAGTGTATGGCTTAAAGGGGTCCTATGGACAGATAATCCAATCTCCGCTGTGGAGCTTTGCAGCTCCTTCAGGGTTATCTTTGGTCTCTTTGTTGCCTCTCTGATTAATGCCCTTCTTGGCAGGTTTGTTGTGGTGCCATATTCTTTCTATTTTTTAATAATGGATTTAATGGTGCTCCATGGGATGTTGAAAGTTTGGGATATTTTTTTATAACCCAACCCTGATCTGTACTTCTCCACAACTTTGTTTGGAGAGCTCCTTGGTCTTCATGGTGCCGCTTGTTTGGTGGTGTTGCAGACTCTGCAGCCTTTCAGAATAGGTGTATGTATGTATGTATGTATATATATATATATATATATATATATATATATATATATATATATATATATATATATATATATATATATATATATATATATATACAGAGATCATGTGAAGGTAATTGGTTGCACCATCTTATTTATGGGCTTCATAGCAAAGGGGGTGAATACATATGCACGCAACACTTTTCCATTTTTTAGAATTTTTTTATAACAAGTTATTTTCTTCATTCCACTTCACCAATATGAACCATTTTGTGTATGCCCATTACATGAAATCCAAATTAAAATCCATTTTAATTCCAGCTTGTAATGCAACAAAATAGGAAAAATGCCAAGGGGGTGAATACTGTTGCAAGGCACTGTATATATGTTTGTGTGTAATAGTTTAAAGACTTGTAGCACACTGGGTTTCAGAGGGGTTAGCAACATATTGCACTCCCTACTGGCACCCATGGGAGGTTATGCACTAAGGCAGTGTTTCTCAACTCCTGCCCTCAGGACACACTAACAGGCCAGGGATTTCTCTGCTAGAGCACAGATGTGGTGATCAGAGGCTCATTCACATTAATTAACTCACCTGTGCTCTAACAAGGAAATCATCAAATCCTGGCCTGTTAGTGGGTCCTGAGGACAGGAGTTGAGAACCACTGCACTAAGGTGTGATACAGAGGTGATAAAGCGGAGATGACTTTTCTGGTGATATCTTTTGTCCAGTTCTTATGTTATTCTATGGACTCTATATTCTCCTAAGCTGGTGAAAACTGCATTGGCTCCATAGAACAAACCCCCATTTAAATCAATGAGGATTTTGGTTTGTTCACTTTGTTTGATTGCATTGATTTAAATGGGATTTTTTTTCTTCAATTATTGAAAATAATAGCAGTTTATACAGCGTAAAACAAATACCTAGTTCAGTGGCTCTCCAGCTTTATTTGCTCAAGGACTTTTTGTGGGGGGAAAAAACCTTAAATATTATTGTACTAGTTGAATAGCCCGTTACACGGGCCACAGGGCCTCTGGCAGCCGGTCGCGGGGCAGTCACCCGCGGTGGAGACTGCCCGCGCCTCGGCTGATACAGAGCTGGACGCTCCTTCGGAGCGCCCAGCTCTGTATCAGCCGCGGCGCGGGCAGTCTCTACTGCTCATGAGTGCCACGCGCGCAGCAGTGTCTACTGCGCATGTCGGGCGTTACACACAACTTGGCTAATTATTATATAGGATTAGGACTCGCAACAAAAATTATGAAAGCTAACATGTTGGGCATAATGTTTTCCTTAAAAGGATAGTAATACTTGAAAATAATTTTATTTTATATTGTAGCCCTTAGAAAAACATTAAAAATGATGTATGTCTTATCTCCCAAACCTTTACGGTTTGGGAAATATTCACAAGTAAAGTATAGTTCCCTTTATCTGGCTGTTTTAGCCAAGTCTGCCATCTAGTGGACAGATTTTGGAATCCAGTCCACAGATCAGCGGGCAGCTCTTTAGCAGTGCCGAGTTCACGATCTTTAAAAAGAACTACTTAATTGGAACTGTGTACAAAGTGTGCCTGGCTTGCAAGCACACTTTGTAGACCATTCCAATGAAGAAATTCTTTTTAAAGATAATGATCTCGGCACTTCTGGAGAGCCGCAGCCAGTCAAGGGACCGTATTCCAAATCTGAGAGCTAGAACAGCAACATCACTCAGGGGGAAACTTTGCTTGTGAATATCTCCCAAACCATAAAGGTTTGGAAGATAAGACTTATATCATTTTTCATGTTTTTTTAAGGGCTACAATAAAAAATAAAATTATTTCCAAGTATTACTATCCCTTTAAAAATACATTGAAGAATAATATCCACATTTTCAAAGCTCCCTACCTGGAAACCACAGACTTGGCTAGATATAAGCCTATAGGCTCAAGAAAAAGAACAACAGTGATCTGCTAGAGACAAGTTTAAATTGTGATAGATTAGCATATAGTTTTGTGTTACAGTAGATAGGGGCTAACTGGTCTGTAAAGGGTTAAAAGCCCCATATAAACCAAATATGATTTCAGAAGTTATTTGTCATTCATTGTGCAGTTTGGTCCACTCTATATTTGTACATAGGTTCCACAGAGTGTCTGCTGATGTACTAAAATCAGTGTTTCAAATGAAGCAATAACTGACTGATTTTGATGAAGTTGTCTGCTTTTGCAGGTGACTCGATGCCTCTCTTCTCAAACTGGCGTCTGAAAGTCATGGAACACAACCGAGGGGAGCCGCTCCCGTTCCCACCCACGGGAGGATGTTGGTCACCACTGGTGGATTATTTGCCGGAAACCACATCCCCTGGCACATCTCTCCACAGGTACCAGCCAGAGGGACCTGTGCCATCTTTTGTAGTCGAGGTTAAAAGTTCTGTAATCTTTTATGGTCATTTAATTTCCTTTCTTCTTGAAATAGATTAAACAACACCTTTTAACAGTAACACAAATTCCTAACAGCCGCTATGATTTTTTGCCCCTCTCTTTGCTCAAGAGAGAGGAAATCCTAAATCAGTTTTGTCCTTTCTACGGAGGCTGGCATGACAGTTGCTGGCTGTTTTGTGGTTTTTACAACCTGGGACAGGCAGAATGCATGACCTTACATAATCCTTTAATGTTCTTAAAGGATGAGTAATGTCCAAGTATAATGTCATGTTATATAGTAGCTGTTAAAAAAATAAATTATCTGGAGCAAGTCCCGTCTCTCAAACCTTTATAGTTTAAAAGATATAACATTTTAAAGTCCCCCCTCCCTCCCCTTGCACTGATGTTAGCTGTAAAGCTGACAGAAGGAGATTATAGTCATGTGACTCGAGGCGGCTCTTCAGCAGAGCCGACTCACCGCAGTCTAAAAAGAAATACTTAATTGGAACGGTCTACAAAGTATTCCTGGTTTGCAAGCACACTTTGTAGACCGTTCCGATTAAGTATTTCTTTTTAGATTGCGCTATTTTGGCTCTGCTGAAGAGCTGCCGGCTGGTCCCGGGATCAGGATATCCTTCTGTCAGTTATACATCTGACGTCAGTGCAAGGGGAGGGAGAGAGGAAACTACAAAGGTTTGAGAGACAGGACTTGCTCCTGGTAATTTATTTTTTTCACAGCTACAATATAACATGACATTATACTTGGACATTACTAACCCTTTAAGATTACCATGTACAGTTCACAGAATTTGTGTTCTGTGGGCCTTCTAGCAACTTTCATGTGTGCTTCCGTGGACGTGGCACCCAGGACTGACAGAAGACGGTTATCTTTTGGACAAAGGCACTGATCCATAATTCAAAGGGGCCATTAGGATTTTTCTGGCCGTTGTAAGGTAAGTCAGGGTTATAAGAAGGGAAATCTGAGAATAATGGCACTTTCCGCTTGGAAAATAATTTCCTGCAAAAAGTGCAGTTTTTCTGTTTTTTTTTTTCGTCTAGCTCATTCCATTGAAATCAGTGGGAACATTGAATTTACACACAACACAAACAAATATAGTTTTATATCCCAGGGGCGTGAGGGTGCCTGGGTTGGTGGGGTGTGGAGAAAGAATTAGTTGAACAGAAATGTTTTTTGTGGGGAGGGGGATGTTTACTGGGATTGGGGGCAGTGAATAAGAAAATAAATACTAAATACAAGTAACCCCCCCCCCCCCCCAAGAAGACATGGTATAAAAGGGGTGTGAGAAGGGTGTTGGTGGGTGGAGTTTGGGGAATGAATCAGTTGATCGGATAATTTTTTTTTTGGCTGGTTTTGGGGGGACAGTTAATGATAATATAAAAAAAAATATATATATATGTTGTATGTAAAGTGATAGAGACAGGAACCCCCTAACATAAGCTGCCACTGGGGTGGACTGATACTTGACCTGATAGAGTATTTTGCAGAGGATGATTTGTTGGATTTGTTGTTAGAGGCCCAAGCCCTGAGGAAACATTGATTTGTAGGACTTAGACTTGTTAGAAACAACCCCCCCCCCCAATTATTATTATTTTTTTTGTAAGACTGTTTTTTTTTTAATTATCATTTCTGTATGCCCTGCTGTTCTAGTGCCAGCAAGTCATGTTGGCCAGTTGTCAAATGTCCTCCTTAGTCCATAATTGTGGAATTTGCAACTGCTGTTCTTGCTGCTGCTGAGTTGTTCAAGCAGCAGGATAATTAGGCAGCTGAAAGGGAATGGGATCAACAATAGCAGTAACATAGAAGATGGATAATGAAGATTCCACTTGCCACGACTAGCACCAGTGATGCGTCTGAGGCAGTAGCAGTTCAATAAGTAGCCCCCAGTATATGTGGAGAAATGAAGAAGTTGGCCAATAATTCTTCTCCACCTGCCTCTCCTCCAAAATCATGGGAGTGTTATTTGAATATATATTTTTTCCCTTGCGAGCAGGAACTGTGCCTCTCATCAGCAACTGCAATGTGCACAGTGTGTGTGGTAAATAACATCTGGGGGCACAACTGTATCCAAACACCATGACACCTGAATCCAAGTACTGCCGCTGACACTATACCCCTTGTTCATACCCTGCTAAGGACTCATGACAACTTGCTGACAGTTTAATAGTGATAATGAACCCTCCCTGCCACCATCTTCACATATTCTGCGGGATGGAATCTCCACAGATGCTGCTTTATGCCCTGCTTGCAATTCTCCTCCACCACAATGACGTGTGGTCAGTGCACCACACTGTGTGCCACATCCTAACAACAACAGAGTGGCTATAATTTGGTAGGGGAGGTAACGATGAACGAGGTGAATTGGCAGAAGATGTAGTTACCCTAGAGGAAGAAGGTGATGACGAGCTAGTTGTTTCGCTCATCATGGAACATCCAGTCTCAGCCTGGGTTTCTCTACTCTTACTCCTCTTTGATCTCCGCCTCGCCTCTTGTTGCCTTTCTGGAGAGACTGGGTACAGCAACAGTGGCGCTTAATTTCTGTGGTGGATGTTTGGCTTTAACATGTTTGACATGTGTTTGGTGTGTTATCAGCTCAGTTGTGCCAAGGTGTGTTCCCTCCTTTCCCCTTCTCACTGACTTGTCATAAATTGTGCACAGTGGCGTTGGTGATGACTGCACTATGCCTGCCCCAAAAGAAAGATAGTCCCACACCCATGACTTCAGGGGATAGGGAACAGGAGGAGAAGGATGGCCCCTTTCCTCTTCTCCTCCACATTCCCCTTCACTGTCTGGGGCAGCGAATGATGTTGCTGCTGCTGTTACTGTTGTTTTGTTTTTTCTCCCTGCTCATTTTAAATTTTAATATGATTGTGTTTACATTTTAAGGCTGTTCCTACTGATAAAAACATGGGTACTTCCACTACTGGGACATTCTTTGTTCAACAGTTCTTACAGCTCAAATTAGACTGCATTGTTTGGAGAGCTTTTACAATATCAACTAAAATTCTACTTTGTTGTTAATAGTGACAGCACCATCTACTGGGCACTTTTCTTAGACTGAAAAAAAAAATCATACTCATCTGAGGTGTTTTGAATAAATCATATCTCAGCAGTGGGGGTACCCTTGTTTTACACAGCAGGACAAGAACTACAACTATTTTCATAGTAAAACATTATATAATTGTTCTCTTCATCTGTTTTAGGTGCAATATAGCAGTGATCCTTCTAACAGACCTAATCATTGATCACAGTGTGAAAGTGGAGTGGGGAGTCTACCTGCATCTCTTACTTCATGCAATCTTCATAGGTAACGTGATTAGGGTTGATGTTGCAGTTTTACTCAGTCTTAGGGTCCTATTCACAAAGCTAAATATATGCAGTTCTGGAGCATACCACTTTGCCAAAGGGTGGAAATAAAAATGGATTTAAATGGGTTTTAACCCATTGAATAGTGGTATTTTAAGAGGTTTCGTATACCCATTGATATCACTGACAGTTTGCAGAACTTTCATTGAAACCCTACAGTGCAATTGGTTGTCTTCATAATTCACATGTTTAGCTTAAAGGGGTAGTAATAATAATCCTTTAATAATCCTTTATTTATATAGCGCACACAGATTCCGCAGCACTTTACACTCATATTGGTTCCTGTCCCCATTGGGGCTCACAATCTATATTCACCTTTCAGTATGTTTTTTGGAGTGTGGGAGGAAACCGGAGTACCCGGAGGAAACCCACGCAAACACAGTGAGAACATACAAACTCATTGCAGATGTTGTCCTTGGTGGGATTTGAACCCAGGACCCCAGCGCTGCAAGGCAACAGTGCTAACCACTGAGCCACTGTGCTGCTTCAACATAAAAGGAGCTCCAATTAATTTTGATAGTATTTGGGCCATGAAGAGTGCTATTTCAACACTGTCAGAGTTGTTGTTCAACAGTAATTGAATGATAAAGTATCCCCCTCCCGCCCCTTTTACCGATGTAACACTGCTCACATCAGAGCAGCAAGATTGTCCGGATGGATCGCAGAGAGGGACAATCTTCAGTGAGCATAAGGAAAAACCTGTCAAGGGGCAGGGTTTTCCTTATGCTTACAGTAAGAAGTGTCCCTGGTTATGAGCTGTCTGGTCCCAGGACCAGATTCCACATATGAGGGGAGGTGGCTTACACTATGTAAAAGGGGTGGGAGGGGGATACTTTATCATTCAATTACTGTTGAACTACAGCTCTGACAGTGTTGTAATAATACTCTCTATGGGCCAAATACAATGAAGATTATAATTGGAGCTGCTTTTTTGTGAAACATTACTATCCCTTTAATGAATAAGGGCCATTAGAACTTTATGTTCAAAACTGCAGTAATTCTGGAGTGACCCAACTTGAGTTAACCCCTTGAGTGCTAGAGAGGTCTTCAACATGTTGGAGAATTCTAGTATTCACAAGTTTAGAAGTCCCATTGAAATCCATGACAATACTGGGAATTTGCTCGGCAATGCAGTGCATACCCCTCTGGCACTCAAAGGGTTAATCTCCTATGGAGGGTTTTCATTGGTGTTCCCCATAACTGCTCTGCTTTTCTTTTAAACATAAGGTCCTTTTTCAGTTTTTATTTTAAAGGGACAATACACCATCGACCGCAATATAAATATGTACATGTACTGCTGCTTTAACCCGTTGGAAGCCAAACAGATCTTTGCAAAAAGAACAGATTAGCACTTTAACCCATCGAGTTCCTGAGGAATAATAATTGAAATCCCTATAGGTTGTAATAGTCATATTTATGTAAAGTAATTGTTTTTGAGAAATTAAATGCTAGGGTGGCATTGTGTGGCACTAAATACTAACTTCCTTCACCGTTTGCCAGTTTGTTTTGTTTGAGGCCAAAGTTATCACCCACTGTTCTTTGAGAAATGCTTCTAGTGTGTGTGTGTTCTTCATTCATAGTGCAATGTGTGGTAATACTGACACAACACATAAATATGTTAGCACAAAGTACCACAACTGACTAAAGGTAATTCTTAACAATAATTATATTACAAATAAATGTCTAGCACAATGTATTGTCAATTTTTTTAGTTATCTGTAAAATTAACTAAACTTATCTTGGGGTGATGGACCCGCTTTAAATTACATTTTAATGGAGACCAGTTTTGGCTGTTAGAGGTCAGAGAGAAAACAACACATATAATTATGTAAAAAATATCTGTCAAATAAGCAGATAAACATTACAGCACCATCTAAAACAGCTACAGTAAGCCCAGTGTAGGTGTTTGCTGCATGGTCATTGATATTTCACTGAAATCACCCATAGGTCATTGTGGTGGTGAGTGTGGCCAAAATACGATTCAAAGTGTTGCTCCACAGGACAGTGTTGTCTGTATGGTGGTGTATTTAACCTACACCAGTCATACAAGAACAAACAGGAAGGGTGGCGGTTGTCCTTCATTCTTTGACTCCTATCAAATAACAGAGATGCAGAGCTTTAGTATATCAATAAATGGTTTTGCTGTTGTGAAACTGGCTGTCAGAAATGGTGGGAACTCTTGTCTAACAGTTGCTCAAGGAGAACTGTAGATTTCCCTCTCATTTGTGTTCAGGCAACTGCAGAATTACACAGTTCAATGTTTGTTTAGTTTGGAGGACATTGTCTGTATATATGTGTGTGTGTATGTATGTATAATATAATTTTTCTTTCTAGGGTTTGACCACTACCATCCTGAGGTATATGAACATTGCAAGCGCCTCCTGTTGCATCTACTGATTGTGCTAGGGTCTAACAGCAGAGTGCAGAGTGTGGCTTCTGTTCTCCTCAGGAACAGGGAATGTAATGAACCAAGGGTGCTTACTGTCAGACAAAATGCTCACCTGGAGTACTCCTTCACAGGTACCTGACATGGGATGGTTTCCTTGTGATCTAATGTTTTTATTTAAATAACTAACCAAATTTCATGACAGTGAGGTTTGCAACAATTTGCTTTGAAATGCGTAGCACACCCCTCAAGCATTAAAATGGTTAATATGTGTAAGTATACCTCCCTGCTTTTCTTGTCATAATATTAAACGCCAAAATATTATGACAGAGATATTAATAAGTGTTAATAATATATTAAAAACAAAAAAAACATAAAACCTAGAACCAATGAATGAATCACCTAGATCCCTCATTTACTCTGCTCACGCCTTCAAAAACACACCTGTCCTTATCTACTTGCGCCTTCCTACCTGTTCTTATAGCTTAATTGGGCTTCAGAGATAGCTGATCTGATGGAGAATTGGCTTCAGAGAAGGATGTGCTCATAGAAGAGAGAAGTGTGAATTTGCCACCTTGTTTGCATCTCTATTTCAGCTCCTAATGATTCAGTGCACTGAAACTTGTAGCTGCAAGACAATGTGACGTGTGGACATGAATGACACACTACATCAGGTGCAACCATAAGCTTCAGCTCATTTAATTTTGGGGTGCTGAAATAGAGATCCATATGCAAGGCAAATTCAAACTTGCCCTGTTTTATCTTCTGTGAGTATCTCCTTCCCTGAAAACTGATTAAGGAATAAAGGCACAGATGGGAAGGAGGTAATGTATTTCATCTGGGGCTGCACGCTTAGACCTGCATGTCTTTAGTAGCCTTATTGTCAACTGCCCCCCAGGTGCTTGAGGGCCCCAGTGCATTGCACCAGCTGCACCGCTTGTACTTCCACCTATAGATCTCCTGATATTCCTACCTGAGGCCCTCTTCTCTCACCCCTAGTTTACTCTGTACCATTGTTGGATTCTTCACATCTCCTAGCGTCCTTCATGAAGACCTCTTCTCCTTAGTTTGCTCCATCCCAGTGTTATCCTACCTGCAGACCTCTTCCCTGTTGTGTCTTAGTGTTGGGTGCTTCAGAGTCCCCTGGCAGCCTTTCCTCTGGGTAGCCATACCTGTAAAGCTTTATTGAGGTCATCTTTCAGCATTCCTTCTGCTAGCCCACACCCAGTCTTCCATCGAGACCAGAAAATCCCGGCATACACCTTACTGCACCACTAATAATTAAGACGGTGCACCAGCTGACTCCTCCCTCCACCCGAGAGACCGTTGAATATACTACACAATCCCTATTATATTCATAATAAACATCTCCCATGTATAATAAATATTTCTGGGACACAGTCAGACAGTAGTAAAAGCATTGCATACCCTTCTGGGACTCAGAGGGTTAAACATAACTGCTTCATTTAGGATAAAATGGAGGGTACAGAAGTAAATCATAGTTTGGAAACCAGTCCATTTACCATTTGTACCATATATTTATTTTTCCCTATACCTTAGATGTCAGTTTCCATTGTTAATACATGATTTTGTGTTTGTCGCCCTCCTGTAGGCATTAATGATTTTATACCTGAATACCAGCCTTCTCCCATGACGGACTCAGGTCTCAGCTCAAGTTCTACCTCTTCTAGCATCAGCTTAGGAAACACAAGTACTGCAGTTCCTCACCTGCACACGACCATCCTCAATGAGGTGGACCTCTGTGCAGAACAAGACGAGAAAGTCAAAACACTCATGGAGTTCATTACGTCAAGGTACATATTTAAACATTTGAATGACAGAGGGATATAACCTGTTTTATTTGCATTTCCAGAATAATTATGTACGCTTCCTTAAAGGAGAAATATAATTATTAAGATATCTATTGGATTTTCCCATTCATAAAAACAAACAGTCATGTGCAGTAGAGACTGCTGCGCTTGCTGCAGTCATGTGCAGTGCAGATTGCCTGTGAAAAGGCTGATACAGAGTGGGGCGCTCCGGCTGGCACTGTATCAGCCGCGGCGTGGGCAGTCTCTACTGTACATGACTGCCCCGCGACCGGCTGGCAGTGGCACTGTGGCCAATGTAACGGGCTCTTCAACTAGTTGGTAATATCTGAACATGCCTCTCAGTTACCAAAATGTTATGTTTTATAGAATCTGTTTTTCTGTGAGATGTAATGAACATATAATCCAAAATCTGTGATACAGAAATATAAAACAGAAACTTGAAGTCCATTCTTCTTATATTTTTTTAACAGAATTGTATCATGCTATACCCAGGAAAGTATCTATTCCAACATACCTTTAATGCTTCTGACCTTTTGATTTCTGTTCATATTTATAGGAAAAGAGGCCCACTTTGGAACCATGAGGATGTATCTGCGAAAAACCCCAGTATTAAAAGTGCCGAACAACTTACTGTGTTCTTAAAGCACGTGGTCTCTGTTTTTAAAAACTCCCGATCAGGTATGTTTAGGGAACTTGGTGAGAAGCTAAACATTTTCATTTATTATTCAGGCCTATTTTCTAAAATGTAACTCTATAGCAGGGGTTGGCAACTTCTGCTGCCTTTTAACTGTTGGAGTGCAGCTTCAGTTATGGGAATTGTAGTCCGCTGACAGCTGAAGGGCAGTTGGTTGCCCACACAGGGCAATACAAACAAAAGGACAAAGTGCACATCTGGCTATGGCCATGGTCAAGAAGAAAAACTGTCATTCAACACAGTTTGGAACCCTCTGGAAGACACCCCCAACCCCCACATGACCTGGGGCAGGTATCCTTTTAATTCAAATGTTGCAGACAAAATAGCATGTAACTTAAAGGCGCATTAACCATATCGCCTTGATGACAAGGGCAACGTGAAAATCTCGCCCTGCATGAAAAGCACGAGATTCTCATATCACCAGCTAAAACATCTGCTGCTTGTTTACATTACTTGTGCCTTCAAATAAATAGATTTTGGATTACTGAAGATGTATGGTGGCAACATACCATAGGAAGAGCTTTAATCTTTGCTCCAATGCTCTGGATCCGGCATTTAGTATGTTATGCAGGTGCAGGGCTTCTGTATGTCTTGTGACTTTAAGTCATGTGACTCTAAATGACAAATCTAAATGCAAATGTAAACGGAACCCCAGCACCTGAGTAAAATAGTAAAGGCCAGATACAGCACATTGGAGCAAAGATCAAAGCTCTTCCTAAGGTATGTTGTGGCCGCTACATCTTCAGTAATCCAAAATCTATTTATTTGAAGGCACAGTAATGTAAACAAGCAGCAGATGTATACAGTGACGTTTAGCCGGCGACATGAGAATCTTGTGCGAGATTCTCATGTCCTTGTCATCAAGGTGAAATGGTTTGCACCTTTAGGACGCAAGCTATTTTATCTGCAAAGTATTGGGGCAGCAATACTGTCTTATCTGTAAATCCAGCTGTAAAACTCATCACTGTGAGACTATGGGTGTGAAGCTCTGTCTTGTATCAAGCTACTACATGTATGAGTGCTTAGTAATTGTGTAAACCTAGGTGTGAGCACACAACATTCCATAATGTTGTTATAATTTAAACGCAAACTTGCATGAAGCTACTGTAAGCTTGATTGCTCATTTTAAGCAGGGAAACCAGTTATATTATTTAACCTCTTAAATGCTAGAGAGGTCTCCAATACATTGCTAGGCAATGCAATGGAGAACTCTTTAGAATCCAATGGGTTCAGAGGCCCAGTATTTTCTACATTAATCAGAGCTCAACGGTGTTTAGAACAGCCCTGTGTGCACCCCTGATTTAGGGAGTGGTCTTGTAAGAATTATTTTCAGTTTATTCTCCACAGGGGCACATTCCAGTTAACCCTTTGAGTGCCAGAGGGGTTGTGTTAGCCCCTTTGGCACTCAAAGGGTTAATGCTCACCACATATTGTGTGGAGATGTAGATAAATAAAACGTAATAATTGACACTACAAGGGCATTATGTACAAATTAAAGCTGTAGTCATTCTTGGGTGAAACAACTGCACCCTTGGGGAGATGTAGTCTCGGATTAACCCTTTGAGTGCCACAGGTGTATGCAGTGCATTGCAAACCAATGCGTTGCATACCCCCGGCACTCAAAAGGTTAAAGGAATGCATTGGAGACCTTGCTATCTTTCAAGGGGGTTAAAGGACAACTATCACATGGATAGTGCCTTATCATCAGTTATACCCTCATAGAGACTTGTGGATAAAGCAAGGACTCCATAGTGAACCCGGCAGAAGAATGGGGGTCTGGAAAAAAGCTTCTGGAAGTCCCTTATCCAGCCCACAAGAAGAATCTGAACCCCAAGACTGACATGTCGCACTTCAGTCTCCTGTCCTTCACAGTGCTGTCCCAGTAGGCCCTCTGTATTGCACTTGAAATTCTGACACACAGGGTCTATGGAGGCTGTGCACACAAACAGAGAAGTTTGTGTCTCCTATCTACATGCTTGTGTGTTGCTCCAGCTGAGGGATTCTGATAGGAGCTGTTTTTGTGGCTGTACTGTGCAGCCACATGTTTTTACTTAGTTGGTAAAACATAATAGCCCTTTAAATAAATCTGCCCCCTATGGTGCAGTTTGGTTTGACCCATTACTTCCTATTGTATCCGTCTCCATATTTGTATAATACTTTTATCTGGCTTGTAGAAGTTTACTAGATTGGGATAGCCTGTACCAGGAATGGTTGAACAACAGCTGGAAGGCCACATGTTGCCTTTCTCTAGCCTATGCCATTCTGGACCATGGGCCTTATGCTCAGAAAGAAACAGGAGTAATTCTGGGACAGACCAACTGCACCATAGGAAAGAAATACAAATTCCCCAAATTATAATTCATTTAAATGGGGTGTTAAATGCACTCGAGACCTCCATACCATTCAGAGGGTTTAAAGCCCAGGTTATGTCAATGAGAGTGAATATGGTGCGGTTTGTTTGCCCCAGATTTACTTTAGTTCTTTTTTTTTCCATAGGTCCTAATCTGTGCTGTCTTGAAGTTATAGTTTGTCTGGTGAACTCCCATCATCCTCAAACAGCCATTATCTGATTGGGGATGATCGGAATTGTATTCTTCAGGAGCTGGAGAGCCAAAGATTCTCTGCTATTGGTATAAAAATGTACATCTGATTTCACATCTCTGTTCTCCCAGGATTCCAGCTGGAGCGCCTCTTGAGTGAGGTTGCTTTGCAAACCGCACTTTCCTGCTCATCTCGCCATTACGCCGGAAGGTCTTTTCAAATTTTCCGAGCTCTTAAGCAGCCTCTCTCCGCACAGACGCTTTCTGATGTTCTTTCCCGACTTGTAGAGACGGTTGGAGATGCAGCGGAGGAGGCTCAGGTAACTGGGTTTACGTGTTGTTGCTGAAATAGGTGAACATTTTCAACTTATGCTAAAATCGTTTTCCCTCTTGCGTCCAATGTGGAACACAGGAATCATGGAGTAACGTTCCCTCCCCCAGAGGGCAGGGCACTTCATTGAGATTTGCCTTAAAAAACAAGGTTGTGCCTTTTAGTATATATTTTTGTATTGAAATATTACTGCTGTTCTAAGCCCTTGGACACTAGAGACATCCAGTGTGGGGAAGTTTTCGAACATCTCATGGTTTAATATATATGTTAACTATTATAAAAAACGATTTGCTGCACTATAATTGTCATTTAAGTAAATCCTCTTTAGCAGTCCTTGGTTCATAGTTGATTACCTGCAGATGCCCATGTACCTTATATGCTTATGTATTTAAATCAGAATGCCAGCGCGATGTGCACATGTGATTCTGATAAACCACTTACTGGCTTTTCAGTTCTCAAGATGATAGTTTTTAAAATGGAACGGTCTTTTTGTAACAAATGGGTGACTTCCACACTGCTCTCCATCCCACCTGCCACTTCCTGTCCTCCAGTAGTTCATTTGGATAAAGTGACAAATAAAGCTAAATAGCTCATGAAATATAATTTAAATAAAGGGTATTTAACTTAAAAATAAGTGACTTCTAAAGCTCTTTCAAAATCACCTTTTTGTTACAAAGAGACCATTCCACTTCAAGTCCAAAAGAACTTTCTCACTTCCAAGGGCATAACCCTTTGAATGCCAAAATAATTAGCTCACTGTGGAAGGAATTAACATAAAGTGCCACTCTTTGGCAAAGTAACATGAAGGTTAATTTTTCAAAAAGTATTTACTATACAGAAGAATGGCTAGCATACCTTGTAGACAGGTTTTAATTCTCTGGAAAACAAACTTTGTTTTCTCTGTCATCCAATACAGGTTACTGGTAACTTTGGGTAGGCGATCAGCCCCTTTAATAGTCAGGAACAATTCTGAGAAGTGACTGCTGGGTATAGAGCCTACCTCCTCTCCTTAGCTTGCAGCTAGCCAATCCCCAACCAGTAAGATATGTTCCTTGGTCAAGACACAAGGCAAGAGAACAGTTCTGCTATAGTTTTAGCTTTTTTATTATTTTCTGTTAGATATGGAATACCACCATTAGGCGGATTACTATCACTGACAATTCCCATCGCCCAAATGTGGATAGCTCAGTTTACCAGGTGCTTTTGTGGACCTAAGCCCTGGGGGAAAATCTTGGCTGCAAGTTCTTTCCCCAGGAGTTGCCCTCTGAGGCTTCTTCTTGATATATGGTAATCTGAAGACAGAAGACCTACTGAAAAAGGTGAGCAACCCTTTGAGTGCTGAGGTCCACATGTCTTATGCTTCCCCTCTGCACAGGGGTCTCATTTGGAATTCCAATTACATACTCATGCACTCATTGGGTTTATTCTTTGTCTGTGAGGTGTTTGGCGCAAGTTTCTGTGGTAACTTAACCCTTTTGCTGCTGGTTAGCACCTTTTTTGTTTGGGGGGGGTGTTGAGCACTTTCCCTGTTGGGTTCAGTGTTGGGTCTACTGTTTTCTAGCAGGCTTTTGAGTGGTTTATGTTTGGTATTCACCTCATTAACTTTATGTTCTGTGCCTTTTATGTGCGCGTTTACTGCATAGATGTCATTGCTCCATTCACTT
This sequence comes from Rhinophrynus dorsalis, assembly GCA_037306005.1. Taxonomy (NCBI): domain Eukaryota; kingdom Metazoa; phylum Chordata; class Amphibia; order Anura; family Rhinophrynidae; genus Rhinophrynus; species Rhinophrynus dorsalis. The sequence continues at coordinate 96,718,476 of CM074718.1, read as the reverse complement.
CTATGGGACTTTACAGTATAGGACATATCTCTGCAACCGATCCACGTAGCGTGGTCAGAGATGGCTCAGGTTGTTGGTTTTCCCTTGCTCTGTCATCCGGTCAACGTTCTGGGGATGTTGGGGGCGTTAGGGGGCTCTGGGCACTGTTGGGGTACTCTGTCAGTGAAACTACGTTTCCCATGAGCACCCGCTTTGCGCACTCATTTCTAATTGGCTCCCGTTACCGCAGCCATTTTGTGTATTCGCAGATCGAGTATCCTACGCAGGGCTTGGACTCTCCTTCTCTCCTCAGCAGTTTAACCCTTCACCTACCAGATAAGTCTAAATTAGCGTGCAGGGGTGCAGTAATTATCATACACGGTTTATTCTGGGTGTTTCGATACTTTGACCGTTTTGACTCTGTGAGAATGTCTACTTCTTTAGACCTTGGGGCTAAACCTAAGACTAAAGATACTTGGGTGTTTGTGTCCCCCATTGCTCATTGCTTCTCATGTCATTCAGGGTTACCTAGAGAATACTCAGGTCATGTTTGCCCAGCATGCGCTGCTGCCCCTGAATCTCCTGCTGGGGCCTCCAACCATGCACTAGAACCAATATGGATGCAAGAGTTTAAGGCTACTACCAAGAACCTCCGGTCCACCTTGCAACTCCTTCCATCCACTTTACAGGGGGTCTTCAACTCGTTGCAGGCGACCGCCCCTATCAGATCTTCCCTGCCTAAACCTCCGGGTGTACCTGATGTGTCTGATTCCTCTGAGGAGGAATTGTTGGTGGACTCTGATGATGACTGTTCAGCTGTTCCTTCATCTCAGTTTTTTTGGGACCCCTTCGAGGTGGACCCCATTCCCTTGGCTGAGTTCCTGATCAGGGCTGTGTTCACCCTGAACAATCCCTTGGTGCAGGAGGCATCTTCTGACCCCTCTGATGTTTTCCAGGAGCCTGTTAGGCCCCATGCCTGCTTTCCACTTAATCCCACCCTTGACCGCTTGGTGTCAGAGGAGTGGAAATTTCCAAACAAGAAACTTCTGTGTCTAAAAAGTTGGCTAAACTTTATCCGTTTTCTGAAACGGCCCTTACTCAGTGGGTTCATTCCCCCAAGGTGGATGCCCCAGTTTCCAGGCTTTCTAAGTCACCTGCCTTGCCAATGACTGACGCCTCTGCCCTCAAATACTGGACTGACAAGAAGCTTGAGACTTCTCTCAAGGCTGTTTTTGTGACAGCGGGCTCTGCTCTTCGCCCTACCTTTGCTGCCGCATGGGTAAATAGGACTGTGGCTGTTTGGACTGAACAGCTCAATTCTGCTGTCCGTCAGGGAGCCCTTACTTCTGACGTGTTGCTTCTTCTCACTAATATTGCTGAGGCTCAGCATTATGTCTCTGCTGCCCTGTTTGACGTTGTGCATATGGTAACCAGGGCATCTACCATGTCTGTGGTAGCCGGAAGGGCTCTTTGGCTTAAGATCTGGTCTGCTGAAACCGCCTCTAAGAAGGCTCTCCTGTTTTTGCCTTTTCAGGGCTCCTCCATGTTCGGGCCTGAGCTCAAGAATCTCATCAATGAGGCCACTGGAGGGAAAAGTTCTCAGCTGCCAGGAAGAAGGCGCCTGTCAAAAGGAATCGGCTTTTTCATCCCTTTCAGGCAGACTCGCGCCAAGCGACCCAGATGGTTCCTTAGGATCCACACTTCTCATCCAAGCCTAAGCAGCAATGAAGAGCCAAGTCCTCCACAAAGCCCAAGGCTTCCAAACCTCCTTCTGCATGACTCACCGAACCCAGGTCCCCACCCGCAGGTAGGTGTGGCTGCCTCCGCCACTACCTTTCAGCCTGGCAGGCCTCTGTGGCGGACCTATGGGTTTTACAAGTGGTGGCCTCAGGATACAGGATTCCCTTCACCTCTCTTCCTCCTCCAAGGACCTTTGTTTCTTGTTCTCCCTTGGGAGCAGAAAAGAGACGCCTTTTCGAGGAAGCTGTACAGGCCCTTCTGGACAAGGTGGTCCTGCAGCCAGTTCCCCCTCAGGAGAGGGGCTTGGGATTCTTCTCCAACCTCTTTGTGGCTTCCAAGAAGGATGGGGCTGTCTCCCCATTTTGGATCTGAAGGATCTCATCTCCTTTGTGGTCAGGGTCCAGTACCGACTTGGAGTCTCTGCACACAGTGATAGCAGCCATGTCTCCTGGGGAATTTCTGGCCTCTCTGGATCTTCAAGATGCCTATCTGCACATCACCATTCATCCAAAGAGTCAGCAGTATCTCCAGTTTGCCTGTGACTGAGGGCACTTCCGGTCCTCTTCCCTCCCCTTTGGCCTGACCACGGCTCCTCTAGTCTTCAATACAGTCCTAGGAGCATTGATCTCCATCCTACATTGGAACGGCATCAGGGTGACTCCATACATGGACGACCTCCTTCTGAAGGCCTCATCTCCGGAACTCCTTCACCCACAGGTGAAGTCAGACCTTGTTCCTTCTCAGAAGATGGTCTTTCTGGGCCTCTTCTTCGACACTCAGAGGGGGATGGTGTTTCCAACGGACGAAGTGGATCATCAGATAGCACTAAGGGTCCAAGCTATCCTGTTTCAGGATCCGGTTCCAGCCAAGAAGTTGTCGTCTTTGTTGGGGAAGTTCATTTGCACCATAGAAGCAGTTCCGTTTACCATGGCTCACACCAGGGAACTTAAGAGGTTTCTGATCCTGGCCTGCAAGGGCCGTCCAGGTCTCCTGGAAAGATCCCCGTCTCTCCCTCTTCAAGTGGAGCAGAGTATCTCATGGTGGCTCAACCTGAACAATCTCCTGAAAGGCAGACCCTCCCTGGTGCCCTTCTGGACCACAGTGATGACTGATGCCAGCCTCTCCAGATGGGAAGCGGTGCTGGGGCACTTGAGTGTTCTAGGCCAGTGATCTCAGGAGGAATCTCTCCTTCCCATCAACGTCTTGGAGCTTTGGTCGATATTTCATGCCCTACATCACTGGACACGACAACTGGAGGACTGCCCGGCCAGGGTACAGTCGGACAACGCCACAGCAGTAGCTTACATCAACAAGCAAGGCAGCACAAGAAGTCTTGCAGCTTGGCTAGAGGTCAAGGCTATTTTATCTTGGACAGAGGAGCATGTCCCTGCCATTTCCGCAGTTCATATTCCTGATGTAGACAACGTTCTGGCCGACTTCCTCAGTTGACACACAGTGGACAACAGAGAGTGGGAGCTGCATCCAGTGGTGTTCAACCTCATCATACAGCAGTGGGGTCTTCCCTGCATCGACCTGATGGCAACCAGACACAACAGGAAGGTTCCAACATTCTGCTCTCGCTGGGCGGATCCCATGGCTCTGGCTGTGGATGCCTTGTCGACCCTGTAGACATTTCCTCTGGCTTACATCTTCCCTCCTGTTCCCCTGTTGAACAGAGTTCTTCGGAAGCTGAGACTGGAGCGCTGCCCAGTCACTCTGATTGCTCCATACTGGCCCCGTCAGGCTTGGTTTCCGGAGCTTCTGGACCTCTCAGTGGCGGAACCTCTTCGACTCCCCCCCCCCCCCCCCCCCCCGCCCCCCCGTCCAGACGTCCTACTATAGGGTTACCTCTGGAAGGAAGATGTTCATCGTCTGGCTTTGACAGCATGGAGATTGAATCCTCAGTTTTGAAGAAGAAAGGATTTTCTTCTGGAGTAGTGGCTACTATGCTTAGTGCCCATAAGCCTGTTTCCTCTAAGGCCTACCATCGAGTTTGGTCTACCTTTCTGACTTGGTGTGCTGATAAAGACCTGTCTCAGGATTTTGACTTTCCTACAGTTCTTTCCTTCCTCCAGGATGGTGTGGATAAGGGTCTCAGTCTGAGTTCTCTTAAGGTTCAGACTTCTGCACTCTGTCTCTTTTTTCAGAGGGGTCTTGCTATCATTCCTGATGTCATCGTTTTTCTTCCAGGGTGTTGCTCATACCCATCCGTGGTTTACGGGCCCCTGCTCCTCAGTGGGATCTTAACCTTGTTCTGGGGGTTCTCCAGCGTACTCCTTTTGAGTCCTTGCCTACCATTCCTCTACGTATGCTGATGTGGAAGATGGCCTTTCTCCTGGCGATTGTTTCTGTTCGCCGAGTTGCGGAGCTGCATGCCCTGTTTTGTAGACCACCCATTTTGGTTTTTGACAAGGACAAGGTGGTGCTTCGCACCTCACAAGAGTTTCTCCCGAAGGTGGTGTCTGAGTTTCACATCAATCAGGAGATTGTGGTTCCTTCCTTCTGTCCTAACCCTACTTCTGACAAAGAGAGGGATCTTCATCTGTTGGATTTTGTGCGCTGTCTCAAGTTCTATGTGCATCGCACTGAGTCCTTGAGGAAGTCTGACACTCTTTTTGTCATTCCTGAGGGTCCTAGGGCAGGGAAGCCTGCTTCCAAGGTTATCATCTCTTCTTGGATTAAGTCCATGATTCGTAAGGCTTACGAACTTCGGAAGAAGCCTGTCCCCTTCAGGGTTACGGCTCATTCTGCGAGGTCCATTGGGGCTTCTTGGGCCTACAAAAACCAGGCCTCAGCTGATCAGTTGTGCATGGCGGCCACTTGGTCATCTGTGCACACTTTTTCTAAACACGATCATGTGGATGTGCTTGCATCGGCTGATGCCAGTTTTGGGAGAAAGATCCTGGAGGCAGCCTTGCCTGTCTAGGATCTCTCTTAGTCTCTCAGTACTCTTTCACTTTTGAGCCCTGTTGGCTCTAGTTCAGTGTGCTGTGCAACAGTTCATGGTGTTTGTTTTACCCCTGTTCAGTGTCTGTTAACACTTTGTGGTTAGTGTTGAGCTATTTTTGATCTGTAGGTTCATTGGTGCTCTGGTGACTTTGGGAGCCTTCGCCTGGTCCTTGCCTTTCTTCCTGCCCTGGGGAACTTAATGGTTGGACATCCCAAAGTTACCAGTAACCTGTATTGGACTACAGAGAAAAGAGGATTTTAGTCTTACCTGTTAAATCCTTTTCTCTTAGTCCATACATGTTACTGGTCTCCCACCCTGTCAAGGGACCTTGCTTGGCTGTCCTCTGGCAGAACATGGCGGTCCTTTCGGGTTCATGCTCTTCCTTTACCTTCTTACGACCTAGTCAATAGTTAGTCTGCAAATCTTACTGGTTGGGGATTGGCTAGCTGCAGGCTAAGGAGAGGAGGTAGGCTCCAACCAGCGGTCACTTCTCAGAATTGTTCCTGCCTATTAAAGGGGCTGATCGCCTACCCAAACTTACCAGTAACCTGTATGGACTAAGAGAAAAGGATTTAAAGGGATAGTAATACCTAAAATGTAAAAAAAAATATGTTGTAGGGTTTATCCCACTGAGTAAAACAAGAGTACTCCCACTGCTGAAAGATGTTTCATTCAAAAGTTATTAATTTTCAAAGTTGAATTTTTTAGGTGCAATATCACAGTGGCCTGAAATTGTACAGTGGTGCTGTTGCTACACGATCCTATGGACAGCTCTGGTCTCAGGACCATAAATCTCCATAGGATGGTGTAGCAACAGCGCCACTGTAAAATTTCAGGCCACTGTGATATTGCACCTAAAAAATTCAACTTTGAAAATGAATAACTTTTGAATGAAACACCTTTCAGCAGTGGGAGTACTCTTGTTTTACTCAGGGGGATAAACCATACAACATATTTTTTTTTACATTTTAGGTATTACTATCCCTTTAACAGGTAAGACTAAATTCCTATTTTAGTGTAACAGTTCCTCTTTAAATGGAAACTATTAGTGATTCTGACCATTAGTAAAGGGATAGTAATACTTGAGTATTACTAATCCCTATAGTAAAGTACAACTAAAAAAAAAACGTATTGCCCCCAGTGTCACCTCTCAAACCTTTATGGTTTGAGAGATGAATGCTTCTAAAGTTGCCCTCTCCCTCCCCCTTCCCCGTAGTCAGCATTCTAGCTGACTCAGGGAAATCCGGTCAGAGATCATCAAGCGGCACTGCAGCAGAGCCGCGATCGCGTTAATTTAAAAAAACCGTTTCACTAAAACGGTCTTCTATGTGTGCTTGCAAGCCAAGCACATGTAGAAGACCAATTTCAGTGAAAGTTTTCTTTTTTAGTAACGCGATCCGGCTGTGCTGGAGAGCCGCCTGAAAGTCGTACGACTTTCTTCCCTGCAGTCAGCTACAACGCTGACTACAGGGAAGTAGCAGGGAGAGGGCAACTTTAGAAGCGATCATCTGTTAAACCATAAAGGTTTGAGAGATGACACTGGGGGCAATACTTTGCTATAGGGATTAGTAATACTTAAGTATTACTATCCCTTTAAACTTGGCTGAAATATACATGAGCTTTGCAGAAAGACCAATTTATTACTGTGAATGTATCTCTGTGTTTTATTCAAGCCACATGTAAATGATTATTTGACAGGGTTTCGTCATAGAGCTGCTTCTGACGCTTGAGTCGGCCATCGATACGTTATCAGAGACCATGAAACATTATGATCTTCTCTCTGCCCTTGCCCAGTAAGTGCCTCTTACCACTAGTGAACTAATGTTGGGAAATGCAGCCACCAGGAAGTGGAGAGTCAAATGCAGAGAGGAAAAGAGGATACATTCTGGCACAAACCCACCATGCCATTATGGGAAAATACTAATTCTTTTAACCCCGTGAATGCTAGAGAGCTACCCCGCACATTTCTTAGCAATGAGTTGGAGATCTCTTTAGCACTCGTAGTTAAAACCCTAACCCTAACCTTGATCTGTAGGAATTTGGGGAATTTTTATTTATCCCCCTATGGTAGGGTGACCTGACCTCACCTTTAACCGGGGACACATAAGAAAAATGCACACTGCAGGGCTGCTTGATTTCAGTGCAGTCCTGAAATATGCCTGTTTCCTATGTGTTCCCTGGTCAGCCTACCCTATGGTGCAGTTTGAATGTGTTGTCAGGGTTGCTCATATTTTGCTTCCTGCATAAGAAAGCTCAGTGAGGCTGATGGCTGGCAGGGGATGATGGGAGTTTGGCAACAACTAAGGGACCTCATTTTGCCCTCTCATGTCATAAGAAGAATTTGGAGCAATTCTGGAGCAAACCAACTGCACCATAAACAAAAACAATCTATTGGTTTAAAGGGAATCTATCACCCCTATACATGTTTGTCTAAAACATTAATTTATATAAAGATTAGATTGAAACCTGTTTTTTTTTAAAAAAGATCTTTATTTTGCCCAAATTAAACTTCTAAAGATTTCCCTGCAGCTTCCTTCCAAACAGACTGATGTTACTAGCTCTGTACCGCAGTCTGTCACTCTTCCTTTGCTCCCCTCCCTCTATCCAGCCTTCTCCGATAACAGATGCATTCTGCCTGTAAACTGGAGCTCCCTCTGGCCAATGAGAGCGCTCCATCTTACAGGCAGGAAGCCGCTGTCATCGGAGGAGGCTGGATTGACGGAGGGGAGGAAAGGAAGAGTGACAGACAGCGGTACAGAGCTAGTGACATCAGTCTGTCTGGAAGGAAGCTGCAGGGAAATCTTTAGAAGTTTAATTTGGGCAAAATAAAGATCGTTTAAAAAAAAACAGGTTTAGACATTTAATTTTGGCAAAATAATGAAATCTAATCTCTATATAAACTAATGTTTTAGACAAACATGTATAGGGGTGATCCCCTTTAAACAATTGAATTCTAGAGAGCTCACTGGATACCCCTCTAACATGCAAGGGTTAAAATTCCCATCTAAATCAGTGGAAATTGGGGGGAATGTTTTTATCCTTTTTGCACCAGAATTCCTAAAAGTATACATATAGCCCAATGGGCTTAATTCAGCAAGGTAAAATGGAGCAATTCTTGGGCAAAACAAATGTCCCACAGGAGACAACTGAACATCACGTTTCAATGAAATGGGGCTTTTAACTTTTTCAATGCTAGAGAGGTGTTCAGTACATTGCTTTGGTTTATGTTGGCGACCTCTAGTGTTCAAGAGGTTAAACCCACCCCCCCCTCTTTAAACCACTAGGAATTTAGTGACTTTTCAGGTTTCCCCTCGGGTGCATTTGGTTTGCCCCGGAATTGCTGTTGCTTGCTGAGTTAGGTTCTTTATAGTTACATAGAGAGAATGAGTCTGATAGAATACACATTACATTGGGGTAAATGGGGCATATCTTCATTAGCCCGAATGTTACATTATGTCTCCATTCAGCTAAAACTCAGTGAAGTAATAAAACGTTACTGGCCTTATGCACAATGAAAATAGAACCAATTTTGAAGCAATCCAGCAGTACCATAACTGGGAGAGAAAACAAAATCAACGCATTTCCACTGATTCAAGGGGTTAAGAACTTAATTCAAATAATTCAGTTGTTATTTCTATGACTTATAACTATGTTACTGTAATATTCCCCACAACTGATCTTCTATTCTTTGTGCATATCGATGGTAAAATCTGATCTTTCACAATGTTTTTTCTTAGAATTTTAATTTTAAAGGGGAAGTAGCACCACTTAACTCTGAGTGCCAGAGGGGTATCCAATGCATTCCACCTCTCTGGCACTCAAAGGGTTAATAATAAACACACACCCACAACCATCTTACTTTGGCCAGATTATTCTAATAATGAATGATGCTCCTATGTTCACATGATAACATCTGCAATCTGTTTTGGGTATATGGAGGCGGACATAACAGTTTATACCAGGACCACAGAACACAATCTCCTTCTTCTGCACATTGTAATTGTAACCCTTTAAGAACCAGAGGGATGTGCACTCTTTGAGTCACTCCTCTGGCTATTAAAGGGTTAACTAGGCTCATGCAGTCTTCCTGTTTCTGTTTGAAAAAACTACCAGCTGCTGCTGTGTGTGCCTCTATGCCCATGACATCCAGGCACAAAGGCAAAATTCATCCAGTAGGACTGTCTGGCCATAGTAAGAAAAGTGGTAGGTGGTTATTAGGATGTTTTACTTCTCCTTTAAATGAAAATGTCCCTTTACCCTATATATGTTTAATGATCTGCTTTTTTACATTCATTCTGCTTTAGGACATCATACCATGACCCTATAATGGGAAACAAACATGCAGCTAACAGGAAGAGTACTGGACAGCTGAACCTAAGCACAAGTCCTCTGAGCAGCGGTAACTTCATGGGGTATTGCCACAATACCAGAAGCTACTCCTTACGGCTAAGTTTAATAGGTGATCGTAAAGGGGACAGGCGGCGGAGCAACACACTGGACATAATGGATGGGAGGATAAACCATGGAGGCGGTTTAGCAAGGACTAGAAGCCTTTCCTCTCTTAGAGAGGGAGGAATGCATGATGTGCAGCCAACTACTGACCCCACCAATCTCATGGCCACCATTTTCTGGATAGCAGCGTCCTTGCTGGAATCAGACTATGAGTATGAGTACCTCCTGGCTCTGAAGCTACTAAACAAACTACTCACTCACCTGCCACTGGATAAATCGGAGAGTCGAGAGAAGATTGAAAAGATGCAGAGTAAATTGAAGTGGAATACCTTTCCTGGCCTTCAGCAGCTTTTCCTGAAGGGCTTTACCTCAGTGTCTACGCAGGAAATGACTGTTCATCTTCTCAGCAAGCTCATTACTGTATCCAAACATACTATAGTGGACCCACCCCTATTAGCAGGTAGGTTGAGAACACACCTGAAGATCATCTAGCAGGCTATGTTTTTAAAATGTTTTTATTGTGATTTATTTTTCTGCTGATTAATAAACAATTTATATTTTTGTATATTTTGTATTCACTCGTGAGTGTGTGCCTCCATTAATGGGCTTCTTTGTGACTTCTAGTGATATCAATAGAGGAGATTCTCTTTTCTGTTCTCCTTTTATGATGTTCACTTGTTTGTGTATACCATTAACAAGATAACGGGTCAAAAGTACACATTATAAGGAGGAATCCTAGCTGCAATGTTAATGAAACATTACTAAGCATTTAAGGTCTTCTGTTCCATCTGTATCTACAAAATGGCTTGGCACTTAAAGTTTATATATTGAGTCACAATGGTGTCTGTAATGAGGGTATATTAAGTATGCTTCAAGCACTCAAGTTAATTTCATCCAAGATTTATCATAGCTTCCGATATCCTTATTTTTCCTGGTGAGAGAGGAATTTTTGTGTTGCAATAATTATATGAGAGCTTTCACTCCCTCCCTGGTGACTTTCTTGGACAGTGTTGGTGTGTCCCCATTTCCCTTAGTCCCACAGTGGATGAGAAAAGGAGATTTTTTTTTTTTAACTGATCTTTTTCTTAGTCCCAGAGAAAACCAAGAAAAGTTAATTTAACCACAAGGTCCCTGTGTCCCCCAACGGACCAAAACAGAAGGATTTTTCTGTAATCAGCACAAAAATCCCCTTATACTGCTGTGTCAGTAATATAACACACCGCTATGAACGAATCTAGACTGAGCCCACTTACACACAATAGAGGCATTTCTGATAGCAAAGAGAATGGTAAATTTGGGCTTAAACAGAACTAGTTAGATTACTGTTCAGGGAATTCGCACAAATTGTCACACTGCCACCAATTTATAAAGGTAAATTTAAATTAAAAAAAATGTACTTTACAGAAAAAAGGGTGTGTGCAACATGTAGGCAGAATTTAATTCTCCGTAAAACGGACGCTATGCTCGTCTTTAACCATAGAGAGTAAATCAACCATGGCCCTTTAGAATCATATAAACATTCTCAATATATGACATTGTCCTATCTTGCTAGACATTACTAGTTATGTCTGTCTGTGTGAATGACGCACACTTAGGTAAGTTTTTATGTTACATTGGGATATAGTTCATATTTAATCTAAAACCTAAAGGAAAGAGTCAGATAATGCTTTTCTGTACATTTTGTAGCTACTGTATATTGTCTTTTGAAGACAATAGAGATGAGCAAAGGGCATAGATATTTCAGTGAGATTTGTTTTAAATCCATTAACTGGTCCTTTTTTATTTTTCTAGGATTTCCTCTTAATATTTTATGCCTGTTGCCTCATTTAATCCAACATTTTGATAACCCAACACAATTCTGTAGAGAAACAGCTGACAGAATAGCAAAGGTAAGAACTTATTTTATGGTTTGCTGTTCATTATAGATCGGGGAGGATCCATTTCTAAAACAAAGCCTCCTGTAAAATGTAACCTATATCGTTATTTAACAGAATGAGCATCAGAGGAGTTAGCCAACACTGTTGTTCACAATGAATTGCTTAGCCCTCTTGCACTCAAAGGGTTAATGTAAACATATTTTAAAATCACACAAAGTAAAAGCTTGTGCCAAGTATCGTAAAAATGTTATTCTGACATGTGACTTAGTGGATTCTGATTTTGCCTCTGTTTTTATGTCAATTCTTGTTTTGTTTGTGCCTGAATTACCAGCATGCATGTGTGGTGCCATCCATGCACTTAACTGAGAAAATAAGGTAAAATCAAAAATAATAGTGGGTAAAATATTAGAATGGTTATTAACACACAGTGTTCAGGATTATGTGATGACCAACAACATTATCAGTAGGACTCAGCATGGTAAGTAATACTTAAAATGTATTTTTCCCCCTAAGTAAAACAAGGGTACTCCCAGTGCTGAAAGGTGTTTTATTAAAAAGTTATTATGCCTTAAACCTGAATTTCTCTGTCGTCCAATACAGGTTACTGGTAACTTTGGGCAGGCGATCTGCCCCTTTAATTAGGCAGGAACAATTCTAGAATTGTATGCAGGGGGTGGAGCCTACCTTCCCTCCTTGGCTGCAGCTAGCCAACCAGCTCCAGTAAGATTTGTTCCTTGGTGAAGACACAGGCAAGAGAACAGTTATGCTATAGTTTTAGAAAAATTTTTATTTTTCTGTTAGAAATGGAATACCACCATTAGGTGGATTACCATAACTGACAATGCCCTTAAATGTGGCCAACTCTGTATCCAGGTGCTTTTTGTGGACCTTAAGCCCTGGTGGGAAAATCTTGGGTTCAAGTTCTTTCCTCAGGAGTTGCCCACCGAGGCATCTTCTTAATACGTGGTAGTCTGAAGACAGAAGATCTGCCGGAAAGGTGAGCAACCCTTTGAGTGCTGCAGGTCCACATGTCCCACAGAGGTTTTCCTTTGGAGTTCCTGTTGCATACTCTGGCACTCATTGGGTTTATCTGTATGTCTGTTGGGTGTTTTAGAACAAGTTTATTTGGTAACTTAACCCTTAAGCTACTGGTTTTGCATCTTTTGGGTTGTTATTGTCACTCTCCCTTCTGGATTCAGTGTTTTTTGGGTCTTCTAACATGTTCTAATGATGTTTCATGTACTTTTAATTAACAGTTTCAACTTAAAAAAAAAAAAAAAAAAAAAAAATGTGTTCTGCGCTTTTAAAGGGATAGTAATGTTTCATAATAAAAGCAGCTCTAATTAATCATCATAGTATTTGGACTTTGGAGAGTGTTATTTCAATTCTGTCAGAGTTGTAGTTCAAGAGTAATTCAATGACAAAATCTCCCCCTCCCGCCCCTTTTACTGATGTAACACTTTTCAGCCAGAACAGAAGGGAGGTGTCCAGGTAGACTGCAGAGAGGGACAATCTTCAATTAAGATAAGGGAAAAACCTGAAAAGCTTGTCAAGGGGCCAGGGCTTTCATTGTTTTCATTGTAAGAAGATTGTCCCCTTCTGCTATCTGTCTGGTCTTACAACCAGATTCCCCATCTGAGAAGAGATGGTATACACTAGGTAAAAGGGGCGAGAGGGGAAACTTTGCTTGTGAATATCTCTTAAACAATAAAGGTTTGAGATATAAGACTTACATCATTCTTCATATTTTTTTAATGCCTACAAAATAAAGTTAAAACAAAGTATTACTATCCCTTTAAGGCACACTTTACCGCGTAGACGCCATTGCTCCATTCACTTCTATGGGACTTTGCAGTTTGGGACATATCTCTGCAACCGCTCAACGTAGCGACTTCAGGGATGGCTCATTTTAATTGTCTGCCCTTGCTCTGTCATCCGGTTAAAGTTTTTAGTGTGTTGGGGGACTTCGGGCACTGTTGGGCTATTTTTTCTGGGAAAACTACATTTCCCATGAGTGCTTGCTTCACATGCTCGTTTCTGATTGGCTCCTGCCACGGCAGCCATTTTGTGCCTTTTCCAGAACGAGTATCCTACGCAGGGCTTGGACTCTCCTTCTCTCCTCTGCAGATTAACCCTTCGCCTGCCAGATAAGTGTATTGTAGCAATTTCTGGGGTGAAATTTTAATCTTGCACACTATATTTCGGTGATTCCTTATAGTTTAAACGTTTTTGACATTGTGAGAATGTCTAATCCTTTGGAGCTTGGGGCCAGGCCTAAGACTAAGGATGCTGGGGTCTCTGTATCCCCTATTGCGCATTGTTCCTCATGTCATTCAGGGTTACCTAGAGAATTCTCAGGTCATTTATGCCTAGCATGTTCTGATGTCCCAAAGTCTCTCCCAGGGACCTCCAACCGTGCATTAGAGCCAGTTTGGGTCCAAGAGTTCAAGGCTGCTACTAGAGACCTTCGGTCTACATTGCAACTCTTTCCATCCCAGTTACAGAGGGTCTTCCACTCATGGCAGACCCCTTCTTCCGTCAGAAACTGCAGGAAGTTCCTGATGTATCAGATTCCTCTGAGGAAGAACTTTTGGTGGATTCAGATGTTGAGGAATGTTCTGCTGTGTGCTCCTCTCAGTTTTTTAGGGACCCCTTTGAGGCTGAGACTGATCCTGAGCCCCGGCTGAGGGCCTGATCAGGGCTGTCTTAACCACTCTAAACATTCCCTTAGTCCAAGAGGTTTCTTCAGTTCCCTTTGATGTTTTTCAGGAGCCTAAGAAGCCCCTTACTTGTTTTCCACCTAACCCTACTCTTGACCGCCTTGTGTCTAATGAGTGGAAAACTCCAAGCAGGAAACCTTCTGTTTCCAAGAAATTTGCCAATTTGTGGTGGCTACTATGCTCAGTGCCCACAAACTTGTTTCTTCTAAGGCCTACCATCATGTCTGGTCAACTTTTCTGTCTTGGTGTGCTGTTAGGGACCTGTCTCAAGAATTTGATCTGCCAACGGTCCTGGCCTTCTTGCAGGACAGTGTGGATATGGGCCTCAGTTTGAGTTCCCTCAAGGTTCAGACTTCTGCTCTCTCTCTTTTCTTTCAGATGTGCATTGCTATTCTTCCTGATGTCAAGGTTTTCTTCCAGGGTGTTGCTCATACTCGTCCTGCTTTTAAGAATCCTGCTCCTCCATGGGATGTTAACTTGGTTTTGGGCGTCCTTCAGCACCCTCCCTTTGAGTCCTTGCCTACGATTCCTTTACACCTGCTGACGCGGAAAATGGCCCTTCTCCTGGCGATCGTGTCTGTTCACCGTGTCGCTGAGTTGCATGCTCTGTCTTGTGGACCACCTTTTTTGGTGTTTCACAAAGACAAGGAGGTGCTTCACACTTCTCAGGAGTTTCTCCTGAAGGTGGTCTCTGAGTCCCACATTAATCAGGAGATCGTGGTGCCTTCTTTCTGTCCTCACCCTACCTCTGACAAGGAGAGGGATCTCCACTTGTTAGATGTGGTGCGTTGTCTCAAGTTTTATGTACAACGCACTGAGTCCATCAGACAATCTGACACGCTGTTCGTCCCCATTCTACTAGCTCTATTGGGGCTTCTTGGGCTTACAAGAATCAGGCCTCCGCTGATCAGTTGTGCAAGGCTGCCACTTGGTCGTCTGTGCACACCGTTTCAAAGCACTGTCGTGTTGACTTTCTGGCATCAGCTGAAGCCAGTTTTGGGAGGAAGATCCTGGAGGCAGTCTTGCCTGTCTAGATCTTCTTCGGTTCTTAGTGCTTCCTTCACTTTTGAGCCCTGTTGGCTCTAGTTCAGTGTGCTGTATAACAGTTCTTGGGGTATTGTTACCCCTGTTCAGTGTCCATTGACACTTAATTTGTTTTGTTGAGCTATCTCTGATCTGATGGTTCATATCTGCTCTGGTGACTTTGGGGGCCTTGCGCCTGGTCCTTGCCTGACTTCCCACCTCTGGGAAACTCAATGGTTGGACATCCCAAAGTTACCAGTAACCTGTATTGGACGACCGAGAACAGAAGATATTAGTCTTACCTGTTAAATCCTTTTCTCTTAGTCCGTATAGGTTACTGGTCTCCCGCCCTGTCAAGGGACCATGCTCTGCTGTCCTGTGGCAGACCGTGGGGGTCCTTCGGGGTCATGCTCACAGGAGTCTTCTTTTCCTTCTAATATCTAGTCAATAGTTAGTGTCTCAAATCTTACTGGAGCTGGTTGGCGATCTGTAGCCAAGGAGGGAAGGTAGGCTCCACCCCCTGCATTCAATTCTAGAATTGTTCCTGCCTAATTAAAGGGGTGGATCGCCTACCCAAAGTTACCAGTAACCTGTATGGACTAAGAGAAAAGGGTTTAACAGGTAAGACTAAAATCCTATTTTTTAAGATGCTGTATCTTTGTGACCTTAAATTGTGGGGCCACCTCAACTCATCCTATGGAGATTTATGGTCAACAGACCAGAGCTGTCCATAGGATGGTGTTGCAACAGCGCCACTGTACAGTTTCAGGCCACTGGGATACTGTACCTAAAAAATTCAAGTTTGAGCTGTAATAACTTTATAATAAAACACTTTTCAGCAGTAAGAGTACCTTTGTTTTACTCAGGGGAATGAACTCTACATCAAATTTTTTTTTACATTGTTGGTAATACTATCCCTGTAAGAGTAGATCATGACCAATTATTTTCATTCCATTTTACAAAAGGTAAGTAGTAATTTGGACATTTGTTTTGAACCGGTATTGGTCTTACACTGGGGTTTCTGTATATAATTATGTACCATACACACCACAGGCAATGCAGGGTTCTTTATGCAAAGACTAGCATAAACATTTTCACTGCCTTTTTGCTAGGTCTGTGCGGAGGAGAAGTCGGCCACCCTTGCAAACCTGGCTCACATGATGAGTTTATACAGCACACGCAGTTACTCCAGAGACTGCTCAAATTGGATCAACGTTGTGTGCAGATACCTACATGACTCCTTCTCAGACATCACATTCAGCCTTGTAACATACCTTGCTGAGGTAATATTGTGTACTTTTGCTTTGGAAATTCTTTAACCCTTTGATTCCTTGGAGGATGCCAGTGCATTTCAAATCAATGCATTGGAGACTTCTGTATCAATCTGGGATTAAATACCTTCTTAATTTTTGCCTGAATTATGTCAACTTAGAGTCATTTTAAATGTAACCCATTAGAGACCAGAGGATTCTGTACCCTTCTGGTCCTAAAAGGGTTAATTTAATTAAACATAATTTCTATAAAAGAGAGATACTGGTACAAAGCCACATACAACACTTCAAGATGTGGATATCATATTGCTCAACTTAATGTCAATGTTTGGGTCAGAGGCTTAAAGGGGTAGTAATACTTCGTTTTAACTTTATTTTATTTTGTAGGCATTAAAAAACATGAAGAATTATATAAGTCTTATCTCTCAAACCATTATGGTTTAAGAGATATTCACAAGCAAAGTTTCCCCTCCCGCCCCTTTTTCCTAGTGTAAGCCATCTCTTCTCAGATGTGAGTCTGGTTGTAAGACCAGACAGATAACAGCAGGGGACAATATTCTTTGTATAGAAACAATGAAAGCCCTGCCCCCCTTGACAGGTTTTTCAGCTTTTTCCCTTATCTTAATTGAAGATTGTCCCTCTCTGCAGTCTACCTGGGCACCTCCCTTCTGATCTGGCTGAACGGGGGGGGGGATACTTTGCTTGTGAATATCTCTTAAACCATAAAGGTTTGAGAGATAAGACTTGTATCGTTCTTCATGTTTTTTTTAATGCCTACAAAATAAAATAAAGATAAAACAAAATATTACTATCCCTTTAAAGTGGATCTAACACCCCTAAAAAAGTTGGTCTTAATAGTTGGATTATATACTAAATATGTGTAAAAGTGTATTAATTTTGTTTTTTAAATCTCTGACTGAAATTGAAGGAATAAACACTGGTCTGCACCTACTTCCAGATAGACTGTGGTTACCTGCTCTGTAACCACAGTCCATCACTCTGCCTCTGCTCCCCTTCCTCTATCCAGCCTCCTCTGATGCCGGAGGCTTTCTTCCTGTAAGCTGGAGCGCTCTCATTGGCTAGATATTGAACTCTGTCAATGAGATCACTCCAGCTTACAGGCAGAAAGCTGCCGTCATCAGAGGAGGCTGAACAGAGGGAGGGGAGCAGAGGCAGAGTAACAGACTGAAGTTACAGAGCAGGTAACCATAGTCTATCCAGAAGTAGGTGCAGGGCAGCGTTTATTCTTTCAATTACAGCCAAATACAAAATAATACACTTTTACACATATTCGCTATATAATCTAACTGTAAAGGCTAACTTGTATAGGGGTAACAGATCCCCTTTAAACCTTTTTCAGGTCCTAAGAAAAGTCTTAAGTGTCTGAATGAAAGATTAACATTAAAATAAGCAATTATTTTCTCACATCTTGAAGTCTTGGGTGTGATTTTCTTATCTGTATATCACCATATTTCACCATATTTATAAACATGTAAGGTGTGCACTAAAACATTTCTTGCCTTGCTGTTTTACTTTTGCTGCAAGAAATTCACGTGTTTTGTTAAAACTTTGTTGTGAAGGCCTCCTCACCAAGCTGCCGTTAAATTTGGTGCGCTATGCACTTCAGGGACCTCTGGACTCTACATAAGTGAGGCTCTTTGCAATTAATTTCACAGGAGTGGGCAGGGAGGCTCAGCCACTGTAGCCACTTCTGTGGAAAAACACTGGAGGGGAAATGGTGGCTTTGCCTCTCTTTCAGTGAAAATTGTCACCCCTGATTCACCCCACCCCATAGAGGCAGGGTCGTTGAAATCGGCCACAGAGAGCATGTATATTTGATAGATATGTATGTTGATGAGATATCTATAGTGCTTCAAGTATCTGTCAGCTTTAGGAGGTTATTTTAAGTGCCGACAATAGAAACATTTCACACCCATCTTGCTTACAAAGGTTTGCAATGTCTTAGAAATACATTACTTGTCCAATTCCAGTCTATGTTTGTGTTTTAAAGAGCCCTGTTCTAAATTGTACGTGTCCAATGTTCTTTAGCTCCTGGAGAAAGGACTGGCAAGCATGCAGCAGTCGTTACTTCAGATCATCTACAGCCTGCTTAGTCACATTGACCTCTCTGGGGCACCAGTGAAGCAGTTTAACCTTGAGATCATAAAGGTCATAGGAAAATATGTACAGGTGGGTATTTCTTGTAAAATAGCAGGAAAAGGTGTTTTCCTTATAAGAACTGTATATGAAAATTGTCTGAATTTAAGAGGATTGTAGGAGAAATCCTTCCATTAAATTGTATGCAACACTACAAAATGAAACCTCAGTGAAATTGCTCTATAGAGATTGTTAAATTTGTTTTCCTCTCTAGTAGATAATTAATACATTCATATGCATGCATTCACATATGTCTGAATCGCCTGTATGCATTCACCAAACTCGCATTTGCAGCACTTATGATAAAGGACCCCTACCCCGTGTACATTATCTTTATTAAAGGCTTGCATCTCTAAATATATATACTTTATATTATATTATAACTAGCTGTTTGGGGTGGACTTTGCCATATTTTTTTAATCTTGTATGTAGTAATGTAAAGTGTAATTTTAAAGTAGCAGAAAAATGCCCAGCATTGGCAGTATCCCTGTGTGCATGGGTCTGTATGAATGCATTTGGATGTGTGTGTGTGTGTGTGTCTGTGTGTGAGCGAAATGTTACTGCAGTTTTCTAGAAATGTAACCCTTTGAGAGTGACAGAGTGGCAGGCAATGCATTGCATACTTCTTTGTTACTTGAAGATTTAGCATCTGTTTATACAGCTTGCTTTCAGGACTCTGAGTAAAGACACAAATGCAGAAAGGTAGGAATTTTATGGCTAAATACCTATTTTTTCAACAATAGAAAAATGAATAAGCAGTCCTTTAAAAAATAAATAACTCACACTTTACGGAGTCCACCTTTACTGTAGACTTTGTACCTCCGCTGTACAACCAGCATAATGATGTGGCACTTCCTCCACTGCACGTCAGCAGCTGCTTCTGTTGTTGGTCACTACTGGAGGCTCCTCTTGCATTCATTTAGCCTGCTGTACTACAGATGCCGGACTGTAAGTGCATGCCATGGAAGTGCAGGGTAAAGGAAAAGAAGAGGAGACTCCAGCAGTGACTGAGAAGAGGAGCAGCTGCTGCCGGTAGAAGGGAGTGTTAAATGTGTTCCTTATGAGGAGACGGTAATACAACAGCATAAAATACAGTGTTCCGTGGATGCGGAGGGAAAGCAGAGAAACAGTTATAGTGTGTGTTGGAATGGAGTGTGACATTTTTGATTGAATAGGAGAGATGTATAGTGCAGCATAAAATATAGGGTTTGCGTATGTAAATGGAGTGTGTGTTGCTGCACGGTGACAAGGGAGTGTGGAATTTGTGACTTGTATGTGAAAGACATGGTGTGAAATGAGTGGGCTATGCGTTTTGTTTGGAGTGTGTGTTAGATGTTGCAAGGTGAGTTGTCCTTTTTTTTTTTCCGTTCAGGACGGACTAACTCCATGCAGAGATTTTGACAGGAAGGCCCCCTAGCATTTCTTGTCAAATTCACCACTGACTGTATGTTGTGGACAGGCGATACAGAGAAGATTTGAATAACTCCTCCTTACTGCTGCCCCAGGGTGTGTGGGGATTGGATCTGTAACCTTCAAAAATGTTTTAAGTATTTGAAAACTTAATCCAAAACTGTCTTTGTGTCATGGAAACCTAAAATCCATAATATGTATAGTTTAGGAAATATTCACACTTTTATTTCTGGCTCATTAGCTTTATTAGCATATGACACGTCGTTAAAAAAACTTCATTAGTATGAGACACATAGCTGAAATGTCACCAAAAACCTTCATTAGCTTATGGCAATAAGTATGAATATATACTAAACTATACATTTGCTGATCTTTTGGCATGACGAGATATAGGTAGTTTTTAATGCAGTTTTCAAATATGCAATCTTGAATTAGGGTGAATGCCAGGGCCATTACTGGTTTTTTTCCCATAAGGAACAGTCACTGTCCTGGCACGTCACATACTTTTTACTTACAGCACTCCTGCGGGAGTAGTGTAAGTAAAAACGGGGTCTGAAGTTGACAGTTCCAAGACTGGAGCAGTCTCTCTGACCCCCATTCTGACATACGTGATTAGTCACGTTTGACTGTTCACCAAACTTCTCTATCTGGTCCTTAACGGGGCTTCCCCATCCAGGAACGCTGGTCCTTTAGGGGTTAAGCAAATCAAAACCCTTGTATTTAAAGCGTTCCACAGGTAGGGTGGAGACTGCACATCTGGGATAACCCTATACCTCACATAGTGTGGGTCAAAGTGGGCAGCTACCCAAGAGCCCAGTGGTGGAACAGGGTGACCAGGGACCCACTGGTGGAAGATGCTGCCCAGGGGCTTCCTTGTTGAAGGGGCTGCCCAGGGGCCTCCTTGTCGAAGGGGCTGCCCAGGGGCCTCCAGCAATTGACTACTATTGGTCTAAGTTTCTCATTACCATTTGCTACCCATTTCATTCCGGCAGTGCATTAGTATAAGGTGTACATTACCTTCCGATTTCCTGGCACCCCTTGACTAATAAACACTTTTTGTATGATGATATTACCGTCTCCTTGTATAATATATATTGTGATCTCCTGTTCCTTCCTTTTCCACACTATAGTCCATGGTAGCTGATGGGATTTTTGCATTTCTCTCTGTGCTCTGTCTCATTCAGTTGCTTTCAGCTGTCTACTCTTAATATATTTGCCTAGATTCAGATGTCATACGTCTTCTTAGCTGGTTAGTTTGGCCTCAGATTCACCAAAAAAGATCTTAGGCCCATCTCAAGTGTGCTTTTAGGGGGATAGTGTGCATACATTGTTGGGGGAAACGGATGGCTCTCAAAGTGTTGGTGGACTGCGGCTTACATCATCCCCATTCATCCAGTGCCCAGCAGAGGATGATGGGAAACTTAGTCCAATGACAGCAACTGTCATCTAAATGCTAACCCACTTTGAATGCAAGAGAGTTCTTCAGTGCATCGTGAAGCAATGTGTTAGAGACTTCATTAGCATTTAATGACGTTAATAAGGCACACTTAAATCAGTGGGAATTTATGGAATATGTATCTATCCCAAATGGTGTTGGCTTGTGTCGGAATTGCTTCTGTTATCCAATATTTATCTTGTTCTGACTGGAATCTTCTTGTGTTTTACCTACACTATCCACAGGATCAAGAATGGAATGCAATTCAGCAGATTTCCATTAGTGCAGATGAACATTGCCCCTGGAGCAAGTAGCTTGTTTCTTTGGAATTTGGTTTTCAGATTTTGCTGTTGGCACCTTCACTTATAAAAGCTAGATGCACTCTATATATTTCTCCTTCAGTTTCCTGTCTTGGCAGACAATAGAGCACAGATTGTTTAGCTCTCATTAACAAGGCACTTTATAATACCATAGTACATTAATAGGACAGTCCCTGCAGCACTCAAGCAGTTTATAATATGGTCTGTTATTTCGCTACTGTTCTTTGGTTAGGAGGCATTGTTTAGAAGTAATGAAATGAAAGAGGTCAGCATGGTAATATTTTGCTCGACAAGCTGTCCTACCAGCTAACTATAGTCTGTAATCAAATAATGCTATAAAACAGAGGAGTAAACGAAATATATTTATTTTCTTTATTTTTTCTGGAGGAATTAGTTGTCCACAGATAGTTTGCTTAGCATCGATAGTATAAAAAGACTGCATGTCACAGATGAGGGATTTTCTCAGCTCATTCAAGCCAGCACATCGGATTCGATGCTTCACATGTAACATAATCCAAACTTGTGTGTGTCTGCTGCTGCATTTACCCCTGTGCTGCTCAGACATGCAGGTCACAAGTATTTGGAATGCTCCCTGTTTGATCCTTTCATGCAATAGAATGCCTGTATTATGAGAGACAGAACCCCTACCAAGGATCTAAATGTAATTCATGGCAGGCAGGACAGGTGAGCAGTCATTCCGACCAGCTTTGGCATATCTTGGCAAGTGACCATGACTGATTCTCTCTGGCTTTGTGTTACAATGTGGGAGAAGTCCTGGTCTGATATGGAGAGATGATATGCCGCAAATCCATTGATTGCACATCTCTCTGTCTACAAACATCTCATCCTTATACATATCTACCCATTCTCCTCCCTCCATCTTTAACATCCTCTCTCTCTAGCTTCACCTCCTTTCTTTATCTTTTATTGTCTCTGCCTTCTCACATCCTGTATTCCAGCCAGTTTGTTTTCCCTGCACTTTGATATTTTATTTCCTTTCCTCCTACTGTTCTCTCCCCTTCTGTTCCATGTGCCAAACCATACCTTTCCATGTCCTATCATGCTTTCCTACCCACACACACTCCCATCACCTAGCACAGGTAGACTTGTCTGAATGACTAAGCCTGATCCACCTTTGCTCAGGTGAAGATATCCTTAAAACCTTCACTTATGGGCAGACATGGGAACTCTCAGGGTATGACCCTGAGACTCAGGGTTTAGACTCAAATCTAAAGGGCCAAATTGTCAGGGTAAGAGTTCTGTTATCTACTCTATGATTTGCCCCAATTAACTGTTTGTTCACTCTCTAAACTGGTGCAATTTGTACTAGAAAGACAGGGGAAAGAAGTCCTGCTTGTCTTGTTTATGTTTAGGCAGTGAGATCTCTAAGCTGTAGCATGTTAAAGGTTCTGCGCGGACCAATGGCAACACCTCTGGGTTAGTGCAAGCGGGTACATATTGCATAAAATCTACATTATAAGACATTTAAGGGTTAATATACCAGTGATCTCAGGGTCAGCTCATTTTGAAAGTTCCCAGGTATGCTCATGGGGATGCCAGAGAACAGAGTTTGAGAATTTTTGTTCTAGGTTCTGAGTCGGTCTTCAAGCCAAACCAACAGTGCAGGTGCCAAGAACATCCTCACTTGAGCACCAGCAGATCATTCAGAGAACACTAATGTTTTACAGGTCAGCCTGTTATAATGAAAGGCACATACCATGAACCGAAGATGTAATGGGACATTATAGTTCAAGACCATTGGGTTAGAGTAACAGACAGTATATGTATCCCTCTGTGACTAACAGTGAATGTCCTGAAAGCTGAATTATTGCATCCAGTGCATTTCTTGGTTCATAATTGTTATTCTTGGTAGAAGCAACTGCTAAAATACTATCAAATATATCTCCCTATTAACTGTTGTGTGATCAGCGGAACTATGAAATATGCATTCATCCTCAGCTGACAGGCAAGACGGAGCGCGGACATCTTGCCCTAGTGACGTTCGCGCGCCTGCGCTGTCAGTCCCAGACAGCTGTAGGAGGTGTTGCTAGGAGCCACTCTGCTCCAGAAGGGACTGACAGCGCAGGCACGCGGACGTCACAAGGGCAAGATGTCCACGCTCCGTCCTGCAGCTAGTCGCCAGATAGGGAATTATTAGAAACAAAGTTGCTTAGCGGTGGTAGTTCCGCTTTAATTTGTTTAAACCATTGACTGACTTACACAAACACACCCACACTCCCTATTGGTCACTATGGATCACTTCTATGTTCATTAATTTCCCCAAATCAATTTTTAATTAGTACTGGATGCCAGGCAGGATGCATGTTACTGGATTTCAGGACCCCAAACGTCTCCTACTGAAGGTTTCAGTGAGAGGTGTTTGAAGTTCTAGAGTCTGTCATCAAAGAGTCAAGTCTGCATCTGCTGCCATTGCTAATTAACAAGTACTTTTGGACAACTAATCCATGAAGAATTGATTTATAATGATCATTAGGATTTGCAGGCAAGATGAATGGATGTGTGTGTTTACTATTATAAGGGGTCAGGGTTCCTTTAATTAACCCTTTGAGTGCCACAGAGGTATGCAACACATTGCAGAGCAATGCTTTACACATCCTGCTGGCACTCAAAGGGTTCATCTTTTCTTGCAGTAGTATACATGTTTTCTGATGTTGATTATGATACATCCATCTTTACTCTTACAGGCTCTGTGCTGTATTTGTGCCCTCTTCTAGTTGTAACTTTATACACATAGTGGATTTTTGTTAACTCCACAACTTATTTTCCCAATCAGAGCCCTTACTGGAAAGAAGCACTTAACATCCTCAAACTTGTGGTGTCTCGTTCTGCTAGCCTAGTTGTACCTAACGATGCGCCGAAGTCCTACGGAGGAGGAGACATGGGTTCTCCTGAAATCTCATTTACAAAAATCTTTAATTGCGCTTCCAAGGAACTCCCTGGAAAGACGTTAGACTTTCACTTTGACATATCAGAGGTAAGTAAAGGCTTGTTTTGTGTTAAGCAGGGCTAAGCACAGGATATCCAAGAAGGGTCTTGCAAAAATTAAACTAAGTATGTGTTAACAATAACTGGAAACTGTTCAATTCTGCATGCATAAGCCATTGCAGATCCCTTAGCAATAGACCAAGAGTGAACAGCCTGTGGTGCACCAGCTGTTGTTGGACTACAGTTCCGATCATCCTCAGATGGCCAAGTGCTGTCAGGGCTATTTTAATAAATGGGCAAACCTGACAGCTGCACAGGGCCCACTGGTTAAAGGGACATTAATGTCCAATAATAACTTTGTTGTTTTGTAGATTTAACAAAAATAATGTGCAAATCCCATTGTTTGAGAGAGATTCGCATCTAAAGTTCCCCCTCTCCTGATGTCAGTTGTAAAGCTGACAGATTCGAGTCGGCCGACTCGAGGCGGCTCTTCAGCAGAGCTGAAATAGAGATATTTAAGAACGGCTTCATTGGAATGGTCTACAAAGTGTTCTTGCAAACCAGGCACACTTTGTGACCATTCCATTGAAGTAATTTTCAAATATCGCTTTTTCTGATCTACTGCAGAGCCACCGGCTGGTCCCAGGGTCGGAATCTCCTGCTGTCAGTAGACAGCTGACTTCAGGAATAGGGGAGGGAGGGGGGAACTTTTAGATGCAAATATCTCTCAAACCTTAAAGGTTTGAGAGATGGGATTTGTGCCACATTATTTATTTATTTATTTTAAATCTACAAAATAACATAAAGTTATTATTGGACATTAATGTCCCTCTTAAAGAGATACAACCTAGAGTCAAGGACAAACTAGGGCTGTCATACAGCCCAGTTTGGAACCCTCTGGGGCACACAATATGGCTCGCATGTGAAGCCACATGTAAAAATTCAGCATCATGTGAAGAGGGATGTGAAAACACAGTATTGTCAAGCTACTGTAAGTGTAAGTACTTAGCATTGTGTGAACCTAGACTGAGCATACAGCATTCTGTTAAGTTAATGTAAGATCAAATACGTCTTCAGTGGGCTTCTATGTTGATAATAGCAATTTCCCATGAGCGTCGAGTGAGGAGCTGACATCACCCAGAGCTGCAGATATTCATAATCTGTTGTGGGAATGAGACTGGGGGGGTGGGGGGAAGTTGTAAGCTATGGAAACTCTTTCCATAACTCTGTGAGCACTGCCAGTCATTTAAAATGGTCTTTTGTTTACCCTCTATTGCTCCTTTGAGTAGTGAAAAATGTATGTAGGATGGTGTGTGTCTGTATGTGGTATGACATCTCCAGTGTTTAATGATATGCGTGTGCATTGTCTTGTTAGACACCAATCATAGGACACAAGTATGGTGACCAGCACAGTGCTGCTGGAAGAAATGGGAAACCCAAAGTCATAGCAGTAACCCGGAGCACGTCATCCACCTCATCAGGTTCCAACTCCAATGCATTGGTGCCTGTCAGCTGGAAGAGGCCGCAGCTATCTCAGGTATGGGTTAACAGGCAGAGCACTAAACCGTAATGTAACCCACTGCATGTCATAGGGGTGTGCAGGTCAGAGAGTGGCATACCCCTTTGGCATTCAGTATGTTAAAGATCCTTTATGTGCAGTTTTAATAGAGAGTAAAACCATAGGACCATACATAAAAAGACACTATTGAGGAGAACTCTCCAGCATTCAAGGAGTTAAATAGTTAAAAGCATCCATTATATCTGCCATAACCTCATCCTTGAGCAAGGAATTCCACAATTTAAAGGGATAGTAATACTTAAAATGTAAACAAAAATATGTTGTAGGGTTTATCCCCCGGAGTAAAACAAGAGTACTCCCACTGCTGAAAGGTGTTTCATTCAAAAGTTATTAATTTTCAAAGTTGAATTTTTTAGGTGCAATATCACAGTGGCCTGAAATTGTACAGTGGCGCTGTTGCTACACCATCCTATGGAGATTTATGGTCCCAGGACCAGAGCTGTCCATAGGATTGTGTAGCAACAGCGCCACAGTACAATTTCAGGCCACTGTGATATTGCACCTAAAAAATTCAACTTTGAAAATGAATAACTTTTGAATGAAACACCTTTCAGCAGTGGGAGTACCCTTGTTTTACTCAGGGGGATAAACCCTGCAACATTTTTTTTTTACATTTTAAGTATTACTATCCCTTTAACAGAATTAACTAAAAAAAAAAAAAAAAAAAAAAAAAACACCTTTGAAGTTGAAACCTCCTTTCCTCTAATATCTAGGGGTGCCCCTTGGTTATTTGATCAGGCCTTGGAATGAAAACCTCACCAGAGGGATCCTTGTGTTGACCTCTCATAGCTACAGTGTATCTATGCTGCATCGCACACTACAATTCCCTGTCGTATGGGATGCATGTCCCCATAAACCCACTTTATTAGGGTTGAAAGCTGGCACAGCAGGTGTATGGAGTCTGCTCAAGCAATTCAGGACTTTTGTGGCTGAGAGACACAAACTTCCGGTATGACTTCCAGCCGAGGGAAGCGATTTTCTGATCTCTTAGAACTGCAGATAGTAAAAAAAAAAAAGCCTGGGGGTTCTCTGTGCAGACCAAAATGGTTCTTATGTCTGCTCCCATTGGAAAAAACTTGGTAAAAAGTAATAATCACCCTTTAAAAGCTCCACTTATACCAATAGGAATTTGTTTTATTTCATCCTATATTGCGGTTGGTTTTCTGTAGAATCTCATATCAGTTACGTTCTGCATAAGGGCCACAAATTGCTAAGCTGTGTCCCTAAAATGCTATTAACCCCTCAGGTGCTAGAGGGGAATTGAACACATTGCTTTACTGTATGTTCAAATCCTCTAGCATACAAAGTGTTAGAAAAATGAGGGCTACAATTAATAATTCTTGGCCAGCAGCTGGCTGGTCAGGTATGATGGGAATTGTAGTTGTCAACAGATGGAGGACCTCAGGTTAGCCCATTGCTGGGTTAGTGCAACAGCTGTGAGTGGCAATATATAATGAGCATTGACATTTTGCTTGTGTTGTGTACATGAGTCTCTGTTTTCCAGAGTGTGTGTATATATATATATATATATATATATATATATATATATATATATATATATACATATATTCGACTCCTGTCTTCAGTCTGATCCATAATCCATGTTCTGCTGTTCTTTGAAAGCTTATCCTATAGGCCACAGCTTCCTTAGCCCATGGGATTTACAGCAGCTGCCTGTGAGCTGATCATTTTCCAGCCTTGAGACAAACAAGACTCCACAGACAGCCACAATACATTTCATGATTCACTTTAAAGACTAGGTTGAATTCATGAACTAATGTGTTTTGCTATTTCTGTTGCACACCATTGGTTAAAATTGATACATTGATTTCCTAATCTCTCAAATGGGGACATCTTATTGACTTGACATCTAGATTTTTAAAACAAGATGAAGATGACATTTACAATGCTTGTAACACTATTTGCATTTTTTTTCCTCTTTATAGGTTTTCTTGGTTTGGAATTTTAGCAAACATGGATAAATAAGTGCTCACAAACCTATATCATTTTATTGCTGATTTTTTTTTTGCTAAACGCATGTGTTTGTTTCAGAGGCGGACCCGGGAGAAGCTAATAAACGTTCTGTCGCTGTGTGGGCCAGAGTCTGGGCTTCCCAAAAATCCATCAGTAAGTGATCTAGTGATCTGCATTATCAGGGTGGAAGTCTAAGAACCTTGACATGTTTGCAAGCCAACTGCATTATAGGGGACTGTCATTCCTATTGGATTAAAACTCCTTGAATCCTAGAGTGGTCCCAACATATTAAAAAACTATGTTTTGGAGACCCCTCAAGCTTTCTGTGGGTTAAAAGCCCCATTTAATTAAATGGGAATTCATGTTTGTCCCCTGTGGTGCAGTTGGTTTTCCACAGGATTACTTCCATTAATCTGTAGATTAAGGATTACTTTACAAGGGGGTACTTTTGAGAGGTAAAATAACTATTTATAACCTAGTCGCCACCTGCCTAAATATTTCAGGGCGACTTTAGCTAACGTGGTACTCCCGCTTTAATTAGATGGTCAGAGGGCCGGATTTGTTCATATCTACTAGAAAGTACCACTTAGTTTTATGTAGCTTTCTGCTACACCTCTGATTAGACCTCCTTTAACCCTTTGAGCACCAGAGGGGTACACAATGCATTGCAAAGCAATGTGTTGCGTGCCCCTCTGGTACTTAAAGGGTTAACCATTTTAGTATGAGATGGTTGTGCAACTCACTGCACAGTTCACAAAGGGTCAGTTGGGAGCCCTGCCCTTCGCAATTGCTTTGGATTACTGAATACTTTGTGTAGAGCTCCCGCACCTGCTAATTGCCATGCTCTGACTACACACAGCGAGTCAAGTGTTTATTCTAATCTTTTTGTCCCCCCCCCCCCAAGGTGGTGTTCTCATCAAATGAAGAGCTGGAAACTGGCGACCAGCAGACTAGCCTCATTTCCAGCACAGAGGAAGCCATTCAGGAGGAGGAAGTGGCAGTGGAAGATACTGGCAGTGAACAGCAGTTTGGAGTTTTCAAGGACTTTGATTTTTTGGATGTTGAGTTGGAAGATGCTGAGGTGAGGCCCCCACAGTGTCTAGTTATTACTGTCTGTCACTCATCACAGAGTGGCGCCAAGTGCTCCACAATATTTATAATCTGTGTTCAAAGGCTCATTTTAGTTTTGCTTTAATATATTTTCATAGTTTAGGGAAATTTCATTTACAATCAAGCCACTTCTTAATTTTAACTATTTAAAGTCTAGAGTTGTGTACAACATGTTGTTTTGTAATGTGTTGCACATCACTCTGGTCCTTAATTGATTGCCAGTGAGGTGTCTAGCTCTTCCAGTTCGCTGCTCTCCATTGGTATTCCCATATGATCATTAGTGAATACTCTACTAGAATGTATCTAATCTGTTTCCTTCTCTGCATAAGCAAGTGTACACTAGGCAGGCAGCTACACTTCATAGTAAGAAAGATTTACAGATCTGAGCCAAAGAAGACTGACATCTGGAAAAGGGACCGGGGGGGGGGGTTAAATTTCATCATATAATTACAGTGTAACCAGATGTTTATGAACGCCAGCATCAGATATCAATACTACTAACTATGAAGAACAATCTTTGCCGCATGTGTAATGAAACATCACTAACCCTTTAAAGGGACCGTAATGTCCCATAAACGTTTTTTAGAGACTAAGTGCCACAAATCCTACCTCTCAACCCGCTATGGTTTGAGCAAGATCCTCCGTTAAAGTCCCCTCTCCCTCCCCTTCTCCTGACGTAAGCTGACAGCAGGATTTCCTAGTCCAGGGACCGACAAACGGCTCTTCAGCAGAGCCACAATAGCGAAATTTAAAAAGAAATACTTCTTTGGAACGGAGTACAAAGTGTGACAGGTTTGCAATAACACTTTTTAGACCGTTCCAAAGAAGTAATTATTTTTAAATCTGACTATTGTGGCTCTGCTGAAGAGTTTCCACGTGTTGGCCGACATGGATCTCCTTCTGTCAGCTTTTACAGCCGATATCAGGAGAAGAGGAACTTTAGCAGAGGATATCTCTCAAACCATAGCAGTTTGAGAGATAGGATTTGTGGCATTTCGCTTATTTTTTTTTTATCTCTGCAAAACTCTAAACATTTTTTTATGGGACATTACCGTCCTTTTAACACCTAAACATAGTTTTGCCAATATAAGATAATGAAAAATGCCTCCTGCAAGGCGCAGTACACAATCTAGTTGAGACCGAATTGGGCATTTTTCATAAACAACCTCTTTCAAAGGAGATGCCATCTAAGCCTAGCTAAATGGGGTTTTTTTTAACCCTTTGAGTGCCAGGGGGGTGCGCAACAGTTGGGTACCCCCTCTGGCACTCAAAGGCTTAAAATCTCTATCAAAACATATATGCCCCTTAAATGCTAGAGGCATCTCTCTCCTGTTAATGGAAGGAGGAGACTATAAAAATTTGGACTGTAGATTTTGGGTCCTGTGGCTCATATTTATAAAGGAAACTGGATTTATTCTGGAGTAAACCAACTGCACCATAGGGGACAAATAAATCCTAAATGCCCATCCACTTGAATAGAGCGTTTTTTTTGTTTGTTTGTTTGTTTGTTTGTTTTTTTTGGGGGGGTTGTTTGTTTGTTGTTGTTTTTTTGTTGTTTTGATGAACATGACCAGATCCTTAATTCCCAAAATCTGGTGCTCAACAATGTCTCCCTCTATACCTTTGTGGAAACTCAAGGTCTTAGAATTTGAAACTATTGAGAAATTGCACACCATCAGCACTCATTCCTTAACCCTTTGATTGCCAGAGGATTACGCAACACAGTGCAGAGCACTGCGTTGCACACCCCTCTGCCACTCAAATGGTTAATTTTATGATACTTATACAAAATGTCAGAGGCTTCTGAGGCACCCTTGGCACATCTGTGCGACTCTGAATGCACCCCCATTTTATCCGATTGAACCCAGTCAACCTGCTGATTAGTCAGTGTCTGTTCTCCTGTCAGACTCTTAGAACGGGATCCAGCTCAGTACCTCTGTTACCTAGTTACCTATCTCCCTCTTTCCCCTTCCCTGTGTCTCCCCTCTGTCTTCCCTCTCTTCTCTCATTCTACTTGCACATTTTTGTTATAATGTTGTGCTTGAAATATTGTATTCTGATCCTTTGTGTATACTTTGTATCAGTTAATTTGGGCTTTCAACCCCTTGAATGCTAGAGAGGAATCCAGTGCATTTGGAGACCTCTCTAGCATTCAAGGGGTTAAAAAGCTCTATTCTAGTGCATGGGAAGAATTTAGGAAATCCTTTGGAATTATTCTGGCATAAACCAGCTGTACCATGGTAGATGAACCCCACCTGCCTGATTAAGCCCTGCCCCCTTTATGAAGCGACTCGCTTCTTTGATGTCCTCGTGTCTTCTGCACATGAGTTCTCTCTGGGGGCTCAAGATAAGCACATTCCCAGGTATGGTTACTTCACAGTGAGTTGGAGTTAAAATTCATTCCCTACAAAGCAGTTGGTTTGTCCCAGAATTACTCCACTTTACTATGTGCATATGATGGACATAAAACTCATTGTGCTGTATGAGGCTGTTCACATGGGTGATTTTACTGTAACAAATCACAGGCTGATGCAGCATGCTTCTGATTTAACATTTTGACTGTTAGAGGGGTGCCCACATCATTGCAAAGCAGTTCACTTGGACCCATTTGGGCACTCTAAAGGGCAATTAGGCTTTACGAACTCTGCTGCTTTGGTAGCAGACTTGATTAAAAAAAAGCCTTGTGCTTTGTCAGACAATTTAGGGAGGTATGTGAGAAACAAACAGTGTGTGTTACACATGCAGCTTCCATAGACCCCTAATGTCAGGGACATGCAGCTTCCATAGACCCCTAATGTCAAGCCTGGAAAAAAATCCCAATTCAGTTTCTGTAGCAGGGACAACTAGAACAACAGGGTATCACTTCAGTCCACAGTCCTCCTCCCCATTTGGTTCTCTGGGGCTTACAGTTCAGCCCCTGATTCATCAGTAGGTCTGCTCCCTGGGAAACCAATCTTACAACAGGGCACTGGCCACATGATGGTTGCCCCTTTAATGCACCTAAAAATTTGCTGAATGAAATTGTGGAATCGCACACACATCTCACATTTTCATGCAATATTATTGTTGATGTTTATATTGAAAGCATTGGTAGATCTAGCAAATGAGGGCCCTGGTACAAAATAATTCTTGGCCTTCCAGTTGACTGCAGACTAAACCCTTTTTTTTTTATATTGGAGTTATTATGGCTCAGACTTTTTGTGTGGTCAGCTGGTGGCTTTGTTGCCATCATTTGCTATAGAGAGCCATAGTGTGACTCAGACTGCCCCATGCAGTGCATTATAAAACAAAATGTTGCCTTGTGGGCACCTGTTGGAATGGTTGCTAACAGTTTGGTTTAAACCGTTTAAGCGCCAGAGGGGTATAGAGTGCATTCAAAACAATGTATTGGATACTCATTTGACACTCCGTTAAAAAAAAAAAAAGTTTGAGATGAATTACCTTTTGAATTACAGTAAATGTTTGCTGCTACTTTAAAGGAATAGTTACACTTAATTTCATCCTGCCTAGTAAAACAAGGGTACTGCTACTACGACTGAGAGGTGTTTTAATTAAATACTATTACAGCTTACATTTGTATTTTTGGGTGCAGTACCTCCATGCCCTGAAATTTTACAGTGGTGCTGCAGTATCCTATGGAGGTTTCTGGTCAGCTGTCCATAGACAATGCTTCCATGAACCTTCATACCATGGAATTACTGCATTCAAAAATGCATATTTGTGTTGCAATAGTTTTTGAATAAAGCATCTCTCAACCCACGTTTTACTCACCTAAAGGATTAAATTAACCCTGCAATATATATTATTTACAATTTGTGTTACTATCCCTTTAAGAGTATTCTGTTGGACAGACTTTATTAATTGTTTAAAATGAGACACAAATTGAATGTTTTTCTCCTGGTTCTGTGTTTGTCCTCGTTATTTATAATGATTTGTGTTTTCCTTTCTGCTAACCAGGAGCTGCAGGTAAGTTGCAGCCTGGTGGAGTGGCTTGTTTTAGCTGTGATCCTTCTGTGGCACTTGTGTTTGTGCGTGGATATTCCGTAGTCTGATTTGTGAACTAAAACAAACTGTTGGAAATTAAATGTGCATTACGTTTTGCTTTTGATTCCTTTATACAATTTCAGGCTGAGTTATCTGTGAAATTTGATGCAGTCTGTTTACAATGTTTCATTGTTTAGGCCAGTGACAGGCAATCGGATTCAACACTAAATGAGGCCCCTAAGTCCCCCAGTGGGTTGGACGTTATGATTAAAAATTCTAAATAGGGGTTGAAAAAAATAGATTCACCCCTTGGATGCTAGAGAGGTCTCCAACACATTGCTTAGTAAGGAGTTGCAGACAATTATGGTACCTAAGGGGCTAGAGGAGCAGTGTCTTCTAAGTGGGAAACAAAGTTACTTTTCTTAATAAATCTAGTATGGGGAGCATAAACCTGAAACTCCTAAGTGGCCTCACAACCCTTAAAGAGGGATCCTATCACCTGAAAACAACTTTGGCATTTTTTTATTTAGAAAACTAGTTTGCAATTTACTATGCTAATTAAAGCGGAACTAACACCGCTAAGAAACTTGGTTTGTAATAATTCCCTATCTGGTGACTAGCTGCTTAGTAGCGCTAGTCGCCAGAATTGTTACCTCTTTATGGAGAAATATGCAGTCATCCTCGGCTGACAGGCAGGACAGAGCATGGACATCTTGCCCTAGTGACGTCCGCGCGCCTGCGCTGTGAGTCCCAGACGGCTGTAGGAGGCGTTACTAAGAGCCATTCGGCTCCGGAAGGGACTGACAGTGCACTAGGGCAAGATGCTGCTCTCCGTCCTGCCTGTCAGCCGAGGATGACTGTATATTTCTCCATAAAGAGGTAATAATTCTGACGACTAGCACTACTAAGCAGCTAGTCGCCAGATAGGGAATTATTACAAACAAAGTTTCTTAGCGGTGTTAGTTCCGCTTTAAGACATGCTTTGTGGACACTTCCTGTCTGTATAACCTCCCTCAGTCAGTAAGTTCCTGCACAACATGCCTTAATTAGCATAATCTATACATCAAAATAATGGTAATGTAACCTATACATAATTTCAAAAGCACTTTTAAAATCACCGGGTTTGTTTTTAGGAGATAATGTCCCTAAATGTACAGTTAATTTTTGATATTTTCACCATTATCAGGATTCTATTGGGCTCTGAATTCAGCTTGTTTCCACTTCCTTTCACCCCTTAAGGACCGGCCACGCATGCACGGTGCGGTCACTTAAGGACCAGGGACCTTTTTTTTTTTTCTTTCAGAATCAGCTTCCGGACTCACCGAATATCGTGCTGCCGCGTGGGAACCCGGAATTCCATGACGGTCCAGGACCGTCACGGGTCCTTAAGGGTATAACAACCCGTGCCGGTCCAGGACCGTCATGGGTCCTTAAGGGGTTAAGCATCCCGCTGATGATCAAAAGTCAAACCTAGTGAAACCAATTTGAATGTAAAAGCATGAATGTAGAGGTCTGATTAGGATTTAACCCTTTCTGTGTCAGAGGGGTAAGCAATGCATTGCTTAGCAATGTGTTGCATACCCCTTTGGCACTGAAGGGGTTAAGCAGAGGGGACTGAGTAAATGTGTTGTTGCCATAGCAACACAAGAAGCTTGTTAAACTGTTCTAAATAAATTTGTTTATAAAAGAAGTTAGGATAAAAATAAAAACACAGATTTGATTTATCACCTCCACTTAACATGCTGCTGTACTTAAAGGGGAATATTCACATGGAAAAAAAATTGGAGCGCTGGTTATAACGCCTAATACAATATCAGCGCTGGGTTTTGTTTTAGATTTACTCAACTAGGAGCCGAGATATTGATGTTTAAAAAGTGCCACTTCCGCATACTGCGGCACCGTGTATGTGCTGCACGGAGCAGCAGGACTTCCCTTTTCGCTCCCAGAAGCCCCAGCGAGCGCATTCTCGCTTCACCTCGGAGCTGTATTGTTGTGAGTTAACGTTACATCCTAGTTGAGTAAATCTAAAACAAAACCCAGCGCTGATATTGCATTAGGAGTTATAACCAGCGATCCAATTTTTTTTCCATGTGAATGTTCCCCTTTAATGTGGACCTGTCACCTTTATTAAGTTTGCATAATTGAAAATATAATTACTATGTATATTGTTACATATAAACATTAGCTGTATGTATAATAGTAGAGAAGCGCAATTCTGGGGCAAACCAACTGCTCCTTGAGGACCGATAAAAATTCCAGTTAATTTAAAGCGGAACTATCACCCTATATAAAGTGCCCCCCCCCCCCCAATAATTAGGCATATGGCGATTAGCTGTTTAATAGAGATATTATCCGACACATGTACCAGGTTCTGAAGTAATCCTTCTTTTTCTGAGACAGGCAGGCTTCTTGCTTTAGAGCCGTCGTCACGCCTGCGCCATCAGTCTCTTCCAGTACCTTAAGGGTCCATGCAATGCCTCCTAGAGGAGACCGGGACGGACAGCGCAGGAGAGCAGACTTCTCTCAGCCAAGATGTCTGTGTGCAAGCCTGGCCACTGGTCTCAGAAGAAGAAGGGTTACTTCAGAACCTTGTACTTGTGTCGGATAATAGTACTATTAAACAACTAATCGCCATATGCCTAATTATTGAGGGGGCACTTTATATAGGGTGGTAGTTCCGCTTTAAATGCTCCACATTTATACCTAAAGCCCATAGTATTTGACAACAGGTTAGTAACAGCTGATCTGTGTAGTCTGCCTAGATCCCTATGTAGATAGTTCAGACTGTTCTTAGAATAGGTATATATCTATCCCAGGAGTTCTTACTTTCATGTACTACTTTAGCCTGCTGGAAGGCTATTCCAGTTATCTATCACCCTTTTCGTAAAGTAGTTTATTCCTATATTTACTCTTTTTGCAACCCTCTAGTTTAGGGTATGTTCTTCTAGCTAAAAGACCAGACGATTCACAGGTTAAGAAATATTCATTCGTTCATTTCTGTATAGTGAGCCCTGAGTGTACCACATGCAGATTTATGTTAATGTGAAGCTATTGGGGCAGCACATTTCTTAATTGGCATAGGAAACTGCACTGAGACAGGTTTTCATTTTCAGAAGGATGAATATTTCCTAATCTATACTGCTGGTCATTTTTGAATGAAGCTTTCATATATACGCAAACATAAATTCAGGGTGGCAAGTTCACTTCAACTCCATCATTTCCTAGGAGGCACTGTCCCATCAGCGTGACCATATGAAGGAAAGACGTGTGTTTTGGAGGTGAAAATATAGGATGTCTGTATGATGTGGTAGAGGAAAATGAAGTCCTTTTCCCACTGTACCAGAAAACAGACTGTGAACCACAGGAGAAGTCTCTGAAGCTAGCCTTTTACCCACCACTGGTTTAGACAGTGAAACATACTGTTCCCTTCCCATGAACATCTAGGAATAACCCTCCTGTAGCCTGCACTGCCTGTGATGTGATGATCATAGGAGGGTCCTACATTTGTTTTCTTAAAGGTTTCTTCCATCTCACTTCTTTTCAGGGTGAAAGCATGGACAACTTTAACTGGGGAGTTCGTAGGCGCTCACTGGACAGTATTGACAAGGGTGACACCCCATCTCTACAGGAGTGTCAGTACTCCGGTAGCACCCCCAGCTTGAATCTAACCAATCAAGAGGACACAGACGAGTCCTCAGAGGAAGAAGCATTGACTGCAAGTCAAATATTGTCTCATACACAGATGGTAAGTCATTGCACATTCTGTTATGATCAAATTTATGTGCTTGCCACTATCAGATAGCTCAGCTGAAAGTAAAGTGATCAGACCACAATTATGAAAATGTCATCCTACAGGGCTGTTCAGGAACCAATGTTTCACTGCACTGTGTTTTCGTAAGCACTGTGCATGCATTAAAACTTTGCATTGGATTTACATATTTATAAACTGTCAATTTCTTTGTAAAATGGGCAAAACTTAAGAATAGCAGAATAACTGTATGCAAGTATGTGAGTATTTCATTTAACATCTATAATATACATGTTCAGCAATCTATATATTGCATATGAACACACAAATAGGTAAAATATATCTCTTTCTAAATATTCCAACAGTCAAGAACTAAACTGTTCATATTCTTTTAAACCTATGAGTTTATTTTCCACCTGACCTGGAATCAGATAATTTTTATACAGCCTTAGGAGAGTTTAGGCTATTATATGTAAAAGATCACATTTTAATGTCTAGATGTACATTTCCCTAATAACTCCTTGGCAGTCTCTCTCTGGAATCCAAGGGAAGGGAAATTCGGTCTTCTCTTGCATCCAAAGTGGAGCACAGAAACCATGAATGCCGTGTTCCACTAAGAGAGAGATTTAACTGAAAGTTCACTAAAATCCTCTTAATCTGCTCCAATGGAAGCATACTTGCTAAAAGGCCCAGGGTTGATCTGTGCATCCCCAAAATGGCTTTTATCAAGCTGTTTTGGGGGCAAAGACTACTCCCGTCAGCTGGAACGCAATCAGGAAGTATGTGGCTCATAGCCACAAACTCTTAGGTTGCATGAGCATTCCCCTTAGATTTACTGTGTCCAGCTTTCAAGTTCGATAGAGAGTCTCTTTCGGGACTTGCATCATGCAGGAAGTGAAACTGTCCTACGTGGTGGAGCAACTGAGGTATTTTTTTTTAATTCTACCAATGTTATTGCACCACACCTCACAGTGCATTCCCAACTTAACCGGCCAGACTCCTCACAGGGAAGTAGATCTACCAGTAAGAATTAAAGTTCTGGTATTTTTAAATTGTATTGTGAATATCAACACTTTGAGGACCAGAAGGGTGTGCAACACATTGCAAAGCAATGCGTTTCACACCTCTCTGGTCCCCAAAGAGTTTTACTTTATACTTGTACCCCATTTCTGGCTTATTTTGACACTGGTACTTTGTTCCACAGCTTCACAATGATTCCACTGCAGAGGAAAGCATTCCGGACCAAACAGACCCTCTCCTCCAATCACAAGACTCTGTTAGTAGTGCTCTAACAGAAGAAGCACTACCAACCAGATGTGAGAGCCCAAGTCTGGAGGTGACCCCTCCAGACAGCGCTAACAGTCAGCTGCCTGAGGTGGGGAGAAATCTGGGCTGGTGCATGGCTGATTTGGGCTCCTTTTAGTACTCTATCTGGCTTCTTGTCTTTTTTTGATTTCAGTAAAGCTGTCAGATTGATGGGAATTTTTTTTATGTTTACTCTAAATATTTCTAACCTGTTTGGGGAATCCTACCAGAATAGACAGTATTAATTATATATGCAGTTGCACAAATCCCAAAGGTTACAAATATTCATAATAAGCTCTTGTCATTTTGGGTGAATTGGTTTTAATGTGTTGTTCATTTCTGGGCATGGTTCTAGAATCAAGTAGATTTATGTTCTCTTCTGGTGCTTCTTGGTAGTATTATGATTTACAGTGTCTGTGATCTGGTCTGTAATTGGGGTCAGGACCTCAGGGCAGCTGTGTTAGTGGTTGGCATTTTGCAAATACTTTATGAATCCCAAATCTCCGGATCCTAGTGTTAAATGTGTTGGAATTACCTGTGTGGATGAAACATTGCAGCTAATTGCCGACCAAAGACTTGTAAGTATTCTCATTTTGTTAAATTATACATTGCCTCTTCTTTCCTGGGATTAGAAGAAATCAGTGAGTGTTTAACCCCATGGATGCTAGTGTCCTGCATTGCAGACTCTCTACTATCCAAGGAGTTAGAAGAACATTAACACATGAAAAAAGTTGCTCTACCATGAAAGAACATATGGTTTCTAGGTACCAGTTATATGCCAAAAAAGATAGTCTTTTAAATTTGGATTTACAAAGGGAAGAGATGCCTCTTAACAAATAATATAAGAAGTAAATAAGGACATTTTCACTCATTTCCTATCATTGGATGTACTAACATTTTCTTTTTATGGATGGGGCCTGAGACATATCGATTCATTAGCACCCGCATCTCAGGCTCTTGGCCTGAGGGAGAGCAGGGAGAGGGGGTCCCACTTACCTTGCTTCCCCAAGATTGTTTACTGCAAAAAACATTTTTGCTAATGTTTTCTGTAGAAATTGGCAGCTTCATTAAATTGGTTCACAGAAACCTACAGTATGTAAAAATCTGAATACCTGAACTTAAAGGGATAGTAATATTTGAAATAAAGCAGATCATTCTCTATTGTAAATGTAACACATTGCACTATGTTTAATGACTTACTTTGATGTAGTTCAAAAGATATTAAATGTAGAAAGATCCCCTCCAGCCCCTTCTGGCCACCTCCCATCAGATCTGGAGTCCGGTCGTGGGACCGGACGGATGCAGCGAGGGACAATCTTCGCACAGTAAGTATAAGGAAAATCCTGCATTCTTTGACGAAGGAGATCAGGATTTTCCTTCGCTTACTGAAGTATGTTCCTCGCCGCTCTCCATCCAGACCAGACAGAGACGATGATGTGGCCAGAAGTGAGAGGAGGGGGATCTTTTTACATTTAATGTATTTTGAACTACATCAAAGTAAGTTATTAAAGGGTTAGTAATGCCCATATTTAAGTTGAATCAGTATTGTAGATGGTAAAAAAATAAAGTATCTGGAGAAAGTCCCATCTCTCAAACCTTTACAGTTTGAGAGATATTCACCGCTAAAGTTCGCTCCCTCCCCATTCTCCTTACAGTAGGAAATCCCGGTTCTGGGACCAGCCGGCGGCTGTTTAGCAGAGGTGAAATAGCGATATTTAAAAATAATTACTTCATTGGAACGGACTACAAAATGTGCCTGGTTTGCAAGCACACTCTGTAGACTATTCCAGTGAAGTAGTTCTTTTTAAATATCTCTATTTCGGTTCTGCTGAAGAGCCTCCTTGAGTCGGCCGACACGGATCTCCTTATGTCAGCTATACAGCTGACACGAGGGAGGGGGAAACTTCAGCGGCGAATATCTCTCAGACCGTAAAGGTTTGAGAGATGGGACTTTCTCCAGATACTTTATTTTTTTAACATCTGCAATACTGATTCAACTTAACTATGGGCATTTCTAACCCTTTAAACATAGTGCAATGTGTTACATTTACAATAGAGAAGACTCAGTGATCTGCATTATTGCAGACGTTGCTATCACTTTAAGAGATTAGATTGGTCATGAATTGTTGGGGGGAGGAATACTTTTCCTTTG
The DNA here is from genome assembly GCA_037306005.1 of Rhinophrynus dorsalis. Lineage (NCBI taxonomy): Eukaryota > Metazoa > Chordata > Amphibia > Anura > Rhinophrynidae > Rhinophrynus > Rhinophrynus dorsalis. The sequence continues at coordinate 96,678,344 of CM074718.1, read as the reverse complement.
TACTCACTGCTGCTGTACAACAGAGCCTCTAAACTGTGGGAAAGAAGAGTGGAAAGGAAAATGGTTTCCCCCAACCTTCAGAAAAGCAGCAGCTGCTGTTCGTATATCTTAGGTTATCTCAATGTATGGGGATTTTACATCTGTACATATCTTTGAATGATGCAGCATGCTCTTTCGTACAATAACAACTGTATTTTAATGTGTTCCATTAATCTTTTATTCCTGAATCAGTTACTTTTTAACCCTTTGAATGCCAGAGGGGTGGGTACTCAAAATAGTTGCTTTTGCACTCCTCTGGTACTCAAAGGGTTAAACCAATGTATCATAGGTCTTATCAATGCTGCTAAGTTTATTCTTACTTGTGTTTGCACCTTTCTACATGTATCATCATACATTGCTACTAAATATTAGTTTGCTTAGAAAATATAAACATTGTAACAGACAACACATTGAATTGCCCTCATGTGTGTGGCTCAGTAGGACACAAATGAGGCCTGTCATATCTCAAAATAAGACTTCAGCTGAGCAGCAACAATTTTTGAGCAATTTGCATCCAATCAATAATATATGTGGAGCACCTAAATATCACTACCACCATTCTTAAGTCGCTTGATATATAACATTGTGTGAGCTGGAGAGAGGAGTTGACAATCTCAAAGCTTCTCCAATAGCTAAAAGCAAAGTATCACCACCTAAAAATGAATAGGCTTCATATCCTTCTAAATATCATGAAATATCATAAATATCATATTTATATTTTGCCAGCGTATGTATAAAAAAATCTAGTTTTATAAGCCCCATGATATGTGATAAATACACTTTTCCTATTTATATATGTAGGTAACTGTGTATGATCAACTGACCCGTTTGTTTGTACACGCTCCTAATGACAAGGGGGAATGCACATGGTCGTTCATGAGGGTATAGGGGCTGGCCTAGGGACATATTTTGCCCCCCACACACACAAAAAAAAATGTCTGCAGACGCTCATGCAATGCATAGACATGATTAAAGGAAACTAAATTGGTAGGGGTAAAATGCTTCTGTTAATTGCAATGAGTGGGTTCTAATCTCAAACAAAGTCACTTTTTATGGTTTTATCAGTTTTTTAACAAGCATGATAACAAATGTAGCCATACTCTAGACACTTAATACTTTTGTTATGAAAGATTTTAGAACTCTCTCACCAAAGAAAAACATACGGACTAGAATATATAGTATTTAAAGGAACGCTATCACCAAAAAATTTGCTATAACTTTAAATATTGTCCTAAACTATCCTCCTGCCCCTTTTACCTAGTGTAAGCCACCTCTCTTCAAATGTGTAATCTGGTTTTAAGACCAGACAGATCACATCAAGGGACAATCTTCCTACTGTGAGAACAATTAAAACCCTGCCCCCATTGACAGGTTTTTTTAGATTTTCCCTTACACTAATTGAAGATTGTCCCTCTCTGTAAGTCATCTGGACAACACCCCTCTATTCTGAGATGAGCAGTAAAAGGGGAGGGAGGGGGATACTTTATCATTCAATTACTCATGAACTATAACTCTGACAGTATTGAAATAACACTCTCCATGGCCCAAATACTATGATGATTAATTTGAGCTGCCTTTATTTTGAAACATTGCTATCCCTTTAAATCCACTCTGAAGAATATGCTACCACTTATGAAGAAGTAGCTTATTATCTCTTACAAACTGCAAACATAAGATTGACATCAGAGAAAGGAAATATAGAGTATCACTCGTAATTCTAAATAACCTTAGCATGCATATATTGCACTTACACACACAGGATTCAAGGTGTGGAACATCAAAATCTTCTCTTATAGTGTTCCCAAACTTTGTAACAAAGACAAGAAAATATAGTCTAGTATTTACTTACAGAAAAAGAGGACATATTAAAAATACCCTCACAAGCACATTGCAAAGATAAGGCATAAAGGTAACCCTTTGCAATGCATAGCGTACCTCTCTGGCACGCAAAGGGTTAAACGTTCACACCACTTCCAGGAAATCGCCAGCCTCCCTTTGAGTCCATCTCCCTGTTTATCCCGCAGGTAGTGTCTCTCAGGGGTGCACTGTCTCTGGGCCACTAGATGGTGAAGTGGTTTAAGTCTGCTCAGTCTTTGCTGTGTGCTTGTTGAGTGCTTTTATAACATGTCCTTTTTCTTCTGTGAGTGAATACTACACTAGATTTTTGTCTTTTTGTTTTTCATGTTTCGGGGACCCAAGTTATAGCAGCTGGTAGTTTGATGATCAACGTGTTAAATCCTTTGATGTCTAGCAAGAGCAATAAATGTATTCACCTATCGTTTTGATTCAATTTTTATAGCTTCTTTTTATCTGCTCCCCATTTTATGTTTGATTATTACTTTGTTTTGTTTAATAATCGCAGTGCCATCAGTTACTCTAGGAGACATAGGATAAAAGTATTCAGATTGGAATTGTATAGAATATGTAAAGACTTTCTTAAAGGGCAGCTATCAGTCTGATAGTGCTGCATTGGCAGCTCTGCTCCCCTGGGAGCAGACATGGGATGAAGCCAGGACTTCATTGGGAGACCAAGTGGACCAATGGGGATCAGAAAGAGACTGAACTGTAAAACTGAAGAGAAGAGATTGAACTGTAAGACTGAAGTCCTGCAGTACAGTCTCTTGCCCTGTGTTATGCAGTCCCATAGACCCACTGCTTTAGGCTTGAAAGTCTGACACAGATGATCTATGGACATTGTGCATGTATCCTGCAAATTCTGCATCTGAGAGCTATCTAATTCATACTGCCTTCCATCTGAACCACTGAATGGCTGACAGGATCACAGAGTAACCAAACTTTTACTAAGTCGTCTACCATAGGAGCAGACTTAGTAGTATGTGATAGTTTCTCTGTAACGGAAGAGTAACACATCTTAATAATTAACACCCCTCTTCCCATTTACCATAATCTGGCCGCTTTAAATCAGTTCTACATGGACTGATTCTCCAAAACAAATCTTTAATTAGTGGTTGATATCATGTCCTTGGAGTCAGGCATGATTAGTGTCCTGTACAACAAGAAACAAACAACGGCACTACACGTAGTCCATTAAAAAGTAAAACTCACCATGATGGTCATATTTTGAAGACAGGGTGCTGTACGGAGAAATGAGCCGATATCATCAGGTAATCAGAAGGGGAAAAAAATCCATCGCGCTCAAATACTGCTTCATATTAAAATCACTTCTTTATTGAGAAAGCTAGCAAAACACTGGGAATGGCCTTCTTACGTGTTTCTCATGGATGTGCTTAATCTAATTTAAATTAATGGGTGCCAAAGACATCATGCATTCACTGGAGACATATCTGACATCTTGCGAATTAAATGAACACTAAAATATTCTAATAACAACCCCTACTGACATTACTATGGCCCCCAAACCTAAGCAGGCAGAGAGCATGAACCCACAGAAGTTACCAGGACTGCAGAGGATGAAGTCTGGAGTCCCAAGTGTCTTTATACATAGGGCCCATAGTGATCATTGGGATTTTCTGCCATTGTAAAGTAAGTGGGGGTGGTTATCAGGTGGTGCTTGTAGAAGTGTATAATGGGTTATGGAACAATTCTGGGTTTGTGCGCTAGAGCTCTTCCTGTGGGATAATGCAGTAAAGAGGTGAAGAATCAGAGCTTTTCCAGTAAGATCAACTCTCCAAGTTCCTATGTTATTTTATGGAGCCTGTACACGAAGATGTATCAGTTGAGTGAGATATTAGTGCATAGGCTTCATAGAATAACATAGGAATTGGAGAAGTGATATCGCTGGAAAAGCTATCAACTTTTTATCACCTTTTTATCACAGTTTAATGTGTAACCTTCCCTTTACATGTTAGTGTTTGTACTGTAGGAGTTTGGAATAACGTGCCTTCTTCCTTTCAGGATGGCAGTGGGGCAGTAAAGGATGAACAGATGAGCACCGCTAGTGAAGACACAGGCTCCTATGTTACACAAGAGCAGCAGGAAGCACTGATCTGTCAGGAGCCTTTAGAGGTGGAAGAACCATGTGATGTTCAGGAACCCTCAGCTCCTGACAGCCCCCCAGATTCTGTCTGTGAGGATGATGTTACATTGGCTTTAAAGGAGCTGGATGAGAGGTGTGAAGAGGAAGAGGCAGATTTCTCCGATTTGTCAAGGTCAGTTCGGTAATGAGAACTGCTCATACTGAATATCTAACAGCTTTCTAGAAACAATGGTGCATAATGTACAGAGGCTAAAGTCGATCAATTCTGGAGTGTGCCTGCCGCATCATATGGGGTAAATGAAAAGCCCCATTCATTTAAATTGGAGATGCAGTGCAGAACAGATGGAGACCCACAGGTCGCCACTCCCTGACGTAGAACCTTTAATTTTAGATGAAAAAACTCTCCATAGATGGTTGGAGCAGTAACTGTTTTTAAAACGTAATTACACTTTACTCTTTCATTAACCATCCGGGTGCCACAGAGAACTGCACGGGACTCCTCTCACACTCCACATGTCCATTTTCTTGAGAGTGATGTGACCTTTCTGCCAGTAAAATATTAATCTTCCAGGCAAGTGATACAGAGACCCCTGGTTGCTCTTATTGAGTGAAGATCATCCTATATAATAATACGCTAAAACGTGTGTAACGACGCAGTCATGCACAGTACAGACTGCTGCGTGTGCTGCAGTTATGCACAGTAGAGACTGCCCATGCCGCGGCTGATACAGAGCTGGACGCTTCTTTGGAGCGTCCAGCTCTACTGCGCGTGACTGCCCCTCGACCGGCTGCCAGTGGCACTGTGGCCCGTGTAACAGGCTCTTCAACTAGTCTGAAATAAACATACAGCAGTAGTCTTTGATTATCTCCTTGGGCGGTCTCAGACCAATCCACTTAGGCATTGAATGGGGCAATTTGACTGCAGAGCAAATGCAGAGTCTTTTGGAAGAAAGCATGCACTATGACATAAATTGTACAACAGGCAGTTAAATTGATTGTCCATGAAAATGGATGGTCTCACAGCTTTTTTTATGCAATACCCAGATATTACTTTAGATAATTAAAAAAAAGAAAAAAAAATGGATCTGCAGCAATAAGCTCTTGGGCTGGCTCCAGCAAAGTCATCATGTATTCTCCCTGCATCTCCTCCAGATCAGCCTACCAATAAAGTAGAGTGTGCTTGGCACTTAACATTCTTGTTTTTTTACTTCATCCATGCGGAAGATGTCGGCCTTTTTGATAAGCAGGAACAGTATAAAATATATATTTTCGGCCTGTGCTCTGAGGCTGTTTGGGGATTTGCGCCTGTAAGATGTTGCTTATTCCTTTTTGCGGTTCTAAATTGGGCCTTATGCAGAAAGCAAAAGATGAACACTTGTTGAGCACACCAACTGAACCAAAACGAGGAGTAAAAAGTCCCATGGATTTAAATGGGAATTTTAACCTTTTGAATTATTTAAAAGGGGTTTAAAGCCCCATTTAAATAAGTGAGGGTGAGGTTTGAATTTTTACACTCTGGTGCCTTTGGTTTGCTCCAGAACTGAGCATCTTTTACTTTCTCCATAAAGGACTATTGTGTTATGTGGCTTCCGCTGTATTTTAATGTCTATGAATATCTTGTTTACAGTCAAGATGAGGCAGAACAAGACTGCTTTGCAGAGGTCCAGTCATCGCCACCACCATCCCCTTTTCTTTCTGCTATACTGGCTGCTTTCCAGCCAGTGGCCTATGAGGATGAAGAGGAAGCATGGCGCTGCCACGTCAATCAGATGTTGTCTGAGACTGATGGCTCCTGTGCAGTCTACACTTTCCATGTGTTCTCCAGGCTTTTTCAGGTCAGTTTGTCAGTTATACTGCATGCCATTGTGTCAATGCACTTGTCATATCCTTGGAAATTGTTCTCCTAAATAAATAGTGCATATTTTATGAAAAGAAAATAGTGTATGGTAGAGTAAAACAATGGTATTCCGACTGCTGACAGTTGGTTCATTCAAAAGTTACTAATGTGAGGTATCGGCTTTATCAGTTGAAAGTTCAGACTGACGGGAAGTGCTAAAACTATAACAATGAATAACTATTCAGTGACTCGCCTCTCTATTAGAATGCAGCAAAATAGCTATCTGAAATGTGGGCACTAGAGGGCACTGCTAATGTATAAAAAAAATATATATATAACACTTGGGGATACCTTTGTTTTCATATACAGGAAAAGCCCCTGAATATATATTTTCATAAAAAATGGTTACACTGCAAAGTTTAAAATTGGACTTGATTTATCCTTAACGGTTACATTTAAAGGTATAGGAACCCTTTATTTTGACTTCAAATATTTTGCACCTGCAGAATGTGTTAATCCAAAATGTCTATTTTTTATTTTAATATTGTTTTTATTGCCTCACACTTTTATTTTGCTGACATCCAGCTCCCTGTATCTGTTGTCAGATAGCTTTCTGTCAGGGACTATGATAGTGATACTAATTAAAAAAAATATAATTTAAAGCATTTAGTGCTACAGGGATAGTCTAACATTGTATTATTGTCTTGCTTGGATAGTTGACTGGCCAGAAAACACTCTTGAAACAGATCCAGGGAGCTTACTGTGAGGGACATAAAAGTGTAAAAATATGAAGATGGTGAAAAAAGTTTAGATAATCTGACTCTGCTTATTATTCCCTTATGGATGATGTGAAGTCAAAAGAAAGGGTTACTTGTCTCTTAGTTGTGTGATTGCTAGAGAAGTCTTCAGCCTATTGCAAAGCAATTAATTGGAAATCACTCCAGCATTCAGTGAGGTTAAAACAGATATTTGGTTTCATTTATTTAATATATTAACCCACTGGGCACTAGATGCATCTCCATGCAGGGGCGGATTGTAGGGGAATTCCAGTCCGGGCATTTTTTTTTTTTTTTTTTTTTTTTTTTTTTAAAGCAGCCCACTAGCTGCACCGACGTCCCTATCGACGCCCCCTTGTGGTTCCTGTGCAGCATGGGAGAGCAGGTGCCAGGATATTATGTCATATCCTGGCTCTCTCTATTAACCCTTTGTGTGTCAGAGGGGTACGCAATGCATTGCAAAGCAATCGTAGTGTACCCATCTTGCACTCAAAGGGTTAACCAGGAACACAAAGGCTGTCACAGAGAGTGCCTGTGGCAACACAGACCTCTCCTTCAAAATATCGTGGGACGTTGAGGTGAGAGCCTCTGATCTCCCCCACTGGCCCATGGTCTAGCGGCCCACCGGGGGATGCCCAATCCCTCGATAGGACAATCCGCCCATGTCTCCATGCATTACTAATTCTGTGCATCTCTGCTGACCTGTTTGTTGTAACCTGAATTGTTGAACTAGATATCAGACCTCACTTGCTGTTTGGTCCCAAAATATTTATACTGATGTGCCTGTATGTAAACTCACTTGATTCCCTTTAATGTGGCTATAACACCTTATATAAAGACCTTTTTAAAATCACCTCTGTTATATTAGCCATTTTGCATTTTAAAAAAATTCTGAGATAGTCAGCATTATTTTTCAGGTTATGGAAATTAGTCCGTACTGACTGGCTTGCCTGCCATATACTAACATTCCACACTGATGTTCCTCCCAACTGTCTTCACCTGCTGACCAGTACTAGTTAATTTACATAAACTGACTATTATGCAAATCGTGTAAAGATAGAGGCTCCCACAGAAGTCAGAATGTGACAGGTGATAGTTTCACTAATCATATTCTGCAATGAATATGTCACTCCTATACCGCTGCCTCAGATAAATTGTGTCTGTAGTCAGCAGAAATAGGGGCTGGGCTGTACCTCTCTCCTCCACCAATCAAACTGTCTGGTGAAGTCATGTGAGAAGTCAGCATAGTGAACTGATTTTAATGCCTACTGCATTATGGAAACGTAAGATGGAGCACAGTAACAGGCAGTTGTAATGAATGCAGCCTTTAAATTAAAGCTGTTCATTTACTTTACCTTACTGCCACAGAGGTTATGTGCATTATGCACAAACGAAAAGAGGAGACATTCTGGAACAAACTAAGTGCACCACAGAAGATAATTAAAAATTTGGATTGATTTAAATGGGGCTTTTAGCCCCATGAATGCTAGAAAGGTCTTCAACTCATGGATTTACAGTTGATTTGACTCCTAAATGACACGTAGGAAAGACATGAATATGTATACTGACAGCACCTAACATCCTGGCAATTTGTTTTGAAAAAATGACGTTACCCCTTGTGTGCTAGATGCTTTTTCAACACATTGGGAAGCATTTCATAGAAACATCTGTAGCATGCAAGAGTTCATTATTAATGACAGGACAGCTGTTAGCATTATTATGTTCTTGAATTGAAGTGGAACTAACACTTTTAAAGTTACTTGGTTGGTTTTAAAAAGGCTTGCAAAATCACCTACATTTGTTAACAACTATTTAAAACTGTAGCTTGAGATATTTAGATTTGTCAGTTTGTGCAAATTAGCCAATACTTCCAGGTAGGAAGTGGCAGTTTGGAGGGAGAGTGGAATGTTCTAGCACGCCAGGCTCTGCTGGCCAGTACTGCCTCATCTGCATAAACAAACCTATAATTTTAATAAAGAATAGCTATCCTAATTTGCAAAAAAATTAGTTTTAAATAAAGAATGGCTAACATAAATATGTATGTGATCTTGAAAGCTCTTTCAAAATTGCCCAAGTGTTTAGAAAATGTTATTTCCACTTTAATAATAAACATCATGGAATGTTTAGGTCCTATTCACACTGGTGACATAAATGCGGGGCTAACAAAGCTGCAATAAGTACCCTCCGCTCCTCATTTTCAAGTGACTTACCTCAGCAATAGAGCAAACTGGCTCTGTTATCTTAGTTTTTAGACTTCTTATTTTTATTCTTAGATAAAGTGATTTTTCTACTTTAATAATAAACCCCATAGAAAAGAATGTTTAGGCCCTCTTAACATGGGTGGCATGAACGCAACGCTACCAATGCTGCCCAAAAAACAGTTCCTGTTCCACTTGCTGACAGATGACTACTTGTATGTTGAAACCCCAATGCAGTATGCTGTATCTTTACTGCATTTCATACAGAGCACAGTGAAGTTGCAGCAGAGCTGGTCTGTATGGCAGCCTAAGGGGCCATTGTGCCAGTAGTTTACACAAGGGATTATATAGTTTCTGTGCTCACCACAACAATACATTCAGTGGTGGACCACATTGACATCATCAATCATGTGCACCTCCCAGCAAAGGGAGAATCTCTTAAGGAATGCAGGAGCATCAGAAGTTCGTTGCCTGGGCAGATTCATGGGAGTTATGTTGCAGCTCTATCAAGTCACCCATGTGAACAGGACCTTAGGTACTTTTCTATACTATAAGATGAACATGAATCCATGTAGACTCCTGTGTAGACAATCCATCCATTTTACTAGTCCACTTTTCACCTGACCTGCAAATTTAGTATACAGTTGTGATCCTCTCTTGCATAGCTGACCAAGGCACACCATCTTACATCTGCCTTCGAGCACATTGCTGGTCTGCAGGAATATTATTAAATCCTAACAAACAAAGATTGTTTATGTGTGATTTGTGTGTTCTTTTAGACCATTCAGCGGAAGTTCAGGACAATAACGAAAGATTCCATTAGTTTCCTTGGAGAAAACATGCAGCGAATCGGCACGAAATTTAAAAGCTCTTTAGAAGTGATGATGGCGTGTTCGGAGTGCCCGACTGTGTTCGTGGATGCAGAAACGGTAAAATCACAACTATGAAGGAGCTGTTTTTGAGTGCCACAGGGAAAAGAATACTACCATATATTGCCTTGGTGTGCAAAGTGTTAGAGGCAATGTCTCCTAGGTCACGATTGATACATGTACAGTACTATTTTAATGAATGAAAATAAAGCACATCAGCCAAAATGGAGCGCTTCTAGGAAGTCAGTAGGACAAGAGAGATTTCTTTTACCTGATTTTATTATATAGTTACTTCCGAAAACATTTGTGCACACCAGCATCGGCGTAGAAAGACTTATCAACCAGGTTTGAATTCTCTTGGTTGGATTCTTTTAGTAAATGTATGCCTTGGGGCTTAGTTTGATCCTATGGGATTGCTGTGCTTTCAAAACCATATTTTGTACATTCTTGACATTGCAATGAAGTCAGCACTCATAACTGTTATGTTCTGTTACTAATCTTGGGCCTGTAAGTAACATACTGATATGCACCTATAGATATTGGGTATTGATTTATTCATTGTGTCCTTTCTATCTGGTTCTGTTTTGTTACATTAATCTCAGTGGTGTAACTAGAAGCCACTGGGCCCTGGTGCAGAAATTGCAGCCGGGCTCCCCCCATCTTCACGTTGCCCCATGTACATTTCCTACCTCCATCTCTCGCGCGGTTCTCAGTTATGCAGAGCGCTGGGAGATGTCATCTCCCAGCGCTCTGCATTACTAGAGCGCCGGGAGATCAGCTGAGCTGCTGCGGGCAGGGCTGTGGGCGAGTGGCGATGGGTTCACAGGGGGCAGCCGGGCCCCTTGGAGTGATAGGCCCGGTCGCAGGTGCGACCCCTATTGTTACGCCACTGATTAAACTGTTGTGAGATTCTTTACATTTTAGTCTTCAGTGTAAATATCTGAAGATTTTCTTAAAACCTTTGTTTTTAATGAAAATACTGTTCAGTGCTTGGCACTTTTGGTTAGGTTATAGTCTTCCAGAAATCAATAGGTTATTGAGCTGTAGGTTGATATTTTGCATACCAGTGTAGTAACAATCATGTTACCTCTTTTGGGCCCCATACACAAAGTGAAAGAGGAGCAATTCTGGAGCAAACCATTTGGACCATAGGGAACAAATAATCATGTAATTAAATGGGGTGTTTAACTTCAATGCTAGAGTGGTCTCCCAATGCAATATGAAGCAAAGTGTTGGAGTCCTCTGTACAATGCATTAAGTTAAAAGACCTATTTAAATCCGTGAATTTGAGGGATGTTTATTTGTCCCCTATGGTGCAGTTGATTTGCTCCAGAATTGCCCCTTTTTTTGTGCATACAGTCCTTTGTCTTGCCATTTTGTTTGCTCTCAGTAAGGCCTTTTTCACACAGGAGACAGAATTGTTTCAGCACCTTTAAAGCGGAACTACCAACTTAATTAAAGTCTCCCTGCAATAATTAGGCAGATGGCGACTAGCTTAATAATAGTTATCTTACCTCTAAAAAGTACACTGTGCTAGAGAAATCCTTAATCTTCCGAGACTGACGGCCAGGTTAGTGCAGTCTGCGCTCCTGTGTTGTTCGGGCCAGTGCAGTGCTTCTAAAGGGAGATTGGGGCTGACGGTGCAAGCGCGCAGACAAGATGTCTGTGCTGATACCTGGCTTCCAGTCTCGGAAGATTAAGGCTTTCTGTAGCATTGTGTAGTTTTTAGAGGTAAGATAACTAGTACTAAGCTAGTCGCCATCTGCCTAAATATTGCAGGCCGATTTTAACTAAGTTGGTAGTTCCGCTCTAAACAGTTCTGTTACACATATTCTAACACTCATTTCTTTCCTGCAAGAGATGTGTGTCTTATGGCTGACCCACATTAGGGAAAGCCAGTACTACTGGTCGGCGACCACATGTCATATATTCATTGGTGGTTGAGAGGAGCATTGCAACCTACAATGCAGCTCATGTGTAAGGTCTGCTAGTGCCCCTCTAGACCACTGCGTAGGTCTTACTTAATGCAAATATTACTGTGCTTTTGAGTGAATGCAGTAAAGGTGCACCATTTTGGATTTGGTGTAGTCACACAAAGCAATAGTTGCCTATGTGTAAAGCACCACAGTGAAGCATATGTCCTTTCACCAGCATTATCTGTCTGAAAGGGGTCTAAATTGTGAGCAACTTTCTTTTGTCAATACCTCTTTGCTTGTGCAGTTAGGTAAATGTTTCCTTGACATATTAGTTAGTGTGAGATATAAAGTAATATCTTCTTTTCTTCAAGAAAACATTTCTGCTTATGTTCCACTGCAGCTGATGTCATGTGGTTTACTCGAAACCCTGAAATTTAATGTTCTGGAGCTACAAGAACATCTTGATACATATAATGTCAAACGGGAGGCAGCTGAACAGGTACTAAATACTGCAGTATATGTTGGACACCAAGTGCCATTCATGTTTAGTTAACCCTCAGGATAAAATACAGCAACACTTTTTCTTAAGCTCTGCTGGGCAAAACCCCAAAATGGAAGACAAAATGGATTAACCCTTTGAGTACCAGGAGTGTCCAAATCTTTGCTTCACAATGCATTGTGTACTGCTCTGGTATTTAAAGGGTTAAAATGAACTTTTCCCATTTTTGAAGTTTGGATACTTTGGCCCACTGGCCACTTTAGATTCACTCCCTATAGCAGTGTTGAGTAACAAGCAGCCCTCAGGAGCTTCTCCTTTGGTCCCCACCCCCCGGTGCTCTCTGGTTTACTAGGAAGAGGATATCATTTCCTGACATGCAGTACCTTTGCACTTACTCTACCTCTTTAAGTTAGTGGGTACTAGAGAGGTCTCCAACCCACTGTGCCAATGGTCTCTAGCATCCATGGAGTTCATGTGTGGCCTTTGGTAGACTCGAGGGCCACATATGCAGCCATTAGGGTAAATCTAGTTTCCCTTCCCAGGCCTAGAGGCACATGTCTGGGCCTGTATTAGACTGCAAATATCCCAGATTAAGTCAAACATAGTTTTTTTCAGACAGTGCAGATCAGCTGTAAATAATAACCTGCATCTGACATCCTTGCACTGTATATCTGCTGTGCTCAGGGGGTACTTAATCCATCCAAATTATTATCCAGTGTGCCATGAACTTGCCTTTAGATACGATGCTTTGTATTTCACAGAGATGACTTGCTAATGACTGTGGCTAACACTGCAGAGAATTGTGGGACAAAAAAATCTTGAGATGTCACCTCCACTTACTTTATATATGGCCAGAAAATACTAATGGCCCTGTGAATTTTGCCGAGCAATTCTGGGACAAACCAGCTGCACCCTAGGGAACAAATAGAAATTTCTATTGTTTGCCTGGATTTAAACCTTTGAGTGCCAGAGTGGTGTGCAACCCATTGCAAAGCACCACTCTAGTACTCAAATAGTTAAAAGCCCTATTGTAAAACTGTGAGAGCTTCAGGAATTGGTATTTGTCCCCTATAGTGCAGATGGTTTCCCTGGTAAGTGCATTACCTTTATGCATATCGCCAGGGTGGGCAGCAAGTGGCTCTCTAGCTATTCTTGGGCTACAACTCCTATCATCCTCATGCAGTCATTCACAATTTGTTGTGCATCTGTCAGGCATTCGAAGGGTTAAAGAGCATTGTTGGTGTGCTGAGTGGCATAACCTGTTGGTTTGCTGAAGATGATGCAAGTTGTTGTCTGGTAAAAAGCTTGAGAACCACTGGTTTCTCTCCCCAGGGGCTGGTGGTTTACATGTGTTCTGTATTTTGCTTCTGCAGACTACTTATTCATTAACGATTGCTGTCAAGTCAGGAAAGAAAATGAGATTTAGAGCAGACCTTGGGTCCATGTCACTAATTGAATCTGGCACTGTATTCCTTAGAGAGATTCTCCTCCCTCCCTAATGTAGCCTTCCATAGTTAATTCACTAAGTGAGTAGCCTTTATTAAATTGATCCAATGAGTAAAACACATTCTTTTTCTTTCACTGTTGCATTATTTCAAGGTTAGCTAGAGGTCACAGAAATTACTGCTAACAATAAGCCTATAAATGGACAGATTTGGCCAATCAGTACAGTTGCAGTGAGGAACACACCAAATATGGTCTAGTGTGGTTTTCAGTAGTTCTCGTCTGTCTGTATAGTGATTGGGGGGAAACAGACAGCCCTGGGTTTGTGTGTGTGTGTGTGTGTGGGGGGGGGGGGTGCTCATGTATACCTCAGTGTCTTGTCCTGAGGAACCCAAGCTATTCTCTGGTATGGTGGAGAGTGGAGGTGATTTCCTTCTGCCACCTCAGAAACACTGGGCCTTCTATATAAAACAGGAGCAATATTGGAGCAAATCAGCTGTACCATAAGAAAAAAAATAAACTTTCTTTAAATTAAATTATATATTCCAAATAAGAAAAATATACAACATTGGGGGAACATTTTTGCAAAACTGGTCACTGCATCAAAGATGATGAGAAACAGAGACAGAAGGAACTGTGAGTGTAAACTGATGACCAAGTTTATTAACAGCCTGAACAGTGCCAAGGAATTTGTCACATTGTTCCACACAATTAACTTATTTCTTAACCCATCAATTCAATATGCTTGGCCGGTTTTGGCTGCAAGTTAGAAACTCCAAACGCACTGAAATTACTTTACCTTTTAACACATCAGAAGGGAAATAAATCTTTTACCACTTGGCCAGCTACAAAGAGATGCCTCTACTGTGTCCAAAGAATAATTTACACAGAGTCTGGTGAGGTGATACTGATGGACAAGGAGACGTAACTTGTCTTGAAATCTTGCACAGTAAAGCGACTCATTTAGCCAATTAAGGTATCTATTTTACTCTACCAGGCTCCTGCTTTTTCCTCAGCTAACATGGTACCTTTTTACATACTTTTAAATTTGGACTTTTAACCCTAATGTGTTGGAGATATATAACAATAAAGGGGTTAAAATATCCAGTTAAGTCATTGGGTGATTTGAGTGATGTAGTTGGTTTGATCCAGAATTGCTCCTCTCTACGTTAGTACAAGGTAAGCTAAATGTGACAGAAATGACATCTAACAGTGAGTCTGTATGCAGCCAGTCACTGAGGGCCTCACATAGGAAAGGCAAGTGGAACAGTTCCGGGGTACGCCATTTGCAGCATAAGCTGGCAGAGAAAATATTGTATTGCACTAAATGGGCTTTCAACCCCTTGAATGTTAGAGAGGTTTACAATACATTACAGAGCAATGGATCTAAGTTCCCTTCAGCATTCATGGGGTTAAAAGCCCTATTTAAATCAGTGGGTGTTTTGGGAATGTTTTTCACCCCATATTGCAGTTGGTATGTCCCAGCATTACTCCAGTTATCATTTATACATAAAGCCCTAAGCTTTTTATACTTTAAAGGTGATGTATCACCCCTATACAAGTTAGCCTGCATAGTTACATTATATAGCGAATATGTGTAATAATGTATTAATTTATTTTTTTAAAGGTCGAAAATGAAGGAATAAACGTTGCTCTACGTCTGCATAGACTGAGGTTACCAGCTCTGTACCGCAGTCCATCACTCTGCCTCTGCTCCCCTCCCTCTATCCAGCCTCCTCCAATGACGGAGGCTTTCTGCCTGTAAGCTACAGCAATCTCATTGGCTAGATATCGATCTCTGCCAATGAGAGCGCTCCAGCTTACAAGCAGAGAGCCTCAGACATCAGAGGAGGGGCTGGCTAGAGGGAGGGGAGCAGAGGCAGAGTGATGGACTGTGGTACAGACCTGGTAACACAGTCTATGTGGAAATAGGTGCAGGGCAGAGTTTATTCCTTCATTTTCGAGCTTTAACCCCTTAAGGACCCTTGACGTACCAGGACCGTCACGGTCCTTGAACTACTCAAGGACCGATGACGGTCATGGTACGTCACATACTTTTTACTTACAGCGCTCTACCGGGAGCGCTGTAAGTAAAAATAGGGCCTGAAATAGACCACTCCAAGATCGGAGCAATCTCTTTCAAGCCCCATAGTGACGGGCCGATACATGTGACAGGTCACGTGTACCGGCGCGTCCAAGTGCCCCTATGCGGTCATTATGGGACGGAAATGTCCCATGACCGCCGGTCCTTAAGGGGTTAAAAAGGAAATTAATAAACTTTTACACGTATTCGCTACATAATGCAACTATTCAGGCTAACTTGTATAGGGGTGAGACATCACCTTTAAAGTATAAAAAGCTTAGGGCTTTATGTGGGCTTATGGCTAAAATGCTAAAAGAAAAAAAAATATGATTAATTATGGGACAAACCTATTGCGTCGTAGGGGACTAGTAACAATTCTCATTAATTTAACTTTTTAAGTGCCAGAGAGGGATGCAACACATTGCTTTGTGATGCTTTGAATACCCCTTTGACATTCAAAGGGTTAAATGGGGCTTTAATACCCCTAGAGAGGTTTCTTCTCCATTGAAAAGGAATACATTGGAGACCTCTCTAGCCTTCACAGGGCTGTAAAAGTCACTGTTAACCCTCTGAGTGCCAGAGGTGTCCCATGCATTGCTTTGTAATGGATTGACTATCTCTCTGGCACTCAGAGGGTTAAATCGATATGTACTTTGTGATATTTTTTTTTTTTTATTTGACCCCTTTGGTGCACTTTTTTTTCCTCCTTAATTACATGGGTTTTACTTAGTACATCAGTGTCACCAAATGTTCACTCCAAAAGGTAGCCATCTTGTTTCTTGTGTCTGAGTATAATCACGTTTACACTTACTTTGTTGCTTCTGGGTGCACATTGGATTTTCCTATTCATTCTTCCTTTCTACATTTTGTCTCATTTTAGTGGCTGGACAATTGTAAAAGAGCGTTTTGTTCTGGGGACGGTGCTCAGACCGCTAACACGGAAGCACAGGTAGGTGACCATATTAGTGATTCCATTTGTACAGCGATGATGGATTATCAGTTATCTGTTTTGTCTTGCTTGTACAAATTGTCATACACTATTTATTAACCATTTAAGAACCAGAGGCGTGCACAGCACTTTGCAAAGCAATATGTTGCATGCCCCTCTGGTCCTTAAAGGGCTGACTTACACACTAGCCTGGAGATGAAAATATGTGGTTCTTCAGCTGTTGTTGAACTACAAATGTTATCCTCATCCTCCCGCCAGTGCCAGCTGAGGATGATGGGGTGGTGTGTTCCAACCACATTCCCCACCCTTACACTAAATCTTTGACATAAAGGGATTAGATCACCAATAAGGATGTCTTAGCCTCTTGGTTACTAGAGAGGTCTTCAATGTGCTGCTTTGCAATGCGCTGGAGATCTCTAGCAGCCAAAAGGTGACATTTTTTGACTAAATATAATTGAAGTTTAGTAATCTTCTATTACATGCCTCCCAATGCAGGAACAAGGAGATATAGGAACTTGTGCAGAAAGCAAAAAAATAAGTGCAATTCTTGAGCATACAACTAATAAAAAAATACCAAAGTTCATTCTGATTTAAAGAGACCTTATAACCTACAGAGCTTTAACCCTTTGAGTGCCAGAGGGGTATGCAACACATTGCTTTGCAATGCGTTGCATACCCCTCTGGCACTCAAAGGGTTAGAATAACCTATAAATTTTATTAGCCATTTTTAGAGTGATTTAGATTGATAGATTATGCTAATTAAGGCATGCCATGCATGCACTTCCTGTCTTAGCCGTGCCTCTCCCCATCTTACTGACACCCAGCGCTAGGGGAGGTGGGCAGTGCATTTCTGTGCAGTGTCAGTGAGTGAAGGAGGCAATGTAAGAGTAAGACAGTAAGTGCCTTCACATCAACTCAACTCAAACTAGTATTCTAAATAAAAATGGCTATTACAATTCATAGGTCACATTGAAAGCTCTTTCAAATCCTTAAGGTTGTTTTAGGCGATGTCCTTTAAGTGGCGCTTTTAACCCCTTGAATGCTATAGAGGACTCCATGCATTGTGAAGCAATGTGAGGGAGACATCTCTAGAAACAGAGTTAAAAGCCCCATTTAAATCCATGGACATTGCTACCACCCCTCCCTCCATGGTGCATTTGGTTTGCTTCAGAATTTCATGTCTTTAGCTTTATGCATAAGACCAATAATCTGGTTACCTGCACAGCTCACATAGATAGTAAATATACATTAGTATTCTGTATCTGTGTGCTGCACAGATAGACTGACGGCAGCCAGTGACGTAGCTCTCTTTGATTATTCCAACTAGCAATTTTTCTAATGTGCTTTCGTTGTTACTTGAATTTCCTTCTCTTATCAAGATAACGTGTTCTTGTTTCTGTGAGTGATATACAAGGTTGTATGGAGCAGATCAGTTCATTTCCTTAGTGGTGGAAGAACAATGGAATTTATAGATTTATCTATCCTTTGCTGTGGGTTTTTTATGCTTTGTTTTATGAACAGATACAAAGAGTCCTTAACATATCAGAACCCTATGGTAAAATTAAAAGTGAGGTTATTCTGAGTCAAACCAGCTAAACTATAGGGGAGAACTAAAAAAAAAATCTATTTGAATGCTAGAGTGGGCTCCAACACGTATCCTTGCAACATGCTGGAGACTTCTCTAGCATTCAAAGGGTTAAAAGTCCTTTTTAAATGGGGATTTTGATCCTTTTTATATGTGCTGCAGTTGGTTTGCATTAGAATTAGTCAGTGTAAAGAACCTTGTGAATAAGATGCTTACATATCCTGTGTTAGTAAGGAGTGCTACATCAGAACATACTGGTACACATGGCATGGCTTTTCCTGTCAGTAGAGAATGTCATGGTTTCAAACTCTCGACACTGCATGTGGATTGAACTAATGGCTTGTTAGCTTCAGATATGAGAGAGCCATGTTATCAGACCACAAATTAACATGTATGCACAGCTGATAATTTAACCCCTTGTCTACTAGAGATATCTCCAACACATTCCTTTGCAATGCATTAGAAAATGCTCTATTGCCCAAGGAATTAACCCGCTGAGTGCCAGAAGGTTATGGAATGCGTTCAGTACCCCTCTGGCACTCAAAGGGTTAAAGAAATACTAATGCTATAATACCTATTACTACATAACTGATAAGTGATATATTGGTTGACATAAGGCGGCTTGTTGTTAGGGGTCTGGGAGGCATTTGTGATTTCATTCAGTAACTGTTTTCAATCATAAAAATATAGGTTTATCTACTACTGTGTAATTAAGACATGTTTCTTATGTTTGCTTTTAAATTTAAATGTACATTTATTTGCGCATGCCCAGTGCCTTTTATTTAAGGCTGGATTCCATTGCAGGTGAAACATTATCACTGGTTTTAGATACAGATTTCTCCATTTCAATATGAATCTGTGAAATAAAGCCATTGAAAACGTTTGTCTCTTGCAGTGTAGTGCAGTCTGTTATTTGCACACTGAAATTGAAAGAATATGTCCTTTTAAACCATTAACAATGCATATCCACAGCTGGTCATGTAATTTCCCTTTTTCATTCTGCTCTTTTAGAATTTCTTTAAACATCCAGAAAATGGGTTAATATGTCACAGATTGTGCTAATGGATGATACATATCCAGTTTTCAGCTATATAAATTACAGTTTTAAAGCAGCAATACCATTCATTAATAAACAATTGTATATTTGGCTGTTGGTATTTTGGACTGAATGAGTGGATTGAGTGGTCTATTCATGTCTGGTGGATGACTGGATAGATGTGTGGGCAGACAGTCAAATTCACTGATGGATCTGTGAATCTGTGTCTAAATAGACTGATGTGTGGGTTTTTTTAATGTGTTGAGTGCAAATGCTGTGCATTATCTACATCAAATTGTATGTGTGCGTGTGGGTAGGGCTTTGATGCACAGAGGATATTCAAGAGGAGAACCGGAAGCTGGAAATTGGTGCTCCCACCTGCTTTGGATTGCTGCTTTAAATTGCCAGCTATTAAAGCAGAACGATCACTGAAAATAAAGTGCCCCCCAAATCATTATGCATATAGCGATAAGCATATCCATACTAGTATTACCCTGAATAAGTCCAGTCTTGTTAAGAAATCCTACACGTTCCCAGACGCACATGCAGGCATCTTGCTTTACTGGCATATGTCCACCTGCGCAGTCAGTCCCTTCCTGTACCTTAAGGTACAATGCAACGCCTCCTAGAGGAGCACAGACAGCGCAGGTGCACAGATGACTGCTTGGCAAGATGTCTGCCTGTCTGTCTGGGAACGAGTTGGTTTTATCAATAATGCCGGACTTATTCAGGGTAATACTAGTATGGATATGTGTATTGCTATATGCATAATGATTTAGGGGGAACCACTTGATTTCCAGTGATAGTTCCTCTTTAAAGTACATCATAAAATTTAGACAAGATGGCTGTTGCCCTTATTTCACAGTATGACACTGCATGTCATTAAAATGATGCCAGTTGGAACGTCTTCCTTAGTTCTGCTATGTTTTCCATTCCTGTAGTGTCTAGGAGTTAAATCATTGGTCACTGTTTGCCTGGGGGTTTTTTTAACACCCCATTACATAAATGATCACTAACTCTTGGTCTTTTTCTTCCTTTGTGTTTTTGTGACCTGCTCACCTTCTTGCTTAGCAAATGGAAATTCTAGCAGTAAGTGATGGTTCTTAATTTATCAAATACTAAACATGTCAGCTCAAAGGTTGACTTTCACCTGTCTTGTCCATTTGTTGAGCCAGCAGTGTTTTGCCATCATACAGTTACTGCGTGCTATAGATCTGCATAGCCTGTCAATGTACTGTTTACTGCTCATTAATATAAATCATTCCTTAGCTCTTACATAATTTGTATGTATACTCAATCTCATACAGTTGTCATCTGTGCCTTCCCTTTCATCCACAAAATAATGTACTTTAAATATACTGTGATTTTATTTTATTTTATTTGTTTTAGCAAGTAAAATTGTGTCTCAGTAATTAAAGGGGAACTATATCAACAGGATTAAGTGGCTCATTATTTAGCAGAAGGTCTTAATTAGGTAGAAGTCCTTCATTCAGATAAGAATTTTTTTTTAATTCCATTTTTATTTATTTTTTGTATTAAAATTATACTGTAGTCTTGCATTTTGAGATCTGATCCTCTTCTGGCAATGTTCTGCAGAACAGTTGGGCTTTAGCTGGTTTGTGAGTTTTGCTGCAAGTTTCTCATGCAGAATGTATACTGTAAGGAGGTATGAACCTAATGCAGATTTCAAATGCAGAAATGTCTATACATCCAGCTACAAATATCAAAAGCAATATTGTGTATACTGTGAATTAATATTATGCAAGCCTCCATTATTATATATTTAGATATATCAGATGCAGTCTTACCGAGTTGAGTCCACTGGTTGAACAAATTAAGGTGGAACTGACACATTGTAACAAATAAATAGGTGATATTGAAACAACATTCAGAACCACCTATATTTTTTAGTCTTTTTAGCTAAATGATATTTAGCTTTTTATTTAACATGGTAACAGCTTATGAGGGTGAAAAAAAAGTGTTCTTCAAGTACACCTTCGCCATGTCACCCATGTAGATCCAGATGAATGCAAAAAAACCTCTGTTGCAGCCATTCCAATTAATCCTCAAATGGGTAAAATATATTTTGTGACAAAAAAGAGGCTGGATATTTCTCTGGATCAATATTGAAAGCATCCACATTGTCTGCAACAAAGCTTCCTGAGTCAAAGAATTCTCCAGTCTTACTGCCCTCCTTTCGTTTAACCAATATGCCTTTTCTCTAGTTTTAATGGATGACCTCATTTTTTTTTTTTCTTCACTCAGCTCCTTGAGTAAATAGATCCCCAGAGAGTCCTTTGTATTGGCCTTGAATATATTTGTAATGAAGAACTGGTGCCCCAAACTATACTTTATTCTAGATGAGGCCTTACCCAGGATTTTGAAAGAGGCAGAATTATATTCCTATCCCACGCAGCTATATACTCCTTTTTATACCTGATAGTGTCCGATTGTCTCTTGCAGAGGCTGAATGATACTGCACACTGTTGTAAAGTTTGATGTCTATCAGGGCCCCTAAGTCTTTCTTTAACAAGGATTCCATAAGTAGATTGCCATTTAATGTATATGTAGCATGTTTGTTTCTGCAAACCAAATGCATAACTTACATGTATCTATATTAAACCTCATCTGCCACTTTTTTGCCCATTCACCCAGTTTATCCAAATCTTCCTGCAGAGAGAAGAATCCTTCTCTGTATGTATTTCTATACAAAGGTTAGTGTCCTCAGCAAAAACTTTTAATACCCAACCACTTCAAGATTATTAATGAACAAATTAAATGGCATTGGGACCAGGACTGAAACTTATGGCACCCCACTTACATCTTTAGACCAACTTTAAAAGGTTCAATTTACAACTGTGACTCTGCATTCTATAACATCAAAGGCACTGACAAAAATGTAAATATACTACATCAACAGCAATACTCTTGTTCAAGTTACCACTTTCCTTTTTACAATTCAAGTATATTAGTTTGGCACAATCTCTTCTTCATAAAACCAAGCAGACTGTTACTATTATTGTTGATGGTTGGTTATCAGATTATGAACATTGGGCAATACTGGCCAGCTTGCCTGCCAGATACTAAAGTTCCTCATGCTATCCATTCCAACTGTCAGTTCCTACTGGCCAGTGCTAGCTGATTTGCATAAACTGACAAAACTAAATATCTCGTAAGCTAATTTTTAAAATGAAAAATGCCTAGTCTATATAGAGGTGATTTTGACTGTTCCACTTTTAAAGGAACACAAACACTTTATAATTATAATAAACCCCCCACTTAATTAATCTAAGCAGAAAAATGTAATGGCCACTATGTCTCAGTCTTGGATGGATTAGTTCCCTGCAAATTAATTTTAAATAGTAATAGATATTATGTCCACGGAGCCAAACATAATGCTTTTGCAGGACTCTAATTCCAAACTCCTCCCACTTAAGAAATCCTTCATCGGGAGGGGTTTGTGACCTCCTCCAAGGAATGACATGATATCCAGCATTAATTAAAAACCCATTCATGGGAACCAATTTATCCAGAATTGATTCTAGTAGCAATTAGGATTTCCTGTCCAGATTAAGGTAAATGGGGAAGGGTTTATAACTAAAATATGTTAGTGTCCTTTTTAGAGCCATACTGTAGATACAGTTCCCCTGTAATATCAGACTTTAACTTGCAAAACTTACCACAGTCCAGTCTTCCTTCAAAGAGCTTGACTTTTGTTTAAAGGGGAACTTTCACATAAAAAAAAAATTTTGGGCCAGGTGCTTAAAGGGGAACTACCACCCCGCAATAACTTAACATGAAATCAGTCTTCATCTGGCGACTAGCTGCTTAGTAGCGCTAGTCGCCAGAAATATTACCCGGTTCCAAAGATTTTGGTGTTTTTCCGAGGCTCACAGGAGCAGGAAGCACGGACATCTCGTCACAGTGACATCTGTGCGCCTGCGCTGTCAGTCCCTTTCGGAGACTGACAGCGCAGGTGCACGGACGTCACTGTGATGAGATGTCCGTGCTTCCTGCTCCTGTGAGCCTCGGAAAAACGCCAAAATCTTTGGAACCGGGTAATATTTCTGGCGACTAGCGCTACTAAGCAGCTAGTCGCCAGATGAAGACTGATTTCATGTTAAGTTATTGCGGGTGGTAGTTCCCCTTTAAGTTATTAAAACTATATTAGGCTTCGTGTGTTTTTTTTTTTTTGTTTTTTTTTTTTTTTTTTTGCTTTACTTGCATACTTCTTAAGATATGCAGACTTTGTATTCTGCATTCTGTGGGACACTGTATATTCACCACAGAGGTGCAGGACATCCCACCTCCCTCCCTTCCCTTCTTAGTGGTGTTTATCTGCTCGTGCAAGCTCAGTATAATGGTAAATGGAGCTTGCTGTAACGATAGACCAGATAAACACCACGTACGAAGGGAAGCATGAACGCATTCCCTGGGACAGCTGGGAGGGAGGTGGGGGGAGAATTACAGGTCTGGGAAGTCCTCCGGCACTGTGCTGAAGATTTAGTGTGCCGCCGAATGCGCCCAATATGAAGTCTGCATATTTTAAGAAATACATAAGTAAAATAAAAAATAAAAAAAACATGACTCCTAATATTACTTAAACATCTGGCCAAACATTTTTTACATGTTTAAATTCCCCTTTAAAAGGATAATGAACACCGCCTAATAATTACCCACACACATTTACTGTACTTTGGCTAGAAATCCTAAGTGCCCCAATGGGCATTTTATCAGAGAGCGATTGAAGATGTTCTCTCTTGAACAAAGGCAAAGGGGCAAAATCCATAAGGACTATTAAGATTTTCTGGCAATAGTAAGGTAAGTGGGGCTTATTATTAGGAGGTGTTGGTGCTCTGTTAAGTGAAGAACAGTAGAATGTTGGCTTGCTACTAATATGATTATTCTTTA
This sequence comes from Rhinophrynus dorsalis, assembly GCA_037306005.1. Lineage (NCBI taxonomy): Eukaryota > Metazoa > Chordata > Amphibia > Anura > Rhinophrynidae > Rhinophrynus > Rhinophrynus dorsalis. Next base: position 96,654,245 of record CM074718.1, on the reverse strand, counting down.
TCAAATCTAATAAGCGATTTATTTGTAAGTAGCAGTTCTTAGCAAGGCTATTATCACGCATTGTATTTACTTAACCAGATTCTTGCCATCTTAGTTCATAGAAGCCTGACTTTCCTTTCTTGCTCTAAAACTAGTAACCTCATTTGATTCTGCAAATCGTCTGCTGGAAATGTTGCCTGTGATTGATCCTCTAGCTATACTAAGCCAAGATGATACTGAAGATTTTATTTTCTTGTCTGTAGGAACTTGAGCTATGTCGGAGGTTGTATAAGCTGCACTTTCAGCTCCTGCTGCTGTTCCAAGCATACTGCAAACTAATCAATCAGGTGGACACTATTAAAAAAGAAGATGAGGTACATCTAACAGTATTTAATAAATTCTACATTGTATTGCGGGTAGGATTAGGCTGTGATCCAAAAGAAGACTTCTGTATTGAATTGTTTCAGCGATAGCGGTAACATCAAAATATTGACTGAGAACCATTTTCAAGGAAGCTGAGTGATTCTGGAACAAACCAAGTTTGTTGATTTGAAAGGGGATTTTTACCCCTTGAATGCTAGAAAGCTCTCAAACTGCTTTACAATTCAAAATTCAACATGCAAATCAGTATGATTTAAAATAAAAGCAGCTCCAGTTAATATTCATATAGTATTTGGACCTTGGAGAGTGTTATTTCAATGCTATCAGAGTTGTTGTTCAAGAGAAATTGATTGATAAAGTATCCCCCCACCCCTTTACCTAGTGTAAGCCATCTCCCCTCAGATGTGGAATCTGGTCTTAAGACCAGACAGCTCACAGCAAGGGACAGTCTTCTTACTGTGAGAACAATGAAAACCCTACCCCCTTGAAAGGTTTTTCACATTCTCCATGGCCCAAATGCTATGCAGATAAATTGGAGCTGCTTTTATTGTGAAACATTACTGCCCCTTTAAACATTAACCTTAAAGGAATAGTAGTGTTTTGTTTTAACTTATATTAGTAGTTTAACTGTATTTATTTTAGTTGATGTCTTTATTTTTTACCTTTGAATTCTGTACAGTTACCTTGAATCACCAATTTCAGTTCTTTTCTTTACACATTTAGTAATATGAGTGCCTATAGATAGACTGCAGTGTGGAAAGACTGCCTGTTTCTGTGCATACAAAGGACATCAGGGCTCTGGTTGAGTGTCTCACGCTATTCTGCTAAAGCTGTAACAAGCGAATAGAACAGAACAGTGTTCTTCTAAACCTTTGTGAATACATTTGAGACGCAGACTGTTTTTACAAACAACAGGTAGAGGGAGCTTATTCAAGTAGAAGTCGAAGGTAATGAGGAAATTACTTTTAAGTTAACAAAAAAGGACCAAGGATGTACATGCTCGTCATGGGGAGAGCGTGCCTAAAGGACCCATGATGTATGTGCACGTCATGGAACTTAGGGGTCCCCACGCTGTTTGAGACCTCTGATTCTAGTCAGCAAAAAAAAAAATTATCTGTGGTCCTTAAAGGGATAGTAATACTTGAAAATAATTGTATTTTATATTGTAGCCCTTAAAAAACATGAAAAATGATATAAGTCTTATCTCCCAATCCTTTATGGTTTGGGAGATATTTACATGTAAAATATAGTATAGTTCACTTTTCCTGGCTGTTTCAGCCAAGTCTGCCATCTAGTGGATAGATTTGGAATTCGGTCCCCAGGGCAACCGGCAGCTCTTTAGCAGTGCCGAGATCACGATCTTTGAAAAGAAATACTTAATTGGAACTATCTACAAAGTGTCCCTGGCTTGAAAGCACACTTTCTAGACCATTCCAATTAAGAAATTCTTTTTAAAGATCATGATCTCAGCACTTCTGGAGAGGCACAGCCGGTCCCGGGACCGTATTCCAAATCTGAAGGGTGGAGCAATGACGTCACTCCAGGGGAAAGTTTACTTCTGAATATCTCCCAAACCATAAAGGTTTGGGAGATAAGACTTATATCATTTTTCATGTTTTTTTAAGGGCTACAATATAAAATTAACCTATTTTCAAGTATTACTATCCCTTTAAGTGCCAGCCGTGTGATTGGTCCTAAAGGGGTTAATATCTGAAAATAAAATATAAATAAAACATTACTTTTCCTTCTATAAACTTTAGATCTACTTTAGAATCTGTATAATATATTTATGACTCTGAGCTTTGCAATGCGTTAATACCTCTCTGGCACTCAAAGGGTTAAATGATTTAATATGATATTGTTAAATACCTTACCATTTGAGTATAAGATGAGTGTCCAATGCATTTGTTTTCAATGCCTGGGACCCCCATTTTGGCTCTCAAAGGGTTAAAGCCATAATCTCACATAGCCAGGGGTTGAAGAAATTAAGTTCACTATGGAATGAATGCAATGTCTAGTTTTGATTATGCATTTAAAAGTCATTTAGCCCTTTGGATGATAAAGTGGTCTCCAATGCATTACTTCGAAAAGCATTAGCGACACCTTTGGCACCAGAGGAGTTAAAATTAGAATATTAAATATCTCCTTCCCATAATCCGGGATGAAAATCTTAATGGCCACTTTGAATCAAATCTTTTTGGGTTGGTTCTCCCAGAATTAATATTTCTTTGGTGCTGAATATTCTGTCTATGGACGCAGATGTGATACTTGTTTCTGAATTCCAGGATACCACACTGGCGCATTCCTTCCTCTCTACCACTACCGTAGTGAGAGTGCTAGTTGTGTGTGCAGGGCCGGTTTTACATCCTAGGTGCATCCCTAGGCAAGGTGTTGTAGATGCCCTTAGCTCCACCCATGGCCCCACCCCTAGTCCTATCCACTGTTTCCTGGCATAGAAAATACACTTGGGCTATAACAAACAAGGACAAACCAGCATTAACCCCTTGGTTGGTAGAGAGATCTCCAACTCTAGAACCCAGGGGATTAAATAATATCTTACAAACGTGTGTAAAAATTGTTGCAAGAACATTGACACTGCTCTGGCCATACCCATAATTCAGACTGTGGGAGTGGCTAACACAGCTAAGGCTCCCTTTTAACTTTGTCACTCTGGACAGTTACCAATTCTGCCTTTTGGGAAATCCGACCCTGAATGTGTGATAGTGTCTCTTAAAGTAAAACTATAAGATAAAGAATAATTTTATTACATGGTATTTAAAACAAAAACATGCAGATTATAAATATGTCAAGGGAAATACATGTGAATGGGGTTAAAATTCAGAACATTAACCCCTTGAAGACGCAATGCATTTTGGAGCAAAACTTTGCACACCCCTCTGTCCTTAAAGGGGTTACACTATGAATGATTAGAAACAGGTCGCTGAAGAAATTAAAATGCTGTTCTAAATCCTGTCCTAGGTAATTAACATGTCTGAGGAGCTTTCCCAATTGGAGGCATGTCTGAAAGAAGCAGAGTCGTCTGCAGACATTGGCATTGAAGACTCTGACATTTCGGATTTCTGCCAAGGGACAACAGAGGCTGCAGTGCATTCTCTCATTGAAACCTTGAGAGGAAGAGAATTTGCATCTGCTATCGCCCAGGTTAAAGCGTTCAGGTATAGTGAAAATACATTTTGATGTACCATGCTTTCAAGCTCTATGAAGCACTTAAGTGTAATGGTCATTTCTAATTTTATGTTGATATATTATTTGACTGGGGTATTTGTAAGGTGAAAATATTTATGTTTCCATTAAATATAGTTGTCCTCCATACAAATATACCTGTAACTCTCTTTAGCACCTTAGGGCTATATGTCCTAAGAAATAGGAGACCAGTTCTGGGGTAAACCAACTACACAGTAGGGGACAAATAAATATTCCCTGTATTCCTATTGATTGAAATGCAGCTTTCAACTGATTCATTGGTAGTGAGGTCTCCAACAGGTCAGTTTACACTTATTTGCCTGGTAATGGTTTGGAGATCCTTCCAGCATTCAAGGGGTTAAAATCCCTGTTTAAAACAAAGGGAATCTTTAATATCTCCTGAATTGCAGTTGATTTGACCCAGTATGGTGCAAAAGCCCTTTAGGAAGGAGAGGCTTCGTACACACAGCAACACATCTTTGGTGGTCGTAGAATTGTCACTGAATACATTTTGTGTAAAAATCTGTAATACTGTGCCTTTTCCACCCAGCAGGCCTACATGGACCATCCATTGAGATGTCTGTTAAAAAAAAAAAGACAGCACAATTTACCCTTTCATGGCCAAAGATATTCATCTAGTCCTTAAAGGGTTCAAATTAGAACATTGGTTATGCCTTTTGTCCATCCATTTGAACATTAGGTCCTGCCAAAAAATAATCTTGATTAGATCAAAGTAATGTCCCAGAAAAAAATATTTAGCATTTTGTAGTGCTTAAAAAGTTGAATTGAATGCAAAAAAACCTCTCTCTCAAACCGCTATGGTTTGAGAGATATATGCATTCAAAGTCCCCCCCCCCCCTCCTCTTTCCCTGACGTCAGCACTGTGCTTGACTGCAGGGGGATACTGTCCGGGGACCAACTAACGGCTCTGCTGCAGAGCCGCAATAGCGTTATTTAAAAAGAATGACTTCATTGGAAAGGTCTACAAAGTGTGCCTGGTTTGCAAGCACACTTTGGAGACCATTCCAATGAAGTATTTCATTTTAAATAACACGATTGTGGCTCTGCTGAAGAGCCTCCTCGCGTCGGCTGTAAAGCTGACAGCAGGAAACGTCAAACTTTGAATGCATGTATCTCGCAAACCATACCAGTTTGAGAGAGAGGGTTTTTTGCATTCGATTCAACTTTTTAAGCACAAAATGCTAAATATCTTTTTGGGGACATTACTGTCCCTTTAAAACAGAAACAAAATATAACAATAATAACAGTCTACTAGATGTGTAAATGTATTTTTCTCAGAGTCTTTGTTAGGCACTGGGGGTTCTTATCTGGGCCCAAAGTCATCCTGGGCTGAATTTGCTGCATTAAAGGGATAGTAATGTTTCATAATAAAAGCCGCTCTAATTAATCATCATAGTATTTGGACTTTGGAGAGTGTTAATTCAATTCTGTCAGAGTTGTAGTTCAAGAGTAATTGAATGATAAAGTGTCCCCCTCCCGCCCCTTTTACTGATGTAACACTGCTCAGCTTAGAGCAGCAGGGAGTGTTTAGGTAGATTGCAGAGAGGGACAACCTTCAATTAAGATAAGGAAAAAAGCTGAAAAACATGTCAAGGGGGGCAGGGCTGTCATTGTTCTAACAGTAAGAATATTGACCCTTGATGTGACCTGTCTGGTCTATGGATGGATTCCACATCTGAGGTGTGGGGCCTTACACTAGCTAAAAAGGGGCAGGAGGGGGAAACTTTATCATTCAATTACTCTTGAACTACAACACTCACTGTAATGAAATAACACTCTCTATGGCTCAAATACTATGAAGATCAATTGGAGCTGCTGTTTTTGTGAAACATTACTATCACTTTAAATGCAGAAATAGTAGTGTATCGTTCCTTGTTTCACTGGAGAATAGAATAAGAATTAATAGAAGTAATGTAGAACAATGAATGGGAGTGAAAATGTTGCATTCCTCGCAATTTTTGGAAGGCTTCTTAAGAATCAAAAATACTAAGACCAATTCTTAGACCATGATTACATGAATAAAGTCCAAACAGTACTTCACCTTCATCCTATTGTAAAAAAAAAAAAAAAATCTCTCCAATGTTTTCTTTACCATCTTAAAGTGAAGTCCTTATTACGTCTGATATGTTATTTAAACATTTAAAGTGGACCTGTCACCTAGATTCAAGTTTGCATCTTTGAAAACTTCATTAAAAACTGCCTATGTGTCGTGTTAGCCAAAAGCCCACAAATTGTACAGTTAAGGAGATATTCCTGCTTTGTACAGTATGCTAATTGCAGTACCCTTGCAGTACATTTCATATGTTAATTTAAAGGGATAGGAATGTCCCATAAAAAACTTGTTTAGAGTTTTATAGAGCCTTAGAAAATAAGCAGAATGGTGCAAACCCTATCTCTCAAACCGCTATGGTTTGAGAGATATAGGGATTCAAAGTTCCCTCCCCTTCGCCTGATGTTAGCTGTAAAGCTGACAGCAGGAGAATCAAGTCGTATTACTCGAGGAGACTCTGCAGCAGAGCCGAGATCATGTTATCTATAATGAATTAATTTATTGGAAAGATCTACAAAGTGTGCCTGGTTAGCAAGCACACTTTGTAGACATTTCTAATTAATTAATTCTTTATAGATAACGCAATCTCGGCTCTGATGCGCCTGCTGGTTTCCGAACCGGAATCTCCTGCTGTCAGCTAGACACTGACGTCAGGAGAAGGAGAGAGAGGGATGAACTTTCAGTGCAAATATCTCTCAAACCATAGCGGTTTGAGAGATAGGGTTTGCACCATTCTGCTTATTTTCTAAGGCTCTATAAAACTCTAAAAAGTTTTTATGGGACATTACAGTCCATTTAACCCTTTGTGTGCCAGAGGGGTACTCAAGGCATTGCAAAGCAATGCGTTGCATACCCCTGTGGCACTCAAAGGGTTAAGCACTGTGATGGACCAGGAGGCTTTTACTTTCCCAGAAATAAACGTGTGAATATTTCCTAAAATATACATATGCTGGACTTTCTGGTAACATGACACATAGGCAGTTTTGATTTGAAGTTTTCAATTGTGAAAAAAAAAAAAAAAAATCAAGGTGGCGGATCCATTTTAAGGACCAGAGTGGTGGTTGCAACATGTGAAGTACTTCCCTGTGGTCCTTAAAATAATAGACGTCAGTCCCACCTTTCTTGGTTCTTGATCTGTAATATAGTTGTGTTTTCTGTCCCTTTGTTTTCTAGGTCAGTCTGGCCCAATGATATTTTTGGTAGTTCAGAAGATGATCCTATCCAAACCTTGTTACATATATTCTTCCGTCACCAATCTCTAGGCCAGACTGGGAGCTTTGCAATCATTGGCTCAAAGCAGGACATGTCCAAAGCCAGCTCAAAGCTAATGGAACTCAATATGGAAATCAGAATGTCCCTGCGTATGGTGCAGTCGTACCAGATTTTATCTAAAGCCAAGCCAGTGGCTAACATGGTGAGCACGGAGTTTTGAGTAAATGATATAATTTGGGACTCAAAAATTGAAAGCACTGGATGACTGAGGATTTTATCAAGCACCTTTCATGATTACTGTACATCTTCAAATTGCATCATTTTGTGATTGTGCTGAACAAGATAATCACAAAGATCCACTAGCCACGACGTCCAAGCAGTTGGATAGTAGAATGACTCGTTCCAGACATTGGATGTTTAATTTTTCATTTGTTACATACCAGAAGTAAAAGGGCTAATATGATGTACATAACAGCATTTGCGAAACGCAAATCCAAGAGCAGTGATACTGAAGTCTAGACAGATATGTCTTGCCTGAAGACTGTGTTTGGACCCTGGTCAAGGAAGTCAACTTGTCAAATAATGTATAGTGTCACGAAGATTGTCCTGTAAGCGACAGACGCGCTAAAGAGAAGAGGATTCTGAAGCAAATCAACCGTAACAGGAGACAGATACTGTAAAACAACCCATTCTAGCAATTAAAGAGGTTAAAGGCCCCTTTTAAATTAATGGATGTTTTATTTGTCTCCTATGGTAAAGTTGTTTTGCACCAGAATTGCTCATCTTTATTTTAGTGCAAAAGTGCCACTGGAAGTAGACGATCGAACTCTTGTATGTCCATATTATAGTTTCCTTCCTGGCTGAGAGACTGTGTGTGTGGTTAAATGTTAGCTGCATTTTCAAAGTGTGGATGAGTGTGTATATAAGGACTCCGCGCATGCCTCAAAGAGTACTGCAACATTATTTTTGAATAAATTTTTATTTTATTAGATCTAACACCTCATAGCGTGTAAATGTTATAACATTTAATTATTTTAAACTGGGCTTTCCCCAGTATTTCTAAATAATTAAAAAAAAAAAACTTTAAAAAAATAATAATAATATATCTTAACTTTATTAGAATGCTGCTCAGTTCTCTGACCAGTGCTTATGGTATAAATATTGATAACTAACCAAAAAGTAGCTGCTTGCAGAGACTTTAAAATGTATATTTAGATATATGGCTGCCCAACAGCAACTTTCATTAGAAGAACCGATAACTTATTTTATTCTGTATATATTCTAGAATCTCCGTATGGTGATAAACCAGTATTTTCGTGTAAAACGCACTGTTATAGGATGATAGTTGTACAACGCCTAAGTAAATTCTTAAAGGAGCAGTAAACTTTTTTAATGAAAATTATATGTTAAATGGCTTTTTCTGTTGAGTAATAAGAGTATTCCAACTGCTAGGAGATTGTGAATTCAAATGTTATTAAATCTCAAATATTTATGTTTTGTTTTTGTTTTTTTACTTTAACTGCAACTTTCTATTATTGACACCAGGGAGTGCTAGTCCTGTCACTTACTATGAGAGCTGTAGTCAGAGACACAAGTTCTCCCATATAGTGTATTATATCAACAAATTGATGTATGAATACTAGTTGGTGCTGTTGATTACAGAAACATTTGAGTTGTAATAACTGTTGTATTTGAAATCCCACAGCAATGGGAGTATACTTGTACAATATATATATATATGTGTTTATTGCTCCTTTAAAGAGACATGAAGCTTCTTGCAGCAAAAGGCTGTCAGTAGTGAAAGTGGTGTGGCAGAATATATTTATTCTATTCCATAGTGTGGAAAGAAGAGATCAATGCATTTTCATAATTTGTTAAAACGAGGGCGGTCTTAACCCTTTGGTCCCTAGACATGTCTCCAACACATTGCAAAGTAATGCATTGGAAACATCTCTAGAGATAAAGGGTTTAATCAACAGGAAATGCAACCAAAAAATTCCAGTCTGGCACTATGAGCGCACTGTATAAAAATGAAACTCTGTAGCACAAAATAAACAGGTTTCTGTATCCACCCACAGCATTTTTTTGTAAAATAAATGAATGTAACCTCATGGATCCTGTCATTAAAAATATGAATATCCTGCATTTTTATACACCTTTTCCCCACTGTGACTGAAAAAAAAATAGAGAACTATATTTATTGCTTTACACAAGGATGTGTATTCTTCAGTATAGATGTTGCTAAGTTTTTATGTCATATGGGGGGGGTGTAATGGCGAAACCCAGAAGAAAGTCAAATATTCATCACGAACTGTTTAAGACTTGGAATCTGAAGCCCTATAAAAGTATAGGAGCAATGGATGTGAAGAGTTTAAACATTACATGACAGTGTGCACTCTAGACACGACTGCAGACTATGATCTAGTAAGTACAGGCTCTGCTTAACCTCTAAAGGATCCACTGAGGCCTCCAGGGTCAGGCACATTAACCCTTTGAATGCCAGATTACACCTCAAACTGGTGCTTTTTTCTTAAATTAAACTGCAAATTTCTATTGTGGTCACTAGGTTGGTGCTACGGAGGGCTGTAGTCTGCCTCATGCTCTCCCACAGAGGACATTATTTTGAAAAATTGCCTTTTGGGCATCATTTGGCTATCCTGGTAACAGTTTGAAAAATATTGAATTGTAATAACTTTTAGGAATACCCTTGTTTTTACTCGGCAGGGAAAATCCTTTTTTCTTAAAAAATGTTGCTGCCCTTTTAAACTTTTGAGTGCTGAAAGGGAGAGCAGCACATTGCTTTGCAATGTCTTGTCCAACCCTCCCCCTTGACAGCCATTCAGTCACTGTACTTTCTGATCCTAAACACCACAAATTATTTGCTGGTTATATGATCATTTAGATGGTACTTTTAACTTAAAGGAATAATGAACACATCTAACTATCTTAAACATTGGCTATGTATTCCTGACTGTCACTAAGGCGCTTCAGTACCTAAGATGTAACCCTTCGTGTGACAGAGGGGTAAATCACACATTGCTCTGCAATGAATGACATACCCCTCTGGCACTCAAAGGGTTAATATTTACAGAGTAGCATGGCCAATTCTGGTCCATGTGGCTCAGTAATTATTAGCCCCTGAACTACCAGAGCAATTTAGTAGTAGTCAGGGGTACATAGGCAGTGTTTTATTTACTTTAGGCTAGACTGTTTTTCTATTCCTTTAACCCCTTAAGGACCAGAGAGATCTGCAACACATTGCTTTGCAATGCATTGAGCCTCTGGTCTTCAAGGAATTAAAGTACTTACTGGGGACAAGTAGTTTTGTTTAGCTGTGCATTACACTTTAATTTACATATCTTACCAGCCAGCCCCCTTTTCATTACTTTTCTTTTTGTTATAATAAAAACATTATACATGTGCCTGTGTGTTTCATTCTTGTGCCTAGTGTACTCGTATAATGCTGAAGTCATCAAAGATTATGTTCATATACTGTGATACATATGAAACACGGCCTCCAATGCACAAGTGTTCAAATTAAAGGGACATTAACACCTAAAAATGAACCAGGGTGATAGATTTGACTACCCTGTAATTCATGCTAGCATCTTTAACACTTTGAGTTCCAGAGGGGTACCTAATGTATTGCTTTGCAAATCACTGGATATCTCTCTAGTGTTCAGTGTTAAAAATCCCTTGGTTTTTTTTTTTGTTTGTTTTTTTTTGGGGGGGGTTGTTTTTTAATCTAAGACCTACCTGTATATTTGTGTGTGTGTGTAAGACTACAAATAATCTGAACATAAAAAAAATCTGACAAAATTAAAAGTTCAGTCACATACTGTCATAATTAGATATGTCCATGAGATGACTTGAAATATGGCATTAAATGATGATTATACTGTCCAGAATAAATGGAGTCATGCTGATGGTTCTGTCCTCTGGAAAAGTCAGACAGTATGCTGAGGAAATCCCCAGATCCCTGAGAACCAAAGCTCAGAGCACTAAAGAAAGAGGAAACAGAACAAAAGAACCCATCTGTTTGTAATGCGATAAAATCAAATAAACAATTTATTGGTCAAATAAAAACATAAACAATTACTAACAGAATAAATAGAAATAACTACAAAATTATATATATCTATCTATTATATATAAAACTTGTGGCCCAAAATGGGCCTGATTTTTAATTGAATCCCAGAGCAGCCTCAGAATAACTGAAAAGTAGAAATACACTACAAAAAAATAGATATAATGTAAATCTAATCTAGTGGTATCAATCTGGTGTCAACTAAAAACTATAAAACCGGGAGAAACATAGCTTTGATAATATAATTCAAATAAGTCCTATTGTTGCAAATACAATAGAGAACTAAAAATTGATAGCATTAATTATATAGTGGACTGTCGTCCTATTCTAGAATCACAAAATATGTAAGCCTTTACTGTAGATCCTTATAGTCCTATGACACACAGAATATTTCATATAGTGACAGTTATTATGAAGAGGGATAATTGTAAAACAGTAACAATCTGTGTGGAATAGAGAGTACAGATAACAGTGAATAAACACACCCACTATTGTCGTATGAAGCTTTAAAATCACATACCAAATATAATATTTAGAAGCACTTCATTTTGCATGTCACCCTTAGTCTCCCATTATGTCTACCAGATATGTATGAATCAGCACCTCTATTGAATCCTATGCTTTCTGTACTGGGCCTGCCTGTCAAGGAATACAAGCAAGACAGGAGTCAGACAGTATAGTAAAATTCACCTTTATTAGAATGATACAATAAAGAGAAAACACACAAGCAGAGGGTGACAGAGAGGCTAGAAACTCTATCAGCAATAGGAGCCGCCTAAGGTCAACCACAACTGTCAGAGACTAGGCCAGAGCCAACTGGTAGTTTCACTCGCCCTGGGGGGCACACAGATGAGGCCCTATGGTCTCCATAAAAGGATCACAACAAGGGAGGCTACTGACTCACACATGCAGTCAGTAAGACTGGAGTCTACTAAAGCCACAGGTCTGCACCAGATAGGATGTCCATTAGTCGGAAGGCAACACTGATGAGATAGATGGACAGAGGCCCAGGTCAGCACCAGAATGGATAGACAGACCAGGGTTATACTCGGAGCGGGTAGTCAGCCAGAGCCACAGGTCTGCACCAGATAGGATGTCCACTAGTCAGAAGGGAACACTGAGGAGATAGATGGACAGAGCCCCAGGTCAGCACCAGAATGGATAGTCCGACAGGCCAGGGTCATACACAGGAACTCAGGAACCAGCAATCACAATAACACAGGACAAAAATGTAAAGGTAACTGGATAGAAATCCAATTCCCTTAAATACAAGGAGCCACAAAGTAGATAGGAGGAGCCTGGCCAGGCTACCTGAATAAAGAGAGGCCTGCGTCAAAAACTTAACCTCGCGCCCGCAACATCTGCACCTCTCCTGCGTCACCTAGAGCAGCTGATCCGCCTAGCCAGAGGACACGGGTGGCCGCTACACACGCCAAATGCGCCCAGACCCTGTCCCAAGAGTAATGCGTGGGATGACACCGAGGTGAGCGATACAAATCCAGCACCAGCCGAAGCACTGCCACATGGTCTGGAGCTTCTAACAAACAAGATGAGGAATCTTTTAATCACATAGAGCAGCAGAGAAATTAAAGCCAACAAAAGATCCCTGAAATTGGAGGAAAGTAATGTGATGGGCCCAGTTCCAAAACCAGAAGATCATTCGATATATGCGCTAATTTGCAAGAATGTATTTGGTACACTTTTCCACTGATCCCTCGATTTTGTTATTTTTGTCATCTCCCCTTACTGCATAGGCCCCTACTTCTCTGATTGGCAGCCACATTTGTCTGTGGTTTGGAAGCCTGACCTACACTCTGTTAATGGACTTGCTTAAGCAGCACATCTATGAAAGTTAATAACGCCTATGTTCCTATTCTTTGCACCAGTGGTATTTTAACTGCTGCACTGTCTGTGGGTATTCCTTGCCTGGTTCTTCATTCTGTTGGACTTTTCACTTCATTTGTGAAGTTTTTTTTCTTGGCAGTGATGCTTGCATACATTTTTCCTTTACTTTTAGCACATTTTGCTACATTTTATTAGTTTTTCCAAACATTTTTACTTTTTGGGTCACTATGCCTTGAAGATTGGGTACAGAAGGTGGCCATATTGGATTGAACATAGAATCTTCTGGGACTTCTCTTGCCACTGTGTGCATTTTGGAGGCTGAAAGTGGTTTTTACACTGTCTATCAGAGCCCCGTGCAGCTACTGAAGAGCCACTGAATTATTTTTAAATCCCAGCAGTCTGTTCTTCCTGGTCAAGGGAAGAATAGCTCTTTGATTGACCCTCTTTCTTTTTGGATTTTATTTGCTACTCAGAGGCTGGTTTCTCCCTTCTGTTTGCCACATTAACCCCTTTTAGTCAGATGAGTACTTTCTAGGATTTCTAAGTACTTTTATTCTAATTTAGAGGGGGTCTCCTGACTGTCAGCACCTACTTGAGAAGTCTGGTACCTACTTGGTAAGTCTTAAGGCTACTAAGGCTTCAGGGGTCCATTTAACCCATTGCTCATCATGCTAGATTGGGCTATGGATATTTATATATATTTATATGTATAATTTGTTTTAGGTTTTTTTTGGTACTCTGTCCCTCTTGCATTGTGGCACCTACTCAAACTTCGGGGCCCTTGCCTGTTGAACAGAAGCCTGCAGGGGTTAAGGCCCTAAACTACTTGGTTCTATCCCCTCATAGAGCCAAGTAGTTCCCGGGAAACGTTCTAGATCCTCTAAAAGAAGCAGTGGTAAAACCCCTCCGAAAAAAAAAACTTTAATTAGACCCTGACTGCATAGCAAATTACAGACCAGTATCCAACCTTCTATTTCTGGGGAGAATAATTGAAAAAGTAGTGGCAACTCTACTGGAGACCCATCTATCAAGCTGTAACATCTTTGATCCTTTCCAGTCTGGTTTCAGATGCCGGCACACAGCACGGAAACAGTGCTAGTCCGAATGCTAAATGATCTCCTTTTGGCAAGAGACAAAGGTGATTACTCCATCCTAATCCTCCTGGATTTGACACCACTGACCCATGGGATTTTAATAGAGTTCTTGCAGCACATCTGTGGTCTAGGAGGCACAGTTCTTAACTGGTTTAAGTTTTTCTTCACTGGTAGATCACAGACATTGTGATCTTGCTTATCGGCACCAACAGAATTAGCCTGCGGAGTTCCACAAGGTTCCATCTTGTCTCCCATGCTATTCGCAATTTACCAAGATATCATTGTTACACAGATGACACACAGCTTTACTTCTCCTTTGCTCCAGATACTTAAGACCCAACATGCCTCATCAACAGTTGCTTAGCAGATCTCATAGAGTGGATGAATACTAGTTGGCTTAAAGTGAACCCTGACAAAACAGAGTTACTCTTGGTGAGGGGACCCCGGGCAACAAGAATATCTCAGGATCGCCCAACTGGCCTGGAACTTGGAGGCTCTGAACTCATTAGTTCAACAGAGGTTCGAAGTCTCGGAGTAATGATTGACTTTGGGCTGTCATTTAAACAGCAGATCTCTTCTGTATTAAAATCTGCCTTCTTTCATCTGAGAAACATAGCCAGGATACAACACTTAATTCCACCGGTGATATGCCAACATTAGTCCATGCATTTGTGTCTTCTCGTCTAGATCACTGTAATGCACTTTACCTGGGCCTCCCAGAAAAAGATCTCCATTGCCTACAGATCGTACAAAATGCAGCAGCCAGACTACTGACCAATCAAATTCGCTCATGTCACATAACACCCATTCTCTACTCCCTGCATTGGCTTCCAATTAAATGGCAAACATATTTTAAAATTGCCCTGCTAACCTGCAAAGCCTTAAATAATCAAGGCCCACAGTACCTAAAAGAGCTCCTGACACCCTATATTCAATCCCGCTCACTGCTGTCAGCCAACAGATCTCTGCTTTCAGTGCCCAGAATAAAGACAACCTCAGGATCCCGGACATTCAGCCACGATGCCCAGACATTCTGGAACTCTTTACCATCCTCAATCAGAGAGGCACCATCATTACAGACTTTATTTTTTTTTTGTTTTGTTTTTAAAGACCCATCTCTTTTATCAAGCATTCAGTCAACTCATGTGATCATAAGGAACTCTTACATTTTATGTCTGTTTATGGATTTGTAAAGCGCTTTGAGTCTCACAGGGAGAAAAGCGCTATAAAAATCACAAATTATTATTATGTATTCAATGAGTTATACAGTCTTTGTCTGTGGGACACCCTGCATTCCCCAGAAGGGTACTTGAGTCATGTTCTAGATTGTGACACCCCGTTATCGAGGACTACTCCACCGAGGAAGGGGAAACTGATGTAGATCCCTTGGATTAGTCTTTTTCTATTCGGAACGCTTATGTGTAAGACCACATTTCTTCTGCTGAGGGTCTTATTTTGGCTGTCCTGGAGATGGATACGAAGCCTCCGATTCTAGTTCCTTTTCCCCCTGATATTTTCAAAAGATGTAAGAAGGCAATTGCTGTTTTTCCATCTCACAATTTCATGAACCAGTTACTCTTGGAGGAATGGAAAATGCCTAACAGATGGTTATTCCTTAATCGTGTATGCCCCTTTTATATTCTTATTTTCTTCTGAGGCTTTAGTGAAGTTATCCACCCCACCCCCACAATCCCCTCTTTCTTCCCTTGCCAAGAATTCAACTTTGCTGTTGGCAGATGCCACGGCTCTAAAGGATCAGGCAGATGAGCACCAGGTTTCATTTTTAAGGTTAATTTTTTTTATCTTCTGATGCTACCTTATGCCCTACTTTTGCCATTGCATTGAAAACTAGTTCTATGGCTGTCTGTGGGGTTGCCAGCTTGTCAGCTTTTGGATGTGGTCCAGGCAGACATACCCAAGGATGATCTGGTGGTTCTTATTTCCTAGATCCCTAAAACTAATTCTTACCTTACTGAAGTGGCCTTTGATGTCGCTAAACTTACTGGAAAGTCTTTGGATTTCTCTGTGGCCACTGTTAGCACTCTGTGGTCAGCCGACCATTCTTCTTAGAAATCCTTGGTTTCTCTCCATTTCCTGGGAAAATATCCATTTGACATTGAACTGGAGAAGAAAACTTGTGATTTTCGTTACCCCCAGCAGTATGGTACAAGCCAAGGCACCTATTTCCTCTGCAACCCAGGAGCAGGCAGGCAAGAAGCCTATGCAGAAGCCCTAAACTGACAAACCTACTTCTGCATGACTCATAGTGGCCTAGACTGCGTCAGGCTATAGGAGGTCATGTATGTTCCATCGTGAATTTGCAGTTTCCATGGTGGACCAATGGTATTGCATAGATTTCAAGTATCAGCCTCCATGTCCAGAGTTCCTCGCGATCCTGAGCGAAGTCTTCTATTTCTGGATGCTGTTTCTTCCCTGCTAGACATGCATGTTAACACCCATTCCTTCTCGGAAAACATTCACAGGGTTCTATTCCAGTATTTTTATTATTCCCTTAAAAGGTCAGCTGATACCATCCTCTCCTGAACTTCAAATGATGGAGTCCTTGAGTTCAGTCATTGCTGCCATGTGTCCAGGGGAATTGTTGGCTACTCTAGACATAACAGGACAGATATCTGCACATCCCTATGTACACCAGATAATCAGCATGTCCTGTGGTTTGCATTCCAAGATCTTCACTTTCAGTTCACTGCTCTTCCCTTTCGGTTGGCATCCTCTCCATGGTATTCACAATAGTCATGTCAGCCCCGGTGGCTCAAATTCGCTCTCAAGGGATCTCTTTGGTTCTCTGTCTGGCCAAACTTTTTCTAAAGGCTTCTTCAGGGGAAACCTTGCACATTCAGATTCAGTCTGGTATGTACACCACAACAAAAGACACAAACAATCAACCAAAATAATCCTAGACCTACAATATTGATCACTGATGGCCCATAATGTGCTATAGGGAAATAGAATATATTTCATAAAAGATGGGAACGTAAACCCTGCAGTATTAGCACACTTAAAGGGTTAGTAATGGTTAATTTTAAGTTGATTTAATATTGTAGACATTAAAAAAGGTTAACATCAATGTAAGTCTTATCTCTCCAACCTTTATGGTTTGAGAGAGATAACTTGCTAAAGTTACCTTTTCCTGGCTGTTTTACTCAAGTCTGCCATCTAGCTGACAGCTGCAGATTCCAGTCATTTGACCAGACAGCGGCTCTTTAGCAGAGCTGAAATCATGCTATTTAGAAATAAATACATAATTGGAACGGTCTACAAAGTGTGCTTGCAAGCCAGGCACACTTTTTAGACTGTACCAAATTAAGTATTTATCTTTAGATATCGTTATATCGGCTCTTCTGAAAAACACATCTGGTCAAGCGACCAGAATCTGCTTCTGACAGCTTTACAGCTCGTCAAGCAGAAAGGGGAGGGAGAAGAGAACTTTATTTTCCTATATCTCTCAAACCATAACAGTTTGAGGGATATGAAAAAGTGCAAGTACACTCTTTTAATTGTATATACCATATAGTTAATACTTTTTTTCTGACATTACTATACCTTTAATTAGCTGTACCAGTGATAAGCTATGTCTTGGAATAGAAAGAGAGACAAATCCTAAACTTAGTTTTTATTGGATATCTTACTAACATTTAAAATAGAATTAGCAGTCACACATATGACTGTATATCACACTCAAAGCGGAAATGGTAATATCAAAATATGGGACTGTCAATCCGATAATAATACGCCCCCCATGCTGATAGTTTGATGCTAATTCTGATTAATTACTGTACATATTGCTAACAATGAGAGTGAATAGCAACGCAAATACAGTAATGTGTGTTGCTGTGGCATCATCCAACTTGCCAACCGTAAAATACCTTAGAATGTTATGTACTGGGAAAAGTGTACTGACGGGGCACAATCCTGCTTGCCTTGGTATATGTATCAAAAAATAAACCCCCATGGCTCAGACATAAGCTCAAAATTAGGTTATTTTTGATACATACAACACACAATTTACCACATTGTATGTGGTTAAAGATAGCAAACTAAACAGGTAAAGCTTCAAATGTGTACTGTACTTCTAAATATATATAGGCAGATTGAAACAAAGCTATAATCCTATATATATATATATATATATATATATATATATATATATATATATAAATATAAAATGAAAGTCCTATAAATAGCTTCGCTATAAATGTGAGATATAGAGGCTAGTAACAGATCTAGCGCCAGACAAATCGGTCTTGATAGTGTCCTCAAAAAATTAGTGCTGAGAATATAGTTAAAAGTGACCAAATTCAAAGAGTATATTTAAACCCTTATTAGAAAAACTTTCTATCAATGCGTAAGTCTAGAATGTTCCGATTAAAAAAATGTTCAGTTTATTACCGATGTGATAAGCAACAAGACTACCTACGTAACCAAAAAACTCAAGTATATTAAATAAATGTGTTCCAATAGTTACTATAGAATGGTTCCCATTGTAATGTCAGTTCTGGTTTGCCATGTGTTCTCTCTCATAAGGTATCATCTATCCTAAGCAGCTACAAAAGCTAAATAGCGAAACCTAGACTATAGTTGCCGGGGCTTGTTCTGGTTTGCCATATGAATATAACGTAACTAGTACCTAAATCCATACACAAGATACTAGAGCTACTATATCACAAAAATCAAAGTATTTAAAAACACTGGGGCTGTATCCAGTTTGCCAGCCCTATCAAAAGTATGCAGGAACTGATCTACATGACACAAAATAAAACTGAAGGACTAGATCCCTAGTCCAAAATCTTCTGTAATGCCATCTCATGCCCAAAGGTGGCAGGGATAATAGATAATGCATTACACAAATGTATAAAATAAAAGTATAAGACAATGGCCTCCTGACTGAACTGCAGGGTTCTTTAGTTCTGTTGTAGGTCCCAGGATATCCCCTAGCTCTCGTTGTAAACACAATGGTGATTCCTTGACATTTGCTTCTGGCATTTATAGTCCCATTATCACCGAAGAAGGGATCCTAGTATCCTGAAAAGCATTTGAGAAGCATTATAGTGGACTCGTAATAATTTTTTTGGTTATGATTTAATAAAGTATTTTAAGTCCACTTTGCTTTCCTGGCTGATTAATTTTTACTGCATTGGAGAGTTCTGCCTAATCCAGTGGTTACCTGAAAAGGGCAGGTTAACCCCCCTTGTGCCGTGCTGGGTGTTATACCTGCAGCCAGCTAAATGATCAATGTACATACACTGTTATCTTTTTTCTCGATTGAATGTGTAATTTGATTGAAGAGTGCCCCTTTCTCCTTTGGTATTTCCTCTGGTTCCTTTGATTCACAGGGTGCTGAGGAAATTCAGTATGCAGGGGGCTCATGGCATTCTGATTTACCCATTCTGGCCCTGTCAGTCTTAGTTTTCAGATATTCTCAGTCTGTCCATGACAGAGCTGTTTTGGCTTCCTTTGTGTCTGGGCAGTTTGTCTGAGGCTCTGCTGTTTCATCCACAAAAAGTTGTCTTTGTCAGCTTGGCTCTTGATGTCTGCATCTTGAGAAGGAGTTTTTCCTAACTCTGTCATTGCTACTATGCTTCAGTTCGAAAGCAATTTTCTACCAAAGCAAATAAAGCAGAGAGATTGCTCGGCTGATTAATACACCAGCTGTAGAATCTGTTCATACCTCACGGCCCCAGGTTCTAGTCACGGTAAGGTCATCTCAGCCCTTCATCCTTCTGAGGTAGATAAAATAAGTCCAGGACATACTTGAAAATGAGAGACAGTCTCCGTGTATTCTTCCTAGTAAATTACTTTCACAAAAAAAAAAATAAATCAAAGGGTGTTGTCCCTGGTCTATAAGTGGTGTGAAGACCAGGGGTAGCAGCTGCCACCTTTTATGCTTCCAGATGTCTTAGTTGTAGTGGAGTTTCATATCAACCAGTAATTTTTTCTCACTGCTGAGCTCCATCTAATAGACAAGAGCAGGATATTCATCTCTTTGATGAGGTTAGGTAGCCTTTTCATAGATATGATTCGGTTTTTGTCATTCCTAAGTGAGTCAGTCTGCATCTAAGGTAACAGTGGGTTTTTGCATTTAGGTGACAATTTGCCGGGCTTATGTTATCATGAAGAAACTTGTGTCCATTCAGATTATGGTACATACCACCAGGTCTGTGGACACATCTTGGGTCTGAAAGAATCAGGCCTCTGCTAAGCAGTTGTGTAAGGCAGTGGCGTGGTCATTCCTCAAACACTTCCTTGTTAATGTGTGTGCTTTGGCTGAAGCCAGCTTTGGACAGAAGGTTCTACAGGCCATTGTGTCCTTCCTGATTTTATTTTTGCCAGTAACCTGTTGCTTCCTGTTCTTTGGTTTGCTTTGATGGTGTCTGACACCTGAGTTTCCTGTTGTACCAGTATATTTCAGCTACAATTGATTTGACAGGGTTTTCCTTATGCTCACAGTAAGAAGATTGGTCCCATGACCAGATTCCACATCTCAGTGGAGAAGGCTTACACTAGGTAAAAGAGGCGGGAGGGGGATACTTTATCATTCAAGTACTCTTGAACTACAAATCAGGCAATATTGAAATCACATTCTCCATGGCCTAAATACTATAAAGTTTAATTAGAGCTACTGTTTTTGTGAAACATTACTATCTCTTTAAAAGGATAGTAATATCTAATAATAAACAACCATTGTATTGTTATTTGTCATTTTCTAGTACTGTATGCATCATTTTAAAAACCTGTACCTGTCTTTTCTTCTTATAAATGGTTTCCAAAGTTTCCCCTTACCGCCCCTTTTCAGTTGCAGTTGGATGCTTGGGATCTGGAATCTGGTCACGTGACCAGATGGATGCCGGCGAGGGACAAACTTGTGTGCTTATAATCTGTAACCCCTCCCCCCCCCCGCACTGTCTATCCAACGATGTGTAGACTGTGTTCCTTATGTCTGGAACTTTTAATTCACGGCGAGAGGAAGCAAGGAGCATAGAACCCCCTCCTATCAGAACTCTCATGCAGAGCACACAATAAAAGGACAGTCAGCCTAGAACTCGCAGCAGCAGAGGCTAAAGAAAAATGGCCGGTATATTTCACGAACCCGGCAGTTTTTGAAGGCAAAATAGAGGGTAATAGAGAAGTTTTTCCAAAAAATAAGGTGGGCATGATTAATTATGTTCAGTTGCAGGTTTAATTTCAAGTTCTCTTTCTACAACATTGCGATCCCTTTAAAGGCGCACTTAACAAGCACCCATAACATTTTAAAGGTAATCTGGCGAGGATGTAATGAAGTATGTAGATATAGATAGTGATATATATATATATAGAGATATATATATATATATATATATAGAGATATATATATATATATATATAGAGATATATATATATATATATAGAGATATATATATATATATATAGAGATATATATATATATATATATATATATATACACACACTGCTCAAAAAAAATAAATAAATAAAGGGAACACTAAGATTACACATCCCACTGCTCCAAAAAATAAAGGGAACACTAAGATTACACATCCTAGATCTGAATGAATGAACTGACAACAAAATCACAATTTATCAACCCATGGAGGTCTGGATATGGAGTCACACTCAAAATCAGAATGGAAAACCACACTACAGGCTGATCCAACTTTGATGTAATGTCCTTAAAACAAGTCAAAATGAGGCTCAGTAGTGTGTGTGGCCTCCACGTGCCCGTATGACCTCCCTACAACGCCTGGGCATGCTCCTGATGAGGTTGCGGATGGTCTCCTGAGGGATGTCCTCCCAGACCCGGACTAAAGCATCCGCCAACTCCTGGACAGTCTGTGGTGCAACGTGGCGTTGGTGGATGGAGCGAGACATGATGTCCCAGATGTGCTCAATCGGATTCAGGTCTGGGGAATGGGCAGGCCAGTCCATAGCATCAATGCCTTCCTCTTGCAGGAACTGCTGACACACTCCAGCCACATGAGGTCTAGCATTGTCTTGCATTAGGAAGAAACCGCACCAGCATATGGTCTCACAAGGGGTCTGAGGATCTCATCTCGGTACCTAATGGCAGTCAGGCTACCTCTGGCAAGCACATGGGGGGCTGTGCGGCCCCCCAAAGAAATGCCACCCCACACCATTACTGACCCACCGCCAAACCGGTCATGCTGGAGGATGTTGCAGGTAGCAGAACGTTCTCCACGGCGTCTCCAGACTCTGTCACGTCTGTCACATGTGCTCAGTGTGAACCTGCTTTAATCTGTGAAGAGCACAGGGTGCCAGTGGTGTATTTGCCAATCTTGATGTTCTCTGGCAAATGCCAAACGTCCTGCACGGTGTTGGGCTGTGAGCACAACCCCCACCTGTGGACGTCGGGCCCTCATACCACCCTCATGGAGTCTGTTTCTGACCGTTTGAGTGGACACATGCACATTTGTGGCCTGCTGGAGGTCATTTTGCAGGGCTCTGGCAGTGCTCCTCCTGCTCCTCCTTGCACAAAGGCGGATATAGCGGTCCTGCTGCTGGGTTGTTGCCCTCCTACGGCCTCCTCCACGTCTCCTGATGTACTGGCCTGTCTCCTGGTAGCGCTTCCATGCTCTGGACACTATGCTGACAGACACCGCAAACCTTCTTGCCACAGCTCGCATTGATGTGCCATCCTGGATGAGCTGCACTACCTGAGCCACTTGTGTGGGTTGTAGACTCCGTCTCATGCTACCACTAGAGTGAAAGCACCGCCAGCATTCAAATGTGACCAAAACATCAGCCAGGAAGCATAGGAACTGAGAAGTGGTCTGTGATCACTACCTGCAGAACCACTCCTTTACTGGGGGTGTCTTGCTAATTGCCTATAATTTCCACTTGTTGTCTGTTCCATTTGCACAACAGCATGTGGAATTGATTGTCAATCAGTGTTGCTTCCTGAGTGGACAGTGTGATTTCACAGAAGTGTGATTGACTTCGAGTTACATTGTGTTGTTAAAGTGTTCCCTTTATTTTTTTTTTAGCAGTTTTTATATATATATATATATATATATATATATATATATATATATATATATATAAAGAAGAAACCTGCGTCTCTGAGACTCTCTCTCTCTCTTCAAATCTTCTGTATGCTGCCTGTCCAGGAGAAACAGGGGTGTGTGATTTTGACAGGACAATGAGTTGGCCCTCCCTGAGTATCTCCTCTTCCAAAAAACAAACATGGTCTTTTGACCCCCGCCACCTCTATGAAAATCTCTGCAAGGAATTGCTGGAGCCTACAATACACATACACGTACAATAAACATACGCAACACAAACAATTCACATACACGCACAACACACACAAATACAAGCAATATACACACAAGTAGGAGGAAGATGGAGGTCCCTAATGAATGATTTCAGGTGTTTAGGATGCAAGGACCTCCAGGGTAGTGTTTTCTGAAATACTACCTGTGCCAAGCACCAGTGCAGGTAGGCAGAGAGAGCTCAGGGAGCTTAATGCATGGCTCAAGCATTGGTGTAGGAAGGAGGATTTGGGGTTTTTAGAGCACTGGGCTGACTTTGCTCTTGGGTACAATCTATATGGAAGTGATGGATTGAACATAAATGGTAGGGGAGCCACTGTGCTAGGAGAGAGAATGCTAAGAAGGTTGGAGGAGCTTTTAAACTAGAAAAAGGGGGGCTGTAGATAGTAAAAATTGGGTAGATAGGAACTGGGTCCAAGTAAATGATTATTGGGTGGGCATAAGTTTAGTCAATAGGGAGGAACTCCTATATATAAATAAAACAGGAGAACTAGAATTGCTGGTGGTTAATGAGCATTTGGACATAATTGGTATAATTGAAACCTGGTTAAGAAAGAAAAAAAATAGAGAGGTGTTAGTGGATACATGCTACAAACCACCAAATATTGGTAAGAATGTTGAGGCCCAACTGCTATTGCAAATGAGGAAAGCTGCCCAGCTTGGACATACTATAATTATGGGAGATTTGAACTATCCAGATATCAACTGGAATAATGAGACCTGTCAGTGTGCTAAGGGAAGCAGGTTTGTGAGCATGCTTCAGGAAAGCTACATGTCACAAATGGTGGAAGTGCTGACAAGAAATGATGTAATGGACCTAGTGATAATAAATAACATTGAAATGGTATCCAATATTAAAGACCAAAACAATAAATTAAAAAAAAAACAAAAAAAAAACAAAACTTCAAACTGTAAAGAATGTCAATGCAACACAGACTGGGATACATTATCTAAAGGCAAAAATACTGAGGAAAAATGGTCAGAATTCAAATTTAGGTTGCAGAAATTTATCCAACGGCATGTACCATTGGGGAACTAATGCAAAAGAAGTAAATCATAGCCACTGTGTTTAACTGCAAATGTAAAGAAGGAAATGGCAAGAAAAAAAAAAGAAAGCATTTAAACTATTTAAGAGGGGAACTAAAACAGAACCTGGGAATTATAGACCTGTGAGTTTGACCTCTGTAGTGGGAAAACTGCTAGAAGTGATAATAAGGGATTATATTGAGGATTACACCACCAAAAATAAGATTATTGGCAGGAATCAACATGGTTTTAGGAGAAATAGATCATGCCAAACTAAGCTTTTCAGCTTCTAAGAAGAAATAAGTAGCAACCTAGATAATGGTAAGGCAGTTGATGTAGTATATCTAAATTTTACAAAGGCATTTGATACAGTGCCCCACAGAAGGCTGGAGTATAAAATAAGGAAATTGAGGCTAGGGGATAACCTTTGCAATTGGATAGTAAACTGGTTGAAGGACAGGGAACAGTGTGTGGTTGTAAATAGACAATTCTCCTATACAGTTAAAGTTTAGAGTAGATTAGCTCCAGGTTCAGTACTAGGTCCACTGCTTTTTAACATGTTTATAAATTACCCTGAAATAGGTATAGAAAGCAAAATATCAATATTTGCAGATGATGCTAAATGATGGAGGGTAATTAATTCAGAACAGGATATCTGTTTTCTACAGAGGTATTTACTTTTTTTTTTTTTCCTCTGTCAAGAATATATATCTGTGTATATAGACAGTGGCCACTTTATTAGGTACACC
Source organism: Rhinophrynus dorsalis (assembly GCA_037306005.1). Lineage (NCBI taxonomy): Eukaryota > Metazoa > Chordata > Amphibia > Anura > Rhinophrynidae > Rhinophrynus > Rhinophrynus dorsalis. The sequence goes on along the minus strand of CM074718.1, from coordinate 96,629,292 downwards.
TGCTCTTAACACAAGGTCACAGCGAGAAGTGTGTGACTGCAATTCCATAAATCAAGCATGAAGAGATTGAGTTGTTGTTGTACTAATCATTAAAATGGGTAAGTAATGTGATAGAAATTAGTTTGGCATGGTTGTTGGTGCTAGACACAACTGACCGTTGTGACAATACAATCTATAGGTTTACAGAGAATGGAGCGGTGAAATGAATCCAGTGAGAAGTAGGTCTGTGGGTTTAAAAAAATATATATATACCTTGTTCAGGGGAGAATGATTAGGTACATTCAAGCTGACGGGCAACAAATACTCAAATATTCACTCTTTACAAAAGTCCTATGCAGAAGAACATCTCTGAACAAACGTGTCAAGCCTTGCAGCAGATAGGCAACAACATCAAAAGAGCATACTGGGTTCCACTGTCGGCTATGAACAGGACAAGGAGGCTATGATGGGCATGTGGTCTGACCAATTTAATTTTCTACTGTAACATGCAGATAATAATGTAAGAATTTTGAGTTAACTGCATGGATCCAGGCTGGTGGGTGTAATGATGTGGGGAATGTTTACTTGGCATACATTAAGCCCCTTAATACCAATTAACCATCATTAGAATGCCTAAGCAATGTTGCTCATGATGTGCATCTGTTTATGGCCACAGTATAAGGCTCCATTTTCAAACTGACACTTCCAGTATGATAAGGTACCATGTCACAAAGCGTGCATCAGCTCAAGCTAGTGCCACAAACAGGATATTGACTTCATTTTACTCCAATGGGTTGCAAATTGCCAGATCACAATCAAATAGTGCATTTTTTGGATGAGGTGGAACAGGAGGTTAGCAGCAAAACTCTGTGGCTGACAAATCAGAAGGAACTGCATGATGAAATCAAGTCAGCATGGACCAACATCTCAAAGGAATTTTCCAGCACAGAAGAATAATTCATGCTGTTCTGGAATCAAAAGGGGTTCCTGCCCAGTACTAGAGAGGTGTACCTAATAAACGAGCGTATTATATAAAATATATGGAAAAAATGACATATTGTATTCTAGCATGCCTATCGGACACACTCATAAGTGAAAGTAGGGTAAAGTTGGAATAAATGCATTCTGGGATTTGTAGTCTTGATTTCCTAGGATTTGCTCTTTCTTGCAGTAAGAAAGCTACACATCCCAATTACAAGTGTTCTGAAACTCGGCTTTATACCTTTAATAAAAAAGATACATTGTTTCAACATCACAGATGACTCAAACTGTTAGATGAACACATGTAGCTCTAATCACACAGATTAAACCTATACTGGACAGTGTATGGCTCTCAAACTGTTTCAGTTCCCACCATTCTCAGACAGATGATACACACACACACAACATTCTGCATAAAGGCAGAGTGAAGCTATTCCAGGGCATACTCCCATAGGGGAGTAATAATCCTGTTTATTTAAAAGGGATTTTTGACACCCTTGAAGGGTTAAAAAAAAAAAAAATCCCCCATTCAAATTGATGGGGATTTGAATTTGTGCCCTTTGTTAGAGATGTTCTCCCCTGAATTGCTCCAATTTGCTTTTATACACAAGGATCATAGAAACTGGGAAAGAATCCACACAAGTCAGAGTGTGTGTAAACATAAGACAGAGCACATGCAAGAGAGAGAGTGCATGCAATTGCACTTGATCAAACACATGCAAGACATAGAGAAACTGAGATAGTGACTGCAAAGCAATAAGAGGAAGTGAAAATCTGTAAGAGAGAAAGAGACAGTAAGAGTGCCGGAAAGACTGAACTTGTGCATGCAAGACCAGATTGTCACTTTGGTTTCTGGGTGTATAATACTGTGAATGTTACTTACCCTAGAGGATGCCAGAAAGGTTATGATAATGATGTAGGAGCTCAGTGTCACTTAGTTTTTGTCCCTCTAATTGACATTGTTAGGTGCTAGTCATTTCAGGTTTGACTGATGTAGAAAAGCACAGATCTGGCAAACGTATCATTGCCCAGTATAAAGAATACGCCAGTCTTCTGGTCAAGGCTGAAAGCCTATTTACAAAGAATAGCATTCTACAACAGTGTGCCAGTTCTGTGATGGGCCTTTGTGACATATTAAGTGCAGTCACTCCAAAAACTGTTTTACGGAGCGACAAAAAGAAGGTGGACAGAGAGATTATAATTTAACTATTGATTAGTGGTTTTAATTTAAAAACATATCCACTTATTTGTATGAAACATGTTTTCCTGTGACCAGTACTGGAATGCTGGTAGTTGTCACAATGATTTTTTTTTCCCCCCAATCTAAAGTTTGAGATTCACAGGGCCCTACCTTTATTTAAATATAGGGCCCTGTGAATCTCAAATCAGAGTTTTCAATCCAAATCAAACTGGTTAATTATAAATACCTTAACCCATTGAGTGCCAGAGGGGTATCCAAAGAAGTGAGTTTGATACCCCTCTGGCATTCACAGTTGAACAGCAGAAATAATGGCGATGCCAGAGAAACATTTATCACTGGTTGTGTGCTCAGAGCATATTTGCTGTCCCTCAAATAATCTGCCCAGATCCATGTGACCTCCAGCAGGGCTACTTGGGAGGTCACTATTGTGGTACTGAGTAAGTGTTCCTTTTGCAGACCCCCAAAGGTGGTGCACACCAATGCCACTTTTCACTTCTGCCTCAGTTATCAAATCAAACCTTCATACAAGACTTGAATTAAATTTTAATTTTGAAGCTTCTCAGGACCCTATTTAAATACATTAATAAAAGGTTAAAGGAGCAGTAAACTTACACACGGGCTAAAGTGCCACCCAGCGTCCTCAGCTGCTGCCCCAGAACGGAGACAGGAGGTGGGCCGGTTGGAGCACCCCGCTCCAGATCAGCGCATTTGGCCAGTCTCTACCGAGCATGACTGCATCGTGCCAGCAGTCTTGTGCGTGTTATGCAAACAGGGAGCTTCGCAGCCTAGCAAATTCTAGTATAGAGACCACACACATATGCAAAAGTTGCACAAAGTCAGGGGATTTTGTAGGCATTTAGGGCTTGATCCAAATGTTGGAGCAGAAAAATGTCAGTACGACAAAATAAAAATAGGATTTTAGTCTTACCTGTTAAATCCTTTTCACTTAGTCCATACAGGTCACTGGTACTCTGGGAGGCGTAAGTCCCCTTTAATAGGCAGGAACAACTATGCAAATAATTTGCAAGGGGCGGAGCCTCCCCTCTTACTTAAGCCACCTTCTGGCCAGAGCCACTTTAGATTGATCTGAGACCCTAAAACTGACCTCAGGTAAGCAAAAAGAAAGACTCCTGTGAGCATGCCCGAACGGTCTCCCACTGAATGCCACAGGAGAGCCAAGACTGGTCCCTTGACAGGGTGGGAGACCAGTGACCTGTATGGACTAAGTGAAAAGGATTTAACAGGTAAGACTAAAATCCTATTTTCACTGTCGTCCAATACAGGTCACTGGTACTCTGGGATGTACAAACATTGAGCTGATCCAGAGGCGGGAAGTAAGGCAAGGACCAGGCGCAAGGCCCAAGTCACTAGAACTGCTATGACCAGTTGATAACATAGCCCAAACTGTAAGTGTCAACGGACACCAACCAAGGGAACAATCCCTGAACTAACACAGCACACGGAACTAGAGCCAACCGGGCTCAACAGTAAAGAAGCACTAAGGATCACAGAGCGGAAGACCTACACAGGCAAGACTGCCTCCAGGACCTTCCTTCCAAAACTGGCATCAGCCGAAGCCAGTACATCAACTCGATAGTGCTTAGAAAAAGTGTGCACAGAGGACCAAGTGGCCGCTCTGCACAGTTGATCAGCAGAAGCTTGATTCTTGTAGGCCCAAGAGGCCCCAATAGATCTGGTGGAATGGGCAGTCACCCGGAAGGGAACATGCTTATTCCTCAACTTATAGGCTTCACGGATGGTAGCCTTAATCCAAGAGGCAATGGTAACTTTGGAAGCCGGTCTCCCTGCCCTAGGCCCCTCAGGAACGACGAATAGAGCGTCAGACTTCCTGATAGACTCGGTGCGATGAACATAAAACTTGAGGCAACGCACCACATCCAACAGATGGAGATCTCTTTCCTTGTCAGATGAAGGATTAGGGCAGAAAGAGGGAACCACAATCTCCTGATTGATGTGAAACTCAGACACAACCTTGGGTAAGAATTCCTTGGTAGTGCGAAGCACAGCCTTATCCTTGTGGAACACCAGGTAAGGAGGTTTACAAGACAAGGCCTGTAACTCTGCTACCCGGCGCACTGACACCACAGCCAAGAGGAAGGCCATCTTCCAAGTCACAAGACGTAATGGAATGGAAGCCAAGGATTCAAACGGTGGTCGCTGTAGAACTCCCAGCACCAAATTGAGATCCCACTGGGGAGCAGGACTCTTAAAGGCAGGTCGAACATGAGTCACACCCTGGAAGAAGACTTTCACATCAGGAAGGACAGCAATCCGTTCCTGGAAAAACACAGACAAGGCAGAAGTCTGAACTTTGAGGGAACTCAGACTGAGCCCCTTATCCACACCGTCCTGCAAGAAGGCCAGGACAGTGGGAAGATGGAAGTCAAGTGACAACTTCTTGTCAGAGCACCATGTCACGAAAGTTGACCATATGCGATGATAGATCTTGGAAGACACAGGCTTACGAGCACTGAGCATCGTCGATACCACAGAAGGAGAAAAGCCTTTCTTTGCTAGAATCGAGGATTCAACCGCCATGCCATCAAATGGAGAGAGTGAACATCCTCTTTCCACAGATACCCCTGAAGAAGCAGGTCCGGACGGGCTGGAAGTGGGATTGGATCCTTCACTGACATGGCCATCAATTCCGGAAACCAGGACTGGCGAGGCCAGTTTGGAGCAATCAGGATGACAGGACAACGTTCCCTCTTCAACTTCTGGATAACTCTGACCAATAGAGGAAGAGGAGGGAAGATGTAAGCCAGGGAGAAGTCCCAAGGGATCGACAAGGCATCCACTGCTAGAGCAAGGGAGTCCCTCAACCGGGAGCAAAACACCGGAACCTTCCTGTTGTGTCTGGTAGCCATCAGATCCACCACAGGCATCCCCCACCGTTGAGTGAGCATGTGAAACACCTCTGGGTGAAGAGCCCATTCTCCGCTGTCGACGGTATGACGACTGAGGAAGTCTGCCATGACATTGTCCACGCCTGGAATATGAACCGCAGAGATGACAGGCACGTGATCTTCTGCCCAAGACAAAATATCCTTGACCTCCCACCAGGCGGAACCGCTTCTTGTGCCGCCTTGCCTGTTGATGTAAGCCACCGCCGTGGCGTTGTCGGACTCCACTCTGACTGGAAGACCGGTCAATTGAGACTCCCAGTGCCTCAGGGCCAGCCGGACAGCTCGAAGTTCCAGAACATTGATGGAGAGCATGGATTCCTCCAGACCCCATTTCCCCTGAGCACTGAAGCGACCCCAGACTGCACCCCAGCCCCGAAGGCTGGCATCCGTAGTGACTGTGGTCCAAGGAGGAACTAGAAAGGATTTCCCTTTCAGGAGATGAGAGAGATCTGACCACCAGTGCAGACTCGACTCGACATGAGGAGGAAGAGAAACAGACAGATGTTGATGATCTGGATGATTCGTGCACGTCTGGATCACAAATCTCTGAAGATCCCTGGAGTGGGCCATGGCAAATGGTACTGCTTCGATCGTGGAAATGAACTTCCCCACTAAGGACGACAACTTCGGTACTGGAATCACGTCCATGTCCAGAATTCCAGCCACTCTGACAGCTATCTGGTGAGCCACGTCCTCTGGAAGAAACACCATGCATTGGCGAGTGTCGAACAGGAGACCCAGGAACAGAAGCCTCTGAGATGGAATCAAGTCCGACTTGTCCAGATTCAGGATCCAGCCATGACGGTTCAGGGTGTGCATGCACATCTGTAATTGCTGAAGGAGAAGCTCCGCTGAGGAGGCCTTCAGTAGTAGATCGTCCATGTAGGGGGTCACTCTGATCCCATCCTGATGGAGCACCGCTATCAATGAGCCCAACACCCTCTGGAAGACCTGAGGGGCTGAAGTCAACCCAAAGGGGAGCGCTGCAAACTGAAAGTGTCCCCTGTGGCAGGCAATCCTGAGATACCGCCTGCTCTCTGGATGAATAGGGATGTGAAGATAAGCATCCTGAAGGTCCAGGGAGGCAAGAAACTCCCCTGGAGACATTGCTGCAATCACAGAGCGCAGGGACTCCTGGCGGAAGTGGGAAGTCACCACATAGGCATTGAGATCTTTGAGATCCAAGATGGGACGGGCTCCTCCGTCCTTTTTGGCTACCACAAACAGGTTGGAATAAAATCCTGAACCTGTGTCCCCCTGAGGAACCGCCTCCAGGACCTCTTTGTCCAAGAGATCCTGAATAGCGTCGTCGAACAGACGCCTTTTTGTGGGTTCCTGAGAAGGACGAGTAAAATGGAACCGAAAAGGAGGAAGGGAAGAGAAAGGGATCCTGTATCCCTCTGACACCACCTGAAGAACCCATGGGTCCGCCACTGACTCCTCCCAAGTCCGGCGAAAGATGCGGAGACGACCGCCTACAGCCGGATGCGGACCCGGGTTCGGCGAGTCATGCCGAAGCAGTCTTGGAGGTCTTGGCCTTGGAGGCAACTTTGGGCCTCCAGGACTGTTTGGGCTTGGAGGAGGAGCGCGTAGTGGGAGGACCCGTTTGGGCCGAGGAGCGTGTCTCAGTCTGAAAGGAACGAAAGGACCGATTGCGTTTGGCTGGAAACTTTTTCTTAAAGACTGAGGGTAGAAGAGTACTTTTACCGCCAGTAGCCTCACTGATCATTTCTTTGAGTTCAGACCCAAAAAGCAAATTCCCCTGAAAGGGCAAGGAAAGCAAGGCTTTCTTAGAGGCTGTATCAGCAGACCAAATTTTCAGCCAAAGAGCGCGTCTAGCCACCACAGAAGAAGTGGAGGCCCTCGCCATCATGCGCACAGCATCAAAAGCAGCGTCAGCAACATAGTTCTGAGCTTCAGTGATATTAGCAAGAAGCTGCAACTGTTCAGATACAGGCGCATCCTGGCGAACCGCTTCAGTCAGTCGTTCAGTCCAGGCCGCAATAGCTCTATTAACCCATGCCACAGCAAAAGTGGGGCGCATGGCTGTGCCAATGGAGGCAAAAATAGACTTAAGAGAGAGCTCTAGTTTCTTATCCGTCCAGTCCTGCAAGGCAGAGGCATCTGAGACAGCCAAAGCAGTAGATTTGGATAGTCTAGACACAGGAGCATCCACTTTGGGAGGATGAACCCATTTTGCCAGCTCCGCCTCAGGAAAAGGGTAAAGTTTAGCAAACTTTTTGGAGACAGAGGAAGATCTATCAGGATTCTTCCATGCCTCAGAGACCAGACGGGCAAGAGTAGGGTTAGTTGGAAAACAAACAACTGGTTTAGATGGCTTTTTCTGAAAAACATCAGTAGGATCATAAGTGGATTCCTGAGTCAGAGGAAGGTTGAGCGTATTCAGAACCGCTCTGATCAGACCCTCAGCCGAAACTTCAGGGTCACACTCATAGGGGTCCCCAATGGACCTGTTAGATTCAATAACAGTACGTTCCTCAGCATCAGAATCCTGTAAAAGTTCTTCTTCAGAAGAATCAGTGATATCAGGAGCTCCCTGTGGCTTAGGCAGGGAGGTCCTGATAGTAGAGGGGGTCTGCCAGACCTGGAGAGCCCCCTGTACCTGAGAGGGAAAGAGTTGAAGCGTGGATCTGAGATCCCTAGTGGCAGCTTTAAACTCCCTCACCCAAGATGGCTCAATAGCGTGGCTGGGAAGCCCAGGGTTGCTATCTTGACCAGTACAATTAGGGCATAGATCCCCCACATTATCGCCATCCAGCCCAATGTGGCAAGAGGAGCAAAACGCCATGGGGGTAGCGGACCCCCCATCCTCCTTAGACTTGGGTCTAGCCCCTAGCTCCAGTGAAGTAGACATGCTCACAGCGTCAATATACCCCACTAATAACACTATCACCCAGAAAAAGTGTTAAGATTAAAGTTTCACCCCAGAAATGTTCTAAAAATGGACTTATCTGGCCAGCGAAGGGTTAATCTGTTGAGGAGAGAGAAGGCTCGGTCCCTGCGTAGTGTACTCGCCTAGGAAAAGTACCACAAAATGGCGGCCGTCGTGACAGCCAATCAGAAACGAGCGCGAACCAAGTGCTCATGGGAAATGTAGTTTTCCTGTCCAAGTACCCCAAACATTGCCCGAAGCCCCCCTGAACACCCCACATGAATAAAACACATTCCGGATGATAGATCAGGAGCCTAGAATTAAAATGAGCCCTCTCTGAAGTTGCTGTGACAAGCGGTTCCAGAGATATGTCCCATACTGTGAATTCCCATAGAGAGTAAAGGAGCCCTTGCGTCTGAGCGGGAAAAAGCCGCGCTTAAAGGCGCGGAACACCATTTTTAATAAAGTTTAGTAAAACATTAAAAAGTGCCCAAACAAGCATGAAACACATGAGAAACATAAATAAATGAATACCCAATGCTCCAAAACTCAGAGAATAACACAGAAATTGCATAAACAGTAATAATGCAATAAAAACACCCTATGAGTGCTGGAGTGTATTAAAACTCCCAAATACAAGCCCATCAAAGGGACACTGTGGGGACAAGTGGACCTTCAGCACTCAATGGGTGACTCACCTTCCTTGCTGACTTCTGTCTTCAGGTGACCATGATAAGGAGAGAAAGAAGCAGAGGTAAATTCCCCAACAGGGGAGCTACTTAACACAAGCTGTCCCCTCTTCAGGGCATAGGTCCACAGAAAATCCCTGGAAGCTGCACCAGCCACTTTAAAGAGGGCAATTCACAGCCATGGTCACCCTCCTAATGGTGGTATTCCATATTTGAATAAAAAATAATAAAATACTAAGATGCATAGATGTTCTCTACCTGGTGTGGAAGCACACCAGGAACAAATCAATCTAAAGTGGCTCTGGCCAGAAGGTGGCTTAAGTAAGAGGGGAGGCTCCGCCCCTTGCAAATTATTTGCATAGTTGTTCCTGCCTATTAAAGGGGACTTACGCCTCCCAGAGTACCAGTGACCTGTATTGGACGACAGTGAAATGTCTTTAGCACAACGGACGTTAGGACACAAAACTGGTGTTGTGTCCAAACGTCCGTTTTGTGTGTTAAGTTCCCAAAACGCCTCTAAATAATGCCAGGTTTGGCAACTTAACAGAGAAAAAACAAAAAAAAAACAAACAAAAAAAACACCTATCGGTGCCTGACATACTGTCAAGCACCGATCTTTAAAAAGTGTGTGTTAAACTTACCTGTCATCCACTGTCCGTCTCCATTCTTTCTTCTTCCTGTAAAAGAAAAATAAATAAGTTGGAGTTAAAAAGCATAGATATGTTAACCCCTTGAGTGCCAGAGGGGTACACAACGCATTGCAAAGCAATGCGTTGTATACCTTTCTGGGGCCCAAAGGGTTAAAGTACGTAGTAGCATGCCAGTCTTCAAATAAAAAAAATAAATCACCCATGTAGAATAACAAACATGTTAGGAAACGTTTGCCAGATCTTAGTGCCAATATATTTATATTGCCTATAAGTAACTAAAAATCCAACTCCGCTTAAAGGGATAGTAATGTTTCATAATAAAAGCAGCTCTAATTAATCATCATAGTATTTGGACTTTGGAGAGTGTTATTTCAATTCTGTCTGAGTTGTAGTTCCAGAGTAATTCATTGACAAAGTATCCCCCTCCTGCCCCTTTTACTGATGTAACACTGTTCAGCCAGAGAAGAAGGGAGGTGCCCAGGTAGACTGCAGAGAGGGACAATCTTCAATTAAGATAAGGGGAAAAACTTGTCAAGGGGGGCAGGGATTTCATTTTTTTCATAGGAATAAGAGTGTCCCCTTCTGTTATCTGTCTGGTCTATAGACTGCATTCCACATCTGAGAAGAGAGATTGCTTACACTAGGTAAAAGGGGCGGGAGGGGGAAACTTTGCTTGTGAATATCTCAAACCATAAAGGTTTGAGATATAAGACTTATATCAGTCTTCATGATTTTTTTTTTTTTAATGCCTACAAAATAAAATAAAGTTAAAACGAAGTATTACCATCCCTTTAATTTGTTGCTGTCTCGGCCGCTGTGTGAGGCACTGAGGCCCAGTCAGGTCTGAAGGAATTAGAATTGAGGCTGCCCTTTTATATTGAGTAGCCTTACTTCTAATTCCCTACAGCCATTGGCTGGGATATGCCTACACACCTCCCAATCAGTTTAAAGCATAGCCGCTCAAAGCTGATTGCCTGAGATTCTTATGCATCTCCCAGCCAATGGCTGTAGGGAATTAGAAGTAAGGCTGTCCATATAAAAGGGCATCCTCAATTCTAATTCCCTCAGACCAGAGCGGGCAGCGTGAAGAAGAGGGGAGGGCTGTGCCACCTTATTCTGTCTCCGCCGCCACCTCAGTGCCTCACACAGTGGCAAAGACAACAACGAATTAAGTGGAGCTGGATTTATAGTTACTTATAGACAATATAAAATACATTGGCATTAAGATATATGGCAAACATTTCCTAACATGTTTATTATTCTGTATGGGCGATTTTTATTTGAAGACTGTCATGTTACTAGGTACTTTAACCCTTTGGGCCCCAGAGAGATATGTAATGCATACCCTTCTGGCACTCAAGGGGTTAATGTATCTATGCTTTTTAACTCAAATATTTTTTCTTTTACAGGAAGATGATAGAAAAGAAGGATAGATGACCAGGAAGCCAAGGACTCCGATGGACATCAGGATTAATGGTAAGTGTTACTTGTAATGTGATTTTAAAAAAAACCCCACACACTTAGTCAGGTTAACCCTATGAATGCCAGCAGGGTAATTATACCCCACTGGCACTCATACAGTTAATCTCTATCCCCATATCAATACATCCACTGGGGACTTGAAGTAAAAAAAAAAAAAAAAAAAAAAAAAAGGAAAATACAAGTAGCTACAGAGCAAGGGAGGTTCTAGGCTGTGTAGGTTTGCAAAACTGACACAGGAGAGGGTCAATGTGTGCCATCACTATGAGCAAGTTTAATAATAATAATAATAATAATAATAATAGAAGGATGAGCTGGAAGGACCTTTATGCATTGAGGGAGTCTGAGGAGAAAGTGACCACTAAGAGCATTAAAGGGTCTGGATGCTCTTGTTCCCCAGACCTAATGATGGCCAGTCCCCCTACATTACTCTTAGGGAAATTTGTATCATGGGAGGAAGGAAGTAGTAGTGTGAGAAGTACAGGTCAGCTACCTGTGCATCTTGTAAGTCTCAGGAGGGAGGAGGAGATGATGCAAAGTGTGACAGCAGGGGACCCAAAGTCACACTTACCATTCCCAAGCAGTCCTGCCACTAGTAATAGTACTTAGAGGGTCCAGCAGCATTTACAGAGTATTAGGAGTAGGTGATAATCTTATTAGTGGAGAGGTTGGTGTTTGTAGTAGTAACAGTGATGGTGAAGCAGCTGGTGGGACTAGTGTTAGAATGGTGGGGAAAGTAAGAGCGACCAGACTATCGGTTTGGGGAGCCCACACGATTACCTTCACCCTGGGAGTCCCCTTCCCCCCACATCATTGTCCAAGTGGAACATGATTCTGATGGAGGCAGAGTTGTTGCCTAGCAACAATACAACCACCACCAGGAGCACAGATCTGCTGCCTGTGCCTGCCGTTAGTGCTGCCAGTACTTCTACAGGCCAACAAGAAATGGCAAGTGAGACATTAGGGGACTTTCTGCCTCATTTCTCATCACCTCCTCCAAGCGGAGGGATGTCTGTAATAGAGAAGCAGCAGCAAGGAGGGTGTCACTTTCTGCCGAGGAACCAGGCAGTAGCTGGGGTGCGACGCTGGAGAGCGAAGCTCGGGTGCGGTGGCAGCCGCCCTCGTCTCCTTGCCGCGGCCAAAGCCGAGTTAAAGGTGCTGGCCGCGAAGCCAGATGTCCGACCCCGGTTGAGCCAGGACCCTGACCAGGATGGAGACGAAGGAAAACTGCACGGACCCAGTTCCTCTTCCTCCAATCTTCAGAGCGGACCCTATTGCAGAGAAGCAGGAAGACAGGAATACCCAGAAGGTCTGACGTCCTCTCTAACACAGGGAGAGAGCTAGAGGAAGGCCCTCCGGAAAACGAGAACAGGAAGGAGCGATGAGAAGGCAAGGCCGGTGGAAAATCACCTACCAACGGACCGGTCGCTGAGACCGTCAGGCTCTGAAAAGGACCAGGAGTCCAATGCAAGGGAGACAAGCCCCCAGGAAACCCAAGGCTAGGATCCAACCTAGGACCCGCCCACCTCCAGTGGAACTGAAAACAGAGGGGAAAGGAGGACAAGCCCTGGCAGGGTACCAGACCCCTGACTCCTCATCCGAACTCCCACTGATCCTTCCCAAAACGGGAAATATTCCCCGGGCCTCAAAGGAAGGACCAAAAAGGGGGCAAGCCCCTGACCAGGCCTCCGGACTGGGATGATACAGCGGGACACGACCGCTACACTAAGGCGAGCCCAGAACCGGATAAGTGAAGGCCATGACCGGGTAACAATAGCGGGCCAACCCAGATGCCTAGCCAACAGCTGCCTAGATGCAGCACCGGAAGGCCCCTCTCTCTATCTCCCAGCCAGCCAGACCGGGCCTCCGCCCGAGATACCCCACCCTGGCGGCAGAGAATCAACGGGCAGGGCCACTGCTACACAAGGGGAAAGCCCGACACCCCCAGCGGGGAATAACCCGCAACCGAGGCTGGAGTTAGGCCGCCGGGGGAAGTCAAAGCCACCCAGCGCAAGAAACGCAAAAGAGAGAGCGAGAGGGGCTCAACAGAGACGGGAGCAGGGCGCCAGAACCCACGGTCAGACAAGGCCCGTAATCGGAGGGAGCACCGGTCTGGAATTCGCCTGAACCCAAAAAGATCCCAGTCCTCCAGGCAAAGGCCAAACAGGCCACAGAGCAGGCGCAACGGCGCCCCGACAGAGGCCAACAAACGGGGGTACCAGGGGAAACGGAGGAAGGACAGGAGACAGGTAATAACCGCCAAGGACTTACCGAGGACACAGGAACCACGGAGGACGGGCAGAGTCCGGTCAGACGCAGCCGGAGGAATCAGCAGCCAGAGCGGAAACAGGAACCAGGTCAACAGGCCGAAATCCGGAAGAGGAAATGCCAACAGACACAGAGAATCCAGGATGCACGAAATAATCGAGCAAAGAAGGTAAGGGCTGGCTGAACTAAAAACCCCTAAGGCACCAATAGGAACCCAGGACTCCCAAGGTAAGGGAACCGGAGCGGCTCAGACTAGACAGATAGCCAAAATCGTGACAGAGGGACTACTGGTCGTGGTGGAAGAGACATTAATGGTCCTTTTAGCCCAAACTCAGTAGGAATGGGAGAGAGGTGGGATATGCATCACCAACAGTAGTGAGCTTTTGGCGTTTGCTACTGCTAGATCAGGAGGAACACTGTTAAAATGGATATATGTGGAGAAGGTCTCAGTGTGTAACACCCTAGTTAAAGACTGCTTAGTGGGAAGCCTGGAGTAGAGATGGTGACAAGTACTAGAGAGAGTAAATCTCCATCCCTCAGAAAACTTGTGGCCCCTGAGACTTTAATGGATAGTGTATCCACTGTCCTGAAGAACATCCCATATCCCTATGGTTGTTTAAGGTTCAAGCAAGAGAATACTTAACATGGTGTATTAAAAGTGACATATTTGCAGTTTGGCCCCATATTCTATCACCCATTTCCACACCTCCCAACATTTGAAACTGCCAGAGAGTGGGCATGGCCTCACCAAGAATTTTTAGGCTATTTCATGACCTATTGCCACACTTGTGTTTAACCTAATAAAAGACAGGACAAGAACCATATTTTATTTACACATACTAATGTTTAAACAAGTGAGTTTTATTGCTGTAGAGCAGTAGGATACACACCACACAATATATTAACTAAATAAGAAGAGGTACATCAGGTAGGGAAAGAGGGACACTTGGGAGTTATGTTATGCACACAGCCCACTGTATTTACAAAAACAAGTCAGTCACTCATCCTTACAAAGCACACACATTAATATGTAAGCAGACAGCTATTCAAGAACTATCAAGGTGGCAGAGGGAACCAGCTAGCTGGTGGTAGCTTGCGCTTTACTCCTTTCATACCACTTGTGTAATGAACCCTCATTTACGCTTCATGTGACTAGGAATCAATTATGCATAGAAAGGTTCTCGCAAGTTAATCTTTAATACTGGTCATTACTATAGGCAGACATGCTTCTTTTAGGACAAACTCCACCACCTGAAGGCTCCTTAAATCCAATAGAAGAAACCTGAGGTTCACAAGACAAAAAAATAAATAAAATGGTAACGTCCCTTTAGGAAAATTGCCAGCCTCTCATGTCCTATTTTAATAAATCAAATGAACCATGCATTGCCATTTTATTTGCAGTCTTTAGCCTCAGAAGGACCTTTTCATGAGATAAAGTTTTTTTTTTTTTTAAATATTAAAACTTGTAGGCTACAAGTAGACTGATCTAATACACTGTAGTGGGCAATAGACCTTGCCTGAGTTATTAGTGATATGTCTAGTAAGTGACTAGACTCTACAGCAGACATTGTGAAAGGTGTTCTCTCCTGCTGCATACACCATTGTTTAGGGTTCAGAATCCCTTCATAAGCAGCTTCCCTTCAATCACAGAATCAAAGTTTATCTGAAAGGCTTCTCACTCTGGTACAGAGCATCTGAACTTTTTATTAAAAAGCTTTCTGCTTAAAATGTCAGGTTAACCGAATTACTGTTGTCAGATGTAGGAGATAGAAGGAGCATCACATTCAGCATCAGAAAATAGAATGACACTAATTCAGGCCTTGATACACATGTAAGGTACTTCCCATAAGTACATTCTCTCATGGCAGCAGATCCCTGAAATTTATAATTGAAATGGTTTCATTAGTGCTGGGTGATTATCAGCCATCAGTTTCAGAAGATGGGTGGCTACATCTGCATTGTGGCTTATGCGACTGTAATGCAGATGGCTATTAAAGATTAGCTGTGCTGAGAATTGCAGCGAGGCTGACTGCAATAACAAGCCAATGATATTTGATTGGTTCTGTGCCAAGTCAGGCACAGCCCTCCATTCTGTATGACCAGGCTTAAGCTGCATAATATTAGAGAGCAGGCTGCAAACCCTACACCCTCCCAAACTAGTCATAGTAGTTGCAACTCCAGAATAGTTGGTGGATATTATAGGACAGGAGATGATAACCCCTCTGTTCATTAGGCTCCAAATGCCAACAGTGTGTTTGGAGTGACATGAATTATAACCAGCTGCTGTAAGAAGGACACCTGTTTAAGTTTTTATAAGCTTGTCCTAAATTGGAACGGACATTTTAATATATCATCACCTAAAATGTGTGGTTTTGAAGGTTTTTGAAAACTTAGCCATTTCCAAGTTAAACTCAAGAATTTACATTTGTAGATTATGCTAGTTAAGGTATATAATGCAGGCACTCTGGGGGAGGTAATGTAGTTCTAAGGCACTCAGCACTGTATTATTCACCTCTCCTAGTGCTGGAACTGTTAGATGTTAGTGAATGGAAGAGTTAATGTAGGGCCAAGACAGGAAGCTACTGCATGGCATGCCTTACCTAGCAAGGTAGCCACCAGAGGTTTTTTTAACCTCTGACTGCTCCCATAGTAGGAGACTTTGCAAAACACAACTGACCTTCAAAGTTAATAACTTTTTCACCAACATACCCAAAACACAAAGGCACTAGAGGGATATGATATGCCAATGCCATCTCTGGCTGCAAGTGTACATTGATATGTGCAACTTCTGGTAACTCTTTCAGTCACTCTTGTTAGCGTCAGGTCAAAATCCATAATTGCTATTAAAGACACTGCAGGAGACAAATTGCTCAAACTCCATTTTTTCTTCTCACCCCAGAGGTTTTTATTAAGTATACTAAAAAGTTAATGCTGCAGTATTATATAAATATTATAATGTTCATAGAGCTTTCTGCCCAGTAGTCTCTTCCTAAACAAAACAAAGATATGCACTTTCCTGGCCAAACGAACTGCAGCACAATAAGAATCTGAACAGAACTAAATGATGTACTTGAAGCTGAAGGTGCTATCACAAGAGAGCCGCTTTCCTTTGCATCTCCCGCACAAGTCCTGACGATGGGGCCTCTTTGGGTCTACGTGGCGAAGTTTCACAGGACAAACACATCTGGTCTGTTTGCAGCTCTAAGGGGAAAAAAAAAATGGATTAATTCTAATCTGTTCTTAAACCCAATAGAATGAGTGATGCAGATCTCATTTTACTGAGTGCCAGAGGTATTCAATGTAATGTGTTAATACCTCTGGCAGGCAATGCACTGCACACCTCATTTCATTAAAAGGTTAACACCTTTGTTATACATACACTGAAAATAGAAAAGCCAGCACTAGCAGAGTAACGCCAACTAAAGCAACATTAGACTAGACTAGTCTGGTGCTCAAGGGATAAGCATAAGACCTTCTATAGGGAGTAAGGAAACCCAGTGACCAGAGAACTTTTCAGTGAGGCACTCAAATATCTGTTCCCTGTCAGAATTCGTTATATTGCTGCTCATTTTTCAGTGTACCCCTCCAATTGTTATGTATTAATTAGGTTTTTAAATTAAAGTCTCCATATATTTGTGTAATAAATCTAATAAAATAATTTTGTATTTTTACCAAATAAAAAAAAAATCTGAGTGCCTCATTAAGGAGGGTTTACTTCCTATATAAGTTATTGCAATACACATACACAGCAACCTTAGTATACTACTTGTACTGCAAGTTATGTTAAGAGTTTACCACTTATGTTGGCTTTGAATAAAATGGAAAGTCAAGTTGCCTACACCCCCATAACTCAGATTACATATTATGAAGTATTTCAAAATACCTTACTGAGTACCCCCTCCCCCCGCACCCATACAAAGGCTCACAGCTTGTTGAAAGTGAAAAAGGTTAGTGCTACAGTAGCAAGGTTTTCCCAGCACCCCACTTTCATATAGGCAGATGGACAAGTTACATGGAAAATGTAGCCATGTAATTCCATTGAAACCAATGACAAGTTTGTAGCTGTATTATTCCATAAGGAGGATTCATAACCAGGTGGGGAACAAGCAGAGGTGCTACAGCTGTTGACTGCAGTTCACATCTCCAGCCAGCAGATGACTGGGAGGGACAGGTGTTAGTACTCAACAGCTGGAGGGCCTCATATTCAAACATCTGCACTTAATCCAAGCAGGGGACACTTACCTGGCACATTATATCCTCCACTCTATAAGGATTGAAGGCTTTCTGACATGTCCTGCAGAACTGTTTGAAGTACACCTGGTTGGGAGGGGGAAGAGGAGAAACAAGTTAAAAAAAAAAAAAAAAAAAAAAAAAAAAAAAAAAAAATTTATATATATATATATATATATATAAATAAATGTACAGCTGCTGCCCCAGAACTCTGAAAGTAAGATACAAGTTGCACTTATGCAAGAGAAATAATTTTAATAAAGTTATTTTACATTACATATCCTGCTATATAATAAAATGCTAGACTGTTTGTCAGATGCAGTCATGTGCAGTAGGGACTGGGAGCATTCTGTTCAGTTGGGCAGTCTCTACAGAACATGACTGCATTGCGTACTCCGCCAGTGAAGCAGTGGCAGTATGCAGAGCTGGACTAGCCTCTTAACCCTTTGAGGGCCAGAGGGGTACGCAACGCATTGCAAAGCGCTGCGTACCCCTTTGGCACTCAAAGTGTTATCATCTGGACCTTGGCCCATGTACACGGGCTTTTACGCTAGGTATATATAAAATTGTAGCTATTGTGCAGTTTGCCCCAATTATTACACATGCCCCACTGTCCCTGAAGTAACAGATTTAGGCATACCTTATTGGTGCCTTGTACACACCAGACATAAGCGCTTTCCCATCGAATGTTGCACTCTTTACAGTGATAATAGCCATACTTCTGCTCTAGAAACTGCAGAGATAAACAGACGTACCATCAATGCATTGCACAGTAAATACAGCATCTCATTGCTATTTAAGACAAGTGCAGGCCATGATCTTAATGATCAAAGGCAGAAGAGTGGAGCTGCACAGCAAGGGACAACACACACCATTTAAATGGGGATTTTAACCCTTTGAGTACCAGAGTGTTATGCAATGCATCACATTATGTACCCCTTTGTCACTAAAAACTGACATGCAATGCTAGAAAAGTATCAATGGATGGTTTCATAAAACACTGGAGACCTAGCATTCAAGATTTTACCCCCCCACCCCAAGCACACACCCACACCAATAGCTGTTATTTGTTCCCTATGGCTGTCTCCATTAGTCTTCAGGAGAAGCCAACTTGATCACAGATGGGCAGTTGGTGGCTCACTCACACCCCTTTAACCCTATAAGGGCATGCAGTATTGCCTACCCCCTCTGGCATTCAAAGGATTAATTGTGCAATTGTGGTTACACATTAAGGTTTCAGATTCCTGTGCAGTCCTGCAAAGCGACATCTGCTCCTCACTTATGCTTAAAGTGATACTAATGCCTGTTAATCTAATATTGTAAACATTAAAAATATTCATTCAATGATGTATGCGGTCTAAAACAGGTATAGTTTGAGAGGGCTACACTGCTCTAGTTCCCACCTCCCTCTCCTTTCACAGACGTCAGCCTCTAGCTAGCAGGAGATCCTGGTCCCGGGACCGGACGGCAGCTCTTCAGCAGAGCTGAAATAGCGCTATCTAAAAAGCTATACTTCATTGGAATGGTCTACAAAGTGTGCCTGGTTTGCAAGCACAAAATCAGGAAGCAAGTGTGTGTTTACTTCCTGAGAGTTCTAACTAACAGCATGACGTGAGCCAAGAATCGCCACGTTTGGTTTGCGCCAGTATTGCCATGTAGCTTCTTGAATATGTCCCAAAACATTACCATGAAGATGAGAATTAGACAATATTCAGTTGGTTAACCCTTTGAGGTGCCAGAGTGGTATCCATGCTTATGCATTGGGTACTTCTGGCACTCAAGAGGAAGCCAAGGGTCTCACATAACTTTCATTGTCTTGGCACTATAAGAAAGTAAATATCCGATTTTGCACCAATTTGTTGTCATTTTGATTAACCCTTTAAGTTGGAGATTTCCAGCAAATTTCAATGCATTGTTACCTCCCTGGTATTCAAAGAGTCAAGCATTTTACACATAGGTGGCATTAAACGAACACCTCCACTGTGCTGCTATCTGGGAAGGCAATCTAAGAAGCTTGTAGTGAGGAGCACAGACATTAAGCCCTATATTACATTGATCTGTGTAGAAAATCCTAATGGCCACTAGGAATGAGTTCTATATGGACTGGGCCTCAATGGTATAAGATGATAGTGATCAGAGCTGCATATGGACAGTTGTTGCTAGGCCACAGGACCCGAAATGCCCACTGAAATAGTCTTAGAATGGAAGCTTCAGGGCAGTTTGGGGTTCTAGAGTACAGTTAAATATTCCCTTCCATGAACATAACAAATATCAGTTTAATATTTATTTTGACATAAGCCACTCAGAACCAGTTCAGTGGCAAAACTATAAGGATATTTTGCCCAGATCAGAGGTAAAAGGAGGTTAATTAGGAGGGAGGAGAGTTGCTTTAAACCAGTGGTTGTTAGCCAGGGGACTTTGGTATGGTGTGCCATGGGCACCAGCTTAGGTGCCCCACTATTTCTATGAAGTCTTTGATTGCAGTGTTAAAGTTAAGTTTCTAATGTATATTTATGGGAAGTGTTGAGCCACAATACGCCGTTTAAAGTGATAGCAATGTCTATGTAAAATGATTTGCCCAAGTCTTTATATATTAAAAGGATCAGATCGTGCTAGGTCTAAGCACTTACTTCATAGTCCAAAAGATCCACCGCCTGCCCCTTCTCCCCATGTCACAGAAGATGCAATTTGTTCCTTTTAAATATACAGAAGACTCCGGCAATTTTACACAGACATTACTAGCACTTTAAGTGTCATTCTGACTCCAAAACATAGTAATTATACATTTTTCTGTTGTACCCTTGATTAAGTCCTCCAGAGTGACCTATAGAATGCTAGGGGTGCCCTGAAGAGTCCAGATTGTATATTAGGGTGGCCTTGAGCAGAATGATTGAGAACCACTGCTTTAATAGTATATACATATACAGGAGATTAGTAGTGTGCAAAACAGTAGGATTTAACCTTTGAGTATCAGGGAGTGTTCCACACGGTTTTGGACATACCTGGTACTTGAGACAACTTTCACTCAAGTGATGTTTTTTTGCCATGAACATGTTTAAACATTGTTACTGTAATGCAAAGTTAGCAATTTTAAATTGAGACTATTCCCCCATGTTACAGTTGTATGCAATCACAAAATGTGAACAATACTTCCTGCATATTACTGCTCAGGACACTTAACTGGGGACATAGGAAATATGCATATTTCAGGGCTGAACAGAGTTCAAAGCAGCCCTGTAGTACACATTTTTCATAAGTGTCCCTGATTAAAGGAGGGCAACTTAGAGCTGTCTTCAGGAATCGAGAGTGGCAATTATGAAGCAAATCCAGTGAATCATAATGAGAAACTCCCTTTAAAGATGATTAACCTGTTGAATGCTAGGTCTCCCACCACATTTGTTCAACTGGAAACCTAGCATTTAAGAGTTTAGCACAAATACCACAACTCAAAAGTGTGAGCTTCCCTGCATTAACACTGCAAAGGAGCAGACATGTGCAAAATATTACACGTGTCTAGTACTTTAATGGTTAAAAAAGTGACTTGCTTGTGTACCCGAGGACTGAAGCCAAGCAGCACCATCCTAGATGCTAGGTGTGCCATGTGAACTGCACTTCTGACTTGTTACATAAGGTGACGTGAATATCAAGGGTGCAGGAGTGTCCAAATGATGCAGTTTATGTGAATGGTGCTTAATGAGCATGTGTGTGCAGGGCTGAGTCAGAAACGTGAATTTTGCCCTAAAATGGTCAAAGTTACCAGGAAACTCCATAAACCAGAGACTTGGCATCTGTCCCCAGAGATCTGGTAATGAAGTCTGAAAACTGGAGTTCCCAGGTATGTTCAAGTTACAAGAGCAAAACGTATGGCCCTAGAAGTGTTTTGACGGCAGCACGCTACAGGCTGCTTCTGCAAGTGTTTACAGATCTAGTTCAAGAGGCAATCCATCAGTTTAACCATTTAAAAGGTGTGTGCAACATAAAACATGGCACACCCCTCTGTTCCTTAAGTGGTTAGAAGAAGCCCTGAGTTCTAGTGAGGTCTCCAGCCTGTTTTGCAATTGGCTGGAGCCCCATCTAAAGTGGTAAGAGGTTCTCCCTCCAGGAGTTAATCAGTGGCTTGTCATTCTGATTGAATCACCCGATATCAAGCAGCAATACCATTCAGGTCTGGTCTGTGGGTCTCCCAGGTAACTTATTTAAGAGGAATCAGTTATTCTTATAGAGAATGCCTAGAACACACATTGGTAAGTTTATATTAAGTTTCTGGGGCAAACCAGTCACCATATGGAATAAAGATACTTATTTAGCTACAGCTTTTAGACACATGAATGCTAGAGAGATCTCAAATGCATTGAATTAGCCATGTTTTGAAGACCTTACATTCAAAGGGTTAACATTCCTATTAGTGCTGTTTTGTTACTGGCTACCCATGGTGTAGTGGATTCTCCCCAGAGTTGCCCTACTTCTTACTTTATTTCTCCTGGCAATACACTATGGGGAGTCAGTATGGAATGCTCTAATATATTGCTAGAGAGTATGCTTTAACCCCTTTGAGTGCCAGAGAGGTGTGTAACATTGCTTTGCAGTATTTCATGCAAAGCTCTGGCATACAGAGGGTTAAGGATCAGAGGGGTGAAACAAGTTGCAAAGCAATGAGTTCCACACCCCCTGTTCTTAAAGGGTTACCAGAATGCCTACCTGAAACCTCACTCTTGTCTGTCCAGGGGAGGCCATTTGTTGGTTACTAGTCTCCCCCTCCTTGGGAATTTCCTTGGCTTCACCATCTGCTTCAGTTTCCTCCCCTGCATTCTCATCTGGTTTGGGGTCTTCTAGCTTCTCAGCCTCTCCCTCAGTTTTCTCCTCTTGTTCCTCTTCAGTCTCTTGGAAAGTGGCAAGTCTCGTAGCAGCAACAGGGGAGTACACAGCTAAAGTCCTGGGGAATCGGACAGTCTTTGTGGGGGATGCAGGGCTCCCTTGCTCTGGGGGTTCCTGTTGTAGCCTTTGAGTCCCAGTCCTTCTTCTGATCAGAGTCCTGGGGCCAAGGGAGCACTGGACTGAGGCATCCTGCCTGGGGTTCACCTGAATGCCCACATCTCTAGTGTTGGCTTTCCTCAGTCTTGGGGTGAGGTTAGGATTCACCTGAGACAAGATGGCTTTCAACTGGGCTCTTTGGTAGTTATCAAAATACTCTCCTGTGTCTCCATAATTTGACAAGTAACTCTTCTGCCTCCAGCTCAGCCCTTTATTCTTAGGATTGAAATATCTATAAGCATAAGGGTTGTAGGCTGCACACATGTAGCTTTCCATTTCTTCATCTGTGAAGCTATCCATAATGTTTAGCCAATAGGTCCTCCCAGGTGCCTGTTTATGTAGTGGATGATCTCATTAATAATCAAGGTAGGTGTGTGAGTGAGTGAATGGAATTTGTCTGCCACTTAAGCAATGAACTGGAATATAAGATAAAGATAAAAAGAAACATGAAAGACTAAATGTCAAAGTAAACTGACAGTCCAGAAGCTGTAATATACCAAGTAGTCTTATGCACAAAAAGAAAGCAGTTTTTCTTGAACAAACCAATTTCATCATATGGAGGGTGCTAGGATATCCCTTTAAATGCAGGATGCTACTGAAAAACACACACTGCAGGGTTGCACTGGATCCTCTGCCATCCTACTACATGACATTTTTATAAGTAGCCTGCATTTAAAGGTATACCTGATCACCTTAAAGGAGACAGACATGCTATATAATTTAAATGGAGCATTTAAAGGAGCAGTAAACTTTTATTTATGAAAACACATATTTTATAGAGCATTGCCTGCTGAATAAAACAAGGTCACTCCCACTGCTGTCAGATGTTTTATTCAAAAATTATAATGGTTCAAACAATCAGTAAGTGAATTTACTGTGTTTACTTCCTGATAGTTCTAACTGACAGGAAGTGACTGGCAGTTTCTATCACATTCTATG
The DNA here is from genome assembly GCA_037306005.1 of Rhinophrynus dorsalis. Taxonomy (NCBI): domain Eukaryota; kingdom Metazoa; phylum Chordata; class Amphibia; order Anura; family Rhinophrynidae; genus Rhinophrynus; species Rhinophrynus dorsalis. The sequence continues at coordinate 96,606,025 of CM074718.1, read as the reverse complement.
GAGAACTGTATGTCTCTGACTTTTCTGACTTTCCTCTCCTTTAGAATCTAACAGGAAATCTAATTAGAATCTGACCACTAGAGGGCACTGCTAATGTAAAAAAACATGGGTTTAAGCTGTAATAACTCTGGAAATATAAATCTCTCAGCAGTGGGAGTACTCTTATTTTACTCAATAGGAAAATCCCTACAATATATAATTTTTCATAAAAAAAGTTTACTGCTCCTTTAACCTCATGCTTTCCCTATTTAGCTCAAAGGGATTTTGGGGAATCTTTGCATTTGTCCCCTATGATTAAGTTGGTCTGGCCCAGAATGTCTCCACACGGAATTAAAGTGAAATATAGCTAAAAGTAGGCTGACCAGTCCTCCCCTTTAACCGGGGACGCGTAGGAAAAATGCATACTCCATTACTGCTTTGATTTCAGTGAAGTACTGAAATATACCTATTTCCTATCTGTCCCCAGTTAAACGGGAGATCTGGTCAGCCTAGTGACTAAATGTGCTTGCATACATGCTCAGGATAAAAACTATTTATAATAGAATTTCTCTAACCCTTTGAGTGCCAGAGGGGTACGGAACGCATTGCAAAGCAATGTGCTCCGTACCCCCTGGCTTTCAAAGGGTTAACAACTTAAGGACCCACGAGGAACAAATACGTCATGGGAAAACTTACATTAAGGACCCACGTCTTATTTGTACGTCACGGAATTTGGAGTCCCTGTGCGGCTGCATGCCTTTCGGGGACCCCTGATTCCATTTCTGAAAATGCCTTGTGGTCTTTAAGTGCAGACTGCTTGACTGGTCTTTAAGGGGTTAATGAACATTCATATTTGGTACGGTATTATTTTATCCATTGGAGTCTCATTTCACTTCACATACTAACGTCATATCCTGACAGATAAGGTTGGAAGTTAACTCATTATTGACCTACACAAATGTTTAAATCAGAACTTTTTTTCTTAAGTCTTTTCAATTATTTAATCACATATTTCTATGTTTTGTTTTGGTTTTCTTCAAGTATAAGATTTTGAAATTGATGCACAATATTCTTTAGGAAACATAGTATGTCATGTAATGACATCGTATCTCATGTTACTGGTGTTTGGTTCACACAGGGGGTTTTTTGTATTTATAGGTGTCTTGGTGATACTGGTATCGGGTGTCTTGATAAAGGCTCGTTAGTGAGCCAAAATGTTGACTTTACAGATGTAACAATAAAATAATTTTCTTTTACAAGCCCTTAGCGTGCCTGCATAGCTATCATAATTTCTATGATACAACCACTACTATTTAACCATTTTTGCATTTGCATTCAGGCCATCCCTGTGATTAATGGAGTGCCCATCTTTTCTATCTATCTAGCTATCTATTTGTAAAGCAACAGTTGGCAGAGGTGCTCACAACAAGATAGCAAATCGGTGCACGTCCCAATATCAACAAAGGATGTTTCTGTCCATAGACGGACCTGATGAAGGATCGTCTATGGACTGAAAACATTTGGTTTTATGAACCCAAAACACATTAAATCTTTCAGTATTCATCATACCTGAGTCCTGTCTCAATCTGGATGGCCAGGCTGAGTATGTAATATATAACTGTGTGTGATTTTCCAGCTATTGATGAAGTACAACTCATTGGTCTGATAGCGATTTGGGAATTAGTGCAACAGCTGGAGCACCACATGCTGCCAAGCCCCAATATAAAACATTAGACTGCTAATGCTGTGTGCCTTTTTCTAATTACTATGTGAGCATTTATGCCAAACTGAACAAAGGGCAAAATAAGTGAGACTGATTTATGCAGCTGTGCTCATGCAAGGACATTCAAACCAGACCATGCACAGCACTGAGTAGGACTGCTTAGCACTGGTCTATTCTAGTGGTTCCCAACCCTGTCCTCAAGAATTGCTAAGGCCTAGTTCACACTGGCTACTGAAAATGGTTGTAGCTGAAAAAGTAATTCATGTGAACCATCCCATAGAAAGCAATGATGTCTCTGTGAAATATGTTGGTACAATGTTGCCCCAACAAAGTTGCTATTGTGAACTAGGCCTAACACAGAGGTGTCAGACTGATTTCAAAGGGGTTGAGTTGTTTCTGAGATAATCTTGACTTTGTAAAGGTCTTGACATCATTAGCACCATCCTTTTTACTGAAAGAACATTCAGAATCAGGGATATCCCAAAAACATGCCCTGTTTTGGCCCTTTATATTTATACCCTGATACCCCAATATAAACATAATGAGGCTGATACACTTAGAAGAGCTGAAACAATTCTGGGGCAGAATACCTGCACCACAGGGTAAACTGACCAGACCTCACCATATCTCAATACATAGGAAATAGGCATATTTCAGGACTGCACTGAAATCAAAATAGCATTGCAGTATACATTTTTCATATTTGTGAGGTCTGGTCAGCTTACCATAGGGAAAGAAAAAAGCAAATTCCCTTTCATTTTGCCCAGAATTGCTCCTTGAGGATTATTGTGATAAAGTGGTGATAACTTCTCTGGTGATATAACTTTTCCAGTTCCTATAGTATTCTATGTAGCCTGCGCACTAAGATCTCTCCCAGTTGAGAAATTTTTATGCATAGGCTCCAAAGAATTACATAGCAAATAGAGAACTGATCTCTCTGGAGAAGTCCTCTCCTATTTATCACACCTTAGGGCATCTCCCCCTTGGCTTTAAGTGACACTATAGCTGGGTTTATACCTTGTGGGGCATATGTGTGGAAGACAGTCACATTTATCCATAACACACAGGGGCGTTCCTAGGTTCCAAAAAGATCTGGGGCTAGAGCCCATGGCAAAATTCAACAGCGCACCCACCAGCCACATCACTGATGACAACCACATGAGCATACATACATACATACATACATACATACATACATACATACATACATACATACATAAATACATACATACATTTATACTATATGTATATGTATACACACACACACACACATATATATATATATATATATATATATATATATATATTTTTTTTTTTTTTTTTATTTACTGAGGCTATGAGGTCACATCTGGCACAATGCCATCTTCTTCTCACTACATGAGGTGGTAGTGGCATAACACATTGCTGAGGCCCCCCTGCACACGCTGAGAGGACCCCATGCCACCGGAACATAAAGGGCCCACTAGTAGTTGCAGTACTGGGCACACACACAGTCTGCCACTCCAGCCTTGTTCTACAAGCAGTCATAAAATGACACATACACTGTCTGACACCCCACCCTTGTTGACCTGTCCACTGGTATTTACAGAACTATACATGCACTGTCTGACACCCAAGTCTTGTTTACCATCCACCGGTAGGTACATATACTCTGTCTGACACCTCAGACTTGTTCTACTGTTCCTTGTAGGTAGGGAATCACACATACACTATCTGGCACCCTAGACTTTTCCACTGTTCAATGGTAGTTACAGAAGTACACCCAGTCTTATTCCACTTCTAGTCAGGAGCATAGGGGCCCTAGATAATTCTGGTGTTTACTGAATTTTAGAAAGTTTTTGTGTCATACAGCAGTCACGTATATATAATTACTGTGTTCAACAGGACTTATCTAGGTAGGAGTCCATCATGCATCAGTCAGGTATATCAATGTAATTACTAAATGTAACAGGGGGACTTAAGTAGGTTGGAGTCCTTCATACAGCAGTCAGGCGTATCTATATAATTACTGTATGTGACAGAAGCACTTACCTACGTAGGAGTTCATCATATGCATTCAGGTGTATGTGTATGATTACCGTAGGTAACAGAAGGACTTACCTAGGTTGGAGCCCATCATACACGAGTCAGGTGTGTCTATATAATTACTGTGTGTAACAGAAGCACTTACACAGGCAGGAGTCCATCATACAGCAGTCAGGTTTCTCTATATAATTACTGTGTGTAACAGAAGTACTTACCTAGGTAGGAGTCTATCATACAGCAGTCCGGTGTATCTATATAATTACTTTGTTCAACAGAAGGACTAACCTAGGTAGGAATATATGTATAGAGGGAACCCACCTAGATGGAGGGAGGTAAACAAAGAAAAGAAGAAGGTGGAGGGAAGGAATGATGGAAGGAGGGCGGAATGAAGAAGATGGATGAGTGGAGGATAAAGAGTTGTTATGGAATCTGTTGGTTTATTATAAATAATTTATAATAACAATAATGAAGGGGTGGAAGAATCTGGAGATGGTGAGCAGAAAAAGCTGAATGGAGAGATGGAAGGAAGAAGATGTAGAGATGAAAAAAGGGAGATGGACTGATGAGTGAAGAAGAGGGAGAGAGGAAAGAGCAGAACAATATGTTGGTACAGTAAGTTGTGCAGGGGGTTGAGGGAAAAGGGGAGCTGGACTGCAGCAGTAGGGCACTGTGTTAGTGAATACACAGCACAGAAAAAAAGGACTGTATGGCACAATGTATCATGCTGTACTAGGGCCACATGGGTGAGAAAGGTAGGAAAGGAGGGCACACATTTTGATTTGTACTGCACTCTGTACTTAAAGGGATAGTAATACTAAACATGAGGTCCGAGTTTTTTAACACACAGAGCTATATTTGAATACTTACAGTTTTGTAGTTCAAGCGCTATTCAATCAAGGATCCCCCTCTGGTCCCTTCTGTCCACCTTCCATCAGATCTGTAATCCAGTCGTGGGACTGGACGGATGCAGAAAGGGACAATCTTCACTCAGTGAGTATAAGGAAAACCCTGAACCCTTGACAAAGGAAGGCAGGATTTTCCTTTTGCTTACTGAAGATTGTCCCACGATGCGCTCCATCCGGACCAGACAGAGAGGCAGAGTGACGCAGAGAGAGGGGCGGAAGGGGGATCCTTTTGAATTGAATAGCTCTTGAACTACAAAACTATAAGCATCCAAATACAGAGCAATGTGTTAAAAAAAACCTAAAGAAGACTCAGACCTCGAGTTTAATATATTCTTATGCCCTTGGGGTTTATATAGACATTGCCAGGGCACCAAATGTAGAAGTGTTTTATCTCATACACCCATCATACACTTTTAAATATACAAGATTCTAACACATCCACTCATACTCCTTCTTACACATATGAATATATACTCTAATATTAACACACAGACACACTGACTCTCTCTCTGGCACTGAAAGGGTGCAACTGACTATGGTCCTGCAGATTATCTTATCAAGAGTACCAGAGACTGAGCAATTCACTCACAGCAGCACCGTATTAGTTTTGCTTTCTGACAGAAATGTTTTTGACTGTTATGCATTTATTCTGCCAAGGCCACAGTAAGTTAACATTCTGAGTGCCAAAGTGGTATGCAAGTCATTGTAGACCAAATGCCTGGCACTCTTCTCTGAGCACTCAAAGCTGCATTTTCTGCCCCTTATATTTATGCCACTGCCCTCCTGTTCTTTTTACCTTTTTAATTATGCATTTCTATAGATGGTAGGAAAGTCTCTGCTCCTGATCTGTTCTGTCCCCTGCGTAGCAAAATGCAGCTTGGAGGTGACTCACAGGCACCACACTGCCCCCAGTGGTAGTTACAGTTTGCACTGACATTGACTTAGTGCAACCCGGAAGTACAGGGAATCACAGCCCTTGAAGTCATAAACGGGCAGAGGCAGCGGATTCGGGGCTGCTGCAGAAACATTCGGGGCTTCAGACCCCTTAGCTTCCCCCTAGCGACGCCCCTGATAACACACATACAAAGTTAATTCTGCGGGACAGCTCTGGAGCCACTGCAAACCTGTAGTGTTTGTTTTTCATAAGAGTCCTACATGAATGGGCAAGTCTGGTCAATTTTGTACCATATGTAAGAAAAGATACACTGAAATACAGGGTCTTTTCCAGCTACCCTTATGATACAGCTGGTTTTCCCTGAAATGCTACACTTTTTCATTTATATGCCCATAACTCGTAGGCCAGGTGAGGTAATCAAACTACCAGGCCTCTGATTAATTCACTTGTTCTCAAGAATGGAAATTCTAAAATGGAAATACATCTTCAAATCATGAACTGGAGCGAGAAAAGTCCATCCATGGCCTGTGTTCCAATGCAATTGATAGCTTTAGCAAAGCTTTAATCTACTAATTTATCCATAAACTTCAAAGGGAATAGTAGTAATCACATATTCCTATAAATTAGGGACGAGTATAAAAAACACACACTGCAGGGTTCCACTGTTTCCTGTGCAGCCCTGTAGAAGGAATCTTTCAAAATCATCCCTGATTTAAACACTCCTCAAATGCAATATAATATAGACACAAGTCAGCTTCCAGTCACACCCCTTTTCCTCAGATTGTGAATGGGTAAGCTGATCTGAACCTGCCTTTAATGCAGGTCATGTATTAAAATGTATCAGGGTTGCACGTCTACCTTAAATCCTTGCAGAGTTACATTTCCTTAAGTATCCTACACGTCATTTTGTGAAAGGATAATTCATCTGCTAATACTGAAAACCGGCAATTTTTTTCTTTTTTGTAACAGAAATGATCTCATTTTTATTTATCCCTTAGTAAAAGTGTGATAGCTGTAGTGCTGAGGACATCCATTTTGTTCTTGCAGGTACTATTAACATAGGCTGCCCATATCTCACCTTTAACCTTGGACACATAGAAAATATCCATTTTTCAGTGCTTCACTGAAATCAAAGCAGTCCTGCAGTATGCATTTTTCCTATGCGTCCCTGGTTAAAGGTGAGGTCTGGTCATCCTGTATTAACATGGCAGTTTCTGATACTGTAACTAATCAATAGTTTAAAATGAATATCATACAACCTAGGACTGAAAATAACAATGGGCATTGACATCACTCCAAGCCTCTGACATACCAAACCTCCCCTTTAATGCAGAGCTGTTTTGGAGAAGATGATTTGTAGGTTTATGTGATTCTTAAGCATTCCTGCAGAATTAACTTTCAGTAATTGCCCTGCAGTAAAGAGGTCTGAAACTTACTGAGAATAGGAAGCATAGCGAGATGTTCTCACAGATGCCTTATTTGAAGTGGCTGTGAATAGAATGTGAATCCCGACAGCAGCCCAGTCACATTTCCTGTCAGACAAAGTAGGCAACCACCTGCCAGATTTTGAGTGGCACCTCAGCAAAGATCATCACAACCTCCATGCTCAGTTGTGAATGTGGTCAGTGTAATCCCCATCCCCTGTACCAGATCCCTACTTCTGGTTTAACCCTTTGAATGCAATGGATACCTCTCTGGCATTGAATTATTAATCAGTTCATATATTGCTATAATGTCTGGTATATATTCTCACATGATCAGATTATTTACCAATTCATATTGTAATGTGATCTGCTTATTTAGTAATTTATATTGCCTTCTGCTGACCCAGTTGGAGATCTCATGAACAATTGCTTCACAAAGCATTGGAAAGTTCTCTCTAGCATTCAAGGGGGTGAATTGTGGGGATTTAGTTTGCCCCCAGTGGTACAGCTGTCTTGCCCAATAGTTACTCCCAGGTCTGTCCCAACCATATAGGCCACCTAGGCAGGTACCTGGGTGGCATCCTTTTAAAAGGTTGCACGGGAAAGAGCATGCGACCACATGTAACTATGTCGCCAGGATAAAATGACGACATGAGAATCTTGCACTGCATGACAGAGCGAGATTCTCATGTCGCGGGATGAACAGTCACATACATTTAACCCGTTCATCCCCATCTGCTCAGTATACGGATTACTGACACACACTCCTCTGGCTCTCGTGGGGTTAATACTAGCACCCTAGAGGGCTGTGCTACCACAGCTACTGAATACCTTTCCTTCCCACATGCAATGCGGGTTGCAGCAGTAATACAGCTCTCTCCTTGTCAGAGGGCAGACCCTTACATACCTCTGGCATCAATCTCCTTCATCTGCTCAGTGTTCAGTACTTCAGATCCTCTGCGGGTAGTTCTAGCACCAGAGATTGATGAAGTACAGTGCGCTGAGCAGATGAAGGAGATTGATGCCGGAGGTATGTAGAAGTCTGCCCTCCGACGAGGGGAGGGTTGTATTACTGCTGTGACCCGCACTACATGTGGGAAGGAAAGGGATCCAGTAGCTGGGGTAGCACAGCCCTCTAGGGTGCTAGTATTAAACCCATGATTGCCAGAGGACACTGCGTCGATAATCTGTACATTAAGCAGATGGGGATGAACAGGTTAAATGTATGCGATGGTCATCTGCAACATGAGAATCTCGCGCTGTCATGCAGTGCGAGATTATCATGTCACCATTTTTATCCTGGCAACATAGTTACTGTATCATGTGGGTGCCCTCAAAGTGAACCGATGTCCATACCCAGGGCATCAATTTGCAGGTAGGTACTGTGGGAAAAGATCCATTGCAGATTCAAAAAGGAGATGGAGATTAGCAGAAACAATGGGAAAATTGGGCATTAACCCTTTGAGTGCCATAGATGCATCCAATGCATTGTAACACAATACGTTGGAGCCTCTCTGGCAATCAAAGGTTTAAGTCGTGGGGAGATGCACTAAGGTGGGATAAAGAGGAGATAACTTCTCCAGTGTGATACTCTCCAGTTCCTATGTTATTCTATGGAGTTTATGCACTAAGATCGCTCACACTAGAGATAAGTGTGAATCTGCATAGAATATGTTGGAACTATAGAGTTTATCAGACAAGTTGCCTCCTTTTTATCACAACTTAGTGCATAATCCCCTCGGTCTCAGACAACACAGTAACTACATGGGTGATTGGAAATAATCACAACACATCCCCTGCACAGGGAAAATGTAAATATCCTGCTGTGTGAAGTAGTACAGCTTTCTGTTGGTTGGTAGGTACAATGCGTGACTCATATGAAGTCAACATGTTTACACACTGACTTGTTCAGTACTGTCAGACAGAATGTGTCTCAAGGGACCCTCCACTTCCTACATTTGATTAGTCTTGCTGTCCCCTGTTTTGGTCCTGCTGGCACCCACATACCTCAGGTAGGATCCTTCTCCAAACAAGAACATGTGCATCTGTCTCCCTATGTACTCTCTCTGAACCCCATCTCCACTTCCTGCTCAATTATATATTTCTGCCCCCCCACCCTAAAAATGTTTCTCTTCTTCCCATTGGCTCCCTGCCTCTCCGATAGTTATTTTCCCAAATCATCTTTCTGCAGCTCCTTCATCCCTCCCTGCCACTAATCATCTCTCTCTCTCTCTCTCTCTCTCTCTCTCTCTCTCTCTCTCTCTCTCTCTCTCTCTCTCTCTCTCTCTCTCTCTCTCTCTCTCTCTCTCTCTCTCTCTCTCTCTCTCTCTCTCTCTCTCTCTCTCTCTCTCTCTCTCTCTCTCTCTCTCTCTCTCTCTCTCTCTCTCTCTCTCTCTCCCCCTTATACCATGAAAATAAAGTGGCATTGAAAAGTCACTCAAGTGAACTGTCCCATAGAATACAATAACAGTTCTGTGAAACGTGCTGTTGACAAAAAGTTGTGTTGAGTGAAAATGATGGAGAGAGCTATGCCTGACTGCCTCATCACACACTACATAAAGGCCTTGTTCATGTGTGCAATTTAAACAATGCTACAATGCAGTACCATTCAAGCAGTAGGTTTGGTGAGTGCTACTAGCCACCAGTTTCCTGGGATCCTCTCACATGTGGGGAATGGCAGGAGTGTGACGGGTCTGGTGACATCAGCTATACATAATTGGATGATGCCCATGTGGTTTGGCCAGTCTATAGGTGTTGTGAAGTGGTTTTTAACATGCAATACACGGTGATCCTATGCTGAAATTTTTTATGTGATGGCAAAGGTTATGAAGCTCATCGTAATCTCTAATGATTGGCCGGCCCATATCTGCTCCAGACAATAATAATTGTCTGGAGCTCATGTTGGCAGGCCCTCAGCCACACCCCTCCTGCATGAGGATAGTCAATGCAGGAGAAAGGTGAGTTTACATCACGGGCAACAAAACTGTACCAGGAGCTTCAATAAGACTGCTGCCCATTTGAAAGAACCCTTAATATAAACAGCAGTCACAGAATCTCTTGGGAAATGCAACTATATATGATATTTTTGAGAAGTCATTGAAATCCATGCTACAAATTTGTATGTGAGTTTTCATACTATTGTAGGGAAGTTGCAGAAAGCTGTGTCTGCCAGCAATACTTGCTGAGATGGTTACCCATTTATATAGCCACATATTATACAGTGATACCTAATACATCCTCATCCTGACATGTAACTAGATCTTACTGGGCCCAGGGACTGAGACTGCCCCTCCTTGGTCTGAAGAAAGTCTGAGTAATGTGCAATGATGCAGATTTTATTTAAAGTCATAGAGCAATGTTCTGACACAGTCCCAAGGTGCAGTTCATCACTGGTGGATCTCAGAAGGTCTGTGCATGGTTGGGGCAGACAGAGAGTAAAAGCTATTTGTTTCCAGCACCAGGAAGCTGCTGAATTGGGATTCATGACCCACATGCTTATAATTAACATTTATGAAGCCAGAAGGGAACTTTGCAATGTGTGAACACCTCTCTGTATACAAAGAGTTACTGAAGAAAAGGGAAGGGGCTACCTGTGCTATTCTTGTATTACTATCTGGCAGTGGCAATGGATGATTATGTCAGTGGACACCAGCTAAGATGTGTCAGATTGTAAGGGGATGTAGTATAATGCAGAACCAGTGAGACCTCTTCAATGCCAGGCCCTGTTATTACTGCACAGCATGCAATGCCCATAGTTATGCTCCTGAATGGGAGTTATAGTCCAACAACAGGCGGAGAGCCACAGGTTGCCTATCTTTGTTGTCAGCCATATTTTGTATTTCTGAAGCAACAATGCTGGGGAGATTAACTATAATTTCATACTAAACTAGGCACTGGAATCATTTTTTTGTTCTAAGACTGCCTATGGCCAGTTTACTAATCTACTTACACCTAAAGTTCTCGCCATACATGATGTACTAACAAGAAGCAGAGGCAATTCCCGCACAAACTATAGGGCAGCCATAAGGGGCTTGTTGACATTAGTCTTAACGAAGGCAGAAACTGTGCTCCAATATAGACTAAAGTCATCATGTTCTCTAGTGCACTCCCCCAAGTGGAGCTGCTAACCTTGGGGGCTAACTCCACTGGAGCTCTGCTGGTGGACATGTACACTCCCCTAATATGTTCTGCAGACCTGTGTAGGTTATTATGATCGATGCAGTGTCATTTAGTGTGATCCAAAAATGGAAATATTTTACAGCCCTGTGGCCTTTTTCACATGGATGACATTGTTGCAGCAACATTAGCACTTTATGCTATGAATTACTGTGCCACATGCATGTCACAGAGAGATGTAGAATTCTGCAACTTTTCTTGGAGGAGGAACAAAGAAATACATTTGTAGTATGGATTTCAATGGAATTGCACTGAAATCGCAAAACTATCACAGGTAGCTGCTGGTTCTCTGCAATTTTGTAACTTCCATTTATAATGAAATTATGGTATGTTGGGAGGCCATCAGTGACAGATTTACAGCTCACTCTCCCCTAGGTTAGGCACTCCAATTCTCACACCCCTACTCCTCCCATGACCCCTCCCCATTCCCTACCACTATTTTCTGGCACAGGAAAAAAGCTTTAACACCTTGGTTGCTAAAAAGATTTCCAATGCACCACACTCTAGCATCCAGGAGGTTAAATAATAGCTTGTAAGGGGTATATAAACTGGTGCAAGGACATTGAGATTGTCCTGACCACGCCCATAATTCAGAATGTGGGTGTGGCCAGCACAGCTGACGTACCCCTCAAAATTTGGAGTTCTAGGTAGCTGCCTACTCTGCCTCATGGGAAATCCAGACATGGAATCTATTGATACACTGTAGTACTAAAAATGCACCAACATCGTCATGCTATGTTTTTCACATGCAGAGTCCCAGAGGTCTAGGATGTCCCTAAGGTCTGAAAACTGGGTAGCTAGAGAGCAATGTTGGGGAGCTTTGGAAGGGGTGCATTGCTGGCTATACCTATCCCTTGATGTGGCGAAAGCCAGAGTAAAGGTGCTGGTAGGAAGCCAGATGTATGATACTGGTTGAGCCGGGACCCTGACCAGGATGGGAGTAGGTACACACGGGGTAGTTATGAGACCAGGGAAGCTGGGAGGACCCCTGATGCAGATCTATGCCACAGCAAGGATGTACTAAAGATAGCAGGTGGAGGATACAGAGAGAAGATAAGAACCTTTAGGAGATCTATAACCAAGAGTCAAATATAACCCAGTCACTGTTGTAAGGGAATATCTCTGACTGAAAGCTGAAAAATATCTGGTAGGAGATGAGGGTGTCAAGGTTTGGCTGAGCTGCTCTAACTCTGCTGCTTGATTCTTCTGTCTGAGCTAATCTAGTGCTCTGCTATCCATTACTGCTGCCTTCCCTTTCCTGGATCAGGCTGAATCAGCTGACCTCTCTGTGTTTGCTCACCTGACTGCTATCAGTCAGCCCTCCCAGGGTATTCAAAGCAGCTTGGCTCACTTCCTGATTGCCATTGTGTCTGATTCTGGGTGCAAGCGAGGAGCACTACTGCTACCTAGGGATTGATAAGTAATCATACAACTAACACACCACTTATACCTAGAGTCATATAGGTTATTCCAGGCTTTTGGGGCTTGGAAGCAGAAGGCAAATCAACCGGCTTCTTTCTTGTAGTCTGGGATACACAGTGAGGTGTTAGGAGTGGAGCGGAGGTTATAGTTAGTTTGAAGAGCTGGAGTAAGCATATTGCTCAGGTAGTCCAGTAGCTTTTCAGAGAAGTGGTTGTGTATTTAGCAAGAAAGGTGAAGGGCACCTCTAGATTCAAGTGCTGACCAATTTAGATCTTTACACTACCTATCACTGTTATATGGTTAATTACATTTGAGGATAAAGCGGCATAATGAATTATACAGAATGTGAAGTTTACTAAGATGGTTTTGGGGCGGGGAGCATACCCTCCACCCCCATAGTCAATAGCAGTAACATCTGTTGTAAAATATGTTTTCTTACCAGGGGACTTAAACAGGATTTGTTTCTAAACCGAGTAGCTATTTTAGGATAAAGTTTGCATGTCCATTTATCAATATGGAGGCCAAATGTGAGGTCGGGGTCAAGCCACATACCAAGATATTTGTAGGAGTCCACTGGGGCCAAGTTATGATTAGATTCTGTTACAATGGAAAGATGGATATTGCAGAGATAACTCAAGCTGTGCTTTGTACTAAATACCATTGTGACCATTTTGTCAGTGTTTATTAACCATCTTTCAGCTTCAGAGAAATCATTTTGTAATATGGCCTCAAGTGGTGATACGTTTGAGTTTTTAGCATATATTATTGTGCCTTCTGTATTCATGTGCACAGAAGATGCTTTGCAATACGTGGGTAGATCATTGAAGAGAAAATAGAAGAGGGCCAGGAATTGAGCCATGGGGAACCCCACTTGTTACTTTGAGTGGAAGGGAGTTATTGTCAACGGCTGATGCATACTGTGTTCTATCTGGTAAATAGGATCGGAACCAGTTTAGAGAATGATTGCCCAATCCTGAGCTTTGATAGAAAATGACAATAACACCCTGCCACAATCTAGTAGGGGAATCATAAGAATAAACTTTTTTCAGGATTTTATATTGTTGCTGTTTTTTTAAAGTAATAATAAGAAAGTAGATGATGGTGCTGATGCTGCAGATTTTCTAAGTATTGATGGCGATATTGGTTTAAGATATGCTATGCCACTCTCCAGCCCTTCTTCTAATACAGGTGATGTAGAGAGTAAGAGCAATGATGATATGGGCAAAAAAGTAGCTGAAAGAAAAATACTCAATATTCCACCACTGAAAAGAAGCAATAAGCTTGTTTATAAACTCTTTGAGAGATCAGCTGGAATGTCTTATCTCGTAAGCAAGCCTATAAATATACAATTGTTATTTCAGTCATCAACATCAATGGCTCCAGTTACATGTCTATCCCCCACCCAGATATACTCAGGAAAGTTGCCTAAGCAGCAAAAGAGTTCATAAACATTCACAACCCTAGCTATGACTGCTGATGCTCAAAGTGCAAATCCAATTACATCTACTGCAGTATATAGCACTTATAGTAGCAGTAGTTCCCTGGAACTCCTCAGTCTGTGAAATCAACAGTATAGAGATAGTTCACTCACTATCCAAAAGCTAAATATGTTGCTATCGGTTTTGTCTCCATAAAAATATGTGAGCAGGAGGAAAGCAGGGTCACATCCTAATTAAGATCCCACGTGACACACAACCACAAGCTAATTGGAAGATACACCAGCAGCACGTCAGAGGTGTCATGACTAACAGCAGTAGAAGTGCTCCTAAAAGTTAATTTGGCCAAAGGGCACATAATAGTAGTGTTTTCTCCTAGTCTTAAACCTGTTGTATAAATGCAAAGTATAGAGGAAGCTAATTTTGAGTCAGGTGGAGGTGACAAAAGTCAGAGTCCTCCACCACTAGTAGTAGCCATATAGTTAAAGCAATTATGTTAATCGGCACTTCTATGTGCTGCCAACCCGCACTTACTGAGTTCTTGGAAAGATGTCAGAAAACTGCACAAATATAATTAAAAGTATTCCTGACGAATGGTAAACCAAAATGTTGGACATGTTGCCCTATACATATAACAACATTTCTTTAAATATGAAATCTGCTGTCACATACCAAGCCACAGTTATTCTTCAAGGACAGACGTGCCAGACATGCACAAGCAGATGATTGGTATCATTGGCAAATTAATAGAGACATCATACAGCAAGAAAGTTCACCTGACTACAGAAATGTGGTTACGTGGCCAGAGTTCAAGCTATATGACTGTCACTGCTTGCAGCATGCAGCAACAACAGCAGGTCACTGCCAATGTTGCCTCTGGCTCTGGTACTAGTAGTAAGGATCCACTTCCATACATTCAGAGCTTTGAGAATAAATCACACAAATCTGCAGAAGTATTACCGACACTGCATCAGGTCACTGACAAACAGTTTGTACAGTTTTCTTTGAAAGAGTGCCTTGTGGCAGCTGACAATGGCTTCTACATAATAGCCACATATTGGGTGTGTGCTCTGCTTCATCCATGTTTTAAATCTAATTGTTACTTGATTCCACTCAAAATCTGAAACCCTCATATTGTCTGCAAATTCTGCACAGTGAGTGCAGTACATTACATGCCTTACAAGAGCATTACCACCTGCCTCATCACCAACTTAAAATGGAGCTCCCTATCAAGTTCAATTCTACATACTACATGGTGGAGAGTTTTGTATGAGCAGAACAAGGCCATTAGTTAATATACAATACTTAACTGGAAGACTTTGGATGAGGCTTCTTTGTCACCTGGTTAACAATAGCTAACGTCTGACTTATGAGAGCTGGTGAAGCCTTTTGAAGAGGTCACCTTGCTCGTTAGTCAGGAGGTACTTAATTCTATATTTATTACAGAAAAACATGAAGACCATGGCCGATGAGTCTCACAACACAGACATGAACTAACTGTTAACATGCTTTCAGTAGGATCCATTGAAATTGGAGGAATATATTCTAGCTAGAATGCTGAACCCAACTTCTGAATTTGTACCAAGATGTTTGCAGCAGCACTTTTGAGATGACTTTGTAAACCAATATAAAGAAATCCTTATTGATCAGGTGGAATTTTGCATTGTGGTGGATGGTGGTGGTAGCACTGGCACTGCGCTATCTCACTGTTCAGGCTGAATCTTACCCAAAGGAGGAGGCATCTGTTTTCTTTTAAAGCACAAACTTTGATCCTCGTTTATTTCTTTATGCCTGGTCAGGAGTGGAAAGTCATTCTTTTATGCCCCGGGATTGAATGACTCCATTTGGTGAGGGAGAGAAGGAGCAGTGGTCCCTGGTGAATTAGTTGCTTGTTAAGGAAAAGACTAAAAGTATGACAGATCAGTAGTCCATGAGAATGTTCCAACACATTGAGCCCAGTGATTCTCAACCCTCTTTGATGCTATAGAGGCTGACACTTGAAATCTCTTCCCCACCAACAGTTCACAAAACTGTTGCAACCCCCTTGCGTTCCCTCATTCACCTTTCTCCTGCATTCCACAGCTGATCAGGTGCAGAAGAAGCGTGTTTGATGGCCAGCCCATTTGAATCCCAGACAGTATTACTGGCTGGTGTTCATAGGGGTTGGGCATTCACTTGTGGCTGCAGTGAACATTACAACCTCTACAAGCATTCATGTGAGAGATCTGCTGGTGGCTGTATTGGCTTCCAGGCTGACTTCCCTTACTGCAGCTTTACAGAGTTTCTGAGGGATTGCGCAAGGCGAGATTTGCACATATTCAGTATACTACTTTTCACAACAGGTGACATCACTACCACAAATCCTTTTTTATTTATTTTTATTTATTATATAGTCACACACTCAACTACCCCTATACCATCTATATACGACTGCTGTTAGGATGAGCTAATACCTGGTATAAATGCAGTGCAAGGAGAAGGGACTGCATTTTGATTTTAGCACCTCCTCCCGTGATGTTGCTGGTTGTCATCTGGATCATAAGCAGTAAAAATGAGTGGGACATCAGAGCCATGGCCTCACCAATTGCATGACTCACTAATCAATGTTCCCTCTAAACTGGTGTGTGTGCATGCGTGTGTTCATAGTATAAAAAACATGTTGTATGCCCCATTTTTATTTCTTCATGACTATACAGAAAAACAGTAAAGCGAAATGTAAACTGCAAATAAGATTTAAACCTTGGCAACAGGAGAGGCTTCCTTTCCCTCCTCCCCCAGACACACACCCATATTCAATCCTAAACAGTGTTCCATTGCCTCTGCTGAGGGTGTCATAGCATTGAATGCATAGTGCAGGAGAATGTTTAGTGCAGGGGTAGACAATCTTTATTTTCCCGGCTTTTTGGATGCTACAACCATCCCCAAATGGCCAACAACTAGTTGGGGATGATTGAAGTTGTTGTTCCCAACAGCCAGGGCTGGATTTCCCAATAGGCAGAATAGGCAACTGCCTCAGCTGTGTTGACCACACCAATATTTAGAGTAGTGGTTGTGGCCAGTTCAATCTCATTGTCCCTGATCCAATTTTATACCTATTTACAGGCTATTATTTAACCCCTTGGATGTCTCCAATGAATTACAAATCAATGTGTTGGAGATCTCTTTAGCAATAAAGAGGTTAAAGCTGAACTACCACCCTACAAAATCTTTAGCTTAACTAAGTCCCCATCTGGTGACGAGCTGTTTAGTAGCGCTAGTTGCCAGAATTATTACTTTATTTAATAGATTTCTGCTCTCTTCCATGGGTGACAGTAGCACGGAGCGTGGACATCTTGCCATTGTGACGTCCGCGTGTCTGCGCTGTCAGTCCCAGCCGGGTCTAGGAGGCGTTGCTAGGAGCCGGCCAGCTCCAAAAGGGACTGACAGTGCAGGTGCGCGGACGTCACTGTGGCAAGATGTACGCACTCCGTGCTACTGTCAGCCGTATGAGAGCAGAAATCTATTAAATAAGGTAATAAACCTGACGACTAGCGCTACTAAGCAGCTAGTCACCAGATGGGGACTTGGTTAAGCTAAAGATTTTGTCGGGTGGCAATTCTGCTTTAAAGATTTCTTTTTGTACTTGCTTTTTATCAGATGCCTATGTTACTTTTTTGTTCTAGGAAATAGTGGAATGGACTAGGGGGCAAGGCTATGTAAAGTATGGGGGGGGGTGTCATGAGTAGAGCCAAAGACATCTAAACTGCCCTTCTTAGGGGTACCAGGGATGCAAATCCAGCCCTGACAACAGATGTAGGTCCACATTTTGATTACCCCTGGTGTATGATGACCCACAATGCGATATCCATGTCAATAAAACTTTGCAATGCACATAATATATAAGCAGATAGTCAATATACAGTTATAACTGATGTTAAATTTAAATGCTGGTGTGCACTGAAATCTTTTTTTGCATACCCCCTCTGGCATTCAAAAGGCTGATTAAATGAATACTACCTATAATGAACTGGGGTTATATACACTTAAATACCCCGCACAAAGCATCTGGAAGAATCCATTTGAGGGCTTAAACCAAGCCTTAGCATTTCTCTGTGGGGGCAGACATTTCTGCCTTTTCCAAGTGCACCCTCCTCCTCTCCCTGTGGATGCTCTTGGCACTATTGTCAGCAAATGGTTCCGATGAGCCAAGAAGGGAAGTTACAAAGCTATTGTCCCTCATTTCAAAGATCACAAATAAAATGAACCAAATGCTTTTTGAAAAGGACCACCTACACATGCATTAAAATGAGCCATTAGGTTTTCATTTTAGGGAACTAATGATAATAACTAATTTATACAGATGTTAGCTGAAAATACATACACAACAAATGTAATTGTAGGTTTTAGTGTTTAGTGATACTCTCCACTTAAGCTACACCTGATGAAAAGAAAAAAAAAACTGCTGTTAGGTTGAGACAATTTTTGGTTTAAATATATATTTATATTTACTGGTATATATCTTTTTCTTTACTTCCAATTGACACACTGTAAACTGAAGTACAGCAACACAAAATAATTTAGTCCAAGGTTAGTTAAGAAAACAATGTCTTCTTTTGCACAATTATTCTGCATTGCACTGTTGCACCTGAACATAATAATATAGCTACTTGGCACAGTTCACATGAATTCATAAATACATTGTGTTGTAAACTTTCCCCATTCATGGAGGGTTTAACCCCTTGGATGCTATGTGTAGGAGACCTTTCTAGCATGCAAGGGGTTAAATATTTCTGTTCATCAGTGAGTTCCTTGGGTGGGCTCCATTGCTATAGAATTATGTCCTTCAGTCCCTACTGCCCCATAAGACGTTTCAGTAATTTCTTCTTCTTTAAGTTTTTTGTAGGAAATATCTGTGTCGTCATCATCTTCATTGAGAGGCTCTGGTTTATGTAGAATCTCTTTCCTGTAAAGTTTGTAGACCAGGACATAGATCCCTGCTTCTGCAGCCTGGAACAGGGCATAGAGTAAGGGAAACATATACATGCTCCCAATGAGGTGAGCAGGGAAGGCTAATTTCAAGAGAGCCGTACACAGCTGGACATTTTGGCATCCTGTTTCCAAAGACACTGTTCTCCTGCAGTTGGGTGGCAGGTTAAACAAAGTAGCTAGGCCATATCCTAATCCATAGCCTATCAGAGGCATGATCAGAGCCACAATATAGACTGAGGGTGGGATGGTTGCCAGAAGCTGAGGTCCAAGCATTGCTCCAGTGAGGATGAAGAGGATGAGCAAGGTCACTAGCAAAGACCAGAGAGAAACCTATGGAAAGAACAAATATTTCAGTTTTCCAGAAAAGTGTGTCACATAATACATTATTCCTAAAACTGGGTTCTGTAAAACATTAGGATTTCCTAGAATAAATTCATGGGGTTCCACAGAAAAAAAAATATAAGTAAATGCGGGTAACTGATCAAGAGTGTGGTGGCAGACACTGCATGTATGTGGTTCTGTGATTACCAGTGGAAGAAGGCTGGGGTGGCAGACGCTGTATGTGTTGTTCTTTGACTACCAGTGGAAGACAGATGGAGGCACAGTCAATGAAGCATGGTTCTGTGATTACATGTTCAAAAAATCTGGGGTGTTGGACAGTGTTTGTGTGGTTATGTGACTACAAAATGGAACAAGATTGGGGTATCAAACAGTGTATAAGTTTCTGTGACCTCTGACGGAACAAGGCTGGAGTATCAGACTGCGTATATATGGTTCTGTGTCTACCAGCTGAACATGTTTAGGGTGGCAGACAGTGGATATGTGATTATCAGTAGAACAAGGCTAGATTGGCAGTCAATGCATATGTGGCTCTATAATTACCAGTGGAACAAATCTAGGGTATCATACTGTCTGCGAGGGGTACTGTGATGACCAGTGGAACAAGGCCATGGTTGCCGACTCTACATGTGTGGTTCTTTGACTAAGAGTTGACCAAAACTGAGGGCAAAGACAATGATTGTTCTGTGACTATCAGCTGAACAAATCTGGGGTGGCCGAATGTGTATGTGTGGTTCTATATCTACAAATAGAACAAGGCTGGCGAATCAGACAGTACATATGTGGTTCTGTGACTACCAATGAAACAAGGCTGGAATATCAGACTGGTATGTGTGGTTCTGTGACTATCAGTGGAATAAGGTTGGTGTGACAGTGTATGTGTAGTTCTGTGGATGTGTAGAGGACTGAAACATTTTAAAGAGGGAAATATGTGTAAGATTTCTCTTGTAAAGGTTACAAAAACAAGGTCCCTTCTAAGTATTTAGCTTTATAATGTATTACTAGATTACTGGCACCAGCTAAAATTCTAATACACTTGAAACTATGTTAATGTCTGACCTATCTAGCATCCCAGGGCTAAGGGAATTGATTGGTAAGGTTCCAGTGAGAATTCACATGACTCTCAGAGCCAGATTAGACACTAGGCAACAAAACACAAATTGTACCAAAGGGAGCAAAATACAAATTGCCAAAATTTCCATTGACTAAAATGGGACTTTTGCAATGAATTGGAGACCTCTCGAACATGTATATAAACTGTAATTCAACAGCTCCTCTCATGTACTCATTCACCAAAAGTGGCAATACAAACAAAGATAGGAAAAAGGTGCCCAAAATGTGACACATTATTCTTGTTTTTCTTTGCAAAGAAAGACAATGGGGAGCTGCACTAAGGTGTGATAAAAAGGTATTAAAGCAGAGATGACTTCTCCGGTGATATCACTGCTCCAATTCCTATGTTAGATTTCTCCACCTTTGGAAATCTTATTGCATAGAATTCACTTTTATTTTGAAGGCCCATAATATTGGTGGGTAAATAACACGTCTGTATTAGTGAGGGTGATGTTATAAAATGAAATGGAGGAATTCTGGAGCACATTAACTGTGCCATAAGACACAAAAATATTCACATGTATTTAAATGGGTCTTTTAAATCTTTGAGTGCCAGAGATATATTATGCAGCCATTTTACCACCAATCCCCCTTAAAACTTGATGTAAATAAAAAATTTTGCGTTTTTCACACTGACTTTAATGTTGATGTGAATTTCAAGCACAGGATAGGCGAAGATTTTAAAAACTGCATTGATTAGTGTTCAGGTCCTTTTTCTGAATGCGGCAATACCCCATATGCATAGGTTTGTCAGGATTTGGGGGAGCTATGGGGCCCAAACTGGAACATGCGTGTTTCCAGGTTCACACTTTGAATTTTCACCTTGTGTCACTGGTGCCATTTCTCATTTGGGGCTGTGTAACAGTGCTCCACTCTAAGATGTCTCCCCAAAAGTGTATATTTTTGGAAAGTAGACACCCCAGGCTTTCAGTTTAGGTGTGTTTTCAAATTTTATACACAGACATTTTACCACCAATCCCTCATAAACCTTGACGTAAGTAAAAAAAAAAAAACTGCGTTTTTTTTATACTTAGACTTCAATGTTGATGGGAATTTCAAGCACAGGATAGGTGAAGATTTTATAAACTACATTGATCAGTGTTCAGCTCCTTCTTCTGAGTATGGCAATGCCCCCTATGCATAGGTTTGTCAGGGTTTGGGGGAGATACTGGGCCCAGTTGGAACATGTGAGTTTCTTTTTACAGACATGCCATTTTTACCACAGGTGCCTTGTCTCATTTCGGACTGTTTGGCAATGCTGCAATGATTTTTACCCCAAAAGTATATGTTGTAGAAGAGTAGACTACCCTGGCTTTCATTCTGTTTGCACTTTTTCAATGTTTTCGCTGCCACTCTATCAGCAATCCCTACCAAAACCTGCAGTAAGGCAGAGAAACACCATTTTTTCACACTTTTAGTGTTGCTCTGGATTTCAATCAGATGATATTTGCAGATTTTTTAAGTGCTTTATATTAGTGGTGAGTTACATTGTCTGAGTACGACAATGCCCCATATGCATAGGTTTGTCAGGGTATGGGGGAGCTACTGGGCCCAGTAGGGAACATGTGTGTTTCCATTATCAGAGATGGAAAAAACTTAGGGTGCTTTGCTTCCCATTATATTTTGATAGTGTTAGATCTAAGGAGTGATGTGTTTTGAAAAATAAAAAACAGGTTATTCCAGGGAGGAAAAGTGGCCAAATAATAAAATAAACTTTACAGCACTACTGCATTGTGCTTTCATGGTATTGCTTAAAGCAGTAACCCATGCAGAGGCCAGGTTTGGAAGGGCAATCAGGAAGTAAGTGGGGGTTTCTCTCCGTATTCCCTTGCTGTAGCAAACCCTGCAGCGCTTTTGTGGGTTTTTCTTTCAGGGGGTTGGGGGAATTTTATAAATAAATTGTAGTACCCCGGGATGTGGTGGAATTATTTCTGTTGCCCCTTGAAACAAAAATTGGGAAATAAGATGGAGCTGATACTACAGAAAACTAAGTTTTAGAGTGGGGTTTGCCAAATTTGGAAATCAAAAAATAATTATATACTGCAGTCTGCATCATGTAAATGGCATCCTTTTTGTACTATGCCCTACACTTTCTCATGGTGAGGTATGGCTGCATGAGTTGATCACACAGATCAACCCCCCCCCATGTGCTTGTTGTAATCTCTAATGCAGACTGGCTTTCTTAGTACCCCCTTCTACGAACAGAGACTGCCACAATTTTGTCCTCATGCATGGTGGAAAGCAAGTAGTCATCTTTTCTCTCCTTGAACTTAACTGCCAGCAGCTCTTGTTGGCACAAAGCTGAGGACGTCCTGGTTGTTAGTTTTTTTGCTATAAGTTCTTTGGGCATCTCCCTGCAATTGCGCCTGACAGTGCCACAGGCCACGGTGTGAAAAATAAAAAAGTGACTTAAATAAAAAGGAGGTTGGTGTAGCAGTTGTCAACATATAAATGTTATCCGTTATTTAATAAGGGGTAAATTAGATCCCAAACTATTTTCCCATTTGTTCCCAGAAATTCGGGGCAACCAGGAGGGTCAAGTTGGCTGTCCTTGCCCTCGTAAATTCGAAAAGCCTGGGTATAGCCTGTGGCACTTCCGCACAATTTATAAAATGTAATACCGAATTTGGAGTGCTTGGAGGGGATGTACTGCTTGAACCTGCTTGAACCCTAACCTGCCTTTATATTTCATAAGGGATTCATCTATACTTATGTGTTTTGGGGGGTATATACTTGGGCAAACTTTTCCTGTAAATAATTTATTAGGGGGTGAATTTTGAACAGTCTGTCATACTGGGGGTGTTCTTTTGGGAGGCACAGGGAATTATCGCTAAAGTGCATAAAGCACAAAATCATTTCGTATGTAGTCCTGGTCATTGTTTTGGGGAAGACAGGGGTATCATATATGGGTTTTTTACTCCAGTAGGATCTAATACTTGTTTTTTTAACTATTCCCATTGTCACTGTTAGGGCCCAGAATTTCTTGACCTCTAAAAGGTCTGTGGGTTGCCATATTTCTTCCTTGGAAACAAACGCTGATGGGTTGGCGTCAATATATTGGGCTGCATATAAATTGGTTTGAAACACGATTTCCCCCCAAATTTCTTCCCCAAAAATAAATTAAAAAAACTCAACATGGGTAAATCTTGCCACATCCACTTGAATTCCTGGGTTGCCTGTGAATTCAGGAATTTGTGGGCATAAATTGGCTGATGATACCAATTCATCAGCAGGAGTGGCAGTACTTGTGCCAGCTCTTGGGAAGGTCTTGGGGCAGTTGCTGGGGCAGCTCTTGGAGCAGAGCGTCTTTTTGAGACAGAAGGCCTTGCATCATCATTAGAGCTGCTCTCACTCTCAGAAAACCGAGTGATGTCGAAGTCTGACGCAGTGTCTGTGGCTTCTGAGTCAGACGCCAAAAAAGAATACGCCTCTTCTAAAGTGTACCTCCGCTGCATTGTATACACCTACTCTAAACTAAATAAATTACTAACTTCTATACCTAACTGTACCTTTAGGTGCAATTCCAAGCTTATAAATACCTTCTGAAGCACCAGCACTGAACTGGTCTTTGATGAGGGCTCTATATCGGGGCATTTGCAGAAATTTTTATGGGGGAGGAAAAGCCATATACATAGCTGGGAACTCTCCAGATTTGCCCCAGAGACTCCAGATTTGGTGCAAGACTGGGCAAGACTGATTCACCAGACGTGGGGAGTTTCTACTGAAACTCTGCCCACTTCTGTAATTTCCTATTCTGTTCCTCCTACTCCCTGCAGTCTTTTCCTCCTTCCCCAGCCTGTTCTCATTGGTTAAGCCCCACCCCTTCTTGCCAAGAATTGCATCATTTATCTCTCCCCAGTGGCACCACAGGACTCCCCCTCTGGACAGTATAGAATTCAGAGTTCCCAGGTATGGCCATATAATGACCACAGGCCATCCCACCGGCAAACCAATGCTTTGCTCGCCCCTCTGGCACTCAAGGAATTAATGATTGCACTATAAAGAAACAAAACAAACCCGCACTGCTCCATACAAATAACATATATTGTGAGCCCTGTAGTAGGCATATATCATAACAGTGTGCTAAGTATTACTAATAAAATCTAATTAGGGTTTTAGATGCATAGTTTGGCCAGAATATGTTTACTCTCGCTCATCCCACCAAGGTACACTATTTAGAGTGAGTCCTATTCCTAACCTATATATGTTACCATTAAAACATTTCATTTAAAATATTCTTCTAATTAAATTATGTTTGAGAAAACAAATGAGAGCCTAGTTAAAAGCACCTGCTATCCAGAAGGCACTAGGCTCTCTAACGTGTTGTCATGTCTTTCCTTGCTTTTTGGGGTTTTCCTGGCTCATTTTCCCCACCTTGTTCTCTGACAAACTTGCTGAGCCTTTATCAATCACTGGCACCTTGTGTCGGAGCGGAATCAAATCATTCCTGTTGTGACCCAGTGTTTCCTGTGATTCCAGGGTTTAATCCGTCTTTCCTTCGACGCCTCTTACGTTTTCTGACTTGGCTCTGTATCAATGTGACTGGTTTGACCTCAGCTCTGTTTCATCAACTTCTCTTCTGCCTTCTCTCCTTGTGTACTGCCTTTGCCCAACTGGTTTTGACCCCGGCTTGTTCGACTTCTCCTTTGTCTCATCCTTGGTATCGTCTCTGCTCATTTGTTACTGGTGCAGCTTGTCGACCATTCTACTTTGGAACCTGGGGGTTCCTTTGTGCCCTTCTGTTGATTTGGCTACATCGATCACCTTGTGATGTCCGACTACTTCGACCACCCGTCGTGTTCGACTACATCAACCACCCGTTGGGTTCAACTCCTTCGACCACTTGAGCATCAACTATCTGTCCCTGATTCCTGTTCCTTCCTGCCCCAGTGTTTCAACAGAGAACCATACTGCTGGTACGTTTACCTTTGCTGATTCCTGACTCGGTGAGTAGCTGCTCTGTCTAGGGTGGCCATCCATATATCTGGCTTTGCGGCCAACACCTCTAACCCAGCCAAGGCAGCAGCAAGGCTTCCCTAGAGCAGCCCCTGCTAGCTATCTACGATCCCCAACCAACGCACCCTAGCATCTTGCTCACTGAGGCCTACTCAGCAGTATATCCTGTTTTGTTGTCTGTTATATGTTATACATATTAATAGCAGTCTGTTTTCTCTTTGTTGGGACTCCACACTGCAAAGAAACATTGGGCTCACCTTAGTCAAAGCATCACACGTGTTTCCTCAAACAAAATTTCATTAGAAGACTATTTTAAATGTAAATGTTTTTGTAAATGGTAATACTTTGTTAAAAGTAGCTATAATTATGTAGATATTAAAAAACAAATTAATTGCACCCAGTCCTATCTCTCAGACCGCTATGGTTTGAGAGATATAAGCTTTCAAAGCTCCCCCTTCTCTCTACGTGCACTGACATCTTTCTGTCTTAGAGAAGGAGATCCCGGTCTGCAGACCATCCTGCGGCTCTTCAGCAGAGCTGTAATCATGCTAGTTAGATAGAAATACTTCATTTGAACGGTCTACAACGTGTACTTGCAAACCAGACACATGTTGTAGATTGTTCAAATGAAGCATTTATATATCTAACTAGCATGATTACGGCTCAGCGGAAGAGTCGCAGGGCGGTCGGCGGACCGGTATTTCCTTCTTTAAGACAGAAAGCTGACGTCCGTGCACGGGGAGGGAAGGGAGAACTTTGAAAACTTATCTCTCAAACCATACAAGTTTGAGAGAGAGGACTGGGTGCACTTAATTTGTTTTTTAATATCTACATAATTAAAGTTACTTTTAAGAAAGTATTACGATCACTTTAATGGTGACATGTATAGGTTAGGAATAGGACTCATTCTAAATAGTGTACCTTGGCAGGGTGAGCAAGCTCAAACACATTTTGGACAAAATATGAAACTAAAACCCTAATTAGATTTTATTAGTAATACTTAGCACACTGTTATGATATATGCCTACTACAGGGTTCGCAATCTATATTATTTGTATGGAGCAGCGCAGAATTGTAATGTTTATTTGTTCTTGCTTTAGATTTTTCCTAAACTTGGGGGACTTGGAGATTCCCCTCCATTCCTTGCTACACTCCATACTTTACTCACAAAAACTTCTAATTTTTGTATATAAAACATGTATTAATCATGGTGTTCTAATGCTGTGAGTTTTTCTGTTAATTTATTTAATGTATTATACTTGGGTAACCAACGCTTGAGTCCTTCTTTAGCACTGCATTTTGAAGATTACTGGAGTGTGTCAGTCAATGGTAACAGAATATTTATTGTGGTACTGTATGATGAGACATGTCCATCATTAATCTAACCTAAATACCAGAGCAAAAAATAAATAAATCATTCAGCCTACACATTCCTATTATGTGTCAGAAATCAATACATTAGGAAGACTTTACATTTGTATTAGAAGTAATGCATTGGGCATGTCTGCTGTGGTGCTAAGGAAAGGCAGAGGGAATAGGGTGACCACGGGTCCCGGAATGTCCGGGACTGTCCCTTATTTCAGGGCTATGTCCCGCGTCCCGGGTCATCTTCAACCGGGACAATGAAGTGTCCCGGAATGAAGCCAAGCCGCCCTGGATGTCAGCCTGCAAGCGGTGTGTCATATCATGGACGCCGCTTGCGGCGTCCATGATATGACACACCGCTTGCAGGCTGACATCCAGGGCGGCAATGCAGCTTACCTGGAGGCAAGCGCTCTAGTAATACAGAGCGCTGGGAGATGACATCATCTCCCAGCGCTCTGCATTACTGATCACAGCGCGCGGGAGCTTCAGCTCTGTGCCGGAGGAGGCACAGAGCACTTTCCACGCCGCTAGACCACCAGGGACTCAAGGTATGACGGGGCAACTAGGGTGACCACGTCCCGGAATGGCAGAAGGGAAATGTGGTCACCCTAAGAGGGAATTTGTTTTGCTTCACAAAACTGGAAGAAAGTAAATGGAGATTGTCTGTGCCTGGACTGCACAGACACTGAAACATAAGAAAGGACGTATCTGTCTAGTTCAGTCTTGGACATATTATTATAGTTGATCCAGAGGAAGGCAAAAATAAAACCCTGAAGCCAAGACAAGTTTAAACTATAAAGCTCTTTAGCTTTCAAGAGCAGAGAACATACATTTCTGCAGAATGACCTGACAGAGAAATTATATAAGTAGGATTCCAGTAGATTGTTATGATTTATCATGGTATACCCTAATACACTGTAGGGTGGGTTTTGTTTTAGTTAAGTTATTGAGTAAGCTCTGTGAGATCCATGTACTAAGAAATGTGTTCTAATTCTGGAACAAATAAACTGCACTACAATTGATAAATAAACAATTCCAAAGTGGCCATTGATTTAAATGGGGTTTTTAACCACTTGACTGCTAGAGAGGTCTCCAATGCAGAAACTGAGGCTGAGAGAGAGAGGCCAGTATATGGGAGAGCGGGTCAGAGTATAGGACTAGGGAGGGCGGCAGTCACGTGCACATATAGACACCTAGGGGGGCTTGAGCACCTGCCCTTTTTGTCCAAAATGCCCTTGTGCCCTTTTAACAATAAAAAAAAAAAAGTTGCCTCGCCGCCCGCACTAACCCCCCCCACTGCCCAGTCAGGTCTGTGCCTCCTTCAGGACAGACCTGTAGATGCTGCGCTCTCTCGTCGGCTCTTTAGTATTACAGAGTGCTTGGAGATGACATCCTCTCCCAACTCTCTGCATGAAGAGAAGACCGCGTGGGAGCCCCAGCAGCTACAGGTCTGTGCCAAAGGAGGCACATACAGACCTCTCCTGCCGCTGGACCACCAGGGAAAAGGTAGGAAACGGACACTGGGGGGCAATGTGGAAATGATGGGGCAATATGGATCTGATGGGGGGCAAGATGGAGATGATGGCAATGTAGAGATGATGGGGCAATGTATGTGAGGGTAAGTTGGAGCTGATGGCAATATGGAGCTGATGGGGGGGCAATATGGAGATGAAGGGGGCAATGTGAGGGTAAGATGGAGCTGATGGGGCAATATGGAGCTGATGGGACAATGTGAGAGTAAGTTGAAGCTGATGGGGCAATATGGAGCTGATGGGGGCAATATGGAGCTGATAGGGGCAATGTGAGGTTAAGTTGGAGCTGATGGGGGCAATAAGGACATGATGGGGGCAATATGGAGCTGACAGGGGGAAAAGTAAGGGCAATATGGAGATGATGGGGGCAATGTGGAGATTAGGAGCATTGTCGAGGTGTCCAGTGGAGATGGCCAATGGGGGGGCGCTTCAGATTTCTGTGCCTACAGGCTCCTGAGATGTAAATTCTTTTCTTTTTTTAAAATATATATTTTGAATAAATAATTATTAGAAGTGCCCTTTTTTCCTTTGAGCCCCTGCCACCCAAAATGTCTGTGCACGTCCCTGGAAGGCGGCCAGACTATGGGACAGGGAGAGGGGGCCAGAGAATTGGGCTGGGAAGGGGGTCAGGGTATAGGACTGAGGGAGGAGGTATCAGAGTACAGAGGGCTGAGAATGGGGGGATCAGAATATGGTACTGAGAGGGGGGGATCAGAATATGGTACTGAGAGGGGGGCCAGAGTATGGGACTGGGAGAGGGGGGGCCAGAGTATGGGACTGGGAGAGGAGGGGACAGAGTATGAGACTGGGAGAGGGGGGGCCAGAGTATGGGACTGGGAGAGGGGGGGCCAGAGTATGAGACTGGCAGAGGGGGGGCCAGAGTATGGGACTGGCAGAGGGGGGGCCAGAGTATGGGACTGGCAGAGGGGGGCCAGAGTATGGGACTAGGAGAGGGGGCCAGAGTATGGGACTAGGGGGCAGTGAGCCTGAAATTGAACAAGATCAGGAAGGAGCATGAGAGAGAGAATGTGAATGATGTCAGGAACACTGGATGGAGAGAGAGCAGGGAAAGTAGGGAGAAGATGGTGGAGAGAGTGGGGAAAGCCAGTGAGTTGTGGAAAACTGCTCAAAGAGGTTCTCCTACTTTGTTCAGACGAGAACGCTTTTTGATTACACAGTCCATCAAGCTCAACCTTTGTCTCATTATTACCCAGAAAATGATAATTATATAAGCCTTCCTGACTCCAAAATTGCATTACTCTGTTTACCAGAACTTCCTGTTTTATCTACTACTGCCCAGTATACCTCTGTATTTTCCCTTCTGCTAGAAATGTATCTAATCTTCTCTTAAACGTATCCACTGTATCTGCCATTACCACATCCTTGGGCAAGGAATTCCACAAATGAACACACCTTACTTAACCCCTTCCCGACAATGGACGTACATGTACGTCCCGCAGAAACTGCCACTTAGTGACAGAGGACGTACATGTACGTCCCGGAAGTCCAGGTGCCCGCACGGATTACATTAGAGAAAAAAAAAATTCCTAGCCGGGAGTTAAGTGACGGCCACGTGTGCGCGCGGCAGGTCACTAAGAGGTTAAGGATTGGGAAAATCTGAGGTGGATTGCACTTAAGGAATGCAGCAATTCTTACCTTTTTGACTATGTTTTTGTTCAACAGTGTTTTATTTTTATTCCAGTCACATAAATTATATACCATTTTTTCGGCACACAATTAGGTCTTTCGTTTGATGCCACACATATATGGGCAACCCACCATTTCTTTTATTAGTATCAAAGAAAACATTTAAAAAATTAAATAAAAAAACACCATTTTTATTCTCTTGTGATCATTTGGGTGCAATGGGTTACATTTTTATGAAGACTATATGAAAAGTATGTTCGGTCATTCATACCTACAAAATGGGCAGTTTTAAGTGGGCACTCTCTCTCTGGGGCGAAACTCCCCATGACCACCCCAGTTTCCACTTTTTTGTTGTATAAGATTGTTTAGTGTGTATAAGTGTATTACTTTGCTTCACAACAACAAAATTGCCATTGATGTTTGTTTAATCTTCAAAAGATGTATTTATAAAATAGTGTGTCTAAATAAAATATTTTGCTTTGTTTAAGATCTATTTAAAAAAAAACAAGTTGCTCTTGGCAGGTCAGAAATGGACCTGCATTTATCCTGCCCAATGCTCCAGCTCTGAAGGGGGTTAATATCCCCAACTCTGACCTCTAATGCTTCATTTGTGTGTCTGCTCTCTGCTTCTCTTTCCCTTACTTTCATAGTAAGGAAGAGAGAGGCAGAGAGCAGCCACAAAGGCAATGTGTAAAACACATTGTCTATGTGAATGAAAAAGCCCGTACATGTGATTGCTCCTGGAACTATCACTTGTACCAGCAAAACAGAGAAGGACTGAAACTGAGCTCTCCGGTCCTGGAGAACTCAGTCTCAGCCTGTTCAGCATGATAGCAGTGCGCAATGAGGCATGCTTCTGTCATTTAACCTATGACATATCAGGAGTGTCATGAGTCCTTATGGGAAGTTTACCCATGACGGTCCTGGCATGAGTCGCTAAGGGGTTAAAGACCAGGGACTTAAGGACTAAGGCCACTTTTCTCGGAGAGCCGGCACGTGTGAGCAATCACATGTGCTGACTCACTGTGGGAGAGGATGAATCCGATTGCTCCAATCATGGAGAAGCTAGCGGACCGGCATGACTTACCAGGACCATCACTGGTCCTTAAATGACAGTAAGTTGTGAAGGTCCTGGCACATTATTGGTCTTTATGGGGTTAAAAAACTTTCCTCTGCTGAAGTTGAAACCATCTGTCCTCTAATTGTAAGTGGTGGCCCCTAGTTATATGATCAGGCCTTGAAAAGAAAAGCTCACTGGAGAGCTCCTTTTATTGAACTCCCCTTTACTTACATTGTGTAATAAGATCCCCCTTAGACATCTTTTCTTTAGAGCAAGTACCAAATTTGGCTAGATGTCCTTCATAGCATGTTTAGCACAAATAAAAAACTTACAAAATTGTTTTGCTCATCTTTAGTTTAGACAGCTGAGTGTCTGATGGCCGGCCCATGTCTCATTAGCCATATATCATTAGATTATACCCAAGCCTGCCATTTACTGGAAGCTATAATATTCAGTGCAATGCCCAATAATACTTACGCTGAGCATTCTTTCTGTACAAACCCTGAACTCATCATCACCTTATGCAGGAAAGTTGCAGCATGATACTCTGTCCTTTGACAAGTGTTGAGAAACTCAAATGTGTGAACAGCCATGTACAATACAAGGGCTTTTTATGAATAAAGAAGACAAATAAAAGATCACCAAATGACCACTGATTTAAATGGGGTGGGGGTTAAACTCTTTAATGCTATAGAGGTATTCAATGCATATCAATGAAAGCAATAAAATATCCATTTAAATCTGCTGACCTTTTTTTGCCCCTGTAAGGAAGTTGGTTTTCTGCAGAATTGCTCCACTTTGTCTTTATTCATGAGGGCCATTATTATGCCCATTATTACCAAGCTCATGCATTATATTTCCATCCTTATGAAGAGCTGCTCCAAGGACAGCCATGTGAACTAGTCCTTAATGGGGCCGTTTGGGTATTGCGTGAAACCACTTACACCAGCTTGCTGCAACTTCCCAGCATTCTGAGCAGAATGCAAGGACCTTTCAGCAGAGGAGATCTGCATGGAAGCTTAAAAGAACATTCTGGATCCCTCACATAGCAAACTTGGCTGTTGATTTTTTCTAATTATTTGCCATCCCGTATCAGCATCCTACAACAATGTGTGGCTAATGCCAGTGTGTGATGGCCTTTTGATGTATCATCCCACACACAGTGGGATAGGTAGAAGAATGCCAGATAAGCAACATGAGTAGTTTATGCAAAATCTTTGCTGTTCTCAAGTTGTCCATGTGAGCATAGCTTTATGGAACTGTAACATGATGTCAAATGATAGTAGATTACTAAATCATCCAGTTCTTTAGATGGAAATTCTTTCTTACCTTAAGAAGAACATCTGCAATCCTGCCATAGCGGTAACGTACAAAGACACCCAAACCAATGGGCAGAAGAGTACTACAGAGCATCAGACTCACAGCACCGAAGGGCAGAAACTGCACTAGGGTTGTGTTAATCCAGGGGCGGCTGTAGATCCACAGGCAGAGAGGCATCAACAGCAGTGCAAGCAGGGTGGAGGAGGTGGTCATTATGATGCTACACGGAAAAACAAAACCACATTTATTATAAAGACACCTATAATTGATGTATAATGGCAGAATCATATGATGTAATGAAGTAGTAAATCAGGTTGTTAAACAATTTAGGGGAGGATGTACACATTTACCAGTGCTGCTCATTTTCTGCGTGTATATTTAGGGATAGAAATCACGTAACTCCTGTTTGATACTTGTACTGGAGCAGTAGTACCCAAACTAGGGGGCATGTCCCCCTGGGGAAGGCATGAGCTTCTTCCAGGGGAAGGGGGTGTAAGGCTATGTTTAAGCACTAGTAATCCACATTGATATGCGACATAATCAGGGCCGGATTTACATCTCAGGCGCCCCTAGGCACAACACCCTCCGGCTCCCCTAGCCCTGCCTTTGCCCCTCCCCTAATCACTCCTCTCACTTAGCCACGCCCCTCCATTAACCACATCCTCTTGTGGTCACACCCAATTATATAGCCACATAGATAGTGCATCTTTTTTTAGGGCATGCTCACATGAAAACCTTTTTTAGGCCAATTTTTATTTTTATATATAAATCAAAAAATCCAAAAACAATGTTGTTTAACTACTTAGGCAAGTAGCATATTTGTCAATAAAAATAAATCACATTGGAAATAATGTCCAAAACATGGAGAAAGGCAGAAGAGAAGCGGCTCTTCCACACTGCAGGTCTCTACAAATAAGACACTTAAACTCAGGAATAGTGTAATCTTCAAAATCATTTCAATGGTACTCAGAATATCAAGAATGGGTAAAATTAAAAACATGTATAAACACTAATAGAGAGGGATGCTGCAGAACCTAGAAATGCCGTGGATATCAACCCATATGACATGCAAATGTAATTCATCCAACAATAAATGTATATAAATTGGATGTTAGTATTCCCATATGCTAATCCAATGAATGGAGATGCATGTACCCACAGTAAACAAATAAGCAAAAAGTAAGGATAATTGCTTCCACATAAAAAATTCCAACATAAAATATACAATTACTAATATACTCATCATAATGAAGTGTGAAGTGAACTATAAACAAGAACAAATATGTAGTGAAAAATGCTGAAGACAAAATACTTAGCACAGGTAGGTAGCAGCAAGGTTCAAGCAACAGAGCCCTCTCTAAGAAGCAGCCAGCCATCCCAACGCTTATCACCTATCACAGGTTTAAGCTTGCTTCTACTTACCTGTGCTAAGTATTTTCTCTTCTGCATTTTTCACTACATGTTCTTGTTTATATTTCCCCTCACACTCCATTATCATTTTGATAAATACATTAGTAATTGTATATTTGTTGTTGTACTTTTATGCAGTCTGCAGAAGCAATTGTCCTTACTTTTTGATTACTGTGGGTACATGCACCTCTCCAATCACCGGATTGGGATTAGCATATGGGAATACTAACATCCAATTTATGTACATTTATTGTTGGATGAATTACATTTGCATGCCATATGGATTGATATCCACAGTATTTCTATGTTCCTTCCTGCATCCCTCTCTATTGCTGTTTTTAATTTTACACATTCTTGATATTTTGGTGAAACTATTACAGTGTGCTGATCAAGACTACATTCGGCATCAGCACATCTTTATCAAAAATAATAACTGTGGGCAACGCATAACATCCTGATGTGGCACTTGAGGCTGTTAGGGAGGCTACTGCGTGCTGTTCCTGCCACCAACCCAGAAACAACTGGCCTGTGCTGTGCTGCAGCCTGTCCCACCTCTGAACCAAACTACTTAGGGGCTCCACTCAGCTGACAGCCGCCAAATATAGGGTATAGGCCACTTCCCTTTGGCTTCTATATCTACTTCTGCGTAGCTTGTACGGCTCCCACTATGTCAGGGCGTTGGCAGCGTTGTGATGTCAGAGGAGGTCCCGAGGTGACCAATGAGGACTGAGGCAGCGGCACGCAGCTGCAGGCGCAGCAGTGGCTCACATGGAGCGGCCCTGGCGGCATAGGCACAGTTGCAGGTATATACAACAAGGTAACAAACGGGATTGGAAATGAAGGAACAGTACAGTCTGTGTACAAGTTGTAACAAGCACCCTCGAGAGCGACTGTCGAGCATAGGCGGAGAGCATAATTATCAATTTAAGTGAGCACAGCATTACAATGCACCCTGGGGCAGAATTGTGTGGGCATGACAATGACATTGCCAGGCACCACTGAAAATTGTGTGCCCTAGGCAAGCGCCTTGTCTGCCTATTGACAAATCCGGCCCTGATAGAGTGATAGGATAGTGCAAGTGATTGACTTTCACCTCTGCTATAGGATGACAAAGAGGAAGCTGAGAGTAGTAACTGTAATGTCTGACTCCACGGATATGACATGCAGAACTGACTGAAGATGTTATTCCTTGAACGGAGGAGCAAAGGAAAATTATTTGGCAGATTTTCTGGACATAGTAAAGTAACAGAGGATTTATCATTAGGAAAGGTTAATTCTCCTTTCACATTTTACTTTGCACTTATCTTCCTGTGCTTTTTGGTTAAAGAACCAAAGTGACTGTGTCATTTAGGACCTATTTCTTATATACTATATCCACAATAATTATATGTAAGAATGGAAGCTGAATGAGCAAGGCAGTGCAACTAGCACGTTCATGTTTGATGGACAGTGAATGCAGGGAAGCAAAATGCTGCTCATTTATTCTCTATTGACTGGGCACACAAAAAAGGTAATTAAAGCAACTAAAAAGACATAAAAATTGGCCTGCCCAATGTGAAGTCTTTTTATGTTCTTTTAACCCAAGAAAAATGTCTTTTTTACCCTGTTATATGGTCATTGTATACTAGTAATAATAAATGTATCCATATATAATCATTTCAAACTAGGTATGCTCTGAAATTAAATATGTAAAGCCTTGATCACCTCTTGCATCAAAGGGTTAAATAATATTTTCAGATACTACAATATGTCTTATCCTGTATGTGCAAATTAATATTTACCTTTAATATGCAATGCATTGGATACCCCTATGGCACTCAAAGGGTTAAAGTGGACCTGGCACCTTAAAATAAATTAATGTTAAAGATAATGAAAAATGACCTCTATATTGTACTATCCATTTGTGTGCAATATACATAGTTTTTAAGAAATTACATTTCTTTTAAAGTTAGCGGTGCAGTAGAACACTTTATTCCAATACTGTCACAATCGGTGCTATGCCCACACTTTAGTGCATTTCTAATAGCACAGTGAGCAATAATTTTGGCCGTGAACATAACTAATTGGTATACTGTGCAAAGAATTAGCATATTGTGCCACACTGTGTCACCAAAACATAAAGTATAATTTCTTAAAAAGGATTTCCTTTGCTGAAAAATGGATACGACTTCATAAAAGCAGATTTGAACTCTGTAAAATAAACTAAAGCCTGTATTCTATTGCATCCAGGGCCGGATTTACATCTCAGGAGCCTGTAGGTACAGAATTCTGAAGCGCCCTCCCCCCATTGGCCATCTCCACTGGACACCTCCACAATGCTCCTAATCTCCACATTGCCCCCATCATCTCCATATTGCCCTCACACTGCCCCTTCAGCTCCAACTTGCCCCCATCAGCTCCACATTGCCCCCATCATCTCCATATTGCCCTCACATTGCCTCCACCATCTCCAAATTGCCCCCATCAGCTCCACATTTCCCCCACCATCTCCATATTGTCCTCACATTGCCCCCCATCACCTCCAACTTGCCCCCATCAGCTCCATGTTACCCTTACATTGCCCCCATCAGCTCCATCTTGCCCCCCATCAACTCCACATTGCCTCCACCATCTCCAAATTGCCCCCCATCAGCTGCACATTGCCCCCACCATCTCCATATTGCCTCCATCAGCTCCAACTTGCCCCCCATCAGCTCCATGTTACCCCCAACTTGCTCCACATTGCCTCCACCATCTCCAAATTGCCCTCCATCAGCTGCACATTGCCCTCACCATCTCCATGTTGCCCTCACATTGCCCCCCCCCATTTTCCCTTTCCTACCTCCCCCCAGTTGTCTGTTTCCTACCTCCCTGGCAGGAGATCTGTCATCTGTGCCTCCTTTGGCACAGTCCTGTAGCTGCTGGAGCTCCCACGCGGTTTCCTATTCAGGAATGAAGAGCGCTGGGAGATGTCATCTCCCAGCGCTCTGCATTCCTAAAGAGCCGACGAGTGAACTCAGCAGCTACAGGACTGTGCCAAAGGAGGCAGAGACCTGTCTTGCCAGGGAGGTAGGAAACAGACACGGAGGGGGGGGCAATGTGAGGGCGACATGGAGTGGGCACCGGGTGGGGGAATTATTGTTCTGCCACTGCGCAGCCAGCGAGGTGGCTAATTAAAAAAAAAAATAATAATAATAATAAAGAATCCCAATGGCAGACACCCCTTGGTGGCATGCGCCTGTAGGCAGGTGCCTACTCTGCCTTATGGCAAATCCGGCCCTGATTGCATCTGATAATGTTGTCAGTTTTTTTTATCTACACATTTCTCCAAAGACTTAAGTGGAACATTGCTAGATAAATCCCAGTTGATAACACTTATCAACCACAATGTAGGCCTTTTACTTTTCTTAAGGTCACGTCCACTTTAATGATGCACTGCGGTATTGTTTTTCACCCACCTAATCCCCCACCCCCTCCCCATACCATCTATTGATTTCTATTTATAATGTTAGAGAAGATTGTATGACCTAATCCCTGAAAAAAATACCTCATGGATCTGGGAGGGGACTTTATTTAGAGTGCTAACCTATCTCATTTTAAGCGAGTAGTTTGTTTTTTCCATTCTTTTCTGCATTTTTTTTTTCTTTTCTGATATTTTTCTTTTTACTTGGTCATGAAAATGTACATGTGTTCATCAGGGGAGGGTTGGCAACTTTTGGCCTGAGAAAAAAGTACAATAAAGATGCCAATTTCTTATATCACTCCACCCCCACCCCTTTTTGTTAATTTTATAATTGGCATGAATGTTGTGAAGTGTGGCAAGTGATATCACTGATCTTACAGTTGAAATGGTGCAAACTAATGATAACAGAGATTACATTTGAAACTGAGCTACATTAATGATACCACAGAGCTTATGACTGAAATGGCACTATATTAGTGATACACAGAGCTAACAATTCAATGGAACTATACCAATGATGACACAGAGCTTATGACTGAAATGCAGCTACACTAGTGATAATAAGAACTTTACAATTAATATAGAACTACACTGATGATAAAGAGAGCTTACAATTGAAATGGATCTACACTAGTGATACCACAGAGCTTACAACTGAAAAAGAATAATCAGATAGTCAGAGCTTACACATGAAACAGTTACACTGCAGATAAACAGAGCTTACAACCAAAATACAGCTACAACAGTGACAGCACAGAGCTTACAACTGAAACGGAGTTACACTGGTGATAATCAGAGTTTACAATTAAAATAGCAGTACACTGATGATAAACTGAGCTTACAATTGAAAAAGAGCTACATTAGTGATACCACAGAGCTTACAGCTGAAATGAAGCTACACTCATTATACTACAGAATGTAGAATTGAAATGGAGATACCACAGAGTTTACAACTGAAATGGAATATACTAGTGTTAACACAGAGCTTACAAACGGAATGGAGTCACACTAGTGGTACACAGATCTTATAATTGAAAGAGAGCTACATTTCTGATAGCACATAGCTTACAACTGAAATATAGCTACACTAATGAAACCATAGTACTTAAAATTATTTGACTAAATATTCATACAAATGTAAGTTCTGTGGTATTAGTTGGGTATCTATAGTTCAACTGGGGAAGATTCTTGGACATAATAGATATCTTCCACAAGTGATGTAATGCAATGGGGACATCTTTAGCATTACAGGAGTGGTCCTGTGGCAAAATAATTTATGCAACCCCCCCCCCCCAATTCAGTGCAAACAGTTTAAAAATTACTACATATTTTCTTTTGTCATCATTTAAAATGGGCTCCTAAAGTTTTACGGGCCCTGGTGCTTGGCACCTGGTGCACCAATGGTAGTTTAGCCCTGGGGGGATTAACTATAAACTAACCAGATCTCCCTGTTAACAAAGAAAACATGAAATTGCAAAGCTGCACTGAGATGAAAGCAGCCCTGTTGAATGCATGTTCCATACTTTCCCCCCACTGAAACAGTAGGCCTGGTCAGCTTGGTTTATTGCATTTTGTCCTGACAACTAATTTTGTCTCATTAGTGGTTTTTAGACCTGACTTGAAGGACCCATTAACAAGCCGCTGCATAAAGCGTGTGTAATGGGCAATGTTTGTTTTCACAATCCGAGAACAGAATTGAGATGATTAGAGAGGCTGATGTAACTGGAGCAAACCATCTGTACCATAGGGAAGAAATACACATTTCCATTGATTTAACCCCTTGAATGCTAGCGAGGACCCATCCTGATTACCAAGCAATGCTTTGGAGACCTCTCTAGCATCCAAGAATGTTAAAAGTCCTATTTAAAATCAATGGGAATTTGTATTTCCCTGCTATGGGGCAGATGGATTGCTTTAGATCTTAGTACATCAGCCTCGGCCTCGGTTACAGAGAAGGGTAGAGAGAGATAGAGGGGAGACGTAGAGACACAGCATAATGGCTGGTTGCATAGAGAATATGTAGGGGCACTGGCTTGAGGCTTCTTTCACACAAGGATTTTTTTTTTCAGCAATAATTTTGTTGCATGTAAACCCAGGAAAATGTGTTTTACATGCAGTATGGTAACAAGTATTTTTTTCTCTCAGAATCCAGTGTAAACAGCATCAGCAACATTTTGCTGAAAACACAACTATATCTGTGTGTTATTTCCATACATCATATTTGTGTGTTACGGCACTGTTGATGAAAAGCTGCAACAAGTTAATTTTGGTCTTTCTCTAAATAATTTATTCAGTTACACAAGGAGGTGCCAATAGGTCATGAAATAAACTAAAACTTCTTAGTAATGCCCTGCCCACCAGCCCCGCCCCCAGCAATGATGGGAGGTATGGGTCACGGGTTCAGGAAGTAGTGAAGGATACAGATACATGATTTTATATATATATTAGTCTTAAGTCTCACAGTACAAATGACAAAAAGTAGCAAATTGTGCATAACAATTTCTACATATATACATTTGAAACTCATTCATATTTTTGTCTTAGAAAAAATTAGCACCCTAAACTGGTGCCAATTGTACACCACAATGTCACAACACCCTGGTTGAAAACTGCTGATTCAAGGAGTCTGTTTATGAGCCAGCAGTTAGCAGACACATACAGAAATACCCTAGTAGGGGGGGAATGTAAGGATCTTCAAGAGCTGCTGTGCTGGCATTGGCCTCAAACTCCTGCATGTCATTGTATGCACGAGTATATGAATAAGTTAATGCATATTGCTGCACACATACAATGACTGTAATGCCATAAAGCCCCAAACACCTCACCACCCACCTGCATGAGAGTGGAAATGCAGTAATGTTCCATCATTTCCACTGTACCTTTTCTTTTTAAAGGGATAGTAACACTTCGTTTTAACTTTATTTTATTTTGTAGGCATTAAAAAAACATGAAGAACGATATAAGTCTTATATCTCAAACCTTTATGGTTTATGAGATATTCACAAGCAAAGTTCCCCTCCCCGCCCCTTTTTCCTAGTTTAAGCCATCTCTTCTCAAATGTGAGTCTGGTTGTATGACAGTACAGATAACAGAAGGGGACAATTTTCTTTGTATGAAAACAATGAAAGCCCTTCCCCCCTTGAAAAGTTTTTCAGCTTTTTCCATTATCTTAATTGAAGATTGTCCCTCTCTGCAGTCTACCTGGGCATCTCCCTTCTTATCTGGTTGAACAGGGGGGGGATACTTTGTTTGTGAATATCTCTTAAACCATAAAGGTTTCAGAGATAAGACTTATATCATTCTTCATGTTTTTTTAATGCCTACAAAATAAAGTAAAGTTAAAATGAAGTATTACTATCCCTTTAAACCCTTTGAGTGCCAGAGAGTTGAGCAATACATGACAAAGCAAGTGCCATTAGGCAGAGAAGGCAGCTGCCTAGAGCTCCAAATTTTGAGGAGAGCCTCAGCTGTGTTGACCACACCCACATTCTGATTTGTGGGTGTGGCCAGAACAATCTCAGTGTTCTTTTATCAGTGTTATATCCCTTTGCAGAGATCTCCAGCTCCTTGCTGATAAATGTACTGGAGATCTATCAATCAAGGGGTTAACCCTTGCAGTGCCAGAGGGGTATGCAATGCATTGCTGGAAGGGTTAAAGTTTTTGTTCTTGCTTGTTATATGCCATGGATATTTTGTGTGCCAGGAAACAATGTATGGGACTGCGCACATGGTCATGTGAGGAGTGGGAGTGTTGACATGGATGGAGATAAGTGCCCCTAGTATGCCTTGCCTAGGGGTGGCTGGGATGTAAATCCAGTCCTACACTCTGTGTATGACCATATTTAGGCTTGCCACCCAGCCGGTATTTTACCTGCAGGCCAGTAAAAAATTGGCTTCTGTCCAATGTTAAGTCTGTGGAGGGAATGCCATGGCCGGTATTTTTTTGAAGAAAAGGTAGCAACCCTAACCATATTCAATCAGCTACAGAGATGCAATTCTGGTGCAAACCAATCGTACTATAGGGAACACATAAACACTAAAATTTCCATTGATTTAAATGGTGTTTTAACCCCTTGAATGCTAGAGAGGTTACCAATGAATTGCTCTGAAATACGTTGGTGACTCTCTAAGATTCAAGAGGCTAAAAGCCCAATCGATGTGAGTTTTTGGTTGCTCCGTAGGTCTGTTTGATCAAGAAATGCTCTTAGTTTATTGAATATGATCCATAGATCCTTATTTATCAGTTAGTCACTGATCAGCAAATGTGTACAGCAAAAATGTTATTAGTTCATATTTCCGAAATATATTGGCAAAACATTTTTTAGCGACAAGTGCATATGAAAGTTCAGAATTGGCAAATTAGTGAATAGCAACTAATTTATAAATAATTAAAGACTAAAAAGAAACTGAAAAAAAAATTGATGGCAAAAGCTGTTGAAATAGTTAATCTTTAAACACTATTAACATTAATCAATAAATGTGACTTATTTTTATCCTTTGTGAATATTTATTATCATTGGTTTGTGAAATTAAAGGGATAGTAACACTTAATATGCAAGGGTAATTAAACGGATAGTAACACTTAATGTGCAAGGGTAAGCCCAGTGCTAAGAGGTGTTTTATTTTAAAGTTATTGCAGATCAAACTTGAATTTTTTTAAGAGCAGTATCTCAATGGCCTGAAATGTTACAGTGGTGCTGTTGATATACCATCCTATGGACAGCTCTGGTCAACTGACCATAAATCTCCATAGAATAGAGTATCAACAGCAGCACTGTAAGATTTCCGGCCTTGAGATATTGCACCAAAAAAAAAAAAATCAAATTTGAGCTACAATAACTTTTGAATAAAACACCTCTCACCACTGGGAGTACCCTTGTTTCACTCAGGAGGATGAAGCCTACAATGTATTTATATTTTGCATTCTAACTGTTACTATCTCTTTAAATAAACATTACCATAAATTCAAAAGGGCTCAATCCCATTAAAATAATATGCACTTGTAGGCAGCATTTTTTTTTCTTTTGATCAGAAGGGTCTAAAATATTTCAATATAAAAGGTAAAGTGGCCATTTTGGACATGTTTTATTAGATCTGCTAAACTAAATAGGGATGATTATTTTGAGAGTAAAACCCACCCAATTCAGTACGCTGAAATTCTTCTCTCGTTTGTTTGCTTAAATAAAGCCATACATTGCCCTTATCATTGTAAAGGGTCAGTTAGTGAAGCACAGCTCCCTCCAGATGAATAGGAAAAACATGATTATAAGATATTTAGCGCCTATGGGTCTTATTAATCAAAATACCAGCAGATGTATAGTTTTGGATATTTACTGATTTTTATTTCTGTAAGGTGAGCTCTCTGAACGAGGTGCCATATTTTAATTTATGCTAAACATTTCAGTGTTTCATATGTTAATTATGAACTGTATTGAGAGAGGCTTTTTCTTTGACTTTTTCAGAAATAAAAGTATCAATATTTCCTAATCTATGGATCTACTTGACTTTTGGTGGACTTAATATACAGACATTTTTGAATTAAGTTTTCAGATATGCAAAGGTAAATGCAAGATGGCAGGTCTCTGAAAGTGCATGTGTGTGATATATATAAATTTAAATTAATGGAAAATTAATAGGAATTGTAAATGACTCCCACATTAAGCTCCTGCCATAGGTTTTTGCCCCAATGAAATCATAGAACTTATAACTTTCGCCAATAATTTCCTATTTTAGGCTAAACTGGAATATTTATGGAATGTAGAAAAAGGTTAGTTAATTTGTGTAAATGCCTACAAGGATGAAAATTGAGTTTCCACCTATTCCTGCTCAGTGCTCCTTGAGCAGCAAATGGATCAAGCTACATTAGGGGCGGATTTAATCACTGTACAATGTTCTTTGAGCATCAAAGAGGTCAAGCTACCAGTAGGGAAAGGACTAACCCTTTGCATGCTAGTGGGATATCCAGAACATCTTGTGGCAATGTGTTGGGTATCCCTCTGACACTTAAGGGGTTAAACCTAGCTAATGAAGATGGAAGCAGCATTTTCCATTGTGTACATCCTATATAATAATTCGCTAAAATGTGTGTAACGACACAGTTGTGCGCAGTAGAGACTGCTGAGCCTGTGCGTGCTGCAGTCATGCGCAGTAGAGACTGCCTGCATCGCGGCTGATACAGGGCTGGATGCTCCAAAGGAGCTCTGCATCAGCCTAGGCGCAGGCAGTCTGTACTGCACATGACTGCCCTGTGACCGGCTGGCAGTGGCACTGTGGACCGTGTAAGGGGCTCTTTAACTAACTAGTATGTGTATAATTTGCTTGTCCATGCCTTTCACCAGTAGAACTTAGAACAACGCATTTGTCCAGACAAAATTTCCCTGTGTATTTTCCAAGGCTTTCTACAAACTTCCCTTACTTTTACTCAAGACCATTGTTAAATTAGGGATGGGAAACCTCGGGGGCCTCCAGTTATTGAGCATACAACTCCAATCATCACCACAGGGGATAAATAAAATATCCCATTGATTGAAATGGGGATGTTAACGCCTTCAATGCTAGAGAGGTCTCCAATGTATTGCAAAACAATGCATTGGAAACATCTCCAGCATTCACTTTACAGGACTATGTGCATAAGCTATTAGCTGATGCTGTGCTGCCATAGATGCACTTTAGGACCAGAATAGTTATTCCGCTCTGCTTTGGGATGTGCCGACATTCATCTTAAGGTTGTACCAGCCCAGTATGTGTGTGGATTTGTGTATATTACAATTTCCTGTGAGTATAATGTATTATTTCATTATTTGCCCACTGACTCTTTTGCTCATGTATAG
Organism: Rhinophrynus dorsalis; assembly: GCA_037306005.1. Classification (NCBI taxonomy): domain Eukaryota; kingdom Metazoa; phylum Chordata; class Amphibia; order Anura; family Rhinophrynidae; genus Rhinophrynus; species Rhinophrynus dorsalis. Next base: position 96,562,058 of record CM074718.1, on the reverse strand, counting down.
ATGGTTACTTTTATCTCCGCAGTTCAGCTTATGATCTCTAGATCCTACTGTCTATATGTTTAGTTGAAACAATGTATCCAGTGGCTGTGACTACCAGTGGAACCAGGCTGGGGGTAGACTGAGTATGTGGGGATGTGTGACAGACAGGGGGTAGATACTGTATGGCCACTTATATAGTACCAGTTCAGTTGTAAGCTCTGTGGTTGGTATCACTAGTGTAGCCCCATTTCAGTTGTAAGCTCTACAGAATCACTAGTGTAGCACCAGTTATAAGCTCCGTGGCACATTTAATATATATAACCCCTTGTATGCCATGGAGGTACCCAGTGCATTAATAAGTAATGCTTTAGTGACCTCTCTCGCATCCAAGGGACTAAACCATTATTTTCTGTTTTTTGTTAAGTTGGTACTAACACATCTACCCACAAGAACAATGGTCATCCTAAAACGTTTGAAGGGGGAGGGGGGGCAATTTGAGATCCTGCCCTATAACATCTTGATCCGACTCTGTCTCCTACACATTACGAAGCAATGCATTATAGACATCTCTAGCATTCATGGGGTTAAGAGGCTCATTTAAATCAATGGAAATTAGTATTGGTTGGTTTTCCCCAGAATTGCTCCACTTAACAAAATGTTAGTGTGACACCTTTCCTTTCTGCCATTCCAGGGCACTGTAGAGAAAACAGCAGGAAAGTATTTCTCCACACCTCTAGAGTTGCTGTGTGGTGAGTGCCATCTTTGGATGTCTATGTGCAAGTTATGCTTTTATTCAGTACATCCCTGAGTTCTATATACATGAGAAAGAACTGCCCATTGATTGTTTTAAAAGAAAGACACCTGTTCTTGGCTACGTGAAAATGAAAGGCAAGCCCTATGTAGCCTTACACTCCAAGAAAATGCACTGCACTGCACTCCTGTTTGGTGTTAGTAAGTAGGGATCTGTACTCCCTCATTTAGAACTTTGTGTGGAGGCCATTTTCTTGAAGCCCAGCACAAGTGTTACAGCAGTCAATGTGCAATTGTCCCCTTAGTGTTTAGCTTTCATTTCAGGACTTTCTATGGTCCCAGAAAGGTGCTGACTGGGGCACAAATTTAAATTCCAGTTCTATTTTAGGCAATCCAGAACATGTAGTCACCCTACAATACGAGGCAGACCTTTTTAATAATTAATTATTTTAAATGAGGAGTTTAACCCCTTGAATGCTATTCAATACGTCTGAGACCTCTCTAGCATGCAATGATTTAAAACCCATATAAATCAATAAAGATTTTTATTTGTTCCCATAGTGCAGTTGGTTTGCCTCAGAATTGCTCCATTTCAGTTTTGTACATATGGCCCGATGTATGGTATTTACTAAGCTGCAAACACAGCTGGGGGCCATGTAGAATTCTCCTCTTTTATGCCTTTTAATAAGATATTCTCTGTCCTAACTCCCAAGTGCCCCTCTTTGAGACCCAAATCACTCTGTCCCTCTTTTCCACTCTAGTGTCCCTGTTTAGGAGATCGGACTGTGTGGTGTGTATATAAGTGTATCACCCTGGTGTCCCTGTTTAGGAGATCGGACTGTGTGGTGTGTATATAAGTGTATCACCCTGGTGTCCTTGTTTAGGAGATCAGACTGTGTGGTGTGTATATAAGTGTATCACATTGCTCCACAGCAATAAAATGCACATTAATGTTGGTATAAGCCTTTGAGTGCCAGAGGAGTATGCAACGCATTGCTTAGCAATGTGTAGCATACCCCTCTGGCACTCAAAGGATTAACTTCACTATATGAGTTTATAAATTAGTCTGTGTAAATTAAATACTTTGTCTAACTGAATAAATGATTTAGAACAAGATAAAAGAAGTGTCCTAAGGTCATGAAATAATGTCCCTCTCCATTGACACCACCTAAAACAAGTGTTCCTCTTTGGCCATTTGAAAAATTGGGAGGTATGCTATGTGCATATCCGCTCCATTCACACCTATTGGCTCCATTCATGTCAGACCTTCTGTTGGTATGTACCCAATGATAGCACTGAGCCATGATACTAGTGAGAGGACATTTTATATGATTGGTTTATGACATTAATAAAGATTAAAATATGCATTTCTTTGTTGCATTTTTATTTTTTACAGTGACAATAAATCTCCCTTTTGACATTTCATATTCTGCAAGTGCAGAATTGCCCTAGCATTCAAGGTGGTAAAAGTCCCGTTTAAATCAACAGGATTTATTTTTCATTTGTTTCCTATTCTGCAATTCTTTTACCCGAGAATTGTGCCACTTTTCCTTAGTACAGTCAGTGAATTCAGAAGTAACAATTTCCCCCATTAGAGTACTTAGGACATCCTGTTATGATTTTAGGGTTTATTAACCCTTTGCATGCCTGAGGGGTATGTAATGCATTGTTTCACATTTTAGTGCAAACCAACTGCAGTATAGGGAACCAATAAGATTACCCAGAATTCTCAATGCTCTGGAGACCTTTCAGGTGGTTGAAGTTTCATTTAATCCCTTGAAAACAGAGAGGTTTTCAATGCATTGCACACCTCTCTGGTCTTCAAGGAGTTAAATCAATGGTCATTTTGGATATTTGTCTTTGTTCTCTATGGAACTTACCATAGAAAAGGCAACCATTTGAGTGCCAGAGGGGTATGCAACACATTGCCAAGCATTGCGTTGCATACCCCTTTGGCACTCGAAGGGTTAAACAAAACCTTGTCTATATTGTATTAAATCCAGCATCCAGATTCAGGGACATCATTACATTGTATCTCTATCCCTGATTTCAAATCCCTGACAGAAAGCTTTTTAGAAAGAGAAATTCAGGCAGCTCACTTACTGGTTCCCTACAATGCAGTTGGTTTGCACTACAATGTGAAACAATGTGCTGGATACCCCTCAGGCATGCAAAGGGTTAATAAACCCTAAAATCATAACAGGATGTCCTGAGTACTCTAATGGGGAAAATTGTTACTTCTGAATTCACTGACTGTACTAAGAAAAAGTGACATAATTCTGGGGTAAAAGAATTGCAGAATAGGAAACAAATGAAAAATGAATCCTGTTGATTTAAACAGGACTTTTACCACCTTGAATGCTAGAGCAATTAACTGGAGTTCTCTCTAGCAGTCAATGTGTTAATGGGAGTGTTTGTCATTTTTAATGTTTCCGTTGGGTGCAGCTGGTCTGCACCAGAACTACACCACTTTTAGAAATCTTAGGACATCAGCTTAACTGATAAAAAGCCAGCTGCTTTAATGTAATTGTGATCACTTTCCCCAATCTCCCACTGTCTCTAATATCTCCCCATGGTGCAATGATGGGTACCTGAGATTCATGTCTCCATTCACCAGAAGTGACATGATGTTAGAGAGGTTTCCACCAGGGCAACATCCACACAGCAACACTGCAATAGCAGCCACTTCATTGAGAGAGAAGATGAGAGCCAAGAGGAATGCTACCAATGGCATGAGTACAAACTGACAGATGAGTGCAAGAAGTACCCCGATGGGTCTCCTAAGGTGCTCTCCTATCTGGCTTACTTCCACTGTGCAGCCCAGTCCCAGCATGGTGATGCACAGGGCTACCCCTACAAACACACTCAATCCATGGTTCAGTGGTGTGTCCCAGAATGGAACCACTGTGGAGAACAGCTGCGGCAGATCTGTAGGACCCCTCAGAGCACCTTGCAGAATTCCAGCCAAGCTGCTTGTTTCCTTCCAGACATCCTCAACAGAAACATTGTCCAGTGGCCCCAGTGACCCTTTCGTGAAATTATCTGCCCTGTCCCAAAGTGGAGAGGCAGTGAAATTATCCATGGAACTGTCACTTGTGTTCTCCATTCTGAGTACCAGATGCTGGGTTGCTGGTCTTCACTTGTTTCTCAATTGAGAAGGAGGAGGTGGAGAAGGGCAGCCACTATCTCATCTTTAAGCAGAAGCCAGACAGTAATCAGGCTGTCAGGAGCTAGAATGTACAGTGCTCTCTGCTATCACATCTCATGCAGTATTCACCTCACCCTCCTTGCCACACCTCTTCACAGCATCACACCCATTATACGGTTTATTTCTTTTTCCAGTCCTCTTCAGTGGTTTCCTTTTTAACATTCCATAAAGGAGGGATGTTACATAATTAAATAACAGAGATAGTTTTATGTTTAAATTATTATTGTATACTCTTGGAAATGTATTTTAACCGTTTGAGTGCTAGAGGTGCTCAACAATGTGTTAAGTAAGCCTTTGGCATTCATAATGTTAAATTACATATTATTAATGGACACTCCGTATTGAGTACAACTGAATGTAGTATTATAGAGGGCAACATACAAACAACCAATATTGTGTGCTGAATACACGCACATCTGCTTAAGGCTTATGTACAAAGCTTTTTGAATAGCAAACTGGCTGCTGTGTGCTGAGTGCCCTAAGGGAAAGGCATTGTGGGACTGTGCATTTCTGTACAAGCTATTCTTCTGCTCCAAGGTGCAGGCTATATATGAACCACACATAGATTACATTAGTGATTCCCTTCTTTTAATCTCCACCTGAGTTGGATTTTTTTTAATAAATAAACACTTTTAACCCTTTGAGTGTCAGAGGGGCACGCAATGCTTTTCAAATCTGTTGCACCATAAGGGGGCAAAAGATTACTGATTAGAATTATAAATAGGGCGTTTAACCCCTTGAATGTTGGAAAGGTTTCCAATGCATCATGATGCAATGTTGTAAATTTGCATTTGTTCCCTATAGTACAGTGGGTTTGCCTCAGAATGTACCCACTTTTTCTTCATTCACATGCCCCAGTATTTGTGCTATTTACATTCTTTATTCACATTCCCCAATATTTGTGCTATTTACATTCTTTATTCACATGCCCCAGTATTTGTGCTATTTACATTCTTTATTCACATTCCCCAATATTTGTGCTATTTACAGTGCCCGTAACTGTATTCATGAGCATACTGGGGAAGTCTGTGGATTAGCTAGTATTCATTACTGGATATATAGGGACCATGGACCTTTCTTCAGCCCCACTCCACGTTATGATGCAGATTTCACCATTTGCTCTCTTCCATCCCGGCCTTTCTTTTCGCTCTGAGGTCAGGGGAGGTAAGTGCTCCCAAGGTGTTATCAGCTATGGTCATAAGGATTGTAATGTACACTGGTCTACACATCCTATATAATAATTCGCTAGGATGTTTGTCAGAAGCTGTCATGCCCAGTAGAGACTGCCCGAACGCACAGAATGCTGGGAGATGTAGGAATGCTGGGAGTTCTGTGCTTGGAGCATTCTGTGCTTTTGGGCAGTCTATACAATGCATGACTGCATCGGCGGCAGGACGCAGAGCAGGACCAGCCTCTTAACCCTTTGAGTGCCAGAGGGGTACGCAACGCATTGCAAAGCAATGCGCTGCGTACCCCTCTGGCACTCAAAGGTTAACATCACCCAGACCTTGGCCCATGTAGACGGGCTCTTACACTAGTTATAAATAAACAGGTTAGTAAAAAGGCATTAGATATGCACCAACCCCTATGTAATTCTATGGGGCCTGCAAGGGTTGTCAATGAAAGGCCCTCCAGCTGTTGTGAACTATAAATGTCCTCATCTGCCAGCGAATGTTGCCCACCCCTGTACTATGAACTTTCCAACATGATAAAGGCTCCTTAGAATATCCTAGGAATTGGAGAGATTTCTGTCACCTTTCTCTCACCTCTGTGCATCTCCCACCTGGTGTTAAGTGATATGTTCTTCATTGTTGACTGCTACTGTTTTCCTAAAGAGAGCTGTGTATCCAGTGAGTCCTGTTTCTGACACATGACTTTGTTTATTCTCTATCTGCAGATTCTGTATTTGGAACCAGAGCTAGTAACTGAGAACATAGAAAGTGCAAGATCTCAGGCTGGAATGTGGGGGTAGAAGGGAGAGTGTAGAGGAAAGGGGAATGTGTGCAGGAAGATTCATTATTGTGGCTTTGGCGACATCTGCCATTTTGAGGAAGTTCAATGGTGGATGCGGCTGCAATATAATCAATCAAATTTTATATTTAGGTTTTTTTCTACCGAAGCTGCAAATATCTATTAGGTAGTAAAACTCCCTTGCAAAGGACTCTAGGCCTACCCAGAGAAGAACCATTTAGAAATCTCAGATGATGTGAGCAATCAAACAGGTGCTTATTTCAGAATATACAGAGTAAGAAATCACCTAGAGGCACAAATTATGAGGAGATCCTTGTTGGGTACCACTTAGCTGTGTGTTGTCTTATGGACATGCTCTGTGCAATCCCAATGACACATTACTGGTTAATGGTGCATAGTTTATTTATCTATTATTTAATTATCAGCTTTTACATTGCGGTCATTTCTTATTTATTAAATAATTTGCTTATGGATGTCATAGGGTAAAAAAGCAGTGAACTTTTATTTTGAAAAATTTGTTATAGAGATTTTTCTGTTGCATAAAACAATGGTACTACCACTGCTAGGGGGCTTTCATTTAAACATTATTATAGTTCAAAGTTTTTTATCAAGAGCACCAATTAGCATTCAAAATGCAAATGTATTTTTTTATAATGTACTCTGTGAGCTCCCCATAGTAAGTGACCACCTGGTGGCTAGAATAGAAGATTGCAACGTATTAGAAATATAACATTTGATTTCAAAATCTCTCTCTCTCTCTCTCGCTCTGTATTTATGTATGTGTGTGTGTGTGTGTGTGTATATATATATATATATATATATATATATATATATATATATATGTGTGTGTGCATGTGTATAATTGTTTATAAGCCATATTTTCTGTGTCATGCAACAATGGATGGAGCTGAGGGAGAACTCATGTATGGAGTGGGCTGTGCTCATGGGTGGGGAAAAGGGCACCTATCTTTCCTTTCCTTGGTGAGCCTGACATATAAATCTGTCTCAGTTAAGGTGTTTGGATTTATTTGTGTCTTAACCCTTTAAGATCCAGAGGGGTATGCGGTGCATTGCTTTTAAGGATTGGATACCCCTCTGGCTCCCAAAAGGTTATGGTTTTAAGGATATTCTTAAATAAACATAGGCAGATTGATTACAATTACTGAGCCATTGATTACCCACTTGTGATCAAGCCTGGTTATCCTGAAATCCTGCATTAATGATGTGCACCAAGGACCAAGGTTGAGAAACACTGGGGTAGACTATTGCTAATCCACATAATGAATAATATATATATATATTTTTTTTTTTATCTGACTATGCATAGTCCATTTTGGAATACATTCATATATAGGAAAGCTGGTGAATCAGCATGGAGTATTAACCCTTTGAGGGCTAAGGGAATGTGCATTGATTTGCAAGGGTTCATTTCTGAAGTGAAGCGATATTACTTATGATAGATTGGATGTGTACTTGTGTGTGTCTGTGTGTTTGCAGTAAATAGACATAGCCAGCCATCACACCCTCATATTGACGTTAAGTTAATGTCTTTCATTAATCGTGTTTTATGGCTATGTTGTACCAATGGGACAGCCAATGAATCATGACAGACTATTAGGCATCTTTGATTGATTTAAACAGTCTCTGCTAGCTGCACATGGCTGATTGAAGTTTGGTCTGTAGATAAAGCAAAATAATAAAATAAAATCAAGAGGGTAAGACCAGATATGAGAAATTATTTACTTTTGTTATAAGACAACGAGGTCGATGAACAAAGATGAACTGTAACAGTTCTGAATCAAACCATCTGCCTGTTGCTATCTGGTCCGCACTTTGCAGTACACAACGATGAGACAGCTCTGCGGGACAAACCAACTGCACCATAGGGCAGACATAAATATTCAGCAAACTGCCATTGACTTAAATGGGTTTTTAACCCCTTGAATGATAAAGAGGACTCCAGTTCTTCACTTTGCTATGTGTTGAGCACCTCTCGTATTTGAGAGGTTACCCCCCACCCATTTAAACCAATAGGAATTGTTATTTGTCTCCTACAGTGCACATGGTTTGGTCCATTTCTAAGTACACACATCAATGGCTGTTTTAGTGAACAGAATGAGCATTACCTGAAATGTATTAGTATATAGGCTGACCAGAACTCGCCTTTAACTGGGGACACATAGGAAACAGCCACTGAAATCAAAGCAGCACTGCAGTATGCTTTTTTTTCAAATGTGTTAAAGGTGAGGTCTGGTCACCCTATGGAGTGATGTTTGACTACAACAATGCTAGGACTCAGATTAATGAACAACACATTAACCCTTTGAGTGCCAGAGTTGCAATGCATTGGATACCTCTCTGGCACAAAAAGGGTTAATGCATTTTTAATCATAAACCCTTCTGTAGTTAACCCCTTGGATGCTAGATAAGCTGACAAACATTTAACTTAATTCCCTGAATGCAGGGAAGTTGCAGTAAACAGCGTTCAGCTGCGTCATGTAAAGTAATAATTATCAATGAGAGCAGCTTGACTGAAGGCCCTCTGCATCTGTTTTTGGGTAATTAAAAATGCCACTCAGTCATATGAACAAGATATTACACACACACGGCATCCCCAGTTTAATTTTTCAAAAAGTTTTACTGATTATTTATTTTACCCTTTTTCACCTAATTTTGTGTTAGCATTTTATTAGAAAGCAGTTGCTTCTTAGTTAAATGGAACATTACAATACAATTTTTAGTATGTAAAAAAAGTATTCTGAAATGGCAAACAAATACCCCATTTAAATAGAAAGCAAATACACAAAGTATTTGTGCACATCCAAATTTTTATCACCATTTACCCTTTACTCATCGGCACTGTGCCTGCATGTTACTATATTAAAGATGAGGATTTAGTTACAGCATATGGCCATAGAATGCTAAGCTTGCCACCACGCCAAGGTACCTCATTATTATTGGAAAGTTCCTAACCTTAATATGCTTCGTCTTATGAGCCTAATCTCTCATACTTTAGGCATTTACTAACCTTGATTTACTTTAGCCTGAGAGCTGAATCTTTGTCAGCTTTACTCATTGATGAGAGACTCTCTGACAGGCATTATATAGTGTCCTAAAGAAAATGAACATTGTACCTGGGGGTGGGAGGGGTGCTAAAACATTTAAACAGTACATATTGCTCTGTTGGTGGTATGTAATCGTGTATGTGTTGCCCTGAGGGTGGCATGTAATGGTTTATTTATCTACGGATGGCAGGTAATGGTGTATTTTCCTGATGTGATATGCAATAGTGTATTTCTCTGGTGGCATGTAATGGTGTATTGTCCTGACGGTGGAATATAATGGTATACTTATCTGCTAATGGCATCTAATGGTTTATTGTCCTGATGGTGGCATGTAATGGTGTATTTCACTGCTCTGGTGCTCAAAGTGTTAAATCAGAGCTACTTTTTTTTTTTTTTTTTTTTTTTTTTTATTAATTAAGATTGAGACAGGCTAACCAACCTCATGCAAATATTCTCAGATTACATCCACGCACCATCTATCCTGAGATGCCCAGGGGAATCTGTCAGTCCTGTCAGGGTATTTTGAGAAAACCCAGCATTTAAACAGATGCCTTCTGTCAGTTCCTTCCATAAAAACAACAGCCTATTAAGAACATGTCAGAGAATCCAGCCTGATGATGGAAGAGTATCTAGTCAAGAGTCACATACAGACATAGCCAACAAGTCTGGAAGGCTGATATATTAAAGGGACTTGTCACCTGAAAGGGATAGTAATGTTGTAAAATAAATGTTTTTTTGTTCATACACAATTACCACAATATTGTCCGATTTGTAGTTTAATAGTTATTAAGTTATAAATAGTGATGAGCGAGCACCCCAATGCTCGGGTGTTCGGGTGCTCTGACCGAGCACCCCCTGAGGCTCGAGTGCTCGGCCGAGCACCCGAGCCCCATTGAAGTCAATGGGAGGACTCGAGCATTACACCAGGCACCCCCTGCTCTGATGAGGGGAGGGTGCCTGGTCCATAGGAAAAGGGCAGAAAATGATGGAAACACCACAAAAATGGTTCAGGGACAGCATAGGGAGGATGTCTGGATGCATCTTGGACTCCAACATCGCTGCTGGGAACGATCTTTCGCCCGTAGTACGCCATTTTTACAGACTGACCATAAAACACACAAAAAAGAAAATAAAAACGACTTTAGGCGAAAAATTGTTACCAAACAATATTTGCTGTATATTTACTTGTATATCATCTGCAAATTCTCCCAAAAATTTCCTTGATTTTCTGAAGTGAGGCCATGATTAAGAGGGAAACGTGCACAGAGGCAAATTCTCCCAAAAATTTCCTTGATTTTCTGAAGTGAGGCCATGATTAAGAGGGAAACGTGCGCAGAGGCAAATTATCCCAAAAATTTCCTTGATTTTATTGAACTGAGGCCATGATTAAGAGGGAAACGTGCGCTGAGCTGACCATCTAAAACATTATGGGTGAGGGTCTGCTGCAGAGCTGACCATCCTAAACATTATATGCGAAGGCCCGCTAGTGAGCTGACGCTATAAAACATTATATGCGAAGGCCCGCTAGTGAGCTGACGCTATAAAACATTATATGAGAGGGCCCGCTAGAGAGCTGACCCAATAAAACATTATATGAGAAGGCCCGCTGGTGAGCTGACCTATATAAAAATTGGCAAACAGGGCCCGCTGGTGAGCTGGCCCTATATAAAAATTATATCACAGGGCCCGCTGGTGAGCTGGCCCTATATAAAAATTATAGCACAGGGCATATGGAAGAGGAGGAGGAGGATGAGAAGATTAAGAGTCAACCATATACCTGTTTTTTGGGTGGAAGGGGTGAATGGGAATACAGAGTATTCCCATCATTGTAAATAATATATGTAAAGTGAGTTTATGTTCCCCCGGGGCTTTCCTCCAGTGGAGTGGAGAAGTCAGGGGAAATCCAGGCCTTGTTCATTTTTATAAGTGTCAACCTATCAGCATTGTCGGTGGAAAGGCGGATACGCTTATCTGTTATGATGCCACCAGCAGCACTAAATACCCGCTCAGACAGAACGCTGGCGGCAGGGCAGGCCAGCACCTCCAAGGCGTAGAGTGACAGTTCATACCACGTGTCCAGCTTGGACACCCAGTAGTTGTAAGGCACAGAGGGATCATTGAGGACGCTGACACGGTCTGCTACGTACTCCTTCACCATCTTCCAAAACTTTTCCCTCCTTGTGACACTAGGCTGCGCATCAGGGTGAGGGTGCTGGCGGGGTGTCATGAAGGTGTCCCACGCCTTGGAGAGTGTTGCCCTGCCTTTCTCGGAACTGCTGTGTGCTCCCCTTTTATCCCCTTCTCGGTTGGCCAAGGTAGCACGTACTCTGCCGCCAGCGTTGTCAGATGGAAAATTTTGGAGCAATTTTTCAACAAGAACCTTCTGGTATTGCACCATTTTGCTTGTCCTCTCCACCGGAGGAATGAGAGATGAGAAATTCTCTTTGTAGCGGGGGTCCAGAAGGGTGAACACCCAGTAATCCGTGTTGTCTAAAATGCGTACAACGCGTGGGTCACGGGAAAGGCAGCCTAACATAAAGTCAGCCATGTGTGCCAGAGTACCAACAGTCAAGATTTCGCTGTCCTCACCAGGAGGATGACTCTCAATATCCTCATCCTCTTCCTCCTCTTCTGCCCACCCACGCTGAAGAGATGGAACTAAAGTTCCATGGCTACCCTCTGTAGCGGAGGCAACCGTGTCTTCCTCCTCCTCCTCCTCCTCCGCCTCCTCCAATTGTCGCTGAGAAGACGAAGTGAGGGTGCTCTGGCTATCACCTTGTGTAAGCTCTTCCTCCCCCATTTCCACCTCTTCCACATGCAAAGCGTCGGTTTTAATTGTGAGCAGCGAGCGTTTCAGTAGACACAGAAGTGGGATGGTTACACTGATAATAGCGTTATCGCCGCTCACCATCTGTGTCGATTCCTCAAAATTGCGTAAAACCTCGCAGAGGTCTGACATCCATTCCCACTCCTCACTTCTGATTACAGGAAGTTGAACGGAGAGGCGACGACCGTGTAACAGCTGGTACTCCACTACTGCCCTCTGCTGCTCACAAAGCCGGGCCAACATGTGGAAGGTGGAGTTCCAGCGCGTGCTCACGTCACACAGCAGCCGGTGAGCTGGCAATTGTAAGCGCTGCTGCAGCTTCAACAGGCCGGCCGAAGCTGTAGATGACTTACGGAAATGTGCACACACGCGGCGCACCTTGGTCAAGAGATCATGCACATTGGGGTAGGTTTTTAGAAATCGCTGAACCACTAAATTAAATACATGCGCTAGGCATGGTACGTGTGTGAGCTTGCCGAGCTCCAAAGCCGCCACCAAGTTACGCCCATTATCACACACAACCATGCCTGGTTGCAGGTTGAGTGGCGAGAGCCATTGCTCGGTCTGGTGACTAATCCCCTGCAACAGCTCTGAGGCCGTGTGCTGTTTGTCCCCAAGGCAGATCAGCTTCAGCACGGCCTGTTGACGCTTCCCCACTGCAGTGCTACACTGCTTCCAGCTACTGGCTGATGGGGGAGTGGCGCTGCGTGTAGAGAATTCGGAAGTGGAAACGGAGGAGGAGGAGCCAATAACGTAGGTGCTGGCGGAAACCCTGATGGAGGTAGGGCCCGCAATCCTCGGCGTGGGTAGCACCCGTGCCATCCCAGGGTCCGAGTCGCTCCCAGCCTCCACGACATTCACCCAGTGTGCCGTCAGGGAAATGTAGCGTCCCTGGCCACAAGCACTTGTCCATGTGTCAGTCGTTAAGTGGACCTTCCCAGTAACTGCGTTGGTCAGGGCACGGGTGATGTTACGGGACACATGGTGGTGTAATGCGGGGATGGCACACCGGGAAAAGTAGTGGCGGCTGGGGACCGCGTACCGAGGGACAGCTGCTGCCATCAGGCTGCGGAAGGACTCAGTGTCCACAAGCCTAAATGGCAGCATTTCGATGGCCAGTAATTTGGAAAGGTGTGAGGTTAGTGCTATGGCCTGTGGGTGGGTGGCTGGGTATTTTCTCTTGCGCTCAAATGCCTGGGGTAACGACATTTGGACGCTGTGCTGGGACAGGGAAGTGGATGTGGTCGCTGATGGTGCTTCAGATGGTACAGGTGCAGGGCGGGAGGTATGCGGGCCTGCGCCTTCGACAGGCGATTGGCCGGCACCGAAAACAGGGGAAGAGGAGGCAGTGGTGTGGCCTGCAGACACAGATGGGCGATCCAGGCGTTCCTCCCACTTACTACGGTGCTTGGATGCCATGTGTCGGATCATGCTGGTGGTGGTGAGGTTTCTAGTGTTCATGCCTCGGCTCATTCTGGTGTGGCACAGGTTGCAAACTACAATTATTTTGTCGTCCGCACTTTCCTTAAAAAAACGCCATACCGCGGAACACCTACCCTTTGGCAAGGTAGATTTACGCAAGGGGGTGCTCCGTGGAACATTTGCGGGCTGGTTTGGTGCGGTCCGCCTTCTTTCTGTAGCCACACCACTGCCTCTTCCAGCCTGTTGCGGTGCTGCAGATGGCTCACCCTCAGGACTGCTGTCATCGCTCGGCTCTACACCTTCCCAGGTGGGGTCAGTCACCTCATCGTCCACCAAGTCCTCCTCCACTTCCTCACTCTGATCATCCTCCTCATGTCTTGATCCCACCACATACTCAGTCATTGACAACTGTATAACATTCTCCTCAACAAGGTCTTGAGACGGAAATAGTGGTTGATTTAATGGCAACTGTGTCTCATCATCATCATCCACTACTTCCTTTGACCTTAAATGCCGTTCACATCTGTCATCTTCTTGTGATTGGGTACCCTCTAGAGGTTGTGAATCAGGGCACAAGATGTCATGTTCCTCTGCAAGCGTGCTTGGAGAGAGGGTCAAATGAAGGATTGGTGATGAGACGAGCTCCTCACTATATCCCAGTGTGGGATCACTTCTTTGACCAGACCGTGTATGGTGGGAGGAAGGATGATCAGAGTGAGGATTATGTTGACCAGACTCTTGGCTACTGAGAGTGGACTTGGTGGAAGACAGGGTGGTGCTTAACCGACTGGAAGCAGTATCAGCTGACATCCAACCGACCACCTGTTCGCAGTGGTCGGACCTCGAGAGTGATGTCCTGCGATGCCCTGTGAAATGAGACATGAAGCTAGGTATGGTGGATGTCTTTCTTTCTTGTGCTCTGGCACCAGGCACAGTTTCTCCGCGTCCTGACCCGCGCCCTGAACTATCAGGATCACGTCCACTTCCCCGTCCCTTTTTACCCGCCTTCTTCATCTTACACGGAATATGTTACTTTAATATTTGAGTTTGAAAACTTAACAGTATTTCTTCCTATTCTGCAACTGTGCAGAGTACACAGAATAGGCTGCTAAACGGCGGTGACACACACTGAATGGAATATGTGACTTTAATATTTGAGTTTGAAGACTTAACAGTATTTCTTCCTATTCTGCAACTGTGCAGAGTACACAGAATAGGCTGCTAAACGGCGGTGACACACACTGAATGGAATATGTGACTTTAATATTTGAGTTTGAAAACTTAACAGTATTTCTTCCTATTCTGCAACTCTGCACAGTACACAGAATGTGCTGCTAAACTGCGGCGACGCACACTGAATGGAATATGTGACTTTGATATTTTAGTTTGAAGACTTAACAGAATGTGCTCTAATCTGCAACTTTGCACACTAAACAGAATGTGCTCTAATCTGCAACTTTGCACACTAAACAGAATGTGCTCTAATCTGCAACTTTGCACACTAAACAGAATGTGCTCTAATCTGCAACTTTGCACACTAAACAGAATGTGCTCTAATCTGCAACTTTGCACACTAAACAGAATATATTCCCCCCCCCCACACACACACACAAAATAACCTGCTGCCCCCACAGACAGTAGTCCTAAAAAGGACTTTTGGTTCTTTTTTTTCACAATTTTGCTTTTTTTCCTCCCTACACTGACTTTCCCTTCCTATCCTCAGCTCTCCCTGGCTAAGACTGAGCCGAACTCGCTGGTCAGGTGCTATACAGCACCCGACCACGGGTTCTGGCCAGCCAATCAGTGTAATGCCAGCAGCCAACATGGCTGCTGGCATTACACCGATGTCAGAGCCTCCCTGCACGTTTATTGGCTGCGCAGCAGCCGCAAAACGTGCGGGGAGGAGACCCGAACATAGCGGGCGAGCACATGCGGTACTCGTACGAGTACCGCCATGTGCCGAGCAGAGCGATGCTCGAGCCGATCCGAGCATCGGCCGAGCATGCTCGCTCAACACTAGTTATAAAGCATCCCCCTCCTGCCTCTTTCACTTAAGTGCTCACCTCAGAGAAGCAAGACCATCTGGATGGAGCACAGAGAGGGACATTGAGCTTAAAGGGATAGTAATGCTTGCTCTTACCAAACTTTAATATTGTAGATATTAAAAATATAAATTCAATGATGTACGTGTTGTCTCTCAAACATGTATAGTTTGAGAGATATAAGCTTTTAAACTTCCCCCCTCCTTCCACTTTCACAGACGTCAGCGCTCTAGCTGACAGCATGAGATCCTGGTCCCAGGACCGGCCGGCGGCTCTTCAGCAGAGCCAAAATAGCTATATCTAAAACTAAATACTTAATTGGAAAGATCTATAAAGAGTGCCTGGTTTGAAAGCCGTAGACCATTGTAGACTGTTCCAATGAAGTATTTTTTTCTAGATGGCTCTATTTCGGCTCTGCTGAAGATCTGCCGTCTGATCGCACAACCAGAATCTCATCCTGTCCCCTAGAGCACTGACTTCTGTGAAAGGGGCAGGAGGGGGGACCTTAACAACTTATATCTCTCAAACTATACATGTTTGAAAGACAACACGTTCTTCACTGAATTAATATTTTTAATATCTACAATACTAAATATTGTTAAAAGCAAGCATTACTATCCCTTTAAGGAAAAACCTGCTGTCCATCGTCAAGGGGGGCAGGGTTTTCCTTATGCTCACAGAAACAAGATTGTCTCTTGTTGTGAGCTGTCCGGTCAAGCGACCAGATCCACATCTGAGGGGAGGCGGCCTTTGTAAAAGGGGTGGGAAGGGGGACTCTTTATAACTTAACTCTTGATCTATAAATCTCACAATATTGTAATCATGCTGCGTATGGACAAAAAACTATAAAGATGAATCAACTGCATTTATTTTACAACATTACATGTGCAGAGAAAAAAACTGTCCAAATATTGTATTCATAATTTGTTTGCAATATAAATAGTATAAACGTAATAAAATTAACCTTTATTTGTTGATGGCACAGTGTGACACTTAAGCCTGGATTCAGTTCTGTGGAGTAAAACACGAGGTAGTGCTAAACTGGCTACCAATCTACAGAAAAAATGTCTAAGTTGATTTTTCAATTGTCCTACCAGCTGAAACCATAACGGACGTTAGACCATGGTAAAGGACTTGTGGCCATAAATCCGTTTTGTGTGTTAAGTTCCCAAAACTCATGCTAAGTAGAGTGAATGATGGGAACATTAAAGGAAAAAAGCTAATGATCGGTGCCTGAGATACTTTCAACCACTGATCGTTAGCTCAGTTACAGTCATCCTCCCAAACACTAACCCTACACTACCCCTAACAATAAAATGCAAGAAGACTACCCCGTAACGCTAGCCTAACACGCAGATATGTGTTACAAATACCTGTCATCCACTGTCCATCGTCGTGTTCTTCTATTCTGTCTTCTTTTTTTTTTTTTCCATGTTCCAATCGCAGTCCTGTAAAAGAAAGATAAAGAGAAATATTAACTGTGTGCCCCAAACATAACTCGGACATATGTGGATAGTTTAACTCCTTGAGTGCCAGAGGGGCACGCAATACACCGTTGCTGTCGGCAGAAATAGAAGACAGACCCCCCCCCCCAAGTGCCTTTTGGGCCGATGTTCCAGTGTGAGGGAATTTTGAACAGAGACTGCCTTTTTTATATGGGCAGTCTCTGTTCAGAATGACTCACAGCCATTGGCTGGGATGTGTGCTTACGGACCTTCCAGCCAATCAGCTTTGAGCAAGTTCCTATCCCTATGGTACTGAAGGGGTTAAACTATGCACATATATTTGAGTTATGCTTAGGGTCCACAGTTAGTATTTCTCTTTTTCTTTCTTTTACAGGACTATGATTGGAACGCGGGAGAAAGAATATGGAGAGAAAGAAGAGAGAAGATTGAAGAAGATGACGGACAGTAGCTGACCAGGGTGCTGCAGACTCCTCTGGGCATCTTGATTAATGGTGAGTGTTTATTGTAAGGGGCTGTTTTTGTTTTTTTACCTGAGACTAATTAACCCTGTGAGTGCCAGTGGGGTAATTATACCCCACTGGCACTCATAGAATTAATTCTACTAACTTTCACACATTTCTTCAGTGCTTTGGATGTATTGATATGGTGCTTAGGACGACATATCAATACATCCACTGGTTACTTATATTAGGCTTTAAAGTGGAACTATCATGATAACATTGCCCCCCCCAATACATTACTAACCTATTATCACAGTGCCTGTGATCTTCCTGTCACTCATCTGTGGCATACTCTGATTTGCTGAGTTGGTTTGGCCCGCCCCCTGGTGACCTTTTTATACCTGACCATTACATCTGTCAGATGCCCTTTCGTGGTGTTTCTGAGCCAGTCTTGCTGTTGCTGTGTTCCAGTATCCGGATTCCTGTGTACCGACTTTGGCCTGTCCTTACTATGCTCCAGTGTTCCTGATCGTGTTTGACCCGGCTTGCCTGAGAACCTCCTACGTGCTACGACCCGACCTGGCTGACTTCCTGCTTCGTGATCGACTACGGCTTGTTCCAGCGACCTGTGTTTTCCTGTTGTCGCCGCCGCGACATTCTGACTCCTGCTCTGCTGAGTACTGACGCAGTGTGACCATTACACTCCGATGTAACCCTTCTCCAGTGCAGAGTTCCTTGCTGATTTGCAGAGCTGTGCTCCTTGTACCGAGCCTCCATACGCTTGCAGAGCTTAGTTACCATACGGAGCCTTGGAGATTTAAACGTACTCTTTAACCCTTGCAGTGCCGCCTCTCTCTTGCTGAGCCTCCATTCCAGTCATAGAGCCTTTACCTTATTGGTCTACGTCTGCTGAGTTGGCCGCTAGAGTGGACGGCGACTCATATATACAACTGCAGAGTAGTCGAGTCTTGTCGGTCCGGTTGGGCGCCGTAGGCTCTCGGTATTACGTTGATTACCGGAGGTATCCATTGCGGCTATTGGTTCTGAGAGAAAGCAAGGTTAGGCTCCAAGCTCTTGCAGGTTCCGAAGGTCTACGCCCGTGGGGGCTATTGGCTCGATTTGTGCTCACTTTGGTCTCAGGTTATACGCCCGTGGGGGCTAAACGCAAGCTTGCATCTCAGGCTATTCTCCGATTACGCCCGTGGGGGCTACATATTCTTGCACTTGCAGTATCAGTTGTCTCATTGGGTACGCCCGCGGGGGCTATATTGGGTCACTGTTCTGCTAAGCTTATTCTGGTCACTGAACACCTACTATCCTCCATCGTATGAACTCTGTGTTTTGCACATATTCTCAGTACATCACTACACCATTTGGGCGTGCCAAACCCCACAGCTGAGACGGACTGATTGTTCTTATTTACCCTTTAGTGTCCAGCTTGCTATTATCTGTACCGTTTAGAGTGTGCCTTCTATACATTATAGTGAATCTCTGTGTACTATTGTATTCACTTTGCAATTGCTGCTGTCACCTGTTGAGGGCGATTATTTGCATTTATTTTCATTCAATAAATGCTGTTTTATTTTACCTACTGGTCTGAGTGTCCTAATAACCGTCACACCTAGCGATATGTAAATTCATACTGTCGTTAAGCTGAATAAGTCCACTTTATTGCAGAAAAAAAACTTCTTCAGCGGGCATCAGCTGTACAGAGCTTACAAGAGAAGCTCTGTGCACCTGTGCTGTCAGTAACTTCCGGTAACCAACAAACATCACTCACCAATGCTGGCAGTGAATGGAACAAACAGTGCAGTGGTATATTTCCTCCAAGGTGTCTGTGCTGTTGTTTGCTGGTTCCCGACAAAGAAGTTTTTTTTTCTGCAATAACGTGGACTTATTCAGTTTAACGATAGTATAGCTTTGCATATCGCTAGGTTACTAATGTATTGGGGGCAATGTTGTTATTATGATAGTTCCGCCTTAACTTTCAATTCATGCGTCAGCTGTTTTAATCCGTTAAGGGACTCTGTGCCCAAAAAAACAGGGTGCATATTTTCCCATGATAAAGTGGATCCTTTAGGGCTAATGCTGGAACTGAATTGCATTTATCACCTAATGTGTTTTTTTTTTTGTTTTTTTTAACCTGCATTTTTTCACAGCACAGGTAATTGAATAACTTACCAAACTTGAAAAAAATACCATTGGCTGTTTTTTTTTTGTTTATTTGTTTTTTGGCATCGGGGTGAATTGAATTGAGGCCTTAATGCTAATTTGAATATGATTAAAGGTGGGTGAGCACTTATTATAATATTCAAAGACCAAAATAGAGTAATGGATATCAGAATAGTATACCTATAAATACATCCAACAATATACAGATATGTATAAAACAATACAATACAAAGTCATGGAATCTAAGAACATATATTTATACATGTTTTTATTTATTGCTAGCCAGTTTTTTATTGTCTATTGTATTTTTAAATTATGAAGCCATAAAATAAATATATCATATTGATTCACTCAACGCAGTACATACATTTTTCTTTGGAGCTATATATTTAACATCCATTTCATTCCTTATATTGGGACTTCTATACATCTGGATGTTTTTGGACCACAGAGACATGTCTAACCGTTCCAGGATAACAGAGTGAGGGTGGTTCTTAATATCCCTCCCAGCATTCCAGTTCCCAGGCTGGATTACTCCTCCCAGGCCGATATTAAGTGTGAGTACCTCCGATTCATACTAATATCACCTCTGACATCCATTTTGATGACCATTGCTATTTCAGAAAGCTGAGTGAGGGCTGCCTTTAATTTCTCCGCATCTGATTATAGTTTGCCTGACGTATGAGTCAGCAAAGCGCCCATCATCTAATGTGAGTGTTAAAAGCCACACAAAAATGAAATTCCTATCATCATTAAACCATAGATTGCGAGTGAAGCTTGAATTCTTATAAAAGAGACTTTGTATTTTTTTTTTTTTTTTTTTTTTTTTTACAGATCACGCTACCTATGTATTATCTTGTGTTTCTTTTCATATGTATACCTTAATCCTCTTCTGGGAGATCCTGTTCTCAGTCATTCAGAATTTGAGTATTCCCTCCTTTATTATTTGAGGAAACATCGGATTTATCCTATAAGATTGTGATTATTGTATTGTTTTCTCATTTTAGTTCTGTGTATTTCTACAGTTTTATTTTTTGTCATAACAAAACAATCTTGTACATATATTAAGGCTGTATACACATGTTCTTATATTCCACATCTTTGTATTGTATTGTTTTATACATATCTGTATACTGTTGGGTATATTTGTAGGTATACTATTCTGATAGCCATTACTCTGTTTTGGTCTTTGAATATTATTAAAATAAGCGCTCCGCTACCTTTTATCATATCCATTCTTAATACTCTTATATAGATAGAGGTTATAGATGCTATTACATTTCACACAGATTTATAATTATTACTTTTCCATTCACTTTATCTCCTCCACAGCAGTCGATATTCTTTTTTCAATATTGTCCTTTTTTCAAAGCGCTCACCTATATATTATCACACTCTGTGCTATGAATGAACTCGGGCAGGGCCCAGCTAGAGAGGCATTTCTAACAGCACAGACAATGATAAGTTTAGCCTTTATCATAACTAATTAGCATATTGTGCCTGGAATTAGCATATTTCAGACCCCAAAACATGAAGATTAATTTCTCTCATTCTATTTTACAGAACACTGCCTGAGACAACATATAAGCAGACTTTAATTCTCTCTCATACAAACTAAATTTGTCTTCAAGTGAGAGGTCAGTTTAAGAAAAATTCTGCCACAAATCAGCTGTACCACAGGACAAGAAAACAATTTTGAATGCATATTACATCAGCCTATGTGTGTAGGTTTAGGCCTCGATTCAATTGGCCCCGTCGGCCAAAAAAAACAGCAAGCTGCATTTTTTCAAGAATCGTAAGCCATTTAATTACTTGTGCTGTGGAAAAAAACGCACATCGGGTGCTAAAGTTTGCACCCATTTGAACCCATTAAAATGAGTTTGAATTTCCCATTCAGTTCCATGCGTTACACATAAACGTGTCATGGGACCCACTTTAAAGTGGAACTTTCAGGTAGTATTAAGTCGCCCTTCAATAATTAAACAAATGGTGACTAGCATCCTAATACATGTATTACCTCTGTAAAGTGCCAGATTCTAAAGAAATCTTTCATCTTCAGAGACTGATAGCCAGGTTAGTGCCGTATGCAAGCCTGCACCATCAGTCCTTCCGGTTACCTTGTGGCACGCTGCAATGCTTCTTTGAGGAGACTGGCACTGACAGCGCAGGTACGCAGACAAGATGTCTGCACTGATGCCTGGCTTCCAGTTTCTGAAGATGAAAGATTTCTTTAGAATGTGGCACTTTATAGAGGTAATACATGTATTAGGATGCTAGTCGCCATATGTTTAATTATTGAAGTGCGACTTATTACTACCTGAAAGTTCCATTAAACTGTTGAAAATCTACACCCTAACGCATGTTTATACCTGCTGATGCAGGAATTGAAGGCGAAAACAAGCCTAAAAGAAAAAAGTAACCAACAGTATTGATATGGGAAAATTTGGCTTAGTTATTATATAACACCTTGGATGGTAGAGAAAGCTCCAATGCATGGAGGAGCAATATTTTAGGGTCCTCTCTGGTGTAGCTACTTCATATTTTGCCTAGCAGTTGATTAAAATGGTCCTAGCAAAGACTAGTAAGGGGTGTGGGTTTATGGATGCTGAGTGTGTAATGGGTAGAGGGGCATTTTCCATTAGTTACAATTCTCAGTAAGAAAACAAATTTAATCCTACAGTCATGGAGGAGTTAGGCTGCCCTTGGTGCACAATATACCATTAAGTCTATGTCCCTAAATTTCCTACAATTTCAACAGGGGCCCCAGGGGTTCTGAAAAGAGCACTGGACCCAAACAATACACAACTTCCTCAATTGCCCAAAAATCAAAATGGAGAATGTGGAGCTTACCTCAAGTGTGTGGCTCCCTCCTTCCACACAATCACAAACAGCAGAAACCACAGAAGTGAACTACTCAAGGATGTATAGAAAATAATATATATTTTTTTCAAATCAGCATAAAACAACATCAACATTTCAGTAGCAGACCAGGATGGAATTTTGTACTGAAGTGCCTCAGAGAGGAATTTTGCAGAGGGGTTTGTTAGTAGAGAAAGCACGAGAAAGCCATTGATGAATAATAAGATACTCTACATTCTAAAGGATTAAGGCAATCAATGAGAAGGCTTGTACCACTGAGAGGGCCCTATTTTTAAATGCACTAATGAATTGAACATAATGCCTGTAGTGCACAGGAGTGTATTGAAACATAATAGTACCAAACCAGCAAGAATAATGAACTGTGGCTATCTCTCTAGGGGTTATTGGTAAATAGTTCAGGAAACAGTTTATACCATTCAGTTCATAATACACCTGAACTTCATTAAAATCAGCATTCATTAGATCAATTCTAGTAAAAAAAACACACTGTATACCCTTGTAAGTACAGTTATTCATTAAATCCAAGTTGGCATCTGGGAAATGATGCCCACTTAACTTAAAAATAATAGTTTTGTCAACAGAAGAGAAATCACTACACCAGCTTTAACTGCTTTCCCAGCTGTGTTTATTGTAGAAGATATCTGGATGAATAGTAAATCAGCTAGGCTGTTAAGTCAAACACCATACTTATACATGCAGGTGTAACTATGTTAATAAACACATTGCAGCTTTAAATATTACAAAAAAAAAGTAGCTTAGCTTACACCTCTTTCTTTGCCAAAATTGGCCAGATAAGCTAAGCACCTGTAATTATTATAGTGGCACTCAAACTTTTATAAATTAATAAAAGCAATGTTGTCACGGTTTTGTCCATGCAGTTAATAAAACAATGACCTGTTTTAATGACTGGCTTGTATTGTGCAACAATTTGCAAAGCATTGTATTAGACAACTCTCCATCATTCAATGTGAGTGAGCATGTGAGAGTGTGTGTGAGTTCAAGCATGTGTGAATGTGTGTTTTGTGTGTGTATAGTGTTTTGCATATTGAGTATAGCATTTTCTTATTGGGTATGGCATTTTGACTTTGTGTATATCATATGTAGTTCGTATGGTATTTTGCATATAGTGCTTGTTGTTTGGTGCATTGCTTTTTGTTTGTTGCTTTTGGTGTATTATGCACAGCATTTGGAGTATAGCCTTTGTCGTTTTGCTTATGACATGTGTATGGCATGGTGTGTATCGTGTTGTTTGTATATGTGTGTGTTCATTAGCCCCTGCATCTCCTTACAGAGATTTTGACAGGAGTGGTCGAAGGGGTGGGGGGCATAGCCCCTCTGGCCACTCCTGTAAAAATCACGCCCCCATGCTTAGACCATGGGACAGGCAATATTGAGGAGTTTTGCATAACTCCTCCTCCTCCTCCTTACTCCCACCCCTGGGTGTGTTTGCCTCAGACAAGCATAAATTAAGGCACATGATGCTCCCTCTTAAAGAGTAACCCTATTCATAAAGGGTACACCGTGTGAGTTTTTCTTGAATTAAGTTATTAAAGGCTAATTTTTAATGAGGTTCAACTATATCTCTCAATAATATGAATCAAATGTTATAAAATGGTTTCTGAACTGGTCTCCTATTTACCAGGAATCCCTAGAGAGCCACAGTTCATTTATCTCGTTGGAATTTCTGGTCAG
Source organism: Rhinophrynus dorsalis (assembly GCA_037306005.1). NCBI lineage: Eukaryota > Metazoa > Chordata > Amphibia > Anura > Rhinophrynidae > Rhinophrynus > Rhinophrynus dorsalis. The sequence continues at coordinate 96,538,144 of CM074718.1, read as the reverse complement.
TTATTTCTTGGTATATCTTGACAAATTCAGACCTGTAGAACTGATTTTTTAATTAGACTATACCATGTAATGAGTATTTTGAAAAATAATAGCAGTAATATAAGGAGTTACAAAAGAAAGAACATATTTGAACAAGAGGGGAAACATGTTGTTAGAACTGACAGATTAAATGAGGAAACTGGAGGAGTAAATGTTGGAGAGTTGATGAACAAAGTCATCTGGGAGAAAGGGGAGTAAATTTAACAGCAGATTTAAAATTTGGAAGATAGAAGGTCAGTAAATTATTCCAAAATCTGATTTGGGAGAGAATTAAAACAATTTGTTTTAGCAGTTTTACCATCACAGGAAGTATTGTGGAAGAAAGAGATATGTTTAAGACGAGGAGGGGCAGCAGGGGAAGCTAGGTAGATATATTTGTTGTCTGCAGGTGATATTTGTTTTGGTCGGAGATGCACTCACTGTTTATAATGTAGTTGATCACCTGGGTGCTCATCCAGTTTGAAGAATCTGATCACACACGAGTAAGGAATCACTTCGCAGAATACTTTTTGCAGTGAAAAAAAGGTGGATTTTATTCAATCAATGTTTCAGCAAGCACTTGTGGCCTTTATCAAGATGCATATTCTTGAGAGAGGAAGAGAGAGAGACAGAGAGATGCCAGTATGAATACTATGGGTAGAGAACAGAGGTAAGTAACCTTTGATTTGCCAGTTGCTGGGGACTAACCTTTGTCTGGTTGGATTATAGTTGTTGTTTACTCGAGCTGGAGAGCCATAGATTGCCTACTCCTGGTATGGAACACTACATTTTTTGATGCTGGTTTCATAAGATTAAGATTCTTGAGTATTCTCTGGTCAACCAACCAAGGCTAGAAAGTGTCTGTGGGTTCTCCAAGAGCTCTTTATTCAAAAGGAAATTGGAGTAAACAGGGGACCATACAAATTTCCCACATCAATTTTAATTGAAATGGGGCATTGTAAAGGCATAATATTTTTGAAAACTAAATATAGATCCAGTTGTTCAGTGTAATTTTTTCTAATGAACAGTATGTTCAGAAAATCCTGTACCTTCATGTTCGGCTTAAAAATCTAGTTAATACGTTAATACTTTGGTGATCTCTCTAGGTTTCAAGGTGTTAAAGGGATAGTATTGTCAAAATTAAATTTACATCTGATTGTTCAGTGTATTTTTTTTTTACAATGAATAGAATCCTGTAAATTCATGCTTGGTTTAAATATCCAGTTAAACGTTTCCCCCTCCCACCCCTTTTCAGTATGTTATACAGACTTTCTTAGATGAGAAAGCCAGTCTGGACAGATTGCAACAAGGGACAATATTGTATAAGCAAAAGGAAAAACCTCCCCTCCTTTGTCAAAGGGAGGCAGGGTTTTCTTTACCCTGATAGACACAATATTGTCTCTCTTTGTACTTTGTTCGGTCAAGCGAGCAGCTTTCTGAGGGGAGTCTGCATGATGTACTGAGAAGGTGAGGGAGGGGGAAACTTTTAAGTGGATATTTAAACCAAACATGAAGGTACAGAATTCTACTCATTATAAAAAAAATTACACTGAACAATCAGAGATGTATATTTAATTTTTGACAATACTATCCCTTTAGCACCTTGAAACCTACAGAGGTCACCAACGTACTGCTGCAAAATTCAGTATGATCTAGTATTCAAGGGGCCCCATTTAAATCAATAGAATCAAGAGGCATGGCCTATTCATTGTAGCTACCTAAGTGATTAGGATTGAGTCTGACAAGCTGCTGGCTTTGGTTTTTCTCCCAGTTGAATAAGGTAAATTGGTCGAATCTGCAGAAACATGTAACTGAACAAGTTGGTGAAAATGTCTAATTAATAAGGCAGCTGTCACTGGTTGCATTCAGTCCAGGGCTGACTTGTATGCAGGTGTATGGATGGGCCTGGAGACCTCCAAGCAATACTGCCCTCCACAGCCAGCATCTGGAAAGTCACCCTGCATTTCCAATACCAGGAAGTACCTGTATCATTGACTCCACAATTTCAGTGTACCATTTTACCATCAACAGACTCTGGGCCAAATCTGATAAGATACTGTTTATACTGCAACCTGGAGCTCAATGTTTGCGCTGCAAACAGGGGATCCAAGCATCCCTTTTCCCAATAAAAGTATACACAAAACCACCAAAGGACCTTAAACACAAAAGAGCAACAATTGAGCCCTAGGTTGCAGTCTAAATGGCATCTTATGTCAAGCCAAATGGATTATTATTTTGTTTCTTTTTTGCTGTTTATTCATATAGAGGGAACAATATACATTATTGCATTATTTTACTGTATAAGTGTCTATAATCTGTTTAGAGGTGATTAATTCAAGGTGGTGGGTCTATCTGAATGGTCCTGCTGCTCTTAACCAATGAGATCTCCTGAATCCTCGAAGAGCTGCACATAAAAATATTTACTTCAATATGCAGCTAAACTAATATTCCATTTTGGAGAGATATCTCATCAACGTGGAGTTGTTTAATGCCTTTGATGCTTAGAAATGTCACAGACGCATTGTGTAGAAATGCATTTGAGACCTCTCTGGCATCCAGTGGGTTAATAGTCAATTTTGCATAAATCCACAATGTCCGTTGGCAGATGCAAAAGCCATCATGATATTAGTAGCAATAGCCTCTTTACAAATCCTTGAGTATGCAGTGTGGTTTTGGATATCAGGCAATGAGAGAGACATTTTGGAACTTACAAAACAACAAAAAAGAGGGGGCCTAATAGTGCCTGTTGACCTTTTAACAGTGGAACAAATATGGAGCAAAGGATATAATCACAATTCAATTTATTGAAATATTCAAAATCAGTAATAAAATTGAGCATAAAAAATATAAAAACGATATAAAACGGTATGCTATAATGTTTTGTGTTCCTCCAAATATTTCAATGACTTGAATATAATCAGCAGCACCATTTGAACACTTTAACTCCAAGATCCTGTTACCTGAACAGACAGGTGAATTTCTCTGTATGCGAGGTCTGTTGCAATTGGGTATATGCCCTTTAGCAAACAACATATTTGTGAGTACATCCTTTGCTCCATATTTATTTCACTGTTAAAAGGTTGACAGGCACTGTTGGGCACCCTCTTTATTGTTGTTTTGCATGCCTGAACTTCTGTGGAGTGTCCTGAGGAGCTGCCCGTACAATATATGATCTATACTGCTGTGGGGACAGTGCTAATAAAACCCCAGAAGTGCATAAGTCAGCTAACACATATGTGTTGAGTTGAACATTGTATCGTGTGAGTAGAATTCTTGTTGGTGGTGGTAGTGGTGATACTTACTCTGCAAAGACGTTATTACACCAGGAGCACCTTCTTTTGTTTTCTTTTACGTTCATTTTGGAACTTACAAATTCAAAGACAGCCAAATGTGATACATGAACTTATGCTATGAGAAAAGGCTTGTCAAATCTGAATTGTTTAATATGGAAAAAAAGGTGCATACTAAGCATTGATTTACTATTTACAAATATATAAAAGATCAATAGCAAGAACTCTCTCTGGAATGTTTCATCAGCAGGACTATGCATATTATAAAACCTTATCCTCTGAGATTAGAGGAAAGGATCTTCCCCCTTCTACAAAGGAAAGGGTTATTTACTATAAGAGCCATAAACTCTGAAACTTACTAGAGAGAGAGAGAGAGAGAGAGAGAGAGAGACAGTGTTGGCAGATACAGTAGAAATATGCAACAAATTCTTAGACTTAGACTGTTCTGCAAACCATTGAATACATTGATATAGGAAAAGGTTGAAGTTGATGGACTTGTCTGTTTTTAACCTCCATAACCACACAACTAAGCAATGATTCAAATTTAAAGGAATAAAAAAAAATTCTCCAAACAACTGAAGACCAAAAAGGAAATGAAAACTCAGTGCAGCACTGGTGCAGTAAAATTAAATTAAAAAAATCTATAAATGTCCTTGAAGATGCATTGAAAATGGTTTCTGCCTGTTCCATTTTGCTTCATACATAATACTTAGATGGAACGATAAGGAGCTGTGTTTAGAAAGATTTAATTTCCACCTGGAGGACAGAGTCTACCTTACTGAGATGTGCTGCTAGATGAATATAAAGCAGAGAATGACGTGATGTCTAGTGAGGAAGATAAGTATTGGCATCTAATACTGTGATATTCATGGCTTCTGTTGTGATGGGAGAGTTTTACAGGTACAGACACAATACATAATAGCTATTCTAAGATGGCTTATGAGACATATAAGAGCACTGTTATCAGATAGCTAATTGTTTCTCAAATGCTAAGTGTACATATATTTAATGGCTAATTTTTTTATTTATAAATTATTCTACCAGGAAGAATTTATTTTAAGAAGTTTCTCATTTTCAAGAGTGTCCTTGAGAGCATTTACATTAAAAGTTACACATTTACTCCCTGACTCCGCTCCCCGTGAGTGGTGTGGGATGTGTTGCACCACCGCGTTCCTGACTTTACTAGCTATTTAAGGGGCAAAGACCCCTTATCTCTTTAGTGTTGTTGATTATTGATATTGTATAATCTTTGCAGTATTTTCCCCCACTGGTTTACCGTTAATATAGCCAAGTGATTTGTCATCCACTGTGCATACAAGTAAGGTTAATGTTCTCTACTTGATACCCTCTGTCCTCTATGACGGAGCTGACTAACCTTCTCGCTTTCTGTCTTTTTTATTTTTCACCCTATTCTGTCTTACAATTCTCTCGATTTATCTCTTTCTCCCCTATCTCTTTTCTTGACTTGCTTTTGGGAGCTCTTTTCCCAGATTTGCTGTCATTTTGACCCAGGATAGTTTAAGGGGACCTAGGATCCCAAAAGTCCTGGTATTCGACTGTCACACAAGGTGCACTATTTATTGTCTGTTCCACACGTTTGCCATGTATACTATAAAGGCCATATCGATGAACATAAAGGGTTTGAATCCAAGGGTCAAACGCCATACGTTAATCCAAGACTGTGTGCGTATGGGAGCTCAGATCTATTTTTTACAAGAAACTAATTTTTCAACCAGCTACTCATTGTTGCTCTGCATATCCTACACAGTTTTTCAGTTCAGGGGAGGAGAGAAAGAGGGGGGTGGGGATTCTATTGCATAGCCGGTTTCCCTTTCGCCTACTAGCACAGCTTTTGGATAAGGAGGGCAGGTATGTGGCGATCAAAGGAGATGTGGGAGCCTTACTCTGGTGTGTCTATATGCTCCTAACCAGGGTCAAGGACCCTTTTTTCACTCAGTATTACCTATTATTGCAGATTTTGGGGAAGGTATGATTGTCCTGGGGGTGATCTCAATTCTCCACTATCTCCAGCACTGGACTTTTCAACGGGGATCTCACATATTCTTAAGACCCAGCTAGCTAGGATCGTAAAGTCTCTTCGAGATTTCCCTTTAATAGACACATGGCTCTCTCTACACCCATCCTCACTGCAGTTTACTTTCTATTCTCCTCCCGCACGCATGCACTCTAGAGTGGACTACATTCTTTTATCTCAGGCACACATGTATTATCTCACTGCCGCTCAGATACACCCGACCACCTGGTCGGATCATGCCCAGGTGGAGATGACCCTATCCCTCCCTATGTCTTTCCCTAGAACTGGGCAATGGAGACTCCCGGTGGACCTCTTGGATGATGAGGGCTTCTGCGAGGAAATCCGATCTTACATCACCGATTTTCTCCTCCGAAATGAACCGTCGGTTTCTTCGATGACGTGTGTCTGGGAGGCTATCAAGTGCTCCCTTAGAGGCCTTTTCATTCGTAGAAGTGCCTTTTTGAACAAGTGCGCTACTGCACCAATGGTCACATTGCTCTCTACCATAGGGGATCTTGAGGCCTACTTTCGTCAATCTGGAGACAAATCTACTTATAGGTCGTTACATGAGGCTAGAACCTCACTGTCAGATCTTATGCACACGTCTGCATTGAAATCTATCGAGATCTAGGTTGCAGGTGTACGAATACAGTAACAAATGTGGCAGGTTATTAGCTATGAACACCAAGGGTCCTAGGGTTTCCACTTACATTCACCAGCTGCAATCACTGGACGGGACATTGACTAAGGACTTTCCAACACAGGCGGAGATATTTTGGGCCTATTATGAGGAGCTATACAACCTTCCGCAATCTATTGCAAATTCCTCTTCTGATCTCTTTGAGTACATCCGATTTTCCAATACACCTAGGTTATCAGCAACGCAATCCGACACTCTTGAGGCGGACATCACTGAATCCAAAATACAGACAGCGATTAGGCAGATGCCCAGCGGCAAGTCTCCTGGGCCAGACGGCTTCCCACTCCTGTTCTATAGGAAGTTCCTCCCGGAACTTCTGCCAATTATGATCAGGGTCAGGGAACTCCCGTTGTCCGTGGATATGTTTCCAGGTATGATGGAGGCCCACATAGTAGTACTACCAAAGGAGGGGAAAGACCCTAAACTACCTTCTAGCTACAGACCAATATCTCTACTGAATGTAGATACGAAAATCTTTGAGAAAGTCCTGGCGGGCCGCTTGGCCATATTCCTTCCTTATTTGATAGACCCTGACCAGACTGGGTTAGTGAGGGGACAGGAGGTGAGGGACAACACAATCAAAATAATCCAACTCATGTCTCTGGCTCATGAGGGTCATCATTTAGTGTGTCTCCTATCAATAGATGGGAGTGGGGGAGAAGTTCATGGCCTGGGTGGGTGCACTGTTCAAGGTACCCACTGCAAAGGTGAGGGTTAATGGTGTGCTTTCCCGGTCCTTTGGTCTAAAGCAATGGGACGAGGCAGGGATGCCCCCTGTCTCCACTGTTGTTTATCCTCACTATGGAGGTTCTGGATAATCATATCCGAAGCTCCACCAGGATATTGGGTCTTGTAACACGCTCCAGGGACCATAGATTGGCCCTTTTCGCAGACGACCTCATCTTGATCCTCACCAACCCGGCTGATTCCATGCCGGCAGCGACTGCAGTAATGCAGACATATGGAACCTATTTTAATTTTAAGCCTAATATCACAAAATCCAAGCTCTTAAATGTCTCGGTTCTGCACTCGGTTTGGCGTCCACTCGTAACTTCTTGGCCTTATAGAGAGGCTAAATCCTCTGTGAAATATCTGGGGATTCACCTTCCGACATCTCCTTCCTTCCGCTCTTGCGTTCTATTACATCAGACCTTCCGCTCTTGCGTTCTATTACATCAGATCTTCAGAAATGGAAAACACTGTTTATATCTTGGTGGGGGAGAATCAACCTGTTTAAAATTAATATTTTACCCAAAATCTTGTATCTGTTCAAAACGGTGCCAATACCCCTACCTTCCTCCTATTTAAAGCAGCTTCAACATGTTCTGATGTCTTTCATCTGGGGGGGGCAAGCCAGCCAGATTGAGCTTAGAATTGACATGCCGGAGCCGGGGCGAGGGGGCGCTGAGTGTGCTGCATATGCTCACTTACTATCTCGCAACTCAGATGTCACTACTGAACGATTGTTTTTTCAGAAAGCGGGTGACAGTGTGGGTCGGTGTTCTTAATGATATGCTGGGCCCAAGGTCTGTGACCCCGCTGATTTGGTTACCGAGACCTGTGAGACCTCGATTCCTGTCTTTGCCACTTCTGATACAAACCTTTTTAAAATCTTTGGATGTGATTCTCAGGAGGTTCCCCGGGTGCTCCAGTCTCCCCTCCCCCCCCTTACCTCCCTGGTTGAACACCCAGATTTTCCACCGGGGCATGATCCCTCCTCCTTACTTCCCTGGCTACAATCCGGCTCACTGCTTGTGGCTCACCTTAATGACAAGGGAGTATTGCTTCCCTTTGACACACTAACCGCTAGATTACATCTGACTTCCATTGACTATTGGATTTACCGACAGTACCACAGCTATTTAACAACATCTCCGGACAGATCTAATTTGCTCCGGGCTCCAACTTTGTTCGAATCTCAATTTCTGTCCGAGAACCCTAAAACTAAAAAAGTGTCCTCTTTTTAAAAGACCTTGCTAGATAGTAAAGTTTCCCCAACTCGGTCGATCAGAGAGGCATGAGGAATGGATCTGAATACTTCACTGGACGAGAGACAGTGGAATTTAGCGATCAGGCACATTTTGAAGGGATCTTGGAACGTGCTCTCTCAGGAGCTCCATTATAAACTTTTATTCCGTTGGTACCATACTCCTGCTCTAATACATAGATACTATCCTTTGGCAGACCCAGATTGCTGGAGATGCGAATCCTTCATATTTGGTGGGAATGCCCCGCAATTCAGGGATATTGGGAAGAATTCTTTGGGTTGGTCTCGGAGGCTGTGGGGGTGAATATTTCAGCCTCACCCTTCTTGGTGGTTCTGGGAGTTCCTCCGCAGTCTCTGGGATCGTCCAGGGCCAAAAAACAGTTTTATACCGTCATGTTAACAGCAGCTAAATACTGTATGCCACGGCTGTGGAAGTCACAGAGCCCTCCTGGGGTGGGGGATTGGATGACAAATATGTCCTGGTTGGTGACTATGGAGGCTGGCTGTGCAGTACCAGGAGCAGATGGAACACTTTGTGATGAAATGGCAGACACGTGGCAGACTTTGTGCAATACAGTTAAGAGGATGAGGAGCCGGGGTCCCAGAGGTTAGATCAGTATCCTCCCTTAGGAGTTATTCCCCCTTCTATTTCTTTATGCAGTCCTTTCTTTTCTCCTTTCTACTTTTTTCCTTTTTCCTTGTTATATTATTTTCTTTTGGTGACTTAAAAAATCCGAGTTACGACAAATTTTCCCCTAGCGCATTGTGTCTCAGTCCCTGTGACATATACTGCTGGATAATGTCCGGCTTGTCTTTTCTGATTTCTGTTTTCTTCCAGGATTATTCATTGTTAACTATTGGTATACACTATTGTATCTTTACCTCAGCCATGCCTGTAATTTAGATGTAACATCTGTACTAATTTATGCTGTTCCTAATGATCCAATGTTTGCTACAAAAATGAATACAATTTATAAATAAAAAAAAAAAAAGTTACACATTTACAGAAATAGAAAAAAAAAAATTAAAAAATACAAACAACATTTTTATATACAGTTACATATTGTTTTTAAATACAACAAAGCAGTTATTTTTAAGGATTTTAGACTGGGAGATCTGATTTTTTTTTGTTAGATTATTTCAGACTTTCAGAGCTCTGAAGGAGAGGCAAATCAACCGGCTTCTTTTGTGCAATGTGGAATACTCAGTGAGTTGCTGGCTGTGGAGTGGAGGTTATGGTTAGTATGGAGACATGGAGTGAGGATACTGCTCAGGTAGTCTGGTAGCTTTCGGTAGAATTGCTTATAAACTAGTCAAGAAATATGAACGGTACATCTGGATTCCAGTGTTAGTGAATATATTTATTTAAACGTATCATAATGATGGGTAAAGTAATTACATTGTAGAACAAAGTGGCATAATGAGTTTTATATACAGAGAGTTAATTTATTGGTAAAGCAGATTCAAAAGGCCTGGTTCATTGGTACACCAGATACCAGTTAATAAAGGGTTAAACAAAACAGATTTAGAGAAATTACCTGCATACAAAGAGACAAGCATATCAATTGAAACATTACTGCAGATTCCAGGCTTTTTACTTGGAGCAACACAAAAAACATTAGCCGAACAGTACCCTCTAGTGGATACAAATATTTTGCGCATGCATTATAATAATAAAGCATTACACCAAGAGGTATAATGAATTAACAAAATGGTAGTAGTGAGGGCCCTGCTTGAAATCTAGATCAGGGGTAGCCAGCACTGGTTCTCACAAGCTACCAGGAGTGTTTGTTTTCCTGATGTCTTTGTTTCACTTGAGCAAAAGTTATACCTTTTATTGCTTAACTGAATAGTTTTATAGTGAAAGCTTTCAAGACCACTCAGGGCTCTTCGTCAGACATGTTACAGCATAGCTAGTCAGTTAGCTAGTATAGGTATCACTTTTACTCTGCTAGTCTCCTTCTTTATCTATGCCTGGCACTGTACCACCTTTTACCTCTGTTTCAGTTAAAAGACAAGTAATACAACCTGATAACATGCACACACACACACTTATCTTCTTGTGGCTAAAAAAAAATCTGAATGGCCCCTATGAATTTTACTCTTGTGCCTTTTTTGAAGAGATAAAATCTTCAGTAAGTACTGGAAGTTATATCCGTGGAGGCGGACATGACAATTGCCAGCAGGACCACAGAACACAATCACCTATAACTGCACATGGTAATCATAAGTAGGCTCAAGCACTTTCCCTGCTTCAGTTAAAAAAAAAAAAAAAAAAAAAAAAAAAACATGATATCCCTGACTGACTGAAGATGTCCTTTTTTGAACAATGGTTCAAGGGCAAAATTAATTGGTATCATTAAGATTTTCTAGGCATAGAAAAGGTATGTGGGAGGTTATTATTAAGAGGTGTAACGTATCCTTCAAGGTGGGTCAGTCGGTGGCTTGGTTAGTTTAATTTTGCAACTGTGCTCAAGCAGGGATAGTCTGAAATCATGCTCTGTTGGTAGCTCTAGAGGACCAGGGATGGCTGTCCCTGATGTAGGGAAAAAAGAAACACAAAATGGAGTATGACTACTGTTGCAGGAGCAATAAATGCAATAATGGGTTCTTGCGAGCATGTGCGGCAGAGGATATGTATAACTATTTGTGCAAGACTTTTTTACATGCATACTAATAGCAGTGCACAGTGGTGTAACAAATGAGTAAGGGGCCCATGTACAAGCGACATTTTTGATAAGAGACAAGAGAGTGCAGTGGGGTTTCTGTGCTTCTGGAAACCTCCCTATGCTTGTCCTAGCCATTTACCCTACATAAGTGATTGGAAATCTGTGACACCTTAGCTTCTGTTGGATTTCAACTGCCATCATTTTCAACAAGACCCCACTGGGCTGATGATGATGATGATGAGGTTGATGGGAGCTGCAGTCTAAAAACAAGTTGCCCACAGCTGCTGTGTACTTACTCACTGTTACAGCTTACCTTGACTTCAGCATCATCTGCAGGAGCAAAGCTTCAAGCATGCTGCAGGTCTCAGTTTTATCTGTTTGCTTTAAAGGGGGTTTAAAGGGCAGACTGAGGCCTGGCTCAGTTGCCCTTGTGTTGTTGTTCATAGCGGTTCTGTTTACTTGGGCTCCGTGTATGACCTGGCTAGTCTTCCATCCATTCTAGTGTTGACCTGTGGCTCTGTCTGACTACTCTTTTGCCTAACACCTAATAGTGGACATCCAATCTGGTGCAGACTTGTGGCTCTGGCTGACTACCTGAACTGTGTATGACCCAGCTTGTCTGACTACCCCCTCTGGTGCTGACTTGTGGCTCTGTCTGACTATTCTTTTGTCTTTTCCCCTGGTGATCAGACACCCAATATAGTGCGGGCCTGGGGCTCTGGTAGACTTGCATAGCTGACTGCAGGCGTGAGTCAGTTTTCACCTTATTTCTACTGACTGCAGGCATGAGTCAGTATTCGCCCTTACTGGCTCCAGGTGTGAATCAGTGATATTTCCTTCTGACTGCAGGCTGAGTCAGACCTCATTCCTCATTGGATCAAGATCCTGAGTTCCTGTTTCTGGTGCCAGCTGAGACTTCCAGTGGCTAAAGCCTAGTCTACAGCACAGAGGTTCAGCATTGCAACCTATTATTTCTGGTAGCAGACTTGCTGGCTATTACCATGAGCTTATTCCTGTTGTATATATTGTACATATCCTCTTTGTGTAATTTGTTAATAAACTGCATTAACTAAACCATACTGACTCCTGAATTTCTCTGGGTAACTGTGACAGTACGCAAGGGCCATGAGTTCAGGCGGTGATAGTAATGCAGTTTTTCAAAGCATCCTAGAAAGGATGGAGACACTGAGTCAGCGACTGGATCAGTTGTCTTTAGCCATGCAAACGGTTTCACAGCGCACTGTGAGCCTTGAACAGATCTGTAATCAACTGGTGGCCCCTCCCGAGCCCTCCCAGGCACCAGTAGTTTCCACCTCTCCTGACGCAGGCATGGTTGACAGGTTCCGCTTAGCTCCCCCATCGGTATGGTTGGGATCCTGATGGTTGCCTGTGCTTCCTTAACAAGCTGGGCATATATTTCGAGTTGGTACCGTATGTGTTTCCTAATAAGCACAGTAAGGTCGGTTTCCTTATATCCCTTCTGAAGGGCAGGGCGCTGGCATGGGCCAATCCGTTATGGGAAAAGAACAAACTATCACAGTGCCCGTGATTCCTTGTTTATATTTTTCTGTCAGTTATCCGATGTGAGGTTCTCATTGGTTGCCCTGTGTTAAGCCCGCCCAGTATGGCCTTTATATACTGGGCTCCTGCACCCACTCATTGCCCTTTCGTGGTGTTCCTGTGCCAGTGCTACATTTGCTCAAGAAGTTTCCAGTGTACCGACTTGGCTTGCCTGACTACTCTCCAGTTCCTGTGCCTGGGTACTGACCCGGATTGCCTGACTATTCTTCAGTATCCGTTCCTGTGTACCGACCTGGAGTGGCTGATGTTCCTGCTCCTGTGTACCGACCCAGACTAGCTGACGTTCCTGCTGCTGTGTACTGACCCGGACTGGCTGATGTCCTGCTCCATTGTTCTCATCCGGCCTGGCTGACGTTCCTGTTCCTGTGTTCCGACTCGGCAGATCTCCGTTTTGGTCCTGGTCGTCTCTGCGACATTCTCATTTCCGATGCCTTGCCTTGTCTGGCACCTCTGCACCCGCAGGCTTGTCTAGTGTTGTCCCATTTTGGCTCTACGGAGCGCCTCTGGCCTAGTCCTCCATTCTGTATACCGGTTGCAAGTGTTGCCTCCGTGATTGCACCGGTACATTGCCATTGGTTACGCTCCACTCTGTCAAAACCGGTTGCAAGTGTTGCCTCTGTGATTGCACCGGTACATTGGCATTGGCTGCGCTCCACTCTGTCAAAACCGGTTGCAAGTGTTGCCTCCGTGATTGCACTGGTATATTGCCATTGGTTATGCTCCACTCTGTCAAAACCGGTTGCAAGTGTTGCCTCCGTGATTGCACTGGTATATTGCCATTGGTTATGCTCCACTCTGTCAGAACCGGTTGCAAGTGTTGCCTCCGTGATTGCACTGGTACATTGTCATTGGCTACGCTTCACTCTGTCAAAACCGGTTGCAAGTGTTGCCTCCGTGTCAGCACCGGTAGCGCTCCTGTTTACTTCAGTGGACTGGTAACTCTCTGTGAATGTAGCCTTTGGCGTGCTTAAGAATCAGTTCAATACCTTCACATATGGGACTGTTTTCCTGCCTTGATGAACTGAAACTCTTTCATTGCTGAAACCTGGAAATCTTATCCTCTGCCTGACCCGTGTCAGCATAAACTGTCTCCCATATTTGTGCTGGACCTGTGTGGGCCTAAATATTACCTGTCGTGTGTCTGTACTATACGTTGTATATTACAGAACCTGTGAGGGTTCTTTGTGTATTATTGTATTAAATAAAACTGTGTTTTTTATCATAACTCTGTGTCTGTGAGTCAAACAAACAGTTACACAAACCTACTGTTCACAATTTGACGGAATTTCTGAGATTGTTTAAGCAAGTCTTTGATAGGCCAGGCCCCGTGGCCTTGGATCCAAGCACCTTATGACCCTACGTCAGGGTACTCGCACGGTGGCCGATTATGCTATAGAGTTCCGTACCTAAGCAGCTGAGGTAGACTGGAATAACGAAGCTCTGATGGCCGTGTTTTTCCAAGGGCTCTGTGACACAATGAAAGATGAAATTGCTGCTCGCGATCTACCTAATGATTTGGACAGGCTTATTGACTTTTGTATTCTGATGGATACCAGAATCAGAGAGAGACCCTCATTTAAGGAGTACCTGCGGATGTCATCAAACAGAATGTCTTCCCGTTATTCTGGCCCACACAGAGTCACATGCATACACAGTCACAGTAACACATGCACAAAGAGTCCACGGAGTCTGCTGAGGCCTGGCACAGAGAGCTAGCTGGAGAATAGGAAGCCCAGACTGTGAACAGCAAAATAGAAAGAGGGCAGGAAAGGGTATCAGTTGCCGTATAAGCAGCAAAAGGGAGATGGTGGGCAGGAGCAAGTGTGTGAGCAACAAAATGTAGGAAGGACGGGTGGGAACAAGAATGTCTGGCCCCTACCTTGTGAGTGTGCGGCCGGCTGCCTCAATGCTGGTCCCTGCTGCTAGTGTGCCTGACGGTGCCACCCAGAATGCTACTCCAAAAAAAAAGTCACCTCCAAAAAGAGCGAGCGGAGCTCTTCTATTTAATAGCTCTGCCGCCGTGTAACCAGTGCTGAGTATCGCTCCTCATATCATATGCGCATGTGCCAGGAGAACAGGAAGTCCTGACACATGCGCACTTCCACTTCTGAGCGACTGCGGAGTTCTGAGTGAGTGCGGACGGAGTACAGTTAGGGGAACAGGAAGGAGGTTTCCACCGGGCCCGCTCATTTGACCGGGCCCTAGGCAGGCACAGAGCTGACATCAGGAGGAGGGGAGGGAGGGGGGAACTTTCAATACAAATATCTCTCAAACCATAGCGGTTTGAGAGATAGGATTTGTGGCTTGTAGTTTATTTTAACCTCTACAAAAGTAGAAGATTTTTTTTGGGGACATTAGTGTCCCTTTACCAGACTGTGTGGACAGAACAGGGTGGGAAAAAGGAGAAGTGGGCAGGAAGTGGGAGGAACAGGCTGAGAAGGAGCAGAAGTGGGCAGAGTTTCAAGTAATTCATTGCAAAAATCGAAGTGACCAGAGCAAATCTGGAGAGTTCCCAGGTATGATCATGATGCAGCACCTGGCACTGTAAATAAATTGATTTTCCTTTCTGTCTGCCAGCCACACAAAGATCTGGTGGTGAATAGCACTTTGAGTCCATGTCAATGTGTGATTTAAACTTAAAGGGAACTTGTTATGCAAAATAAATATCAACAGAAAGTGCATTACATATAGGTTACTTGTTTTTTCTCTGCAATGTGTAGATAATGAAATATATAAGCATGTTGTTAATGATCCACTCCCTTCCTGATGACATCAGCCCAGGTTTTCCATGCTATGTCTTAGGCATATACAGATTACTAACTGAATCACTGTTGAGGATTACTGTAATTCTTTATATCCACCCATTCCTCTTGCATATTTTATAGCTCAGCCCAAACTAGTGTCTGCTACAATTTATTGGGCTGCTCCCACAATTCATTGAAAACACATACACACACTCAGAACTGCAGGGGTTAATTTTCTTTTCACACAAAAGTGTATATTTTATGGGGAGAGAGACAAAGGTAAATTGTGCATAAATTTACAAAATACCTTTTTCAGTTTGTGATATTTTCAGTAAATAGTTAATGGCAATACATAGTTAATGGCTTCCTGCGATTCGGTGATGACCTCACTGCTGGCAGTGAAGCAGCAGGATGCGGTTTAACCTGAGCTGCCCAAACCTGTGCTAGTTGAAAGCAAGGAAGAGAAAAAAAATAAAAACCAAACTGGGTGTGGTAACAAGGAGTGGAGAGGTAGGAAGCCCAGCCCAAGCATAACACACACACACAAGGTAGAAGGGGAATAGTTGCATGCTCTGTATTTATTTATTTATTTATTTATTTATTTCAGAAAAATATCACATGTTTATGAGGCTTCCTGGAAAATTAACACATTGTATGAGGCATGACAGGTTCCTCACCTTAAAGCAACAGTAAACTTTTTTTTATGAACACACATATTTTATAGATCTTTTCCTGCTGTATAAAACAAGGTCACTCCCACTGCTGTCAGATGTTCTAATCAAAATTTATAGCAGTTCAAAGTGAATTTACTGTGTTTACTTCCTGAAAGTTCTAACTGACAGGAAATGAAAGGCAGTTTCTATCACATTCTATGGAGAACTGTATGTCTCTGACTTTTCTGACTTTCCTCTCCATTAGAATGTAACAGGAAAAACTAATTAGAATTTGACCACTAGAGGGCACTGATAATGTAAAAAAAAACAAAAAAACATGGGTTTAAACTGTAATAACTTTGGAAATATAAATCTCTCGACAGTGGAAGTACCCTTATTTTACTCGATAGGAAAATCCCTACAATATATACTTTTTCATTAAAAAAAGTTTACTGCTCCTTTAAATAACATCTGTGATCACTCTAAAAATTTGCCCCAGGCCATGTAGGGTAAATTTCACTTCAGGGCCTATTAGGTCCCAGTTTTACCCCTGTGCAATGGTGGTACATACAATGGTGTGTCTGACCTTCCCAGATCCACTCAATTTTTTTTTCTTTGCACTCATGTGTTATAGAAATATATTACCCAGTAATGTTATTGGAACCTGACACTGGGTACCATTTAACGCACGCTTAAAAGCAAACAAAAAACCACATAAATTAATCTTGATTTTAGTGAAGCTATTAAAGGGCCAGTAAATCATTATTCTGAAAATATGCATATTGTAGGGCTTTTCCTGTTGAGTAAAACCAGGGTATTTCCACTGCTAGGAGGTGCTTCAGTCAAAAATGTATACAGAACAAATGTACATTTTTTAAGTATCTGAGTTCAGGTTGTTTTGCAGCCAGTTGGCACTGTTGTTATTCCTGCCTGTGAAGATCTTAGTGTTACGGACACACGCTTTCCCCATTTGGATGTAGGAACACTACCACCTGGTGACAAAAAAATCTTGAACTCGAGCTATCAAAAATGAAAATTTAGTTTTCTATTGACTTTTCAAAGAAGCTTATTTTAGCATTGTGGGTTGCAGGAGGTTTCCTGTTAGTAAAACAAGGATGTTCTCTGCCCCTTTAAAACCCCAATCCAATCCTTTAACTTAAAGAAATACTAACACCTTCTTATAACAGCCTGCCATGGCCCTTATTATGGCAACAAAAACATTCTAATGACCTTTATGAATTTTGACCTTGTGCCTTTGTTCAAGGCATAACATCTTAAGTCAGTCTTAGATCTCTTGTCTATTGAGGTAGACATGACAGTTGCTAACAGGACCATAGAACCTAAAACTATGCTCACTACAAATGGTAATTGAAGAACGAAGAGTGCATAAGCCTGAGTACACTGCAAGAAATGTTACGTCCTCCTACAGGGACACACACATCCAGGACTGAGTAAAGAGGTTATCTATTGAACAATGGCACAAGACAAAATGTCAGGTTGTCATTAGGATTTTCTGGTCTAGTAATGTAAGTTGGGTGGGGGTGGTTTATTAAGAGTTGCTAGTATTCCTTTAACCTTTTGAACGTCAGAAAGGTACGCAATGTATTGCTTTGCAATGTGTTGTGTATCCCCCTGCTGATCACAGGGTTAATCTCTTGAACTGCCTGGGTATCATTTGCAGATCCAGATAAACTGTATTGCCATTACCAATGAAACTGTCATTACTAAAAAAAACAGTTGACTTTTACAGGGATCAGATGTCCTACTACAATCAGAACAGCTGTCACCAGACTGCTGCTATGTGTCCTCTCTCTTGAGAAATCACAAATAAAACAGACTTAGCTGGTGAATGCTCTACAAACAAGAAACTAGATCTGCAGGTTCCAAGTCCAAGCTAGACACCGGTGGAGGGTTTCAGAATCTACTCAACAGAAGTCGGGTAAATCAGTTGTTGCAGGGGGATGTAAAAATCTATCTTTCACCGATTGATCCCTTCCTGCTCATAAGGGCCAGATTAAAGACTAATGGACACAAATCTGAAAGCTATGATGTTCCTGTTCTGCCAGGGCCGGATTTGCCATAAGGCAGAGTAGGCATCTGCCTACAGGTGCACCCCACAGAGGGGCACCTGTTACTAAAATCAAAATTTTTTTTTTAAATATTTTTATTCACAGCGCTTTAGCTTTGCACAGTGGCAGCAGTAACCAGCCGCATAGTAAGATCTGTGCCTTCTTCGGCACAGACCTGTATGCTGTTGCTCCCTCGTCGGCTCTTTAGCAATGCAGCGCTCTGCATTATTGAAGAGAAGACCGCGCAGGGGCAAAAGCATACAGTCTGTGCAGAAGGAGGCACAGACTTTACCTGCCTCTGACCACCAGGGAGGTAGGAAACGGATACAGGGGGGCAATATGAAGATGATGGGGGCAGTGTGGAGATGATGGGGGCAACGTGAGGGCAAGTTGGAGCTGATGGAGGCAAGTTGGAGCTGATGGGGGCAATGTGAGAGCAAGTTGGAGCTGATGGGGGCAATGCAAGGGCAAGTTGGAGTTGATGGGGGCAAGGTGGAGATGATGGGGCAATGTGAGGGCAAGTTGGAGCTGATGGGGGCAATGCAAGGGCAAGTTGGAGTTGATGGGGGCAAGGTGGAGCTGATGGGGGCAATGCAAGGGCAAGTTGGAGTTGATGGGGGCAAGGTGGAGATGATGGGGCAATGTGAGGGCAAGTTGGAGATGATGGGGGCAATGGAGCTGATGGGGCAAGTTGGAAATAATGGGGGAAATGTGGAAGCAAGTTGGAGCTGATGGGGGCAAGTTGGAGCTGATGGGAGCAATGTGAGGGCAATATGGTTATGTGGAGATTTGGAGCATTGTGTAGGTGTCCAGTGGAGATGGCCAATGGTGGGGTGCTTCAGATTTCTGTGCCTACAGGCTCCTGAGATGTAAATCCGGCCCTGTGTTCTGCTTGATGAGTGTACAATATTCTGTAGATACACTGTTGAATAAGACAAATGAAACATCCACATGCATTGTTTAACATTAAGCAATGATTCTGCAGCTCTCATTGAGGACTGAATAGTGTTTCAGTGAGGCTCACTCAATACTGATAAGAACTGGTCTATTGTTTTAATTGGATTTGCAGCTGCAGCTCCATCAGTCCCCTTGATAATCAGACCCTGTGGCTAATGTGAAGAGATCCTGAATACTTGCAGTATGGAATGGATGACACTTTCTATTTCGCTTTAAGCATTTGGATGGTAGGGAGCTACTCCAAGGGGCTCTCTAGTATCCAAGGGGTTAAATCAAGTAGAATACAAGGATGTATGACCTAGAGCAGGTACGCCAAATATGCAGCCTGGACCGTGGGCCAGCAGTGAGAGTGTTTCAATAGAAAGAAACCTTGTAAGTTGTCAAAATTATACAAGATTAACCTCTAACAGGAGCCAATTAGTTGGGTTATCTTCACATAAATAGATAAAATTAAATTTGAGAACTTTACACTATACTGGGTATTGACACGCTACTTCACAGTAAAGAACTGATAAAAATAATCAATCCCGCATATTGGTGCAAAAATATATATAATTTATTAAATCCAATATACTATAAATAAAGTATAAACAACAACAGCAATTACAATAGATATACAGTAACTCAAACCACAATTATCACCATTAGCATTACCAGCAATTAAAGGGTTAACCACACAGAGGTATATTCAGAGATATTAAATAACAATACTTGAACTCAGCAACATAGAAAAGGATCATTGATCCTTACAATTAATTAAAATACAGTTGGCAGCATCATATATGAATACCTCTGCCCCAGAAACTGTATAAACTATACTAATTGAGGTTTAAGGTATATTGTCAGGTGAGTCAGCTTTAATATTAAGCCAGGTTCTCTGACAATTTCTTTATATCATATATAATAACCACATTTATAGAAACTAACTGGAATAAAATCCCAGACTGAAATCACTACAATTTAATTATCTACCAATTTCAAATATTGCATACCTTCTGAATAAAACATATGAATTGCATTTAATATAGTCAATAATAGATTATAGTAAGAATATACTCAGAATCAATCTAATGATATATGTCTAGACAGTTTACCAAACTTCATGCAACATATATCATACACTTGACCATAGCAATCCTATGTAAAACTTGTAGGTACTCCAAGGGTTAATCCACTTATTAAGATAGGAGGCCACCCCCAAGATGGTGACTTCTTTTCTCTAGTGTGAGGTTTAAATGAACTTCTCACTGTACAAAAGTTTAGCCCCAAAACACACACAAAGAAACCCAAAGAAACACCTCAAATTAAATAGAAAAATAGCAGTTAAAGGGTTAATAAACAAATTCAAAGAATTCCCCCCAGATCAAATATTAGCTATAACAACCTTTCTAGCAACACAATATATTCTAGAAATATCAACGATTATATTAACTAATTTGATCTATATAGGTCTCACTGCTATCAACTATTTACATTTATCTGGCAAAATATAACACTTTACCAATTAATTAATGAATTCTGCTTAATTCAGAATTACTAGAGCCAATATAGCTTATTATAATTGGTCACAAAAAATATGTTTCTTCAGATATAGAAGAAATATATATTTGATTCTGAATTTTGCAGAATTAAAATAAGGAAAGATATAGTTACCAGTCCAATAAGTGTTTCTTAGTATCTCTTTACCAGCCAACCAGGTACACTTCAGGAAATTAAGAGGCAGGAAACCAAGAGGAAAAAGCCCTTTCTCTCTCAAAACTTACATATTTATAATGTAAATTTACCCTTATCAGAATCTCCTCTGATTTGGATAAAGATCCATTTCATTATGCAGTGACATCAGCAGTATTACCTGATTGGACACCCTTTAAATTTTTATTTCCATAAGAAAATTTTAGAAACACTCATAATAACGCTATATAGCTTGAAGATGTCGCTCTTACTCCACATAAAAATTTTAGATATGATAATTTTTGTGTCATCAGTGATGTATTGAAGAGGTCATTAGACGTCATATAAATAGGTCATCCTATCAGACTTTCTCACATGGTAGAATCCGTTATCAGGCCTGCTGTCTCCAGGATAGTCAGTCATATTCACTCATCTATTTTTACTCCCGTCTAGGTAAAGAGAGGCTCCTTTTGTCTCTAAAATGGAGTCATTGTTATAACATGAAATCCTTACACACATTCTAAAAACAGACTTTTAGAGAATTTGGTTTAAAAGAAAAATTAACCATTTCCTCCCCATCATGGCAATGTCTCTATCAAAGTGCCCTACAGCCCGGCATCCAGGAGTTAAAAGCCCCATTTAGATGTATACATTTTTGTCTGTCAAGTTAACCCTCTGAATACCAGAGAGGTGCCTAACATATTGCTCTATAATGCGTTGGGCACTTCTCTGGCACTCAAAAAGTTAAATGATCCACCTGTAAGCACGAGAAAGAGAGGAAGTGTGTGGGTGATTCTGTGGATACCAATGGACCAAGTATAGGCAGACAAAGCACAATAAATCACAGATTTATTTTGGTATATAAAAAGGTTCAACTGGGACAGAAACATTGACCAGACAACTCCAGTTTATTGCTTGATAAAACACCGCTGGTGTGAAACGCGTTGCAGTGGAGATAGCTTATCCTTCCCAGATGAGTTAATGCATGATGTTTAAAGTCCCATCATCAGATTACTTGTTATCAGATTATTGAAGAGAGGTCAGCACTAGACTTGTATTACATATAACTCTTGTAAAGGAGTGGTTGGATCCTCTTTGAATCTCAAAATCTACAAGGCCTTACTGTTTTCAGATTCCTATACTGTACAATCTGTAACACAGCTGGCAGTGAAAAGTCCACCATAAAGTACTGTGCCGAGTGCTACACCCTACTGAAGAAGACCTCTCTCACATTTGGAGAGTATTTTTGCACCTACACTTGGTATCGTCTAAGTTACCAGATTTCTTATTACACAGTGGTAACAAAAGGCAAAAGACCAAAGCTTGCCGAGGAGGCCTTCATTCTGCAATGGATTGACAAAGATGGAAGAGAAGGTGAAGGGAGAAATAGATATACCTATCTATCTATATATATATATATATATATATATATATATATATATATATATATATATATAGAGAGAGAGAGAGAGAGAGAGAAGAGAGAGAGAGAGAGAGAGAGAGATCTATATTTTGATACAGTCCTATTCTCTAGCACTACTAGGTCTAACTCCTATGCTATCTGTCTTTTGGAAGCATACTAACTACATCTAAGCAGGAGGGAATAATAATTCCAGTTGATTTAAATGCAGCTTTTTAACCCTGGAATGTTGAGGGGTCTCTAACACTTCTCAAAGAACCCAAACCGTCAGGGAGGATGGTAGTTGTAGGTCCCAACAGCTAGAGCAGAAATGTTGCCTTTGACATGTTCTATATGAGACATGTCAAACTCAAATACATCTGATAACCTCATACTCAACATTTCCCTCCAAGAAAGGTGGCTGCTAGGGTTCATGTATGTGTGTACATAAACACACACATGCTATATATATAACTAGTTGAAGAGCCCGTTACACGGGCCACAGTGCCACTGCCAGCCGAGCGCCCCGCTCTGTATCAGCCTCGCCACTGGCAGTCTCTACTGCACATGACTGTGTTGTTACAAACTTTCTAGCAAATTATTATTTAGGATGTAACATACATGGGCCCTAGCAACCAACATTTTCTTGGAGGGAAATGTTGATTATGTGGTTATCAGTTGTATTTGAGTTTGACATGTCTGATATTGGACATGGCAAAGGCAATCTTTGTTCCCTACCTGTTGGGACCTACAAGTTCTATCATCCCTGACAGCTTGTATCCCTGACAGCTTGGCGTCTTTGCAAAGTGTTAGAGACCCCTAAGATTCTGGGGGTAAAAAAGCTGCATTTAAATCAATAGGCATTATTATTCCCTCCCATCTGTGGTTATTGTGTTCCAAATAAGACACAAGAAAAGGTTAAATGGATAGTAATGCTTAACAATAAAAGCAGCTCCAATTAATCTTCATAGTATTTGGGCCACGGAGAGTGTTATTTCAATACTGTTAGAGTTGTAGTTCAAGAGTAATTGAATGATAAAGTATCCCCCTCCCAATCCTTTTACTTATGTAATACTGCTCACCTCAGAGCAGCAAGACTGTCCGGAAGGGTTGCAGATCAGTGAATATAAGGAAAAACTTGGAAAGCGTGTCAAGATGGGACAGGCTTTTCCTTGTGCTCACAGTAAGAAGATTGTCCCTTGATGCGACCTGTCTGGTCAAGAGAACAGATTCCACATCTGAGGGGAGGCGGCTTACACTAGGTAAAATGGGCAGGAGGGGGATAATTTATCATTCAATTACTCTTGAGCTACAACTCTGACGGTATTGAAATAACCCGCTCCATGGCCCAAATACTATGAAGATTAATTGTAGCTGCTGTTTTTGTGAAAAATTACTATCCCTTTAAGAAAGAGAAAAAAAAAGCTGCTTGGAATAATAGAAATAAGTAGAAATTCTCATAGATGAATTATTCTAATGACTCAGGAGTCTGAGAGATACATGCCATAATGGCTAAAAATAACTGCTTTACAGCAAGGTCAGACTCAAGCAATCACTGGGTGGGGATACAGCGAGGATTACAACACCTGCTCATTTATATTAGGAAACCTCCATGGTCAGACTGGCAGCAAAGCAATTGATTCATATACCTCCAATATAAAGGATAAATTGCCATTTGTCCTGATACATTTGATTCTTTAGCATGTATAAAATGCAACCATTGTTGAAAATGAACTGACCGTTATTAAAATGGTCTTTATTAGCTAAATGCTTTAAGGAAAATTAAGTCTATTTAAAAACCAAAAGAAATGTCCTTGTTAAAGTGAGTCTTTCACATACTGTTCTTTAGTCACATTAAAGTGTATCTATTTAACCATTTAAGGACCAGAGGGATGTTCAAAGAACTACAAAAAAATGCACTCCCCTCTGGTTAAACTGCCTTTAACCTGGGCAGGCGAAAGGTGAATCTCTCTGTCAGGGACTGCACATTCCTTCAACCCCAGCTACCAGTTTGCGGGTTAGTGATTATGGGAGCTGTAGTCTCCAGCAACTGGAGAGCCAAAATGTTCCTATACCTTGCATTTTTCTTTTCCAGTCAATGGAACAGCTTGTGATTTGTGATTTATTAGATGGTGATTCTAACCTCAGAGGAGCTGAACTCTGATCGGTGTGGCACAGCCTGTATAATTACTCATGCCTGATCCATAGTTACTCTTTCTGAGGCTGCTATAACATATCAGCTTATACCAAATGTATGGAATCAATCAATAAGGATGGATATTGTTAAGATGGATGCTGCCACTGAGGTAATAAATTATACAAATCACATTTCTTGTTTACCTAAACTAAGCTCAGTGGGTCCATGCCATATCCTTCTCTTCTCACACAAGGAAGTATACCTGGAGAGCACCAATTACCTTATAACAGCTGAGGTCATTTTTGAAAGAGCTTTCAAAATCACCTGTATGTTGTCTAATTTATTTAATAAAGTGGTTTAGAGATACTAAACATTATTATGAGTGTTATGGCAATTGCACTGTGTACAGTAAATCTTTTTTATGCTGAGTAACATTATGATACTCCCACTGCAGGGAGATGCATATTTCCAAAATTATTACAGTTTATTTTTTACATTAACAGTGCACGCTAGTCAACAAATGTCTTCTTTGATCTCTCACTTCCTCTGTCTACAGCACATTACAGTAACTGGAGGGAGGATCAGGAAGACCCTCTTTTTACTTTTTTAAAGGTGTTATATTTAAAAAGGACAAGGAGGGTGAATTATCTCTCTGCCTCAATTAACCACACAGCAGCTTCAGTTATGGGATACCATATCAATTCATATTAGGACTAAAAATCTAAATTAAGTGGGAGGTCCTTGAGTACTACATCTCTTATTTTAGTCCTTTGTGTCTTCATACACCTCACTGGGATTACAGAACTATGGAACTCCAAGAATATGTTCTTTTCAAGTTGTTCATTGCAGTGACGATTCCCTATTGATCCTTCCAGAACCCATGGAGAATGTTTCTCACATGACATGAAAGTGGACAAGTCACTTAAAGGGATAGTAATACTTAAAATGTAAAAAAATATGTTGTAGGGTTTATCCCCCTGAGTAAAACAAAAGTTATTAGTTTTTATTAATTTTTTAGGTGCAATATCACAGTGGCCTGAAATTGTATAGTGGCACTGTTGCTACACCATCCTATGGAGATTTATGGTCCTGGGACCAGAGCTTTCCATACGATCATGTAGCAACAGCGCCACTGTACAATTTCAGGCCACTGTGATATTGCACCTAAAAAAATTAAACTTTGAAAATTAATAACTTTTGATGAAACACCTTTCAGCAGTGGGAATACTCTTGTTTTACTCAGGGGGATAAACCCTACAACATATTTTTTTTTTACATTTTAAGTATTACTATCCCTTTAAAAAAACACCTTTTACATATTATATTTGAGCAGACTAGGCTTTCACTCTTTTTATAAAATGCACAGTTTTGTTAATTTTAAAAAGCTGAATGTTATACAACCTCTCTGCTTATGTCTTTGTAGGAGCTTGACTTATTAGATTTCATATTTTACTGCATATATAATTTCAAGGAATTGTTAATTTGAAACAATCCTTGGATTACAGGTGTTTAACCAGTAGGATGTGCTATATATGTCAGACACCTAAATACGGACATGTCAACTAAAGTCAAACTTCTAAAAATTTAAATCAAAGAACACAGTGTAACGTAGATAAAAACACAATGTATATTTATCTTTCCTTTTTAATTAAATGCCCAAAACATGTTATGTGGCAGGTGCATTGCAGCAACAGTGCTTATGAATGTCATACAAGTCCTCCATAGACAGAAATAAAGACATCTGGCCACTAACTTACATTCTGAAAGAAAATGCAACATTTTTTTGTAATAACCTTCCAAACAGTGCATCCCATGCGGTGGTAGTACACTGTATTCACGGAGCCTGAAAAGCCCTACCAGAAGTGTAGTTTGCAGGATTGCTAGGCGCCCTACCAGTCCTTTGGAGACACCTCTATGGTAATGTGAACAGCTCGCCATTTTATTGTGGGACCTTGATAAATTTTAAGACTGCGTAAGAACCACGGCAATTCTACAGTGTGTGTTTCACTGGCATCAGACATTAAAATGGCGATCTGTGCACATTACCTTAGGAGATCAGCCCCATAGTTTGCCCGACCCTGGTCTATAAATTTGGACAAGTGTTAAACATAATGCTTTCCTCTAACACCTCTGAACAAGCCAACCTGCAAAATGATTCTGTACACTGGGATGACGTATATGTCAATCATAAAAGTCATATTTCCAGCCAGTCTTAATTTATTAGAAGCTCTGCAATGTGTTGGGGATGTGTCTGGCATCCACAAGAGATTAAATTATGGGCTAAAGTAAACCAGTTCTTCTGGCTTTTTTATACTGGCAGTAGAGTGGAGTCTATAATTAAGGTAGTTGATTTGTATCTTGTTTACAACAGTGATGTTTTCAGAAGGCAGAAACTCTTCATCACATGAATTGTTTGCGCTCCCGGGGTGTGCAACATATTGAGTGCTTTAGTGGAAAAGGAAAAAGTCAATGTGTAAAAGCAGATTATCTATTTTGTATTAGCATAAGCAACGTGAATTAAAGGAACAGAAACGTTTTTTAACAGGTTACGATGACTTCATATATCAAGGATTTACAGCTGACATATAATAAAATTATTAGTATATGTTACAGTCCTAAAGTAAAATCCTAAACTTCTTGTATGTTCTTTGTATTGAGAGATGTGGAGCTACTAGATTGTGAGTAATGCCCACGGCTCTTGTATTCAGAAACGTTGTCTTACCTCAGCCCATTTAAATATGAACTTGGACAAACACGTGGGAACCATGAAAAATCTATGTAAGACTAGATTTTAGGCCTCAGAAAATAAAGAATTCTTACAAATTCTAGCATGAAGTATAGGGTATTTAGGTGTGTGTGAATGTGTGTGTGTATATATATATATATATATATATATATATATATATATATATATATATATATATATATATATATATATATATACACACACACATACTAGTGTAAAAGCCCATGTTCATGGCTCGGGTGATGTTAACCCTTTGAGTGCCAGAGGGGTACGCAATGCATTGCGTTGTGTACCCTTCTGGCACTCAAAGGGTTAAGAGGCCGGTCCTGCTCTGCGTCCTGCCGCCGATGCATGCACTGTAGAGACTGCCAGAAAGCACAGAATGCTCCCAGCACAGAACTCCCAGCATTCTGTGCATTTGGGCAGTCTCTACTGAGCATGAGGTCTTCTGACAAACATCCTAGCAAATTATCATATAGGATGATACCCCCAGTTCATTTTAGGTGTTCATAAAAAATTATTAGGTTTGAACCTTTAAGTATTATGTATTCCCAGCAAGTATTTGCAAAAATATTTCCTAGGTGTGTACAGGCATTAAGATACATTTTCCTAGGGGGAAGCAAAGCCAAAATCTTAACGTCCACATCAAAAGTTACGTCCTAGATGCCCATAGGCACAAACAGTAATACTGCAGAGCTTACATTTGAAATGGAGCTATACTATTGACACCACAGAAGTCGAAGTTGAAATGAAGATACATTTTTTTTATTTCCTTAATATGACTTTTCATTAAGTCAAGAGTACAATGGAGAAAACTGAAAGGTTTTTAGGTGCAATCATGACTCAGGAGTTTTTAGAGAGAACAGTGGCTCAACAAGATCCATGGATTAATTAATCCCAAAAACAACCTCCCACCCCCTGCACAAACGAAACTAAAACAAAAATGGAAAGCCGTTTCATGGACATTGTAGAGGGAAGGGTATGACGGGAGAAACTGGATTTGAGAATATTTTTGGGTGTGCAGTTAATGAGTGTGAAAGAGTGGAACATAGATGACAGAACTCTCTCAGGTGACAGTGACAGTTCTGTCACTCGCGTGAAAGGGACCTTAGAGCTGAGGTCTCCAGCCTATTATTTTACCGGAGCTACTTTTAATCAATGAAACATGCTAAGCTATTATAAAACATATTGAATATATATGAATTTATAACTGTACGTACTAAACCATCTCCAAAGCTGCTCTTACATACTCGTGACCTTCCAATAAGAAAGTGCTGCACAATAATAACTATAATAATAATAATAACTAGTATTTATATAGCGCCTTTCTCCCAGTGGGACTCAAAGCGCTTTCAGCGCACGCTCTCGGAATTAACCAAATCGGCAGCTGAAATAATAGGTGTTATTATTACCCAATCAATGGTACTCATTTTATCGACCTCGGAAGGATGAAAGGCTGAGTTGACCCTGCCGGGATTTGAACCTGCAACCATGAGGTTGAATAGGCTCCATAGTCAGGGAATTTACTACTGAGCTATCTCAACACAAGCTCAAGATGATAAAATACGGTTACAAAAAAATAAAATTTTAGCAGAATAAATGCATATTTGATATACAAGACAAAACATGTGGCTCTCCAGTGAGTCACAGAGTTTCTGTTTGATCATGCCTTCCCATTCTTAAGAACACTATCCCATATTACTATGCATGTTTGGTTTATTAAAACATTTATTGTAACAGAAAGCTGGCAACTTTTGTTACAAAGGGAGAGTGAATATGGAGACACTTTGACACCACAGATTTACCACAACACTATAGTAATAGTAAGTGGCTATTTATGGCAGTGGGGCAGGAAAATCATGAACATGTTGCGAGGCCCAGGAAATTCCAGAGGGGATGGATCAGTGTGTTGGGAGGTGAAAAGCATATAACCTAGAGACAGAATGATGAGACTCTGGAAAAAAGATTAAATAATTATATGCCAGTCTGAGTCTGGAAAATTCCAAGTGACAGAAGTAATATAGCTGCAAAGTTTAACTGAAGAAAAAAATGGTTTTCTGAGGTCTGTGTAGATGAATCACAGTTTAGACAACTCAAAAATAGGTGAAATCTACTTACCGATATTTCTTTCTTCTGTGTACATCTACAGCAGTTCAAAGTGGGGGTTTGTCTCCTCCTCCATCTGGATAAGACCAATCAAAAATCACAAGAATGCCTCCAGCAGTCATACTTTTGTCCAAGGATAGATCAAGGATAGGAGTCCTGTGGATGGACACAGAAGAAAAGGAAATATCAGCAAGTACATTTCACCCTTTTATACACAGCAGTGCAAAGTGGGACATGCAACAGCAGATAGTTAAGGGTGAGAAGATAGCAGGATATAGAAAAAGTGAGCGACACAAGCAGAAACATAAGTGAAAGAAAAGAGTATGATGCAAACATCAACCACCTTGTCGATGAGGAAAAAGGAAAATTCCTGCAAAGTAAAAGGGTACCATGGCTCGAAGCACCACTCACTAAAACCTGGCCTCTGCTGATGCCTGGACATGTATATGATAATGTCTAATTAATTTCAAGCGATAGTAATGTCAGAAGAAAAGTATTAACTATATGGTAGATACAATTAAAAGAGAGTACTTGCACTTATTTGTATCTCTCAACCCATTATGGTTTGAGAGATATAGGAAGATAAAGCTCTCTGGTCCCTCCCCTTTATGCTTGACGAGCTATAAAGCTGTCAGAAGCAGATTCTGGTCGCTTGACCAGACGCGGCTCTTCAGCAGTGCCAACATAACGATATCTAAAGACAAATGCTTAATTTTAGAGCGGACTACAAAGTGTGCCTGGTTTGCAAGCACACTTTGTAGACTGTTCCAATGAAGTATTTATTTCTAAATAGCGTGATTTCAGCTCTGTTGAGGAGCCTCTGTCTGGTCAAATGACTGGAGTCTGCAGCTGTCAGCTAGATGGCAGACTTGAGTGAAACAGCCAGGAAAAGGTAACTTTAGCAAGTTATGTCTCTCAAACCATAAAGATTTGAGAGATAAGACTTACATAGATGTTAACCTTTTTTTAATGTCTACAATATTAAGTCAACTTAAAATTAACCATTACTATCCCTTTCAGTATTGAAGACCAGCTAGCTGCTTTGCAGATTTCCTCTGGAGAGGCTGTTGTCTAACTTGCAAAGGAGGTTGAGAGTCCTCTAGTAGAGTTCACATTTATCTGTGATGGTGTTAAGTTCACATGATCAATGGATGATCTAATGCAATGAGCAATCCTCCTGGAAAGGTGTGCCTTTGAGGCTGGTAGACCCTTAAATTTCCCTTGGAAGTGAAACATAGAATTCAAAACAGAATTTGACAGCAGATAAGAACCATTTGGCCCATCTAGTCTGCCCATTTTCCTACTGTCCTATGATTTGAACAGCCTTATGCCAATTACATGTATGCTTACATTCCACCACTGTATTAACTTCTACCACTTCTACTGGTAGGTTATTCCACTTATCTACTGCCCTCTCAGTGACTTAAAACTTTCTTACATTACGTCTAAAACCTGCATCCCTCCAGTTTTAGACTATGGCCTCTTGTCCTAACATTTTTACTCCTTTGAAATGTACTTCCGTCCTGCACTTTGTTGAATCCCTTCATGTATTTGAATTTCTTCTGTGTCCCTATCCACGGCGATAGACACAGAATGGGGTTAAATCAGTTCCCCCAGCTGATGTAGGACCAATCTGAAAAAACTGATAAAAGGAAGGCTAATGGCTTCCCCTGGCAGTCTTTTTGGTCCTACACAGCTAGGGTAGGATAAGCGTCAGTCTGTTCTATTTCCAGAAATACCTGCTTGTTTCTGTTCCTCCTTTTCCTCACTCTGCTGCCGCATGTCATACCGCCCGTGCCAGGGATTCCTCCCTGAAGCCCTCCCTGAAGCGCTGCTGGATACAGCCACCTAACTCCCTCCATGGAGGTAGAGTAGGAGGTAAAGTCATACGTCAGGAAACGGATGGACATCATGCGTTCCACGCTGTAACACAACAGCAGGTGCAGTAAAGGCAGCATGAAGGACAGGTGGAACGCATGTCAATTACACATGCTATTTAAGAGGCCTCAGGCCTAGGACTGTGGATAGCATGGCAATCCCTTAGAGGCACTAAGTTTTTAAGTATTTCTTAAAAGTTAAGTTTTAAGTACTTTTGTTATATCCAGTTAAAGTAACCCCTGATGAAGAACAGGGTAAGTCTAATAGTGACCCTAAGAGGATAAAGCTCCTCAAAAGTTTAAAGCCTGAGCAGCATGTGATAGCAAAATTCCTGCGTCTGAAAACAAGATTTGTACTGAATGCCTTAAAAAAGCTGTAGGAGGAGCGATTCCATCTCAATTTCAAGACTTTTTTCGTGGATGAAGAGTTCTATCCAACATGCGTTCACATCTTTACAATCTTCATCTGTACCCAAAAGAGAGTTCAAGAGTGGAAGATCCAGTGGAAGGCATGTCCAGCAGGATGTTAGACATAGAAGAAAGTAGTATCCTAGACAATATTTCAGACTCTTCATCTGAAGGGGAAACTCTGGAAGATAATGATGCAGCCTCCAACCTAGACAAGACAGAACCCTTCCTGAAAAACATACAAAAGACCCTGGGCTTGACTGAGGAGACAAAAGAACATGGAATACTGGATGCAGCCTTTTTAGGAAATAAAAAGGAGTCCCCAGTATTCCCTGTTCATCATTCTATATCATGATAAAATCTGAATGGAAGAAGGGGGACAAATAGATGTCCGTTTCAAAGAGATTCCAAAGGATGTATCCCTGCAACAAGGATGACGCATCCTCCTGGGTAATACCCCCTAAAATAGATGCTCCAATTGAACAACCAACGACAATTCCATTGGAGGATGGGACCTCCCTTAAAGATCCTATGGAAAGTCGGATGGAGAGTACCTTAGAAAACAATTTTCCATCTTGGGTTAGAATTTTAAGGCAGCCACAGCCTTAGCCTGTGTGTCAAGAACAATTAGAATCTTGTTGTCTGAACTTGAAAGGAAGATAGAGTCCTCTGTGTCAAGATCCAAATTAGTGAGAGATGTTACCACTATCAAAGAAGCAGTTGGATTCTCTTGTAATGCCTCTTGGGACATGATTAGATTAGGGGCAAGATACTCTTCACTATCAGTCACAGCCAGGAGAGCTCTATGGCTTAGATCTTGGGGGGCAGATCCATCCTCCAAACGTAAACTCGTATCGCTACCGTTCTCAGGCTCTATGCTCTTCGGAGATCAATTGGAGGAACTTGTTAAGAAGATCACGGGAGGCAAAATGCATTTTCTCCCCCAAGACAGGAAGGGAAGATTGTCTCCATCAAGATGAACTTTTAAGAACAGAAGGTCCTTTCGTGACTCAAGACAATTCCATCAATCCAAACAATATGATCAGAGGAAGCAACCTTTCTCACAAACTTCAAGAGGCTCCTTTAGGAAGAGATGTCCTAAAGGTAATCAGTTTAAAGGAGAATCCTTATGAAGTCAAGCAAACTCGGCCTCTAGTTCCATCAGGCGGTCAGCTGGAAAGTTTCCCCAAACAGATGGGTTCTTAAAGTATTAGAGGCAAGGAATGTGCTGGAATTTGACTACATTCCACGGATCAACTCATTCAAGACTTCAAAGGTTCCAACAGACAAGGCAAGGGCTTTGGAATTAAGGAAATACATACAGGAGTTGGCTCTCAGCAGAACCATAAAGCCAGTACAGCAGAATTTCAAGGACGGTCTTTACTCCATAATCTTTTCGGTCCCAAAGACAACAGATGGATTCAGGACCATGTTAGACCTAAAATCACTGAACAGGTTCATAAAACAGAAGAGCTTCAAAATGGAAACAGCGTCTTCCATAATTCAGACAGTTCAACCAGGGACGTTCCTCGGAACAGTGGGCCTCAGAGATGCATATTATCACCAATAGCACAGTGCCACAGGAAATTTCTCAGGTTCTTCTATGAGGGACATCACTGGCAGTTCGGGGTTCTACCATTTGGTCTCTCCTCAGCACCAAGAGTTTTCTCAAAGATACTAGCAGCAGCTTTGGAAACTTTGAGAAAAAAGGTATTTCCATAATCCCTTACCTGGACGATCTCCTTCTAATATTAAACTCCAGGAGCACAGCTGTCTTCTACATCCAGGCAACTCTTCAACATCTGCAGAGTCTAGGCTGATTAGTGAATTTTCCAAAGAGCCAGCTGCACCCTTCCTGTCACCTAACCTTTTTGGGAATGATACTGGACACATCAATCAATCAAGTCTCCCTCAAGAATTAGTGGGATAATCAGCAGTGTCAGTCAGTTCAAGAAAAGTCAGGTACAAACATCTCATGATTATATGCGACTATTGGGGGTGTTGAATTCCTCCACTCAGATACTACCATGGGTGAAGGTGGCATACAAGATCCCTTCAGTCTTTATTCCGGTCTCGATGGAACGGGTATTCAGAAAACATGACCCAAAGGACATAGCTCACCCTGTGAGTCAGACAGAAACTGAAAGTGTTAGTAATGTCCAAAAAAAAAGTTTTTGCGTTTAGAAGAGCTTAAAAAGCTGAGCTAAATGCAAAAAACCATATCTCTAAAACCGCTATGGTTTAAGAGATATAGGCGTTTAAAGTTCATCGTCTCCTACTGACAGCTGTAAAGCTGTCAGCAGGAGATTCGTGTCGGTCGATACGGAGGTGCTTGAGAAGTGCCGAGATCTCATTACTTACAAGGAATCCCTTCACTGGAATGGTCTAAAATGTGTGGACATTTTGGACATTACTAACACTTGAAGTGGTGGACAAAGGTAAAAAACTTAAGGAATCAGGAGTAGAGATATCAGCTATTAACTCTTCCCACATTCTGGATTTTCTGCAGGATTGAGGCCAGTCTCATTGGAGATGCAACTCTTAGCAAATCTCTTGCATTCTGGCCAAACAACTTGCAAAAGAGGACACAGTTAAGAAATATATAAGGGCCACAACTGAACCCAGACCATGGATAAGACAAGTGGTTCCTCTTTGGGACCTGAATATTGTACTAAACCAGTTATCGACATCTACAAAATTGAAGATGATTACTCTGAAAACGGTCTTCCTCACGGCCATCACTTTGGCCAGAAGAGTATTGGAAATACAGGCTTTATCTTTCAAACCTCCATTTATCACTTTTCACCTCTATAAGGTGGTATTAAAGGGAATCTCTCACCTACTTATATGTAATGCTCATTAGTTAGAGCATTTATCAAAAAAAATTGAAAACGTAAATTGTTTTAAAAAAAGAGTTATATGCGCAAAAATTAAAGCTTAAAAAGTGTCCTGCATCCTACTTCCGGCTTGCCGAACCTTGCCGACCAGAGACAGCTCCCGTCCCACTACCCATCATCCTCCGATGACGTAGGCTGTCTGTCACTAAGGTGGAGCGATCGCATTGGCAGAGATCGATATCTAGCCAATGCGATCACTCCACCTTAGTGACAGACAGCCTCAGTCATCGGAGGATGATGGGTAGTGGAACGAAAGCTGCCTCTGGTCAGCAAGCCGGAAGTAGGCTGCTGGACACTTTATAAACTTTAATGTTTGCGCATATAACGGTTTTTTTTTTAAACAATTTACAATGTTTTACATTTTTTGGATAAATGCTCTAACTAATGAGCATTACATATAAGTAGGTGAGAGATCGCCTTTAAGAAACCAGCTTTCAGATCAAAAGTCAAGTCTGATTTTCACCTCAATCAAGATATAATTCTACCTTCCTTCCTTTTGCCCTAATCCAAGGGGAGAAAAAGAAGAGAAACTTCATAAATTAGACTTTGTTAGATGCGTTTCAACTTGATCTGAACAGAACTCAAAGTTTCAGGAAAGCAGACTCTTTGTTTATGCAGTATCAAGGCATATACAAAGGATTAGCAGCCTCAAAATATTCCTTATCAAGGTGGATAACTCAATGTATCAAACTTTCCTATCTGGAGGCAGGTAAAGACCCACCTCGGATAGTTTGAGCCCATTCTACTAGGGCAGTCTCCACTTCATGGGCATAAAAAGGGGCAGCAACACTAGAAGAGATCTGCAAAGCTGCCACATGGTCATCAATCTCTACTTTCATAAAGCACTACCATATTGATGTCCATGCCTCTTCAGAAGCACAATTTGGCAGGAAATCCCTTGAGGCTGCAGTCCATGTGTTGTTTGGTTTTTGAGATACATACAATTGTGTGGAACAGCAGCAACATAATTTGGGATATCAGCCTTCTGGGCAATTTTAATCTTCCCACCCTTTCTGTTTACTGTTTGGGTATATCCCATTGGGGATATACCCCAGAAGAAGCTACAATAAGTAGCGAAACGCGTTGGGTATTTTTGGAAGGATTTGTTTGTTACCATATTATTATATTATTGCAATTTAGTCTGTACAGTATCTTTTTTTATAAGTTTTAAACTTGGAATTAAATTAAATATAAAGAATAATTCCCAGACCACTGAGTGTTCTTAAAAGTATCCCTGGATATCCTCGAGCTCACTGTAGTCCTGGATAGAGGACGGATGTGAGATTGAAAATCTTCAATTAGGATACGGAGGAGTAAGTCAACTGAGACCACAGGGATATACGGAGGAGTGATCCATCAGATACCATCACTGGGGGTTACCTAGTGGACGCAAGTACACCTAGAGGCGGGTCAGCCTCGGCAAAAGGTGAGTGAGATACTCAGAGTATCGGGTGGTGAACACGGTGAAGGAGATGAATGAGAATAAAGCCACAGATGGTGGAGGAGTAGAAGAACCAAAAGGAAAAGAAATTAATATCTACACTTAGACTGTGTGCGCTCCTTTTCTCTTTTTTGTATTATTTTAGATACCCTGTTAAAAAAATCTATGAGGTTAGTTTGACAAGATTTCCTTGCTGTAATCCCATGCTGTTTGGGATCTTACAATCCATTTAAATTCAGATATTTAACAATTCTTTCCTTTAACATAGTTTCCATTCATTTTCCCACTACTAACGTGACTTACTCTTTTGTAGTTTACCAGACTCTTCCCTGCTACCTTTTTTGTGAAGAGATACTACATTTGCTACCATCCAATCTTCTGGAACTACCCCTGTCGATAGTGACTTGATTGAATAGTTCTGTTAAAGGTTTTGCCAGAACACTCAAGTTCTTTTAAATAAGTTTGGGTGTATCCAATTTGGTCCCATCCATTTGTCTTTTTTACCTTAGAGACTTGAAGTAGAATTCTTCCTTTGTAAACATGCATGCTTCCCATGTCTTGCTATTTTTTCTAACAGATGTCCCTTCCCTTCATCTTCCTCTGTAAAAAATTAACAGAAATATTCATTGAGACAGTCACCTAGTCCTTTATTCTCATTTATATACTTTCCATTTTTATTTTCAGTCTAACTATTCCTTGTTTCATTTTCCTCCATTCACTTATATATTTTATTGACTGGGCAATTTTTTCCTCTGTGTGCTTTGGCACATCTAATAATGCAGTTGGCCTTCTTCAGCCTAGTCTTGTACCGATGCATATCTTCCTACTCCTGTGTCTGCTTAGATTTTCTAAATGCTTCTTTTTTCACTTTTACTATATTTGCCACAAATAAGATGGATGAAAAGATAGTCTGTCTTCCTGAAGACTTCAGTTCTTCTCAGGTAAAAGCAAATACATCATAATAAATCCAGAGAATGAAACTTCTCTTCTGTCTTCCCTTTAGGATTGGGATAAAAGGAAAGTAGAAAGATGTCCTGGTTTAAATGAAAATCAGAGACAACCTTGCTTCTGAAAGAAAGTTCTGACCAAAGGACAACTTTGTCCTGATGCATTACCATGTAAGGTGACTTGCAGAAAAGGGACTGCAATTCGCGTATCTTCTCGCAGAGGCTATAGCTGTCACCACTCACACTATATGGATCAGAGGCAAACAGAGTAATCCTATAAACCCAAATCTCATGTGAGAACAAAAAACATCCCAAAGTGAGAGGAGGAGAAACAAAACTAAAATCTTGCTGATAATGCTACTATATAATGTGTAAATATCCCAGTCTAAATGGATATATCCCCCAAAAGCAGTATCTGTCAAGGTACATTGTATCATGGCAAACTAAAACCTAAAATAATGTGGACCACTGCAGTACCAGAACAGATAGCCACATTTCAAAGGCACAAAGACTCCTAAAGAGAGATATAGAAAGATAACTACATCCAATAACAGTCAAGAATAACCCCTGTTCATACAAAAACATAATACTGGGTAGTAACTTCTGTAAGTAGCTGTTTGGGTCCTTCCTCTCTCACTCAACATAACCTATAAGGAAAAAACTGTGTGAATCCCTGATCCGTACAACAGAAGTGTAATCCTATTCTGCACTCAAAAATACATAAACTCGATGATAAAGAAAGTGCATATAGCCCCTATGCAGAATACCAAGTATCTTGCTGCCATATCAATCTGGGACAATTAGCTTTGAATAAAATGAAACAAAAATAAGTATTGCTTTATACTCATCAATCTCTCAAAGAGAAAATAACACTTCTCATATCAGTCACTTCAGTAGGATGGGAGACACAAGCCATATCCAAGCAATCTAGGTGCAAAGAAGCACAGAGAGCAGACATCTAAAAGTACTATCTTTATTAAAATCAGGATGACACATTAAAATATTCACTTATACGATTACACCAAACACATATCACATCACACTTCCAAGCCCTGAAAGAGTAGTTCTGTGTGCCTCAGCCACTCAATCCAGATGTGTGTGGTCCTTCAGTTATTTCTGAATTGTCAGATATTAACAAGTCTTCACTCAGAATCTCTCACAGAAAACAATGACTGTCCACAATATACCTATATAACACTAGAGTGGACTCTTCACTACCTATGGGAGAGCATACAAAATGGATCAACTATGGATGTTTAAGCAACACCACCACCAAGACAACATACTCTACCAAAAAAGGTCAAACTCACAGGGAGGTGTGGACAGGAGTGGAAACTATTATAGGGAACCATAAATTACCCTACATATATTATGGAAACACCTTACATTTCTTCAGGGGGTTATAGATGATCATACTAGTGGAACACTAGTGGAACACAGGACCCAGGGGGTAAAGCCCTGCCCGCTTCCACTTTACCCCACAACCTATTTTCAGTTTCAACATATAGCAAAGCCAAGATCAAGCAGAACGAAAGCCCTTGAAAAAAGAACCCCTCTGGCTAGGCACTCAAACTACTGCCCCCCCCCCCCCTCTGGATGGGAGCCCTGTGTTTCACATGGACTAAGAGGAAATGATTTAAAGGCAAGCTTTCTAAAATCCTCTGTTGTCTAATGTGGAACACAGGACCCATGGGCATATACCAAAGCGATCCACCATGATTCCTGGGACAGAAAAAAAAAGAGAAAAAACCCTCCAGTGAAACCCCCTTTTCTTCCAAGATGCTGTCTTTAACAGCTAAGTAGTCAAATCCAGTGTTTCCATCTGAGGGTAGCATGCTGTAAATTCCATGGTATGGACAAAGTTTCCACTGCAAATGCCAGAGGGTTCCTTTACCTTGCACAGAACAGTAGAACTTTATGGTTCAGATACACACCCACGAAATAAACTGATTGCAATTCCCAACGGCGGACAATCAGGTTGAACATGCTCTGGTTGGGCTCACAATTTCTGGATACAGATGGTAATGACTTAGAAAGCGTGTAAGCATGTTTTCTGTGACTGGAATGTGAACCGCAGAAAGGACCAGCATGTGAGCCTCGGCCCAATGGGGGATATTCAAAATGTCTGTCCAAGCTGACATACTACTGCTTTCTCCTTGATGGCTGATGTAAGTAACAAGTCACGTTGTCTTACTGGATCTCACCAGAGACCCTGACAGGGAATGAGACCAGTGGCATAGTGCTAGATGGACCAGCCATAATCCCAGAACGTTGATTGTGAGAAGGCTTTCTTCTCTGATCCAGAGGTCCTGGTTTGTCAAGGGACCTAGGGTAGAATCCCAGCACAGCATGCTGGCATCCGTGGTGACCACAACCCACTCCAGGATAACAAACGGATACCCCAGAGTCAGATGGGGTCATTGAAGCCACCAGCTAAGGTCTCCCTTCATCCATTGAGACAAATTGAGTTTGGTGACTATTCCAGTATACAGACATGCTTCTGAATCTATGCATGAAGAATTGCCTTCTGCAGGAGCCTCAAGTAAAAGTCGTCCAGATAAGGGGTCAAGGAAATTCCTTGAGAGCAGATATAAGCTGCCAAATGAACATTACCTTTGTGAAGATCCTCGGAGCGCATGTCAGACCAAAAGGGAAGGACTTGGTTAGCCTGGAGACAGGGAGATCCACAGTAGGAGGAGAGGACCACTGTGCCAAAGCTGCCTCTGAAAAGGGGTATTGTTTAGAGAACCTTTTGTGATGGACAGCATCTTGTCAGGGGTCTTCCACTCATGTGCAGAAAGTCCAAGGGGAAAAAGGCAAACGGTGAAAAGGAGAGAGAGAAGAGTAAATAGGGAAGAGAATACGGAGGAAAACAGGCAACAGGGAAATGTGAGGCTAAAGGGATTAAACTGAGTGTGGCTGAAAGGGGATAAGAGAGTTGGCTGATGTAGTGGGGCTTGCTTTTCTATCCAATGGTAATCCCATCCCCCACTGCTATTCTTGAGGCCTCTCCTCCTGCTTGTCTACCTTTGCTGGTGCAGGAGGAGGGATTCATAATCCCTGGTGGTCCAGGAGGGTTTCAGATATGGCCAGTGCCTCTGTCAACACCGATGTCTAGAATCAGCTCCTTCTCCATCCTCTTTAGCTCATTAATATGAAGAGTTGGGTTATGACATCTTATCCTGATGCTCTACATTAACTGAGTGCCAGGGAGCTGGCTACAGAGGTCTGTGCCGGAGAAGGCACTGGGGTCATAGGGCCTGCAAAGTTTTGGGGATGGGTGTATTGCCCCGGTCCTTGAGCGCGCACGCGTGTGCGTGTGTGTGTAGAAACAAGTAACCCCTCTTGCCCCCTTCCCCGGCACCCATGGGTATGTAAGCACCAAAAGTTACAAACCTGATTAAACGGCATATAGTGCCTGTGCTGCCAGACTAGTATCCCCTCACACAAAAGACCATCAACTTGCATGAAAGCACCAAGGTCTAACTTCATACTGGTGTGAAAGCAGCAAGAAGATTTTAGTCTTACCTGTTAAATCCTTTTCTCTTAGTCCATATATGTTACTGGTAACTTTGGGAAGGCGGCTGCCCCTTTTAATAGACAGGAACAATTCTTGAAAAGTAGTGCAGTGTGGAACCTTCTGGTCCTAGCTGGTCCCCAGCCAATCCCCTCCAGTAAGATTTGAAAAGCTAACTAATGGTAGCAAGAAGGTAAAAGAAGACTCCTGTGAGCATGAACCCGAAAGGCCTCCCACGTTCGGTCACAGGAGAACCAAGCATGGTCTCTTGACAGGGTGGGAGATCAGTAACCTATATGGACTAAGAGAAAAGGATTTAACAGGTAGGACTAAAATCCTCTTTTCTCTGTCGTCCAATACAGGTTACTGGTAACTTTGGGATGTCCAAACATTGAGTTTCCCAGAGGTGGGAAAAAAAGGCAAGACCAGGCGCAGGTCCCCAAAGTCACCAGAGCCCATATGATCTAAACAGATCATAAAGCAGCCTTATAAGGAACAAAGTGTAAATGGACACAAACTGGAGCATAACACACCAGGAACTGTAACACAGCACACAGAACTAGAGCCAACCGGTCTCAAACATTAAGGAGTACTAAACATACTGAAGAATACCCTAGACAGGCAAGACAGCCTCCAGGATCTTCCTGCCAAAGCTGGCATCGGCCAATGCGAGAACATCAACATGGTAGTGTTTAGAAAAGGTGTGCACAGATGACTAGGTAGCCGCCTTGCACAACTGAACAGCCGAGGTCTGGTTTTTGTAGGCCCAAGAGGTCCCAATAGTCCTGGTGGAATGAACGGTGACCCGAAATGGCACAGGGTTTCTTCCTCAATTCGTAATCCTTACGAATAGTAGACAATCCAGGAAGCTATGGTAACCTTGGATGCCGGTCTACCTGCCCTAGGACCCTCATGAATGACAAAGAGCGCATCAGACTAACGAATGGATTCCGTACAGTGCACATAGAACAAATTGACTGGCCCCCAGCTTTTCGATCCCACCCTGTCCTCCCTCGCCTCCTGGTTCCATGGCTGGCATGGTGGAACCTATGCAATTGGGCTTTATGCACCTCTCTGGGGAGGATAGGGCATTCTGAAGGAGAGAGGGCCTTTGTCTTTACTGTGGAAAGGCAGGACATCTGCTATGCACCTGTCCTACCCGGCCGGGAAAAGCTCGCACCTAGTGTGTCAGGGGCAAACCCTAGGTGGAGTATTGCAGTCTCCTGATTCCCAGCCTGGGAAACCTATTCTTGTAGTAGTAGTATCCTGGTCCACATCCTCTATCACAGCTCCAGCCTTGGTGGATTCTGGAGCTGCTGGATTCTTGATGGATGCTGGCTTTGCGGCCCAGCACGATATTCCTCTGTTGCCTTGCTCTTCTCCACTGGCCATTGAGACTATTGACAGTAGACCATTACAGCCGTCACATGTCACTCACAAGATGGTTCCGGTATCCCTAAGGGTAGGGGCGCTCCACACGGAGACCCTACAATTTCAGATCATAAAGTCACCACACTATGTGGTCATCCTAGGGTTCCCCTGGCTACAGACTCACAATCCCAGGATAAACTGGCAGACGTGCTACATCGTGTCATGGTCCCCTTATTGTGCTGAGGCGTGTCTTCAACACCCTACCAGAATACTATGTACCTCCAACCTCATTACCTGCAGTGTACCATTCATTCAAGGAGGTCTTTAACAAGGCAAAGTCTAGTACATTGCCGGCACACAGAATGTATGACTGTACTATTGATTTAATTCCAGGAGCCATACCTCCGAAAGGATCAGTTTATCCCCGGTCTACAGAGGAGAATTGTGCTATGGAGGAGTATGTGTCTGATGTCCTGGCCAGAGGGATCATTCTCAAGTCCTCCTCACCTGCTGGTGCAGAATTCTTTTTTGTAAAAAAGAAGGATGGGGAATTGAGACCATGTATTGACTATAGAGGGTTAAACAAACTGATTGTTAAAAAAAAAAAAAAAAAAAGCATACCCCATGCCATTGATCACTGAACTGTTCGATCGAATCAAAGGCTTGAAAGTGTTCACCAAACTTGATCTAAGGGCGGCCTATAATATTGTGACAATAAAAGAGAGGCATGAGTGGAAATCCGCATTTAATACTCGCAGCAAACATTATGAATATCTGGCAATACCTTATGGGTTGTGTAATGCTCCGGCAGTATTCCAAGAATTTATGAATGATGTCTTAAGTGATCTACTGCAGAGGTGTTTTGTAATATACCTGGATGACATTCTTATCCACTCACCCACCATAGAAGCACATCAGGCGGATATGGCACAGGTCTTGCAACTCTTACAAGAGAACAAATTATTCTGTAAGCTGGAAAAGTGAGAATTCCACAAGTCTGAGGTCACATTTCTGGGGTACGTGATTTCCTCTGCAGGATTGGCCATGGATACAGTTAAGTTGTCCGCAGTTCTGCAGTGGCCCCGTCCAGTAGGTCTGAAAGCGATACAGATGTTTGTGGGGTTCACGAACTATAACAGGAAATTCATTAAGAATTTTTCCTCAGTGGTGAAGGCACTCACTGATATGACACATAAGGGGCCAGATACGTCCAACTGGTCCCACACAGCTATTCCAGCTTTTAATGATCTAAAGCTGCCCTTTCGAAGGCTCATATCCTGTCTCATCCCAATCCCGCCCTACCCTTTACTCTGGAGGTTGACGCGTCCGAGTCAGGAGTAGGCTCCTTCCTGTCCCAGCGCTCGCTCCCGGCAAGACCCTACTTCCTTGTGGGTATTTTTCCAAAAAATTGTCTAGGGCATAAAGTCTGTACAATAGTGGGGATCGAGAATTGCTGGCTATTATTCTTGCACTCAAGGAGTGGCGCTACCTGCTGGAGGAGACAAGTTCCCCTATACTTATTCTCACTGGCCACAAAAACCTGACATATCTTTCGAAGGCCAAGAGATTGTCTCCCAGACAGGCCAGATGGGCATTGTTCCTTTCCAGGTTTAATTACATGGTTTCGTACCTTCCTGATACCAAGAATGTCAGAGCCAATGCTCTCTCCAGACAATTTGGATCGGTTCCTGAGGTAGATAGCACTCTGGTGCCTATCATTCCCACTGATCATATGCTAGCTACCATTTGTACTAGCATTACCTCACCCTTGGGAGAAATTTTGGCATCCCAAGCTACTGCTCCTGCAGACAAACCAAGTGTTAGGTGTTTCATTCCCAAATCTCTCCATTCTAGTTTGCTGAAGAACTATCATTCCTCGAAAACTGCAGGGCATATCGGTCGTGACCAACCGATTTGGTCCATAGCTCAGCTTTTCTGGTGGCCTAGCTTAAGAAATGACTGCTCTGCCTTCGTAGCTGCGTGTGCCACATGTGCCCATAGAAGTCTCCCATCACCTTCATGTAGGACTGCTGCAGCCAGTTCCTAATAGTGAATGTCCTTGGTCTCACCTGTCCATCAATTTCATGGTTGAGTTGCCTGTAACCAAAGGGCACACTGTCATTCTTATGATTGTTGACAGGTTCTCCAAGATGGCCCACTTTGTACCACTGAAAGGT
Source organism: Rhinophrynus dorsalis (assembly GCA_037306005.1). Taxonomy (NCBI): domain Eukaryota; kingdom Metazoa; phylum Chordata; class Amphibia; order Anura; family Rhinophrynidae; genus Rhinophrynus; species Rhinophrynus dorsalis. The sequence continues at coordinate 96,494,747 of CM074718.1, read as the reverse complement.
CTAACCTCCTCTAAGGGGCTGGCGGAGATATTTGCCAGGGAGGTATTCAGGCGCCATGGGGTACCCACAGTACTGGTCTCGGATCGAGAGCGCCAATTTGTGTCCCGGTTCTGGAGAGCTTTCCATGGGCAGATGGGCATTCAGCTGTCATTCTGCTCGGCCTACCACCCCCAGTCGAACAGTGCTGCTGAGAGAGCCAACCAAGGCCTAGAACAGTTCCTACAATGTATCATTTTGGACCATCACAATGACTGGGCAAACTTGTTACCATGGGCAGAGTTTGCCAGGAACTGTACCGTAAACTCTGTCAAAGAATGCTCCGTTCCTGATTAATTATGGCTTCTAGTCTGCTTTGCTATGCAAACCGTTCAAGGCACAAGAGATTCTGGCTTTAGACAAGCATCTTCGCTCCACATGGGTTCAAGTTGCAGACCGTCGGTGGGGGCCAACCCCAGTGTTTAAGGTGGGAGAGAGAGCATGGCTGTGCTCCCATGATCTTAACCTCCAGGTGCCCTCAGGAATTTGGCCCCTTATTTCGTAGGTCCTTACCAGGTGCTGCGTAAGATTAGCCCTGTCTCATATGCCCTAGAACTCCTGGTTGGCATGCGTATTCACAAGGTCTTCCATGTGTCCCTACTCAAACCTTTAGGTTGCAACCACTACACTTCAGCACCAGTTCTGCCTGGGCCTGTTTAAGTCAATGGCCAGGAAGAGTATGAAGTGAAGACCATTTTGGACTCTTTCAGAGTCAGAGGACACCTTCAATACTTGGTACATTGGAAGGGGTAGGGGCCTGAGGAGCGTTCTTGGGTACCCAGTGGCCATATTCACACTCCTGTGTTGATTTGCAGATTCCATGCTCGATTTCCCCTCAAGCCTGGTCCTCCCCTGTGGGGAGAGGGTCATTAAAGGGGGGTACTATCATGGTGCCCGTGAATCGCTTTGTGACGGTACCAGGATTTACCGGACCCTTTTGGGGCCGTCGGTTCCTGAACCGCCGCTGCTGCTGCCCTCTTCCACGGCCGGCTGGAGCCCTGCTGCTTCCTGGAGGTCCTGGATGCTCAGGCAGGAACAACTGGATGCTGCCCCCTGGCAGAGATTGTGAATTTAGCTGCAGAACCCTAGGTAGGGTTTCCAGAGGCCCTACGCCAGTAGACCGGCAAGGAAAGTGAATTTGCTCCTGTAATGGCTAAGGTGAGAATCCCCAGCCTAAGTCCCCTCCAGAAATACAGCCGAGACTTGTATTAAGGAGGGTAGAACAGAACAGCCTTTATTGATAAAACACGCTGCTTATATACACTTCCAGACACTCTTATCAAGATCAGAATACAAATTAGTGCTTGAAAAAGGGACATTTTAACTGGTCCATAATAACCTCCCCTGACTGGTCAGTGAAGCACAGCAGGAGTCAATTCACATTCCTTAGCACATGGAGTATTCTTTAAACAAGCCGGAGTGCTGGACTTAACAGCCCACTCTGCAATCTGATTCCCCAGATTTACCAAATGTCACACAATGTACAAAACAGTGATGAATATTTCAAATGTTATAGTTCTAAATTATTCCATCTGGTCACATTACTCCCCCCCCCCAAGTCTTGGACAGACCAGGTGTGATCCCAACGGATCCACCTCTGCACTGTCCACAAAGTCTTTCAGGTATCTTCTTGCCAGGATAGTCTATCAGCCTTTTTGTTATACCTGCTAGGTCTGCACTGAATGGTAAAGGTGGAGGGAGAAGCTCTGTCCATTTTTTCTACAACCATATTCAGAAATGCATCCACCTTTGGGGTTGTACAGACATGGAGTTTGCGAAGGCACTGGTAAGATACCCCAAATCATTTGCTAACAGTACCTCAGTGGGGATGCCAGACATCACTCCCACCTCACAGTCTCTTTCTCCAGCACCCCAATCCAGTGTGATCCGGGCCAAGGGAATCTGGTGTATGGCTCCTCCAGCAACTTGTACTGCCACTGTCCGGCCAGTTCTCTGCCTGTGGGGGACCCGGTGGGGTTGTACCATAGTGATTGTGGCCCCAGTGTCTCTTAACCCCTTGGCTGGCTGCCCGTTCACCAGCACTGTCTGACCATGGTGTCCTTGGTTATCTGTGCTAGCGGTTTGGACCAGGCTCACCTCGTGGATCGGTCCCCACACTTTGTCCCTGCCAAAAGGGGCAATATTGTAATCCACTCCCATGGGCATGGATAAATTATACTCCATAGGTTCAGTGCCAGGGTCCTCTCCACAGTAGGCTTGTCTTGGTGCACTCTGGGGTGGGACCGGTAGAGATACCGGCTGCTGGGGCAAGAGCCCAGGCTGTGACTGTCTCTGAGGGTAATTGCTCAGAACGTGCCCAGGCTGCAAACAATCATAACACTGCAGTCCATAGCGGCGCCCTCTGCTGGGCTGGTTGTGACTGATGGGAATGGAGCTGAGATGTGGTATCTGGCCCATTCGAGTGTCTGTAGTAATTCCTTTGGATTGTACAGGAGAGCAACAGGTCCCATTCTCTTGAGTCTCCACATATCTTTCCATACAGTAGGCTTGTCTTGGTGCACTCCGGGGTGGGACTGGTGGAGGTATTGGCCTCTGGTGCAGGGGTCTAGGTCTGGACCGTCTCTGAGGGCAATTGCTCCGAACATGTCCCAGCTGCAAACAATTATAGCACTGCAGGCCAGAACTGTGCCTTCTACTGGGCTGACGGTGAGTGATGGGAATGGGGCAGCGCCCTGGTACCTGGATCCCTTGAGGGGTGGCATTAGATCCTGTTGGGGGGACCGGAGAGGGCCAGGGCCCACTCCGTCAGGTTTCCACATATTTATCGGCCAACTTGGCTGCTTCCCCCACCGTAACTGGGTCATGGTCCCGTACCCAATCCCGAACATCAGGAGGCGTATGTTGGAAGAATTGCTCCAGTAGGAAAAGCTGCCGACAATCCTCCATAGTCTTTGCATTGCAGCCCAGTAACCAGTTGGCACAAGCACGGTCCATACGGTACACCCATTCTGCATAAGAGTCCTGTTCCCGTCGTCGGGTATCCCGGAACTTCCGCCGGTAAGCATCTGGGGTGACCGCATACCGGGCAAGAAGCACCGTTTCACCTCCGCATTATCCCGGCTGACGTCGTCAGGTAGGGCTCGATATGCCTCTGCTGCACGTCCAGTCAGCTTGCCTGCCAGAATTGTTACCCAGTCTCTCGAATCCACCTCATGAAGGGCACAGTGCCTCTCAAAATCTTGCAGGTACCCATCTATGTCACCTGTGCTTTCCTCAAACACCTTGAAGGCTTGATGAGGCAGTTTGCCGTTCCTGGATCCATAGCTCAGTGGAGATCCTGGATCTCTGGGGACTCTCTCCAGTTCTGCCATCCTCATGCGCTCCTCCCTTTCTGCTGTCCTCTCCTGAGTCACCATGGCCATTACTCTATCCACTACCTCAGCAGAGGGATTGGGGCCGTAAAATGCAAGTCGGATCTTGACAGCTCGGGTGAAGGCATCCTCATGCTCTGTAGGGCTCTCCCCGGATCCCATGCTGGTCTGCCGGCTGGCAGGGCTGGCTCTTCCAACTGATAGGTGGTCCATCTGCATCAAAGCCTCAACCAAATCAGTCTTCCTGGGTCCCCTTGCTTCTCCGCCTCTGGCAGTAAGGATCTCTTTTAAGGTGGATCGCTTTAGCTGATTGTAGAATTCCTCTATACACCTGCCATTGGCTCCAGCCAAATCTCCTGATGGAGATTGTCCCAGTAGTGGTTTGGATTCCTTTAGGAAGAGGGCATCCCACTTCTGACACCAGATGTGACGGTACCAGGATTTACCAGACCCTTTTGGGGCCGTCGGTTCCTGAACCGCCGCTGCTGCTGCCCTCTTCCACGGCCGGCTGGAGCCCTGCTGCTTCCTGGAGGTCCTGGATGCTCAGGCAGGAACAACTGGATGCTGCCCCCTGGCAGAGATTGTGAATTTAGCTGCAGAACCCTAGGTAGGGTTTCCAGAGGCCCTACGCCAGTAGACCGGCAAGGAAAGTGAATTTGCTCCTGTCATGGCTAAGGTGAGAATCCCCAGCCTAAGTCCCCTCCAGAAATACAGCCGAGACTTGTATTAAGGAGGGTAGAACAGAACAGCCTTTATTGATAAAACACGCTGCTTATATACACTTCCAGACACTCTTATCAAGATCAGAATACAAATTAGTGCTTGAAAAAGGGACATTTTAACTGGTCCATAATAACCTCCCCTGACTGGTCAGTGAAGCACAGCAGGAGTCAATTCACATTCCTTAGCACATGGAGTATTCTTTAAACAAGCCGGAGTGCTGGACTTAACAGCCCACTCTGCAATCTGATTCCCCAGATTTACCAAATGTCACACAATGTACAAAACAGTGATGAATATTTCAAATGTTATAGTTCTAAATTATTCCATCTGGTCACACGCTTGCTTGCATTTCTATCTGGTGGTGTGGTAGTGGGACTGCATCCTCTGGTCTGCAGCTATCTGCGGGTGTGCGTCTGACGTTGTGCTTGCTATTTTGTAGCTTCCCGTCTGCGTGGCCGATTATGATCCGCCTTCCGGAGGCAGCCTTATAATCTGCCCGCGAACTGTGCTTAATCGCCCTTTCATGGTGTTTCTGTACGTATTCCAGTGTTGCTGGTTTTCACCCTTGCTTGGCTTCCGATATCTCCTGGTTCTCGATCCTTGGCTTGTCTGACTATACGATCCGGTTTTGACCATTGGCTCTGACTGACTATCTGACCCGTGTATGACTCTGGCTTGTCAGACTACCCACTCTGTGCTGACCCTGGCTGTGGCTGACTACCCAATCTGGTTCCTGACTGTGGCTTGTCTGACTTACGCTCTGTGCTATTACCACTCCTGTCTGACTACCACTGTCTCCAAGTATAGCTGTATGCGCACTCTACCTATCCGGTACAACTACTACCTTGCTGGTAGTGTTGCTAGTTGCCTCCTCACTGTGCGATCCCATTGCCTCCGGGCTGGTAGTGTTACATGTATGTCTCAACCCGCTGCCTCTTGGTACACTACCATATACTATTCCTTGCTGTCTCTGCCTGTACTCGCCCTGAGTCCTGCACTGTGCTACTGCAATCCCATCTATGGCAGCCTGCTAGTGTGCCTCCGCTGTGTGGCCTTCAGTCTGTACCATGCAGGTACTCTAGCCGCCCAAGCTGTTATCCAACATCCCTTTCTGGAGGTTGTCAGGGTACGCTCCGTTACTGATCCCTGGCGTTCCAGGTTCCTATCTGTCGGTGAGAGCCAAGTCTGGTTCTGTTCCCTTGATATCTACTGTCCGATTGCAGTTCAGTGTCAGTCCTTGGGTAGTATTAGACACTGTCCTTTCGCCTGTCTCCCAAAGGTTGAGGAAGTGTTCGCTCCTATTGTTATTCATATTATTATTATTACTATTATTATTTGCTTCAATAAACTGATTAAATTCACTTGTACTGTGTCGTGTGATTATTTGCCAGAGTTACAGTGACAACTTGAGAATGTCAGTAATGGTAATCCGCCTAATGGTTGGTATTCCATATCTAACAGAAAACAATAGATAAAACTAAAACTATAGCAGAACTGTTCTCATGCCTTGCTTAGTCATTGAACAAATCTTACTGGAGGGGATTGGCTGGGGATCAGATAGAAGAGGAGGAAGGCTCCACCCTGCACTTCTTTCTAAGAATTGTTCCTGCCTATTTAAAGGGGCAGTCACCTTTCCAAAGTTACCAGTAACCTATATTGGATGACAGAGAAAGCATGCTTGTATTGTAATTGATAAGGCTGCTAATAGGCCATAAAAAACTACACTGGTGGTTGTAATGCAAGCTGAGCCCACAGGACACTGTAAAGACACAACATTCTGCAAACTTCTCGGTAACTATGGCAAGTGGCCAAAAAGTTTTAGTTGTGGCTTTCTGAACAACTGCCAGCCATCTCACTCACCTATGAGAAAATCCCATTGCAGGTGCAAAGTTGCCTTGAATTGAGTGATGGTTTCTAGTGCATTTACCTACAGAACAGTAGTGAGCAACATGAGGCTGGCTGGAGATGATGGGAGTTACAGTTCCTCACAGCGGAAGGGCCTTAGTTTGCCCATCCCTATCAAAGAAATAAAAAATAGATTCTTAAAAAGCTTGCTCCAAATATTATTCCTCAAATGGAAACACTCAACTCCCCTTCTACTAGGGAATGAAAGACCAAGATTTCTCTGAACTTTTTTTTTTTTTTTTTTTAAGAAAAAAAGTAAGTCACGTACAAAGACTCTCGGGGAGGTTATATGATACATGGTGCCCTTTTGTTTTATATATGGAAGAAAGAAAGGTACATTTGTCCTATTTAAAGGGGGTCTATCACCCATATACATGTTTGTGTAAAATGTTATTGTAGATAGCAATTAGATTGAAAACTGTTTTCATTTATTTTTTTTAATTTGTATTTTGCCCAAATTAAACGTCTAAAGATTACCCTATGGTTTCCTTCCAGACAGACTGAGGTTACCAGCTCTGTACCTTAGTCTGTCACTCTTCCTCTGATCCCCTCCCTCTATACAGCCTTCTTCAATGACAGAGGATTTCTGCATGTAAGCTGGAGTGGTCTCTGGCCAATGAGAGTGCTCCAGCTTACATGCAGAAATCCTCAGTCATCGGAGGACGCTGTATAGAGGGAGGGGAGCAGAGGAAGAGTGACAGACTGCGGTACAGAGCTGGTAACCGCAGTCTGTCCAGAAGGAAACCGCAGGTTAATTTTTAGATGTTTAATTTGGGCAAAAGAACAATTTTTTTTTTTTTTTTAACTATGAAAACAGTTTTCAATCTAAATTGCTATATACACTAACATTTTAGACAAATGTATGGGGGTCATAGATCCCTTTTAAGAATTTTACACTTCCACCTTCTTCCTCTTTCCCTTCTCCTCACCACTCAATCTCATAGGCTTTTCTCAAATGCAATTAAACGTGCTGTCAGATTCATAAGGCATTATCTTGTCAGTCTCAAAAACTCAAGAAAAAATGTCCCAGTAAGCAAAAATAGGATTTTAGTCTTACCTGTTAAATCCTTTTCACTTAGTCCATACAGCTTACTGGTACACTGGGAGGCGTCAGTCCCCTTTAAGTAGACAGGAACATTCTCTAAATGTATGCAGGGGGGTGGAGCCTCCCTTCCCTCTCAGGCTGCCTCATCCAGTCAGCCCTCAGAATAGTTTGAGAACAAATCAGACTAGATAGAAGGAAAGAAAACTCCTGTGAGCATGCCCCGAAGGACTCCCACAGAATGCCACAGGAGAGCCAAGCATGGTCTCTTGACAGGGTGGGAGACCAGTAACCTGTATGGACTAAGTGAAAAGGATTTAACAGGTAAGACTAAAATCCTATTTTCACTGTCGTCCAATACAGGTTACTGGTACACTGGGATGTCCAAACATTGAGTTTCCCAGAGACGGGAAGAAGGCAAGGACCAGGCGCAAGGCCCCCAGAGTCACCAGGACCTCTATGAACCAACCGGTCAGAGATCCCAACAAAACAGAAGTGTCAGTGGACACCAACTAGGGGTAAAACAGACCCCAGTAACCGTTGCACAGCACACTGAACTAGAGCCAACAGGGCTCAACAGTAAGGAAACACTAAGAACCACAGAAGAAGAAGACCGTAGACAGGCAATACTGCCTCCAGCACCTTCCTCCCAAAGCTGGCATCAGCCGAGACCAGCACATCCACACAGTAGTGCTCCAAAAAGGTGTGCATAGAAGACCAAGTGGCCGCCCGGCACAGCTGTTCAGCAGATGCTGGATTCTTGTAGGCCCAATAGGCTTGAGACAACGCACGACATTCAACAAATGGAGATACCTCTCCGTGTCAGAGGAAGGATTAGGGCAAAAAGAGGGCACCACAATCTCCTGAGTGATGTGGAACTCTGAGACCACCATAGGCAAGAACACCGTAGAAATATGAAGCACGGCCTTATCCTTTTGGAACACTAAATAAGGGGGTTTACAAGACAGAGCTTGTAATTCCGCTACACGGCGAACTGAAAAAATAGCCAAAAGGAAGGCCATCTTCCAAGAAAAAGGCGCAAGGAATAGTAGCCAAGGACTCAAAGGGGGGCGCTGAGGAACCCCCAAAACCAGATTAAGGTCCCACTGAGGAGCCGGACTCCTAAAGGCAGGACGAACATGAGCCACACCTTGGAAGAAAATCCTGACATCAGGAAGAACAGCAAAACGCTCCTGGAAAAAGACAGAGAGCGCAGAAGTCTGGACCTTCAGAGAACTCAGACTGAGCCCCTTATCGACACCGTCCTGCAAAAAGGCCAGGACAGTAGGAAGATGAAAGGCATGAGACAGATCCCTGTCAGCACACCACGACACAAAGGTCGACCAGACTCAGTGATAGATCTTGGAAGAAACAGGCTTACGAGTGCGTAGCATAGTAGACACCACAGCAGAAGAAAACCCTTTCTTCCTTAAAATCGAAGATTCAACATATAGGCCAAAAACTTGAGCCAAAAAACAGTCTTCCACAGATAACCCTGTAGAAAAAGAGCTGGACGAAAGGAGAGCCAAGCTGACTCCACCACAGATAGGGTCAAAACCCCAGAGACCAAGGTTGACAATGTCAATCTAGAACAATCAAAATTACCGGACAACATACCAATTACAATTTCCGTAACACCCATATTAACATAGGGAGAGGAGAAAAAATGGCCAGAGAGGATATCCAGGGATGGACACTGCATCAGCATCAGTGTTAAAGTGTCTCTCCACAGAGAGCAAGACGGCGGAACCTTCCTGTTGTGTCCCATTGCCATCAGATCCACTGAGGGAATCCCCATCTCAAACTAGGAGTTGAAACACGTCCTGATGTAGTTCCCACGTTCCAAGTCGACTGCGTGACTACTGAAGAAGTCTGCCACAACGTTGTTTATCCCTGGAATGATCACTGCGGAAATGACAGGAACAGGAACCTCTGCCCAGGACAGAATGGCCTTGACCTCTAACCGAGCGGCGAGACTTCGTGTCCCGCCCTGACTGATGAAGCCACTGCCGTGGCATTGTCGGACTCGTCCACCAGGTGAGACTCCCGAAGATGGGAAGAAGGGACTCCTCCATGAATCACTTCCCCTGAGCGCTAAAGCGACCCAGAACAGCTCCCCAGTCCAGGAGGCTGGCATCCAATGTGACCTTGGTCCAGTAGGGAATCAGGAAGGATCTTCCCAGAGGAGATTGGAAAGGCCCAACCACCACTCCAAGCTCAACTCGACATGAGGAGGGAGAGAGAGATCGGTAGCTTCCGAAGATCTGGTCGGTCCCAGCATGTCCATATCACAAACCTCGAAGTGCCTTGGCATGTACCATGGCAAATGGAACCGCCTCAATCGTGGAGATGGACTACCCCACCAGAAAAAATAACTACAAAACCAGATCCGATCGCGGTATAGGATCATCGAGGTCCTTCGAGTAAGTTGATGGTTACCTGGTCCGGTAGAAAAACCATGGACCTCTAAGTATCGAACAGAAGACCCAGGTGCCGAACGGAACAAGGTCTGACTGGACCTAATTCACAATCCAACCATGAAGAGAAGGAATTGAATACAGGTCTGGACCTGCTGAAGAAGAAGGTCGGCAGCTGATGCTTGCATAAGGCAAGTGGTCCGCGACGAAGAACTCTGATGCCGTACCGATGGAGGACAGATATCAAGGCCCCCAGCCCCGTTGAAAACCTGGGCTGTTGGTCATCCAAAGAGGCTTGAATAGAATCTTGAACCCCTAACTGCAGGGTGGACCTGTTCCAGGACATCCTTGTCCAGAAGAAACTGAATAGCGTCTTCGTGGGAGGGAAAGGGATCTAGTATCCCTCAAACACCACCAGAAAAGCTCACAAGTCCAACACTGAATCATCCCACGGTGTCGAGAATTATACTGAAGCAGACACTAAGTCTAGGGCTTGTATGCGGCCTAGGGCCGCAATTGCTGCATGGTCCAGGAGGAACGCGGGACAGATGGCACCACCTGGTTCGTTGTACGTGACTGAGAGAAAAGGAAAGAAAAGACCGGTTACTCGTAAACGGCAACCCTTTTATTTATTTATATATTGAGTTTGGAACCAAGGGTAGAAGACACTCTAACCCCTGAGGCCCCTCTAATCAGTTCCTTAAGTTCGGATCCAAACAAGGAGGTACCCTCAAAAGGCAAGGAAAGGAAAACTTTCCTGGAAGCAGTGAGAGCAGACCAATCTAAAGACAAAGCTCACGCCAAGCCGCCACAGAAGTAGTGGAGGCCCTTGCCATCATGTGGGTGGCATCAAGGGCAGCATCAGAAACATAGCGTTGACCTACAGAGAGAACAACAAGTAGGCACAATGTCTCTGAAGTAGGCGCATTCTGACAGACCATCAATGGGTTGCACAGTCCAGACTGCAACAGCTCGGATAACCCATGCAACAGCAAAGGCTGGACGCAAAGCAGAACCTCAAGTTACTTGCCAGTCCAATCTTGCAGCGTCAGAAACATGTAGACAGTAAGTTGAGACAGTCTAGATATGGGTGCGTCCACCTTAGGGGAATGAACACCCATGTAGTCATTTCTGTTTGAGAAAAGGGAAAAGGTTTAGCAAACATTCTAGACACTGAAGAGGACTTGTCTGGAGTAGTCCATGTGCAAGAGTTGGGTTAGGAGGAAAATGAGTAAGGGGCTTTACAGGCACCTGAGGGAACAGAGAGAACCTCCTGAACCGATGGAATGTTGAGAGTGGGCAATACAGCCCTGATCAGGCCCTCAATAGAGGTTTCAGGATCAGTTACAAATGGGTCCCTTAAGAGACCTGGAAGATTCCAAAAGAGCACCAACCTCAACATTCCAAACTAGCAACAATTCTTCCTCAGAAGAATCTAACACATCAGGTGCTCCCTGAGGTTGAGACAGGGAGGAACTGATAATAGAAGGGGGTCTGCCATAACTGAAGTGCCCCCTGTATCTGGGATGCGAAGAGCTGTAAAGATCTCCAGTTGCAGCCTTAAACTCTTGCACCCAAGCTGGCTCAATAGCGTGCCAGGAACCTCAGAACCTGCTGGGCAGAAATGACCAGAAAACACTCCAGGTAGCCCTGTGTGACTGGAAGAGCAGTGCGCAATAGGGGATACTGAACCCGAGCTTCCTTAGTCTTAGGTCTATTCCCTAGCTCCGGCGGTATAGACATTCATACATTGTCAAAATAACCAACTTTACAATGAATCACCCAATTGTAGTGTGTAAGATTGATATTTCACCCCAGAAACGCTAAATATAGACTATTCTGTCAGGCGAAGGGTCAATCTGCAGAGGAGAAAAGGATTGTCCAAGCCATGTATAGGATACTCATTGAGAAAAGTGCCTAAAATGGCTGCCGCGACGGGAGCCAATCAGAAATTAGGCGCGAATCAAGCGCTCATGGGAAATGTAGTTTTTCCTAAAAAGTACCCCAAAACAGTGCCTGAAGCCCCTCAACACACTTGAACTATAAACCGGATGATAGAGCAAAGGTAGACAATAAAAATGAGCCTTCTCTGAATTCGCTGTGTGAAGCGGTTCCAGAGATACGTCCCAAACAGTGTAAGCCCATTGAAAGTAAAGGAGCAATGGCGTCCGTGCGGTAAAGCACGCCATAAAGGCGAAGAACATAATTTTTAATAAAATTAACCCCCAAAGGAAAAAGGTTAAGAATACATAGTAAACACATGTACAACATAAGAAAACACTACCCTATAAAGGAAGTGTCCCAAAACCCCATTAAACTAGTCAAACCAGCAGAGAAAGGGTTAATATGCCATATAAACTGCTCCAAAACCACAGACATACATTTATATATATATATATATATATATATATATATATATATATATATATATATATATATATATATACATAAACACGCAATGAGTGCTGGAGTGCGCAATGAGAACTCCCAAATACAAGCCCAGTTAAGGGACACTGTGGGACAAGTGGACCTTCAGCACTCAAAGGGTGGCTCACCTTTCTGCAGATCTTCTGTCTTCAGGTCACCAGGGAAAGAGGAGTACCTCAGAGAGGAATCCCCAGGGAATCACTTGAAATAAAGATTATTCCCTCTTCAGAGCTTAAGGTCCACCAAACTGCTCTGGGCACTGAAACTAGCCACTTTGGAGAGGGCATTGTCAGTCCTGGTAACCTGCCTAATGGTGGTATTCCATATTTGACAGAAAATAAACAACTAAAAATTGAAGAGAGATGTTCTCCACCTGTGTGTCTTGCACAGGAACAAACAATTCTGGGGGCTGACTGGATGAGGCAGCCTGAGAGGGAAGGGAGGCTCCACCCCCCTGCATACATTTGGAGAACGTTCCTGCCTACTTAAAGGGGACTGACGCCTCCCAGTGTACCAGTAACCTGTATTGGACGACAGTGAAATAGAATTGATCTTCTAGAAACTGATTGAACACACAGAGTCAGTAACACTTTTGTGGTTAAGAAAAATCTGTATTATACAATTTGTACATTTCTTTTTATTAACACACTTACAAAAATTTAAATAACTTTGGAAGCAGGATATTACAGAAACTGCTTGCATACATACAAAGGACAATTCAGAGGCACTGGCACAAAAATAATCCACATTCAAAAGACTTTCCTCTTTTCAGTGTCAGACATGGTGTAGCAATGACCATCCCCTCTGGCACTGAAACGGTTAATGCACAAACTTAAATAAAATAATAGGCACTATTGATCATATCCACACTTTTTTCAAATATCTTTAAGTATTGAAAACGAATCCCATTTCCTGATATAAAAATGTATAACAGGTCTGTGTTGAGAGAAAGAGAGAGTGAGAGTGTGTGTGTGTGAAATATGTATATAGAAAGGCAAGCAGCTGGTGTACCTTCAGCCATTGCTGGACTACAACTCCCATCATCCTCAGTTACCAATGTCCAGCTGAGGATGATGAGAGTTGTAAACCAACAACTACAGAAGAAGCAACTGGCAGGCTGAAATTTTCAAAGACTTCGCACAACAGCTGGAGAGCCACCAGCTGCCCAACCTTTGTATAAAAGGTACCTCTTCTAAAAACAAAAAACAAACAAACAAAAAAAAAAAATACAGTTCTGAACCCGATGTTAAGATGCCAGACTAAACAGAGCTGTGGCACTAGTATTGAACATGAAAGATCTGTTCATTTGCAGTCTTTGCACTTAACCCAGGGTTCTCAAGCTATATTCATACAGGGCAAAGATAGTGCATGTTTTAACCCTTTGCTTGCCATAGGGGTACATGTGTTGCGTACCGCGCTGGCACTCACTGGGTTAAGATTATGTTTTTGCACAAGTGTCAATCAGCTCAGTGATTTTGAATGAACCAGCTGTTCAAAAGCAGGGATTGCCCACAAACCTACACTCCTTTGGCCTTCTACAAATGCAGTTTGAGATACCTGACTGAATGCCTTACAAATGCTAAAAAGAGAAAGACATTTTAACTACATTAGAGGATGTAAAAGAGTGCAAGACTGTGTGTTACAATAAAGTTGATTAAAAAAGTCACCATAATCACTGTTCCATGTAGTTCAAATAAGTGATGGTTTTATAAAATCCACAATGTTTGATTTTTGTGAATGTGATAGAGGGTTATGAATCTAAAGGGATATGATCATAACCTAACAACGGACCTCCAATTAATGGGGCAGAAAATCCTTATGACACATCCAAGGCGGACATATTTAAGTTTAACAAGTTATCCCTTTAACCCCTTAAGAACCACGCAGTCCGAGGGAGGACGGCACATTTTTGTTTTTGGGGTGGTGTGTGTGTGTTTGGGTCGCAGGCCAGAGGATCACAGTGTGCTGTGATGACAAAATTCAGTGCCATGCCAGGACCGTCACCGTTCTTTAAGGCACAGACACCGATGACGGTCCTGGCACGTCATTGGTTGTTAAGGGTTTAAATCAAGGTGACCAATGTAAGGCTTGCCTCAGCTGTTACTGGACTACAATTGGCTAGTGGGAGATGACAGGAACAAGAGCTGTAAGGCCTCACAAAGCCAATCCCTGCTTTAAATGCATGGCACATGAAAAACGCACAACGCAGGCCAGAAGAATAACAACTTCATAAGAGTCCTGCATTAAAAGGGATACCTGATCACTTTAGACATAATTCTGTGTTGCTGAATTTCAAGATCCCAAACACTTCCCATTAAAGTCTTCCTTCCTTATAATATTTCAGTGGGGGGAGTCTGAAAGGCAACAAAATCATGTCCCCCTCTGAGGACAAGATATCCAGTACTAGTTAAAGATGAGATATGGGGAACCGATCCATGCAGAATTTATTCATGGTGGCCAATGGGATTGTTTTTCCAGATTACAGTTTATTATTAGGAGGTGTTAAGTGTTTCTTTAAAACTCTGTGTAAGGTTTGAGGTTTTTACAGTAGGAAAATGGACAGACTGGATGGGCCGAATGGTTCTCATCTGCTGTCAAATTCTGTGTTTCTATGCTTTGGACACCCATCTGGCACTCAAAGGGTTCATGTCTGTCTGACACAGCTGTGAATGAATAGTTGGTCTGTAGAATATGGATATGCAAATACATCTAATTGCACATGTAAAAATGTTTATGCCGATTAAAATATATTTCTTCTTTTCAGTCAATATGCACTGTATTCCCTGCTTGCACCAAAGGTTGAAAAAAAAATTACAAACTTCTTTATTCAGGTATTTCTATACCTAGCTATTCAGTGCTTAAGATCTTTATTGTGCATTTATATTAAGTTTTTGTTTTTTTGCAGTATATCATATAAAAACCCTTGATTACTAGTCCGTAGTGCATAGTGTCATGGGGATGGATTCAGCAATGATGTAGAGGAACCAGTGCATGCTGAATGATTTTGCCGAAATAATTATAAATGTAAGAAACCAAATGTAAACCATCCTGATGTACTGATTAGTATGTTTCATCTAAAAGTGGATTTGCAAATTTGTAAAAAAAAAAAAAAAAAAAAATAATTTTTTTTTAAAAAAAAATAGGTGAACGGAGCACTAAAAAGTAAAAGCTTTAAAGGGAAAGTATACCCTGGATGACACTTTTAAAACTCACTTTACCTATTCACAGATGCAGCATTACACTAAAGGTAATACTCCGTAAGCTAAAGCAGTGAGATTCTAGAAAGAAATGAAAATTCCTGAGGCTATCACCAAGGCTTTTAACCCTATGAATGTTAGAGTTTTCCAATGTGTTGAAGACCTCTGTATCATTCAAGAGGTTAAGAACATTGAATGGGATTTTTGGGAATTTGTGTTTGTCCCAGAATTGCACCTCTTTAGTTTACTGAATAAACACCTAAGGGCCATACTCATTATTGAATATTGAAGAGGTAAAAGAAATGAGTCCCTGTCAGACAAGCATTGTATTAAAGCACACCAAGGGCCATATTCAATAAGCTAAAGACAAGCAATTCTGGAGCAAACCAACTTCACCATAACGGAAAACTAGAAGAATCAACATATGTCCAATGATTTAAATGGGCTTTAACCCTTTGAATGTAAAGTACATATCTGTGGCATTATGCACCAGGGAGTTGAAGACGTCAACTGATCAAAAGCCTCATTTAAATACCAAGAGTAACTTTCATTTCTCCCCATGGCACAACTGGTACTCCAGGACTGTACCTCTTTAATGTGTGTTTTAAAGGGGATCTATCTCCCCTACACAAGTGTGTATTAAATGTTAGGTTATATAGCGACTAGGTGGACTTCTTTATTATTATTATTTTTTATTTTAACCCTATTTGGCCAAAAATTAATGTTTAAAGAGTGCACTTCCGGACAGACTGGGATTACCTGCTCTGCCCCACAGTCCATCACTCTGCCTCTGCTCCCTTCCCTCTATCCAGTCTCCTCCAATGACGGAGGCTCTCTGTCTGTAAGCTGGAGCGCTCTCATTGACTAGATATCGATGAGATTGCCAATCTCAGTGTGTTGCCAATGAGATTGCTCCAGCTTACAAGCAGAAAGCCTCCGTCATTGGAGGAGGCTGGCTAGAGGGAGGGAAGCAGAGGCAGAGTGACAGACTGCAGTACAGAGCAGGTAATCCCAGTCTGTCCAGAAGTGCACTCTTTAAACATTAATTTTCAGCCAAATAGGGTTAAAAAAATGAATAAAGAAATTCACCTAGTTGCTATATAACCTAACATTTAACACACACACTGGTATAGGGGGCGATAGATCCCCTTTAATACTACAAAGGATGTTTAGATGGTGGGGGTCCCTCAAACACTGAGTGCCAGGGATGTATCCAATGCATTGCAACAACTCAAATGGTTAACAATTTGAATGACAGAGGGGTACATAACGCATTGCTCTGCAATGCGCTGTATACCCCTCTGGCAATCAAAGGGTTAAAATATATTTTTTAAAACATTGGTTTCCAGATAATATGCTCTCTTTAAAAGTAACTTTAAAATCTTAAGTTGATGTGTGAATAAGTCTGCATATTGCAGATAAAAACACGTGTACTCGGAGTGTGAAGTAAACCGGTCCAACAGTATAAAACACAGACACTGGGATATGTAAGGCAAAGGACATCATTGCAATACTGAAAGGTGTGCAAGAGGAAAGTATTTACAATATAAATACAAATCCAATGTAAAACTTCAAGAGGAAAAAAATGTATCTATGTGAATCAATTTTCAATGAAAGAACAAAACAGATTGTCAGTTAACATATTAACCTCTTCAGCACCAGGCATCAGAAAAGCAATGGAGCACTTCACCAAAAATTACTCTTGTAAAACCAAGCATTTGCCAACATCTTAACCATGTGAGCGCCATAACTGCAAACATGTTGCACGCTCCTCTGGCAATCTAAGAGTTAAAAGCGCACAGCAAATTTACTTAACTGGATAATTCTGTCCATTGCATTATGTGATTATTTCTCACAGGCTGTCCCAGCAATGGAGGAGTTAATATGTCTCATTTTGGCATTAGATGTAAAATGTTCTCTCCAAACAAATGAAACATGTGCATAGTTTTCAGATCATACGTCTGCCTTGTAACATTGCAGCTGGAAAGTGTTGTACTTGGCTTAAGCCCCACGTATAGAACCTGTCCATCTAAGGAAGTGTTCTGCCAGCCTCCTCACACACTGTCTTACTTGAAGAATTCCTTTCCCAAGCCATTTTGTGCGTTTTTTTCTAAACGATTGTGCAAGCCCTTTGGCACACATGGAACATACAATTAATATGTAAATGAAACCTGGAAAGGATGCAGATTAGAATCCAAAACACATAATCAGCCCGATATACTAAGAACTGGAACAAGTGTGGTGCAAACCAAATGCACAGCATAGGGGTCAAATACACATTTTCATTGATTTAAAGGGGCCTTTTTACCCCTTGAATGCTAGATAAGTAACAGTGGAGACCTCTGTAGCATTCGGTGGACCAAAAGTTACTTTTAAGGAGACTTTTTTTTTTATTCATCCCATATTGTGCCGTCTTTTTGGCCCAGAATCATTCCTCCTCTTCTTAGTACACCAGCCTCAATAAGTACAGGATCTTGAATTAACCCTACAAGTGCCAGAAGGGTGTGCAATACAATCTGACACTCAAGGGGTTAATAAATTAGTACCATGCTAAATTATCAGCATTGATCCCCCCCCCCCCCCCAACAGGACTTGCATGTGCCCTTGTTTCATCCAATGATACTGTATTTTACCTCCAGTATTATACGTATTTACTTTGAGGAGATACTGTAAATTGGTTTTATAAACAACCAACGCTATTGATTCCAGCTGCTGGCTATATGCAGTGGTGTATCTGGAGCGGCAACAAGGGGTGTAGCCGATTCAGGGACCAGCTAACTTAACATGTACTTTCCAGCACTAAAAAGCCTGGTCAGTTTTGCCTTTTGGCCCCTGATTGTCTTTCGCCCATAACCTATCTTGAAATCTATAACCCTTAGGATGGAGGTGGGTCACCACGTTACACGTTCTAGGGCAGTGGTTCTCAACTCCTGCCCTCAGGACCCACTAACAGGCCAGGACTTAGGGATTTCTCTGCTAGAGCACAGGTGTGGTGATCAGAGGCTCATTCACATTGATTAACTCACCTGTGCTCTAACAAGGAAATCGTCAGATCCTGGCCTGTTAGTGGGTCCTGAAGACAGGAGTTGAGAAACATTGTTCTAGGGGTTGCATAAATTTAAACACCCTGTACTCCATACTAACAGCTGTACAAATTTTCTGTTAATAGAGACCTAAAATTTACTGTTACATGTTCTCTGCGGAAGAAAACATTCCCCTGTTTTCTGGGGCTTACAATGTATCTCTGGCTTAATCCGTAGGTGTACTCACAGAGAAGTGGATCTGTCGACAGACGCTAGCTTGGAGTACATGATTTTTAAATGTACAAAATGACATTTCAATTTCAAGGTATTCGTGTTCATTGAAACTGCTGATTTTACCCACAAATGTCAGAGGTAACATCTTGAATATATTATGACAACTGAGAGGCGAACTTGAATTTCGTTTTAACTGCAGAAGATTGCACCAAAGTGTCATCACTAAACATTGTTTTTAAAAAATCATAAAAACCCTTAATTGAGGAGTTTTTCTTTGGCATTGACTAGGTATTTTTGAAACAAATTTGCACATTATATGAGGTTTTCTTCCTTTTTTTTTTTTTTTTTTTTTACTAGAGAAGCTGAATTGATGTGCAGACCTTGTATATGTTAAAGGATTAAAGGGATAGTAATACTTCAGTATTACAAATCCCTATATTAAACCCCTAGTTAAAAAAAACAAAACGTATTGCCCCCAGTGTCATCTCTCAAACCTTTATGGTATGAGAGATGAACGCTTCTAAAGTTGCCCTCTCCCTCCCCCGTAGTCAGCATTTTAGCTGACTCAGGGAAATCAGGTCAGAGATCATCAGGCGGCTCTGCAGCAGAGCCGCGATCTCGTTAACTAAAAAAAAAAAAAAAGTTCACTAAAACGGTCTTCTACGTGTGCTTGCAAGCCAAGCACACGTAGAAGACCATTTCACTGAAAGTTCTTTTTAAGTAACGTGATCCGGCTGTGCTGGAGAGCCGCCTGAAAGTCGTACGACTCTCTTCCCTTCAGTCAGCTAGAATGCTGACTACAGGGTAGGGGGAGGGAGAGGGCAACTTTAGAAGCGTTCATCTCTCAAACCATAAAGGTTTGAGAGATGACACTGGGGGCAATACGTTTTTTTTACTAGGGCTTTAATATAGGGATTTGTAATACTGAAGTATTACTATACCTTTAAGATTACAGAATGAAAAAATAAAATAAATGAAAACTACTCCTTAAAAGGTGATTGTATGCCTATAAAATATCTGATTGGAAATGTCAATAAAGTGCTCCTTTTTGTAACCTCTGCCGTTTGTGCTGATTACGGACAGAGAGCCCTGGGATTGGTTTGCAAATCCCTCAAAAGTCCTGTGTGAGTGGCTTTCTCTGCTAGCTCAGTGTGGAGTCCAAGCAGTGATGTGCTGGGATTTTGCAGTTCAGTAGCAGCCTTCCTTCCAGCTCTCATCTTTCATGTTACCATATGTTTTTGGAGCCGGCAATGACCTGAAACACACATTGAAAAGGTCAAAGTACAAGAATGAAACAAATGAAACAGATGATTGACTATACTGTAAAGCAAATTTGGGCAATAACATGTTATGAGGCCAAAAATAGACGTGTGTCCATCAAGTTCAGCCATTGCCATATCACCATTTTTGAACCAGAGGAAGACAAAAAACAGTACTGTTCGAGCAAGAAAGTTATCAAATACATTTTTGAAAGCATCTACAGTATCTACAAACACAGCCTCCAGAGGCAAAGAATTCCATAATTCATGTCTTAGTTTTAGTTAAAAAACATCTATCATCTAGTCTTTCTGGATGGACCCTTGCTTTTTCTTAGCTCATTGAGAAACTAGTTACCCAGAGAATACTGCTTCATAATTACACACTTTCCTTTAAAACACTTGTCTATTACGTGTGCCATCGCTCAACAGGACTGGTTGTAGGATATTACTGGGTGGGTTGGCATATCCTCAGCCTTCTGAACTAATCTGAATAGAATATGAAAGATCTGGCTTATGTGATATTACACATTCTAAGAGCGAATGAACGCTGTGTGTGATAGTAAATGATTCTTTAATCTCAATCCACGTTACCCATATGAGAGAGATAGCCAGAGGGAAGTGTGGTTGGGATCACACAGCCAGAGTACAAATAATATATTTAACCCTTTCAGGATCACCAGGGTGTGTAACAAAATGCAAAGCAATGTTTTGCACATCACCAACAGATAACCCATGTAACATTGACCTTTCTAGTCTGATTAAATAAAACAGTATTAATGTGAAGTAAAGCAACAATGAAATACCATACCAATGCATTGGCGGTGCATTCTGAACTATGGGAATAGAGTTCCCACAGAGCATAAATTATCTGTTCTCTCCAGGCTCACTGTGCAAATCACGGTTTTCTGAACAGCTGGGTAGCAGAGACTTACTCAGTGCTCATGGAAGTGAAAGGAAGCTTCCTATATCCTCCATACAAACCAACTGATGACAAATCTGCTGACATACGGCTTTTATGGAGAGGAGAGAAAGCACATGAATGCAGAAAAAGGACCCTGCATCACCCAGCTGAGCAGATCTCCATGATCTGCACAGCAGACTAGGACAGAACATGCGACTATTATAAAGAAAGGATAGGCCACTTATACAGCTTGCTCATAATAATAATAATAATAATAATAAATAAACCTCACAAAATGAATGTTATCTGAGCACCAGGAGCTACTCCTAACAATAACTACGAAGCTTCCATAAACTAGAGAACAGGAAGGAAGACTTCTTTGAAAGGGTCAACTGGTTAGTTGAAGACTGTGATAAAAGAATCTTTATTTATAAACACATTAAAAGCTACAAAATAACAAAATGGTGTGTGAAAAAGCACTATCTTCCCATTGTCCTCTAAGGACAAAACAGGTGAGGTCTTCACTATGTGAACTCTTACCATAAGCTCAAAGTGCACTGCCAATAGTTTACAATTATTTTGTATTTACTCTCTAAGAAATGCCATTCCAAGTACTTACCGGCGCACAGGCTGTGCAAGTTTACTTCGAGGCACTGGGATGTTTCCACCTGAAGGTGTGCTAGGTCTGGGTAAGCCACTTCTCACTGCAGCACCAGTTCTACCTATAGGGCTTGCAGAGCCAGAGGGCTGGCTAGGAGGTGGTCCTACTGAAGAGCTGTTCTGTGTAAGTGTGGGGGCGTCTTGCACATACGAAGAGCCGTGATTAGTTAAAGCTTTCACTGGTTGTCGTAGCGCTAATGGAGACGGTGCTGCTGGAGAGCGGAACTTGCATGGAGATGGTACTGTTAATGGGGCAGAAAGCACAAAGTCAAAAAAGAGGGTGTGGGAAATAATTCTGCATTTTCCATAATCTAGATTTCCCACACTGAAGCTTAAGAACAGGAACAATTCTGGAGTAAACCGACAGCACAACAGGGGATAAATAACCATTCCCATTTTCTTAAATGGTGCTTTTAAACATCTGAATGCTAGCAAGGTCTCAGCTGCTTTAAAATACATTGGTGACTTCTCTAATATTCAAGGGGTTAAAAAAAAAAACAAAAAAACAATACTCAATTTAAAATCAGTGGGAATTTAAGGATATTTTTATTTGCCCCCTGTGGTGCAGTTGTTTTACTTCAGTTCTCCTCAGTACACCAGCCTCACTGCTGTCAGTTCCCAGCCTTGGCCATAATGGTAACAGTCATGTGTATCTTTAAAGGGGATCCATCACCCCTACACAAGTTAGTCTTGATAGGTTACATAGTCAATATATGCAATATATATTTTTTAAAATCGCTATTTGGCTGAAATTTTATGATTAAATACTGCCCTGTCACTTTTGCTCTGGTCCCCTCCCTCTATCTAGCCTCCTCTGACGACGGAGACTTTCTACCTGTACGCTGGATCGTTGTCATTGGCCAGAGACCGCTTTAATAATTACATTTCTTTCAAACAGTGATTTAAAAAAAGAGAAAATACTACAATATTACATACAGTCGCTCCATAACCTAGCTATTAAAACTAACTTGTATAGGGGTGATAGAGCCCTTTGAACACAACCTTAAATAATGTAGCTGTAGTTTTAGGTTCCGTAGCTGATTTTGCTTAAAAGTATGTTACATTTAACACTGAGTGTTGCTTACTCCAGTGGCACTCAAAGGGTTAACGTCCACCCATTCCCAAAAACATGGCAGAATATTTTCTAAAACTCAAGCTGCACACTAATTGCCTATATGGAGTAATTCAGAAGAAAAAAACAGTAACATAAGAGATACATAGGGGAAAAATAAAACCAAACTTTCAGGAGCAGAAATTTACATATACATAGAGTGGATGGCAAGAGTCTACGCAACCTTGTTGAAATTGCAGCTTTTGTTGATGTAAATGTAAAATCATGTCAGTCTTTTTTTTTTTTTTTTATCTTAAATAAGATCTTGTAATCAATTACATTTAAGTGAAAAATTTATTATTTCTTGGAAAAATAATTAAAAAATAAAAAGCTGTCAACGCCTTGTTTACAGAAGTGTACACAACCTTTAACTAATATCTGATGGAAGCACTTTTTTCTGCAATCACAGCAGCAACTCCGTTTGGATGGGTCTCTGTAAAACTAGCAACCTTGAGGGAGTTGGGTCTATTAGGGCCAGCAAAAAACAAAACATGTGACGGTAGTTTGGAAGTTACAATTTGGTATTCTAGGACATGTACTGTGATACACCAACGAATGTTAAATATGAAAAACGCACGCTAGATTTGCACCCGTAGAAATCAACGTCATAGCCAAGATATTTGCCATTCTATTGTATGCAGTGAGTGTTAACCCTTTGCGTGCCAGAGAGGTATCCAAAGCATTGCATTGATACTTCGCTGGCACCCATAGGGTTAAAACATGTTAAGAGGATGTAGGTTATATGTCCATATCTGTGCACCTCCAAAGGGCAGATGTAGAGTCCCTAATGCGTGTTAAAATTCACTGGTGTACAAGAGAACAGCATTAGAAACACACCCATGCACTCAGAAGAACCTCTACACCAGAAACTACAAGATACATTTATTCAGGCTCCGAAGCTCCCATATCAATTCATAAGCAGCACAAGAACATCCTCCCTCAACAGAAAAACATTCAAAGTAATGAAGCCACCTCCAACCACCACAACCAGTTTTGACTACAACGGTGGCGGAGACAACCCTTTACCTCCAATATCAAGATAAGTGGTTCTCATGTGAAACTCGAGGTATGGGTAAGTCTAAGTTATTTGGAATTTTGTTTTTTGTTTGGGAGGGTTGCAGAAAGGGGCTAACATTTTGGTGAATGTTGATTGTGTTTGGGAGGGCGGGGGTTGTTCCTTTGGACGTTGGTGTTTTATTGGAGGGTAGGGAGAGTGTGATCACGTACCAGAACTAGCTCATAGTCGATGTCTGACACCCCAGGTCTGTGACAAACATCCAACCATGGTCTATCTTCCTTTGAACTTGCTGCTTCTGTCTGCATTTTACTTGGGTTATGGGGAACACAAAGCTGAGAAGAGTGTTATCCTGTTAATTGGATATGTATAGCCTACTCTCATAACCAGCCTACTGGGCAGACAACAGAATACCTCAGGGAAATGGGTATGTTTGCTGGATGGTACTTGTTTTTGGTTTTACCAGTCCTGTTAGTATCAAGCCACTGCATTTTGTAATTTTATCAGACTGTGAGGGGATCTTCTGTGCACATACATTTTTAGGTCAGACAGATATTCTATAGGATTAAGGTCTGTGGCACTGATCTTCCTTTTTCTTGATATTTGGAACTATTGTTTTTTCATCTTATCCTAACTAGAGCCCTTGTTCCCGCTGAAGAGAAGCAGCCTCATAGTGTGATGCTGCCAACAGCATGCTTGACAGAACTTATTGTGTTCTTTGGGTGATGAGCTGTTTGCTTTGAGCCATACATATCTTTGGACTGAAGGCCAAAAAGGTTCTACCTTAGTCTCAGAAGACATTTTCTCATATGGTTTTGGGAGACTGAATGTGTCTTTTTGCAAAATTTAACAGACTTGGGTTTTCTTTTTTTTTCTGAACAACCTACCCCACAGCTCAGATTTGGGGAGAATAAATTACAGTTTAACTGCAAAACCTTATGTCTAAAACAGCTCTATGTAAGTGGAGTACACCATAATTTTATTCAACAGTATAAACCCTGAAATAAGAGGATTTTAGTCTTACCTGCTAAATCCTTTTCTCTTAGTCCATACAGGTTACCGGTAACTTTGGGTAGGCGATCCACCCCTTTAAGTAGGCAGGAACAATTCTAGACGTGAATGCAGGGGGTGGAGCCTACCTTCCCTCCTTGGCTGAAGCTAGCCAATCAGCTCACGTAAGATTTGTGAAACTATTGACTAGATAGTAGAAGGGAAAGACGACTCCTGTGAGCATGACCCCGAAGGACCCCCATGGTCTGCCACAGGAGAGCCAAGATTGGTCCCTTGACAGGGTGGGAGACCAGTAACCTGTATGGACTAAGAGAAAAGGATTTAACAGGTAAGACTAAAACCCTCTTTTCTCTGTCGTCCAATACAGGTTACTGGTAATTTTGGGATGTCCAAACATTGAGTTTCCCAGAGGCGGGAAGCAAGGCAATGACCAGGCGCAGGGCCCCCAAAGTCACCAGACCATATATGAACCATCAGATCAGAGATGGCCCAACAAAAACAAATGAAGTGTCAACACTGAACAGGGGGTAACACCCCAGGAACTGTCACACAGCACAATGAACTAGAGCCAACAGGGCTCAAAAGTGAAGTAAGCAACGAAGAAGATCCTAGACAGGCAAGACAGCCTCCAGGATCTTCCTCCCAAAGCTGGCATCAGCCGATGCCATTACATCAACACGGCAGTCCTTCGAAAAGGTGTGCACAGATGACCAAGTGGCAGCCTTTCAAAACTGATCAGCGGAGGCCTGATTCTTGTAAGCCGAAGAAGCCCTAATAGATCTAGTAGAATGAGCCGTGACCCAAAAGGGAACAGGCTTCTTCCTTAGCTTGTAAGTCTTACGAATAGTGGCCTTGATACAAGATGCAATATTCCCTTTGGATGCATGTCTCACTGCCATGGTGCCCTCAGGAATGATGAAAAGCGCATCAGATTGCCTAATGGACTGCGATGTGCATAAAACTTGAGACAACGTACCACATCTAACCAGTGGAGATCCCTCTCCTTGTCAGAGGTAGGGTCAGGGCAGAAAGAAGGCACCGCAATCTCCTGATTAATGTGGAACTCAGAGACCACCTTCAGGAGAAGCACCTCCTTGTCTTTGCGAAACACCAAAAAGGGTGGTTTACAAGACAGAGCATGCAACTCCGTGACACTGCAAACAGACACGATCGCCAGGAGAAAGGACATTTTCCACATCAGCAGGTGTAGAGGAACAGTAGGCAAAGGACTCATAGGGAGGGAGCTGAGGGACGCCCAAAACCAAGTTAAGATCCCACTGAGGAGCGAGAGACTTGAAAACAGGACGAGTATGAGCAACGCCCTGGAAGAAAACCTTGACATCAGGAAGAATAGCAATGCGCCTCTGAAAGAAAACAGAAGTCTGAACCTTAAGGGAACTCAAACTGAGACCCTTTTCCACACCGTCCCACAAGAAAGCCAGGACCGTAGGCAGATCAAAATCCTGAGAAAGGTCCCTATCAGCACACCAAGAGAGAAAGGTCGACCAGACACAATGGTAGGCCTTAGGGGAAACAGGTTTACGGCACTACGCATAGTAGCCACCACACCAGAAGAAAAACCTTTCTTCAGTACTGAGGATTCAATTTCCGAGCCGTCAAAGCTAGATGATGCACATCCTCCTTCCACAGGTAACCCTGTAGAAGAAGATCCAGAAGGAAAGGGAGCCGGACAGATCCAGAAGCTCCGGAAACCAAGCCTGTCCACCGTGTGTCGACTGAGGAAGTCTGCCATGACCTTGTCTACTCCTGGAATGTGCACTGTGAGGCTTCGTGTTCCACCCTGCTTGTTGATGTAAGCCTGGCCGTGGCGTTGTTGGACTGGACCCAAACTGGGCATTCTTCCAGCTGGGGTGTCCAATGGCAAAGGGCATGGAATATCGCCCAAGGTTCCAACACGCTGATGGGAAGGACAGACTCCTCCAGAGACCACCGACCTTGAGCACTCTAGCAACCAGGACCGATCCCCCCAGCTGGCGAGGCTGGCATCCGTCATCACTGTGGTCCAGAAGGGTACCAGGAAGGACTCGCCCTTCAGCAGATTGGAGAGGTCGAGCCACCATGACAAACTCAGTTCCACATGAAGA
The DNA here is from genome assembly GCA_037306005.1 of Rhinophrynus dorsalis. NCBI lineage: Eukaryota > Metazoa > Chordata > Amphibia > Anura > Rhinophrynidae > Rhinophrynus > Rhinophrynus dorsalis. The sequence goes on along the minus strand of CM074718.1, from coordinate 96,468,349 downwards.
GGGAGGGACACTGACATCTGCACACCTGGACCACAAACCTATGGGAGTTCCCTGATGTGAGCCATGGCAAACGGGACCGCTTCTACGGTAGAATTAAACTTCCCCACTAAAGAGGACAGCTTCTTGGCTGGAACTGGATCGTGAGCCAGAACAGCAGAAACCCTGTGAGCCACCTCGTCCGTGAGAAACACCATTCTCTGCTGAATGTCGAAGAGAAGGCCCAGGAAGAGCAGATGCTGGGATGGGACAAGATCTGACTTGTCCATGTTGACGATCCACCTGTGATGGGTGAGAGCATGAATGCAGTCCTGAACCGGCTGATGAAGAAGTTCTGCAGAAGGCGCTTTCAGAAGCAGGTTGTCCATGTACGGAGTAACACTGATGCCGTCCCGATGGAGGATGGATACTAAGGCTCCCAAAACACTGGTGAAAACTTGGAGCTGTAGTCAGACCAAAGGGAAGAGCTAAAAACTGAAAGTGCCCTTGGTCGCAGGCAAAACTGAGATCCTGCCGACTCTCTGGATGAATAGCGATGTGTAGATACGCATCCTGAAGATCCAGAGAGGCAAGGAATTCCCCTGGGGACATAGCAGCAATCACCATCCTTAGGGACTCCTGGTGATAATGAGTCTTGATCACAAAAGAATTGAGATCCTTCAAATCCATAATGGGACGACAGCCGCCATCCTACTTGAAAACCACAAAGAGGTTTGAGTAAAAACCCATACCTCTGTCCTGAACTGGAAAAGGCTCCAGAACCTCCTTGTCCAGAAGGGCCTGGATAGTGCCACTGAACAGATGGCGTTTCTCTACGCCCTGGGGCATATGAGAGGGAAAAAAATTGAAAGGGAGGAAGAGAGAGACAAAAGGGATCATGTACCCTTCCACCACCACCTGCAAAACCCATGGGTCTACCACTGAATCCTCCCAGATGCTGTGGTAGTGATGCAGACGTCCACCCACAGCCGAGTGGGGACCTGGGTTTGGCGAGTCATGTTGTGGAAGGCTTGGAAGCCTTAGTCTTGGGGGAGACCTTGGGCTTCCATTGTTGTTTGGCTTGGAGGAGGAACGTGGAGCTAAGGGACCCGCCTTGTTCGGCGGACGCGTCTCAGTCTGGAAGGGACAAAACAGCCGATTACGCTTGATAGGCGTTTTCTTCCTGGAGGCCATAGGCAGAAGGGTACTCTTGCCCCCTGTGGCCTCACTAATCAGATCCTTAAGATCTGGCCCAAACAAAGAGGTGCCTTGAAAAGGCAATGAGAGCAAAGCATTCTTGGAAGCAGTGTCAGCAGACCAGATCTTGAGCCAAAGAGCTCAGCTGGCAACCACAGACATGGTGGAAACCCTTGCCACCAAACTGATGGCATCAAATAAGGCAACAGAAACATAGTGCTGGGCCTCAGTAATGTTGGCAAGAAGCCGCAACATATCCAAAGTAGGAGCATCCTGACGGACAGCCAGGGTGAGCTGTTCAGTCCAGACTGCAATGGCCCAGGTTCACCCATGCCGCAGCGAATGCAGGACGCATGGCAGTACCAGCAGTGGAAAAAATGGACTTAAGGGAGACCTCACGTTTCTTGTCAGTCCAGTCTTTCAGAGCAGACGCATCAGCAACTGGCAAGGCAGTGGACTTGGATCGAATCCAAATCTGTCCGCTAGAGTACAGAAGTCACAGAGTGGGGAACATCTCTCAAGCCACAAAGGTTTGAGAGAGAAGACTTACATAGTTCTTAATATTTTTTTAATGCCTACAATACTAAAACAAAAAATTAAAGCGGAACTACCATCCTTAAAAAAAAAACGTCCCAGATAATTCCCCATCTGCCGATTTGCTGCTCAGTAGCGCTAGTCGCCAGATTTCTTACCGTGTTCATGAGAATGAGCTACTACTCCGGGACTGAGAGGCAGGACAGAGCGCAGATATCTTTCCATAGTGACGTCTGTGTGCCTGCTCTGTCAGTCCCTTTTGGAGCCGAACGGCTCCTTGCAACGCCTCCTAGAGCTGGCTGGGACTAGCAGAGCAGACGCCCAGACGTCACTATGGAAAGATGTCTGCACTCCGTCCTGCCTCTCAGTCCCGGAGTAGTGGCTCATTCTCATGAACGCGGCAAGAAATCTGGCGACTAGCGCTGCTGAGCAGCTAGTAGCCAGATGGGGAATTATTTGGGACATTTTGAAGGTATCACTTTAAGTCTATTGTGGTTGACAAAAAGATAATCAATGGATGTCCTATGGCTACATAAAGTCAAATTTACAAATAGGCCATTTCTCTTGTACATTTGAATAAGAAGCATTTGAACTAAACGTGAATCAGTAGATGTACTTAGGAGTATCATCTTATGCTATTTCAGCAGTTTCCCAAATATAAAAAAAAAAATCAAACTCACAGCCAAAGCCTGCGAAACAGGCATTCTGGGAATTTTATTTTCTCTCTGTAGTTCACCAAGAGAGCTAGAACCCAGAAGGTAGGGCAAGCGGAGAAAAAATGAATGAGCCCTCTTTCAAGTCTGTAAGTGGAAGGGTTGCGGAGATATGTCCCAAAGCAGTCTGTCCCATAGAAGTCAATGGAGCAAGTGCAGCCGTGCAGTAAAGCGCGCTCTTAAAGGCATGTAATTAAAAAATAAATAAATAAATAAATAAATAATACTAATAATGAAGTTTTGGAAAGTGAATAAAAGTATCCAAAAGACATACAGAACATGTAAGGATCAATAAAAGCTCATAAATCCAAAGGGAGAATGAAACATGAGCTTCAGAACCAAGTAAAAACAGCAGGGAAGGGGTTAAATACCACAAAATCAGCCAAACATGCTCCAAAGATTCAGGGAACACAAATAATTACCCAACATGAGTGCAGGAGTTATAATGAACTCCAATGAAACCCCTGTGCGGAGGGGGAACTGTGGGACAGGTAGACCATGGCACTCAAAGGGTTGCTCACCTTTTTTGCAGGTCTTCTTTCTTCAAATTACCATTGAGGAGAAAGGAGCCTCAGAGAGACCCCTTTAGGAGAGAGAGACATGGGATGCATGATTCTCTCCCAGAGCAGCAAGGGTCCACAAACAGCAACTGATAACTGGGAAATCCTCCAGGGGAGGCCAGTAATGGTAATCCTCCTAATGGGGGAATTTGGACACCCCATATCGAAGTATAAAATAAATAAAATATTAAAACGAAGCAGAACTGTTCTCAGCCATCTAACCACGACCGTGGAACAAGTCTATCTGGGCAGGGGCTGGTGAGGTAGCCTGATATGGAGGAGAGGGAGACTCCACCCCTGCACTTCTTCTAGAATTGTTCCAGCCCACTGGGAGGAGCTGTTGCCTCGCCATGGTGCCTGTGAGTTATATTGGACAACAGAGAAATGTTCTTTCTTATTGTGTAGAACAGGGGTGGTCAACCCGAGGGCCTCCGGCTGTTGAGCAATACAATTTGCATCATCCCCAGCCAACCAATAGCTGGATGGGGTTGATGGGAATTGTAGTCCTTAGAGCTGAAGGGCTTCAAGTTGCCCACCCGTGGTATCAATGGTTTTCCCCAGAACCGATGCACTTATGTCTTTGTGCCTATAGCTGCTACAGAATGAGAGCAAGAGATGATTGCAGGGCTGCAGAGTGATCCTGGCAGTGACTCATCATTACCTCCTTTAGGGACTGTAGGTGGAACAACCTGTTTGGTTTTCTGGGATGTACGTGGTATATTTATCTGCCTTTTAGATGCTGTTGAAACACAAGGAAGAGTTATATCTTTGTGAAAAGTAAACATAATACTTTAAAAGTTTGGTGAAAAAAATTTTATGAAATTATTAATAGGAGAAAACTGGGGAATACATAACCGTGAAATGTTATGATTCATATTGCAGAGTGGAAAAAAGTCATTACAGCCCAGAAAAAAAAAACGAGGAGGAAAAGTGCATAAAAGCGTGTAGTAAATAAGCTTTCAGGGTTGAAGTGATGTTATTGTCATACACTAGAACTTGACAGGGAGTAGTCTGCTCAGGAAGACTATGTTCCTTCTTGGAAATAATGAGAAGTCCCAGAGGTGTAGATATATTGGCAACACATCCTCATGTAAAGGAGAAGTAACTCTTCCCAATAATAACCCTCCATTAATTTCATTATGGCCAGAAAATCCTAATGCCCCCATAAATCCAGTGCTTGTGTCTTTGTTCAAGAGAACACCTTCAATCAGACCCGGATGTCCATGGAAGGTGGACATGAGAGCTGTGGACAGGTTTTTTTTTTTTTTTTTTTTTTTTTGGGGGAACATTTAACGACCGGTGACATGCTAGGACAGTTACCGTCCCCCCCTCCCCAAAAGGGCTAGGGACAGTCCTGGCACATCACGTACTTAGTGCTTACAGCGCACTTCCGAAGGAGCTCTGTAAATCACAAATGGGGTCTGAAATTAACGGCTCCAAGTCAGGAGTGGTCTCTTTCAGTCCCCTGTTCAGCAAGCCGGTACACATCACAGGTCATGTGTGCCAACAATGTTCAAAGTGCTCCTTAAGGGAAAGTCACTTATCTGGACCACTGGTCGTTAAGTACCTAAATGAAGGAAGCAGAGTAAGAAAGTCCCAACAAAAGTATGCCCAAACTTGTAAACAAAATAAAAACATACTTAATGTAGGGTTGCACGGATACCGGTATCAGGGCCAATACCGGCATTTGCGTGAGTACTCGTGCAAATGTATGCCAACACCGATACCCTGTGTCAGGGTCGGTGCTGCAGAGAGGCAGCCCCGAGAGCTGCTCACAATGCTCCCCAGGTGCCTCTCTCCCTCCTGCAGCGTTGGAGCGGGTTACCATGGCAACGCTCCGACACGGACCTCTGCTGGGGCACGCGAGAGAACAGCGAGCATCCGGCAGAGGAGGAAATTACAGCGGGTAGCTGGAGGGTAAGGTGGCAGAAGCTGCAGCTTGGCACAGACTGGACAAGCTGTAAACTTCTTTGCAGCTTTCCAGGGAGACCCTGGCACAATCCCACTGTTCTTCAGCTCCATTGCCATGCATCACCCCCATTGAGAGCCCCCCATCTCCCACTCAGCCTCCCCACTTCTCCCACTCAGCCCCCCTACTTCTCTCACTCAGTTCTCCCCAGCCCCCCCACTTCTCCAATTCAGTTCCCCTGCTTTCCCTCATCTCCCACTCCATTCCACTGCACCCTCTCACCACCCCTTGGAAAACTGTCAAATGGCGCTGCAAAAAGAGTATCAGTAATTGGTATTGGTGAGTACTTGGGGAAGTATCGGTACTCGTACTCAGTCTTAAAAAAAAAAATGGTATCGGTGCATCCCTAACTTAATGCCCTTACTCATATCTCTCAAACCTTTATGGTTTCAGAGATATAATAAAATAAAGGTCTCCGTTCCCTCCCCTTTCTGCCTGATTAGCTGTAAAGCTGTAAGAGGCAAAATTTGGTCGGGCGACCAGACGCGGCTCTTCAGGAGCACTGACATAGTGATATCTAACTATAAATAGTTCATCTGAATAGTTTACAACGTGTGCTTGCAAACCAGGCACACGATGTAGACCATTCAGATGAAGTATTTATAATTAGAGATCTTGATATCAGCGCTCCTGAAGAGCCGCTGTCTTGTCCCGGAACCAGTATCTCATGCTGTCAGCTGACGCATGAGAAGGGGAAGGGAGCAGGGAACTTTATTTTCTTATATCTCTCAAACCATAAAGGTTTGAGTGATACGAGTATTTTTTATGGCATCTACAATTTTTGTGCATACTTATTTTGGGACATTACAATCCCTTTAACCTGGTCCTAAAGGGATAAGATTACAATGTACAGTGAGCAGAGTCTAAAGTCTTGCTAGCAACTTGTGTCAAGATCATGACATCAAGGAACGAGTGAATTGGTTATCACTGCAACAAAGGCACAAGGGCAAAATTCATAGGGGCCACTGGGATATTCCAGTCATAGTAAAATAAGTGGATGTTTATTAGGAGGCGTCACTTTTCCTTTAACTAAACTTCATCTAACAGGATAACAATGACATGGAGATGGCAATATGGAAGCATGCTCCTATAACTTTCTGCTTTCACACTGACTAGTTTTGACATGGTATAAGGAGGTGTAATTTGTTTAAAGGAGCAGTAAACTTTTTTTTATGAAAACCTAAATGTTATAGAGTTTTTCCTGCTGAGTAAAAGGAGGACACTCCCACTGCCGTCAGTTGTTTTATTCAAAATCTATAACAGTTCAAATAATAAGGAAGTTAATTTATTGTGCGTTCACTTCCAGAAAGTTCTGACAGGAAGTGACTCGGTAGTTTTTATCTATGGAGAACTGCATGGCACAGATTTTCGTTTCGATTAGAATTCAACAGAAAAACTAATTGTAATTTGACCACTAGAGGGCACTGCTAATGTGAAAAAACAAACAAAAACCCATAGGTTTAAACTGTAATAACTCTAGAAATATGCATCTCTCGACAGTGGGATTACTCTTATTTTACGCAACAGGAAAAAGACATACAACATACTTTTTCATAAAAAGACTTTACTGCTCCTTTAACATTTGATCAGTCTATTTTATAGCTTACAAAAGAACCTTTGAGACAGAGAATCCTATTGTTCACTATATATTAATTCTGTGTAGACTTATTCCCCAGTATTAAACCGTACCAGATGACCAAAAAAGTTTAAGAGTAATCATATATATGAATTAATGTATATTTATGAACCACCTATATAATTGTGGGCCGTTTTGAAATTTAAAATTGAAATCTTGAAAAAGGATGTTTTAGAGGCAAACAACTAGCAGAGCAAAACTTCATCCAAGTATCTCAAATACAACTCCAAAAAACATATTAGAAGCCTGTAAAAAAGATGTACTGCTGTGTTGGGTTTACAGGTAGGCTAAAGATACCATGCCAAGGTCATCATGCCCACCCTGTAATTAACATTTATACAAATTAGAAAAAAATTAATATGAGGGGGTAAGAAACACTGCAAATTGGACTGGTAAGCTTTTCATGCCCAGCCAGGAATTATTGTGATACTCCAAAGCAAACATGCACAGACATGATGATGATGATGATGATGATGATGATGATGATGATAATGTGTGTGTGTACGTTTTTCACCAAGACATCTCCGCCACCCATCGAAAGAAAGGGCCTTATGCAGAAAGCAGATAATGAGCAATTGTGGATCATTCTAATTACATCACAGGGGAGAACAACATTCCCAAAATTCTGATAACTTTAAATGAGGCTATTAACTGCGCTGAGTGATAGTGAGATCTCCAATGTATTGCAAAGTATTTAAAATCAGTTACTGCTCACCTTTAGCTTTCTGCATACGGCTCTGAAAGGGACAATTCACTAAGATAAAGAAGTGCAATTCTGGAGTAAATTAACTGGCCAATAGGGGAGATACAAAAATCCCCATTACCTTAAAATGAAATCTTAACCCCTTGAGTGCTAGAAATGTCTCTAATGCACTGTAAATGAATGCACATGAAACCACTTTAGCAAAGAGATTAAAGCCCCATTTAAATCAATGGGATTTTAGGGAAGGTGTATTTGTCCTCTATGGTGCAGCTTCTTTGCTACAGAATTGCTTAGTCTTGTTGTACTGACCAGTCCAGTGAGTGACACTGTGAAGCAGAGTGTGGTTTTGCACATGCACCATAAAAACTTGCTGGGAGACACAACAAATATACTGTTTGCCTCAAATAGGAGAAGAATGACCATTTGAGACTTTTTTTTTTAATTACTTTTATGGAAATACATTTCTTTGGCTGTCACGTGGGTCCATAATTTAACCCTCCGAGTGCCACATATGTATCAATGTCTTTAGATACATTTATGGCACACTTAAAAGGGTTAAATACTACATCCCATAACAAAAACCCACTTCTTACAATCTAAATGTGACTGGGGCTTGAACAGCAAACTACAGGACCCCTGCTTTAACCTAATGATCAATGAAACGTGTTGGGCCACCTACTGTACTTGGGACAATACTATGAAGACAACACTTATGCACTTACTGGAAGAGTTCTGTGTGCGGGGTGCTCCTCCATTTGGCACCTGCAGGTTGGATTCAAGACTTCTGCTGTTTTTCACAGCCTCCACTGACTGAATTCCTGTCGCCTTGGACAGATTTGGAAGACTACGTCTCAGTTTTTCTGAGTAAACAGAAGGGGAAAAAAACTTCCTTAATTTCTAATTATGTGAGTAGTTATTTCTTGTGATCGGTCAGACAATACAAACTCATCTAAGTATGGGTTACTAAACAAATGAAATGTGTTTTCAAATCATTATTATAGACACACTGACAAGTGGATACATTTATAAGGACCTATTCTCAAAAGAAAAGGAGTAGATCTGGGGCAAACTAATTACACTGTAGGCAACAAAAAGTGGATCTTTGTGTACTTACTGAGAAATCCTTCGTCCACGTGAAACACAAGAACCACAGAGTTATATAACCTCCAGCCAGGAAGGCAGGGCACTGGTCTTAAAAGGCTGTCTGGTGGTGGAGACTTCCTCCTTGCCCCACTTTACCCCCACCAGACAAGTTCAATTTTAATGAACAGCCAAGATAAAAAAGCAGAAGCGAAGCAGGAAAACCTGCCATCAGAAGCAGACAATGCAATGGACTCGCCTGCCTGAACTCAAACAGCTGTTTTTCCCAGGAAGGAAGTCCTGTGTTCCACGTGGACTAAGAGAAAAAGATTTATCGGTAAGTACACAAAAATCCCCTTTTCTCTTTCATTCAAAGTGGAACACAGGAACCACAGGGAAATACCAAAGCTATCCACCAATATTCCAGGGAGGGAAAGAGGAAAAAAAAAACCTCTTAAAACATATACCAGTTCTACAGAACATGAAATGGATCAGATACAAACTCAGGTGTCAATGGACATCTGCACACCAAAGCAAGTAACATGGAGGGAGGGAAAAAAAAAAAAAAAAAAGCAAGCTACTGGAAAAAGAGAGGGAAATCCATACTGCAGTATCTTCAGTCCAAAAACTGGCTGAGGCAGAAGTCAGAAACTAACACTCAAGTGAAGGGAAGGCCACTTAGCATTAGTGCTCTGGAAAGGCCTGGGTCTTGAAACACCCACTACTCAGGTGAAAAGAGATGTATTCCAAAAGGGTACAGACTTGATCCCCGAGGGCATAGTCTTGACGAATGGTCCCTTTAAGCCAGGAAACCTGAGAAACAACTAGGCTTGCAAAAGCGCCCACAAGAATGACAAGAAGAAAGTCTGAATTACGGAAAAGCCTCTTCTGAGGAACATAGCACTACAAGCACTTAGGACCAAGCAATGAAACTCCTGCCCCTGTGGGTTAGGAGTCAGACAAGAAGAAAACACAAAATCCTGGCTAATAAGATCAGTAAAAACCTAAAGGGAAAACCCCCTATATAACTATGCTATCAGAATGAAAGATCAGAAAGAGAGGTATACAGGACAAAACACTGTAGTTCAACATGTCAAACAGACAAATGCAAAGAGGGAAGCTGCCTTAAGTTTCATATACTGAAAGGAAAGACAGAGGCTCAAATAGAAGCCTTCTGAAACAAAACCAAAGTCCAGTCCCATAGAGGAGTGGAACCCCTAAATTCTGGGTGGGCATGAGCCATCCCCTGCCCAAATAGGTCCCTGAAAAGACACAGAGTAAAAATCTGAACAGAGCTAAAACTAAGCCCTTGCTGAAGGCCATCCTGAAGAAAGGCTAAGAACACCAGAAGACAAAAAAGACACAGCTGCAACCATGGCCTTCCCAGCACTGAAAGAACAAGTAACATACTCTACAGTATGCTTTGGATGATGCTGGCTTGTCAGTCATCATCAGTGTCAGAGAGAAACCCTTCTCTCTCAGGACTCTAGCTTCAAGAGCCAAGCCATCAAAACCAAATACAGATAGTGTGAGAAGAACCAAAAACCAGTCCAGGAGGGCCCACAATGGGACAAACAATCACATGAGGCCAAGCGATACTATGGTAATCAAAGAGATGAAGGAAACACATATTCCAGGGAAAAACGTCCAAAGAATTACCATGGCGTCCGCAAAAATGAAGCGAGGGGTCCCAAGATCAAGAATAAAACAGGAAAACCTTGCAATTTAACCAAGAAATTATTAAAACCACAAAAAGAAAACCCCAGACTGACAATTGGGGTAAACACCATCTGGTCGAGTTCTTGATACCTGCGATCTACCTGCTGACAGCGCATACCATGATGATGTCAACCAATGGAGCTTAAACAGTGAAGGGAGGTATGTGAGCTTCCGCCAGCCAAACAAGCATCAACCGACAACCTGATTATGCGTCCACACTCCCAGTCCCTCGGGATGAAATATGCCACCTCAGTTGCATTGTTAGACTGGTAAACTCAGAAAGGACTGCAATGTAGCAGAGCGAGATAAATCTCCTAGCATGTGTTGATGGGCAGAAGACTCCCACTCTCAGGCCAAAGGCCCTGACCACATGAAAGAGGAATGCTAGCCCATCTCCAGCTGCAGTCCCCAAGTATGAAATTGTGCAACAGGGACTGCCTCCAAGACAGACACTAGAAACCATATCATCATCATGTACACCCGCACTACTGCAGACACCTGGACAAAGATAGACTCTTAACCCTGCGGCAGAAAGGCCCATTCCTGAAAAGCGTTGACTCTCATGCTGAGAAAGAGAAGGACCAAAGACTTAAACAGAGAGGACTTTTGGATCTGGATTACTAAACCATGTTGTTCCTGAATGGACACACAATTCTGAATCTAAAGGAGCAAAACCTCCACTGAAGAAGCCTTTAACAAAAGCTCAGCCAAAGGGAGTAAAAGAAATCACAGAAAACCCTAAGGAACAGGTGCCAGCCCAAAAGGAAGGACGAGAAACTTCAAGTGATGGTCTGGAAGTCAAACTGAAGGAAGTTTTGAGGTTCTGCATAGATAGGAATAGTCAGATATGCATTCTATATGTGATGGGAGGCTAAAAGCTCCCCCCTGGACACATAGCAATGATGACAGAAGTTGAGCATAAGAACAAAAAGGTTGCGACACGTCAAGTCCCGAATAGGATGGTATCCGCTCTTAGAAGCTATGAAAATATAAGGGAAAAAAAGAATCCCATGAACCTTTCCTGAGAAGGAAAAAGTACCAAGACCAATATGTCAACCGGGAAAGAAACGGTGTCTAAGAGATCCCTCACGAAAATTGAGAGGGACTCTAGACAAGAAGGAAAAACTTGGAAGAAGGTATTTGAAATCTATAGGACACCCTTCAATCACCCTGAAAACACAATGGTCCACTATGAAGAAAGTCCACGTATAGTAAAAAAAAATAAAAAATAAAAATAAATAAATAAAAAAAAATGCAGAAGAACTCTGATCACTTGAGGCAGACCAGACCCCTGCGAGTTATGCAGATGTACATGTCAGATGGGGATTTCTGAGTAGGCTTCTTGCCTGCCCAACCCTGTTTGGGTTTCGAGGGAGGGCGTGCCTGGGCCGATGTAGGAGTATACACCCAAGGCACAAAAAGAGGATTGATTGAGGGGAAATAGCACATACTTATCCTCAACAGCATAGATAACAACTATTCCAAGTCTGTGCCAAACAACTGTCTGCCCACAAATAGGGGAGAAACCCAAGGACTGCTTTAAAGAGTAGTCTGCAGAACAAGTTGTAGCCAAAAGCGAATGACACATAGAAACAAACTGCTAAAATCTTCCCAATAAGCACAGTGAAATCAAAAGATACACATTAGCCTCAACGCCCTCAGAAAATAGTCAAATACATCCTATCCTGGCAAGTCTGCACAGAAGCCAGTAACAGTTGTAACCCATAGGCAGTCATGGTCTTAGACACACAAGCAACAGCAAAGGTGGGACATAAAAAGGAACCAGAAGCCACACAACTCACCTTAATTAGAGAATTTAGGAGCTAATCTGACTGATCCTGAAATATTACAGCATCGGCAAGTAGCAGAGCTGAAAGATCAAGAGAAAAGAAAAAAAATAATCCTGTCCACAGTTTGGGGGTGGGAGGAGGAAAAAGATCACTACAGTAGGACAGCACGGAAGAAGGAAAATAGGAGAAAATAATTTCTTATCCTTTCCTCCAGAACCAACAGGTACAAGGACTGATGGCACTAAGCAGTCAAAAGTATATCTGGGAAAATAATTTGAGTGAGAAGCTAGAGAACCTGTAAGAGTCTCCAAAACACTGTTGTGCTAAGACGCTCCAGTGGGTGAATCAGGGTCACCCTAAAAAAAAAAAAAAATCCCGAGGAGTAGAGGAGGAATAAAATATCATTCTCATCTGTTTCGCAATGTTCCTTAGAGAAATCTGCTGCACACAGAGTTAGGGAAAAGACAGCCCTGGTGGAAATCAGGGAGCCCCTTAATACAGTAAAGTATGTTATTCATAGAAGAAATAATTGTTATAAACCATATAGGCTTGTGTTAAGTGGAACAGGAGCCCAGCAGTTTCTGTGTAAGGACCACAAAACAAAAGGGACATAAATCAGCAGCAAATTTACTTAGATTTGACATCAGGGAAAAACAGGTTAATAGGGAAACCTCTAACACCCTGAGACTTGTCCACATCTCAGCTGCGCTCAGACAGCCAGTAGACCCCACAGAAATGTAATCTGCTGAAATGTTTAAAGGGATAGTAATAGATCATTTTTACAAATGTGCATCTTGTAGCTATATTAAAAAAAAAAAAAAAAAAAAAAAATAATTACCCCAGTCCCATCTCTCAAACCTTTATGGTTTGAGAGATAATCATAAAGTTCCCCCATCTCTCCCCTTTACCTGACGTCAGCTCTCTAGCTGACTGCAGGGGAATCTGGTCCCGGGACCGGCGAAGGCTCTTCAGCAGAGCAAAGATCGCATTATTGAAAAAGAACTCCTTCGCTGGAACGGACTACAAAGTGTGCTTGCAAGCCAAGCCGGTCCCGGGACCAGATTCCACTGAAGTCAGCTGGAGAGCGGACGTCAGGTAAAGGGAAGAGATGGAGGAAATTTAACTATGATTATCTCTCAAACCATAAAGGTTTGAGAGATGGGACTGAGGTCATTTAATTTCTTTTTGTAATAGCTACAAGATGTACATTTGTAAAAATGATCTATTACTATACCTTTAAAGAAGAATGTCAGGAGGGAGAATCCAGACTCATGTGACTAACATTGCAGGAAAAGAGGAAGCTGTTTAAGAATAGAATACTCCATTCCTTCTCACAGGATCCCAGAAAACATGCCTTATGGGAAATGTAGTTCTGATTAGCTCTCCAGCTGTCGCATTCAAACACCACTCTGCTGCGTGCTCTGGGAGGGAGGGGATCCTCGAAGTGTAGAAGAATATAAGAACAAGCCCTGTTTTGCCTACTGGAATTCATAGTGCAACGGAAATCACAACTTTACTGCATGTGTTCCATCCTGTATGGCCACCATTTATGCACATTCCTTAAAAGCTCCACTGACCAATAACAAAGACTTACTAAAATGAGGTAACATTTAGCAAAGTCTTGAAAGACGTTATCTCCGGAGAAGATGGGGAGAGGAATGAGACAGAAAGGAAAAGCAGCGTGCATGTCTGGTGATTTTCCCATAGACAATAAGAAAGAGGCTACTAGACACACAAAAAACAGCTTACAGTGCTGTACCCACCTTAATGTTTAACAATCTATGTGTATGTATTTAATAATACTTTATTATAATTTTTGTTTTTTATATAAAGTTTTCATTGAAAGAATAAGCGCTCCTCCAGCCTAGTGAAAAATAGTGTGCCCTGTATTGGGCATATATAATACTACTACTAAGTTTGAGGCTCTACTGCCCACATTTTTGGCCAAAAAGGGGTGGGGGTGGGGGGTTAGCTTGAGTAAGTATGAGACATACTCATAGAACCTGTGCACTCTGAATACCTGAAACAATGTTTGCTCTCCAGTCTTCAGGATCTTACAGACATTTTACAAGTCCATCTCAGGTCAGCCAAGAAGACATAACAGGAGAAAGGTTTATAGTGCAAGCCATCTTTTAGCAGACCCAGGTCATTTAACAGCCTGAACTCTGGTTCAAACCAACTAAGAAGCCAGAAATAGGAGCCTGCCTAAAGGGAGAGTACACAGCCCCATATAAGTCCAAAAAGGCAGCTAATTAAGATAATCTTTGCCCTGATGCGCCTCTTTTGAGATCACTTTTAAAACTGATGGTTAATTTTCCCTTGATGTAATATTGTAGGCATTAAAAAAAGATGTAGATTGATGTAAAGTCTTATCTAAACCTTTATGGTTTGAGAGATATCACTTGGTAAAGTTACCTCTTCCTGTCTGTTTCAGTGAAGTCTGCAATCTAGCTGACAGCTGCAGATTCTGGTCATTTGACCAGATGGAGGCGCTTCAGCAGAGCCAAAATTGGGCTATTTAGAAAGAAATACTTCAATCGAATGGTCTACAATGTGTGCTTGCAAACCAGGCACAATTTGTAGACCATTCCAATTAAGTATTGTAATGGAAGCTAAGGACGCCTGGCCAGTGAAGCAAGATAAAAGGCTGGAACTCCTGCAGTGCTGGAAACAGATAACTCCGGAATGGGGGGGGGGGGGGGGGCAAAGGGGCCCCTTTCTACCATCCAGAATAAAGACTCTGTATTCCTTCTTAGTTCAGAAAAACTAACTCAACTTTATTTGTAAACACAGCTTATTTATACAGTCTAACTTGGGGCCAGTACAGAAGACATAATACAATCACAGTGGATACAACAGGTCACAGCAAATGGTGAAGACATAACAAAATGGGAGTATTCACAGGGGTAATGTAATCACAACACCTAATACAAAGAAACAGCAGCAGATGGCTCAAGGATATACAATAAGACAGACATGATTACATTAATACACAAAGGACTTGGGCTAGGGTAGGCAATAGCCAAAAAGGCTTGAGGGGCTGGAATACACATTCTAGGGAACATGTATTGCGCAGTCCCCTTGAACCCATGGCTACTCTGACGCTCCTAAAACAGGGCAGTTCTGTGCATTTAGTCCTTTTCGCCACCGCTGCCTACCGACATAATGTCTTAAAAGTTCTCCTAGTCTGTGATAAGGGACTGTACATACGTACGCCCAGGGAAGGCTTTCAGTAATGGAGTATGGTCCGTTACAAGTATTTATTTCTAAATAGCATGATTTCAGCTCTGCTAAAGAGCATTAGTTTGGTAAAATGACTGAAATCTGCAGCTGTCAGCTAGATGGCAGACTTCACTGAAACAGACAGCAAGAGGTAACTTTACCAAGCGATATCTCTCAAACCATAAAGGTTTGAGAGATAAGACTTACATCGATCTACATTTTTTTTTTTTTTTTACAATATTACATCAAGGGAAAATTAACCATTACTATCCCTTTAAGGCAAGTGTCCTCCTGGTCAGAAGATACGTTTACCCCAAGGTCCCAGTATTTTACATGGGCTAAGAGAAAACATGTTCCCCTTTAATTAAATGGGACTTTTAACCACTTGACTATTAGGTCTCCAGCACACTGTGAAGAAATGCATTGGAGACTATGTAACTATGTAACCTCTCTAGCATACAAGAGAATAAAAACCCCAATTAAATAATTGTGAATTTCATTTTTCTTATGGTTCTGGTGGTTATAACCATAATTATTTAACTTTTATTTTAAAGACTGGGCCTATAGTTTCATTTGAACAAGACAATTTTCAAACTGTTTTATGAACAAACAAACTTGGGAATCTGAAATTAAAACACTGAGCAAAAAAAAATAATTCTATAACCAGCCCATTTTATTCATTTATCCATTAACCCTTTGCGTGCTAGAGGGGTATGCAATGCATTGCATACCTCTCTGGCACTAAAAGGGTTAATGACAATTGTAATGTAAACTTTAAAGCAAGTGTTTTAATGCAAAAGAGTTAAATTCAATCCTAGGTTTCCAACATTTTTGTTTCTACTTTTGCTCAAATATCCCAAGTTTTGATTTTTAACCCTTTGTGTGCCAGTGGGGCACATAATCAATTGCACTCAAAGGGTTAACAATGAAAATGTTAACTTTATTTACAGTGCAAATAACGTTCTTACACTTCACTGATATTTGACCAAGCTTATGTTAGGAGTCAGAATAGATAAAATAACCTTCATCAGCCAATTCCCTACTTTTGCACTTGACATGATATGGCAAACCCAGCGCTCTCATCAGGAATGCACTGAACCATATGAAATGTGAGAGCAAATTCTGAAATAGAAGGTAACAACCACAGGGGCTGCCAATAGTCAGAATGACAGAGTATGAGAGTCTTGTCAGACCTCGGGCACATTTATAGTCAGGTTAGGAAATCAATACAATAGTTTTTAACAGAAGAAAAAGTGACTCGAGAACATATTACAAGAATGAAAGCAAAGGCTGCTGCATTTGTATAAGCAGCTAAAAGTATAACATAAAAAGGTAAAGTAGAACAATTCTGTAGTACATCAGCTGTACCACGGAGAATACATTGTTCCCCAAAATCCCATGACTTAAATTGGGCTTTTGCAATGCACTGGTACTCTGTCCAGTGGATAATAGTCTCATGTAAATCCACAAATCCTTCCTGCTAAACTTGATACTTATGCAGCTTTATCCTCCAATGTAATTACACTACCCATCACTGTGATAAGATTAAAGGGATAGTAATGTTTGCAATTAAGTAGATTGCAGAGTCTTTCTTATTGTAAATCCACCCCTTCTGGCAGCCTCCCACTGAATCTGCAATCAGGTCGTGGGACCGAACGGATGGAACGAGGGACAAACTTCAGTGAGTAAATGTAAGGAAAACCCTGCCCCCTTGACGAAGGAGGGCAGGATTTTCCTGTGCTTACTGAAGTTTGTCCCTCGTTGCATCCACCCGCACCAGACAAAGCTGCAGCATCACATGGCCAGAAGAGACAGGAGGGTGATCCTTCTACATTTAATATCTTGATAACTACATAAAAGTAAGTTGCTAAACATAGAGCGTATTGTTAGGTTTACAATAAAGACTAGGCGATCTACTTAACTGCAAACATTACTATCCCTTTAAAGAACTAAGAACTGGCTTACACTGAAATCTAGACATGCCCTTCTTCTTTCTTGCTTAGTATACAACCACTTCTCTAGAAAGCTATCAGGCTACCTGAATAGCATGCTCACTCCAGCTCTCTATACTAACTATAACCTCCGCTCCACTGCTAACAACTCACTGAGTACCCCACACTACAAATAAGGAGCCAGTCTATCCTCTCTCTCCTTCAGAGCTCTAGAAGTCTAGAATTAGAATAATATTAAAAAAAAAAAAAACAAAAAAAAAAAACCCAACAGATCTTCTCCCAGTCTGAAATCCTTAAAAATAACGGCTTCTTTATATCTAGAAGCAATATGTAACTGTATATAAATTCTTATTAAAGGGATAGTAATACTTAAAATTTAAAAAAATATATGTTGTAGGGTTTATCCCCCTGAGTAAAACAAGGGTACTCCCACTACTGAAAGGTGTTTTATTCAAAAGTTATTAATTTTCAAAGTTGAATTTTTTAGGTGCAATATCACAGTGGCCTGAAATTGTACAGTGGCGGTGTTGCTACAGCATCCTATGGAGATTTATGGTCCTTGGACCAGAGCTGCCCATAGGATCGTGTAGCAACAGTGTCACTGTACAATTTCAGGCCACTGTGATATTGCATCTAAAAAATTCAACTTTGAAAATTAATAACTTTTGAATGAAACACCTTTCAGCAGTAGGAGTACTCTTGTTTTACTCAGGGGGATAAACCCTAACACATATTTTATTTAACATTTTAAGTATTACTATCCCTTTAATTAGCTCCTCCTATTCACAATTTGTAAAAAGGGTGAGACAACTGGTATTGCAAGGGACCAAGAAAGCTGTCTGTATGAGTGTCACACTCTCTCTAGTCTAGTCTATCCATAATTCCAGTAGATGTGTAGTTTAGGAAATATTCACACTTATTTCTGGGCAAAGTAAAACTAAACATTTCCTGATACTGCACCGAGCTTCATTAGCATATGAAATGTCATTGAAACCTTCATTTGAATTTGACGTATCACTGATGCACTTAATTAGCAAGTGAAAATGTCACTGCTACAGCACGAGTACCACAATTAGTAACATTAGCATATGTAACAACTGTGAATATCTCCTTAACTGTACATTTGAGGATCTATTGGCTAACATGATATACAGGCAGTTTTTAATGCAGTTTTTACATATGCAAACTTGAATTAATGTGAAAGGTCCACTTTAACATCTGACACAAGCAAAGAGGGTGAGACAAACACACAGGTGTAATGGTCTGTAGATACAGCTGAGTTAAAGGTAGAGGATGTTATTACAAACTGGAAGATAGAACTGCAATAGTGTTAAATGTATTACTGTAGAATATTTAAATTATTAAGATAAAACATTACTATTACTTCACTTGCAGTTTCCCATTTTCATGTTAGCATATTCACTACTGCTAGTCGCACTTCTTATATTGCTATTAACATACTTGTGATTCCGCACGTTTAGAATACATGTTGAATAAGTGGGGAGGAATTATGGATACAATTCTTGCACTTGCAAATACAGCCAATTAGCTATAATGGCCATGATAATTACCATGGACTAACCCAAAAAGTAATTATTTTCAAGTTTTCATACATTAAAGCCCCACTAATAATGTAAAAGCTTAGCAGTTAAACTGTTAATTGCTGCCATTCCCAAAGTAGAAATTAAATTAAATGTACAGATCTTCCCTGAGCTTCTTGGTGTGTGTGTGTGTGTTGTGTGTGTAATATATCTTGTAACTTGGCCCTTCGAAATCATTAGATTACAGAGGATGTGGACCACATGCTATGCTATGTTTAACATATATCGTCTTTGTTTGCAGTGGCTTACCTTCATTTTTGATCACGTTTGTCTGCAGTTCAGAAGAGTGACCCTGAAGCGAAAGCCGAGGCTGTTGCAAGCGGCTAATCATAGGCTGGGGGGAAACACCTCTATATTCCAAGCTCCGAGCAGGAGATCTTGAGCGTGGAGAGTTTCTGGGTGAATGTCTAGGAGAAGGTCGCGGCGACTGTCGTGGAGAGGGGGAGAATCTGCTCATTGATGGGTGCAATGACTGGTGAACTCCTTCCTCCTCATCTTCTAAGCTGTGAGCATCAAGCTCCTGGTCACTTAATGCTCCTCTTCTCATGGAGTTGCAGGATGAACCAGAGCTACGTCGTGATGCGGTAGCTGCATACTCTTGTCGAAGACCTTTAGCAAGAAAGAAATAAACATAACATTTCATAGATTATTTTCTACGGCAGTGATTCTCAATAGTTTTGCTCGAAGCACCCTTGTGAGCATTTTGGAATCATCAGGTGCTGTTAACCTTTTTCAAGTCATTTGACAATGGTATGATTAATATGATATTTAGGTCCCAATATCAAAATGTCAAAATAATCAGATTTAAAAATAAATAAATAAATAAATAAATAAATAGGATTTTAGTCTTACCTGTTAAATCCTTTTCTCTTTGTCCATACAGGTTACTGGTAACTTTGGGTAGGCGATCAGCCCCTTTAATAGGCAGGAACAATTCTGAGAAGTAACTGCTGGGTGGAGCCTACTTCCTCTCCTTAGCTTGCAGCTAGCCAATCCCCAACTAGTTAGATTTGCAGACTAACTATTGACTAGGTAGTAAGAAGGAAAAGGAAGACTCCTTTGAGCATGAACCCGAAAGGATCCCCACGTTCTGACGCAGGAGAGCCAAGCATGGTCCCTTGACAGGGTGGGAGACCAGTAACCTGTATGGACTAAGAGAAAAGGATTTAACAGGTAAGACTAAAATCCTATTTCCTCTGTCGTCCAACTTTGGGATGGCCAACCATTAAGTTCCCCAGGGCGAGAAGAAAGGCAAGGACCAGGCGCAGGCCCCCAAAAGCACCAGAGCACCAATGAACCTACAGATCATGAATAGCTCAACACTAACCGCAAAGTGTCAACGGATACTGAACAGGGGTAAAACAAATCCCATGAACTGTTGCACAGCACACTGAACTAGAGCCAACAGGGCTCAAAAGTGAAAGAATACTGAGAGACTAAACAGATCCTAGACAGGTAAGGCCGCCTCCACGATCTTCCTCCCAAAACTGGCATCAGCCGATGCCAGCACATCCACACAATAGCGTTTAGAAAAAGTGTGCAGACGACCAAGTGGCCGCCTTGCACAACTGATCAACTGAGGCCTGGTTCTTGTAGGCCCAAGAAGCCCCAACAGACCTCGGCAGAATGAGCCGTGACCCTGAAGGTAACAGGCTCCTTCTGAAGATCGTAAGCCTTATGAATCGTGGACAAGAAGTCCTGCCCTAGGACCCTCGGGAATGACAAAAAGAGTGTCAGACTGCCTCAAGGACTCAGTGTGATGAACACAGAACTTGAGACAACACACAACATCCAACAGATGAAGATCCCTCTCTTTGTCAGAAGTAGGGCTAGGACAGAAGGAAGAGACCATCTCATGATTAATGTGGAACTCAAGACACCACCTTCGGGAGAAACTCTTGTGAGGTGCAAAGCACCGTCTTGTACTTGCGAAAGACCAAAAAGGGTGGTCTACAAGACAGCAGCTCTGTAATTCGGCGAACAGAAACAATCTACCAGGAGAAAGGCCATCTCCCACGTCAGCATACGTAGAGGAATAGCAGCCAAAGACCCAAAACGAGGACGCTGAAGAACTCCCAAGACCAGTTTAAGGTCTCACTGAGGAGCAGGGGACTTAAAACAATGGATGGGTATAAGCAACACCCAGGAAGAAAACCTTGACATCAGGAATGATAGCAAGACACCTCTGAAAGATGAAAGAGAGCGCCGAAGTCTGAACCTTAAGTGAACTCAGACTGAGACCCTTATCCACACCAGCCTGGAAGGAGGAAAGAACTGTAGGAAGGCCAAAATCCAGAGACAGGTCTTTGTCAGCACAGACAGAAAAGTAGACCAAACTCGATGGTAGGCCTTAGAGGAAACAGACTTACGGGCACTAAGCATAGTAGCCACCACAGCAGTTGAAAATCCTCTTCTTCAAAATTGAGGATTCAATCTCCATGCTGTCAAAGCCAGACGATGAACGTCTTCCGTCCAGACGTAACCCTGTAGAAGAAGGTCCAGACAAAGAGGTTCCACCACAGAGAGGTCCAGAGGCTCCAGAAACCAAGCTAGGAAGACCCCATTGCTGGATGATAAGGTAGAACACCTCTGGGTGTAGCTCCCAATCTCCCACCGTGTGCCGACTGAGGAAGTCTGCGAGAACTTTGTCTACGCCAGGAATATGAACTGCGGAAATAGCAGGGACATGCTCCTCTGTCCATGATAAAATAGCCTTGACCTCTAGCCAAACTGTGAGACTTCTTGTGCCACCTTGCTTGGGGCCTGACCACAAAGGAGTTGAGATCCTTCAGATCCAAAATGGGACAACAGCCTCAGTCCTTCTTGGAAACCACAAAGAGTTTGGAGTAGAATCCCAAGCCCCTCTCCTGAGAGGGAACTGGCTCCAGGACCGCTTTTGTCCAGAAGGGCCTGTATAGCTTCCTTGAAAAGGCAGAACTTTTCTGCTCCCAAAGGAGAACGAGAGGCAAAGATCCTGGAAGGAGGAAGAGAGGTGAAGGGAATCCTGTACCCTGTATCCACCACCTGTAAAACCCACGGGTCCGCTACAGAGGCCTGCCAAGCCGAGAGGTAGTGACATAAGCGGCCACCTACCTGCGGGTGGGGACCCGTGTTCAGTGAGTCATGCAGAAGAAGGTTTGGAAGCCTTGGCCTTCGGAGGACTTGGATCTCCATTGCTGCTTAGGCTTGGATGAGGAGCCGGAGCCTGAGGGACCGTCTGGGTCGCTTGGCATGAGTCTTCTTGAAAGGGAAGAAAAAGCAGATTCTTTTTGATAGGCTCCTTCTTCCTCAGGACCACTGGCAGGTGAGTACTCTTCCCCCCAGTGGCCTTGTTGATGAGATCCTTCAGTTCAGGCCCAAACAGGGAGGAGCCCTGAAAAGGCAAAGACGGGAGAGCTTTCTTGGAGGCCATGTCAGCAGACCAGATCTTGAGCCAAAGAGCACGTCTGGCTACCACAGACATGGTAGATGCCCAGGCTACCATACATACAGCGTCAAACAGGGCAGCAGAGACATAATGCTGAGCCTCAGCAATGTTAGCAAGAAGACACAACATGTCAGAAGTAGGGGCCCCCTGACGGACAGCAGAAGTGAGCAGTTCAGTCCAAACAGCCACAGCCCTATTTACCCATGCAGCAGCAAAAGCAGGGTGGAGGGCAGAGCCCGCTGTCGCAAAAATAACCTTGAGAGAAGTCTCAAGCGTCTTATCGGTCCAGTCTTTGAGAGCAGAGGTGTCAGCCACTGGCAAGGCAGTGGACTTAGAAAGCCTGGAAACTGGGGCATCCACTTTTGGGGGGCGGGGGATCCACTGTGTGAGGGCAGTTTCAGAGAACAGGTAAAGTTTAGCAAACTTCCTTGACACAGGTGGTTTCTTGTCTGGAAACTTCCACTCCCTCTGACACAAAGCGGTCAAGAGTGGGATTCAGTGGAAAGCAGGCATGGGGCCTAACAGGCTCCTGAAACACATCAGAGGGGTCAGAAGGAACAGCTGAACAGTCATCATCAGAGTTCACCAACAATTCCTCCTCAGAGGAGTCAGACACATCAGGTACACCCGGCAGTTTAGGCAGGGAAGATCTGACAGGGGCGGGGGTCTGCGTGGAAGACCCCCTGTAAAGTGGATGGAAGGAGTTGTAAGGTGGACTGGAGGTCTCTGGTAGTAGCCTTAAAATCTTGCATTCATACTGGCTCTAGTGCATGGCTGGAGGCTCCTGCAGGGGATTCAGAGGCAGCAGCGTATGCTGGGCAAACGTGACCTGAGTATTCTCTAGGTAACCCTGAGGGACATGAGGAGCAACGACCAATGGGGAACACAGACACCCCAGTATCCTTACTCTTAGGTTTAGTCCCAGCGTCTAACGGAGTAGACATTCTCACAGAGTCAAGCGGTCAAAGTATCAAAATACCCACAAAATAGTGTGTATGATAAATAAATGCCTCCTAGAAACGCTAAATAAGACTTATCTGGCAGACGAAGGGTTAAACTGTGGAGGAGAGTCCAAGCCCTGCGTAGCATACTCGACATGCAGATACACAAAATGGCTGCCGCAACGGGAGCCAATCGGAAACGAGAGCGCAAAGCGGGTGCTCATGGGAAACATTGTTTCACTAACTGAGTACCCCAACAGTGCCCAAAGCCCCCAACATGCCCAGAACCTTGACCGGATGACAAAGCAAGGGCAAACCCACAAAATGAGCTCTCTCTGACCTCGCAACGTGGAGCAGTTGCAGAGATATGTCCCAAACTGTAAAGTCCCATAGAAGTGAATGGAGCAATGGCGTCTATGCAGTAAACGCTCGCCTTAAAGGCACGGAACAAAGTTAACGAGGTGAATACCAAAATGTAAAACCACTCAAAAGCCCACTAAATAAAACAGTAGACCCAATAAACACTGGTCCCAGTAGGGAGAGTGTCCAAAGCCCCCTCAAAACATGCTAACCAGCAACAAAAGGGTTAAGTTACCACAGAAACGTGCTCCAAACACCTCACAGACATACAGAAAAACCCAATGAGTGCAAGAGTGTGTAATAGGAACTCCAAATGAGACCCCTGTGCGGAGGGGAAGCATGGGACATGTGGACCTCAGTGATGGTAATCTGCTTAATGGTGGTATTCCATATCTAACAGAAAAATAATAAAAAAGCTAAAGCTATAGCAGAACTGTTCTCTTGCCTTGTGTCTTGACCAAGGAATAAATCTTACTGATTGGGTATTGGCTAGCTGCAAGCTAAGGAGAGGAGGTAGGCTCCACCCAGCAGTCACTTCTCAGAATTGTGCCTGCCTATTAAAGGGGCTGATTGCCTACCCAAAGTTACCAGTAACCTGTAACGGACGACAGAGAAAACAGGTTTCCATAAACCCACATTTAAAACTGACAATTTATATTATAACCGCGCGCCTGCCTGCCTGCATTACTGGCCAGTCACTGTCCATTTGCAATTAGGGAATTACCCACTCAGCAAGCTCTGCAGTCCAGTATTTAAAACATGTACCATGGCACCCTGGTTGAGAGCCACTAGCTTAGCATTAATCCTGGTAGTGACAGAGGTGTCCAACACATTGCTTTCCAAAGAGCTGAGCGCCTTAATGACACTGAAAGGTTTAAGGAGCCATTTATGGGAAACAGTAACAGTGAATAAACATTGTGGAAGAGTATTTGCAATGTTCTAGTCTCCTAAGGGTTCACTGAAATACAAGGTTTGTGCCTACATTTACTTCAAACTTTTTTAAACTGTATATTTTCATTTTAAACACAAAACTAAAATTGAATTTATGTGTAGTTACCAATAGATCATTTATTCTTACTTGTGGAACACTGTAAAGCCACCCCACCCTCACCAGGCCTGTAATTGAAGCAACTTTATTTTTCTCCAGCACGGAGTTCATATATTCCACACCGACTAAGAGAAAAGGAGTTCATCAGTAAGTACACAAAAATCCCATGGATTGGAGTAAAGCAGATGTGGTGCCCATATTTAAAAAGGGATCAAAGTCACAGCCAGGAAATTACAGACCTGTAAGCTTGACATCTGTGGTAGGGAAGCTGTTTGAAAGGTTACTAGGGGAATATATTCAAGAATTCTGCTGGAACAGGAATATCATTAGCCATAGCCAACATGGCTTTGTGAAAGACAGGTCTTGTCAAACTAATCTGATCGCATTTTATGAAAAAGTGAGTAATAATATAGATGCGGGAGCGCAGGTTGATGTGATCTATTTAGACTTTGCCAAGGCATCTGATACAGTTCCACACAAGAGGTTACTGTACAAATTGAATGAAATAGGCCTAGGGGAAAATGTTTGTGCGTGGAATGGAAATTGGCTGAAAGATAGAATGCAAAGAGTGGTAGTAAATGGCAAGTTCTCCAGTTGGATAAACGTGATAAGTGGAGTACCTCATGGATCTGTCCTGGGTCCTTCTTTTTAATTTATTTATTAATGACCTCCCAGAGGGCATAGGGAGCCATGTGTCAGTGTTTGCCGATGACACAAAATTAAGTAAGGTAATAAAGTCTGAACTGGAGGTGTCTTCATTACAAGAGGATTTGGACAAATTGAGTAACTGGGCAGGCAAATGAGATTCAATATAGACAAGTGTAAAGTTATGCATTTTGGGTATAATAATAAAAATGCAACATATAGTTTAAATGGTGTTTCTCTGGGGAAATCTACAAATGAAAAGGATTTGGGAGTAATGGTAGACAATAGACTTAGCAGTAGCATGCAGTGTCAGCTGGCAGCTGCAAAGGCCAATAAGATTGGCGTGTATTAAAAGGGTATTGACTCAACAGAGGAAGATATAATTATGCTTCTTCACAGGTCCATGGTAAGACCCCACCTAGAATATGCTGTTCAATTCTGGGCGCCCTTTCTGAAAAAGGACCTTATGGAACTAGGAAGAGTGCAGAGGAGGGCTACAAAACTAGTAAGGGGAATGGAAAGTTTTAGTTATGAAGAAAGGCTAGAAAAGTTAAACTTGTACACAATAGAGAAACTGCGTCTTAGAGGGGATATGATAACACTATACAAATATGTTCAGGGCCCATACAAAGGGCTCTCCAAAGACCTGTTCATTAACAGAACAGTACAAAGGACAAGGGGCCACCCGCTTAGACTTGAGGAAAGGAGATTTCATCTACAACAGCGGAAGGGTTTCTTTACAGTAAGGACAATAAAGGTATGGAATTCACTGCCTGAGGAGGTGGTGCTATTGAATACATTAGATGCCTTTAAAAGGGGCCTGGATACTTTAAAAGAGCAGAACAGAGGGCTATGTACGTTAGAATAGGGATTAATATTTAGTTAGGGCTTGTTGAACCAGGGAGAAATCCGATTGCCATTTGGAATCAAGAAGGATTTTTTTTCCCCCCATTCAAGGCAGAATTTTAAATTGCTATATTGAGGGGGGTTTTTTTGCCTTCTTTTGGATCAACGATGGTAAACAGGAATAGGAAAAGGGTTGAACTAGATGGACGCAAGTCTTTTTTCAACCTAAATTACTATGTTACTATGTATTACACACAGATGAAACAGGAGAACTTAACCCTTTTAGTACAATTCTGTGCATAATTTCTATGGGCACAAGAGGTTAAACTTCAAGCCAACTGCAAACTTAGCATGCCATTTGATATGAAAAACTTGGATAACTCTCACCTTCCACTTTCACCTTTTTTGTCAGCTTGCAGACTGTCAATGTAGTGCTGGCCAGCCAGGACAAGTCCGGCATGAAGAACCCTCTCTTACTACTGCTGGCCCTGGTCCCAGAGAGGATGAGCAATGCTTAAGCCCCTTACATTAGAATCTCACCCATTTGATGCGGGCGAGATTCTCATGTTGCCCTTTTCATGCTTGTGACATGTTTAATGTGCCAGCATGTTAGTCGCCCAATACTGCACAATATTTTTATAGTGAACCGCTTTAAACCATGGTTCCTAGGTTCCACAGTGGATGTAAGAAATAATTTAAAAATAAATAAATTGACATTGCCACATGATGTCCACACAGTTTTTCTACATTTTGGAGCGAGAGGTAACCCACAGGATACAGAATGAAGAATCAAACAGTCAGAGTACCTCCTTGTTTTACTCAGAAGAAAACGCACCAGATATTATAATAAAACTTTACTGATCCTTTAATCACACTTTTGAGAATCACAAGATTTGGATTTTACAAGCAGTGCCTCAAATAGTACCTAGAAGACTTATTTTATGGCAGAGATGTTCAAACATGTCATCAAGAGCCACATACAGGAAAGGATTGAAAATATCTCTAATTACAAAAAACTGTATTAGTCAAATGAATAAGGCCCTGATTAACTAACTTACCTGTGCTTAATCTGGGAAATCTTTAAATTATGGAGCCTTAAGGACAGGTTTGGAAATGTATGTTTTAACCCTCTAAGTTCCAGAAGATGTACAGCACACCTATCTTGTCCTCACAGGGTTAAGTACTAGACACTGAAGCATACATACAGGTATAGGATAAAATATCACAATGCAGAGCAAAAATATAAATGCAGGATCCATGTTCATAGTATATAAAATCCACACAAAACGCGTGGGCCAGGAGGGACATTTTAGGTAGCCAAGCTAACATGATACCGAGATTTTTCCACTCCTCACTGACACAGTTAGTGGTTAGCCCCTTGAATTTACAGATATTTCAAACACATTGATAAACAATGCATTACATAGGTCTCTAGTATTCAAGGGGTTAAGTGGTCAAGTGATGGAGGGGCTCATTCACCAAGCTGAAGAGGTGCAATTCTGGGGTAAACTGACTGCACTATAAACTCTCACTGATATAAACTGGGTTTGTTTAACTGCTTGAATGCTAGAAAATTCTCAGATGCAATGCACTGGAGGCATCTGTAGCATTCAAGGGGCTAAAAAAGCTCAATTACCCTAGGTGCATTTAGGTTGCTCCAGAACTGCATTTCTTTAGCTTGTTGAATATAGCCCTGAATGTTACCACAATTTTCAGTTTCAAACACCCAGTACTCACTTTCTTCCTGCATCCGTGCTAAGATCTGGACATCTGTGACATCATTTAGCTTGTAGCCTGACCCCATGGAGTCTTCATCCATTTCAGAAGTACTAAGCTCACTGTCTATGGAGGACTGAGGACTAATTGGAGTAGGGTTTGTATCAGCTGAGATTTTATAGGTTCCTATCAGAAAATATAAAAACACACAATTACTGGAAACTAAGAACATCTTAAGCCATTAGTGCTAACAGGTCATATTATGGAAGTACACATTTAAAGGGACACCTACATACAAATGTGTCCTTTTCACCTTTAAGCAACTAGCAAGATCCTCTGTGCGCCAGATGTAGCTCACCCCCGAAACCCCAGTGAAGCACAAAGCAGCAATCACTTCCCTTGTTTGATTGGCTCAGGCTTCCTGTTAGAATATAGATGCATGTCTGTTTATGCATGACCTATTCAAGTCTATGGACATGCTCCCGTTTGTAGTTGTACCTCCAGGAGCACAATGCTTACTTCCCCTCACTCTCTCTCTCTCTCTCACCATAAAGAAGAGAAGAAAAATGACTGCCTTCTCTCCCAGGAAAGTGGAGTGGAGGTGAGCTACATCAAGGACACAGAAAAAAACATTCTAATACAATTAAAAGTAATCCACATTTTTTTTTTTTTTTTTTAGAATACTGATTTTTTTTTTTTTTGCTTTATTCTTCACATTCAGCTTTTGGTCGCGCTAGATAGATAGAAATACTTCATTTGAACATATTTCTTCATAGAAATACTTTATTTGAACGGTCTACAATGTGTGCCTCTCTGCTGAAGAGCTGCAGGATGGTCCACGGACCAGGATCTCTTTCTCTAACACAGAAAGTTGTCGTTGGTGCATGGGAAGGGAAGGGGGAACTTTGAAAGCTTATATCTCTGAAACCATATATATCTACATAATTAAAGTTAAGTTTAACAAAGTATTACTATCACTTTAACTCACTTTAAGAAGAAATCTCCTATGCATTGTGAAGCGAGGTGTTGGAGACATCCTAACATCAGTGGTTAGAAGTCAGAAAAGAAGATGCTAGTTTCATTGGAACATGCTGATCTAACAAAATCATCTTCTCCCCAAGACTGTCTAAATAAGAAGATCAGCTAACAATGTTTAACCCTTTGAGTGCCAGATGGGTACGCAATGCATTGTCACTCAAAGGGTTAAAACATACTGTTTGACTTCACTTGTAATCCATCAGCAAGTTGCAATGATTTATTTAAACACTATGCCATGTGTGTCATTTACTCACCTGTGTTGGTTGGCAGTACAAGTTGCCTCACTACTGGAGGTCTTAGTAGGGTAGAGGATGGAGAATTGAAGCCACTGCTGTATGGGCTCCCACCCGCATTCGGACTGTAAGGACTAGCATAGCTGGATGAATTATAAGGAATGCTGTACATATTCTGTCTCTTGCTGGCTAAGGAAGTAAAAACAATACACCGTCAGGATTTAAATGTGGTAATATTTGCATTTGAAATGTTATTTTCAAGATGAAGTGTCATTCATGCATTTGCTGCAATTGTTACCTTACACATAGTAGACACAGTAATATAAATGATAAGGGTAAAACAAGAAATGCTTCCATCAAGTTATGTGTCTTTTTTGTTGATCCAGAGGCAGTTCAATATTTCCCTGGATCAACATCATATCTGCACTGAAACCAGCAGTCATGAGTACAAATACTGTCCTGAGCATTCATTTTTGAAAGCATCTACAGTATATACAAACAGCATCCCAAGGCAAAGCACTCCATAACTTTACTGTACAAAAAAATCCCTGTCTTTGTTTTTGCTGAAAGCACCTTTCATCTAATTTTATTGGATGACCCATAGTTTGTTCGGTCAGTTCTGAGTAAATAGTTACTCAAGGAGTTCCATGTAATGGTCTACAATAACGTTTACTGTTCATTTAAGACACAAGCTGGAAGGGGAAATTTACCATAGGAATAAGTTGCTCAGTCTGTTAAACAGATTGACATACCTAGGGTAGGTGCCATTCATTTAAATAAAACACTCAAAGAGCACACACTAAAGGATTCTTAAACTTGACAAGCTATGCAAATCATGCATAGGGTGCACTAATCCCTAAAAAGATCTATACCTAGACAGCAAGAAGTAAAGTAGGGATCTACGCAGTGTATTCAGTCAAAATTTCAATAATAACTACTTTGAACTGAAAAGTAGAAATGTATTATGTAAAAAATTTAAATAATACAAATACAAGCACTATGAGCAGTGACTGAGTGCTTGATGAGTTATTCAGTGATGGCACCTGTGTCCTGGTCTCCCTCCTTAGGCAATCAGACTGTGTGGTGTGTATATAAGTGTTTCACATAGCTCCACACTAATAAACCTCAGAATGTGTGTGTGTATATAAAGTAGGATGTGTAAATAAAATACTTTGGGCTTGCTGTATAGAATTTATTCAGTGATGCAAAGAGGTGGAAGTAGGTCATCAAGTGACCAAAACTACTCTAAGTCAAGTTCTGCCACAGCATCTAAATTTTAAATAGAAGTGGCCCCCATTGTGTCCATTTTCCCTGCTGGATGTGCTGTTCTCTGCACTCTATTCCTCACGATCACTGTGCGAAAGAAAGAGGCAGAGAACACTGAAAGGCAATGCGAGATCTGATCACTGAAGCAGCAATCACCATGTACCGGCACGCCAGGAAAAGGCTGGAACTGATTGCTTATGGTCTTGGCATGATCGCTGCATGCTCCGAGGTGCACGGAGATCATTTTTACCCATGACATACCAGGACAGTCACTGATCCTTAAAGGGACCACATTCTTTGACAGTCCCAGCACGTCATTGGTCCTTAAGGGGTTAAATATCTAATAAGCTTTATAAGCTTTATCCCAAAATAAGTACTCTTTTTTTTAGAAAAAAAATCATGTTTAAGTACCCTGGTTGGAAACCGTATTGTACCACAGATGTTGCTGGTGATGAGGTAGTACACACTCCAGCTCCAGAAATCCTTCTTAGTAAACTTGACACACTGTATAAGTCATTATGCAGCTTTAGCCTTCAATGTAATTACACTACCCATCACTGTGATATGCTTAAGGAACTAAATTGGTTAACACTCAAATCTAGACGTGCCCTTCACCTTTCTTACTTAGTACACAACCACCAGACTACCAGAGCAGTACGCCCACTCCTGCTCTCCATTCTAACTATAACCTCCGCTCCACTGCTAACACCTCACTACGT
This sequence comes from Rhinophrynus dorsalis, assembly GCA_037306005.1. Taxonomy (NCBI): domain Eukaryota; kingdom Metazoa; phylum Chordata; class Amphibia; order Anura; family Rhinophrynidae; genus Rhinophrynus; species Rhinophrynus dorsalis. The sequence goes on along the minus strand of CM074718.1, from coordinate 96,437,458 downwards.
ATACCACAATAAAAGAAGGAAGCAGGAAGATCTGCCTTCTCCTTCAGAGCTCCAAAGGCCTGGAACAATCTGCCTGAAAAAATCAAATATGCTCCCAGTCTAAAATCCTTACAAGTAAATGCCTCTATATATCTAAAAACAGTGTGTAACTGTTTATAATTTTATATGTATTCATATTTATATATAATAACATGTAATATATAATGTTTCTCAATTTGTGTAAATATGTAACCCATTACTGAAAACTATCCAGGACACACTGGAAGACGAGAGAAATCTCAATGTATTCTTCCTGGTAAAACATTTTCTAAATAAATAAAATAAACCAAAATATTGTTTCAATGCAAAATGTCTAACATTTAAAAATCTCTAAAAATCCCCTAAGGTGTTTTATGGTGTTAGTTCCACTTGAAGAAGCCTATTTTATACTATAATCAAAAAGAAAGGGTCATAAGTATAAAAGGAGTGTGTAGCAAATATGGGGCAAACACACTGTACTACACGGGAGAAATGAAAATTTCCATCCATTAAAATAGAGCTTTTAACCTCTTGAATGCTAGAAAGGTATCCATCTCATTGCAAAGCATAGGATACCTCTCTAGAATTCAAGAAGTTAAAAGTCCAAAGTGATTCTCGATACTGTTTATATGTCCACTTTACATTAGGTTTGGCCTGGAATTGGTCCACTTAAGCATATTAAAGGACCACAGATTTGGGCAAAGCATAGCGAACCAATGCATTCCATACACCTCTGGTCCTTAACCCCTTAAGGACCACAGACCTTTTATTTCCCGCACAACTGATTCAGGGACCCCCGAGCGGCGTGCAGCCGCGCGGGGACCCCTAAATTCCAGGACGTACATGTTCATCATGGGTCCTTTAGGCACGTGCTATCCATGATGTACGTGTACATCTTTAGTCCTTAATGGGTTAATGACCAATGATGGTCCTGGCGGTGACGGTCTGATGACGGCCCTATTTGTGCATTATGGACCAGTAACGGTCCTGGCACATCATGGAATGCTGGGATCACAGACCGGCCGCACGCCGCACTTCAATAAACAGAATGCATCTCTGTACAAAGAAAAAGAATAAAAAGCCGTGGTCCTCTAGAGCCGCCCACCCTTGGATGGCAGGTAGTTAACCCTTTGATTGCCACAGGGGTAAGCAACATATTGCAAAACAATGTGTACCCCTCTGGCACTTAAAGGGTTAAAGAGTTTAAGATTACCATGTGAGGTGAGTAGAGCTGAGGTCCTATGGCCTTGTTAGCAACTGGAGCCCCTTAGCATTACATCTATTTCTGACTGAAGAAACGGTTTTAATTGTACATTTGAATTCAAATTACTGTTAAGGGTGTGTGCTAGATCTGAATTCTGTTTCAGCCACACTTTGCTTTGGGGAAAATCATGGGAAAATCTGGCCCATCTGGCCTTGGTGACAGCAGTGCATATTTTTATTTAAATATGTGAGGATTCAGAAGTCAACCGAAAGATACCACTATAACACAGAATGTTACTACATAATAGAGTCAATTTAAAACAATGCCTCTTTATACATCTGAATAAAACTTGATATGGATGCTACTTTACAATAGGTTCCATTGTACAAAATGAAATGGTGATTGTGTCATTTGGCTTAAAGACAACAAGTACACAGTGTTCAAAACAGCTTGGATGTTTCATAAGATTAAAGTCGCTGCACAAACGGATACCATTCCCTTGTTTGAGTGTAACTGGAAATCGAGTGAATCCAATTCAATTCAGACAGAGAAATCTTATAAACAAACATTATAAAGCATGGTAATATTTTCATGTTAAAATTATTTTCTATCTCCTCCCTCTAAAGGTATACTGCTCTTCTCACTTCTCTTACTTTACATTGTAGTTTGCATCCACTAACCTACTTGAAGAGAAGGTAGACTTATTTTAATTTTACATTCTGCAAGTGCATAATATACCTATACTTTTTTCTGTCCTTTTATTTACACCTTCAGCTATTTTTTCCCTCGTTTCTGTGACAGAGCTTGCAGGATCGGTTTTCAAGAGAGGATTTTAGGCTTACCTGTTAAATCTTTTTCTCATTGTCCATTTAGCTTACAAGTAACTCTGAGAAGGCGATCCTCTCTTTAAGTAGGCAGGAACAATTCTTGGATAGAATGCATGGTGGAGCCTTCATTACCGCCTTAGCTGGTCACCAGCCAATTTCCTCCTGTTAGATTTGAGACACTAACCTATGTGGCTAGATAGCAAGAAGGAAAAAGAAAGACTCCTGTGAGCATGTACCCAAAAGGACCCCCCCCCAGTTCAGCCACATGAGAGCCAAGCATGGTCCTATGACAGGGTGGGAGACCTGTAACCTATATGGACTAAGAGAAAAGGATTCAACAGGTAAGACTAAAATCAACTTTTCTCTGTCGTCCAATATAGCTTACAGGTAACTCTGGGATGTAAAAACATTGCGTTTCCCAGTGGTGGGAAATAAGGCAAGGACCAAGCGCCATCCCCTAAGTCACCAGAGCTCATATGGACTAATCAGATCACCGAATAGCCCTAAACAAATGAAGTGTCGACGGACACTGAACTGGAACACTGCACACCGGTAACTGTAACACAGCACACAGAACAGGGCTCAACAGTTAAAGAGCTCTATGACACAGGAAACAAATTCCTAGACAGGCAGAACTGCCTCCAGGACTTTCCTGCAAAAGCTGGCTTCAGCTGAAGCCAGAACATCAACACGGTAGTGTTTGGCAAAGGTGTGCACAGACGATCAAGTGGCCGCCTTGCACAGCTGATCAGCAGAGGCATGATTCTTATAGGCCCAGGAGGCCGCAACAGACCTGGTGGAATGAGCTGTGACACAAAAAGGAGCAGGTTTCTTCCTAAGGTCATAAGCCTTATGAATGGTAAACTTGATCCAGGATGCAATAGTCACCTTGGATGCAGCCTTACCAGCCCTAGGACCCTCAGGGATGGCAAAAAGTGCATCAGTCTGGCGAACAGACTCAATGTGATGCACCCAGAACTTAAGGCAACGCACTACATCAAACAAGTAGATACCCTCTCCTAGTGATGTGGAACTTGGAGACTACCTTAGGGAGAAATTCCTGGGAGGTACGAAGAACCGCCTTGTCCTTGTGAAACACCAGGAAAGGCTGTTTGTAGGACAAGGCCTGCAGAGACAATCGCCAAAAGAAACGCCATTTTACAAGTCAGGTGACAAAGAGGAATGGTAGCCAAGGACTCAAAGTGAGGCCGCTGCAAGACTTCCAATACCAGATAAAGGTCCCACTGAGGAGTGGGATGCTTAAAGGCTGGGAAAGCATGAGCGACACCCTGAAAGAAAACCGTGACATCCGGAAGATAAAAAAAAAGAAAGAGTCGATGTCTGAACCTTCAAAGAACTGAGGCTGAGGCCTTTGTTCACTCCATCCTGTAAAAAAAAGACAGGACAGTCGGCAGATCATATTCTTGTGAGGGCAGATCGCTGTCCACACACCAAGAGTGGAAGATAGACCAAATCCTGTGGGAGGCTTTAGAGGAAACAGGCTTCCGAGCCTGAATCATAGTAGCTACTACCTTGGTAGAGAATCCCTTCCTCCTCAAGATGGATGATTCAATCTCCAAGCCGTCAAACCCAGATCCTCTAAGTTCTCCTTCCACAGGTAGCACTGTAGGAGGAGATCTGGTATGCATGGAAGCCGAAATGGTTTGCACACCGATAGGTCCAAGAGCTCCGGAAACCAAGGTTGCCGGGGCCAGTACGGAGCAACCAGCATGACCAGAGTCCTCGCCATCCGTAGCTTCCTCAGCACCCTGGTGATCACGGGGAGAGGAGGAAAATTGTAGGCCAGAAGAAAACTGCCAAGGAATCGACAGAGCATCCACCACGAATGCCAGAGGATCCTTTCAGCGGGAGCAAAACGATGGAATGTTTCTGTTGTCTCTGGTGGCCATCAGGTTGATCCAGGGAAATCCCCATCTCTGGACAGTGAGGTCGAACACCTCCTGGTGAAGCTACCATTCTACGTTGTCCACTGTGTGTCAACTTAAGACGTCGGCTTACACGTTGTCTACGCCTGGAATATGTACTGCAGAAATAGCAGGAACATGTTCTTCGGCCCAGTTAAAATAGCCTTTGTAACGGGCCGTAGGCCATTACTTCCAACACAATAGAAAGGAGACATGACTTTGTTGGCGGAAACTGGGACTGTTCACCATTTTGGAGCGACTCTCAGTCAAATAAGACGTTGTCGGATTAATTACCATGTTGACCGACCCTCGGTCAAATAGAACGTTGTCGGGAGTTCAAACTATCCTATTGCCACTCGAATCTAGAACGAAGGATCCCGGCGTGGCGGGAACATTTGACCCATTATTGTACTCTCTGAAGAAGCGCCAAAAGGATTGGTCGACTTAAAGGCAGGATGCCTGAACTCTTAATCCAGCAGCTTTTTGGACACGGCCATTGTATTCCTAAATATATATTGAGCCCCATTGAGACTGTACCCCCCACTGAGACCCCTTTGTACAGTAACCTATTCATGTCTGGCCGCCCAGCCCTGTAGGTTATGCCCACCCTGGTCACCATGAGGTTGGGAAATGGACCAGTCGGATTATCTTTAGTTTTGTCGCTCTTCTGCTCATTGGTCCCTACCTTAACCCTAGCCCCATTGCGTACCTTGACCCTCCCGGTTTTACTGTTTGCTGTGTGTTTAAAAGAATGCCGTTTGTGCCAATAAAGTGTGTTTGTTTTGAGCAAGCAGTCTCTATGTGTCGTGTTTGCCTGGATAGTCTAGAGAGTCCACTCTGACGCCCATCCCCAAAAGGCGTACAGAGCAATTCACTCTTCTTTCCAGCTGTTCCCAACCTCGACTGACTTGCTTCTCGACCTTTGTTCAGCGCCGCTCGACTTGGCTGCAGAGATTCGACAACTTGCCTGCTCGACTTGCTGTCGAGACTCGGAAGAGACCGCTGCGGAGTTAGTCGACGCATCTGTTTCCCTGCTTGACCGGCCTGTTTCCAGCCGACCTCGGGAGAGAGAATTCAGATATGACGGCCCAGGACTTTCCCAGCGTCTTGGGTTCCAGTTAAATCCTTGACCTCCAACCAAGCTACGAGACTTCTAGTGCCTCTTTGCTTGATGATATAAGACACAGCTGTGGCGTTCTCTGACTAGACGTGAGCTGGATAACCTTCTAGAGGAGGCGGCCAGCATCTCAGAGCATGGAATATCACCCAGAGTTCCAGAACATGATGGGTAGGAGAGACTCCTCCGCTGACCAACGACCCTGGACATTCATGTGACCCAGGATCGCTCCCCAATTGGACAGGCTGGCGTCCATCATCACTGGGGTCCAGAATGAGTTCACAAACTGTTTTCCTTTCCGCAGGTTGGAGAGATTCAGCTACCAAGGAAGACTACGCTCCACGAGCAAGGGAAGAGAGAGTGACAGCCTCAGTAGGTCCAAATTCCCCTTGCAAGCATGAATTACAAATCTCTGTAGTTCTCTCACGTGAGTCATCGCAAAGGGAACTGCCTCCACGGTGGAAATCGATTTCCCCACAAGAGAGGTCAACTTCTTAGCCTGAATGGACTTGCAAGCCAGGACTGAGGAAACCTTGCTGGTGATCTGTTGAACCACATCTTCCTTGCAGGGTATCAAATAGAAGACCCAGGAAGATCAATCTCTGTGAAGGAACTGGGTCCGACTTGTCCATGTTCAGAACCCAACCATGATGGGTGAGGGTGTGGATGCATTCCTGAACCTGCTGGTGAAGGCATTCTGCAGATGGGACCTTCAAGAGCAAGTCATTCATGTATGGAGTTACCCGGATACCCCCTCTCGTGCATATCAGAAATCAATGCACCCAGGACATGAATGAACACCTGAGGGGCTGTGGTCAGACCAATGGGGGGAGCCTAAAACTGGAAGTGCCCCTTGTCGCAAGCGAACCTGAGATACTGCCGGCTCTCCAGATGAATAGAGATGTGCAGGTAGGCATCTTACAGATCCAAGGAAGCAAGAATTTCCCCTGGATACATCGCCGCAATGACCGACCGCAAGGACTCCTGGTGGTAATGAGTCTTGACCACAAAGGAATTGAGATCCAGAATAGGATGGCAGACGCCATCCTTCTTGGAGACATTGAATAGGTTGGAATAGAAGCCCAAACCCATGTCTGCCTCGGGAACCGGTTCCAGAACTTCCATGTCCAAGAGTCTGGATGGTCCCATTGAAAAGATGAAGCTTCTCCTGTACCTGAGGGGAGTGAAAATGGAAGAACCTGAAGGTAGAAAGGCCTCCTGTACCATTCAGAAAACCACCTGTAAAACGTGCGGATCCTCAACGGTGTCTATCCAGACACTGAGAAAGTGGAGCAGATGACCACCCACTGGTGCTTGTGGTCCGGGGTTCTGCGAGTCATGCCGAAGGAGGTTTGGTGGATTTGGGCTTGGTGGAGGACTGCTTGGGCCTCCACTGTTGTTTGGGCTTGGTGGAGGAGCGCGGGGCCTGAGGAACTGCCAGGGTTGCCCCACGCATCTTGCCCTGGGAGGAATAAAAAACGACTGTCTGCAAAGCTGAGGCTTCTTCTTCAGACCTAAGAACAATAAAGTGCTCTTGCCTCCAGTAGCCTCACTGATCATAGTCTTCAACTCTGGGCCAAAAAGGGAAGAGAAACCAAGGATTTCTTGGAAATCAAACCAGCAGATCTTAAGCCAAAGGGAACGGATGACAGCCACAGACAGGGCAGAGGCCTTGGCCTCAAGCCCAATAACGTCAAAGATCACATCAGTAATGTAATACTGAGCTTCAGAGATGTTAGCCAAAAGATGTAACAGGTCAGCTGTAGGGGCCACCCTGAGACAGCTACAGTAAGCTTTTCTGTCCATACAGAGATGGCCCTATTCACCCAAGCTGAAGCAAAGGTAGGTCTCAGAGACACACCTATGGTTGCAAATGGGGCTTTCAGAATGGCCTCGAGCTTCCTGTCAGTCTAACCCTTGAGAGCAGAAGCAACCGCCACAGGCCTAGAAAACCTAGAGATAGGGGCATCAACCTTAGGTGGGAGAGCCCACTAAGCCAAGGCCGCCTCAGAGAAAGGGTACAACTTAGCAAATCTCTTAGGCAGAGACAGACATTTGTCAGGGGTCTTCCACTCATCTAGTACAACCTGGCCAAGAGTGGGATTAGATGGAGACAGTACAGTGCTTCTTGCGCCTTTGAAAGACATCAGAAGTAGATACTCAGAAACAGGGGGAAATGTTCAAGGTACCCAGGACAGCCTTGATAAGACCCTCAACAGAGGGCTCAGGGTCAGCCTCAAAAGGGTCCCCAAAAAACAGAGTAAATCCCCTCAGAACATTCACCCTCATCTGCATCCACAATAGTTCCTCATCGAAGGAATAGGACACATCACATATACACTGAGGTTTAGGTGCTATAGACCTAAATAATGCTGGGGGCTTCCAAACTTTGAGGACCCTGTGAATGTGCACCCAAGGTGGCTCTTGATCATGGCAGGAAGGCCCTGGTGGAGACGCAGAGGCCACGGCACATGAAGGGAATAAATGACCTGAGTATTCTCTAGGGAGCCCTGATTGACAGGAGGAACAATGAGTAGTGGGGTCACAGACACCCCAGTATCCTTAGCCTTAGTTCTAGCCCCAGGTTGCAAAGGGTCTGACATCCTAACAGGAGATAAAGTGTCTGAGAGTATAAGGAATAAACCTAATACTGTGTCCCAGATTAAAGAATTCACCCCAGAAAGAGCTAAAATACACTTATCTGGCAAGCAAAGGGTTAATCTGCTGAGGAGAAGAAGGATCCAAGCCCTGTGTAGGATACTTGTGAGAGGAATTAAAGAAAATGGTGGCCGAACTGTCAGTCAATTAGGAAACAGCCCGCGAAACGGGCGTTCAAGGGAAATGCAGTTTCCCCTTAAAGAACCCCAAAACAGTGCCTGAATCCCCCTGAGCCCTCCAAGATACTTAGAATGTGCACCAGAGTGTAGGACAAGGGCAGACAAGATGAGTGAGCCATCTCTGAAGTTGGTACATGGAGCGGTTGCAGAGATATGTCCTAAGTGAAACTGTCCCATAGTGATCAATGGAGCATTGCGACCTTGCGGTAAAATGAGCGAAATTCAAATAAACAAATTTTAATAAAAGTGTCCCAAAGGTTGAAAAACACAGAACACATGCACATAAATCGAAAACACTGATCCCCAAGGGAAACGTGTGAAAATGTCTCCCGAAGCACCAAATACAGCAAGGAAGGGTTAAATTACCACATAGAACCCAAAATGCTCCAAAGACCCCAAGCAGACAATAAGATAAACCCAAATGACTGCAGGAGTATGTGTGTAGGAACTCCTAAAGGAGACCCTTGTGTGGACTGGAAGCAGTGGGACAAGTGGACCATGGCACTCAAAGGATTGGGAATAAAGAAAGTTCTCCAGAACATTTTCCAGCCCTGGAATGTGAATGGATGAGATGGACGGACCATGGGCCTCTACCCAGCTGAGAATGTACCTCACCATGAACCACGCAGCCGCACTCAGAGTGCCCCCCTGGTGACTGATGTAAGCAACAGTCGTGGCATTGCCTGACTGCACCCTCACTGGCTTCCGCAACAGAAGTGAAGTCCAACAGATGAGGGCCAGCCAGATCACCCAAAGTACCAGAACACTGATGGACAAGAGGGATTATTCTATGGTCCACCTGCCCTGGACACCCAGATGACCCAGAACATCATTCCAGACGCTGAGGCTGGCATCCATTGGGACCAGAGTACGTTCTGGAAGCACAAGTGTCTCGCCTGTTCCAGGCTCTGCCTCCACAACCACCACTGGAGGTCCCTCCTGGTCTCTGGAGAGAGGGAGATCCAATGATCCAGATGCGCCAGACCAGCTCTGGATAACATCCCTCGGCAGTTTTCTCTTGTGAAACGTGGAATAAGGGGAACAGCATCCAAGGTTGACACCAGTCTGCTTAAAACACTTGTGAACTCCTTCCAGATCATAGCCAAGGGAAGCTCCAGGGCCTGAGATACTTCCTGCATCACAAGAATAATCTTGTAGTATGGTAGGAAGACCAGAACCTGTGAGGGTACTGGATAAGACTTGAGCATGTTCATCACCCACCCACTGTGGACTAGATGTTGGGTACATTCCTGGACTGACAAGGCAACAGCTCCTCTGAGGGAGCTTTAATCATGAGATCGTCCAAGTAAGGAGTCAGGGAGATGCCCTGGACATGAAAAAAGACCGCTAAAGCTGCCATGACCCTGGTGAAGACATGAGGAGCTAAAGCCAGGCCAAATGGCAGAGCTGTGACTTGCCAGTGAACTGAGCCTGAAGAAAAACAAAGGTAGTGTTGGCTGTCTGGGTGAATTGGGATGTGCAGATATGCATTCTGAAGAGCCAGAGAGGACAGATACTCCTCCGGGGCACACTGCCACAATGAACAGTTCTTAATAATCTTAATAATGAAGTTATTATTAATAATCTTAATAATGAAGTTCTTAATAATCACCACATATTTGTTGAGGCATTTGGGGTCCAGAATGGGCCGACAGCCACCGTCCTTCTTCGGAACCACAAACAGGTTGCAATAAAAACCTGAACTGAGCTCTGGGGGAGGTACTAGAACTAGAACCTGTTTTTCTAGCAGTGAGTCCAACAGCAGTACCTTTTCTGGCTCTTTCGGCACCCTTGACAAAAAGAAACCTGAAATCTATACAGTACCCCTCAGAGATTACCTGCAAAACACGCTGGTCCATGACTGGGGGCTCCCAGGAATCCCGAAAAAGGCAGAGACTACCCTCTACAGGGAGAGACAGACCAGGTTTCCGCGAGTCATGTGGCTTAGTGCTTGTCAGACTCATCCTTTGTAGTTTCTCGTCTGGGCTTCCAGAGCAGTCTGGGTTTTGCAGCTGGGAGCGTTAGAGAAGCTTGGGAGCTTTGCGGCCTCTGTGCCCCAGTTTGGGGGTGGGGGGGGTTTACACACACAAAAAAAAATGCACATTCCCTGCCATTGACAGACACTTGGAGGGAAACTGGAGCAGTAAATTACTCTTACCAGTTGCGTCACTGAATCTGTTCTGGTTCAGGTCCAAACACGGACTTGCCTTGAAAAGGCAAGGTAACAGTGACTTCTTAGAAGATTGGTTTGCAGACCAAATCTTAAGCAACAGTGTCCGACGTGGAGCAACAGAAAAAGCAGATGCCTTAGCGGGTAGTCTAACCTTGTCAAAAAAGGCCTCCAAGATATAGTTGTTGGTCATAAGAACCAACAAGTCCTCTTTGGGACATCAGCATGGACAGCCTCAACCAGCTGTGCACTGTAAACAGCCACATCCCTTGCAGCATCTGCAAAAGGAAGAGCAGTAGTCTTAGCCAAGAATGAAATAGGAGCATACGCGTTTGGTGGAAAGGCTGACTGCATCAAAGGTGCCTCAGAAAAAGGATACAGCTTAGAAAACCTTTTATTGATAAACAACCTCTTCCACTCATCCAGAAGGATCTGGTCAAGAGTGGCATTAGGAGGGAAGAAAGGAGAAGAATTCTTATGCCTTACTCCCCTTCAGACAACTCCCCCTCAGTGGAAGCTCCAAGAACCTGAGGAACATTGGTAGGAATGGGGGTCACATAATTAAAGGTAGTGGGGTGCTCCCATGATTGAAGCACACCCTGTAAGAAGAGGATTTGGGCCACAGAAAACAGTACTGAAAGACAGTACCAGTGCTGGAGAGCTGCTGTGGAGTAGTGAAGGTCGCAGTGCAAAGGAGCAGTGAGATCCTGAATTTTCTCTGGGAAGCCCGTCTGGCATGAAGAACAACATGTGAGGGGGGTAAGGAGTGTCTCTGAGTCTTTTGCCTTGGATTTACCCCCATGACCCATAGAATCCCCCCATACTAGTGTCCAACACTTGTATAAATACTAAAAAAATGCCCAGAATAATAACCACCCTTAAAAAGCCTAGAAAATACACTTCTCTAGTAAGCAAAAGGATTAACCTGGAGGAGGAGAGCAAGGGAAGTCTGTCTCTGTGTAGCATAAGCAAGAGAGAAGTAAAATGGAAAATGACAGCCAATCGGAAGAAAACCCGCAAAACGTGCATTCTGGGAAACGTAGTCTTCTCTTTTGCGGTTGCCTAGAAATAATAATAATAATAATAATAATAATAACTAGTATTTATATAGTGCCTTTCTCCCAGTAGGACTCAAAGCGCTTTCAGCGCACGCTCTTGGAATTAACCAAATCGGCAGCTGAATAATAGATATTATTATCCAATCAATTGTACTCATTTATCAACCTCGGAAGGATAAAGGGCTGAGTTGACCATGCCAGGAATTGAACCTGCAACCTTGACGTTTGAGCAGGCTCTACAGTCAGAGCATTTACCACTGAGCTCTCTCACCGGCCTACAGCTCTGTTATTGGCATTGCTACAAGCCCCCTGGACAATCAGGAAATGGGCCGGATAAGAGGGTATGAGGAGACAAGAAGATAGAGCCCTTTCTGACCACTGTAGCTTAAACAGTTGCAGAGATAAGTCTCATAGAAATGTTAGCAGAAGTAGTCAATGGAGCAAAGATAGCAGTGGGTGGGCTTGTGTTCATAAAGAGTTCGCTCCAGTAAAATCTGTCAAAATTAGCAATGAGAAGGGCAAAAAAAATAACAGGGAACATCTGAGGAAGGCTGAAGTGGAGGGGAAATTAAAAAAAAACCAGAAACAGCCAAAACGGCAGAGAAAGGGTTAATCCCAATCGAAAAGGCAGCCATCATTACTCCAGTTCTCAGTGTGAGACAACACACATAAACAGACTCAAAGTGAGTTCAAGAGCCTTACCAAGACTCTAAGGCCCCTGTATGGAGAGGCAACATGACTGGGACAAACTTGGACCAAGGCACTCTAAGGGTTACTTACCAGTCTTCTGTTTACCATTTTAGAGAGAGATTCAAAGAGAGCTTCCAAGAGAATCTGTTACAAGGGAAAACTTGGCAGCAGGGCACATGTATACTAGTAAAACCACTGCAGGGAAACTTGCCTAATGGGGGATTATACAGTCTCATATCTAAGGTATAACATAATAACACAAATTAAAAAACTGTCTTGCCCTGCCAGATTCAAGCAGGAATCATGAATTCTAGGAGTTACCGTAAAACCTAGAATATAATACGCACCTGTATACAATACGCAGGTGTACATTATACTCTAGATTTTAGGGAAAAGAAGAGTGCCTATGTAGAATAGGCACCCTTGTTTTTCCCCTGTCTCTCTCACACACACTCACACACACACACACACACACACTTGCTTACCTGTAGCCTCTTGTCCAATTTAAGCAGCCTGACAGGGTCACAGCAGGCGGCATGCTTGCACCTCCCACCCGCTTCCAGCACTGCCCTGTCAGGATCTCTTCTGCCTAGCCAATGGTAATGTCTTGTGAGGACAGTAAGGTCCTCACAGGGCAATACCAAAGATCCAACGTGCATAGCTATGCTAATTGCTTTTATAAACAAGGTTTATCATCATTTACGTCCCAGACTGCTGATGGAACATCTGCACAGACTAAAACAGGAATCCGCAACATATGGCTCCCCAGATATTGCATTTTGATTGCCATAATCCTAGGACTAAGATAGAGACAGGAAGGAGAGACAACTAGAAAGAAAAGGTACAAGGAGAGAGAGAGAGACACACACACACACAGAAACAAACAGTGAAAGCGTGTGCAAGATTACACAAGCAAGACCAGAAGAAAACACAATAAAGAAAACAATCGATCACTGTAGAAAGTGCACACAAAGAGACAAAGCATGCAAGACAGCAAATGCAAGACATGGAGAGCACACACAAACGAGTGCACTCAACGATGCAGACTCAAGAAGAGGACATTCACAGCAGAGAGTGCGTGCCAGAAAGACTGAAAATGTGAGTGCAAGACAGAGCCGGGTTGGAGAATACTGTGTATGATAACATGTACAGGGAACCCCTGACCATTTAGGCTACTACATTATATATTTCATACTCACCTGACATTGTTTGTTCAAGCCTATGGATAATTGATTTTTTTGCACATTCAACATCAGGACTAGGACTATCAAAAACTTGCCGGCACCAGATCAACGGACTTATTGATTTTTGCAAAGGGGTTAACTTTTTCTTTGGTGAAGTATACAACCTGAAAGTCAAGTGAAACAATATTATAATTAGGTTGCTCCTGCAATGGAAACTGTGAGAAATAAAATTAAAAAGTGACAGAAATAAAAGCAATATCAACCCTTTAAGTGCCATGTGTGAGTAATGTTTTATGGAAAACTATATACATCTGTGTGTGTGTCTCTCTCTCTCTCTCTATATATATATATATATATATATATATATATATATATATATATATATATATATATTTTATCATCACTGTTATTATTTAAGAATAGCTTCTTCATGATGCATCAGGTTAAGTAAATTTTGCAGTGCTCCATCATTTATATAATAATTCCCTAATGTACGTTTGTCAGAAGCGGTCGTGCACAGTACAGACTGCCCGCTCTGAGGCTGATGACGGAGCGGGGCGCTCTGAATTCAGACCATAGCTTCGATGCACATAGAGGACTACGGTCTGAATTCAGAGCACCCCACTCCATTACCAGCCAAGGAGCAGACAGTCTCTACTGTGCATAGCTGCATGGTGGCCGTTGCTGTCTGGCACTGTGGAGGGTGTACACGGGCTGTTCAACTAGTAGCTATATAAAAGCATATATTTCCTGAAAAAGAAAATGGACCACGTTTCTTCCTACACAAAACGATGTAGTAAGACAGTTTTCTTAAAGATAGGGGATTTCAGAAACGTTTCAGAAATTTAAGCTAGTCACTATTTACTGTACAAATTCTCAAATCAAGCTTAGCATAACAAATAAATAGTATGAAATATTAATGCCACATATCTCCTGAGTGCAATGATGGCCAATACATATAGGTGCACACACAATAGAATCACTTATTTTCATAGAGATAACCAAATTGTACTAAAGATATTTTGAATGCTTAGTTAATCCACAACATCAAAATATACACACACACACACACACACACACACACACACACACACACACACACACACACACACACACACACACACACACACACACACACACAAAAATAGCATACTTTTCCTGAAAGAAGATATCCTTATGGCTCAAACGAAGGGTCACTTGCCTTTCTAACCAAAGTGTGCACAAATGTTTCCAGAAAATATATATATTTTTTAAATACATTTCACCCCTGAAACAGAACTGGTATCTTGAAAAAAACTTGGAATCTCCTACTGAATTGGTTAGCTATTGATCTTCTGAGAACAATGGTACCTCAATGGTATAAGCCATCAAACTGGAGGAAGTGTCAGAAACACAAAAATGTACAAACTACAATTTTTTTATTTTTTTATTTTTTTGCTGATTACGATGAGGAGAAGTGTGGCCCTGAGAACCTGTAGGGACTCCGGTTGCTTGGCACTGGTATGTAAGCTTTAAAGGGATAGTAATACTTAAAATGTAAAAAAAAATATGTTGTAGGGTTTATCCCCCTGAGTAAAACAAGAGTACTCCCACTGCTGAAAGGTGTTTCATTCAATAGTTATTAATTTTAAAAGTTGAATTTTTTAGGTGCGATATCACAGTGGCCTGAAATTGTACAGTGGCGCTGTTGCTACACGATCCTATGGACAGGTCTGGTCCCGGGACCATAAATCTCCATAGGATGGTGTAGCAACAGCACCACTGTACAATTTCAGGCCACTGTGATATTGCACCTAAAAAATTCAACTTTGAAAATTAATAACTTTTGAATGAAACACCTTTCAGCAGTGGGAGTACTCTTGTTTTACTCAGGGGGATAAACCCTACAACGTATTTTTTTTTACATTTTAAGTATTACTATCCCTTTAAGACACTAACACATAGGAGTCATAGTAGTGGGGCTATGTTACATGCTCTGTGTGCTGAAACAGCTCAAATGTTTACTGAAATGTAAACTAGATTTTCTGTTTCTAGAAAATTCTGGTTTCAGTGGGGTTCTGTGAGCATAAAGTATTTTTTTTTTCCAACGTTCCTTTTTTTAAGTATTCCTACTATTATAAAAAAATATGCATCCCTCCTGAAGTTTATGAAGTCCCTTAATATGTGCTGATGTTCCATCATATTACCCCTTGGCCTTCTATCCTCCAAGCTACACAAATTAAGGTTCTCGAGTCTGTAAATGAGAGTATCTCTCTCTCTCAATTGAAGGAAAAGGGGCTTTTCACTTTTATTAACTACTAGTTGAAGAGCCCGTGTACACGGGCCACAGTGGCAGCCAGTCACGGGGCAGTCATGCACAGTAGAGACTACCCGCGCTGCGGCTGATACTTCGGAGGGCCCCGCTCCGTATCAGCTGCGTCACGGGCAGTCTCTACTGCGCATGAATGTAGGACGCGCGCAAGTCTCTACTGAGCATGACTGTGTCATTACAAACTTTTTAGCGAATTATTATATAGGATGCTTTATGGAGTGGTTCAATCAGGGAATAAGCAATATGAAATCAGTTTATCAAGTCAATGCTTTGTGCTCAACCAATCACTGCTTGCTTTTAGTACTTGGAACAAGATGAAAAAGTGAAGCTGGTGTACAACAGGAATTTCCTGGAAAACCTACTGCACCAAACAAACATTTCCACTACATGGGACGTCTTCTCAACTAGAAGTGATTAAACAAAAACACATTATTAGGATAAGGTATACCTTCATAAAATGCTACAGTTGGAAATGCAGATTCTTAATGCCTGCAATCTACCAAATAATACTCCTGACCAGTGAGATGCAGAGGGAGAATTTGTATTGAAAGTCTAGCTAGATTTACTTTCCCAAAAAAAAGCTGCATTCATAAAGTCTATTTTTATGTCAAGACAAATCCTGAAAGTCTGCAGTTGCTAGAATGCAATCTGATGTCAATCAGGAAACTACTATAACTGCTGGCTTCTGATCAAATATGTAATGTACTAACAGTCTATGAAAGTCTTCACTTTATCACGAGGACATTATATAGTATCCAACAGAAAGACATAAATGGCAGGAATGCAAAAGTTAAATTAGAAGTAAATAGATAAATAAAAAGATTTGTAGCAGATATGTTCATGCACTGGATGATGAGTCCTTCAACACAATGCCTGTTTGACACTTTCTATAATAGGAGTGGGCACTTAATTTGGCTTGAGGGGCAGCCCTCTCCTGAAGATGGGGGAGGGTGGGAGAATCAGCAGGATGAGAAGATGGCTGGTCCATAGGCTCAGGAAATAAGGTCTTTTGTTTGAGCTTGTGAGCTTGCAAATTTATATTTTTGTGGTGTTCAATTCAGCATGCTCTGACTTATGATTTTTGAATACAGCTGCTGCATTTCATCATGCTTGCGTTCACCTATAGCCACGTGCTAATGGACTACATCCCGACACACTCATTGCTGTCATAAGTTCTCATTCATAAATTTGGTTTGTACACAATATTTGTGATCAGTTATAGATTAAGAGCGGCAATGTATTTACAATTTCGGGTTATCAAAACAGCCATGATTATTAATACTAATGTTTAGCCTAATAGGGATTAACAATAAGTATGACTGATTTGAATCTATATCTATATTTATCTTGTAGCCACTTAATGTCAATTTCAATATTCATATTACTTATTATTATGGGAGTATAAATATTGCACGTAAGTAACATTATTAGAGCACAACCAACACATATATGGTTTTACACAGGAGGGCTATAGCAATATTTACTTGATACACTGCCATCAGACTATCATATCAGCGTATTACGTATTGGCGACTATATAGAAGAGTTCCATCACTCCTCACCTATTAGCGCAACTATTCTGAGTGAGAAAATGAAGATTCAATACTTATTTTATTAGAAAAAAAGAATGACGGTAATAAAGCAATGATTATATTCACTTTTCTTCCACTTTATCTGGCTGCAAATACTTTCAGTGCATTGTATGTCTTATCTATTTATTTATTAGGTCATATGTAGTGGTTAAAACAACCTTTACTCAGTTTTCCTAAAGTCAGTGAAATCCCATTTAAAAACACATTTTGAACAATGTGGCGTTACTTAACTGCCATTGTCCAAACTTATTAAAAACAACTGAATTCAGTCAATATAGGGTATCTGAAGAAGGAAACAGACAATGCAGTTATCTTGAGTTTGTATATTTAATCCATTAACAAAGAAACAAAAGCCCTGGGAACATGTATATAACATCAAAGCATGAACGTCTCTCTCTTATTTTCTCAGGATAGTCCTAACTT
This sequence comes from Rhinophrynus dorsalis, assembly GCA_037306005.1. NCBI lineage: Eukaryota > Metazoa > Chordata > Amphibia > Anura > Rhinophrynidae > Rhinophrynus > Rhinophrynus dorsalis. The sequence continues at coordinate 96,420,102 of CM074718.1, read as the reverse complement.
TCTGTTTATTAATAGAGGTCAAAGCCTATTAGTATCATGTGATTATTAGTTTACTAGTTGAAGAGCCCGTGTACACGGGCCACAGGCACACCCAGCAACGGCAGCTGTGCAGTCATGCACAGTAGAGGCTGCCAGCGTCACAGATGAAACGGAGAAGGGCGCTCCGAATTCAGACCTGCGCACCTTCAACTACGGTCTGAATTTGGAGCCCCGATCTGTTATCAGCTGCAGCTGACAAACGCACATTTAGCAAATTATTATATAGGATATCCCCCTTTTAAATTATATTCTGCGAAAATGTTTCAATGTTACAAGTAAAATTGATGGGAAACTATAGCTTTGCAGAGCTTGCATCACTGGTATCCTTTTAAAAAGTTGCATAAAAAAACATTGTGTGGCCACACGGAGCATTAACCATGTTGTAGTGGTTTAAATTACAACATGAGAATCTCACACTGCACAAAAGCACGAGATTCTCATATCGCTTCCTTAAAAGGCATTTAAGCCCACATTGATTTTATAGTGTCTGATCAAGGTGTTTCTGAATGGCTCAATACTCATACTACCCTTAAATAGCCACACGCTGTGAAGGGGAGCGAGAGCCCTTGTCTTTTCAGCCAGCCTCTCCTCCTTATGAGCCCATCCGGAGTTGCTGGTATTTTTTCCTTTCTCTGCAGTGCATAAGGGATCCAGATATACAAAGTGGGGAAAACATGTTTCAGCAACCAGGATCAAACGACCAATCAAGGTGTTTGATCCTGGTGACTGAAACATGTTTTCCCCTCTTCGTATAGCTGGATCCCTTATGCACTGAAGAGCAAGAAAGTACCAGAAACTCCGGAAGGACTCGTAAGGAGGAGAGGCTGGCAGAAAAGACAAGGGCTTTCTCTCTCCTTCTCTGTGTGTGGCTTTTTAAGGGTAGTATGAGTACGGAGCCATTCAAACACCTTGATCGGACACAGTAAAATGAATGCAGGCTGAAGTGCCGTTTAAGGAAGGAACATGAGAATCTCTCGCTTTCATGCAGTGCGCAATTCTCATGGCGCCATTTTAAGCATGGCAACATGGTTAACACATCTTGTGGCCATGCAACATTCTTTATGCGATTTTTTAAAAGTGAACCGTATCACCACGGTCATTGCTCAAAGAAGGGGTCAATTTCTAACACCATACTCTTTTGGAAGAAATTACTATATCAAGGACTAATTCAATAGCTAATAGAAAAAGTCACCATTATAGATGGCATAAATATAAGTGATGCACCACCACAAAAGTATTTAGAGTGCCTGGGTAGCAGATAAGGTGTGTGCTAAGATAATATGAAATTATATATCACAGAACAAAAGAAAAGGAATTATCTAATTAGCACTAAACCTAATCTTAAAGGAGAAGTAAACTTTTTTTTTTTTCTATGAAAAAATATATATTGTGGGGATTTTCCTATTAAGCAAAATAAGGGTACTCCCACTGCCCAGAGATTTATATTTCCAGGGTTATTAGTTTAAACCAATGATTTTTTTACATTAGCAGTGCTCTCTGGTGGTCAAATTCTAATTAGTTTTCCTGTTAGATTCTAATAGAGAGTAAAGTCAGAAAAGTCAGAAACATACCTCCATAGAATGTGATAGAAACTGCCTGTCACTTCCTGTCAGTTAGAAATATCAGGAAGTAAACACAGTAAATTCACTTCCTGGTTATTTGAACTGATATAATTCCTATATATTAATTCGCTAAAACGTGTGTAACGCCACGTCATGCACAGTAGACACTGATGCGCGTGCTGCAGTCATGTGCAGTAGAGACTGCACGCGCCACGTCCAGCTCTGTATCAGCTGAGGCGCGGGCAATCTCCACTGCGCATGACTGCCCCACGACCGGGTGGCAGTGGCACTGTGGCCCGTGTAACAGGCTCTTCAACTAGTTTTGAATAAAACATCTGACAGCGATGGGAGTGACCTTGTTTTATTCAGCAGGAAATGCTCTATAAAATGTGTTTTCATAAATAAAAGTTTACTGCTCCTTTAATATTTTAAAAAGTGTTGGTGGGACATCCCATGCACTGTAAAAAGCAAATACTTTGCACCCCCCCCCCCCAATGACACTTAAAAGGTTAATCACTCAAGATGATGCGGTTGAAAAAGAAGAACCGTTTAAAACACTGCATCAAACTATGTATGTGGTTATTTAAATGTTTTCCAGACTATTCTGTACATCCATGCCACCCAAATAGACATATGATCCACAACATGAAAGGTAATTAATGGTTTGAACTGCCATTTTGCGACATGTTGCTAGCAATACATCTGGTTTGCAAACATATCCACAGATTAGGGATTTATACACTAAGAAATACAACGGTTCTCACACTTTGGGAAACATTTCATTCAAAGTTATTGCATCCAAACTGTTTTGATGTGGCACTGCTAATATTAGTTTCTGAAAACAGAACTCTAGAGCATAAACTCACCCACAGAGGGTAACAGGAAAAGCCCCATCGATCCAGTGCGCGCCTTTCCCTATGTGTTACAGCAACACACCTGGACTGGCCATGCATTTGGTGTGTATTAAGTCCTGAGCTACAGGAGCATTCTAGTAGCAATCAGACATATGGCAAATCTTTTGGTTAGGTTAGGTTTTTGGGGTTTTCGGTTCCTTCAAAGTCCAGAGAGGTGTGCAAAGCATCATAATGTGTTGCACACCCCTCTGGTCCTTAAACATTTCTCAGGCACTCAAAGGGTTAAGAAGATAATGGAATTTTCATAACAAGAGATGGTTACTCCCTACTGCTGTTTCCAGAAAGGTATTTTAATTTATTGCACTCTATGGTACAGTACGATTTGCTGACTATGGCTCCCTATAGTAAAAGCCAGAACAGAAAACTGCCATTTTAACCTTTGAGGTCCAGAGAGGTATCCAACGTTGGAGACCTCTCTGGCACTTAAAAGGCTAAGAATAAATTGGGCTGTAAAAACATTTGAATTAAAAAAAAAAAAAAAAAAACCTCTAAAATAACTTATTTTCTTAGTCAGAACTGCAAAATGGCAGCAGTGACAAATATGACACTAAGTGATTAAAGGAGAAGTAACACCTCCTAATAATACCCTCTTACAGGCCATTTTGCATGTATACCTTTGAGATAACAGTCCTGGATACTGGCATTTTTTCCCCAAAATTTAAAAGGGCAAAAGTACAAAAATCTACTTTACCCTTTAAGGACTACTGGGGTGTGCAAGTCACTGCATACCCCTCTGCACATTGTAACCTTAAAGGGATAGTAATACTTCGTTTTAACTTTATTTTATTTTGTAGGCATTAAAAAAACATGAAGAACGATATAAGTCTTATCTCTCAAACCTTTATGGTTTATGAGATATTCACAAGCAAAGTTCCCCTCCTGCCCCTTTTACCTAGTGTAAGCCATCTCTTCTCAGATGTGAGTCTGGTTGTATGACAGGACAGATAACAGAAGGGGACAATTTTCTTTGTATGAAAACAATGAAAGCCCTGCCCCCCTTGACAAGTTTTTCAGCTTTTTCCATTATCTTAATTGAAGATTGTCCCTCTCTGCAGTCTACCTGGGCATCTCCCTTCTGATCTGGTTGAATAGGGGGGGGATACTTTGTTTGTGAATATCTCTTAAACCATAACGGTTTGAGAGATAAGACTTATATCATTCTTCATGTTTTTTTAATGCCTACAAAATAAAATAAAGTTAAAATGAAGTATTACTATCCCTTTAACCCTTTATGCACCAGTGAGCAGAATTTGAGTTACTGTAGTCCTGCTACCAACTGTCATATTCGGCTCCTTGGACATGACATCCAGGACTGACTGAAAATGTTGTTCATGAACCAAGCAGTAAGGGAAAATTCACAAGGACCATGAGAGTTTACCAGCCACAGTAAAGTACATAAGGGTTACTATTAGGAGATGCTTATTCTCCCTTTGATAGCGCAGGGGTAGGCAACATGTAACCCTGCATCTATTGCTGGACAGCAAACCTCACCATACTCATTAGCCCTCTGAGTGCCACGGACATATCCAACAAAACGCACTGGATACAACTTTGGAAGTCAAGGGGTTAAGCCAACAAATGGTTGAGAGTAATAGCTTAGTGCAGTGATAGGGGAGAAGTAGCCAAACTGACTGTCAAGCTGTTTAAGACTACAACTCCCATTATCACCAACTAGACAATGGCTGGTGTGTCAAATGTGTCCTACCCCACTTACAGAATATGTAGTTAGAGTGGAATTAACACATTATAATAACCGCTGATTTTAAAAGACTGTTAATATTATATTAGCCATTCTGTATCTAACACTATAGCTTGAGATACTTTATCTTCTTTATTTGTGTTTATTATCCTGCACTTCCTGGTAGGATATGACAGTTGGGAGGGAGTCTGGAATTTTAGCATCTGAAACACCAGGCTATACGGCCGCCAGTACTGCATAACTGGAATACACTGACACAAATAATGAGAATATCTCTGAAATAGCCAACATACATAGGTGCTATCAATAGTTCCTCTTTAAGTATTTTACATACAACGGGCAAAATGTATAAATGTGGAGTAATGAGTTCATATTAGAGAACAAAGGCCAGAGTTGATTAACTGAACATTTCATCTGAAAAAAACTCACAGGGCTGTATAATAAAAATACAGAAATAAAGATTACAAATTGGCAAAACAGTCCATAAAATAAAATGGGAGAAACACAAGAAATCCCTACATACAATTACTGATATATAAGAGTCCTTGTGGGAACTTCAGATAGTAAAAGTTCTCCTTCCAGTTGTTAAAAAGAAATTTACCCTTTCTTATCCAAGGTCCATATTAAAGGGACAGTAATGTCCCATAAAAAAAACTTTTTATAGTTTTAAAGACCCTTAGAAAAAAGCAGAATGGTGCAAACCCCTATCTCTCAAACCGCTATGGTTTGAGAGATATAGGGATTCAAAATCCCCCCCTCCATCCCCTTATGTCAGCTGTAAAGCTGACAGCAGGAGAATCGAGTCGTACGACTCGATTAGGCTCTGCAGCAGAGCAGAGATCGCATTATCTATAAAGAATTAATTCACTGGAAAGATCTACAAAGTGTGCCTGGTTAGCAGGCATACTTTGTAGACATTTCCAATGAACTAATTCTTTATAGATAAAGCTATCTCAGCTCTGCTGCAGAGCTGCCTGCTGGTCCCCGGACCATAATCTCCTACTGTCAGCTAGATGCTGACGTCAGGAGAAGGAGAGAGAGAGAAGCGAACTTTCAGTGCAAATATCTCTCAAACCATAGAGATAGGAGAGATAGGGTTTGCACCATTCTGCTTATTTTCTAAGGCTCTATATAGTTTTTATGGGCTATTACAGTCCCTTTAAATAGATACCACAGTTGTTTCTAAGAGGCCAGACCCCTTGAGTGTTACCTGAGAGGATCAGAGGTCTGGCCTGACAGTTTATGGCCCACTCCATCAGACCTGTCAGGGATGCTAGTGCAGAGTTCCACCTGAAAAGACATAAGGCTTCCCAAAACATGCAATTTAGAGCACACCTTAATAATGTTATCATAATCATATTCCTCATATTTGTGTGACTATCTGGACACCAAATATGCTGGGTCTAACTGCTTGTAAAGTGGCCATTCTTGTAACTCATAGCAGGAACACCTCTGCCTGGGCATGTGTGGTATTCACCAAAATGATACAAATTGGGCATTCTAAATATATATTTGTATTAAACCTTTTACAATATATACACATGATCTCCCATTTTCATATTATGTGGCTGTCCCCTAAATAACACACCTCAGGGCAGAAGTCCAAACACATTTTAGGACACCCTAAGTCAAGCTTTGGTGATGTTATCTACTCAGTTTAGGCCTAGGACTGGTGTACTGCTAACACTTTGAAAGGCTACAATAAAATAAACATACAAATTACATATACCAGAGGCCTGGACAGGCCAACTCATGCCTCTGCAAGACAGTGTAGCTGTGAAATTCTGGGGCAGCTGCTGAGTATGGGACAAATAAATATTCCAACTGATTTACCTGGAATTTATAACCATTTGAATGCTAGAGAGGTCTCTAAAGCATTGCTTTACAATGCATTAGAGACCTATCATTCAAGTTGCTAACCCTTTGAGTGCCAGAGGGGTACGCAACCCCTCTGGCACTCGAAGGGTTAATAATCCTAATTTAAAGACCTGTCATTCAAGAGGTTAATAATCCTAATTTAAAGCAATCAGAAAATGTGGAATTTTGTGTGTCCCCCTATGCTGCGGTTGGTTTATGCAAGAATTACACCATTCCACTTTTATTCATAAGGACCAATGTAGGTGGCTGTTTTGAGAGCAATCTTTACATCAGCTCATAAATTACACATTATACAACATACATTAGTGACAAAGCACTCCATTTGTTTTAGAAATAAAAATGCTGAGCTACAAATGATGTCAAAGCATCTCATAACTTAGTCGGCTACACAGGATAACCTCACTCAGGAAATGTAATGTTAATAGCTTTTTAAAGGATCGCTTACAGTAACTCTGAAAGTGCAAAATACTTGACACTATTATGGAGCAAATAGCAAGGCTGGGCAATTCCACAAGTGTGCGACTAACAGAAAAAGGAAAAACCAAACCAAATTGAAGCTGGTGTATTAAGGAGAATTGGAACAATATTTTGAGCAAACCAAATATACCACATAGGGCAGTGTTTCACAACCCATGACCCTCCTACACGAGCTTCTAAATATTATATCTGGCTGCTAAGTTTATCATTTGTGTCCACCTCAGATTTAAATCAATGGGAATTTCTTATTTCCCCTATAGTGCAGTTGGTTTGTTCTAGAATTGCTCCAGCTCTTCTTAATACATCAGTAGCTCATTATCAGTTGTCACCGATCACAACAGGATTTTTTTTTACAGTCCTGATTCTAAAACCCCTGTGTACAAAAGACAAGTGGAGTATTTCTGGGGTAAAAGTCTCACAAACTGCTGCACTCAATCACATAGTCCTAATGAGGTGCTCCAGGCAAAGTATGTTTATCCACATCTCTACAACAAAATGCCTAACTGAGCACGCTCACTTATATAACTCTTAGCTTTTATTACACATTAAAACTCATCCAATGTTTCAATCACAGAACAGGACTTAAAGCAAAACTGTCACATAACTGATAACCCCCCTGATAGTTCCATGCATAGGTGAGGTTGAGCATGTCCATCTAGTCTAGGTACAGCATGACTCGCAGTGCTCCCCAGCCCTAATGCCTTTCTGCGTCTGCCCCTTCTCTCAGGGGACGGCTTCAATGTCCACTGTCATGCCATAATGTTGTGTAACTGGGGGCTGGAAGAGATAGCTAGAGGGGACATCCAGCATATGCCTGCTGTAATTTGTACCACAGGCAAGCTCTTGACGATGTCACAATGACAAACTTTTAAGTACGTTTTTAATTAAACAAAGTGTTTGTGTAAATAATGATTACAATAGTTATTCATGAGTTGCCTTGCTTCATTACATTGAAGCATAACCACAGGACACAAGCCCTACCCACTGTTCATGATAATCCTAAACTGTAAAAGACCAGAAGGGTGTGAAATGTATTTTATTGCACCCCTCTGATCCTTAACCCTTTGAGTAACTGGTTGGATCGCAAACCCATACTAGATACGGTGTTGCATTCTAACTCCTACAAAAGTCTTTTACCCTCTATAACCAGACCTTGCTTGGAGCTGGTGCTCTTCAGGGCCCTCTAATACCCCCCCCCCCCGTAATGATCTCTTACATAAGGGACCAATGACCTAAGCAACCTTTTATTACAATGCTCCTCCCTACCCAGGGTTGAGAAGGAGGAGCAGAAGGGCCCACTTTCATCATCTCCAGCGTGAGGTATCCCTGCTCACATCACTCTTCCACAAGTTACGGGAATGCCATGGTCAAGGAAGCAGCGATCAATACCAGGAGAGAATCAGGAAGGTCCTGATGCTCCCCATGAATATCTGAATTTGGAAAATAAATAAATAAATAAATAAATGACCCTGTATATGCCACAGGGGTGTCCAATGCATTTACTTTGCATTGGACAAGCCTATGGTATACATGCATACACTGTCTCTGTTCCCCTAACCTGATTCAACAGCCCACTTGGAGTCACAGATCACCACATACACAGACTCCAGCCTAGTTCCACTGCCCACTGCTACGCGCAGATCATCACATACACTTACTGACAACTCAGTCTGGTTCCACTGCCCACTGGGAGTCACATATTCCCACATACATTGTCTGGCATGCAAGGGTTATTCTACTGGTAACTACTCATACACAGTCTTTGCGTCCCTAACCTTGTTCCACTAGAAGCCATGCTCTCACCTTGTTATTGGAACCATTACCAGTTGGGTATCATTTGTGTCAGGCTGGCACTATGTACTTTACAAACTAGAAAATCCCATTGTAATCAAATGTTTTAGTACCTTTGAAGTGATAAATATATAGATATACGTTTTTCCTATAGCACCATATTCTAGAAACAAGCAATGAGTACAAAGGCATGTTATTTTGCTGGTTTTCTACATTCCAATACGGTTTGCTTTATCTACCTTTTCTTAATTTCTGTAGTTGTAACAACCAATTTACTAAAGGCAAGTCTTATTTGAAAACTATTAAAAATGAGAAAATACAGTGGGAGTAGGTTTGTGCTTCTGTCACACCCTGCAGTATGTCAGCTATACCAGTGAGGTGTTACTTTCGTACTAAACAGCAGTAGCTAATGAGTACCATAAGACATTGAATAGTTTTCAAAGCTATAGGTTTCTTCGAAGGTGTAGAAGCTTAAAAAAGCACACCAGTCAAGGGATAAAAAAAAAGCAAGCTTACTCATTTGTTGTGAGTGAATGTTTTATTTCCAAAACAGTATGGCTTAACTACCTTCTTCACATCTATAAATGTTACTGACCATTTTAGTACAGACAAGTGGTTAGTTATGACTGCTCAAACAAATGGAGTACTATTTTATTAGGCTGATAGCAGGTACTGAATACAGTTAGAAACAGTAAAATGGTTCAATACAGTACCCTCTCTGAAGTGGAATAAATGGAAAAAAATAAAAAAATAAATAATTGATGTAACTGGCTGTCTGCTTTCCATGATAGTAGGCCTTGCATAGCTTTCCTTCATATCCCTAACAGTTTTAACAATTTAGTGCACAGAATTTAACCATTTGAGTGGCATAGAGGCATCCAATGCACTGCAAAGCAAAGGAGGGAAATTAACTAAGGGGTGATAAAGACGTGATAAAGTAGAGATGACTTCTCCAGTGATATCACTTCTCCAGGTTCTAGGTTATTATATGGAGCCTATGCACTAAGGTCTCTACCACTTGAGAAATCTTATTACATAGGCACCATAGAAAAACACAAATTGGAGAAGTGATATTACTGGAGAAATCATCTCCACTTTATCACCCCTTAGTGCATCTCCCCAATGTGTTCAATATCTCTCTGGTGCTCAGAGGGCTAAAATAAAGAAAACTGGTAGGTATAGTTTTGTGCTTCTTGCACCCGGTTACTCTACTGCCATACTATATCAACTGGGTACCTTTTTCTCAGAACAATTAATGAATACAGTAGGATAGTTCATAATTATCAGATTTCACTATTTGCAGGGATGGAAATGCCCACTTTTGGAAAAATGTGTGCACATTACAACAAACAACTGAACTATTTAAAAAACAGGGGCATAAACGACAAGACCTGCTGCACTGCGATGTAGAGACACACAAACTATACGACTGCTTTACCTAACAATATGTCAATAATTCAAACAGTGAGCCTCCAGTACAAAAATGGGAAATGTTACATACCCAGTAAAAATGCATTCTGATGCCATCTAAAAACATGCCAAAATGAGTTGTTTACTTAGCATTCCATTACTGTTTTCATGTATTTCACAACTTAATGCTTAAAAACAAATGTTTACTGGGATACTAAAACGATTGTATTGTGTTAGTTGGTGTTACCTGCCAAACAGGATAAACATGTCATTTAGATAAAAGGGTCCATAATGAAAAGTGAAGCCATCCCAGGTCAAACTCCCTTCGCCATTGGGAACGAATACAATTCCCACTGATTTAAATGGGGCTTTTAACTTCCTGAGTGCTGGAGGTCAGCAGTGCATTTGTCCCCACGACGCTGCTTTCACAAAACAAAATGTATAAAATTCTATAGCATTCTAAGTATTAACCTTTTGATTGCCAGAGCATCCAATGCATTGCAAAACAACACATTATATACCCCTCTGGTACTTAAAGGGTTAAGAGTCCCATTTCCAACAATGGAGATTAAGGTCAGCTAAGGTACAGTAGATTTTCCCAGGTCATGAATCACTATGCAATCAATCATGAAACAAACTGCAATATATACACCAGGACCGAGGAAAGTAAGGCCCTGCAGCTGATGTCACTCTACAACTCCCATCACCCCTGATGGGAGTTACAGTTTGGCCGCAGCTGGAGGTCTTCATGTTGCCACACCCCCCCGATACACACATGTACTCCACAATATGAAGTGGTAATTAGAAGTTTTAAGCAGTGGTGAACAAACAAGTAAAATACAGTGTAGACAAAAATTCAGTCTATCAGCCAACTGCCAATTTTAGGAGTCAGTGGAGTGGTGCATGCATAAATATGTATACGAACTGCATCTGAATGAAATTTGGCAGCCAGTTGCAAACTTCTGGGATTTTTCCATTCAATCTAACACTTTGATTGCCAGAGGGGTACACAACGCGTTGCAAAGTGTTACATACCGCTCTGGCACACAAACCATTAACACAAGGCAATGTGTTGCACACCCCTCTGTCGCACAAAGGCAAAAAACCAACATGTAATCATGACTACTTAGACCCTTTCTTAGCTTGCACATCAAAGGAGAGTGGTGTCCATAATGGAAACAGTAAGAGCCTGGAACACATGTTCACAGTTCCAGTCCTCCAGGTTACTACTAAGCAGGATTTGAAAATGAATGCTTTCACAATAACTGTCCAATCTAGTATCTTAAGGTGGTCTTACAAATCTGTTACAGCAGCTCCTTAGGGAACACAATTACGTTCAATTTGGTATGATCATTTTTTCTATCAAGGAAAATTAAAGTGAAATTTCTAGAGGGGCAGATTTTTATTTAAAGGTATAGTAATACTTAAAATGTAAAAAAAATATGTTGTAGGGTTTATCCCCCGAGTATAACAAGAGTACTCCCACTGCTGATTAATTTTCAAAGTTTAATTTTTTAGGTGCAATATCACAGTGGCCTGAAATTGTACAGTGGCACTGTTGCTACACCACCCTATGGAGAGTTATGGTCCCGGGACCAGAGCTGTCCATAGGGTCGTGTAGCAACAGCGCCACTGTACAATTTCAGGCCACTGTGATATTGCACCTAAAAAATTAAACTTTGAAAATTAATAACCTTTGAATGAAACACCTTTCAGCAGTGGGAGTACTCTTGTTTTACTCAGGGGGATAAACCCTACAATATATATTTTTTTTACATTTTAAGTGTTACTACTATAAATGGCAGGTGCCGAGATTTGGCCCTCTGCCTTCCTGCCAACCTGTGGGAAGAATGCAGCCCATGTTGCGCCAGTTGGGCAGCCTGAATCTAAACAGCATATCAGAACACTTCCTGAAGTGATCCACCAACCTCTTGCATGCTAGAGAAGTCTCCACTTCATTGCAAATCAAAGCATGACAACTCTCTAGCTCTTAACCCTCCGAGTGCCAGAAGTGTGCACTCCATTGCCCTAGAATGTGCTTCACACCTCGCTGACATTCAAAAGATTTGAAGGGGTTAGTGACATTTTATAAACATGAATTCAAAGCGCCTCTACTCTGAGATATGAACTTGTGGTACAAATGGTAGAATACAAGAAAGTGGAATATTAGCTATTTTTTGAAAGCCGTACATTTGTGCGCTGTGTGCAACTGCTCACATTTTGATTCAAGAAACATACTAACCCCTTGATGCTGAATAGCATATGTTCATAAATTAATGGTAAAGTAAGCACATGTAAGTTAGCCAGATGTGTGAGAAAATGTGCCAGCTGCTTTGCTGAATTTGGTACAATCACACCTCCACTCATAAGTACATTTTAACCGTGCCCACTTTTCAAAAAGAATTTGAAAAGGGAGAGAAAAAAATAAAGAAAAAAAAGGCACACATTCGCCAATTCATAACAAATTCATTCAAATGTTTGTGTTAACCCCTTAAAGACCCTTGACAGTCATAGTACGTCATGGGTAAATCTGAGTTAATGACCCATGACATACTATGACCGACATGGAATTCCGGGCTCCCCCCGCGACTACACGCTGTTTGGGGAGACCGGAATCTAAATTTAAAAAAAAATGCTCAGTGGTCCTTTAGTGGCCGCCGCGTGCCTGCGTGGCCGGTCGTTAAGGGGTTAATAATGTTTCCATCAAAATTACATTGTAAATAGCAATTGTGCATGCTTCCTTCACTCTCCCTTAACAGTGAAATGTTTGGTTTCTGTAGTATTACAGGGGATAAAATAAATAATCGCTACTCCCAAGAACAGCATCATTTCTTAGTTACTTTGTAGTCACAACCCAATGGAAAATTCCTGCCCTGAGTATTACAGATCATTATCTTCAGTGTTAATAGGATGTAAAGGATTCAGGTAAGACAGTGCAACTTAACAGAACATTACAACAATAAGGAATACAGATGGTTACAATTTAAAGCTAAATCCACTATTTAAACAGTTAACACTTACTTATATGCACTTGTCTATTACAGAGCTCCGCTACAAACTTTTAGTTCCTTGTCAGAACAGAGAAACCGATGCAGCCCATTATGAAATATACTCTGCAGGCCTAAGGCGCCTTTCGCATTGGCAACTATTGCCTCATGTGAACGCACTAGTCCAGTAAACTGAATATTTACAGAGTTCACACAAGAACACAGTATAAATAGATTAAGAATGTTCTGCATGGCGGTTTATGGTCGAGAAGACAGACCCTGCACACAAGCGTAGTTGGAGTTTATAATGCTCATCTCACCCTCCAAGGAACAGCCAACTCACATGGAAACCAGCAAGTAATATTAGATTGCGTTCTCATGGGCCGGCCATTAGATGATGTTCCTGCTTCTGGATAAGCAGTGGAACACAGGAGAAGGCGAGTGAAAGAACAAGGGGGACAGAACTGTTGCAGAGATGACCTCAAAGTGCAAATTAAAGTAATGTACGATATGTACCAACAAGCATCTGTTTAAAATGAACCTCCTTAACCCCTTAAAGACAAGGGTTCTTGTACACACTAGGACCAGAGAGAATGCATTCACTGAGCCAGCACATGTGAGCGATCACGTATGCCGATTCGCTGAGGGAAGGGTTGAAACGGTCTGCTCCGGTCTCTGAGTAGTCAGGTTCAGCCTCCCGACAGGATCACAGCATAACTTCAGGCGCACTGTGATCAATTAACCACCACTTGTCCTTAACAGACTGAAAATTGTGACAGTCCTGGCAAGTCATTGGTCCTTAACAGGTTAATGAAGTCCGTAAACTATATATCTTGGGAGGAAACACAACGACCTTTTGATTACTGCTGTGCATCAGGAAGAAAGCCTCCACACTATGATTCTGTAACAGGTGACAAATAGACTTATTTAGGCAGAAATTCCCCTGTGAAAGCTTCTCCACTGCACCTTCAAACAAAGTGTCTGAACAGCCCAAAGACCTGGGGTACTCAATCTCTGTACCTCTAGTGGTTGGAGACTACAATTTTTCATCAGCCCCAACAAGTCCAGAAGCTGGAGAACCAGATATTAACTACCCCTGCTCAAGATCTTCCAGAGAGGCTTAGGAGACTGTGTAATCTCACAGTGCTTGGGAACCTCTCCTTCCCTACTGTGCTCGCCTGCTGATGAAAGGACAAAGGTGCAAGGTTTAGAGAGGTTTTTTGTATGTTACAGACAGGATTCATATTTAAATAATTGATATGGATAGTGCATGACTTTTTTGTTTTGTAGCGAATACATTTACCACTGCAGGTTAATTAATATTTGTGTGTTGACTTATGAACTACCAGCACTTTATACTGTGTGTAGTTTTGAATCTCAAACTGCCATGAGGCATTTGCTTAGTACCTTTACTTATTTACTGCAACCTACAGATGGAACCAAGTTTAGATATATATTTTTGGATCTGCATTTTTTTTAAACACTGTGGTGGAAGTGTTTCACTTAGACTAGCCTCTATTTGTTTTGACTACTGTAATTATAGATTACCATTCCTGTAGCGGATTTAGATTTTGAATTAATAGTTTTCATGTGGTGCAACTGGTTTGTCTTTTTTCAATTGGCCCTTAATATCCAGACATGGACACTTGAAAATTCACAAGTATACCACAAAAATTAGTTTATTCAAAAGAGTTGATGTGTTTCTATTTGATGATAGAGAGCTTGCCAACACATAGCTTCCCAAAGCAATTCACTCAGGATTAACATGACTAATCTTCACAATGCAAGCTACTCCAAAACTGCCATTAACCACTATCTGCATGCAGGCAGCCACAAGGAAAGGAGACTAGCGGCTTTGAGACTAGAAAGGTTTGTACACAGGTTTGATCCTTTCCATGATAGAAATATCTCCAGTGCATTACTTCACAATGTGTTGGAGGCATCACTAATAGCCAAGAGATAAAACTAAATAAATGCAAGGTATCTATTCGCACTCCGTAAGGTTCCATCATAACAGAACAATGCTACAGCAAGCAGAGGCTGACATACTAAAAAAGAGCAGTCTGGATCAAATCAATTGCATCAGTGGGAAAAATAAACATTTCCCCAAATGTCCATCAAGTTAAATGGGGCTTTAAACCTTGAATCCTTTTTATTCGCCCTCCTAAGTTCAGGGCTGGAAAATGCATGATGTTCACTAGTCAGAGAAAGTGTTTCTAGGGTACCAATGCTAGATCTTGAGAACAGCATAATTTCTTACTTGTATGCTGATTTTTTTTTTTTTTTGCTACTCATGTACTAATCCAATGCATCTTTTGTTGTCTCAAGGAACCCCTAATACAATCTGGAAATCTCAGGGCACATGTAATTTTGTTGGCCATATGAACTATACAAATACTTATATAGTTATTTTCAGGTGAAATATCTAGATGACTTTAAACATATCTGCAATATATTCATAAAGTTCACACATTTCAAACATAAAACACCCATTTTTTTCCCCCTTCAAAACATCCTCCAAGAAAAAAAAAAAAAAAGGAAAGCCTTAAGCCACGGCACCCTAATTCAGAACCACTGAAACGCTCTGAATTTCAAACAGTGCATACGGTTCAGTTAAAAGACACCACGCACACATGTTTGTGTGTGTGTGTGTGTGTGTGTGTGTGTGTGTACGGGTAACACAGCAGTTGATAAGGCTGAAAAAGGTGTGTTCATCAAGTTCAGCCCTTGCTAATCCAGAGTGGGGAAAAAAACCCCATTGAAGCACTTTCCAATTAAACCCCAAATAGGTTAAAAAAAAAAAAAAGTTCCTTCCCGACTCCAAAAGACAGATTTACCCTGGATCAACATGCTGGTCTGAACAAGCTGTCATAACCATCAATATTGTTCTGAGCTAGAAAAATATCCATCACTTTTTTTTTTTTTTTTTAAAGCAGCTACAGTATCTGCAAACACAGCAGCCCTAAGCAAATAATTTCATAAGATTACTGTAAAAACAAAAATACACTATATATATATATATATATATAGATAGTGTATGTAAATGGCAATCATATATTTAAACATCTTTTCTCTAGTCTAAACAACCTCAATTTGGCTAGTCTTTCTTTATAACTCAGATCCCCCGATACCTTGTCAGTTTTGTTGCATGTCTCTGCACTTTTTCCAATTCAATAATACATTTTTTTAAGAAGTGGTACCCAAAACTGCACTCCATATTCTAGATGAGACCTTACCAAGGATTTATAGAGGTAGAATTATTATTATTCCCATATCATGCATCTATGTTCCTTTTTGCACACAGTACCCCTACTGACTCTTGCAACAGCTAAGTGACACTACTGTGTAATCTATTAGTCCTCATAAACTTATCTCTCTCTAAGGATTCCCCAAGTACTTTCCCATTCAATGTACATGAACCATATCTTTTCCTCCTATGTATGCACTTCCTTACATAATTTAGTCCAAATTAGAAAACACTGGACCCAGGATTTAACCTTGTGGCCTACCACCTACTACTTTAGAATAGCTAGAAAAAGTTCATATACAACAACTCTATGTACAGACTTTACTTCCCAAACCAAGCATTTTAAATTTATGCAGTAGGCTGTTGTGAAGTGTTCACTATTGAAATGTCACCCTCTATTTGGCGACCATCATGCATCAAAAGGGCAACACATTATGATGTGCCCGCTTAGGGGGTCACCAAGTAGGCGATCTGTGAGCACTGCCATGTAGACAAAGAAAATATAGGCTACATCATTAACGCACAGTTCGACATGTAATGGTACAGCTACCTCATGGGGGTGCTAGGAGCTTTGTTCACCAGCAATTGACCCCATTGCGGGAAAAAAAAAAAAAAAAAAAAAAAAACACAGATAGACAATGTCCCATTTACCTAACTTTCTGTTTGCACGATGCTCCACGGAGGTTTTGTGCATTAAAGTGGTGGCAGATAGGCTCCAACTTAAGTTACATTCTGGTGCATGGAGCTCCTAGCACCTCCACTAGGTATCTGTAACATCATATGTAGTAAAGTGAATTAATATTAACGCATCAGATCGTATCTTCACCCTGTTATGAAGCATAGTCTACTCACGCTCACAGATTGCCTACTTGGCAACTCTTTTGATGCGGGCGACATTCTGATGCCACCCTTTTGATGGTGACCCAACAGAGGGCGATACGGTTTGAGGCAGGGTATCAAAGGCTTTTGCAAAATCCAAGTATACTACATCAACAGAAATACCCTTGTCCAAGTTACTACTTACACAGAATGCAAGTAAAATAGTTTGACATGATCTCTTCTTCGTAATCCCATGCCAGCTCCTGCTAATAATGTTGTTGTTCATCACAGTCCTTAATACCTTCGGTTAGTAAGCCTTCTACTACCTTATCCACTATGAAAGCCCCACTCAGTTCTTTAATTTTCCAGTTTAGATCTTGTCCCCTTTTTAGAAATAAGTATAATAGCATTGCTATTCCCAAAATAAATTCCTCAAATACTCTTGGGTGTATGCCATCAGATACGTGGGAAAGATGCACTGAGTTTCTATAAGTATCCATTTTGTTCATATGATATTGAACTAGACTTAAATCCATCCAATGGTATTCACATGGTCTTTGCCATCTCATGTCTGTGATTACAACTCAAACATCTTCACCTATACTAGGTTCTGAGGCTTGCTTTACATGCAGGAAACCCCATCTCCTTCTTTTGTTAACTCTGTTCCTCCTAAAATTGAATATCCCCTCTAGATTGTCTACCTAACTGTGTATCATTCATGCAGATTTCAGTAATACCTAAAAGAGCATATGGTTCATTCACTGCAATTGGTTTCAGTTTCCCCATCTTAATACACAGACTAGAAATATACATTTTGTTACTGCCATACTGAAGATACATTCTTTGAAATATTATTAATTGGATTTTTTTCTTTACAACACACGCTCTTATTAGATGAAATAGCCAATCCTCCCTTCTTCACCCCATACCCTCCCTCTAATCTAATTTCGCCTTCTACACCGTCTACCCCATCCTGTGTTATTTCACCCTATCTAACCTTACTAGTTTAAAGTCTCCTCCAACCCACTAGCAATTCTAATACCCAGCACAGTAAGCCCCTTACCAACAAGGTGCAATCCATTGTTACTATAAAGATTGCCCTCAAAGCTCTAGAAACACAAACCTCAAATGCTTAACATAGTAACATGGTAGATGAGGCTGAAAAAAGACATGCGTCCATCAAGTCCAGCCCATGCCAAAAACACCCCTGTTAATCCAGAGGAAGGCAAAAAAGCCCTCTGGAGCTATTTCCAATCTAGCCCCAAGCAGAGGGGAGAAATTAAAAAAAAAAAAAATGTATTCCTTCCTGACTCCAATTGGCAGTCAAATAGTTCCCCAGATCAATATCCTATCTGCTTTAAAGCCATCTGTCATAATTTTCAATATTGTTCTGTGCTAGATAGGCATCCATTGCTTTTTTAAATGCAGCTACATTATCTGCAAGCACAACATCCCGAGGCAAAGAATTCCATAGCCTTACCGCCCTTACTGTAAAGAATCCCTGCCTGTGTTTTAGTCGAAAGCGCCTTTCCGCAAGTCTTAATGGGTGACCTCTTGTTCTTAGCTCAGCTCTTTGCATAAATAATTCATTGGATAGTTCTTTGTATTGACTATGAATGTATTTGTAAATAGTAATCATTTCACCCCTTAGACTTCTCTTCTCTAATGGAAACAAACCCAGTTTGGCTAGTCTCTCTTTATAACTCAGTTCCTCCAAACCCTTTAACAGTTTTGTTGCATGTCTCTGCACCTTTTGAAGTTCAGAAATTTATTTTTGAAGAACAGGCTCCCAAAATTGTACTCCATATTCTAGATTAGGCCTAACCAAGGATTTATACAGAGGTAGGATAATAAATTACAAATTAAAAAAGCATTGGTCCCAGGACTGAACCCTGCGGCACCCCACTTATAACCTTAGACCAATTTGAAAAAGTTCCATTTATAACAACTCTCTGCCATCTACCATTTAACCAGTTCTCAATCCATGTACAAATAACACCGCCCAAACCGAAGCCTTTTAATTTATGCAGTAACCTGTTGTGAGGCACTGTATCAAAGGCTTTTACAAAATCCAAGTATACTACATAAACAGCAATTCCCCTGTCCAAATTACTACTTACTCTTTCATACACCACACATCTACATTTCATGATCTCCTCTTTTCTTTCTGGTGAAGCACCTGGCACAGGTAGCATTTCAGAAAATGATTCCTTAGGAAGTCCTTTGTTTAACCTTTTGAGTGCCAGAGAGTAACGCAATACATTGCTTTGAAATGTATTGCGTACTCCTCTGGCAATCAAAGGGTTAAGCATAGGAACTAAGTCTCTGAACTCATTCTAAACAGACCTCCATCTCCAATTGTCGTTGGTACCAATAAGCACCATCCAACAATCAAACCAATCTACTACCTGGTGAACCCAAACAACTGGACCACAGCAAAATTCAAATGTAGTGATCTTTGCATCAGATTACCATGGTTTTCCTAACTATAGAATCCCCTACCAGCTGTCTAAATGTGCCTGTGTCCCGGTGCTAAAGCAGCTGTTCTCTCCAGCAAGTGCATTCCTGTGCCAACACTCCCATCATCATCATTCAATATAACAAATCTGTTAAAGTGACAAAACACAAAAGTGTTCTCCATATTCTTCTGCCCCACCTTGCTACCTGCTTCTACTTTGTGCCATCACCCCCCCCCCCCCCCAGTGCTTCCTATGATAGCTACCTCCTGTTGACTGAGCAGCAAACCACCTCTCAAGACTGGCCATTGCTACCAGTGTTGCCAACTGCCTCTCCAGGTCTCTAACCTGAGCTTCCAAAGAGGCTACTTGCTCACAAGAGTGAAAGGCTGTGTGTGCGAATGAGATACATTATGGACTGGCACGCACACACGCGGCCCCCACTTAAGGACAACAGAGATTTTTTTTTTTTTTAAATCTGATTCAGGGCTCCCCTAACTGCGTGCAGCTGTGCGGGGAACCCTGAAATCGATGATGTACATGTACGTCACGGGTCCTTTAGGGACATCCACCCATAATGTACACGTTCGCCCTTCATCGTTAAGGACAATGCCATAACTTTTGTATTATAAGTATTAAAAACACATAGGAGTCATTAGTGCCAGTCAAAACCTTCCAACCTAAAAAAAAAATCCAAATTGTTTATCTCCAGCAAGCGTTGATCTATACATCCCACCATCTACAGTCCATTAAAGATGCAGAGAGTTGTCCTACCAAAATCTTGACATGATTCAAGATCACTTCATATAGATTTCACAGACATTTTTTAGGACCACAACAGATTCAAATACTGCGGGAGACAAAAATAGAAAGAGCTGGAAAACATTACATAACGTGTATATTAATACACTCTAAAAGATTTCTATAGACAAAACAAAACTGGAGCAATTGACAAACCGACTGCCCCACGGGGAGCAGATAAAATACTCCCACTGGATTTAAAAGGGCGTTGAAACCCAACACATTGGACATACTGAAATGGGTTGGGGACCTTTCTAGCATTCGAGTGGTTAAATGCATAATTTAAACAAAAATGTAATTTGAATAATATATTCAATTGTGCAGTTGGTTTGCTCCAGATGTGCTCCATTTCTGTCTCTATATGATTGTACAAAATTCCGTTTTTAATTTATGACAAAGAATATTTTCAGGAGTAGATGTGTCAGGCAAATGCGGCTCTCCAATTGTGATTAGACTACAACTCAAAGGATCAGCTGGTCAATTGGATTTCTACCTGGGTACCTTCAGTTGTTGTAGGACTACTACTAGCATCATCAGCCCTTAGTTACAATTCCCATAAGCCTCCACTACTAGTCAGATGAGTATTTCAGGAACTTCCAGCAGCAGCTGGAAGTGGGGGCAAGTCGTCCATCACTAGATCAATGCACTAACTTTTGCAGCATATACTTTGGAACAGAGTAGTTAGGAAGTGAAAGCATTTACCAGCTCTCCTCCTCCTGGAAGGACACCATCCTGTCCAATTCCTCCGGCCGGAGAGGAACTACCTGGTCCAGCAGGAGGCCGCTGTCCCCGTCCTTCCGTCTCTCCTCATCCACTTCATTTAACAGGTCTTCCCATGCCACCACATCTCCTCTACCCCCAGTCCTCTCATTCAGCACAGGCCCCGGACTCAAGCTGCAGCCGCTGAGAAGCAGAAGAGTAGCAGCGGCAGCTGCGGTGTTCGGGGAGGCCTGTGGACGAAGTTGGGGGATGACAGGGGCGGCTGGGGTAAAAGTCGGAGTCCTGGGAGAGCCTGGTGTGTGAGTGGATCGTGAACGAAGCTGTTCGTTCTGTTTCTCCAGCTTCTTCACTAGCTCCTGTAGCTTCCGCACCTCCTGGTCAGCACTAACATTGGAGTTAACGTCTTCCATGTCTCCAACTCCCTGTGTTACGACTTAGCCCCAGCAGGAGCGCACAACCCGGCGCGGTCCGCCAACTGCCACTCTGCCACCTAGGCACGCCCCCACAGCGAGGTCAACGCCGCCGACCGAACCCAGCTCTAACAGCCTACCAATCAGGCCCAGCGCTTTCTCTCACTACAACAAACTCGCACCGGAGGGACGTGGCACATCTTCCGAACCACGCCCCGTAATTCCTTACTTCACAGCTGTCAGAGGCAGCTAGGCCGGGTGATGGGAGGCGGCCATCTTTCAGTTGGGCAACGAGGAAGCTAGAGTTTGGTATGTTGTGACGTTTCACTTACATCAGTCTGGTAAAGCTACTTTAGGTTGTTTGATGTGTCAAACACGTACTATCCTGGCAAAGTCCAATGACAAACCCGAGAGCTCAGTAACACACATGTTGATTTAAAGGAGAACGAACGTCCAAATAATACCTACACACACACACACACTAAATTTACTGTTATTATAATCTTTTATTTGTAAAATACCAACGTATTCCGTAGCGCTTGTGGCACTGTGTTGCCGATTTAACCATTTGAGCGAGGAGCATTCAATACCTTGATCAATAATGCTTATGGTACCCTTCTGGCATACCTCCCAAGTATACTTCTTTAGGAGGAACAGTCCCTCTTTGAGAATCAAAAATACCCCTGTCCCTCTTTCCCACCCTGGTGTCCCACTTTTTAGGAGATCAGACTGTGTGGTCTGTATATAAGTGTATCACATTGCTCCACAGCAATAAAACTCACATTAATGTTTCTATAAACTTCATATATGAGTATATAAATTAGTGTATGTAAATACAACGCTTTGGTCTTTTTCTACATCATGTATTCAGGTACACAAAGAAGTGTCAATAGGTCACGAAGTAACCTAAAAATTCTCTGCAATGCTCTGTCCACAAGCTGCACACCCAGAAATATCCCCTAAAACTAAAGTGTCCCTCTTTGGCCATTTGAAATGTTGGGAGGTATGTTCTGGCACTGAATGGGTAGTTTGGATAGCTCTCTAGTACTAAAAGCGTTTAATAAGAAAAAAATCTTCCATGTGTTGTGACCCCTCTGCCAGTGAAAGGGTTAACTTTTTAAGTGGTATCCAAGGCAATGGGTCCATGGCAGAGAAAGGCTTAATCATTTCACTGCAAAGAGATATCTAGTGCATTACGATGGGTTTAATACATCTGTGGCACTGAAAGGGTTAATCCCTTTGAGAAATTAACCTTTTTTGTTTTTCAGTGGCACAGTCTGGAACTTTCAGCTAATCACTTTATGTGACTGGACATTATTGCTGCACACTGCACTATAGTAATAGAGTTGAGGCTGGAAAAAAAGACATGCGTCCATCAAGTTCAGCCCATGACATCACCCTTGAATACCAATACACTAGGGACATCTCTAATAGCACAGTACGTGATGGGTTTCACTGCAAACATAACTCATTAGCATTCTGTGCAGTGAATTTGCTTAAAGCTGCACTGTGCCAATAACACTTGAAGGTTAATTTCTCAAAATATATTTATTTTACAGAAAAATGGCTAGTGCAACATATAGGCATATATTAATTTTCTGTAAGACAAATGAAACAGGTTAATTCTAAATTGGGCTTTTAACCCTTTGAATGCTAGAAAGGTCTCAAAAGAAAGCAAGACAAATCCTAAACAATTCTACAAGTATATTGTAACGGATCCTACCCATTACTTGAGCCCTTGTTTGGATCTCGAACTATTTATCCAAAGACTATGGACGTTTATTACTGTTTGGACTCTATGCTGGGCCGTGTCATACGAACTGGCCAGCTATTACCCAAGAGCAAAGACATATATTTGTAGCCTTTGGATCCTGTACTATGTTTAATGTATGTCGAATGTTTTAGTTATCGTATGTAATATGTTCGAGGGATACACGTTCACCAAATATGAGTCGGTGGTTCTCGGTTCGGTGTTCGAGGCATCGATGCCACATCGAGCGCGTGGAACCGGTGGCAGTGAGTCGACTCCGGTTTGGTCGACGAACAAATCACTGCGCGCATTGATTGACCAGGGTTGAAGCCGCATATTCAGACTAGTGCGTACGTGCTTCAACCCCTGGCCTTGTCCCCTGAATGTGTATTCCTGCCCATCAAGTCTTTGTCTTTGTCTACACTTAAACAAAACTGTTTGTATTACAAATACAATAACATCTTGGGTATTATGTTTGTTAGGTCATCTGCCATTGGCCTGTTGTCTCCTGTGTGACATGCCTATTGTATCTGATTGGTTCTTGGGCCAAGTCAGTATTAGAATACTTGGCCCCTCCTGTCCCCATTGTGGCATTGTGTTGCAGCGTATAAAAAATGTGCTGTTAATCAATAAAGTGAGTTATGTTTGAAGTGAACCAGCGTCCTGGAGTCTTGTGTTCTTATGGTATTAAAGCGGACGCTCTGACGCCCATCTGAGCCCAGGTTCCTTCATTGTTCGTCCGTCTGCTGCCAGTATCCTGCTACCCCACTTCTGATGCTGTCAGGCGGCAACGTGGACTCTGCCTTGCTTGCTTCTAGTTCCAGTTGAACCTTCGATTTGAGCACCAGAATGCTCGAACTGCTTGGAAACTGCTACCCTTTGTTCCTGCGACATTTTCCCTGTTCCTCGTAGACCGGGAGTAGAGGCTTTACTCTCTACCTGCCTGGTGTTCTGGTTCTACCGCATTCGACGGTTCGAGAACCCGTTGACCCCTCTTCCATCCGCATCCTTCGAGGCAGATTCGACTACTCCTGGGTTCGATGCCACTTTGAGTCGACCACTGGACCGGTTATTTGTTGACTGGTGCATCCGACGGCACTAGTCCGGCGTCAAGAAGGGGAGACCCGGGAGCGATGGCGGAAGGCGATGCGGTCCCTTCCTAGCTTCTGTAACATATATAAATAACAAAAAGAATAAGGTTGATATTGGTCCTCTTAAATCCTTTAAGGAAACCACATTAGATTTGTTTAATAATAATAACAGGTCTGAAATATTGCCTCCTTAGTCAAGGATCAATGTAGAGAAAGCACTGCCATGTTGCTGATGTGACTCTTGATTGACAGTGTTCACAAGCGACATCCATGTGCATGGGTGTTGAAGATGCTGCCCTCTTTTTGTGCCTCCTCTCCCAGAGTGTGTGCTGTTCCTCAGCAGAGAGAGGAGGAACTTAGAAGCAGTGCGGTCCAGCTTGTACTTCACAAAGCAAACTTCAGCTAACTGTAAACACATTTGAATTTCTTTGGATAACTTGTGATATTAACCCCTTCCCGACAATGGACGTACATATACGTCCCACAAAAACTGTCACTTAGTGACAGAGGACATGCATGTAAGTCCTGGAAGTTCGGGTCCCCGCACAAAAAAAAAAATCTTAGACGGGGTTAAGTGACGGCCGCGTGTGCGCGCGGCCGGTCACTAAGGGGTTAAAAAAAAAAAATACAAACTTTTGGCACATTGAATCTCAGGATTTCACACAGATCAAGTTTAGTTGGGGTGAAAGTTCCCATTTAAAGGGGATCTCTCACCCCTATAAAAATTAGGCTTATTAGTTACAGTATATAGCTATAATGATGAAAATGTTAATTAGTTTAAAAAAAATAAGGTATGTGGGTTAAAACTATTGATTACATAGTGCCCTGCGCCTTACTTCCGCATACACTTGTCTCGCTGTAGATTGCCACACTGCCTCTGCTCCCAGCCTCCTCCGATGACCGAAGCTGCCTGTCTGTAAGATGGAGCGATCTCACTGGCACAGATCGATATCTAGCCAATGAGATCGCTCCAGCTTAAAGACAGAAAGCTGCCATCATCGGAGGAGGCTGGGTAGTGGGAAGGGAGCAGAGGCAGAGCAGCAAGACCAGTGTATGCGGAAGTAGGGCGCAGGACACAATGTAATCAATAGTTTTAGCCCACATAGAGTATTTTTTTAAAAACTAATTAACGTTTTCATCATTATAGTTATATACTGTACCTAATAAACCTAACTTTTATAGGGGTGAGAGATGCCCTTTAAGTCTGAGATTGGTGAATTGATTAGTGAGGACAAAGCTATGGCTGACACCTAAAACACATTCTTTCCTTCTGTATATACAAAGAAGGAAACAATGGCAGGCTATGGCTTACTGAGAACAAAGTCTAGAAGAGACTGGTAAAGGTTATAGTGAATAAAGCACCTGGACCAGATAACATACACCCAAGGGTACTTAAGAAACTCAGAGTGGAATGCAAGAAACGTGCATGAGCGAAATAAATTTTTCCTGAGCAAATAGATATTGTGCATGCTCTAATCAAGGAAGCTGTATACTGAAAGCTTCTTGAATTCCGCTTAAAAAATTAGGATTTATGACAGTACTCCACATGACAAAATCATGTCAAAAGAACTTCCTGTATTAGCTGCATTCAATGTTCCACTGATATGGATTTGTTAATCCTGAGCACGCTCACATGGCCACACCCACAAAAAATATGCACAGCTGTTCGCTATTTTTTTTTTTAAACAATATAATGTGCATACTTATTCTCTACTGATTTTTACACTCAAAATAGCGATTGTGCGTGTTTCTTGCATCCCACCCTTAGTTCGGTAATAGCAAGACCATTATACTTAATATTTTTCGATTCTTTTTCATCAGGCATAGTGCCTTGTAACTGGAGGAAAGCTGATGTAGTACCATTGTTTAAAAATGGGGGTAAGATACAAACCAGGAAATTATAGACCTGTGAGCTTGACTTCCAAGATATTAGAAGGGTTATTAACTGACTATTTATATGTGAATGGTTTTATTAAGAATATATCATGTTAAACTAATATACTTGCATTTTACTAAAGGGTAAGTAGTAATTTGGACAAGGGAATATTAGTTGATGTATTATACCTGGATTTTGCAAAAGCCTTTGATTCTGTGCCCCTCAACAAGTTACTACTTAAATTAAAAGGCTTCAGTTTGGGAAGTGATATCTGTGCATGAATAGAGAACTGGCTAAATGTTAGACAGCAGAGAGTTGTTGTAAATTTAACTTTTTCAAGTTGACCTAAAGTTGTAAGTGGTGTGCCACAGGGTTCAGGGCCCAATGCTTTTTAATTTGTTTTTTTTATTGATCTAGAAGTGCAAATTGAAAGTGACGTCTCAATCTTTTGCTGATGAAATTAAGCTGTGTAAGGAAATACATACAGAACAAGATGTTTTTTTTTTCTCTGCAGAAAGATTTAGGTTAACTGAGTGAATGGGCAGAAAATTGGCAGATGAGATTTAGTGTAGTTAAAAGTAATGTTATGCATCTGGGATGTAGAAACAAACATGCTTCATATACACTAAATGAGAAACTACTTGGGGAATCCTAATTAGAAAAAGATTTAGGATTACAGATAGACAATAAACCTCACAGCTGTGTGCAGTGTCACTTAGCTGCTGCAAGAGCAAATATGATACGATCCTGCATGAAAAGGGGTATAGATAAAATCCTTATAAATCCATGGTAAGGCATCATCTAGAATATGAAGTACAGTTTTGGTCTCCAGTTCTTAAAAATACATTAGTGAACTGGAAAAAGTAAAGAGCCATGCAGCAAAACTGAGAGAGGAAATGGAGGATCTGAGTTATAATGAGAGACTAGCTAAACTGAGTTTGTTTATATTAGAGAAGAAACGTCTAAGGGGTGATATGATTACCATTTACAAATACATTCAAGTTCAATACAAATAACTATCCAATTAATTATTTAGGCAAAGAGCTGAGCTAAGAACGAGTGGTCATCCATTGAGAGTAGAGGAAAGGTGCTTTCGACTAAAACAAAGGCGTTTTTTTTTTTTTTTTTTTTTTTTTACAGTAAGGGCTGTAAAGTTATGGTGTTCTTTTCCTTTGGGTTTCTGCACTTGCAGATACTGTAACTGTTATTGCTTTTAAAAAAGTAATGGATACATATCTAGCACAGAACAATATTGAGAATTATGACATTTGCTTCCAAGCAGATAGGATGTTGGATCCAGGAAAACATCTGACTACCATTTGGAGTCGGGAAGAAATTTTTTAACCCACTTGGGGCTAAATTGGAAATGGCTTCAATGGGTTTTTTTGTTTTTGCTTTCCCCTGGGTCAACAGCGTGATTTGGCATGGGCTGGACTTGATGGACATGTCCTTTTTCAGCCTCATTAACTGTGTTACAATGTAATTCTTGAGGACTTTACAATGCAATACTAAGACAATATCTGGTGATGTGAGGTGAGCACATCTCCTTGGCGATGGAGATATACATCACCATATGCAATAAGAATTAGTTATGCAAGGGTGGGGGAGAATGTAATAATTACCATGGAGGGTTGTCGAACTGCTGGCAAGTGCATCCTCTCTGCTACCCCACTTGCCCACTGGTGCATCAGAGAGGATGTGCTCAGACTTCAGCACCACAAACCCTTTCAGTGTCATAGGGATGTGCATTTCATACCAATGTGGCATGGAAAGGGGTAAAATGTTGTGGAAAAATATTTGTGCTTTAACTAAACCTGGAAGACCAGGGGGTGTGCGTCTCAATACTTTGTACACCCCTTTAGTCCTAAAAGGATTAATCTAATGTTACAAATGTAAAAGTATATGTTCCATGGCATGCTACCCTTACTTACACCCCAAAACTGGGCATACATGTCCTGTTGGAATGAGGGCAGGCAAACTTCAAGCTGCTTATGTATGAGAATGTCAAACATAATACTTTTAAAATGTTTCTACCATTCATCCAGCTTCAAACCCTGTGCTCTACCCCACCTGTGTATTAACTACTCAGTGTCCTGGTATTTTTCTACCATTCATCCAGCTTGAAACCCTGTGTTATACCCCACCTGTGTATTAACTACTCAGTGTCCTGGTATTTTTCTACCATTCATCCAGCTTCAGACCTGTGTTATACCCCATCTGTGTATTAACAACTCCGTGTCCTGGTATGTTTCTACCATTCATCCAGCTTCAAACCCTGTGTTATACCCCCATCTGTGTATTAACTACTCAGTGTCCTGGTATGTTTCTACCATTGATCCAGCTTCAAACCCTGTGTTATACCCCATCTGTGTATTAACTACTCAGTGTCCTGGTATGTCTTACTCTTTTTTTTTTTTTTTTTTTTTTTTTTTTTAACTTTTTTTCCCTCTGCATCTTGCCCATAGATTTAAGTCTCCACTGGTAATTTCTTATTGAACATAGGTGTGAATTAGCTCGTTAAGTAACTCTGAGCAAGCAAATAGTCAGAGTTTGATTTGCTAATTACCTAATTTCAAAATTGGCTTATGTGAGTAAGACTTACTATATAGAGGCTTCAGTATAAGGGTGCCAATCCCTTGAACGGTGCCAATGCATTGAAGGGTTCCCCATTTTAAGTGAGACTTTCCAAATGAAGTGGACTTAATTCCGGACTCAAAGCAGGATTTGGGGCAGGAGTTGGTTAAAAGAACAGCCAGGATCCACTGGAGAAGATAACTTGACATCTGAGTACTCTGCAGTCCTCTTAAAGAGCCAGCTTCCAAACTCACCAACAACCTCTGGAGGTTAATACAAAACAAAGCACTCTTAGCACTTGGACTGTCTGGGACATTATAAGATTCACATTGCTAAAATGAAGAATCATCTCATGCGATTCTGTTGAGGTCTCAATGGAGTTATAGGGGTGTTGGAGCAGAGGTGAGAAGTGGGATTGAAGAATAAACAACCCTCCCTGCAGAAACACCTGCTTCCAAGTACTTGTTTGTTTTGCTTTCTCAATTATACCTACTCTGTTACACCACAATGCAGCCTGCCCTTTTACGGCTATAGTTAATGCTGCTCTTATACAGTAAAATCCAGCTCTCTATTTGCCTACTTCCTCCCAAATTCATATTTCCCCTTCCCTACTCTCATCAAATCCTTTTTGCAACCACACCCTGTATCTATTGCTCAGACAGACCCATCCTTCCACCCCAACCCACAACAGACATAAATCACATTCCCACCTGATGGTTGTTTGTGCTATTCTCCTCCTTGTCGCTGGTGACATCTCCCCAAACCCAGTCCCCAATCATATCCCCATATGCTACCACCCACAACCACTTTCCATCCCATCCCACAGAGGACCTAATTTTTCTAACCTCATCCCCATCCCAACCCTCCCACTTCCTGACCAGCCCTTCTCCTGTGGCCTACCGAATGTCCGTCACTAACAAATCTACTCTCATACATGACCTTTTCTGCTCACAAGCACTCCAGCTTCTTGCTGTTACTGAGACCTGGCTGTCCCAACATGATTCAGCCGTAGAGGCTGCAGTCTCACATGGAGGCCTGTAATTCTCACACACAGCACGCACAGTGGACAGAGGTGGTAGCATAGGTGTACTGCTTGCCTCCTCATGTCGCTTTCAGCTGATACCTGTTCCCCCATTCTTTTCCACTAACTCCTGTGAGGTACATGCTATCCAATTATTCCACCCTGTAGCAATGTGTGTTGCAGTAGTATACAGACCTCCCACAACCACACCCTCTGCCTCCTTCTCAGATTTTGAATGCTGGCTTACATTATTTCTATCCTCTGACACTCCTTCTCTCATACTGTCATATTGATGATCCTTCCCATTCTTGGGCCTCATGCCTGCTTCAACTGACCTCATCTTTCACCCTTCAACAATGGACTGACTCTAGCACACACTCCCTGGACTTGGTTTTCACAAAGAACTGCTCCTTAATAGACTTTTCCATTTCTCCTTTCCCATCCTCCGACCACCATCTCATTTCCTTCTCTGCAACCCTTTCCCTCATTCCACCACCAACTACGGCCCCGCACTACACCCGCAAACTTCGCTCACTAGACATTTCTATCTTATCTTCTGCATTGCACTCAAACCTCTCCACCTTCAACACTCTTTCTGAACCTGACAGACTTATAGAATACTACAACAACCTCCCCTCCTCATCACTCAATCTGTATGCCCCCCTCCAGGCCCGCCACAAACGCCCCTCAAACCCATGCCTTTGGCTCAACTCACAAACACGCTTTCTCCGCACCTCTGAATGCCTGTGGAGGAAGTCCCGCTCTTACGCTGACTTTATCCACTACAAATTCCTCTTATACTGCTTCAACACTGCTGTATCCCCTGCCAAACAGCATTACTACTCCTCACTAATCCATACTCACAAATCTAACCCATGGCGCCTCTTCTGTATTTTCAATTCTCTCCTTCACCCCTCCCCTCCATCATTCACCCTCCCCTCCTTAACCCCTCTAGCCTTTGCAGAGTTCTTCACACAAAAGATTAACATAATACATCAAACAATCCCACCCTTTTA
Source organism: Rhinophrynus dorsalis (assembly GCA_037306005.1). Classification (NCBI taxonomy): domain Eukaryota; kingdom Metazoa; phylum Chordata; class Amphibia; order Anura; family Rhinophrynidae; genus Rhinophrynus; species Rhinophrynus dorsalis. The sequence goes on along the minus strand of CM074718.1, from coordinate 96,389,564 downwards.
GTCTCCAAAATTGTATCTTCCTGATTCTCCATCCTACTTATTTGATTACTTCAGTCACATAATCAGAGGTCTCCCTTTTGCTGTCCACATCACCACTCACCACCTGCTCCCTTGATCCTATACCATCCTACCTCCTCAATCCTCTGTCATGCACGTTAGTTTCCATGCTAGCTCGTGTATTCAACTCCTCCCTATCCTGTGGCATCTTCCTCTCCTCATTCAAACATTCAATAGTATCTCCAATCTTCAAGAAAAGTTCATTAGACCCCACCTCCCCATCCAACTACTTCCCCGTATCCCTCTTGCCTTTTGCCTCTAAGCTCCTTGAACGGCTAGCCTACTCTGGTCTGCTTACCTTCCTCAACTCCCATAACGCTCTAGACCCGCTACAGTCTGGCTTTCAGCCCACTTACTCTACAGAAACTGCCCTTATCAAAGTAACAAACGATCTCCACATTGCAAAATCCAGTGGCCATTTCTCTATTCTTATCCTCCTAGACCTATCAGCAGCATTTGACACAGTCGACCATACCCTTCTCTCCCAGATTCTCCAATCAATTGACATCTGTGGCCTTGCACATTCCTGGCTTCTATCCTATCTCTCTCACTGATCTTTCTCTGTATTATACGTTAACACCTTCTATCCCCCTCTCAGTAGGCGAACCCCAAGGCTCTGTTCTGGGACCTCTTCTCTTTTCTCTGTATACACTCTCACTGGGGAAACTGATAAAATCCTTTGGCTTTAACTATCATCTTTATGCAGATGATACACAAATATATCTCTCTGCACCCTCAATATCACCTGAAATACAGTAGCGGGTCTCAGATTGCCTTACTGCTGTCTCTTCTTGGATGGCTCATTGTCGCTTAAAACTTAACATGTCCAAGACTGAGCTCCTTATCTTCCCTCCTAAATCCTGCACAACACCTCCATTCTTTATAACTGTCGGAGGCTCCACAATTTACCCTGTAGACAAGGCCCGCTGCCTTGGGATAACTTTGGACTCTTCTCTTTCCTTCTCCACCTACATTAATGACTTAACCAAAACCTGTCGCATCTTTCTTCGGAATATAGCAAAAATCTGGCCATTCCTCTCTCACTCTACAACAGAAACCCTCATACATGCTCTTATCCTTTCTCGCCTGGACTACTGCAACTCTTTACTTATTGGTCTTCCTGCTAACCATATTGCTCCTCTTCAATCAATTCTTAATTCAGCCACCAGAATACTCTTCCTCTCCTCCAGAACAGTACTCACCCCACCACTTTTAAAATCAATGTCATGGCTTCCCATAAAGCAGCATATCACATTCAAAATCCCCCTCATTCCCTTCAAGGCTCTCCATCACTTGTTCCCACCTTATATTTCATCTTTGATATCCCGCCATATTCCTGCACGTCCACTACGCACCACTCATGGTGGACGACTCTTTGCCCCTTTAACCACTATCGCTGTTTCACGACTGAAGGCTTTCTCCCTTGCTTCTCCCTATCTCTGGAACGCCCTACCACCCAGTATTCTCCAAGCATCAACCCTCAACAACTTTAAATCCAAACTAAAAGGGCACCTTTTAAATATAGCAACAGAGTAATATGAAAACACTATCTCATACGTCAAAAACTGCACTTCCTCCTCTACCGGATCGTATCTGTATGTCACCCATCCTATACTTAGATTGTAAGCTCTACGGGGCAGGGACCTTTCATCCTCATGTATACTCACCTGTTGTTCCTCTTATGATTGTCTTTATAAGTACTTAATCACTGCACTTATTGTACCCCTTCTATAGCAAATGTAAACTGTAAAGTGCCAAGTACACTGGTTGGCGCTTTATAAATAAAATATACAATACAATACAAACTCATAGCAAGGATGTATAAATCAGTGATAAGCAAACTACACAATATAAACAATTGGCTCCTGTTTGCTCTTGAATCAACAGTATAACAGTATAATGATGTAAATATGGCTATAAAGTTCACCACTGTTCTTTTTATGAAATAAACTTGTAATCTCTGTTCCATGGCATGAATATGCAGGTGGGGATAAGTAGAATGACTTATGTGTACAGAATATTGGATGCTACTGATGGCTTTGGAAAGCAAAACAATGTCACAGGTGTGTTGTCATGGACCCAAAGTTTTCTGAACAGAAGCTATGTGGATGAGAGAGGATGCTTGGCCAAGCTGCCCCTCTGGAATCCCCTTACATCCACTTACCTTGCTAGATACCGTGTAGAGAGCTGTGCAGATGCTTCAAATCATTCTACTTCTCTCCATCTGCATATTCATGTCTTGGAACAGAGATTGCAAGTTTATTGAATAAAAGAGTAGCGGTGAATTGTACTGCCATATTTACATTGTTATACTGTGGACTAAAGAGTCAGCTGGAGCCAATTGTGTGTGTGTGTGTGTATATATATATATATATATATATATATATATATATATATATATATATATATATATATATATATAAATAGTGCCGTTTCTTGTCACTGATTTCTACATGCTTGCTATGAGTTTATTTTAGAGGGATTGTGTTTGTACATTCTCGGACATAAGTAGCTTGATGCTTAAATTCCCTCATTCCAACAGGGTGTGCATGTCCAGTTTTGGGGTGTTGGTAAGGGCACCATGCTGTGGAACATACTTTTACATTTGTAACATCACGGAGGGGTGTGCAATACAATGTGTTGCCCACCCCTCGGGTCCTCAAGGGGTCAAAGCATAACTCTTTTACCATAAACTTTTTTATACAACTTTGTATCCCTTTCAGTTCCACAGGGTTATGTAATGCACATCCGTATGATATTTCAAGGGTTAAGGGAGGGAAGCTGCTGCCTCTGCACTTCAGAATACAGATAGCAAACTGTCCTCTGGCTCTACAGAGAGCTACAGGGAGATCCCAACATCGCCAGTCTCAGGTTGGCAAAGTTGGCACTGTAAACTCCAACAGCAAAGGCTTCTATCAGAGCTTAGTGCATGTGGAGATGTGCCACATCCTATATAATAATTCGCTAATGTATGTTTGTCAGAAGATGTCATGCGCAGTACAGACGGCTGCGCACGCTGCAGTCATGAGCAGTAGAGACTGTCCGCGCCGTGGCTGATAACAGAGCGAGGCGCTCGGAATTCAGACCGTAGTCCTGACTACGGTCTGAATTCGGATCGCCCCACTCCGTTATCAGCCGCAAAGTGGGCAGTCTCTACTGAGCATGACTGTACGGCGGCCGTTGCTGTCTGCCACTGTGGCCCATGTACACGGGCTGTTCAATTAGTTAACATATAAACACACCCACATGAATAGGACAATGGCTCAATAACCTCCTTTTCAATCTGAAATGAGCCATTGTCAAACAAAATCAAAAACCTGTTGAAGACATGGTAGATTCATGGTGATGTGATAGAGGACTGTTGCTGATTGGTGATGGATTCACAGGGATGTGATGGAGAAGATATTGTAGTGTATGCTGTTGATATGCTCAACATGAATTTGCCACCATATAGCCATCATGTGTATTACAGCTCTTTAGTGCATCCCCCAGGAGTTAAAATCCCTAATTAAAGGGATAGTAATACTTCAGTATTACAAATCCCTATATTAAAACCCTAGTAAAAAAAAACGTGTTGCCCCCAGTGTCATCTCTCAAGCCTTTATGGTTTGAGAGATGATCGCTTCTAAAGTTGCCCTCTCCCTCCCCCTTCCCCGTAGTCAGCATTTTAGCTGACTGCAGGGAAGAGAGTCGTGCGACTTTCAGGCGGCTCTCCAGCACAGCCTGATCGCGTTAACTAAAAAAAAAACTTTCACTGAAATGGTCTTCTACGTGTGCTTCGCTTGCAAGCACAAGTAGAAGACCGTTTTAGTGAAAGTTTTTTTTTTTAGTTAACGAGATCGTGGCTCTGCTGCAGAGCCGCCTGATGATCTCTGACCGGATTTCCCTGACCGGATTTTCCCATAGTTTTTGGGCCATGTAGAGCTTTAATACAATACAGTCAAAGAGTAACTGAATGATTAAGTATCCCCCCCACCCATTTTACTGACGTAATTCTGCACAGCAAGATAGTACTGATGCATTACAGTGACGGACAAACTATAGTGAGCACAAGGGAAAAAAAGGAGGACAGGGTTTTCCTTATTCTCACAGCAAGAAGGTTGTCCCTTGCTGTGAGCTGTCCGGCCCAATGACCGGATTCCACATCTGAGGGTAGGTGGCTTAGAACAGGTAAAAGGGGTGGGAGGGGGATACTTTATAATTCAATTATGGTACTACACATCGGACGGTACTGTAATAAAGATCAACATGGCCCCAAAACTATGATGATTAATCAGAGCCCCATTTATTTTGAAATATTACTATGCCTTTAAGGACTATATTAATTTTACCTCTATATTGGACAGACCTAAGATATATTTTTTGGATATTCAAATTGATCTTTAGGGTTGTACAGGAAGTGTACTGATCATAATGCATTGCTGAAAAGTGTTAGTTCTCATCCTCAGAATTTATTGAAAAGTCTACTCATTTCCCAGTTTAAAGGAGTGTTATCTGTCTCTAGTGACCAAGATGATTGACTAAGCAAATATAAGTAACGTATATGAAATTCCACCATAGAAGATATGAGAACAAACGCAAACTAAAGAAAAAATAGATAGTGGTATTCCCCCTGGTCCAAGGGTACAGTGTCACATTTATGCAGATGACAGTGACAGCCTAAAATACTGAAGCAATGTGGCATCTGGCAGTAGCCTTTGTGATGAGGTGAATAAGAATCTGCTTCTGGCATAAATGGAATGTAAAATAATGAGTGTTTTTATTGCAGGTGATTCAGTGACAAAAGAGAAAAATAAGGTGGTATCCTTGGGACCAAGTCTCAGAATCTATTACAGATGTCATGGATTATTAATATATAACAGTGTAATGGAAGGTGACAAATGTGACCATCCATTAACATCCTTTAACAGGAAAAAAATTACCACTGACACATTTCTGACATGTCATACAGATGATTGTATTTATATTCTGAAATGGTCTTGAGGTAAATCTATGTGGGTAAAACAACAAGGGAATTCAGAATATGGTTTGGGGAACACAAATTGAATATTAAATGTACTGAAGAGCAAAATAGATGTAAAAAGAGAGACGATCTAAATCCAGTAGCATTTCACTTTGTTGACTATAGACATGCGCCCTATGAACTTAACTGCATGGTTATTGAGTAAATTCTAAAATGTAGAAAGGGGGAGAAAGGTCCAGGCACCTCTTACAAAAAGAGGCATACTGGATCTATACACTCTACACTCCTAAAAGCATGAATTCAAACCTATCCCACACTTGGTTTTTTGAAAGATTATAATATATATGTTGAAGTGGTCCTATTGTATATTTGTTCCATATTGTATGTTGCAACTTGAAATTTGTTTTTATACATGTCTACACTGTGTGTTTTTTGTGCAATGGAGAATTTTCTACCTAGGGAACAGGTAAATTGTCTGCCCCTTTAATGTTAACTATGGCTTTGGAAGACATATGGTTATACATTATACACAATTCTCCAAAAGCTATACATGAAATGACAAACGCTATACACAAAACGCTATACGCCGAGCACTATACACAAAACATAAAAATGCTATACATGAAACGCTATATGGCAAATTCTATATGCCATATGCCAAACTCTGTGCTCCAAATGCAATAACCTATGCGTCAAACACAAAACACTATACACCAAACTCTATACGCCAAATGTTACACACAAAACAACAAATGGTTTACACAAAACGCTATACACGAAACTCCATATGCAAAACGCTATACACAAAACGGCAAACGCTATACGCAAAACTCCAAACACAATATACCAAAATCTATACGCCAAACGCTATACTTAATACGCCAAATGCTATATATGCAATATGCCAAACTCTGTACACCAAGCACTATATAGGCAAAATGCTATACTTAAAACGCTACAGCTAAAACGCTATACTGAAAATGCAATACGCACAATGCTATAGGCAATACACTATACAAAAACATGCCATACTCAATACAACAAAAAGTTTAAAGGCATAGTAATACTTCAAAATTACTAGCCCTTATATTGAAGCCCTTAAAAAACTGAACTAAATGCCACCAGCGGCATCTCTCAAACCTTTATGGTTTGCGAGATAGCCGCTTTTAAACTTCGCTCTCCCCTGCCTCTCCCCTGACATCAGCGTTCTTGCTGCAGCAGGGGAATCCGTTCATTGAATCAAGCGGAGGCTCTTCAGCAGAGCCAGATCTCGTTATAGAAGAAACGATCCTTCACTAAAACGGTCTTCTACGTGTGCTTGGTAACCAAGCACACGTAGAAGACCGTTTTTGTGAAGGATCTTGTCTTCCATAACAAGATCTCAGCTCTGCTAAAGAGCCTCCACCAGTCCCAGGACCGGATTTCCCTTCTTCAGCAAGAATGATGACGTCAGGGGAGAGGCAGGAGGGAGCGAAGTTTAAAAGCGGCTATCTCGCAAACCATAAAGGTTTGAGAGATGCCGCTGGTGGCATTTAGTTCAGTTTTTTAAGGGCTTCAATATAAGGGCTAGTAATTTTGAAGTATTACTATCCCTTTAAGCTCATGTGCACACACACGCTTGCGCTCACACACTGTTGCTCAAACACGCTCTCACACGTACACACACACTTGCTCTTGCACGCTGTTGCTCATACACACTTACACACGCACACACACCTGCTCACTCACACGCTCATGCACACTTTCACTGATGGAGAGTTGTGTACGTAGTGCTTTGCAATGCATTGCATACCTTTTTGGAGCTGAAAGGACTCATTCAATAGGCCACTAATTAAAGAAGTTGTTGTTTTATTAAATGCACAGGTAACACTGTGTTAATTTTTGTAGTATATTATAAATAGATGTGACGAAACGAATACAAGCTTGAATGGAACTCAGGCAGCCATGTTGCTTGCACAGATGAATCAGGGAGCATTTAAATGCTATAGAAAGGGGGGATGTGAGATCCCCAGTGGCTCTGCATTTTATGGAACATAATTCCAATTTAGACCACTTTGGGTTTCAAGGAATTGAAAAAATTGTGAAATCAGCTAGAGGTGGGGATATTTTCTCCACCTTAGCACGTAGAGAAATGTTTTGAATATTTCAATTAAGTACACGGGTCCCTGTAAGTATGAATCTAGAATGGGATTTAAGTTACTATTTTTAGTATGTGTTTATACCGAGCCCTTTTTTTTTCATCTTTTTTTATTTTTTTTTAGTCTCCCTTATATAAGTTGGATATTTTTTGATATTATGTTTTATGCTCCTTTTTAGACTTTCCTTTGGGGACTTGTTGCCCTCCGACACATTGAGAGTGTTTATGTAAAATGATGTCTGAACCTTTATCTTTATATGAAGACATGCTTTGAATTGTAATAACTATTCAATTCAGGTGAATATATATATATATATGGATATGTAACACGGATCAGTGATTTTGCCATTTGTTGTTTAAATAGATTTTTTGTATCAAGGTGTTTTTTCTTCTGAACACATTGTTTTTGTTTTAGCATATGCTTTTAATTTAGTTTGTATATTCGTATGTGTTTTTTTGCACAATGGAACCTGATAATGGAGGGAGGAGTTTAGTGTTTATAAACTCACCTGCATATCCGGTATCCATACCTATGAATAAGGACCAGGTGGTCTGAAACGCGTTAGGTGTGCTAATGTGTTCTGTTTGTTCACCTTAGTACTTACAATATTTGATTGATGTCCTTTATAAAGGAGGCTCGGTTGCCAAAACGTTGATACTAAACAGAATTTCTTCTGTGTCCCTCCCCGGCATAAAAAAATGGGTAATGTCTCCGCCCTCCAGCTGGGTAGGACTTCCTCTACTCTTTAAAGATACGGTTCTGGTAGAGGCTTCAGTTTCTTTTGTCCTACCCAGCTGGAAGGACGGTTGGCTTACTTTTTCGTGCTCCTTATCCTCTCCCGGGCCGCTGAGTCTGCCCGTCGGGCAAGCGGAGCAGCGGCTCTAAGTGACCTGCTTTGGCGCCAGCATGACTTTCCCTGATTGCATTCCGCCTTCCTTGCCTTCTATGACGGCGAGCAGGATGCGTCTACAACCCGGTCGCCTTTCTTACAGTCCCCCAGCGCGGCATTGCAAGGCGGCGGAAGTAGGAAGTGGAAGTTCCCTCTTAAGATCTTGCGTTCCAAGAATGGAACACACGCGACAGGAAGTCATGCAAGGCCTATGGGAGCGGCTGGGAGGCGCCTAGAGTCCCTTAATCCCTCTCATGTATGGGGTATATAAGGTAAGATTTTACTGTCTTTGTGTCTGTATTCTCAAAATGTCTGCTAATAAGGTGCAGAGAGAGAAGGATAAGGATAAAGACAGAGAAAAAGATAAAGATAAAGACAAGGAGAGGGAGAAGGAAAAGGATAAAGAGAAAGACAGAGAGAGAGAAAATGAGAAGTCTGAGGTGTCTAAGGAGGATAAGAGTACTTCTAAGCTTAAGTGTTGCCTTAATTGTAATGCCAAGTTAAGCTCAGCTGACACAAGAAAGTTGTGCCAAGAATGTATTAAAACTGCTGCTGGTTCAGATATGACGTCACAATTTTCTAATTTTTTAAGCTGGATGAAGCCTTCCATGCAGGACACCTTTAGAGCCATGCAAGAAGGCGAGCCTTCCAGGAAACGTCAACGTCTGGATCCTGGAGAAGGTACGTCCGCCATGCGGGAAGGAGAGATTCGGGAGTCCAGTCTCTTTGATCCAGAGTCAGATTTCTCCTCCGAGGAGGTAGGGGAGGTCAGTGAGGACCAAGGTTCATTTAATATTGACAGAATTGACGGTTTGATTCGTCTTATCAGGAAGTCATTGGGTCTGTCTGATACGCCACAGGACCTGAATATAATGGACGCAGCTTTCCTGGGGAAAAGAAAGGATGCTCCTGTTTTTCCCTAGCATCAGTCTATCTTGGACCTGGGAAAAGAAGAATGGAAGTTGGGCGACAGAAGATCCACGGTACCTAGAAGGTTTTCAAGGATATATCCTTTTAAAGAGGAAGATACTAACCTTTGGATTTTACCTCCTAAAATTGATGCATCCATCGCACAACTACCCAAACGCACTACGCTACCTTTAGAGGATGGCACGTCTCTCAAGGACCCAATAGAGAGGAAGCTGGATGGAATACTCAAGCGTCAGTTTTCAGTGTTGGGCCACAACCTCAAAGCTGCTATGGCACTCGATTGCCTGACCCGTACCATGAGGATTTGGCTGAGTAATCTTGAAGACAAGATTGAATCCAACATTTCCAGATCAAAGCTCCTGAAAGAAGTCGCAGTCATGAAAGAAGCAACTAATTTTTCCTGCGATGCATCTTCAGACATTATTCGCCTTACTGCTAGATCGTCTGCACTTTCAGTTGCTGCCAGAAGAGCCCTATGGTTGAGGTCCTGGAATGCAGATACATCATCCAAGAGTAAGCTAGTCTCCCTGCCTTTTTTGGGTTCTTCTTTATTTGGTGAACATCTTGATGAGATTATTAAAAAAGCCTCAGGAGGTAAGAGTTCTTTCTTACCATAAGACAGATGTCAAAGAGTCACTTCTCCCAAGCCTTCCGGATCAAGAGGATGGAATTCTTCCTTTCGTGAGTCAGCCAGATTCCAGGTAAAAGCTTATTACCACAAGAAGCAAGGATTTGGCCAGAATTTCCGAGGAGGTTATAGAAGAGACTTCCCTAGGAAGTCCCAAACCAAGAAAGAGCTCCAATGAAGAGATGCGGGCCCTGGCTGTAGACTCAGTTGGGGGCAGACTGATTCTTTTTCTCCCTGTCTTGGGATCAACTAGCAACTCCAGATCGCTGGGTTCGGCAGATTTTGCAGCTGGGGTACCCGCTAGAATTTATCAAGACCCCATCGCACCACAAATTTATCTGATCAAGACTTCCATCCAGAACGGAGAAAGCCAGAGCCTTGATGAGTGCTGTCAGAGACCTGCTAAGCAACAATGTGATAGAGCCAGTGCCTTTGCATCAGCAGGGTTCTGGCATCTATTCGGTTCATACTTGGACGACATTCTGATCCTGGCGGAGTCTTAGTCTCAAGCGATTCAGAACACCCAAAAGTCCCTGAAGCATCTTCGTCAATTGGGCTGGTTGATAAAGGAGGAGAAGAGTCAGCTAGTCCCTTCCAGAGCAATTACCTTTTTGGGTATGGAGTTGAATTCCAGGAAAAACACGATCACCTTAACAGAAGACAGGATATCCAGGGTCCTCAGGAGGATATCTCTCTTCAAAAAGGATTGGAGTCACACAGCTCAGGATTTTATGGAACTTCTAGGCAATCTCACGTCAACCACTCAGGTGGTCCCATGGGCAAGATTACACATTCTCCCCATCCAGTGGAATTTCTTGAACTTTTGGGACAAAGATTCTGGGAGTCCCTCCCAAAGAATACCCCTGCTTCCATCCACAAGGAAGGAACTGAACTGGTGGTCAAAGAGACAAAACCTCAGGAAAGTAGTGTCTTTGGAAGAACAAGACACAGAGACTCTATTTACAGATGACAGCCTCTCGGGCTGGGGAGGAAAATGGAGGTCAAGGCTTATTCAGGGGAAATGGAAGCCTTCAGAGAGACATCTCCATATAAACGTTCTAGAGATGAGAGCAGTCTGGAATTGTCTTCAGAGATTAAAAGACGGTCTAAGAGGAAAGAATGTCTTGGTTTATTCAGACAATCTACCCACTGTGATTTACTTAAAAAATCAAGGAGGCACCAGAAGCCTCAGCCTGTACACGGAAGCACGAAGACTTCTTCGTTGGGCAGAAAAGAATCTGAGAAGCATCTCAGCATCTCATGTGACAGGAAAACACAACCTTGGAAGACATTCCACTGAACCTTTGGAAGACATTCCACTGAAATATTTGTCTTTTAAAGTACTTTTTCTAACAGCCATCACGTCTGCTCGCAGGGTGAATGAATTGCAGTCCTTATCTTGCAGCAGTCCTTACATGGTGTTTCATCAGGATAAGGTAGTCTTGAAACCCAAGCCATCCTTTAGGGGTAAAGTCATCTCAGATTTTCATCTGAATTGGGAGATTGTTTTACCATCCTTTTGTGCCAATCCTCAGAATCCTAAGGAGCAGCAGTTTTATAATCTGGATTTGGTAAGGGCTCTTTCAGTCTACTTAAAGAGGACTCAGGAATTTAGAAATTCTGATTCACTTTTCATCTACTTCCAAGGGAAACTCAAAGGAAAGTCAGTTTCCAAGGCTTCAATATCCAGATGGATTACCTCTTACATTCAGCTGGCCTACAAAGAAGCAGGTCAGCAGACTCCTAAAAATTTGAAAGCACACTCCACTAGAGCACTGTCCACCTACTGGACCAGGAAGACGGATGCCTCTCCTTCTGAGATCTGTAGAGCAGCAACTTGGTCATCATTGTCTACATTTGTCAAACACTATCATCTGGACGTCCAGTCCTCGGCAGATGCTAAGTTCGGAAGGAAGGTGTTGGAGGCAGTCATTCCTTCTTGATCGGGTAGGATCTCTCCTTGTTATCATTTATAGCTATTTGTCTTCAAATTTGGAATGCCTTGTCTCCCTCCCCTTGCTATGGGTACTGCTTTTAAGACACATTTTTTATGCCGGGGAGGGACACAGAAGAAATGCTAAATATTTGTCACACTTACTGTTATTTGTATTTCTTCTGTGTCCATACACGGCATACCCTACCCATCTTGTTTTCACTATCTCTGTTTGTTTTTTACAGCTCAGCCAAAAGGAAACTGAAGCCTCTACCGGAACCGCATCTTTAAAGAGTAGAGAAAGTCCTACCCAGCTGGAGGGTGGAGACATTACCCATTTTTTATGCCGTGTATGGACACAGAAGAAATACAAATAACAGTAAGTGTGACGAATATTTATCATTTGCTTCACATGTTACAGAGTCTGGTGTGCAGTACCTGCTGCACAATTACATTTGCATTTTTTCATATGATGCAGTTGCTTTGTCCCAGAGTTGCTGGAGATCTTTTAAGTACAGTGGGCCTTATGCACAACCTCAGTGGGCCTTATTTTGGGGGCAAACCAACCGCATCATAAATGACAAATTACACTGCCAATGGATTTAAGTGGATTTGAATCTGCCTTCAGTGCTTTGTTTCACAATGCATTGTGGAGACCTCTTTAACATTCAAGGGGTTAATAGCTCAATTTAAATCAATGGAAATGTTAGCAAATGCTATTTCTTCTCTGTTGTGCAGCTGGTTTCCAGTTCTCCTTACATTAGCCTCAGTGACTCATTCAGTGGTATTTGGTTACCAGAGCATTACATCAGCTCCATTACGTTATTACTTTCCACTATGGATGATTATCTGCTGAGGTAATTATATGTATGTGTATATGTATATATATATATATATATATATATATATATATATATATATATATATATATATATTTTAACCCTTTGGATGCTATGCTAGTCTTTTCCAGGCATTGCAAAACAATGAACTTTAGGCATCTCTACAATCCAGAGGGTAAAACCACCGATGAGCAACTTGTGTCTCACCAGCTGTTGTTGGACTACAACATCCATCATTTCTTGTCTGCTGCATTAACCCCTTGTATACTAGTGATATCACTTATCCATTGCAGCACTCCTCTAGAATTTAGGTTCAAAGAGACATGTCCTTTGACCCCTGTGATATGACATTCTACAGGTAATAGCAATATTAGGCATTGTCGACTTAATATAGAAAGAGACAAAGGTATTGGAAACACACTATTAATGGTGCTTTACTAAGTCTTACCACCCTGCTATTGTCAGGGACATTTTTCTGTGGCATTGTCATATTACCAGAGAAACTTATACAACAGATTTACAACTGTCATTCTACAGCAGAACATACATTATTCGCATGTAAACATACATGCAATCATATAAATAAATAATAATGAGCTCATTACGTATTAAACCTTCAAACACTTATGAGGTAGTAAAAGTGGTGCAGTTCTGGAGCAATCCAATTTCACCTTAAGGGACAAATTAAACTTGCCATTCATTTTTTTAAAACTTTATTAAAATGAATATAGAAAGTTACAATTGTACATAAGAGAAGAAAACAATATTATTACATCTAGGACTTGGAAAGCAATACAAACTGCGTACAAGTAATCGTAGTATGTAGTATGCTCAACAGAAAGCAGGAAGATGGATACCCGCTGGTCAATTTATGATGAGGCACAAAAGGGTACTAGTGGGTTGCGAGAAGAGTTAAGGCTTACAAAGGAATCTATTATATAATCCAAATGTGAGAGACTGGCAAGTAGAGCAAGAGTGAATAAAGGCGTAGCGTAAGAGAGGGTGTAGGAAGGAGAGAAGATGAAGGAGAAGAGTTAAGTAAGGAAATGGAAAGAGGGGGAAGAAGGGAAAGTTGTGGAAGGGCACGTATGGGGGGAGGTCACAGGAGGGGAGTCACAAAGACAGGAACTCAATAAGATCACTGCAGGGGTTCCCTAATTTGTAGTCTGGTTGAGTTTGTTTCCTAAGGTTTCCAAATTTCTAAAAAGTGTCCAATCTATGCGTGAGGTTTCTGCAATCGAGTGAAAGGTTGAGACCCGCTTGACTGAAAGACTCGTAGAAAGTGGGGAGCTAGATTTCCGGAGCAGCAGAACTGTAGCTTTAGCAGCGTTTGTAAATTGGAAAAATAAGTTCCTAAGAGTTATTTCTGAGTTACCTGTTTAAGTTGAAGGCAAAAACAAATTGCATCAGGGCCTTTAGAACATCACGCTGAAGGTGGCAGTGATCACATCCCAGAAGAGTGCAATGGCTGGGCAATCCCACCATATTTGCAGCATAGGGCCGGAACCACATCTCCAGCATTTGGGAGAATTTGAGGGGTAGAAGGAGTGGAGAATTTGTGGGTGCAGTACCATCTGGTGAGCAGTTTGTAGTTACACTCTTTAGTGAGAACATCAGGGGCTAAATTCATCAGGTGCCTGTAAATAGTCAGCTACTGGGCAAGAGGAAGACAGATTTTGAGCTCTGATTCCCAATCAAGAATGTAATTAGGCTTAGGCATGGGGATGCAATACAAAAGGAACTTGTACCATTGGTTAGTGTATGTTGAGAAATTGTTGGGTTAGGGAAGAGTTTCAAAGGGAGAGGCTTCAGAAGGGGAGTAGCCTTTAGATAGCATCTTGGACAGGAAATGTCATGTTTGAAAGTATTTGCAGGAATGGGTTGCTGGGATATGAAAGTCGTGCATATTTTATCAAAAGCAGAATCCTCCATCCCTGTAGTAAAGCTCTCTATTGTGTCTAGGCCCAGGGTTCCCATTAATTTATATGGGACTTTTAAGCCCTTGAAATCTGGATAGGTTTCTAACATATTGGAAAGCAATGCATTGGAGACATCTCCAGCATTGAAGGAGTTAAAAGCCTCCTTTAAATCAATAGGAATGTGTGGAATGCTCCAGATTTGCATAATTTATACTTAATACATCTTCTTCTGCAAAGCAATCTGTTAGAGACTTCTCTGCTATCCAAGGGGTTAAAGCGGAACTTTCACCTCAGTAGGATTAGGTCTTTATCCCTTTCTCTCTGTCCCCTGTATGTAGTTTAGGGTTTCATTTCACTTAAAAATCTTTCTAAGTTCAGCAATATTTAAATGAATTTACTACCTGATGATGCAACGTTCAGCTCAAGCTGTACTGCAGTGTACCTTATGGTGCACAAGACACTCCCACAGGGCTTGTCTGTGAATCCTCCGGCTAGCCCCCGAATCCTCAGTCATGCCCATCTAAACCACGTGACCTGGCACGCTCCTTAAATCTTGCTCATCCAGGTCATACTGTATAATAAGCGAATCTGTCAGTGTCCCGTGTGACCAGGCTTTACTCGCAATTTATTTATGCTCATAATCAATTTATAAGTTACCAGTAATGTAATAAGTAAATACAATTTAACATTGTGGTGTCAAATCCAATTAATAAAGCAGCGAGACTATAAAAAACATAATTTATCTAATGTTATACTTCATTTACTTCTCCTCTTACCGGAGAGCTGAGTGATGGATAGTGAGCTCGCTACAGGACAGGGTATGGCGTGAGCACTTGCTGTGGAGGACATAGGCGTCATAGTACCTCATTTGCATGGCGTGCACAAGCACACTTCACGCACACAAGGACAAAAAAAAAATGTGGGCCGTCTCTTCCCCGTGACTGACAAGACACAGGGAGAGCTGACGCATGCACAGTATTACTTGTTCGGCAAGATGGCGCCGCTCTCCCTGGTCATGAAGCGTTCTTATAAGGTACTTTTTAGTAACATAGACCAATAGAGCAGTGGTTATAGATACATAAAGAACATCCGGTTAGGCATATCTTTCAGACTAGACAAACTTGTTGGAAGGTTAATGTTCCGCTTTAAAAGACACATTTAACGCAATGTAAATGTTTGAATTTTAATTTTTCCTCTGTGGTGCAGTTGATTTGCTCTAGAATTGATAGTATTTAGGTTCCTGAATACATACCTAAGTGATATATGTACAAAAACAAAACTAGAATACTTCTAGGGAACAATGCTTTGCTCATCTGTCTAGTAGTCAAGATGTTAAAAATTCACATATAAATCAACTGTAACTTATATTTTATCCTGCATGGTGCATTTCCCTGGAATGGTTAATCATTTACCTTTATACATATGCCACATTGTTTGGTGGGCTTTAGGCAGGATGACAGTAAGCTGGATAAAGAAAAGGCCTGTTTCACATGGATGACAGAAGTGAGTCAGCCCCCAACTACAGTTCTGGCTTCCCTGGTCTTTCACTCATCTTCTTCTGAGTTCCACTACCGATCTAGACGGAGGAGAGGTGTATCTTACAGCCAGCCTACGTGAATGCCAGCCATGTTTACAGTCTAGTGCCCACATGGGTCATCTTTTCATTGGATACGGTGAGCAATACAACCTCCACCAGCTCTGCCAGAAGACCCATAGGCCACCATACCAACCTTCCTTGGTGCATCTTTACTGATGCAGTCAATATGCAGCTTGATGGGCATTCGTGCTTTCACATGAGATGATAATAACGTCTGTGAAAGGCACCATACCATAGTCCAGCATAGTATCTATCACAACAGGTGGCATCCCTAGTGCAGCATATGTATAAAAACAAATGTGAAGCATAGCAAATGCATCATATAAAAAAAATCTAATTGATCTTAATGGGACTTTTTATTCGATTAATCTTTTAAGTGCTATCCAAGTGCCTTTCTGACACTCAGATGGTTAATACAATGCAGTTAACCCCTTAACGAACACCAATCAACATGATGATTTTCAATGTTTTGGAAACCTCCTTATCATTCAGGAGGTTAAAATTCCCATTTAAAGTGATAGTAATGTTTCACAAAAACAGCAGCTCCAATTAATCTTCACAGTATTTGAGCCATAGATAATTATTTCAGTACTGTGAGAGTTGTAGTTCAAGAGTAATTGAATGATAAAGTATCCCCCTCCCTCCCCTTTTACCTAGTGTAATACTGCTCAACTCAGATGAGGAATCTGGTTGCTTGACCAGACAGATAACCGCAAGGGACAATCTTCTTACTGTGAGAACAATGAAAATACTGCCCCCTTGACAGGTTTTTCATTTTTTCCCTTATCTTAATTGAAGATTGTTCCTCTCTGCAATCTACCTGGGCACCTCCCTGCTGCTCTGAGCTGAGCAGTGTTACATCAGTAAAAGGGGCAGGTGGGGATACTTTATCATTCAATTACTCTTGAACTACAACTCTTACAGAATTGAAATAACACTCTCCAAGGCCTAAATACTATGAAGATTAATTAGAGCTGATTTTATTATGAAACATTACTATCCCTTTAAATCAATATAACTATTGGGAGCTTTCATTTGTTTCTTATTGTGCAGTTCAGGGTTAGCCAACCTTGGTCCTGAGGAGCTACTAACAGTGCAGGTTTCAGGATGTCCTAGCTGGAGCACAAGTGGACTAATTAATGGCTGTCACTTTAATTGGTCTACCTGGGGTCATTCACTGATGGGTTGAAACATTCACTGTTGGTAACTCTTCAGGACCAGGATTGGCTACTCCTGGTGTAGTTGGTCTGCTTTAGAATTGCACTTCTTTAGATTATTGAATGTCTTTGGATTGCACCTGTGCTTTTATGGTGTTTAGTTTTCACCTTGATCCATTGTTCCTTTGATGTGCAAAGGGCACTTGTTCCTGCAGGTGTTAAGGGTGTTGTAACCATGATTTACAACAGTGCTTATCATTTGTCTTGTTTGCAAGTCAAAGGTATAAGCAGTAGGAAAGAATATAAATAATGTCTGTGTGTCTGTGAGAAAGGAGCATATTTACAGATTCCTGTGGTTAATGACACTGTATTAGATAAAGAGATGCTGTTGGTTTGTGTGTAGGTAAACACAAATATAATAACAAAATGTAGGTACTCATAGTTAGCTGGTGAAGAAAAGTGCTGTTTTACTTAGCAACACTCCTTGGTCAACAGTTCACAGGAGCATTTATCAAGAAACGTCCAGCAATATGATCTGAGTATATTGTTTCCTGTGGCAATGTGTAAATGTGCTATATGTAGTTTCTACCCAACTTACCTCTGTAGATGCATATACACCACTAAGACTTACATCACTTGTGGGATGACATTGTAATTGTTCAAATGCAGACATAGGTTTCCTTCTAAAGTGATGTCAAGTTGCTTGTTGCTCCATGGAATTGTATTTCCAAAACATTTGCTTTTGTACTCCTTGTAGATGAGGGATATCGGTGGTTTTAACATTTCTAAATAGTCCTGTACACTGTAGTTTGTGTTAAGAGAAGGCAAGTCTACCCAGAATTAGACTGAACAACATCAAAGTATACAAACAAGAGGTTTTGGACACTGTTGACGTATGTCAAGACAAATGACAACAGGTGCAAACAAATGTACTGTCCTTAATGCACCCAAGGCTGGAGTGGCTTAATGTTGATCTTCTTGTAGTGTATCCTATCTATCTATCTATCTATCTAGCTATCTATCGCTCTTTGTTTCTCTATGTCTGTCTTGCCAGAACAGAACTCTTTGACCTTGAGATATGGTGTAAATAAGTCTTACTGACCATGTCCGGTTAACCTTTGTGAGCTACAGGGGGTATGCAAGCAATGTGTTGTTGTATCCCTCTGGCACTCAAAGGGTTAACCACTGTTACATTTACCAATAGTTTTGATAAAGATAGCAATGATTACTGAAACCTTTACACAATTAAATGTATCCACAGTGGATATTGAGCTTCTATCTTCTAATGCGTAATACCAGCATCGGCGCTACGTACTTATAAAATTGCACCCATACATTTATATGCAGGTACAATACTGTCAGCTGAGACCATGAAGAAATCACAAAATGACCGTTTTGACCATTGCACCAAAAAAAGTCTGTGCACATTTATTCTTATGTGCTCTCCACTTCACTGTCCCGGAAACTAACATTTTATTGTTGAGTGGGCACTCTTGTATTTACATTTCATTCTCCTGTATTATAAAGTTACTAATAGTATGTGGAAACAGGGATGGGACAAAAATCCCCTGTTGATGCTTAAGCCAGTCAGTACACTCAGTACTCACCAGCTAAATGGCAGTGTAAGTAATACAGTTTTTTTTCTGGGTATATACTTATGAGCATGATCTGAAGATGGTGCCCCCTGTTTACATCTCTCTTTTTTTCCAAGGGATCCTGGAAGTTCCACAGAAGCGTATAGGCAAAATGTCATCCTCGTGTGTGAATTGATGCTGTTTTTAACAAGTTAGAGGCCTCCTCCTAGTATGAGTAATACAATTAATAATCCTCTTTTCTTTTGGATGTCTTGAATGTATTTTTCCTATGATGCACCCTCATTTGTCTCTGCTCTTACAAGAGTAATGATTGCAGTCCTTTAGGCCCTTGAGTTAGAAATCTGCTCCTCTTGTTGCTGGACAGGACATATTACCTCCAAACAAAGACATGACCTCCAACTTGTTTAAAATGGGTCAGGGAAAACTAATATTTTGTCACATCTTACTATGGGTATTTCTCCATTCAAAATCCCCAAATGTCAATACAATAAAGGTTTGTCAGGCACTCCTTCTGCTCCTGTCTTCTGCTTAATTTTCTTTCATTCAAGAGTCTTAGTTGTCAATGTGAATCTGACCATCCTTGATATCACAACCAGATTATTGTGCTTTACAATCTTAACCCCTTAACGACACTTGACGTACCAGGACCGTCAAGGGTAAATTTGCTTTAAGGACCAGTGACGGTCCTGGTACGTCAAGTGTTAAGTGGTAGCAGCGCGCCGCCATTCAATCCAGGCTGAGACGGAGCGGTCCAGTACCGGACCATTCAGTCTCAGCCTCCGTCTGTTGTGCCAGGTCATGTGATCGCTGCGTCAGCGATCACATGTAGCGGCATTCTAAAACAATGAATGAGGCAGTGCTACTTACTGCCTCTAGTGTCTCCTCTCTGCCAATGCGTCCCTTACATCAAAGTAAGGGACAGAGAAGCAGGGAGGAGACACCTAGTGGAAATAAAAAATACAGCAGCTGGGGGTGTTAACCCCTTCACTGCTGGTGCAGGAGGATGGCTAGATGCAGGTCAATTTCTGACCTGCTAAATAACCTTTTTTTTTTTTTTTTTACATAAAAACAACACTTTTTTTTTTACAAATAAAATATTTTATTTAAAAAAAAAAAAAAAAAAACATCTCAAGAAACAAAATTGGAAGTGTGATTGTTGTGGAGTCATGTAATACACTTACACACACCGCCAAATGTAATGAACAAAAAAGTGGGAAAATAGGGTGGGAAAAAGGGACATGGGGATTTTCACCCAGGGGGGACAGTGGCCACTTTAAACTGCACATTTTGTAGGTATGACTGGCCGGTCATACCTTTCATGCAGTCTCCATAAAAATATAACCCTTTGCGCCCAATTGATCCCAAGAGAAAAAACAAAAATGGTGGTTTATTTACATTTTTTTTACCTTTTTCTTTAATTTTAATAAAGTAAATGGTGGGTTATCCATATAAGTGTGGTATCAAAGGAAAGCCCTATTTGTTTGTAAAAAACAGTATATAATTTATGGGGGTGGAATAAAAGCCTAAGAGGGAAAACACTGTTGAACAAAGACATAGTCAAAAAGGTCAGAATTGCTCCGGTCCTTAAGTCAAATCCACCTCTGATTTTCCCGGTCCTTAAGGGGTTAATTTAACATTCCTGTTTTTCCTGATTATTTCTCTTACAACAAAAGAAGGAAAAACCTGCACTACATGTATATACAGCACATTTCTGAGGAGGCTTTTATTGACTTGTGATTGTTCTGAATCCTTTTAGTTTCATGGGTTGCCAATTTCTCTCTGCTGGTTAGCTTTAGGCTCTGTTTCCACCAGCCAAATCATTTTGTTACTGCAGTCCTTATTCCTGCTTCTTTGCAAAACTGTTACTATGTTCCTTTGCATATTAGGTGCAGTTCATCACTAGCCTGAATTTAGCTCTTTCTATGACTGTTATCTCTGTGCCCAGTCTTCTCTTGGTCAATCATCTTAGTACTTGTGAAGGCAAGTCCCGACCTCCATTCAATGGGAGGGACTCTAAGGTGCCCAGTGTGAGTTATAGGTTGTAATGCTGTGGGTGAGGGCTGTCTAAGTTTAGTCTTCAAGGGCCACCAACAAGCCAGGATTTAAGGATTTCCCTGATTCAGTACAGGTGAGTTAATCAGTGGCTCATTCATTTTGACTGACTCCCCTATGCTTAATCAGGGAAATCCTTACATCCTGGACTGTTGGCCGCCCTTGAGGACTGAACTTGGACAGCCTTTCTCTAGGTGACAGTGAAGAGTAAGTCACATGTCTAGCTGGGTTACCATTTCCCTTCAACTCTCTAATATATTTCCTCTGGCAATCGCTTAGTATAGATCACCAGCCATTGGGATTCAGTGTTGACCACTATGGATGGGCAACATTTTTCACACAATCACAAAAAAGATGGAAAACGGCACATTTCTCCTTCAGTGAGAACTTCCGTGGAAACCTTTAAAAATTACACTTTTCAGCCAATTTTTCACCCAGCAGTACTAGTGTTTTAGAAACTCCAACTATAGGCCCATTAGCTTGATTAATTGTGACATCAAAAGTTTGGCAAAAATGTTAGCAACAAGATTAGGTTCTGTTATTCCAGGTCTGATTCATAAGGACCAGTGCAGTTTTATCCCTGGACGTCAGACTGCTGATAATATTAGAAGAACTATTAATGTATTAGACATTTGTAAGAGAACATGTATTAAGAATGTAATTCTTAACCCCATCAATTTACTCCATCAATTGGGACTATATGTTAATGGTTTTGGATAGATTTGGAAGAACTGGCCACATTATTAGTTTCTTTAAAGGCTCTCATAATAATTCCATTAGCTATCTTAGAATAATGGGCTCTGCGAGTAGCAAAATTCAAATTAATAAAGGATCTAAACAGGGTTGCCCCCACTCCTGCTTAGTTTTTGGACCCTGTATCAAGCCTTTAGCTTTAGCTATTAGGGGAAATCAAGAAATACAGGGTATTGGGGTTGGCCCTGTGGTGTCGGAGAAACTCTCTCTATGCGGAGGATCTTTTAGTATATGTTTCTTACTCTTCCTCTAATATTCTTATTTTATGGAATATCCTAAAAGATTTTGGTGACATTTCAGGTCTTAGGATAAATTAAGTTAAATCTACTGCTTTAGATATTAGTCTTTCCGATACCTGCAGAAACAGCCTTGACAGAGTATATAATTTTAGATGGGAGGATATTGCTATTCCATATTTGGGGATTAAAATCACTAGTCTGCTTAGTGCAATTAAAAAAATGAATTCTGTACTCTCTGTAAAAAACCTGTTGGTCTCTTGGTCTTATTTTCCTCTCTCCTTCATGGGAAGGATAAAAGCCATTAAAATGAATATTTTAGTTAAATTATTATATTTTTTCGTGTACTACCGTGTAATATCTCTAAATCTGATGTAATTTACCTCCAAAATGCTATTTTTACTGCTATTTTTAAATTTATATGGGCCAATAAACTGCCTAGGATGAAAAGAGATGTTTTATACAAAGGAAACTGAGGGCCTTTTTGTACCTAAATTATATAAATATTTTATGGCAGCCAGGTTTTCTCAACTTCCGTACTCATTCCCCTTAAAGTTACATTAGGCTCTGACTCCAGTTTGGGTGGATTAGGAACTCTATTCTTCTTCTGCTTTTACTTTTAGCAACTTCTTTTGGACTAACGGAAGGCAGAGAGCATTTATTCCTATTAATCTCCTTGATATCTCTTGAGATCTTTTGGACCTTAGGGATAAAGTTACATCCTCTTGGAAACTGATGCAATTCAGATGTAAGTTACTCCCTATCTCACATAAGTTGATCTTTGTTTGGGACCCCTGGCTTAATATTTCTTTTGGTTCTAATATCAAATATTTAAAGATGTTTAATTATATGAATGGTTTATTTCTATTTATGTATCATTTTGACGTTGAATCCTCCTTAATCATTCAAAAATAAATAAAACATTTTCTGTTTAAAAAGGTAGTACTTGTGTTTTAGATGTGTCTGCAGGAAGTTAGAGATCTGTGTAGGTG
Source organism: Rhinophrynus dorsalis (assembly GCA_037306005.1). Lineage (NCBI taxonomy): Eukaryota > Metazoa > Chordata > Amphibia > Anura > Rhinophrynidae > Rhinophrynus > Rhinophrynus dorsalis. Next base: position 96,366,886 of record CM074718.1, on the reverse strand, counting down.
ACCCCCAGCATCAAGTCACCCTCACCATCTCCACCAAAACTTTTGAGAACAGCACCCCCACACCAACACGGCTTGTTCACCAAACATTCTCACTAATACCCCAATGACTGGTAGCCATCATGATAAAGTGTGTAGACCAATAAAGTTCCTAAACAGGCCAATGTCACAATTGCTGATGGCTTACAGAAGACTCAAAAATTCCAAAACATGCATCCAAAAGTATGCCATAGGAATGTCAAACTTGCCAAAATGTTGGCAGTTGACATGCTGCCCTTTTCTTTTGTTGAAAACAGAGGTTTTTAAAACGGATGTCTTGTTGCACCTAGATGGCATATCTGTCACGGTTTGCAAGCAAAGACAAGAGTCCTACAGTAAGTAAAGTAAAATTCACCTTTATTAAAGTAAGCGGAGTAATGCAATACTCAAAAAAGAGCAGAGGGTAACCGAGAGACAGGGAATCTATCAGAAATAGTAGCATATCTCCAGATCCCAATACTGCAGAGACTAAGCCAAAGCCAATGGTAGTCTCTAAATCAGAGAGGAAGATTAGGCCAGACAGTTCCCCAGGGAAATAAATCGGAAGGTGACTGACTCATGCCTGCAGCCAGACCGGAGACGACCGTTGCCTGAAGGTGAGACAACAAGCAAACCTCCTGACTCACGCTTGCAGTCAGTATTGTCATAGTCTGCACCAGATAGGATATCCGCTGAACAGGAGGAAGCTCAGAAGTTAGCTGGACAGAGCTCCAGGTCAACACCAGGATGGATGGTCAGACAAGCAAGGTCATACACGGAGCGCATAGTCAACCAGAGCCGCAAGTCTGCACCAGATTAGGTGTCCACTACAAAGGAGTAATGTGAGAGAGTAGTCGGACAGAGCCACAGGTCAGCACCTGGATGGATGGTCAGACAAGCCTAGGTCATACACGGAGAGGGTAGTCTCCAGGGCCACAGGTCTTCACCAGATTGGGTGTCCGTTATAAAGGGGTAAAGCGAGAGAGTAGTCAGACAGAGCCCCAGGTCAGTACCAGGATGGATGGTCAGACAAGCCTAGGTCATACACAGAGCGAGTAGTCAGCCAGAGCCACAGGTCTGCACCAGATTGGGTGTCCACTACAAAGGGGTAATGTAAGAGAGTAGTCAGAAAAAGCCACCGGTCAGCACCAGGATGGTCAGACAAGCCTAGGTCATACACGGAGATCAGGAGCAAAAGTAGAACAGTATAGAACATCAATGTAAGGGTAACTGGATGAAAATCCAGTTCCCTTTAAATACAAGGCGCCAGGAAGTAGATAGGAGGAGCCAGACCAGAACCTAAATGTATAAGAGGATAGCCTGCGTCAAACACTCCTCCTTGCGCCCGTAATTGACGCATCTCGCCGCAAGATGCATCGCACACCAGAACCACCTCTGCATCATATGGAGCATCAGATACACCTAGCGCGGGGACACAGGCGTCCGCTACTGACGCCAAGCGCACCCAAGCCAGTCCAAGAAGCGATGAATGGGATGATGCAGAAGAGTCAATAAGAGTGATACAAGTCCAGCGCCAGCTAAAGCGGCGACGCTGGATATAGGTAAGCTGTGACAATATCCCAAGCTACAGTTATTTTTCAGGTATGCCTTTGCCAGGGTTGTACAAGCAAGTGGTTGATGTTATGCGCAAAGTACAAAGGGGCTCGGCCTACTAAAAATTTTTTCAAGGCTTTTGTTGCTCACAACTTTTACTTTCAGGTGTTGATTTCTCCACTTCAGCCCTCAGCAGGCGCATTAGTACTGGTGGTGGGAAATATTGCAGCCATAGAAAACATAGGTGAAAAATGTCAATGTTCTCACTGGAAATTTATTGGCTTTGGCTTTTCGTCCATCCCTGTTCACCACTACAGCGCTACTTTATTTACTATGACAGTCATATGACGGAGTTTTATAGTGACATGCAGTGCAGAACTAATAGAAAACTTTGCATTACGGACTTAGAGCTGTTCTGGTGCAGCACAACACAAATTTTCCATACCCAATATCTCTTGAAATTGTATAAATACACAGTATTGTCACATGTCAGGAAAGTTCCTTACCATTTAACCTTTTACTAACAAGAACAAAGGGCCCTATTCATCAAGAAAAATAAGTGCAATTCTGGAGCAAACCAATTGCCCCATAGGGGAAACGAAAATACCATAATTTCCCATTTATTTCAATGGGGCTTTTACCGCTTGAATGCTAGAGAGGTCTCACATGCATTCAGGGCCGGTGCAAGGATTTTTGTATACACAGGCGAAGGTGCATTTTGATGCCCCCCCGCCGACTCGACACAATACACCTGCCCCCCGGACCTTGCCACAGTCCCCTGCCCCCGCCCACATATTCACCTCCACAATGCTCCCTTCATCTCCACATTGCACCTTCCATAATGCCCCTTCATCTTCATATTGCCCTTCCATAATGACCCTTCATCTCCACATTTCCCCTTCCATAATGCCCCTTCATCTCCACATTTCCCCTTCCATAATGCCCCTTCATCTCCACATTGCCCTTCCATAATGCCCCTTCATCTCCACATTGCCCCTTCATCTCTACATTTCCCCTTCCATAATGCCCCTTCATCTCCACACTGCCCTTCCATAATGGCCCTTCACCTCCACATTTCCCCTTCATCTCTACATTTCCCCTTCCATAATGCCCCTTCATCTCCACATTGCCCCTTCCTTTATGCCCCTTCATCTCCACAATGCCCCCTGATCCCCTACCTTGAGTCCCTGGTGGTCTAGCCATAAGAGAGCTCTGTGCCTCCTTCGGCACAGAGCTGAAGCTCCCAGCGCTGTTCTCAGTAATGCAGAGTGCTGGGAGATGATGTCATCTCCCAGCGCTCTGTATTACTATAGTGCCTGGGTCACTCTGCGTTGTGAGCGTCCCATAGACGCCTCAAGGGAGCGCTTGGTAGTGTAAATCAGTGCTTTCTTGCGGCAGATATATTAAAAAATAAAATAAAATTCTCAACTTCTCCCTTTTCGGCGCCCCTCCATTGCGGCGCCCTAAGGCAGCTGCCTGTGCTGCCTTAATGGTAGCGCTGGTCCTGCATGCATTGCTTCACAATATGTTGGAGATTTCTTTACTATTCAAGGGATTAAAAGCACCATGAAAGTAATTTAAACCCCATGATGCAGCTGGTTTGGGCCAGAATTGCAGTTCTTTAGCCTGATGAATAACTCCCATACTGATGAATAATGTCCATACTGCACCTAGAATATGTGGTTATAGTTCAACTGAAAACCCCAGACAAAAACAGGGAGGGAGTGTATGAATTCATAAGATAATTTTAGTCTTACCTGTTAAATCCTTTTCTCTTAGTCCATACAGGTTACTGGTAACTTTGGGTAGGTGATCAGCCCCTTTAAGTAGGCAGGAACAATTCTGAGAAGTGACTGCTGGGTGGAGCCTACCTCCTCTCCTTAGCTTGCAGCTAGCCAATCCCCATCCAGTAAGATTTGAAAACTAATTATTGACTCGGTAGTAAGAAGGTAAAGGAAGACTCCTGTGAGCATGAACTCGAAAGGACCCCAGTGTTCTGCCAGAGGAGAGCCAAGCATGGTCCCTTGACAGGGTGGGAGACCAGTAACCTGTATGGACTAAGAGAAAAGGATTCAACAGGTAAGACTAAAATCCTCTTTTCTCTGTCATCCAATACAGGTTACTGGTAACTTTGGGATGTCCAAACATTAAGTTCCCCAGGGTGGTAAGAAAGGCAAGGACCAGGCGCAGGCCCCCCAAGTCACCAGAGCACCAATGAACCAACAGATCATGAATAGCTCAACAATAACCACAAAGTGTCAACAGACAATGAACAGGGGTAAAACAGACCCCAGGAAGTGATACACAGCACACTGAACTAGAGCCAATAGAGCTCAAAAGTGAAAGAGTACTGAAGAGACGGAGGAGGTCCTAGACAGGCAAGGGTGCCTCCAGGATCTTCCTCCCAAAACTGGCATCAGCCAATGGCAGCACATCTACACAATAGTGTTTGGAAAAGGTATGCACAGATGACCAAGTGGCCGCCTTGCACAACTGATCAACTGAGGCCTGATTTTTGTAGGCCCAAGTGCCCCAATAGACCTCGTAGAATGAACCATGACCCGAAAGGGGACAGGCTTCTCCCTAAGTTCTTAAGCCTTACGAATAGAGGACTTGATCCAAGAAGCAATGGTTACCTTGGAAGCAGGCTTCCCTGCCCTGGGACCCTCAGGAATGACAAAAAGTGTGTAAGACTGCCGCAAGGACTCAGTGCGATGCACATAGAACTTGAGACAACGCACAACATCCAACAAGTGAAGATCCTTCTCCTTGTCAGAAGCAGGGTTAGGGAAGAAAGAAGGAACCATGATCTCCTGATTAATGTGGAACTTAGACACCACTTTTGGGAGAAACTCTTGTGAAGTGCGAAGCACCTTGTCCTTGTGAAACACCAAAAAGGGTGGCCTACAAGACAGGGCATGCAGCTTAGCGATACGTCGAACGGACACGATCGTCAGGAGAAAAACCATCCTCCTCGTCAGCAGATGTAGAGGAATAGTAGCTAAGGACCCAAAGGTTGGCACCCAAAACCACTGAGGAGCGGGAGCCATAATCACAGCAACCCCCTGGAAGAAACCCTTGACATCAGGAAGAATAGCAAGGTGCCTCTGAAAGAAAACAGAGCAGAAGTCTGAACCTTAAGAGAACTCAGATTGAGACCCTTATCCTCACCATCCTGGAGGAAGGATTTGTAGGAAGATCAAAATCCTGAGACAGGTCCCTATCAGCACACCAAGAGAGAAAGGTAGACCAAACTTGATGGTAGGCTTTAGAGGAAACAGGCTTACGGGCACTAAGCATAGTAGTCACCACACCAGAAGAAAAACCTTTCTTCTTCAAAGTTGAGGATTCAATCTCCATGCTGTCACAGCCAGACGATGAACATCCTCCTTCCACAGGTAACTCTGTAGAAGAAGATCCGGACGGGAGGGGAGCCGAAAAGGTTCCACCACCGAGTGATCCAGAAGCTCTGGAAACCAAGCCTGTTGAGGCCAGTAAGGAGCAATCAGAATGACTGGGCAATGCTCCAGGTGCAGCAACGGGAACAGGAGGTAAAAGGTATGCCAGAGGAAAAATCCACGGAATTGACAAGGCATCCACTGCTAGAGCCACAGGGTCTGCCCAGCGAGAGCAGAATGTTGTAACCTTCGTGTTGTGTCTTGTTGCCATCAGGTTGATGCATGGAAGACCCCCCTTCTGGACAATGAGGTTGAACACCTCTTGATGCAGTTCCCACTCTCCGCTGTCCACTGTGTGTCGACTGAGGAAGTCTGCCAGAACATTGTCTACGCCAGGAATATGAACTGTGGAAATGGCAGGAACATGCTCCTCTGCCCAGGACAAAATAGGATAGCCTTGACCTCTAGCCAAGCTGCGAGACTTCTTGTGCCGCCTTGCTTGTTGATGTAGGCTACTGCTGTAGCGTTGTCTGACTGGACCCTGACCGGGCAATTCTCCAGTTGGCGCATCCAGTGGCGCAGGGCATGAAATATAATCCAAAGCTCCAAGACATTGATGGGAAGCAGGGATTCTTCCTGGGACCACTGGCCCTGAGCATTCAAGTGCCCCAGGACCGTTCCCCAGCTGAAGAGGCTGGCATCCGTCGTCACTGTTGTCCAGAATGGCACCATGAAGGGACTGCCTTTCAGCAGATTGTCCAGGTTGAGCCACCACGAGAGGCTCAGCTCCACATGAAGAGGGAGAGATAGGGACCTCTCCAGTAAATCCGGTCGACCCCTGCATGCCAGGATTAGAAACCCGTGGAGTTCCCTGGTATGAGCCATGGCAAACGGGACCGCTTCTATGGTGGAAATGAACTTCCCCACCAGGGATGACAACTTCTTGGCTGTAACTGAATCCTGATTCAGGATAGCCTGGACCTGCAGCGCTATCTGATGAGCCACTTCATCCGTGAGAAACATCATCCCTCTCTGAGTGTTGAAGAGTATTCCCAGAAAAAACATCCTCTGGGAAGGAACAAGATCTGACATGTCCAGATTGATGATCCACCCGTGATGGGACACAGCATGAATGCAGTCCTGCACTTGCTGATGAAGAAGTTCTGGAGAAGATGCCTTCAGAAGGAGGTCGTCCATGTACAGGGTAACTCTGATGCCGTCCCGATGGAGGAAGGAAATCAAGGCTCCCAGGGCTCTGTAGAAGACTTGAGGAGCCGTGGTCAGGCCAAAGGGGAGGGAAGAAAACTGGAAATGCCCTCGGTCGCAGGCAATGCAGAGATATTGCCTGAAGATCCAGAGAAGCCAGAAATTCCCCAGGGGACATGGCAGACATCACAGTGCGTAGTGACTCCTGGTGATATTGGGACCTGACCACCATGGAGTTGAGATCCTTCAAATCAAAAATGGGACGACAGCCGCCGTCCTTCTTGGAAACCACAAAGAGGTTGTAGTAGAACCCCAACCTCCATTCCTGATGAGGAACTGGTTCCAAGACTGCCTTGTTTAGAAGGGCCTGAATGGCTCCCTCGAAAAGGCGCGCTTTTCTGCTCCCAGAGGAGAGCAAGAGGAGAAGGTCCGAGAAGAAGGAAGGGAGGTGAAGGGGATCCTGTACCCAGCAGCCACCACCTGCAAAACCCACGGGTCCACCACAGAGGCTTCCTAAGCCGAGACGTAGTGGCGCAAGCGGCCATCCATCTGCGGGTGGGGAGCCGGATTCAGCGAGTCATGCTGAAGAAGGATTGGAAGCCTTGGGCTTAGTGGAGGACTTAGGCCTCGATTGATACTTAGGCTTGGATGAGGCTCGCGGAGCCTGAGGCACCGCCTGGGTCACCTGGCGTGATTCAGCCTGAAAGGGACGGAAAAAAAATGATTCCATTTGACAGGCGCCTTCTTCCTAGGGACCACTGGTAGGTGAGTACTCTTCCCCCCCAGTGGCTTCACTGATTAGATCCTCAAACAGTGAGGTGCCCTGAAAGGGCAAAGACAGGAGAGCCCTCTTGGAGGCAGTGTCAGAAGACCAGATCTTGAGCCAAAGAGTGCGTCTGGCTACCACAGACATGGTGGATGCCCTGGCTACCATACTCACAGCTTCAAACAGGGCAGCAGAAACATAATGCTGAGCCTCAGGGATGTTGGCAAGAAGCTGCAATATGTCAGTAGTAGGAGCTTCCTGATGGACAGCTGAAGTGAGCTGTTCAGTCTAAACAGCTACAGCCCTATTCACCCACGCCGCAGCAAATACAGGGCACAGGGCAGAACCAGCCATCGCAAAAGTGGCCTTGAGAGACGTCTGAAGCTTTTTGTCAGTCCAGACTTTCAGAGCAGATGCATCTGCCACAGGCAAGGCTGTAGACTTATAAAGCCAGGAAACAGGGGCATACACCTCAGGAGGATGAACCCACTGAGCTAAGGCTGCTTCAGAGAATGGGTAATGCTTAGCAAATTTCCTAGAGATAGACAGTTTTCTGTCTGGAAACTTCCACTCCTCAGACACCAAATGGTCAAGGGTGGGGTTAGGTGGAAAATAAGTATGGGGCCTGACAGGCTCCTGAAACACATCAGATGGGTCAGAGGAAACCTCCTGTACCAAGGAAATGTTCAGGGTGTTCAACACAGCCCTAATCAGGCCCTCAGCTGAGGGAACAGGATCAGCCTCAAAGGGGTCCCCAAAAAACTGAGAGGAAGAGACAGCAGAACAGTCTTCATCATCAGAATCCACCAATAATTCCTCCTCAGATTAATCAGACACATCAGGTGTACCCGGCGATTTAGACATAGAAGATCTGATAGGGGTGGGGACCTGCCACGAGTAGAAAACCCCCTGCAAAGTGGATTGAAGGAGTTGTAAGGTAGACCAGAGGTCCCTGGTAGTAGCCTTGAACTCTTTCATCCAAACTGGCTCTAGTGCATGGCTGGAGGTCCCTGCAGGGGACTCAGGGGCAGCAGCGCATGCTGGGTAAACATTACCTGAGTATTCTCTAGGTAACCCTGAGTGACATAAGGAGCAATGGGGGACACAGACACCCCAGTGTCCTTAGTCTTAGGTCTAGTCCCAAGGTCTAATGGAGCAGACATTCTCACAGAGTCAAACGGTCAAAGTATCAGAAACACCTAATAAACAGTGTGTATGATAAATAAATCACCCCAGAAACGCTAAAATAGACTTATCTGGTAGGCTAAGGATTAAACTACTGAGGAGAGTCCAAGCCCTGCGTAGGATACTCATTCAGAGAAGGCACAAAATGGCTGCCGTGGCGGGAGCCAGTCAGAAATGAGCGAGCGAAGCAAGCGCTCATGGGAATTGTAGTTTCTTTAAAAAAGTACCCCAACAGTTCCCGAAGCCCCCTGAGCCCCCAACATGCCCAGAACATTGTCCGAATAACAGAGCAAGGGAAGACCAACAAAATGAGCCATCTCTGACCTCGCTACGTGGAGCAGTTGCAGAGATATTTCCCAAACTGTGAAGTCCCATAGAAGTGAATGGAGCAATGGCGTCTATGTGGTAAACGCGGAACACAAATTTCACAAAGTGAATACCAAAATGTAAAATCACTCAAAAGCCCACTAGAACTAGTCAGTAGATCCAATAAACACAGATCCCAGTAGGGAAAGTGCCAACAACCCCCAAGAGATGCTAAACCAGCAGCCAAAGGGATATGTTACCACATAAATGTTCTCCAAACACCCCACAGACATACAGATAAACCCAATGAGTCCATGAGTATGTAATAGGAACTCCAAATGAAACCCCTGTGTGAAGGGGAAGCATGGGACATGTGGACCTCAGCACTCGAAGGGTGCTCACCTTTTCAGCAGGTCTTCTCCCTTCAGATTACCATATATCAAGAAGAAGCCTCAGTGGGCAACTCCTGAGGAAAGAACTTGCAGCCAAGATTTCCCCCCCAGGGCTTAGGTCCACAAAAGCACCTGGTAAACTGAGCTATCCACATTTGGGTGATGGGAATTGTCAGTGATGGTAATCCGCCTAAGGGTGGTATCCCATATCTAATAGAAATATAATAAAAAAGCTAAAACTGTAGCAGAGTGTTTTCTTGCCTTGTGTCATGACCAAGGAACAAATCCTACTGGATGGGGATTGGCTAGCTGCAAGCTAAGGAGAGGAGGTAGGCTCCACCTAGCAGTCACTTCTCAGAATTGTTCCTGCCTACTTAAAGGGGCTGATCTCCTACCCAAAGTTACCAGTAACCTGTATTGGACAACAGAGAGAGGATATTTCTTCCCAAGGGAACTTTCTCTGAAAGGAGAAACAGTTCTCTCGTTCTGTGTAAATGACAACGGGAAGGACAATTAACTATTCGCTTATTCCTAACAATAATTAGTAGAGAAACTGCATCCCATTTGTTACTGTTAAATCTAATGGAGAAGATGTTTACATGATGAGCTTGTGCAGGTGTGACACCAAGCTTGTCTGCATCAGCACATTATCATTCCCTCCCCTGGCCTGCATTCATACATATTTGTGTGTTGGCAGGAATGTATGCATTTCCCACATACAAATGTTGCTAAGTGGCAGTCCTCCTGAAGTACATTCTCTGATAAGTGTTTACATATCTTATGAAGATGATTACTTTTGTAGCCCTGTATTACCTCCCAAGGCTTGGCAGTTTCACTGATTTATAGTGATGCTTTATTCACCCTTAGAATTGATACAGATGAATGGGTCACAAATAATTCAATCCAATGGACTGTAAAACAAAACTCCTAATTGATCCATGTGCAATGAAAGAATAAATAAAGGGAGTGCTTGGTCACTATTATTTAGAAATTGCTGTTGACTTTCAACACAGTCTAGATGTTAACTCAGTCATTTTATGTCATCATGACAGTATGGAGCATCTGTTTAATCCTTTGCTTTGCAATGCGTTGCATACTTCTCTGTTAATTAGAGGATTAACCCCTTAACGTCTAGGGTCCTGGGAACTAACATTCCCTTAAGGACCTCTTTGACTTTTCCGGCGTGCCGGTATACGTGACCTGTGACGTGTACCAGCGTGCCTCGCTGGGGACTGAGAGAGACCTCTCCAGTCTTGGAGAGGTCAATTTCACTCTCGGAGGAGAGCTGTAAGTAAAATGTACATGACGTGCTATGATCGTCACAGGCCCTTAACACAAAAAACGAGTAACAGTCAAAACGCGGCACGCGGATGTTAAGGTGTTAAAGTCAAAAGTGGAACAATTCTGGGGCAAAATAATTATATCACTTCCTTGGATTGAGATTAGGTTTTCAACCCCTTGTTCTCCAGGCAGGAGTGGCTACTCTTATACATATGGTGCAATGTTTTGCCCCAGAACCACTCCACTTTTGTCTCTATATATCTAGCTCTACCCCTATCTTCCAAAGTTTCCCTTTTGCAACATGACAGTTCTTCAGTTTATCAGGATGACTCTTTTTCCAATAGGTTTTCAGTCTGAAAATTACAACATTATAATTTCTCAGTAGATATGTAAATCATTGTCAATTTTAAACTGATTATAATCATTCCTGAAAGGCAGTGGTAAGGGCTCTTTCCTCCACTTCAGTTCTGTCACCCATGATCTGTACTCCCCTCTCTCTTGAATTCCATTGCCAATTCCGCCACGTGAGGGGGTGGGGTGGTTGTTGGCTGGCCCAAGGACACACCAGCTGAATAATATTGTCTGACACCCACGTACATTGCCCATTCATTATTGGCTGTGATGCGCAACCACCAATATCGCTCATGTGAAACCTCTATCAGCAGCATGTATTGCACACCCGTCTGGTTCTCAAGGGGTTATTAAGGTATGATGCATCAGCATGTGGATCTGAAAAACATCCTTCCTGTTCAACAGCCCAGTTAATTTATTGATCTTATTCAAAAGGAACTCAAAGCATAGCTGTTATTACCATCATGTTGTAGTGATCATTTGTCTGTTTTTAAACTTGCATTATCTAGCTCAGTAAGGCACTTTTAGATGAATTATTTATATATTAGCAAACCCAGCAGAAATGTGTGTGGAAGTGCATACAATATATAGAGTACATACAGTGTGCATATAGACATACAGATGCTATGGGAGGATTTCCTGTTCTATTTGTGATATCATAACAAACAGAAGAGCTTCTGCAGCTGAAAATAAACATGTGGATAATATCCAATAAATAACAATTGAACTTGATCTTCAAATAACTTTATTTTACATTTTTTGTAACCCCTTAACGACCCTTGACATTCATAGTACGTCAAGGGTCGATCTGACTGAACGACCCATGACATACTATGACCGTCATGGAGTTCTGGGTTCCCCCCGGAGCTGCATGCCATTTGGGGAGTCCAGACCCGGAAAAAGAAAAAAAAATGCTCTGAGGTCCTTAACTCAAGTCGCCGCGCCGATCGTCTGGTCGTTAAGGGCTTAAAGGAATGGTAAACTTTTTTTTTTTTTTTTTTTAACACAAAAATGTTTTTTGGCTTTTCCTTTGGTGTAAAACAAGGTTACTCCCACTGCTGGGAGAATTTTTTTTCATTTAAAAGTTATTACATCTCATGATCTCAAGCATATTTTTTTCCATCAAACTGTTAGGAAAAGTGTTCAGCAGGATTTTTTTTTATAATGCACTTTGTGGGAGAGCAAGAGCCGTAAACTATGGTTCTCCATACAAAGCATCTGTAACAGCACCCCCTGATGACCATAATAGATTAATTATAAAAGTTTGAGCCGCAATACCTGCTCTGTGCTGACTCCAGCTCTGGCTGACTATCCTATAGGTTTCCGACCGTTGGCCTGACTGACTCCGCTCCTACGCTAGACCGTGCTGTAGCTGATCTCTCTGGTACAAGCTGTGCTCGGTATCCTCCCGCTGTGCCGGACTTTGTCTCTGGCTATCCTATACTGCTTGATACCGACGGTTAGTGCCTTTGGGTGCACCCTAGCGTACTAGGGATTTGAGTCACTGTTGCCCATAGCTACCCTAGCGTTCTGGGGAATTCTAGTCGCCATTGCCTGTAGGTTTACCCTAGTATTCTAGGGTATCCAAGTCTATTACCTTGGTGTACCTTAGCATTCTAGGGGAGCATTTCTCATTTTTGTTTGAGCAATTCCGCTTTACTTGCACTAGTAGCTACTGCTATCCTTGCTACCTTCCCATTTCTTAGTCAGATTGGCATCATTTCCTGTTCCGTCAGTGGATTGTGTGCTGTCTCCACACCTGGTCCTTTGAGGGTTGGGGAAGCGCTTGTGCACTGTCTCCACACCTGGTCCTGAGAGGGTTGGGGAAGTGCTTTCCATATTTATTTTTTGATCTTATTTTAATAAAGATATTGATTTTACTGTATCTGTACTTGTCAGTGTTGTTATTCCATAGTCACTCCGTGACACCCTCTCTTTACCTCTTTCTCCCCTTTTGCCTCTTTCCCCCTCTTGCCTTAATCCATCCTTGTCTCTTCTCTTGATCCCCCCTTTTGCCTCTTTCTCCCCCTCTTGCCTCTCTCTCCCCTTCCTGATTTCCCCCTTTTGCCTCTTTCTCCCCCCTCTTGATCCCTCTCCTTTTGCCTTTTTCTCCCCTCCCTCATTTCCCCTCTATTGATTCCCCCCCTTTGCCTCTTTCTCCCCCTCCCTCATTGACTCTTGATCCACACTTACTTTTGCCTCTCTCTCCCCTTCTTGACTCTTTATTCCACCCTTTGCCTCTTTATCCCCCTACTGATCCCCCGTACTTTTGCCTCTTCTTGGTCCCCCCCTCCTTTTGCCTCCTGATCCTTCCTCCTTTTGCTTCTTTTTTCTCCCTTTTTCTCTTTTTCTCCCTCTTGACCTCCCAGACTCTGCCTCTTTCACTCGCTCTTGATGGCCCCTCTTGCCTCTCTTCATCCCCTTTTGCCTTTCTCCCCCTCTTGAATGATCTCCCCTTTTTGCTAGTTACAGTTTCCCCAATTCCCTCTCTTGCCTGTCGTGTCGGCAGACATTCTGCTGACTTTCTGGCCCTTTTGCCCCTTTCTCACCCTCTTGCCTCTCTCTCCCTTTCCTGATTCCCCCCTTTTGCCTCTTTCTCCCCCTCCCTTGACTCTTGATCCCCCTTTTGCCTCTCCCCCTTATTGACTCTTGACCCCACCCTTTGCCTCTTTCACCCCCTCCTGATCCCCCCTCCTTTTGCCTCTTCTTGGTCTCCACTCCGTTTGCCTCCTGATCGTTCCAACTTTTGCCTCTTTTTTTCTACCTTAGTCCCTTTTGTCTCTTTTTCTCCCTCTTGACCCCCCAGACTCTGCTTTTTTCTTCATCCACTCTCGATGCCCCCTCTTGCCTCTCTTGATCCCCCTTTGCCTTTCTCCCCCTTTTGAATGATCTCCCCTTTTTGCCTGTTAGTTTCCCTTTCCCCAGGTCCCCCTCTTGCCTGACGTGGACTTGTATCTGCAAACAGTCTGCTGTCTCTGTCTCTGCAGTGCTTAACTTAGGTGTGGGTGGCCAGGTGCACAGACGCAATGCTCTTCTTCATGCCGCTGCATCTGACGTCACTGGATCTAGACCCGGCCTGCCTCCACTGACACAGTCAGACGCGGCTGTGGTCCTGTCACCTTGTGGCCGCAGGATTTTGGCATGTTTTGATTTAAGCAGCCCCAGGGAAACGTGTTGATTTGAAGCAGCCCCATGGAAGCCCAGTAGCAGGTGGCTTACTGGGAATTTTCCTGGTATCCCTGTAGGCCTGTCTGGCCCTGCTCTCTGATGGTATTGCATGATGGATAAGTATCTGCCTGTACTTATCAGCTACAGTACTCCTAAATCTTTCTCTAATGAGGATTCCCCAAACTGTTTCCCGTTTAGAATATATGTAACAGCCCGCATTTGTTTCTACAGCCTGCATGCATAACCTTACATTTATCTACATTAAATGTCATTTGCCACTTATCAGTACATTCACTCAGTTTATCTAAATCCTTCTGCAGAGGAAAAACATCCAGCTCTGTATGTATTTCCTTACATAGCTTAGTGTCATCAGCAAAGATTGAGAAGCTACTTTCAATTCCCACTTCTAGATCTTTATTAAACAAATTAAAAAAAAAAGCATTGGACCCAGGACTGAACCCTGCTATTATAATAACTGAATTACAAAATAGGTCTCTGTTCAAGCATCTGTCAGTAAAAAAGGGCACATATATACATAGCTGGGGACTTTTAAAATAAGTTGACCTTGAGATCTTTGCAGTAATTAATCTTAAATCTCCCAAGAATGTACATTCAATATGATACCCCACTGATTGCTCTAACTGAGAAATGTACCAATAAGTCATCAAGGAACCTCCTTCTTCTTTTTCCTTTCTGGTGTTCATTTCACCAGTTTAGGGCTCGATTCTATTACCAGCGCTAAAAATAAACCAGGTGCTATGTTTTTTTAAGTCCGTTTTTGCTATCCTATTACCCGACTTGTGAAAACAGAATCAGCGGTAATTATACTTACTGCCAGTCTGAAAAAAACCCATAGGAAACAATTAAAACAACGTGTAATTAATATCCTATTACCCACGCTCAGTATTACCGCCTGTTTTGTGGTTACATTTAAGTCGGAAATTTTGCACCTCAGAGGCTGAGGCGCAGAAGCCATAACAACAGTTTCAAAACCATCGTCGTTCGAACAAAAGCAGTGCAGAATACAGTATATAGCATAGAAATCCGACAGAGTGCCCCCCTTCGACATATTAACCCCCCTTTTAAAGTCGACTTGCAGTGCTTTCTTTCACCACTTTAATTCAACTAATATTGCTCACATTAAACATTTTAACCCCCCCTTTAAAATTCGACTACAGTGCTCCCATGACTTTCTTTCACCATTTTTATCCGACATTTTTCTTCTCCTTTTTTTTTTGACATGCCCTCGTATCTGGTATTGAAAGATTAACCCTATGAGTACCAGAGAGGTAGCAACGCATTGCAATGTGTTTGCTACCCCTCTGGCACTCATAGGGTTATGCAAGCGAAAGAAAGAGAAGAAATGTGTATTGAAGGTACAGACTTGTTAAAATGAAACTTTATTAATTATAATATAAAACTGTGTTAAAGGGATAGTAACCCCCCCCCCCAACAACTTGACGGCAAAATACAGGAATTATAGAAACATACCGAACGTACTTAGTCCCATCTCTCAAACCTTTATGGTTTGAGAGATGTAAGGCAAGGCAATCCTCCAGTCCCTCCCTCTTCTGCCTGACGAGCTGTAAAGCTGTCAGAGGCAGAATCCGGTCGGCCGACTTTCCGCGGTTCTGCAGGAGTTCTGACATCTAGATATCTCCGTATAATTACTTCATAGGAATGGTCTACAACATGTGCTTGCAAGCCAGGCACATGTTTTAGACCATACCCATGAAGTAATAATACGGAGATATCTAGATGACAGTGCTCCTACAGAGCCGCTGTCTGGTGCTGGAAGCCGGATCTCATGACGTCCGCTATACAGCAGACGCATGAGAAGGGGGAGGGAGCGGAGGTCTTTCTTGCCTTACATCTCTCAAACCATAAAGGTTTGAGAGATGGGACTAAGTGCGTTCGGTATGTTTCTATGATTCCTGTATTTTGCCGTCAAGTTGTTGGGGGGGGTTACTATCTCTTTAAAACACAGGGTGTTAAGTGTAGCTCAAAGCTTATAATGTAGGTGAGTCCTATTACTTGGGCAGAAACATGACTGTGGAAAATCCTCTTTCCACTGCTCTTTTTTTAGTTTATGACATTAACCCTTTGAGTGCCAGGGATGACCAAAGTATTGCTTCATAATGCAATGCTCACCCCCTCTGCCACTTAGAGGGTTAAACATGAGGCAGAAGAATGGAATGTCAAAATGCCCATAGAGTCCCATACTACCCTCCCCTTGGTGCAAGTGGCATTAACCCTTTGAGTGCCAGAGGGGTACGGAAAGCATTGCAACACAATGCATTCTGTACCCCTCTGGCACTCAAAGGGTTAAGCGGATGATTTTTAGCTCAATTATGTTCGTAAATAGCTGATCGGCAGGCATAGGACTAGTAAAACAATTCCAGCTTCTGTTTTAGCGGGTGGAGGGGAGAGAGGCATTGGAGGAAGTGGGTAGAGGGGAGAGAGGCATTGGAGGAAGCGGGTGGAGGGGAGAGAGGCATTGGAGGAAGCGGGGTGGCAAGCTTGTATTCGCCGCCCGCTTCCTCTGATACCTCTCTCTCTCTCCCCTCCTCACTCGTCGACATTGAGTCGCACACTGAACGTCTTCGTCCCTCCTCACTCGTATGTATAGGCATATTACTACTAATACTAATTTGCAGTATAAGTCCAGCATAAGTAAGAAACAGAACTGGTTCAGCAGGCAGCAGCGGGGAACAGCGCAGACATCTTGCAGAGACGGCATCTCTGACTCTGCGCTGTCCGTCCCCTTCACCTCCATGAATGGCGAGTTGGAATCCTTGTGCCCTAAGGCACCGGAAGAGACTGACAGCGCAGTGGCAGAGAGCGCCTACTGCAAGATGCCAGCCCGTGCCAAAAACGTTCTATTTCTTACTTATGCCGGACTTATACTGCAGATTACAAGTATTTATATGTATATCGCTAACATATTAAGGATTTGGGGTTACATGTAACTTTGATGAAAGTTCCGCTTTAAGTGCATATCTGTTTTCCCAACATTGCTGCAAAAAACATGGTTCCTTACAAATGAACATGAGAACCTATCCTAAGTACAGAAGAAAAGAGGAACTACTGGAGCAAACCAACTGCACAGTAGGGGAAATAAAATTACCATTCAGTAAAATGGAGCTTTAACCCCTTGAAAGCTAGAAAGGTCTCCAGGGCATTGTTTCACAATGCATTGGAGGCCTCTCTAGCATTCAAGAAGTTAAAACCTTCATTTAAATGAATGGGTGTTTGGGGACTGTGCTTTTAAATCATATTTACCGTCAAGGTGGAGAGGAAAGTAGTATAACCTTCCTCCATGTTCCTGAGCATGCTATATGGAGTTTGGGGTTTGCATCCATTACATTCTTAACAAAAGAGTGTATGCACCAGTATGTACTAAATCAGTCATGTTCTGTAGTACAGAGTTTCATAGCCATGATCCTCGAGTACCCCCTAACAATGTCCAGGCAGGGAAATCCTGACACCTGTAATGTTAGGGGTATTCAATGACCATGGACCATGATTGAGAAACTCTGCTTTAGTATATACAGAGAAGGGCAGGCCCATCATTACCAAGGCTTCATCCAAGCACAGAAACAGAGCTGCGCAGGCAGATTCATACATCTCCCTCTGTGAGACTGATGTACAAAGAATAGCTGGAGTAATTCTGGTGCATGGGGATTAAAACTCTCATATAAATCAATGTTCATTTGTCCCATAAAATGACCCAGAATTACTCCAGTTCTAAGGACATGCTTGTCATACTGAAACACAGTGAAGGGCCCCTCAATATTCCACATAAAGTAGGGCTGCAATAGTTGTGTTAATACAGTGGTGTCGATGCAAAATGAATGAGTATCGCAGTATGTGATAATATCTTTTTCACTAGACTAATATTACGTTTTCAGGACAAGCTCCCTTTATCAAGTGAAAAGCAATACTAATAATAAAAATGAAACTTCCAAGTCAGATAAGAGAGACAATACATAGGGTAAGAAAACATAAACATAGAATCTACAGATCACACCAGTTTAAGGATGATAAATTACCTTGTTGAGTTGGAAAACAGTGTGGATATGGGAGGTAAAGAGTGTGGGGGAGATTAATCTATTATACACAAACGTGGATGTAAAATAAAAAAATGTCATGAGGAAGATGGCTCAATATGAACTAGAAAAAAATAAAGGAAATGTTATATGAAGTTTTAGTAATTTGAGTGGAATCCCAAGTCATTATTTAGTCCAGGATCTTTGGTGCTAAAAAAACTGATCGTCTTTATTTCAAATGTCTTCTTCCATTGAGTGTCTTTGAAATTTTGTATTTTGATTTTGAGGTTATGGATGGAGTGGGTTCGCTTTTTGTACATAAATATGATCCTTTAACAGTTTATGTATTGTTGTTACGTTGTTCAGTATTGATTTCACAAATGTGTTAATAGTTGGCAGGCACTAGTCACTACATATAACCACAGTCTAGAAGACATATGCAACATCATCAAACAGCTATAGTCTCTGCTAAGAGAGGATGTGATATTAAAAGACATTTCCCCAACCTCATCTTCCTGCATTCAGGCAACCATCGAATCTGAAACAAAAATTAGTTAACAGAAAACCGATAATGGGACCAAACCATGCAACAAATCTCTCTGCCAACTGTCAACACATTTGTGAAAACAATACTGCATAAAACATTACAGATTTGTATTCATGTATCTCAGCAAATATGATATATATATATAATGCAATGCACTGAGTGTGAAACTGGATGTTACACTGGTGAAACCAAATTAATGTTTAACCTAACAATCAATTTACACAGACAATCAACTAAGAAATTCAACGTAGAAACTAACTTTACCCCCAAAGGTCATTATTTCATACAGAGAATCCACTCCATCCTTAACATCAAACTCCAATTACTCAGAGGGAATTTTAATGATGCCCAAGACAGAAAGATATTTGAAATAAAGATGATCAGCTTTTATAGCACCAAAGGAAGTGGACTAAATAAGGACTTTGGATTCTTCTCACATTACTAAAACTTCATACAACATTTCTTTTATTTTCTTATAGACCCATCTTCCTTGTGTGATTTTTTTTTTTAACATCTGTGTTTGTTTATAATGGATTAATCTCTCTCCCCACCACTTTGCCTGTCATCCACCCCTGCCCCTAAACATTGTTTTCAGACTGAACAAGGGAATTTATGATCTGGTGATATGTAACTTATCAGTTTGTGTTTTCGTAATACTCTCATCTGACTTGGAAGTTTCATTTTTGATTATTAGTATTGCTTTTGATTCGACAAAGGAACTTGGACAACAAAGCAATCAATATTGCACATCAACCTGCTGGAACTTCAGGCAGTATGGAACACCCTCAGAAAGCTGGAAGCGGATCTAAGGGGCAAATACGTTCTTGTACACTCAGACAACACCACTGTAGTTCAATATCTGCTAAATCAAGGAGGGACAAAGAGCCAGTCGCTCAACCAACTGGCCATCAAGATCTTCCTTTGGTCAGAAGTTCGATGTGCATCACTGAAAGCCACCTACTTATCAGGAAATCTCAATGCACAGGCAGATTACCTAAGCAGGTATCGCATAGAATGGTTTTTGGACAGGAACATTTTTCAGAAGATAATAGCCATAATGGGCAAACCAACAATAGACCCAATGGTGTCAAATAAGAACACAAAATGTCAATCCTTCCTCTCAAGGTGGAAAACAAGCAAAGCAGCAGGACAGGAAGCTCTGCTTTACCACTGGAACTATTGTCTGGCTTATCTATTTGTCACGGTTTTAATGAGCACTCAGACAATTGGGTAGTTTAAAATACGAAAGCTTTATTAGATAGAATAAAGCACACAAGGACCCTCACGGGTCCAAACTCTACAAAGCAGCAGCTTTGACACAGGACAGGGCATACAAGATAACATACAATAGTGAGGCTCTACCGGCCTTACTGAAAACCGGGAAAGGCAGCCTAATAGCTGGTGCAACAAGGAACTGAGGAGGCTCTACCGGCCTTACCAAATACCGGGTAAGGCAGTCTAATAGCTGGTGCAACAAGGAACTGAGGAGGCTCTACCGGCCTTACCGAATACCGGGTAAGGTAGCCAAATAGCTAGTGCAACAAGGAACTGAGGAGGCTCTACCGGCCTTACCGAATACCGTGTAAGGCAGCGTAGTAGCTGGTGCAACAAGGAACTGAGGAGGCTCTACCGGCCTTACCGAATACCGGGTAAGGTAGCCAAATAGCTAGTGCAACAAGGAACTGAGGAGGCTCTACCGGCCTTACCGAATACCGTGTAAGGCAGCCTAGTAGCCGATGTAACAACGAACCGAGGAGACTCTACCGACCTTACCAAATACCGGGTAAGGCAGGCTAGTAGCTGGAACAGCAAGGACTGGCCAGTGACTGGATAGCATACACTGAAAGTGAGGATGGAGGCAACCGTAGTACAGGCTGAACACTGTGGTGCAACAGTAACCGCTAGTGACCGGATCGCACTGACAGGAAGTGCTTAACGGAGGCCACGGGTTGCAACAGGCTGAGAGAAATAGGAAGGCAACAGTTAACCACCTAGTGACCGGGTAGCACTGGCAGGAGGTGCTAAAAGGAGGCAACCAAATGTACAGGCTGAGCAAAATAGTGAGGCAACAGTTAACCGCTCAGTGACTGGGTAGCACTGACTGGAGGTGCTAACGGAGGCAACCGAGTACAAGCTGAGCGACTAGTGAGGCAACAGTAACCGCTTAGTGACTGGGTAGCACTGACTGGAAGTGCATAACGGAGGCAACCGCAGTACAGGCTGAGTGAGATAGGAAGGCAACTGTAACCGCTTAGTGACCGGATCGCACTGACAGGAAGTGCTTAACGGAGGCCACTGATCGCAACAGGCTGAGCAAAATCGGAAGACAACAGTAAACGCTAGTGACTAGTAGCACTGACTGCAAAGTGAGTGCAACAGTATAGCAAGTAATTCGTGCCTGGATCAACACACGGAGAGCGGTAGTCAGCCATGGCCTGGGTCGGTACACAGAGAGCGGTAGTCAGCCACGGCCTGGGTCGGTACACAGAGAGCAGTAGTCAGCCACAACCTGGGTCGGTACACAGAGAGCGGTAGTCAGCCAGAAACCGGATCAACACGGGACAGGAGCACTGAGTCACAAATATCGGAGACACCATGAAAGGGCACCCGCTTGGTGACATGAGGGCGTATATAAAGGCTAGCCCTGGGAGGGGCTAGCCAGCAAGCACCAATAAAAGTCAGTACTGCACAAACCCGGAAGTCAGAATGTCGCACAGTTATCACGGGCACCATGATACTATTCCTTCCATTGCCGTTGTTAACAGAAGTAGTTCAAAAGTTCTGCGTGAGATGTCTGCAGACCTATCTCAATTGTACAAAAAGTTTTAGGAAATCTCAAGCACTTTTTGTTCACTTTGTAGGAAAATTTAAAGGTACTGCGGCCTCCATCGCCAGATGGATTAAACAAGGTATTATCCTCTCCTACGAATAAGCTGCTCAAGAACCTCCAGTAGGTATTAAAGCTCACTCTACCAGAGTGATTTCCACATCTTGGGCACAAAAAGCCATTGCTATGCCAGAGGAGATTTGCAGAGCAGCCACCTGTTCTTCCTTGTCCACCTTTTTGAAACATCAAAGGCTGGACATTCAAGCATCAGCAGATGCAAAATTCGTCAGGAAGGTGCTGGAAGCAGCCATTCCTGTCTCAGACTAAATCTCCCACCCTAATTACTGGGGTACTGCTTTGGTAAGTTCCACAGTCTATTGCTGTGGATTGGACACAGAGGAAAAGGTGAAATTTACTCACAGATATTTTGTTTTCCTCTGTGTCCTTCCACTGCAACCCACCCGCTTGCCTAGTTGGAGGTTGTCACTGTTGTCACTCTGCGGAGGCAGGAACCTACATAGACCTGGCCCTGGAACAGTTACTGGAACTCCCTTGCTGCAGCCGAAGCTGTGTAAAGATGCTGGTCGCGAAACCAGATTGTTCCACCCCAGTTGAGCCGGGGTGCAACCAGGATGGGAGTTCTCTGTGAACAGTAGATGGCCAGGACCAGGGAATACTGGAACAGAACGAGACCGGGAAGAAGTACGGAATATGAGAACAGACCGAGCCGTAGTCAGGAAGATTGCCGGGTCAGTAGCCAGAAGTTCAAGATAGTGCCATAGTCAGGAAGATTGCCGGGTCAGTAGCCAGAAGTTCACGATAGTGCCATAGTCAGGAGGATTGCCGGGTCAATAGCCAGAAGTTCAGATACTATCGGAATGAAGCACAGTGGCAACAACGCTGGAAAGCTCGTGGAACGGGCGCCCATAGACTGGAGTAGTCCGTTTAAATATGCTGACCAACCAATGAGGAAAGAGCCAGTAAGGGGGCTCGCCTGGGAGCTGCTCCTGATTGGCAGTGTCTGTTGCCCAATGCAGAGCGACTAGGAAGCAAGAGTACACCGAGGAAGGAGACAACAGACCTGCACATGCGCACTGCTGGACTGGGAAGCAAGGAAGCGGTGGCCGCGAGGTAAGCGAGCCACCGAAACAGGAGTAACACTGCTGGGCCGGGAAGCAGGGGAGAGGCTGCCGCAAGGTGAGCAAGCTGCCGAAATGGGAGTAACACTGCCGGGCCGGGAAGCAGGGGAACAGGGAGTGACAGCGGTATGGTCATTGTATCGTTCCTCTAGTATATATCTTTCTATGCTTCTCTATGTGTTCATATATTAGTTTTTTGCCACAATTACAATTATCTGTGATTAGTGCTCTTAAACATGTATGCACAATCTGATCGAGTTGTCTGTATCTAACGTTATTTTACATATTTTTCATCTTGGTTAAAGGGAATAACTGAGCAGAGAGATGGGAGCAGACAACTTTATAATTTTATATTGGTCCTACCAGCTGGAGGGCGGAGTCAATACCCACAGTCTATTGCAGTGGAAGGACACAGAGAAAAACAAAATATCAGTGAGTAAATTTCACCTTTTTTATATCATCTACCACTAGTAATATTATTATTGAAAATATTGACGAGAACAGGCCCTAGTACTGAACCCTGAGGCACTCCACTAGTAACCCATCCTTTCTCTGAATAAATACCATTGATAATGAAACACTGATTCCTGTCCATAAGCCAATTATATATGCAATTAACTACCTCTGAGCCCAGTCCCTAACTATGTAACTTATGAATTCAGCTTCTTATGTGGCACAGTGTCAAAAGCTTCATTATTATCCAAATAGGATACATGAACTGCTCAACTCTCATCTATCACTTGAATAACATCACTGAAAAATTAAGCTAGATTTGTTTCGCAAGATCTTGCATGTCATTAAAATTCAGCTATGTAACAGATCTTTCTTTCAATAGTATTTCTATTAATATCCAAACTACTGATGTCAGATTCATGGACATATAATTGCCAGAGTCAAAGCAGTCAGCTAAGTACGGGAGCACCTTGGACAGTATCGCACCCGGGGCATGAGTGTCCGAATATAGGTCCGTGTAGAAGGAGACAAATGCGTCTGATATCTTGCAGGTATCCTGGGTAACCATACCACTGGGCATGCGGAACATTTGGATATTGTTGCAGCTGGCAAAACTGGTCAGCTTCTGGGCCAGCATTGTGTTTGGTTTGTTCGCATATTGGTAGAACTTTTGCTGCATTCATCTCATGGCCTTTTCGGACACTGAGACCAACAGCATGTTTAGATTGCCCCTGGGCACAACTATTTTGCTCATTAATTCCGGAGAAGTTGATGTCTTATGTGCTCAGGCCAGTGTTGCCAAATCCTGAGTCAGCAAGCTTACCTCCACCTCTCGGGGCCTGCGTCGACAGGAAGATAATTTTATCAACTCACCCCTTATCATAGCTTTGTGTGCCTCTCAGAGCATGTAGGGACACGAGACAGAGCCCACGTTTGTTACAAAATAGTTTTCAATGAGGGATTAAGTTTGGGGCCGCAAAGATGGGTCCTTCAGCATGGAGCTGTTTATTTTCCATGAATCCTGACCCCTCGGGGGACCCAAAACATCAAAAGAAGAAAGCACCAGTGAATGGTCCAACCAAGCCGCCGGAGTTATATCTGCGTCAAGCAAAGAAGAGAGAAGTGACTGGCTAACAAAAACATAGCTGGGGACCCCCCCCCCCCACAGCCAGCAGCCGGAAGGCCTCCAAAGCGGCTGTCCATGCGGGAGGTTGCAGGATCACCCGCAGGCATCTCCCATCTGCAGCAGCATGGCACACCTGTCAGAGACTTTGTCCTGGTGGAGAGTAGAGAGTTAATTTTAAAAAGCAGAATTGTTTGAAAGTCTGTTTAAAATGTGTTTAAATTAGCTCATTCTTCTAGACAAAGGGGGCCTCTCTGCTTCAATATGAGGGCGAAATATTTGAGCAACTTTTATGATTATTGATAGCCAGTTGTAGACACAGTGTCTAGAGAAAACACCTCTAATCTTATGTGATATCTCAGACACAGGATTATAGGTGACATGTTTACATGAAATATGTTGACCCGGTGAAACCCCTGAGGACAGAATCCAGATCAAGTGTCATTTTAGGTGCGAATTTTAATATGGAGTAAGAGCAACATCTCCAGGCTATATTGCGTTATTACTAGTGCTTGGAATTTTTTCATAAATTATGCATGATGTCTTATGGAAATTTGGAATTAAGGGTTTAATTTATGTATACTCATGGTAGTGAAAATTAGGCTCATAGTGGGTATTCAATATACAGGAACAGCCGGTGTGGCTGGTGGGGTAGTCCGGACAAGGCACCTCAACCCACCATACTGGTGGCCTGCTACTCCTAGAGATAAAGAAGGGGGAGCACAAGGACTAGAAAGCTCCCATCAGCATAAGGTCCCGGGAAGACGTGGGTACATGAGAGCCAATTGATGGAGGTGGGGTCAGCTGTATCTGAGTGTCGGCATTCCTTTAGACTCAAACTTAGGTGTGAAGTGGTTTGGTTGCAATGTTGCATGGTGGACCCGGGTATGCTCACCAGCTGACGTAGAATAGGTCAAGTCTCGTCATGGACCAGGGGAGGAAAAGTCAGGAGCCCCTGCACTGAGGGGGTCGCTGCTAAGGTGGGTCTCCAGTGGGTGTGCAAGCAACACGGTCTCCAGGGTAGGGTCACCTCCAGCACCAGGTTGCACTCGATCCCCAATTGCTCTTTAGGTCCTGACCCTCTGAATCCCTGAGCAATAATCTGTGTGAGTATGAGGGCAGGGAAACAAAAACAATAAATGGAGAGAGAGGAGTTGGACAAATCTAGCATTGGCCCTACAGGGAAGGGGGGGGGTCACTTTATCTCACAAGCGACCAGCCTGCAAGGGGCCCTCCACAGGCAGGCCCAGATTCCTAGATGGCCATGCAGTGACCGGAGACAGGTGGTAAAGAAGGTGAGCCCCTAGATGCAATGGGGTAGGGTTAAGGGGAGTCCTCAGCAGCTGGATGTTTTTCAGTAGAATGTGGGAGTATGCCCCCCGTCAGGCCCACTGGAAGTACCCAGCTAGAAGCTGATAGTGTCTATTAATCCCCAGTTAAAGCCCCCAGGGCCACACCAACTCATGTTGTATCCTGGCAGAATCAGGTCTGGATCAAGTCTCAAAACCCTGTGTCTTTGGTCTCTGTGCCTCAAAGCAGCACCCACAGTCAAGGTCTCCCGTCCGGTGTTGAAACCCCAGTAGTGTGGATAAGTGAGTGCAACCCGTCAGCAAGCCATCCACAGGATCCAGCACTCAAGGTCGTGGATGTGCGGCTTAGGCCTCCATGATCTGGATCTCCACTCGCCGCTGCCGGGCCAGGCAATATGGGTATCTATGGGCTCAGGGCGAATCTGGGAGTATAGCCATGCTGTTTTAGCTAAGTACAGGTTGCTGCAGCATTTGATGTAAGATGATTTGGGTTAATTACTCAGAGAGCTGCAGGGACACACGTCCAGTCAGTATGGCTTCAAGGCCATTCCTCCCAAGCATGTGCCCTTGGATGAATCTCATCTGGACCAAGTGATTTATCCTCTTTCAGTTTTATTATTAGTAACACCTCATCCTCTGTAAACAGACTAATGTCCACTGGTTTAACATTAACAGTTCTTTGTAATGGGGTCCCCTTCTTCACAACTTCTGTAAATCCCGAGCAGAAATTAATTATTTAGGCAGTCTACTATTTTCTTATCTTATAACCACATATCTGCCATTTTCTAACTTTAATCTTATTATGCCTCCTTTACTTTTTTCTTTTCACTTTAACTAAAGAAACTGTTCCCACCTTTTTAAAACATTGTCTTCTGCTTGGGATTTATCACATTGTATAATGTGCTTAGTTTCCCTCTGTTTAACCTTGTAAATGTTACTATATTCCTATACTTCCTGTATGAACTTTTTTTATCCTTAACAATACCTGCCACCTCTCTTCGGAACCAGATTTTCTTTTTCCTTTACATGCCTGATGCAGAATTCAGTTGCAGATAAATTGAATGTGTTAGTTGTTCAGACTGTCCCTGCATACCTTGAGGCAGGGCTGTTCCAGTTCAATTCTCAAGGGCCACCAACAGTACAGGATTTGAGGATTCCTCTGCTTAAGCACAGGTGAGTCAGCCACAATGAATGATCCACTGATTAACTCACCTGTGCTTAATCAGGGAAATCCTTACATCCTGGCCTGATGGTGGCGCTTGAGGACTGAACTTGGACAAACCTGCCCTGAGGCAATCTCCTCTCTGCTAAGAAATGACTTATGTGTTCACCAATAAAAGAAAATTCTACCCATGTAAAATACATGTTTTTTTCCAGAAAGAATGAGCTATCTTTTTGTACTATATATCAATATCTACCTTCATATTTTATAGAGAAATATATATTCAATCTTTTTCTATGATTCCACCCATTTTCATAAAATATCCCTAATTAACTACTACCTCTGGTTAGTAATTCCCCTTATATTTGTAGTTTGTTTTGTGCATTATTGTTATTATTTTTATTTTTAATTTTCTCTTTTTCATTTCATTTTCATTAGGGGTACAGATTGACAGCAACATCCAAACCACTTACACTGGAGCTTGGGGGAGCATGTCCCTGTCCTTTTAAGTACAAAAACTGTGAAAGTTGTTCACAGGGTTTGTATTTAGATCACTGGCAACAATCTTACTACTCAAATGGTGAAGCACTCTGTCTCAGAAAGCAGGTTTCCGTCTGTGTGTCCCCTCTGGTGCCATTCTTCTACAGCAGTCGTACATTCCACATGGCACAGGACAGTGGTCCTCAACCCTTTTCTCAGGCCATGTCTTTTGGATTTCTCTGCTTGTACACAGGTGAGACGAGTTAATGAAATGTAAAAGCCTCTGGTTAATTTACTGGTGTACAAGTAGTGAAATCCCAAACACATGGTTTATTAGGGGACCCTGAGTAATGGACTGGGAAGCACTGGCATAGGCTATACATCCTTAGTAAAGTCAAATGGAATTGACCTGAAAATGGTACTTTCCTTTTGCAGACGTACGATTCAATAGCAAGACTTGAGAATTCCAGCAGGGCAGGGTTGTGCAATGTGAATCCTCCAGCTCCTGCTGGACTATATATCCCATCCTGGGAACTGTAGTCCATCAGCAGTGGAGGGCCTCGCGCTGTCCACCCCTGCAATAGACAAGCATTTAGGACAAGGGCAGGCAGCTGTTGGGAGGTAAAATTCTTGTAATCCCCACTTAGCCAAAGACTAGATAGCCAAAGGTCTCCTCCTGATCTAGGGTCACAGAGTACAGATATAGCATGCAGTATACTGTTTGATGTAATACAAGTATCAACATAATCTATAGCACAGCAGGACTTTATGTTCAAACCATTATATAAGTCTATTCACAGCCAACAAGTGTGAAAGAGCCTCTGTACTTAGAGCCCCAGTAATGAACACTGGAAGGCTGAGCTTCTGACATAAACCAGAAAGTTCAAATGTAGTACCCTTTGCTCTGAATTGTTTTTGAACCTGTTGAATGCCAGAGGGACGTGCAAAACATTGCTTCACAATGAGTGGTATACACCTTTAGGATTCAAAGGGTTACTCTTTGAACTGGTCCCAATCCACTCTTTCTTTGGCAATCTGGTGCTGTTTTTACAACATTTTTACTCCTTAGATATTTTCAAAAAAAAGTCCTAATCAGGTATAATTATACAGTCTCTGCAACAAAATCCTCCCTTTATCTAGAACTCAGCCTAGCGAAGAAAGCACTTGAGGGGCCTAGCTCCATGGCGATATACCTTGAGAGCACTGGAGGTTGAAACATGTTGTGACATTACACAATGTCTGGATGTAATCACATCAACTGAATGTAAATAGTGTTGTCTTATAATGTGGTTGAGCTATTAAATCTCAATGGAGCTGTACCTGTGCCTTATTTACCCTGAGGTATAATTTACAGTTGACATTTGTTTGTTCTGTATAGGAGCTCACTGGGGAAACAAAGGGTAGAAACTTGCATGCGAAATCACCTATTGTGTGCCATGGCGAGTCTTGATAATCTATTGGATGTGGATACAGACTGAAAGAAGCACTGTATTAAAGACAGCTTTATTTACTGGAATTTTCCACATTCACACATGAATGGGTGCAGCCTATTAGAAAAGCATAATTATAGGTACACAGTGACAAATAAAACTTAAGCATGTTGGCCTTATCTTCAAAAGAAAACAAAGGTATTCTGGGTAATTCAGCTCCACCACTGGGAGAATATAAACTTTTTCAGTGATTTAAATGAGGATTTCAATCTCTTGAATGCTACAGGGGCCTTTAATGCATTGCTTCGCAATGTGTTATTGGACTCTCCCAATAAGAGGTTAAAATCCCTATTTAAATCTATGGAGATTTTTGGTATTTTAATGTGTCCTGTATGGTGCAATGGGGTTTCCCCATAATTCTTCCACTTTTCTTTAGAAAATAAGGCCCTACACCTTATCATATTAAAGAGGTGCAATGCTGTAGCAAACCAACAGGGGGTGTGGTGGAATAAAAATCCAGATTGATTTAACTGGTTCTTTTAAGCCCTTATCTTAAATGCTAGAGAGGCCTCTAGTGCATTGAGAAGCAATGCGTTGGAGACTTCGCTAGCATTCAAGTGGGGTAAAGGAACATCCAAATTCTAGGCTGTATGAAAACAATGGTCATGTGTCACTTACTATCACTAATCAAGTCCAGTGGTTATGTAGTTATGTTTTAATATGGTTGGTCTCTGCCTTTAAGTTATCCACATCTATATTAAGTAATATCCTGAGTGCTCGTACAGCAGGGTTATCGTTTTCTCTTTCTTTGTACATAACTTCACCAACACAGCGCTGAGCGGGTTCAAACAGGGACAGAATACTGGATAATTCAAGCAGAAATGGGACAGGTTCAGCAGGACAAATCCTGTCCAAGTACAGATTTAACCCCCTCATTGCTGTGTCGATCATTATACCCACTACACACAAACAATGCGTGCCATCACATTGTCATATGATGCTCTGTTATGTTCCTCTGCAATGTTAAACATGTAGCTGTAGAGATGCCAGCACCGAACCCCTTGAGTGCTAGAGAGATAAGCAATGCATTGTTCCAATATGTGATGGGTACCCCTCTGACACTCAAAGGGTTTACAGAGGACAAACACAAAACAACACAACAGGGTTACATTGCACAGGTCCACAGGGGTCGGTTCACACATCACAGATCTACTGAGACAAACTGATTCCATGTACAACACTTAGGCCTCAAACTTAACACCAGAGCCTCTAAGCACATTAATGCACTGCTGCAAAACAATGACAACTAAGTAGAAACAATTACCGCAATGCATACAGGCAAAGCAAACCCAAAAACCCACATAAACTTTTGTTATCATATGTATCCTGAGGAGGGGGGATGGCAAAGAGGGGAATTTGTGTGTTCGAGGCCTTAGTGTTTTTATGTTCGAGGCCTATGTATGTATGTATGTATATTTTTATTTATATAGTGCCAAACAGTGTACTTGGTACTTTACCATTTACACTTAGTATAGAAGGGTTACAGTAAGTGCAGTGATTAAGTACTTATATAGACAATCATAATGGGAACACCAGGTAAGAATACATTAGGATAAAAGGTCCCCGCCCCACAGAGCTTACAGTCTAAGTATAGGATGGGTGATATACAGATACAAGCAGGCAGAGGAGGAAGTACAATTTTTGACGTATGAGATGTTTTCCTATTGCGGTAGTGCTACATTTAAGAGGTGCTCTTTTAGCTTGGATTTGAAGTTGGAGGGTTGATGATTGGCGAATGGTGGGTGGTCGGGTGTTCCAGAGGTAGGGAGCAGTGAGGGAGAAAGTCTTCGGTAGTGAAACAGCGATAATGGTTAAAGGAGCAGAGAGTTGTCCAACATGCGTGATTCATAGTGGATGTACAGGTATATGGCAGGATATCCAAGATGAAATATAAGGTGGGGACAAATGATGGAGAGCCTTAAAGGTAATTAGGAGGATTTTGAATGTAATACAACTTTATGGGAAGCCATGACAGTGATTTTAAAATTGGTGGGATGAGTACTGTTCTGCTGTTCCGGAGAAGAAGAAGAGTATTCTGATGGCCAAATTAAGAATTGATTGGAGAAGTGCGATATGGTTAGCAGGCAGATCAGTAAGTAAATAGTTGCAGTAGTCCAGGCAAGAAAGGATAAGAGCATGAATGAGAGTTTGTGTTATAGAGTGAGAGAGGAATGGCCAGATTTTTGCTATATTCCATCGAAAATAGCGCTAGGTTTTGGTTACATTATTAATATGGGTGGTGTAGGAAAGAGAGGAATCCAAAGTTAACCCAAGGCAGTGTGCCTTGTTTACAGGATAAATTGTGGAGCCCTCAACAGTTATAGAAAATGGAAGTATTGTGCAGGATTTAGGAGGAAAGATATGGAGCTTAGTCTTAGATATGTTGAGTTTTAAGAGATGATAAGCCATCCAGGTAGAACCAGCAGTAAGGCAGTCTGAGACCCGCTGCTGTATTTCAGGTGATATTGAGGGTGAGGAGAAGTAAATTTGGTATTGGCTGCATAGAGATGGTAGTTAAGGCCAAAGGATTTTATCAGTTGCCCCAGGGAGCTGGTATACAGAGAAAAGAAAAGAGGTCCCAGAACAGAGCCATGGGGTATGCCTACTGAGAGGGGAATCAGAGATGAGGAGGTGTTAGCGTATGTCACAAGAGACTGCTGAGAGAGAGTGGCTAGAAACCAGGAATGTGCCAAGCCAATTGGAGAACCTGGGAGAGAAGGGTATGGTCAATTGTGCTGAATGCTGCTGATAGGTCTAGGAGGATAAGAAGAGAGAAATGGCCATTGGCATGTATGTAGTGTTGAGCGAGCATGCTCGGCCGATGCTCGGATCGGCTCGAGCATCGCTCTGCTCGGCACATGGCGGTACTCGTACGAGTACCGCATGTGCTCGCCCGCCATGTTCGGGTCTCCTCCCCGCACGTTTTGCGGCTGCTGCGCAGCCAATAAACGTGCAGGGAGGCTCTGACATCGGTGTAATGCCAGCAGCCATGTTGGCTGCTGGCATTACACTGATTGGCTGGCCAGAACCCGTGGTCAGGTGCTGTATAGCACCTGACCATCGAGTTCGGCTCAGTCTGAGCCAGGGAGAGCTGAGGATAGGAAGGGAAAGGCAGTGTAGGGAGGAAAAAAACAAAAATTGTGAAAAAAAAAGAACCAAAAGTCCTTTTTAGGACTACTGTGTGTGGGGGCAGCAGGTTATTTGGTGTGGGGGGAAAAAAACAAAAAAAAAAAAAAAAAATATATATATTCTGTTTAGTGTGCAAAGTTGCAGATTAGAGCACATTCTGTTTAGTGTGCACAGTTGCAGATTAGAGCACATTCTGTTTAGTGTGCAAAGTTGCAGATTAGAGCACATTCTGTTTAGTGTGCAAAGTTGCAGATTAGAGCACATTCTGTTTAGTGTGCAAAGTTGCAGATTAGAGCACATTCTGTTAAGTCTTCAAACTAAAATATCAAAGTCACGTATTCCATTCAGTGTGCGTCGCCGCAGTTTAGCAGCACATTCTGAGTACTGTGCAGAGTTGCAGAATAGGAAGAAATACTGTTAAGTCTTCAAACTAAAATATCAAAGTCACATATTCCATTCAGTGTGCTTCGCCGCAGTTTAGCAGCACATTCTGTGTACTGTGCAGAGTTGCAGAATAGGAAGAAATACTGTTAAGTCTTCAAACTCAAATATCAAAGTCACATATTCCATTCAGTGTGCTTCGCCGCAGTTTAGCAGCACATTCTGTGTACTGTGCAGAGTTGCAGAATAGGAAGAAATACTGTTAAGTCTTCAAACTAAAATATCAAAGTCACATATTCCATTCAGTGTGCTTCGCCGCAGTGTAGCAGCACATTCTGTGTACTGTGCAGAGTTGCAGAATAGGAAGAAATACTGTTAAGTCTTCAAACTAAAATATCAAAGTCACATATTCCATTCAGTGTGCTTCGCCGCAGTGTAGCAGCACATTCTGTGTACTGTGCAGAGTTGCAGAATAGGAAGAAATACTGTTAAGTCTTCAAACTAAAATATCAAAGTCACATATTCCATTCAGTGTGCTTCGCCGCAGTTTAGCAGCACATTCTGTGTACTGTGCAGAGTTGCAGAATAGGAAGAAATACTGTTAAGTCTTCAAACTAAAATATCAAAGTCACATATTCCATTCAGTGTGCTTCGCCGCAGTGTAGCAGCACATTCTGTGTACTGTGCAGAGTTGCAGAATAGGAAGAAATACTGTTAAGTCTTCAAACTAAAATATCAAAGTCACATATTCCATTCAGTGTCTTTCACCGCCGTTTAACAGCCTATTCTGTGTACTCTGCAGAGTTGCAGAATTATAAGAAATACTGTTAAGTTTTCAAACTCAAATATTAAAGTCACATATTCCATTCAGTGTCTTTCACCGCCGTTTAACAGCCTATTCTGTGTACTCTGTACAGTTCCAGAATTATAAGAAATACTGTTAAGTTTTCAAACTCAAATATTAAAGTCACATATTCCATTCAGTGTGTGTCACCGCAGTTTAGCAGCCTATTCTGTGTACTCTGCAGAGTTGCAGAATAGTAAGAAATACTGTTAATTTTTCAAACTCAAATATTAAAGTCACATATTCCATTCAGTGTCTTTCACCGCCGTTTAACAGCCTATTCTGTGTACTCTGTACAGTTCCAGAATTATAAGAAATACTGTTAAGTTTTCAAACTCAAATATTAAAGTCACATATTCCATTCAGTGTGTTTCAACGCCGTTTAACAGCCTATTCTGTGTACTCTGTACAGTTCCAGAATTATAAGAAATACTGTTAATTTTTCAAACTCAAATATTAAAGTCACATATTCCATTCAGTGTCTTTCACCGCCGTTTAACAGCCTATTCTGTGTACTCTGTACAGTTCCAGAATTATAAGAAATACTGTTAAGTTTTCAAACTCAAATATTAAAGTCACATATTCCATTCAGTGTGTTTCAACGCCGTTTAACAGCCTATTCTGTGTACTCTGTACAGTTCCAGAATTATAAGAAATACTGTTAATTTTTCAAACTCAAATATTAAAGTCACATATTCCATTCAGTGTCTTTCACCGCCGTTTAACAGCCTATTCTGTGTACTCTGTACAGTTCCAGAATTATAAGAAATACTGTTAAGTTTTCAAACTCAAATATTAAAGTCACATATTCCATTCAGTGTGTTTCAACGCCGTTTAACAGCCTATTCTGTGTACTCTGTACAGTTCCAGAATTATAAGAAATACTGTTAAGTTTTCAAACTCAAATATTAAAGTCACATATTCCATTCAGTGTCTTTCACCGCCGTTTAACAGCCTATTCTGTGTACTCTGTACAGTTCCAGAATTATAAGAAATACTGTTAAGTTTTCAAACTCAAATATTAAAGTCACATATTCCATTCAGTGTCTTTCACCGCCGTTTAACAGCCTATTCTGTGTACTCTGTACAGTTCCAGAATTATAAGAAATACTGTTAAGTTTTCAAACTCAAATATTAAAGTCACATATTCCATTCAGTGTGTTTCAACGCCGTTTAACAGCCTATTCTGTGTACTCTGCAGAGTTGCAGAATAGTAAGAAATACTGTTAAGTTTTCAAACTCAAATATTAAAGTCACATATTCCATTCAGTGTGTGTCACCGCAGTTTAGCAGCCTATTCTGTGTACTCTGCAGAGTTGCAGAATAGTAAGAAATACTGTTAATTTTTCAAACTCAAATATTAAAGTCACTTATTCCATTCAGTGTGTGTCACCGCAGTTTAGCAGCCTATTCTGTGTACTCTGCAGAGTTGCAGAATAGTAAGAAATACTGTTAAGTTTTCAAACTCATATATATTAAAGTCATATATATCGTGTAAGATGAAGAAGGCGGGTAAAAAGGGACGGGGAAGTGGACGTGATCCTGAAAGTTCAGGGCGCGGGTCAGGACGCGGAGAAACTGTGCCTGGTGCCAGAGCACAAGAAAGAAAGACATCCACCATACCTAGCTTCATGTCTGATTTCACAGGGCGTCGCAGGACATCACTCTCGAGGTCCGACCAGTGCGAACAGGTGGTCGGTTGGATGACAGCTGATACTGCTTCCAGTCGGTTAAGCACCACCCTGTCTTCCACCAAGTCCACTCTCAGTAGCCAAGAGTCTGGTCAACATAATCCTCACTCTGATCATCCTTCCTCCCACCATACACGGTCTGGTCAAAGAAGTGATCCCACACTGGGATATAGTGATGAGCTCGTCTCATCACCAATCCTTCATTTGACCCTCTCTCCAAGCACGCTTGCAGAGGAACATGACATCTTGTGCCCTGATTCACAACCTCTAGAGGCTACCCAATCACAAGAAGATGACAGATGTGAACGGCATTTAAGGTCAAAGGAAGTAGTGGATGATGATGATGATGATGATGAGACACAGTTGCCATTAAATCAACCACTATTTCCGTCTCAAGACCTTGTTGAGGAGAATGTTATACAGTTGTCAATGACTGAGTATGTGGTGGGATCAAGACTTGAGGAGGATGATCAGAGTGAGGAAGTGGAGGAGGACTTGGTGGACGATGAGGTGACTGACCCCACCTGGGAAGGTGTAGAGCCGAGCGATGACAGCAGTCCTGAGGGTGAGCCATCTGCAGCACCGCAACAGGCTGGAAGAGGCAGTGGTGTGGCTACAGAAAGAAGGCGGACCGCACCAAACCGGCCCGCAAATGTTCCACGGAGCACCCCCTTGCGTAAATCTACCTTGCCAAGGGGTAGGTGTTCCGCGGTATGGCGTTTTTTTAAGGAAAGTGCGGACGACAAAAGAATTGTAGTTTGCAACCTGTGCCACACCAGAATGAGCCGAGGCATGAACACTAGAAACCTCACCACCACCAGCATGATCCGACACATGGCATCCAAGCACCGTAGTAAGTGGGAGGAACGCCTGGATCGCCCATCTGTGTCTGCAGGCCACACCACTGCCTCCTCTTCCCCTGTTTTCGGTGCCGGCCAATCGCCTGTCGAAGGCGCAGGCCCGCATACCTCCCGCCCTGCACCTGTAGCATCTGAAGCACCATCAGCGACCACATCCACTTCCCTGTCCCAGCACAGCGTCCAAATGTCGTTACCCCAGGCATTTGAGCGCAAGAGAAAGTACCCAGCCACCCACCCACAGGCCATAGCACTAACCTCACACCTTTCAAAATTACTGGCCATCGAAATGCTGCCATTTAGGCTTGTGGACACTGAGTCCTTCCGCAGCCTGATGGCAGCAGCTGTCCCTCGGTACGTGGTCCCCAGCCGCCACTACTTTTCCCGGTGTGCCATCCCCGCATTACACCACCATGTGTCCCGTAACATCACCCGTGCCCTGACCAACGCAGTTACTGGGAAGGTCCACTTAACGACTGACACATGGACAAGTGCTTGTGGCCAGGGACGCTACATTTCCCTGACGGCACACTGGGTGAATGTCGTGGAGGCTGGGAGCGACTCGGACCCTGGGATGGCACGGGTGCTACCCACGCCGAGGATTGCGGGCCCTACCTCCATCAGGGTTTCCACCAGCACCTACGTTATTGGCTCCTCCTCCTCCGTTTCCACCTCCGAATTCTCTACACACACCGCCACTCCCCCATCAGCCAGTAGCTGGAAGCAGTGTAGCACTGCAGTGGGGAAGCGTCAACAGGCCG
Source organism: Rhinophrynus dorsalis (assembly GCA_037306005.1). NCBI lineage: Eukaryota > Metazoa > Chordata > Amphibia > Anura > Rhinophrynidae > Rhinophrynus > Rhinophrynus dorsalis. Next base: position 96,331,021 of record CM074718.1, on the reverse strand, counting down.
TGCTGAAGCTGATCTGCCTTGGGGACAAACAGCACACGGCCTCAGAGCTGTTGCAGGGGATTAGTCACCAGACCGAGCAGTGGCTCTCGCCACTCAACCTGCAAGCAGGCATGGTTGTGTGTGATAATGGGCGTAACTTGGTGGCGGCTTTGGAGCTCGGCAAGCTCACACACGTACCATGCCTAGCGCATGTATTTAATTTAGTGGTGCAGCGATTTCTAAAAACCTACCCCAATGTGCATGATCTCTTGACCAAGGTGCGCCGCGTGTGTGCACATTTCCGTAAGTCATCTACAGCTTCGGCCGGCCTGTTGAAGCTGCAGCAGCGCTTACAATTGCCAGCTCACCGGCTGCTGTGTGACGTGAGCACGCGCTGGAACTCCACCTTCCACATGTTGGCCCGGCTTTGTGAGCAGCAGAGGGCAGTAGTGGAGTACCAGCTGTTACACGGTCGTCGCCTCTCCGTTCAACTTCCTGTAATCAGAAGTGAGGAGTGGGAATGGATGTCAGACCTCTGCGAGGTTTTACGCAATTTTGAGGAATCGACACAGATGGTGAGCGGCGATAACGCTATTATCAGTGTAACCATCCCACTTCTGTGTCTACTGAAACGCTCGCTGCTCACAATTAAAACCGACGCTTTGCATGTGGAAGAGGTGGAAATGGGGGAGGAAGAGCTTACACAAGGTGATAGCCAGAGCACCCTCACTTCGTCTTCTCAGCGACAATTGGAGGAGGCGGAGGAGGAGGAGGAGGAGGAGGAGGAGGAGGAAGACACGGTTGCCTCCGCTACAGAGGGTAGCCATGGAACTTTAGTTCCATCTCTTCAGCGTGGGTGGGCAGAAGAGGAGGAAGAGGATGAGGATATTGAGAGTCATCCTCCTGGTGAGGACAGCGAAATCTTGACTGTTGGTACTCTGGCACACATGGCTGACTTTATGTTAGGCTGCCTTTCCCGTGACCCACGCGTTGTACGCATTTTAGACAACACGGATTACTGGGTGTTCACCCTTCTGGACCCCCGCTACAAAGAGAATTTCTCATCTCTCATTCCTCCGGTGGAGAGGACAAGCAAAATGGTGCAATACCAGAAGGTTCTTGTTGAAAAATTGCTCCAAAATTTTCCATCTGACAACGCTGGCGGCAGAGTACGTGCTACCTTGGCCAACCGAGAAGGGGAGAAAAGGGGAGCACACAGCAGTTCCGACAAAGGCAGGGCAACACTCTCCAAGGCGTGGGACACCTTCATGACACCCCGCCAGCACCCTCACCCTGATGCGCAGCCTAGTGTCACAAGGAGGGAAAAGTTTTGGAAGATGGTGAAGGAGTACGTAGCAGACCGTGTCAGCGTCCTCAATGATCCCTCTGTGCCTTACAACTACTGGGTGTCCAAGCTGGACACGTGGTATGAACTGGCACTCTACGCCTTGGAGGTGCTGGCCTGCCCTGCCGCCAGCGTTCTGTCTGAGCGGGTATTTAGTGCTGCTGGTGGCATCATAACAGATAAGCGTATCCGCCTTTCCACCGACAATGCTGATAGGTTGACACTTATAAAAATGAACAAGGCCTGGATTTCCCCTGACTTCTCCACTCCACTGGAGGAAAGCCCCGGGGGAACATAAACTCACTTTATATATGTTATTTACAATGATGGGAATACTCTGTATTCCCATTCACCCCTTCCACCCCAAAAACGGGTATATGGTTGACTCTTAATGTTCTCATCCTCCTCCTCCTCTTCCATATGCCCTGGGATATAATTTTTATATAGGGCCAGCTCACCAGCGTGCCCTGGGATATAATTTTTATATAGGGCCAGCTCACCAGCGGGCCCTGTGATATAGTTTTTATATAGGGCCAGCTCACCAGCGGGCCCTGTTTGCCAATTTTTATATAGGTCAGCTCACCAGCGGGCCTTCTCATATAATGTTTTATTGGGTCAGCTCTCTAGCGGGCCCTCTCATATAATGTTTTATAGCGTCAGCTCACTAGCGGGCCTTCGCATATAATGTTTAGGATGGTCAGCTCTGTAGCAGACCCTCACCCATAATGTTTTAGATGGTCAGCTCAGCGCACGTTTCCCTCTTAATCATGGCCTCAGTTCTGAAAATCAAGGAAATTTTTGGGAGAATTTGCCTCTGCGCACGTTTCCCTCTTAATCATGGCCTCAGTTCTGAAAATCAAGGAAATTTTTGGGAGAATTTGCCTCTGCGCACGTTTCCCTCTTAATCATGGCCTCAGTTCTGAAAATCAAGGAAATTTTTGGGATAATTTGCCTCTGCGCACGTTTCCCTCTTAATCATGGCCTCACTTCAGAAAATCGATGAAATTTTTGGGAGAATTTGCAGATGATATACAAGTAAATATACAGCAAATACTGTTTGGTAACAATTTTTCGCCTAAAGTCGTTTTTATTTTCCTTTTTGTGTGTTTTACGGTCAGTCTGTAAAAATGGCGTACTACGGGCGAAAGATCGTTCCCAGCAGCGATGTTGGAGTCCAAGGTGCATCCAGACATCCTCCCTATGCTGTCCCTGAACCATTTCTGTAGTGTTTCCATCTTTTTCTGCCCTTTTCCTATGGACCAGGCACCCTCCCCTCATCAGAGCAGGGGGTGCCTGGTGTAATGCTCGAGTCCTCCCATTGACTTCAATGGGGCTCGGGTGCTCGGCCGAGCACTCGAGCCTCAGGGGGTGCTCGGTCAGAGCACCCGAACATCCGAGCATTGGGGTGCTCGCTCATCACTACATGTATGCAATCAGTTTGTCTCAGTACAATTGTGATGGTTAAGCTTTGGTTATCATATGTATCCTTAAGAGAGGGGATGGCAAAGCGATTTCTTCCCATTAACACTCTTCAGGATACAAATAATAACCAAAACTCAGGTTACATCAGATTGCTTACATCAATGTACAGGATCCTGTCAAGCTCATCAATCATTGATTGCCAGGCTTGTATCCTATGCATTGCAATTTTCTTGCATCCCACTTGGTCTGTATTATCTGTATCAAGGACTGAGATAGGTACCAGCCTTTCTGAAAAGAAAAGTAGTGGAAACTAATCTAAATATATTAATTGCGTTAGATCTCACTTGAAACGATACAATTAAACCTTGTAGGCTCTATACAGGACAGTCTCGAAACACAGATTACAGATAGAAGAGAATATGAAAAGCAGGTAGGATAGACACTGAGGAGTGAGAGAGAAGGAGGAAGGGAATGAGTCTGAGAAGGAGGAGAAAGCCTGAGAAGAATGGAGGAGGGCCTGTGGATATGGAGGAGAGACTGAAAAGGAGGGAAGAAAGAGCTAGATAAGGATACAGCAGAGAGATTGAGATGGAGAGAGGAGAAAGTATGAAAAGGAGGGAGAAGAGACTGAGAAGTAGGGAGAAAAGAAGAAAGGCGAGATTGAGAAGAGAGGGAGAGACTGAGGAGTGGAGTGAGTCTGAGCTTTGGTTAAGCACCAAAGCCTGAGAAGGATGGAGGATACCTAAAAAAAGATAAGAGAGCCTGCCCTGGCCACCGGGTATATTCCAGATATGGAAAATTGGGCTGTGGATTATCTCAGCCAGCAATCCATTAATCTGGGCGAATGGGAGTTTTAGCAGGATCTGCAGGTGGTCGCCATGGGTGCTCTGACAACTCCATAGCAATGTTATCTGGTTTCCGTCTTCACTCATCTGACCATGATTCCCAGGATCCATGTCAAGATTAGGAGGAAGAGGGTTTACACTCTCCTCATTGCTCAGTTTTGGCCAAAACAAGCTTAGTTTCATCAGCTGCTTGAGATGTCAGCGGAGATGCAATGGAGTCTACCTTGGATTTTGGACCTTTTATCTCAAGGGCCTTGTAACGGACCATAGTCCGTTACTGGAAGCCTTCCCCGGGCGTATGTATGTACAGTCCCTTATCACAGACTAGAACTTTTAAGACATTATGTCGGTAGGCAGCGGTGGCGAAAAGGACTAAATCCACAGAATTGCTCTGTTTTAGGAGCATCAGCGATTCGCAGAATAGCCACGGGTTCAAGGGGACTGCGCAATACATGTTCCCTAGAATGTGTATTCCAGCCCCTCGAACCTTTTTGGCTTTTGCCTACCCTAGCCCAAGCCCTTTGTGTATTAATGTAATCATGTCTGCCTTATTGTATATCCCTGAGCCATCTGTTGTTGGTTCTTTGAATTAGGTGTTGTGATTACATTATCCCTGTGAATACTCCCATTGTGTTATGTCTTCACCATTTGATGTGACCTGTTGTATCCACTGTGATTGTATTATGTCTTCTGTACTGGCCCCAAGTTAAACTGTATAAAGAAGCTGTGTTTCCAAATAAAGTTGAGTTAGTTGTTCTGAACTAAGAAGGAGTACAGAGTCTTCATTCTGAAGAGTAGAAAGGGGCCCCTTTGTCCCCCATTCAGGCAGCTGATGTTCCAGCGTCCTTAGTCTGAATGGTTTAACGGGACCCCTCTGAAGTTCCAGTGGACAGATTGCCTGTGTTCCAGTTGTTCCCAGTGAATGCTTCCAGTCTGCCTTCCAGTAACTGTGATTCCAGTTCTTGAGGTACAGTTTCCAGCCTGCTGCATTCAGCTACAGAGTTCCAGCCAGGTTTCATCTTGGTTCACCGTTCAGGCTACCCACTTCTAGCTGCATCCAGGAGGGAGAGACCCAGAACGACAGCTAAGGATAACCCGGCGTCCTTGGCCTATTCATCATCCCAGCTTGGACAACCTTGCCTTAATGGAGTGGAAGTTGAAGCCGATATTTTACGTCACAAGGGTTTAACTCAGTCGGTTTTACAAACTATGATCCAAGCTCATAAGCCTATGCTGGCCAAAATCTGTCACTGAGTTTGAAGACTTATTTCACATTTTATGGTCATCTGGACTTTGACCCCTTGCTTTTCCATTTGCCTTGTCTTCTGGAATTTTTGCAACTGGGTCTTGAGAAAGACTTTAGAGTCTCTTCTCTGAAGATTCAAGTCTCAGATTTGCCTGTTCTTTTCCAGCATAAGATCTCGGTCATTCCTGAGGTCCAGTTGTTTCTAAAAGCTTTGACTCTTATTCACCTTCCTTACAGGGCCCCTACACCTCCATGGTACCTGACCATGGTGTTAGAGGTGCTTCAGCCTTCTTGAAACTTTGTCTTCAATTTCTCTGTGACACTTGATGTGATGGTACCAGCAGACACCCCGTGTGGGTGTCTCTGTCAGTCGCCGCTTCCTCTATTCTGGAACAGAAAAAAACGCCACCATCAGATCCCAAATTACCCCAGGTACCCCTAGGCAAGACTAGTGTCAGGGTAACCAGAACTCTTTATTGTACAACACAGCAACCTTATATACAAAATTGTAAGGTGATGGAACAATGTGGTGGAATGAAGCACGCAAAGGGGACAATGGAGAACCAGACTTGAGTGCATTAGCTGACAATAGTGAGGAGTGGTGTGTAAACAGTATGACAAAGGGCTGGGGCTGGATACAATGGTCCAGAATACACATTCACAACAATGTCCTTTGTGCCAAAGCATCTTTTACATAATTTGATTTAGCCACCTTAAGGGATGACCAATACTATGTCCCTTTAAACCAGTGACCAATCACAGGAGCGCCAACTTTTCTCTATGTAAAGTCAATGGGTGCCCTTTAACTTTGATTAGCCAATCAGAGTTTAGCCGACTCTAGAAACCCAGCATGGATGTTTGACAGATCCCCGGTCTGAGGTGAATGGCAGTCTTTTATGAAGGCCATAGTGTTCCTGGGCATCCGTATGTAGGTGCCCAGCCAGAGGTGGGTTAGTCGGGCAAGGCCAGGACAGACCTGTTCCCGTGACACTTGACTTTAAAATTGTTTATATATTTTGAGTCTAGTAGGTGTTCTGTCTTGTCATCCTGTATGCTGGTGAGATGGCTCAGCTGGTTAAGGCACCAGCTGTAGAATCTGTTGAAACCGCAAGGTCACAGGTTCTAGTCCCGGCAAGGTCGACTCAGCCTTTCATCCTTCCGAGGTAGATAAAATGAGCACCATTAAATTGGGTAATAATATCTATACCCCCAGGACATACTTGAAAACGAGAGACAATCTCAATGTATCCTTCCTGGTAAAATACTTTGATATTATTATTATCCTCCTCACATGGTTTTTCATTAAGGCAAGGTTGTCTTGAGAACTGTTCGTGCTTTTCAACCTAAGGTTGTGTCTGACTTTCACGTCAATCAGGAGCTTGTTCTTCCTTCTTTCTGTCTCTCTCCTTCAGATCCGAAGGAGGTGGTGCCTCACACTTCGGATGTTGTTCACTCTCTTCAACAGTATGTGGAGTCTACCCAATCATTTTGACTTTTAGATATTCTGTTTGCTCTTCCAGAGGGTCCTAGGAAGGGCAGCCCGGCTACAAAGATTACTCTGACTTTGTGACTAAGGTGAATTATTCAGCAATCTTATGTGCTCAGGTCCTGTCTGGTTGTGTTCTGCATTACTGCCCATTTGACATGTGTGGTTAGCACTCTGTGGGTTTTCATGAATCAGGCCTCCATGGCCCAGCTTTATAAGTTGGCCACTTGGTTGTCTGTTCAAGGTTTAGTTTTTAGCTTTGGCCACAAAGTTTTGCAGGCTGTAGTTCAGTGAGTTTGCTCTGCCTCCCTCTGTTTGGGACTGCTTTGAAATGTTCTCTTGGTCCCTGTATCCCTCCTAGGACTGAGAGAAAATGGGATTTTTTACTTGCCAATAAATCCTTTTCTTGTAGCCCATAGAGGGGCACAGGGCTTCCCACCCGGTTGACTTTTGTCTGCCTTGGGGATGTAATGCTTGGTTTCTTCTTCTGTTCTGCTGTGCTGTCTCTCTCTCCTGGCTTTTGTAACAGAAAACTCAGTGCTCTTCGGTTTGTGCTGGAATATAGAGGGCGGGCAGAGGAAGGAGTTTGGTGTCCTGCCTCCTTAAAGGACAATTTCGATACCTGTTGCTCTCTGTATCCCTCTATGGACTATGAGAAAAGGATTTATCTGTAAGGAAAAAAAAACACATTTTTATCTTATTGGCAGGCAGACAAGATAGGCAACTGATCTTTTGGGGTTGCTGGATAATTCAAAGCTGACAGGCCCCCATGGGCATTGGGACAGATCAAAGCTGCACCCCCTACACCAGGGTTTTTTCCAAACAGAACAGTAATTTTACTGAACACAGCTGCACCACCAGAATCAGTACAGGCAGTGCACTCACACTCTCTTCTCTGCCTGCCATCCTCTCCAAGGATCTTGCTAACTTCGTAGGGTCTCACCCTCATTGGAAGGACCTTCTCTACACGCTTCTTCCATGGAATAAGTTTCAACACTGCCCAGGCAATTCAAAGCCCTTTGAAGATCCCATGCCATGACTGTACTAAATAGCAGGTGCCAAGCGAAGGAATTCCTTTCACATAGGACAGTTGTCCTCAAACAGGGTGCAGTGGCACTTTGGTGTGCCACGTGCACCAACTCAGGGTGCCCCATTTTTTCCATGTAGATTCTGAAAAAAATGTTAAAGTTGAGTTTCTAATGTGTATATATGGAAATTTTGCACAATATGCTACTTATTGTCATTCTGAGAGACCTAAGAAAAACTATATATCTGTGTATTGTTCTCTTAAGTCTTAGAAAAAATGACCTCAAAAATGTGAAGGGTGCCCTGAAAATTCCAGATTGCTTGTTAGGGGTGCCTTGATCGATAAAAGATTGGGAACCACTGACATTAGGACTCTGTGAGGCTCTCACCTTGAAACTTTTCACATGCTCCACTGCTGCAGGTACCAGGAGTTGTCCTGCCCAAATCAATATATATTATGTGCTGTCTCCACCTGCTGGTGACACCCAGGATCTCCCACTAACCCACAAGGTTTCTCGATTGACCTCAAACAAACTGTACAGGGAGGAATCCTGCTGCGTAGGCTTGACCGATTTGGATGCTAGCCAGGTATACAATACCTTGCAAAAGCATTGAGTTGTAGACACCTCTAGCATCCAGTGTTTAATAGATTTAATTTATTTATACTTATTAAAGTAATGGGGATAATTGTGTACATGAGTGCCAACTGAATGCTGAGCGTGGTTCAAAAAGGAATGTAAACAATTTTACTATTATATTCCCTTTAGAATGAAGCATAGTCTTGCAGAATATTTTCATTTCAAGTTACGTAATTTTTACCATAAACATCTGCTCAAAATGTATATTTACATTGTCTGGGTGTACTTATCAGTGGTATTCCTTATTTTCTGTCATAATGATGCTGACAGAAGTATGTATTTAACAGTTCTGAAGCACTTGCACCATCTAGTGGCAGCAGACCATACTTGGCTAAAAAAAAAAAAAAAAAAACACTGGAAAGTAACTGGTGTTCTCTAGGTTGAGCTAATTTAGGTATTGTAAGTGTGATGGTTTAGTATATTCATATACATTACTTAGCATATTCAAAAGAAAATGGGTATAATTTTAGAGATGGGAAAAAGGGAGGGAACTTTGGGTGGAATGCAATTGCTATTTACAGTGTGCTTTTGATGGCAAAATGATTAGCATCAAAATGTTACTGAATTTTTTCTCAATTAGTGAATGGTTGCTCAATTTTTAGCAAATGCATTTCAAAAAGTGGGCATTTTTGTGAGAGGATTAGCAATTGCGCCGAATTCAGCAAAGCAATAGCACGCATTTTCATACGTCTGGCTAGCTTTGCTGTTAATTTAAGAGCATGTGCTATTCCGTACCAAGGAGTTAAGAGGTTTCTTGCATCAAAATGTGAACAGTCTCAAATAGCGCATACATTTATGGCTTTTATATAATAATGAATCTTGCATTCCACCCCAGCAGTGTGACTTTTGTGCTTATGGACGCTAATTACAGGATATTAGACTAAGGTCTGGTTTCCTTTGCAATTAATAACTTTATCAAGAGTTTTATCTACAAATTTGCCCAAAGACTATAATGGCAGTCTATTAGATTAGTGATCACATTTGTTAACTGCAATGCAATCAATAACTGATGTAAATATAACACATTGACCACAACTAAAAATCTGCTGATGTAGTGTTTCTGTTGGGGTGACTAAGCCCCTTCCCCATCCTTTATTAGAAAGAGAGAGAGAGAGAGAGCTCCATCAGTCCTACATTATTCACTAAATATGTTGTAGTGACCCACTTCAGCAGAAGTTCTGTCTTGTTCAGAGGGGCAGAAAACAAGCGAGGATCCTATTTTTCATGACAAGCAGAGTATGCAAACCTGCTTTTTTTTCTTGTGATTGCCTTTAGTAACAATGTGATTGTATAAAACAGTATCCAAAGTGAGAAATCAACAACTGTTTGGTAGAAACAGTCAATTTCCAAATGAATATTAATCTTATATTTCAGCCTTCCCTCCTTTTAATCCCTTGAATACTATAGAGGTCTCCAATGCATTGCAAGTTCTGTCTATCTACAAATATGGCAAGGGAAATACCGTGCTTGACAGTACAACTTGATTGGTGCACTTAGTGCAGGAAGAGGACAACTGGATAATCTCTGAATGGTTGGTGTATGAGCTGTGGGGCGACATTGTTGACAGAGAAGCTTATCAGTGGTATATGCAGAAGAAAGTTAAATTCTTAAGAACTGTCTCCCTGTGACTAATGCTCATTACTGGACTGAACAAGATAAACATAGAGTTCTTCCTTGGGCACATCCTGTGTGTATATTTCTCTCCAGATAGAGGCCGTGCTAGAAAAAGTACCAAATGTTCAGTTAAAAAAAAAATACTACTAAAATGGTGCATGGTCTAGATCACATGTGGGTAAGCTGTAGCCTTCCAGCTAATGAGCACTACAATTCCTTTCATCAACAGACAGGCAACAGGAACTGTAGTCCACAGCAGCTGGAGAGCCTCAGACTGCACACACCTGAAGATGAGGGGGAAGTCATATCTTTAGTTCCATCGAGAAAAGGCATATGTAGGAAAGTGTGGTTCATATGCATTAACCCTTTAAGTGCCAGAGGGATACGCAACGTGAACCCCTCTGGCAATCAAAGGGTTATGAAAGGTAGAGCAATACTTGGGCAACCAATTGCACTGTAAAAGACTAAACATTTGAACCAAATTCCCGTTGGCTTAAATGGGACTTTTAACCCCATGGATGGTAGAGAAGTCTCCAAAAGCATTGCTTCTTAATGTGTTGGAGACCTCTATAGCATTCAAGGGGTTAAGTCCCAATTTAAAAGAGTTTGAAAAACTATCAATGCAGGAGGAAAGCAAATGCGCCATAAAGAAATGAAAATTACACTTAATTCCGCTGTTCTATCAGTCAGCGTTAAATGAATAGCAATGTTTCACAAAAACAGCAGCTCCAATTAATCTTCATAGTATTTGGCTCATGGAGAGTGTTATTTCAATACTGTCAGAGTAGTAGTTCAAGAGAAATTGAATGATAAATTATCCCCCTCCTGTCCATATTACTGATGTAACACTGCTCACCTCAGAGCAGCAAGACTATCTGGATGGACCCCAGAGAGGGACAATCTTCAGTAATTATGAGGGAAAACCTGAAAAACCTGTCAAAGGGGGCAGGGTTTTCCTTAAGCTCACAGTAAGAAGATTGTTCCTTGCTGTAAGCTGTCTGGTCTCAAGACCAGATTCCACATCTGAGGGGAGGTGGCTTACACTATGTAAAAGGGGCAGGAGGGGGATAATTTATCATTCAATTACTCTTAAACTGCAACTCTGACAGTATTGTAATAACAATCTCTTTGTCTCAAATACTATGAAAACTAATTGGAGGTGCTGTTTTGGTGAAACATTACTATCCCTTTAAGAGGGTGTTACTTTTTGTATTTTAGAGAACTTAAATGAAGAAAATATTCACTTGTTTGCCTATACTGTTATTAATATATTGTGCTCACCTTGTACCAGTATCTTTCCTTATTTATTTCATTGTGTATCTGTATTCATCTGGACCCTCAGATTCATTTGTGTTTTGTACCAACTTCTGGAGTTTCAGTAAAGTTTCAGTTTCAGTCAGTGTGTGTGGTTCTGTGGCTAACGATAGACAAGGCTGGGGTCAGTATATGTTTGGTTCAATGGCTACTGGGTGACAATGCTGGTGGACAGATTGTGTAGCTCCATGCCTACCAGGGGACAAGGCTGGGGGACAGTATGTGTGGTTCCATGCCTACCGGGGAACAAGGCTGGGGGACAGTATGTGTGGTTCCATGCCTACCGGTGGACAAGGTTAGGGGACAGTATGTGTAGTTCCATGCCTGCTGCCTCCTGGGGGACAAGGCTGTGGGGGACAGTACGTGTTGCAGTGGGGCAGGGCTGGGGTCAGTGGGTGTGGTTATATGGCTACAGTGGGACAAGTATGGGGCCAGTATGTTATGGCTACCAGTGCAGTGGAACAAAGCTGGGGGAACAGTATGTATGGTTCTATGGCTTCCAGTGCAGTTGACAAGACTAGGGGTCAGTATGCACACTGCAGTAGTGATGAGCGAGCACCCCAATGCTCGGGTGTTCGGGTGCTCTGACCGAGCGCCCCCGGAGGCTCGAGTGCTCGGCCGAGCACCCGAGCCCCATTGAAGTCAATGGGAGGACTCGAGCATTACACCAGGCACCCCCTGCTCTGATGAGGGGAGGGTGCCTGGTCCATAGGAAAAGGGCAGAAAAGGATGGAAACACCACAGAAATGGTTCAGGGACAGCATAGGGAGGATGTCTGGATGCATCTTGGACTCCAACATCGCTGCTGGGAACGATCTTTCGCCCGTAGTACGCCATTTTTACAGACTGACCGTAAAACACACAAAAAGGCAGATAAAAACGACTTTAGGCGAAAAATTGTTACCAAACAGTATTTGCTGTATATTTACTTGTATATCATCTGCAAATTCTCCCAAAAATTTCCTCGATTTTCTGAAGTGAGGCCATGATTAAGAGGGAAACGTGCGCAGAGGCAAATTCTCCCAAAAATTTCCTTGATTTTATTGAACTGAGGCCATGATTAAGAGGGAAACGTGCGCAAAGGCAAATTCTCCCAAAAATTTCCTCGATTTTTCTGAACTGGGGCCATGATTAAGAGGGAAACGTGCGCTGAGCCGACCATCTAAAACATTATGGGTGAGGGTCTGCTGCGGAGCTGACCATCCTAAACATTATATGCGAAGGCCCGCTAGTGAGCTGACGCTATAAAACATTATATGAGAGGGCCCGCTAGAGAGCTGACCCAATAAAACATTATATGAGAAGGCCCGCTGGTGAGCTGACCTATATAAAAATTGTCAAACAGGGCCCGCTGGTGAGCTGGCCCTATATAAAAATTATATCACAGGGCCCGCTGGTGAGCTGGCCCTATATAAAAATTATATCCCAGGGCATATGGAAGAGGAGGAGGAGGATGAGAAGATTAAGAGTCAACCATATACCCGTTTTTTGGGTGGAAGGGGTGAATGGGAATACAGAGTATTCCCATCATTGTAAATAACATATATAAAGTGAGTTTATGTTCCCCCGGGGCTTTCCTCCAGTGGAGTGGAGAAGTCAGGGGAAATCCAGGCCTTGTTCATTTTTATAAGTGTCAACCTATCAGCATTTTCGGTGGAAAGGCGGATACGCTTATCTGTTATGATGCCACCAGCAGCACTAAATACCCGCTCAGACAGAACGCTGGCGGCAGGGCAGGCCAGCACCTCCAAGGCGTAGAGTGCCAGTTCATACCACGTGTCCAGCTTGGACACCCAGTAGTTGTAAGGCACAGAGGGATCATTGAGGACGCTGACACGGTCTGCTACGTACTCCTTCACCATCTTCCAAAACTTTTCCCTCCTTGTGACACTAGGCTGCGCATCAGGGTGAGGGTGCTGGCGGGGTGTCATGAAGGTGTCCCACGCCTTGGAGAGTGTTGCCCTGCCTTTCTCGGAACTGCTGTGTGCTCCCATTTTCTCCCCTTCTCGGTTGGCCAAGGTAGCACGTACTCTGCCGCCAGCGTTGTCAGATGGAAAATTTTGGAGCAATTTTTCAACAAGAACCTTCTGGTATTGCACCATTTTGCTTGTCCTCTCCACCGGAGGAATGAGAGATGAGAAATTCTCTTTGTAGCGGGGGTCCAGAAGGGTGAACACCCAGTAATCCGTGTTGTTTAAAATGCGTATAACGCGTGGGTCACGGGAAAGGCAGCCTAACATAAAGTCAGCCATGTGTGCCAGAGTACCAACAGTCAAGATTTCGCTGTCCTCACCAGGAGGATGACTCTCAATCTCCTCATCCTCTTCCTCCTCTTCTGCCCACCCACGCTGAAGAGATGGAACTAAAGTTCCATGGCTACCCTCTGTAGCGGAGGCAACCGTGTCTTCCTCCTCCTCCTCCTCCTCCGCCTCCTCCAATTGTCGCTGAGAAGACGAAGTGAGGGTGCTCTGGCTATCACCTTGTGTAAGCTCTTCCTCCCGCATTTCCACCTCTTCCACATGCAAAGCGTCGGTTTTAATTGTGAACAGCGAGCGTTTCAGTAGACACAGAAGTGGGATGGTTACACTGATAATAGCGTTATCGCCGCTCACCATCTGTGTCGATTCCTCAAAATTGCGTAAAACCTCACAGAGGTCTGACATCCATTCCCACTCCTCACTTCTGATTACAGGAAGTTGAACGGAGAGGCGACGACCGTGTAACAGCTGGTACTCCACTACTGCCCTCTGCTGCTCACAAAGCCGGGCCAACATGTGGAAGGTGGAGTTCCAGCGCGTGCTCACGTCACACAGCAGCCGGTGAGCTGGCAATTGTAAGCGCTGCTGCAGCTTCAACAGGCCGGCCGAAGCTGTAGATGACTTACGGAAATGTGCACACACGCGGCGCACCTTGGTCAAGAGATCATGCACATTGGGGTAGGTTTTTAGAAATCGCTGAACCACTAAATTAAATACATGCGCTAGGCATGGTACGTGTGTGAGCTTGCCGAGCTCCAAAGCCGCCACCAAGTTACGCCCATTATCACACACAACCATGCCTGGTTGCAGGTTGAGTGGCGAGAGCCACTGCTCGGTCTGGTGACTAATCCCCTGCAACATCTCTGAGGCCGTGTGCTGTTTGTCCCCAAGGCAGATCAGCTTCAGCACGGCCTGTTGACGCTTCCCCACTGCAGTGCTACACTGCTTCCAGCTACTGGCTGATGGGGGAGTGGCGCTGCGTGTAGAGAATTCGGAGGTGGAAACGGAGGAGGAGGAGCCAATAACGTAGGTGCTGACGGAAACCCTGATGGAGGTAGGGCCCGCATTCCTCGGCGTGGGTAGCACCCGTGCCATCCCAGGGTCCGAGTCGCTCCCAGCCTCCACGACATTCACCCAGTGTGCCGTCAGGGAAATGTAGCGTCCCTGGCCACAAGCACTTGTCCATGTGTCAGTCGTTAAGTGGACCTTCCCAGTAACTGCGTTGGTCAGGGCACGGGTGATGTTACGGGACACATGGTGGTGTAATGCGGGGATGGCACACCGGGAAAAGTAGTGGCGGCTGGGGACCGCGTACCGAGGGACAGCTGCTGCCATCAGGCTGCGGAAGGACTCAGTGTCCACAAGCCTAAATGGCAGCATTTCGATGGCCAGTAATTTGGAAAGGTGTGAGGTTAGTGCTATGGCCTGTGGGTGGGTGGCTGGGTATTTTCTCTTGCGCTCAAATGCCTGGGGTAACGACATTTGGATGCTGTGCTGGGACAGGGAAGTGGATGTGGTCGCTGATGGTGCTTCAGATGGTACAGGTGCAGGGCGGGAGGTATGCGGGCCTGCGCCTTCGACAGGCGATTGGCCGGCACCGAAAACAGGGGAAGAGGAGGCAGTGGTGTGGCCTGCAGACACAGATGGGCGATCCAGGCGTTCCTCCCACTTACTACGGTGCTTGGATGCCATGTGTCGGATCATGCTGGTGGTGGTGAGGTTTCTAGTGTTCATGCCTCGGCTCATTCTGGTGTGGCACAGGTTGCAAACGACAATTCTTTTGTCGTCCGCACTTTCCTTAAAAAAACGCCATACCGCGGAACACCTACCCTTTGGCAAGGGAGATTTACGCAAGGGGGTGCTCCGTGGAACATTTGCGGGCCGGTTTGGTGCGGTCCGCCTTCTTTCTGTAGCCACACCACTGCCTCTTCCAGCCTGTTGCGGTGCTGCAGATGGCTCACCCTCAGGACTGCTGTCATCGCTCGGCTCTACACTTTCCCAGGTGGGGTCAGTCACCTCATCGTCCACCAAGTCCTCCTCCACTTCCTCACTCTGATCATCCTCCTCATGTCTTGATCCCACCACATACTCAGTCATTGACAACTGTATAACATTCTCCTCAACAAGGTCTTGAGACAGTAATAGTGGTTGATTTAATGGCAACTGTGTCTCATCATCATCATCATCATCCACTACTTCCTTTGACCTTAAATGCCGTTCACATCTGTCATCTTCTTGTGATTGGGTACCCTCTAGAGGTTGTGAATCAGGGCACAAGATGTCATGTTCCTCTGCAAGCATGCTTGGAGAGAGGGTCAAATGAAGGATTGGTGATGAGACGAGCTCATCACTATATCCCAGTGTGGGATCACTTCTTTGACCAGACCGTCTATGGTGGGAGGAAGGATGATCAGAGTGAGGATTATGTTGACCAGACTCTTGGCTACTGAGAGTGGACTTGGTGGAAGACAGGGTGGTGCTTAACCGACTGGAAGCAGTATCAGCTGACATCCAACCGACTACCTGTTCGCAGTGGTCGGACCTCGAGAGTGATGTCCTGCGACGCCCTGTAAAATTAGACATGAAGCTAGGTATGGTGGATGTCTTTCTTTCTTGTGCTCTGGCACCAGGCACAGTTTCTCCGCGTCCTGACCCGCTCCCTGAACTATCAGGATCACGTCCACTTCCCCGTCCCTTTTTACCCGCCTTCTTCATCTTACACGGAATATGTGACTTTGATATTTGAGTTTGAAAACTTAACAGTATTTCTTCCTATTCTGCAACTGTGCAGAGTACACAGAATAGGCTGCTAAACTGCGGTGACGCACACTGAATGGAATATGTGACTTTAATATTTGAGTTTGAAGACTTAACAGTATTTCTTCCTATTCTGCAACTGTGCAGAGTACACAGAATAGGCTGCTAAACTGCGGTGACGCACACTGAATGGAATATGTGACTTTGATATTTTAGTTTGAAAACTTAACAGTATTTCTTCCTATTCTGCAACTGTGCAGAGTACACAGAATAGGCTGCTAAACTGCGGTGACGCACACTGAATGGAATATGTGACTTTAATATTTGAGTTTGAAGACTTAACAGTATTTCTTCCTATTCTGCAACTGTGCAGAGTACACAGAATAGGCTGCTAAACTGCGGTGACGCACACTGAATGGAATATGTGACTTTAATATTTGAGTTTGAAGACTTAACAGTATTTCTTCCTATTCTGCAACTGTGCAGAGTACACAGAATAGGCTGCTAAACTGCGGTGACGCACACTGAATGGAATATGTGACTTTAATATTTGAGTTTGAAGACTTAACAGTATTTCTTCCTATTCTGCAACTGTGCAGAGTACACAGAATGTGCTGCTAAACTGCGGCGAAGCACACTGAATGGAATATGTGACTTTGATATTTTAGTTTGAAGACTTAACAGTATTTCTTCCTATTCTGCAACTCTGCACAGTACACAGAATGTGCTGCTAAACTGCGGCGACGCACACTGAATGGAATATGTGACTTTGATATTTTAGTTTGAAGACTTAACAGAATGTGCTCTAATCTGCAACTTTGCACACTAAACAGAATGTGCTCTAATCTGCAACTTTGCACACTAAACAGAATGTGCTCTAATCTGCAACTTTGCACACTAAACAGAATGTGCTCTAATCTGCAACTTTGCACACTAAACAGAATGTGCTCTAATCTGCAACTTTGCACACTAAACAGAATATATGAAATTTTTTTTTTTTTTGTTTTTTTCCCCCCACACAAAATAACCTGCTGCCCCCACACACAGTAGTCCTAAAAAGGACTTTTGGTTCTTTTTTTTTCACAATTTTGCTTTTTTTCTCCCTACACTGACTTTCCCTTCCTATCCTCATCTCTCCCTGGCTAAGACTGAGCCGAACTCGCTGGTCAGGTGCTATACAGCACCCGACCACGGGTTCTGGCCAGCCAATCAGTGTAATGCCAGCAGCCAACATGGCTGCTGGCATTACACCGATGTCAGAGCCTCCCTGCACGTTTATTGGCTGCGCAGCAGCCGCAAAACGTGCGGGGAGGAGACCCGAACATGGCGGGCGAGCACATGCGGTACTCGTACGAGTACCGCCATGTGCCGAGCAGAGCGATGCTCAAGCCGATCCGAGCATCGGCCGAGCATGCTCGCTCAACACTACACTGCAGAAAAAAAGTGGAATATGACACTTTTCTCAGGCATTTTACTGAATGTTTTTCCATCCCTACTAGCGGTCTCTGAAGTGGCTTTAGGACCTCACTTTTTCTGCTGCTAAAATATATCTTGATGGCTTTCCCCATGGCATGGCTGCATTTTGCTTGGCTACCTATAAATCATCCAATATAACAACTGTGTCCTATATGCATTATTTTGCATTTTATGGTAGTATTTTTTTTTAAATCTCATACTTTTGTCCATTCCTCTAATTGTTTTAAATCACTTCTCAAGTAACCTACCCCTCGAATAATGTTAACCCTGTTACAGATCTTAGTGTCATGTGACAAAAGGAACACCCTTTCTTGAAGCCCACCGTTATATTGCTAATATGAAATAGAACAAGCCCCAGCACTAATTAATGTGCACTCTACTAATAACCCATTCTTTCTCTGAATGTTTCCATTTACTTTGATCCTTCAGCCAATGCTTTATCCAGCCAACTACCTATGAATCTATTCCTAATCCATGCAGTTTGTGGATAACATTTTAATGTGGGACTATGTCTAAAAGCTAAAATCCATATAAGCTACATATACTGTAAAGTGAAAAAAATACAATTTTACAAGACTTTCCATCAGTAAATCCATGCTGACATTGATCTTGTAAACCGGATCTTTTTTTTAAACCAACCATTCTCTCTTACAGAAGGATTTCCATTAATTTTCCAAAAGTTGATGTTAGACTCACAGGCCTGAAGTTTCTAGGGTTTTCCCTACTACCTGTTTTGGAATGTGGAATTACATTAGCAATTCTCCAGTCATTACTGTTCCTGTCAGCTGTGACTAATTAAAATGTTTGGATAATGGCGAGGCAAGTACAGCTTGAGGATTTCTTAATACTATTGATATAGTTCATCTGGACAAACAAACATGTCTATTTTAACTTAAATAGTACCTTTTATACTTCCTTTTATGTAACTAGACTTGTTTCATTTTCCTTATATTTAATGCTTGATACTTATAATGTTGGTTCCTACTCATCACAGGCTAAAGGTACAGGCTAAGGTGATGTGAGGAAGTACAACTGCACAGAACGGGTAATGAATCTACTGTGATTATCTTGCAGTAAAACTGGTTTTGAAGGTGCAACTGTTAACCCTTTTAATGCAATTTCGTTGTACACCTGTCTGTCACTTAAGGGATTACTGAATATAACCATTTCAGTATAGGGCTTGTCTGAAAAATAAAAGATCAAACAGGGACGCAGACACTATTGGACTATATATTCAAAAGTGGAGGGATTATGTCAAACCTATTGCAGAATAGGGGAAAAATAAACATTAAAAAATACCATTGATTTGGAATTTTTGAAATCCCATCTCACACCTACTCATTGTATAGAGTTCTGTGGGGTGTGTTTTGAATCATCAGGAGCCTTGTATAGAATGAATGAGGTCCTTTAATTACACTTGATGATAATAAAACAGATAGGACATTCAGCAGGGGAGTGCCTCACCTTTGCATCATCAGTAACTTGCCACGTGTTCCCAAGCTCACAGGACTGACCTGTATATGCAGTACTGTTGATGTAAAGACTCATTGAGGCTGATGTACTAAGAAGAACTGGGGGGAGGCATGATAAAGAGGTGGAAAAGCACAGATGACTTCTCCAGTGATAGCACTTCTCTAGTTCCTATATTATTCTACGGAGCCTATGCACTAAAATGTCTCCTTTGGAAATCTTTGTGCATAGACTCATTAGAATAACACTGGAACCTTGAGAAGTTATATCACTGGAGAGGTCATCTGCACTTTTTCATCTATTTATCTCACCTTAGTGCATAACTGAAGTAGTTCTGGAGCGAACTAGCTGCACCATAGAGAACAAATAGAAATTCCTAAATTTCCCATTGATTGAAATACGTAATTTAACCAGTTGGCTGCTAAGAATATTCTGGGAGAGGTCCACTGGTTAAATTATGCATTTCAGTCAATGGGAAATCTAGGAATTTTTTACTTGTTCTTTACGGTGCATCTAATTTGTCCCAGAAGTACTTCGGAGGGGAAGGAGGGGTATGGACTAAGGCGAGATAAAGAGATGAGCATACCCTCAAACTGCTAAGGAAATTTTCCATGACCTCTTCAGCAGTATTAGGTGTCTGGGAGGGCTGGGGGAATAGTTCTTCACTTACTGGGTTCTTGAGTGAGTGATCTCTTCAACCCCACTAGAGGATTCGGCTGGGGGTCTACTGAAATTGTATAGATACACTAAATGGGAAACAACTTGGAGAATACTCATTAGAGAAAGATTTAGGAGTACTGATAGATGATAAACCTCACAGCAGTGTGCAGAGTCACTCAGCCGCTGCAAAAGCAAATAGGGTACTATCCTGCATAAAAAGAGGCATAGATGCACGGGATTCAAATATAATTCTACTTCTGTATAAATTGTTAGTACGGCCTCAAACTAAACTGGAAAAAGTGCAGAGACGTGCAACAAAATTGGTAAAGGGATTGGAGGAACTGAGTTATAAAGAGAGACTAGCCAAACTGGGTTTGTTTACATTAGAGAAGAGACGTCTAAGGGGTGATATGATTACCATTTACAAATACATTCAAGGTCAATGCAAAGAACTTTCCAATTATTTATTTAATCAAAGAACTGAGAGAATAACAAGAGGTCATCAATTAAAACTAGAGGAAATATCTTGCGCTGAGAGGCGGACCCAATGAGTGGATCGTTACTAAACTGGTAGCTATTTTTCTGAAGAAAAAGGTGTTTCTTAATATGCAGATAGCAGGGTAAAGACAAATATGTAATTAGAAAGCTACCTATTAGCCTCCCCAGAATTGTCTTTCCCAATGGGGTAAAGTATCCTCCTGCAGGAAGACAGGGCACTTGCCTTAAAAGGCTCTCTGGAGGTGGAGACTTCCTCCCTACACACCTTACTTCCACTAAGTTCTAAAAGTGACCTCAGTGGAGGTGCACCAGACCTATCTCTGGCCTCCACTGTCAGTATGAACCAGGGTGCAGACAGTACAGCACCTGGGTCTGCTAGAGGATTGCTTGCACTATCTGCCTTTTTCTTCACATTTCTGCTTTGGTTGCTTGTCAGGAAATGCATCTATCTATCTATCTATCTATCTATCTATCTACCTATCTATCTATCTATCTATCTATCTATCTATCTATCTATCTATCTATCTATCTCTCTATCTATCTGCTATCTCTCTATCTATCTATACATAGGACCCTGAAGCCTGAAGAGAACAAGGTCTCCAGAATTCAGTGTGCAGTTCCTGTACTTCCCTGTCTATTTGTCTAGCAGTCACATTCACACTGTCTATGGTAAAATTGTTAGATTTTCACTCTGCTCTTCCTTTTTGTCTGTCTCTTTACTATTCCTGTCCTCCCAGAGGGGATTTTACTAAACTTTACCTCAGTTTAGAGACAGATGATACAGTAACATTGCAAACTTGAAAGATAGTAAATAATGTCTTTCATATTTTGGGAGCCAGTGGGGCAACATTCTTTGATCATGGTTGTAGTAAAAATATGCCTTTTCCATGATTACATTTTTTGCATGTTTTGAATTGATTGAAACCATGTTTTTGTCCTGTAGTAGCTACTGCATAGGTGTAATATATTTCATTGTCATTCTTATTGATGGCTGGTTACACATTTATCTTAAGCCAACTGGAGCTGGTGTAACAAATGTTTTTATGTCCCCCCACCCAACCTCTCCCAAGTAAGTACAGGTCCCTGCATGTCTGCAGGGGCCCCCACTGAAATAGATGCTGCCCTGCAGCCTGTAAAGGCCATTGGGAAGCATTAACCCTTTTACTGGAGCACCATGCAGATGCCCATTTATGGGGATAAGTGTAGCAATTCAATAAATTTGCCTTTTTGTACAAAACATGTCTTTCAAAATGAGTGTTTCATTTTGTATGTTCTCATCTTTATACGTGTTTGGAGGATTAATGTCCCTTGCTGCACTCCCCATTGTTCCTGCTGTCCTTCCTCGCTCCCTGTGCACTCAGCTGCTGCCTCCTCTTTCCAAGCTACCAACTCCATGCTCCCTACTGCTGCCCCTACCTCTTGCCAAGCTTCCTATTCCCACCTCCAGACTTTCCTGCTCCTCTTCTCTTTGCCACATAATTTTAAATCCTTGCTCGTTTTGTACACCTGCATCTTCTCTCTTTCCTTCCACACTGTCATTCTCTCCATCTCCGACCTTCATGAACAGTTCTGAATCATTTTGGATGCACCCAGAGTTCTCTTTTTGTCCTTCAAATTGATCTAGGAAACAAATACTGGAGGTTTCTTTCACCTCTACTTCTTTTCTTATGTTTTGTATATTGTAGTGTTTTAACACCCTGGATGATATCAACATCTCCAGTGTGTTGCAAAGCAATGCAAGCAACATGTGGCAGGTGACAACAACATATTTTCCCAGTGTCCTTCTTACAGAGGGACGACCCCTTGGATCCAAATCCCTCTGTCCCTCGTTCCTACTGGGGTAAGTGTATCACATTGCTCCACAACATTAAAACACACATTCGGTTTTGTTTAACCCTTTGAATGCCAGAGGGATATCGAACGCCTTGCGAAGCTTACCCATCTGGCAGTCAAAAGGTTAAACTAATGTATATTTGTTTATAAGCTAGACTGTGTAAATAAAATACTTTAAAGGTGTGTGAATAGGTATAGAGTACTATATTTCAAACAATTAATAATCAAACTAGTAAACAATAAGAGCATGTATATGTAATATATAGTACTTAAAGGAGAAGTAAACTTTTTTATAAAAAAATATATATTGTAGGGATTTTCCTATTGAGTAAAATAAGGGTACTCCCACTGCCAAGAGATTTATATTTCCAGAGTTATTACAGTTTAAACCCATGTTTTTTTACATTAGCAGTGCCCTCTAGTGGTCTAATTCTAATTAGATTTCCTGTTAGATTCTAATTGAGAGGAAAGTCAGAAAAGTCAGAGACATACAGTTCTCCATAGAATGTGATAGAAACTGCCTGTCACTTCCTGTCAGTTAGAACTATCAGGAAGTAAACACAGTAAATTCACTTCCTGTCAGTTAGAACTTAACACAGTAAATTCACTTCCTGATTATTTAAACTGCTATAATTTTTGAATAAAACATCTGACAGTGATTGGAGTGACCTTATTTTATTTAGCAGGAAATGCTCTGCAAAATATGTGTTTTCATAAAAAAAGTTTACTGCTCCTTTAAACACCCGGATTGTTCTATACGAGTGTTAGGAAAAATGCTCAAGTAGATATCTACTCATATTCAGTACGATGAAGACATGTAAAGAAACAAAAACATACACACAGTGTGGTCTGTTATATACAGGACATGTCAGTATCAGTCAATAAAAAAAAACAGATATCGACCATATGAAGAATAAGCAAATGGAGAAAATAGTATAATCTAAAGACAAAAAGTAGAATTGCCAATCAGGTTTTACACCAATCTATAAGTCTAAAAAGAAACATTTCCAAAAATCTATATTATGGATCAAGTGAATTGATTCATAGGGATGGCAGTCCAATATATCAGACAGACATGTAAAAAGTTCACAGAAAGAGACTTCTGCACATTTAATTCATAGTAGCAATAGGAATCAAAATTAATTCATAAACACAAGGACTCACTTGATGGGTCACCGCTTGACTGACACTGAGTCAGACAAGCCAAGAACACTTGTGAAGAAATTTTAGACTGTCCTCAATCAGTCTACATATTTATTTATTTATTTATAAAATGTTTTACCAGGAAGAATACATTGAGATTCCTCTCGTTTTCAAGTATTTCCTGGATATACATGTTCCAAAACAAGGGAAATGCCAAATATGGAAATGCTTGGGAGATAGGAGAATAAGAGAGACAAACTATCACGGTGCCCGTGATTGCTGCCTTTACATGTCAGTTACCTGTAGGGGGCTCTCCATTGGCTGCTTGCCTTCAGCCCGCCCTGCATTGTCTATTTAGACTGAGCTTGGGCACCCTTTGGTTGCCCTTTCATGTTGTCTCTATGCTGTTTGCACCTGCATTGAGTTCCTAAGCTGACTGGGCCTTGTCGCTGTTCCTGCTTGCCTGTGGTCATCCAGTTCCTGCTTTCTAGTTGCCTGGTTCCTGCATTCGTTCCTGATCCGGTTGGAGTTGCTGTACCTGTTGCTGTTTCCTGCTACTGTCCCAGATCCGGTTGACCGTCTGCAGAGCTGTACCTCTTCATCCTCGGCTGGGTTCCTGCTGTATCATCTACTGGGTGCCTGTCTCATCCTGTGGACTGGGTGACATTTTCATTCACTTGCTGGTTCCCCAGTACACGGGTACTGGTTCGCTCCACTGCAACCGGCTGCTGATGCACCGGTAGTGTCATTGGTTATTCCAGTACGCGGGTACTGGTTTGCTCCACTGTAACCGGCTGCTGTTGCACCGGTAGAGTCACTGGTTATTCCAGTATGCAGGTACTGGTTCGCTCCGCTGTAACCGGCTGCTGATGCACCGGTAGAGTCACTGCTTACTCCAGTACATGGGTACTGGTTCGCTCCACTGTATCCGGCTGCTGTTGCATCGGTAGAGTCATTGGTTATTCCAGTATGCGGGTACTGGTTCGCTCCACTGTAACTGGCTGCTGTTGCACCGGTAGAGTCACTGCTTACTCCAGTACGCGGGTACTGGTTCGCTCCACTGTAACCGGCTGCTGTGCACCGGTTGAGTCATTGGTTATTCCAGTACGTGGGTACTGGTATGCTCCACTTATCGGAGGCTGTTCAGTCCTAGACAGCTGACAGATTGAAGGTTTCCACCAGTACGCGGGTACTGGTTCGCTCCCTGTTTAAACCGGTAGCTAATTGCACTATGCCACAGTACCGGTTGTGACTGTGGTACGCTGCTTATATTTGTTCCATTCATGTTTGGCTGTTAGTCTACTCCGTCTGTATATCCAGTGGCCTTGCTTGTCATCTTGGTGACTGGTGTCTCCACCTAGCTAGTCACCTTGGCCACCTGCGCTGCCACCATTGTCAGCAGCCTAGGCTGCCTTGCCCGGTATTGGTAAGGCTGGTAGAACCTGATCGTTTCCATTCCTTTTTGGGTTACCTTACCCGGTATTGGCAAGACCGGTAAAGCCTCATTACTCGCAGTCTCAGTTTCTTGGCTGCCTTGCCCGGTATATTGGCAGGGCGGTAGAGCCTTCACTATTCGTGGTACCTGTCTCCAGGCCGCCTTGCCCGGTATATTGGCAAGGCTGGTAGAGCCTCTTCTTCGTTGCACTAGTCTCCAGGCTGCCCTGCCAGGTATATTGGTAAGGCCGGTAGAACCTGTTACCACCTTGTGCCAACTAAGGTTGCCTTACCCGGTATTGGCAGGGCCGGTAGAGCCTGTATCTCATCCCATGTATCAGTACTATGCTACTATGTAAATCGCTCTATATAAATTGCATGTGTATGCTACCCAATAGGGTTTTCTTTAACTTTTCAATAAAGTTGTGTTTTTACCTAGCTCTGTGTCTGAGAGTCATAACAAACCGTGACACAAACCAAATCAAAGAGGAGGTGTGTAAAGTTTGAGTCCAGGGCTAACATCAAGGTTGTCCTGGGCAAGAAAGGGGGTCCTGAACCAAAATGTGTGGGCCTGTAATTTTGTAGTGCCATGTACTTGTTTTGGCTGGAGCTGGTAAAGCTGGTGGTGGGTGAAAAATCATGCATATAAATGAGAATTGTACTGTTACTTAAACAATGTTTAAGTAAATTCTTAATTTAACAAACACAAAAAAAAAAAAAAAAAAATTACGTCTTGAGTTTTTGCAACTGGGGTTTGCCTTAGTGTGCTATGGCCACTTGGTTGATGGGGGGGGGGGGATGGTATGGTTACCCAGGGGATGTTGTTGGGTTCTTTGCTTACAGGGTGACGAGGAGTCTTGCGATCCAGGTGTGGGAGTCTACGGAACTGCTGTTCGTGCCAGTGTCATTGACGGCACTGCTGTGACCCAGTCCATACCGGCTGACCTCTGCCGGGGGCAGGTACAGGGCTTTCCTGGGTTCTTTGGGCTCTGCTGGGTCGTGGGGGACCTGATGCACTGGGGTTTTTAATTTTACGTTACAGGTTAGGGGCAAGAGTTGGCCCTTGGGGGGTCTGTGTGGTTTCTTCCTCGTGCGGGTGCATGGGGGGGCTTCTATGTCCAGGCGAGGTTCCTGTTGCCTGGAAGTGTCCTGTGGCTGGTATGCCTTAGGTTTGGGGCTTGTCTGCACTTGGTTATGGTCGTTGGTTTGGTGTCATGGGGGTTGTCTGCCTCTGGGGGTTTATTTTGTTTGGGTCTGGAGGTTATAACTTCCAGCTCAACAGGGGCCTCCCCCCCCCTTGGTGTTGTTGCTTCCTTACCGGGGCCGTTGGGGATGCCTGGGGCTGCAGTGGGTGAGGTGGGCTCTGGGGACCCAGTTCCAGCGAGCGTTCCCGCTGCTGGGCTGGCAAGTACGGGATTGGTCGGTACACGGGCTCTGGGTCTTCTGCATAGTGGGGATTGGTTGGGCATAGAGGTACGTTGCCGGGGCCTGATCGATTGGGTGGGGTACCGGTGACGCCTTGGGGATTGCTTTTGTGTTGGTCAGGGCCACTTGGACTACATTTAATGATGGGGTGTGGAATTCCAGTGGAGGACCAAGTTTGTGGAGATCTTCTCCCTCCTTATGAGAGATGGGGAGCCAACGGGGGCTTCAGTCATGGACGTGGCTATGTAGGTGGCAAGGGATTGTCGCCAGGGCGTTTGGATTTGTGCTTTTTCTATCGTGGCCAGTTTTGTTCGGGGTATGCTCTTCGTTGTTTTGTTGCCAGGACACCATGTGGAACTCCTGCTTGATCTGCGGGGGGCTGTCGGGGTGGTATTACGGCAAACAGTTCCGTCAGAGGTTGGCGTTTCCGTCTTTTGTCGTGGGACCTGCTGGACATCGGGCTTTGGTTTGCGGTCTTACCATTTAGGTGTTTACTCATGGGGCTGCAGTCATTGCAATCTGGCGTCGGGGGGTTGTGGCTCCCCTCCGCAACCTCCGCCTCATCAAGGGTGGCAGTTTTATGATGACAACGTATTGAGGGGCATTGCGATGGGGGGGATCCTATGTCTTTGTCTGTTCATGTTCTGACTGTTCCGGATTTCTCTCCCCCCCCCCCTTTTTACACATGTTTCGAACACCAGTAGGTGAGGCATTAGGGGTGATGTGGGTGGTACTGGAGGAGTCTCCGGTGTTCATGGTCAGGATGCGTTCTTGGATACTGGAGTTCTGGGTGGGGAAGCGGCGTGTTGCTTCGAGGAGGGGTTTGTGGGTGATTTTGGTTACTGGGTCTCGGCGGCTTGGGGTCTTAGAGTCGGGCACTTTACGATCGGTGGTCGCGTACCCGGGGTTACTTTGGGAGCGTTTGGCAACGGAGGTATCTTGGTGCTGGATGGCGGGTCCTTACCTGCCTGCCTCTCCCTGGTTTTCGGTTGTCAACACTTTTATAAGTTTTCTCCTACAGGGATTGCGTCAGGATTTACGGGGAAGAGTTCCTTCTTGCAGCGTCGGACGTCGGCATTGAAGCTCTTTGGCATGTGTTTCTTAACTGCTAAGGGAACTGGGTCTCTTCCTTGGATGATCTGAGTTACAGCGCTCTCTTCCTGGGGTTATATATATATGGTCTTTGACACCATGGTCTTGTCACACACATGTCGATCACTATGGTTGTCACAGGTCAATAGTCGCTCCCGTCATCATTTTCTCCATATGGATATAGTCTTGAATGGTGTAGTGCTAGGTCAACGGGGTGTTGATCCGGTGCTTTGTGGTGTTTTTTTTCTACCATCCTTTGCTACAGTGTTGTATTGGGTGCCACGGCAGGTCGGGGTGCCTTGTCATCCCTGCTGATGGGGAATCTGCCCTCTGTCTTCCTCCTGTGTGTTCTGACCCGAGGGCCTGTAAGGTGCTGGCGGTGGCTGCACTTGTTGCAGCCGATTGCGTTGACTTTGGTTCCCTTGGGGGGTGTGGGGATGGAAGGGTCGACTTCTTGTCTGTGCTTCTAGGGCTCGGACTGGGTTCCATTGCTGTGGAGTGTATGCTGTCTAAGTCCAACTTGGGGCTTTTCGGGGGGACGGGTTATTTTCCGGCGGGCTAGGAAGGTGTCACTCCGGGCTTTGTTGGGCGAACTAGAGTTTGCCTGCCAGATTATTCCTTGGGGTCAGGTTTTTTCTACCTGCGGTTGGCACAGGCCATGAGGGGCACATTCCGCTCACACCATTGCGTTGTATGGGATTGCCTTTGTGGGCAGTGTGGTGAGTGTGGGAGATGTTGCGGTGTCAGAGAATGGACGTTCTTACTGGCAGTCTCTGGTGCTGGTAAGTGTGTTTTTGGACTTCCACCCTGCTAGGGTAGGATAGTTGGGCGATGGGGTATTTTTTGTTCCGGGAATGGTTTCCTATTGTGGTTGCGGTGACTCCTTGGGGTGGTAGTATGAGGGATGGTGGGGTAGCTTTCCATTCCACTGTCATGGGGGTGGGGCTGGCGGTCACTTCTCTGGGCTTCCTTCCCTTTTGTGCTGGCCCGATTCAGGCACCTGGTCCTTTGTGTCGACGAGTGAGTGTCTTTTTCCGGAACATCTCTGGCCTGGTGTTTTGCAGGTAGTGGTCGATGCGTCGTCCTTCTTCCTGGTGGCGGCAGTTCGAGTGGTGTTCTCGGGGGTGTAGGCAGCGGGGACGCCTTTCCCCGTTTTCATTTGGGCGATTGGCGGGTGAAGTTACCTCATGGGTTGGGAAATCCGTGGCGCCGGTCATCTGGGCGCGTTTCGGAGTGGATATCAATGCTTGGATCTGCTTGGATCGTTTGACGGGTTCGCCAGGGATCTGCTGCGGAGCCAATTGTGGGGGTGCTGAGGCTATTTGGGGACTGGCATGCTGGGTGGTTTCTGTATGCGGCTCTTACGGGTCATATTTTGGCGGTTGTGGTTCGTAGGGCAATTGTGTTTTGGGGTGTGTCGGGTGGCAGCAGATCGGGGGAGGTGTTGTGGCTGTCTGTCAAGGCCGCGCTAGGTCAGGTTATTGGGGTGGTTGGGGTAGTAGATGGCCGCGCTCTTATCGACTTTGCGGCTGGAGGCTGCTTTGGCGGTGGCTGACTGTTGGTGTTATTTGGGGGGGTGAGGATATGGGGTTGGTTTGGCTTGGTTGTTGCATGTGACCATGCGTAGGGTATTTGGCAAATTGCTGCGGAGTTCTTCGAGTTTGGGGATTGTGTGGATGGCAGTTGTCCCATGACCAGGCTGGGTGGTTGCCACGGTTCCTGCGCATGGGTCAGTAGCCGTATTAGGCAGTATAGGCGGGTGTCCAGGTTAGCGGTGACGCATCCGGTTCAATATATGCGGATCAGGCCACAGCTTTAGGTGGGGGGGAGGGCCTGAATGAGTAGGTGGACGCATTAGGCCCTTGTGGCGCTTTGGGCTCTTGCCAATGTGGAGAAGGTCATTAAGTTGGATATGGTTACATGAGGATGGTAGGCCAGCGGCCTAGGGGCAATGACACCTGGACTGTGTCGCGGGTTTAGACACCGGCCTCATTGAGCTGCATTACCCAGCTAATGGGGCGCGGTAAGGTGAAACAAGATTGGGGTGAGCCTAGGGCTCAAAAAGGGGGATAGGCAAGTAGGGCCTATCAAATTTGGATTGGCAAGGGCTTAAAGTCTAGGTTAAAGATTATGGTAAAATGGTTATTATGTATAATAAATAAAGCTGTGGCCTGAGTTAAACCTATAACTAGTTGTCTGTGTTTTCTTGAACCATTACCCCATGCATAAGACAAGAACTCCCCGCGAAGAATAAGAAGGGGAGGCATGTCTTAGCTGGGGGAAGGAAAGAAAGGTTACTGGGTGGGACAGGAAGTGAGGTTAAGAAGATAGGGTAAATATAGAGGTGGTTAGGTATCACTTCCTTTCTGAAGCCTAGATGGAACAGCGTCCCTCCCTCCCTCCCTTCTGGTTGTGTTTGGGGTGGTGGACTTGTGGTTTTGGGGTCTTGGCTGGTTGCGGTTGGTTTGCCTTTGCATGTCACAGCTTTGTGGGCGCTTTGGGCTCTTGCCAATGTGGAGAAGGTCATTAAGTTGGATATGGTTACATGAGGATGGTAGGCCAGCGGCCTAGGGGCAATGACACCCGGACTGTGTCGCGGGTTTAGACACCGGCCTCATTGAGCTGCATTACCCAGCTAATGGGGCGCGGTAAGGTGAAACAAGATTGGGGTGAGCCTAGGGCTCAAAAAGGGGGATAGGCAAGTAGGGCCTATCAAATTTGGATTGGCAAGGGCTTAAAGTCTAGGTTAAAGATTATGGTAAAATGGTTATTATGTATAATAAATAAAGCTGTGGCCTGAGTTAAACCCATAACTAGTTGTCTGTGTTTTCTTGAACCATTACCCCATGCATAAGACATTGTACTCTCTGGTCACAACATTTGGGGCTACCCACTGGGCCACAACATCCGGGGCTGTCCAAGGCTACACTCAAGGCTTCAGCCCCCTTAGCCCCCCTAGCGACTGCCTGTCTGATATACTGGACTTCCATCCGATGAATCAATTCACTTGATCCATAATATACATTTCTGGAAGTGTTTCTTTTTAGGTTTATAGATTGGTGTAAAACCTGATTGGCAATTCTACCTTATGTCTTTAGATTATATTATTTTCTCCATTTGCTTATTCTACGTATCTGATTTTTATAGATTGATATCAACATGTCCTATTCACTTCTTTACATGTCTTCATCCTATTGAATATGTGCAGATATCTACTTAAACGTTTGTACTAACACTCATATAGAACAATTGGGGTGTGTAAGTACTATATATTACATATACATGCTTGTAGTTTTACTAGTGTGATTATTAATTGTTACTCATTTCTGATTGTTTGATATGTAGCGCTCACCTATACACACTATTTTTCACATGATTTTAAATGATTGAGGTTTGCAGAGGCTTGTTTCATTTTGTTTTATTTTATTTTTTGTTTATCAGCTCTTGATTGAGTATTGTTTCATTATTGGTATACCTTATTTCACTATTGATTCACTAGTTATATATATGCTTTAATAAGTAATTATAATTTATATTAACCCCTTAGCGACCAGCCAATCGGCGCTTCGCGGTCACTTAAGGACCGCGGAGCATTTTTTTTTTTTTTAACTTCCAGTTCCGGACTCCCTGAATGGCGTGCAGCCACGGGGAGAGCCCGGAATTCCATCAAGGTTATAGTACGTCATGGGTTGTTAACTCAGGTCGACCCATGACGTACTATGACCGTCAAGGGTCGTTAAGGGGTTAAGAGTACCTCTTATTTATGATTTTTTCAAATAAAATACTTTGGTCCTGATCTAAATCATTTATTCACCTACATAAACGGCGGTGAATTGGTCATGAAGTAGCCTAAAACTTCTCAGTAAAGCCCCCAACCAAAAGTGTTCCTCTTTGGCCATGTGAAATGTTGGACGCTACGCTGCAATGCACTGGAGATAACTAACTTCCATTGTGTTTATAAAATGTTCTCTATTTTTTGTTTGTATTTATTTTCTGATCAGTTAGGACAGTGGTTTCCAACCTTTCTGATGTTAAGACACATTTGTGTTTAAGTCAGCAGATAGCTGGAAAATGTAAATTTGTGTGACATGTGTGAACAGAAAAGCCTATGTAATTATGAATATACCTGGAAACATGTTCCAGATTGAACTTGGTTCTCTGTCTTGTGACTCTCCTGTTGGGAGCTGCTGTATTAGAAGCACGTGGGGACAGGTTTGGGGAGTGGAGGTATAATATTTTTCATACTCTTTCAGCCTAACTTAGTTTGTTTGAGTGACAAGTTCTTCTCAAACACAGGCCTAGATTACATTGCAGTTGATAAGTGTTCTCAATGTTTTTGTACCAGATTCCCATTGATAACTTGACTGTACCAGATATTGTTATCTTTGCTAGTATGATGGTGCTGAGTAGCCTACCTTTTCTTGTACAATAATGAAATCAAGCAAGTGGCAGTGTTGTGTTAACCCTTTAAAGACCAAGAACTATACAACACATTTAAAGGAGCAGTAAACTTTTTTTTATGAAAACCTATGTTATAGAGCTTTTCCTGCTGAGTAAACCAAGGGTACTCCCAGTGCTGTCAGTTGTTTTAACCCCTTAAGGACCGTGAAAATCTGGGGAGGTTTGCACTTATGGGCCAGAGCAACTTTGACTTTTTTAACTATTTCTTTGTTCAGCAGTGTTTTCTCTCTAAGTCTTTTATACCATCCACAAAAATTATATACCGTTTTTATGCACTAGCAGGGATTTCTTTTGATAACACACTTATATGGAGAACCCACCATTTATTTAATTAAAAATAAAGAAAACCATTAAAAAATGTAAAAAAAACACCATTTTTATTGGTTTGCTGGTGGTCATTTGTGCCCAAAGAGTTAATTTTTTATGGAAACTGCATGAAAGGTGTGAACAGTCATTCATACCTATAGAATTTGCCATTTTATAGGGGCACTGTCCCTCTGGGCGTAAATCCCCATGTCCCTCTTTCACTCACTGTTTTCCCAATTTTTGGAGCTATTATTGTTTAGTGTGTATAAGTGTATTACATTGATTCGCAACTGTAAAACTACCATTAATCGGTGTTTAAACTTCACTAGATGTGTTTTTAATTAGTTGGTGTAAAATACAAATTTGGTCTTGCTCACATTTATTAAAAAGGCAACAAGTTGCTTCTAACAGGTCATAAAAGGACCTGCATTCATCCTCCGCACAGATCCAGCGCTGAAGGGGTTAATACCCCCAACTCTGGCCTGTCTTTCTCCCTGTGTGTGTCTTCTCTCTGCTTCTCTCTCCCTTACTTTAATAGTAAGTTGGAGAGAGGCAAAGAGCAGTCACAAAGACAATGTGTGAAACACATTGCCTTTGTGAATGAAAATGCCGGTACATGTGAACGCTTCTGGAGTGATCACATGTACCGGCAGAGGAGAGAAGCACTGAAACTAAGCGCTCCGGTCCTAGAGTGCTCAGTTTCAGCCTGTAAAGCATGATAGCAGCGTGCACTGAGGCACGCTGCTATCATTTAATCCATGACGTGCCAGGACCGTCATGGGTCCTTACGGGAAGTTTACCTATGACAGTCCTGGCACATCATGGGTCCTTAAGAGGTTACTAAAACTTTATAACAGCTCAAATAACCAGAAAGAGAATTTACTAATTGGAATTTGGCCACTAGAGGGCACTGCTAATGTAAAAAACACAGGTTTAAACTGTAATAACTCTGGAAATATGTATTTATAAGCAGTGGAAGCACACTTATTTTACTCAACAGGAAACACCCTACAATATATATTTTTTCATAAAAAAAGTTTACTGCTCCTTTAAAGTTTAGGGGGAAAATGAAGCCAGAATACATTGCCATGACTGAACAGAGCTCTTACCAGCCTGCACTGTGACAACTCTATAGGTGTTGCCTAGTATGGCATGGATTGCATCACAACTGATCTGCAAATCAGGAACAAAATTCTCTTTCAATTTGTACCTTTACTCTGTACTTACTGTAAGCCAATCATAACTGCCTGATGTGATATGTAAACCTGACCTTGTCTGGTACCCACACTGCTGCAACAAACACCACGATCACAAACTGGCTAACGCACTGGCACAGTGAAGCTGCCCTTTCATTGAATGTAGTCTCTTTTAACCACCTTTTAACCAGTGAATTGCAAACCAATGCATTGCAGACAGCTCTGGCAGCCAAGGGGTTTGAAGGAAATCATATCCTTTTCAAAAGTGTATAACTTTACATTGCACATAACGTGCCACGGAAAAGGTCTCCATCACTGGCAATACACATTTCTTATGATATTTTTTTATAAACTGTACACAGTATCACTTTTAAATTAAGACACCAAAAAATGGGAAAAATAAGTTACGTGTTTGCTCTTCAATTCTAATACTGTGGCACAAGGGCAGACTTTCTAGCTGTTGGAGCAGAACTCTGAAAGGTTGGATGATGCCAGAGAGACACAGGTTGCCCTTTCCCCCA
The DNA here is from genome assembly GCA_037306005.1 of Rhinophrynus dorsalis. Lineage (NCBI taxonomy): Eukaryota > Metazoa > Chordata > Amphibia > Anura > Rhinophrynidae > Rhinophrynus > Rhinophrynus dorsalis. Next base: position 96,297,576 of record CM074718.1, on the reverse strand, counting down.
TGTTGTTGCATGTGTCCATGGGTTAAGTGGTCTCACCTACCCTTTGAAGGACTCCTAACATGATAACCCCCCCCAAAAAAAATATGCTTAAAGTTCAGTGTTTTAGCAGCTAACCACTATTACTCCTACCTATGACAATAGCAGTATTATATTCTCACAGTGCTAATTATATAGGTGTGTCTCAAGCTTCTTGTTCCTCCTCCAGTAAGAACTGAAGCTGTCACAACTTTTTTTTGTCAAGCCATGCAAAAAAACTATTGCCTGTGACAGCTGCTCTTCTTGAATACAACATACTGTGACTAATTTCCTAATCCCAGCAGCCTATGGCGTCACGGTGACAACTACCATAAAACACTTTGGCATGTTTATCAAAAAGGTTTATTCAGAGGCGTAACTAGAAGCCACCGGGCCCTGGTGCAAGAATTGCCAGGCCCCCCCCCCCGATCACATTGGCCCCAGACCCCCTCAACCACATTGGCCACCTCCACATTGCCCCCCAATCTCCAAATTGCCCCTTCATCTCCACATTGTCCCCATCTCCACAATGCCCCCATATCTCCAAATTGCCCCTTCCACAATGCCCCCTTCAACTCCACAATGTCCCCTTCATCTCCACAGTGCCCCTTCCACAATGCCCCTTCATCTCCACAATGCCCCCCAATCTCCAAATTGCCCCTTCCACAATGCCCCCTTCATCTCCACATTTTCCCTTCCACAATGCCCCTTCAACTCCACATTACCTCTTCCACAATGCCCCTACATACAGTCCCTGGTGGTCTAGCGGCGTGGCTTGACAGATCTATGCCTCCTTCGGCACAGATCTCTACAACTGAAGCTCCCGCGCGCCGCTCTAGTAATGCAGAGGCTGGGAGATGATGTCATCTCCCAGCGCTTTGTATTACTAGATCGGCGCACCGAGTGGGAGATCAGCTAAGCGACTGCTGCGGGCGAGGGGGTCGCAAGGGGCGGCCGGGCCCCTGGTGTGACGGGCCCGGTCGCAGGTGCGACCCCTATTGTTACGCCACTGGGTTTATTTCATGTTGGTTGTACTTGCATGATGCTTATGGAAAAACACATGCTGCAGATGTGTACTGATTATTATGTAGCCCAGTAGGATTGCTCAATCAATCTATCAATATGGATGCATATGAAAAATGCATACTGCATTGCTACATGGGAATGCAGAATGCATATGTTTGCCTTAAAGGGACAGTAGAGCTGCAGAATGCTTATTTGATGTTACCTTCATTAAACAGAAGGGTTGGTCACACAGTCGATGGAGAACTGACACTTGATCATGCATGCAGCTGCCCATGGGAGAACTTCTCCAAACAGCCATTCTGCTTGAGCAGCTAGCTGAAAACTCATGCACTGCAGACTATTCTTGTATTAAAGGAAAAGTAGAAGTTCCTAATAATAACTCCAGGCGTGCCTTAAAAGGATAGTAATACTTAGTTTTATCTTTATTTTATTTTGTAGGCATTAAAAAACATGAAGAATGATATAAGTCTTATCTCTCAAACCTTTATGGTTTGAGAGATATTCACAAGCAATGTTTCCCCTCCCGCCCCTTTTACCTAGTGTAAGCCATCTCTTCTCAGATGTGGAATCCAGTCCATAGACCAGACAGATAACAGCAAGGGATAATCTTCTTCCTGTGAGAACAATGAAAGTCCTGCCCTCCTTGACAGGTTTTTCAGGTTTTTCCCTTATCTTAACTGAAGATTGTCCCTCTCTGCAGTCTACCTGGGCACCTCCCTTCTGATCTGACTGAACAGTGTTACATCAGTAAAAGGGGCGGGAGGGGGATACTTTGTCATTGAATTACTCTTGAACGACAACTCTGACAGAATTGAAATAACACTCTCCAAAGTCCAAATACTATGATGATTAATTAGAGCTGCTTTTATTATGAACCATTACTATCCCTTTAACATGGTCAGAAAATCCTAGTGCCCCCTGTGAATTTCAGCTTTGCACTGAAGGTGTGGGTCAGCTGCTTAATTAACTGACTTTAGATGCCTGGAAAGCTGTGAAAACCTGCTTCAATTCCCTATGTCAACAACTCCTTGTGACCTTAGGCAAATCACCCCCAGGCAGCGAAACCTGACATTGCAAGCTGTATGGTTCAGGGACTCGCCGTGCCTGGACACTTCTCTGTTCAGCACTGTATACACATGTCTAGTGATATATAAGAGTAAAGATAGCGTTATAGTCTTCAGTCAGTCCTGTAGGTCGTGTTCATAGAGGCAGGCAAGAGAGTTGCTGAAAAGTTTTTTCAAACTGAAACAAGCAGACAGAATCATACTACTTAGCCCTTTAACCCCTTAAGGGCCCATGACGTGCCAGGACCGTCATGGTAAAACTTCCCTAAAGGACCAGTAATGGCACTTGCACATCATGGATTTCAGGGCTCCCCTCTTCAGCTGTACTGGCCACTCCCACATTCAATGTTGTGGGTGTGGCCAGAGCAATCTCAGTGTCCCTGCTCTAGTTTTATATCCCCTTTACAAGCTAGTATTTACCACTGGATGCTGGAAAGAGAGTTCTCTCTAGGAACCAAGGGGTTACAGTTTTTTTTTTTTTTTGGTTCTTGCTGGGTATTTTCTGTGCCTGGAAATTACGGGAGAGGGAGCAAAGTCATGTGAGGAGTAGGGGGTATGGCCAAGGCCAACTAGAGTGCATTGCCTAGGGGAGACTGGCATGTAAATGCATTCCTGGAGCATTGGTCACCCCTCTGGTCCTTAAAGAGTTAAGATGTGAGTGAGCACAGTGTGCGGTCCTGTGGTGCAGTCATGGACATGACATCCAGGACCTATTGAAGAGCCAGAATATTATTCCTTCATTTATTATTTTATATATGACATATATATTTATTTATTTTTTATCTTCCTTTCTTAACACCTTAACAACGTAGGACATACATGTACATCATGAGTGGATGTCCCTAAAGGACCCATGACGTACATGTACATCATCGATTTCAGGGCTCCCCGCGCAGCTGCACGCTGTTCTAGGAGCCCTGAATTGGACTTGAAAAAAAATAAAAAATGCTCCGTGATCTTTAAGTGCTAGCCACGTGCGTGTGTGCCAATCCTTAAGGGGTTAAGTTATTTCTTATGTTATTAATTTGATTATGTAAAAGATAAATAAAAAATATTAAGTTAAAAAAAAGGACTTGTTGAAGAGGTGATCGTACAAGGGCAAAATTCATTAAAGGGATAGTAATACTTAAAATGTAAAATGCTGTAGGGTTTATCCCCCTGAGTAAAACAAGAGTACTCCCACTGCTGAAAGGTGTTTCATTCAGAAGTTATTAATTTTCAAAGTTGAATTTTTTAGGTGCAATATCACAGTGGCCTGAAATTGTACAGTGGCGCTGTTGCTACACGATCCTATGGACAGCTCTGGTCCCGGGACCATAAATCTCCATAGGATGGTGTAGCAACAGCGCCACTGTACAATTTCAGGCCACTGTGATATTGCACCTAAAAAATTCAACTTTGAAAATTAATACCTTTTGAATGAAACACCTTTCAGCAGTGGGAGTACTCTTGTTTTACTCAGGGCGATAAACCCTACAACATATTTTTTTTACATTTTAAGTATTACTATCCCTTTAAGATTTTGTGTCCATGGTAAGTCTGTGTGTGTGTGTGGGGGGGGGGGTGGATATTAGAAGGCGTTAGTTCCCCTTTAAGGCATTGATGGCTTCATGTTCAAGCTCCGTTGTGAACATTTTTAAAAACAGGAATAAAATAAAAGTGTCACCCAGTTCAGTTGAAATGTATGGAAGCTCATGTGACATCCCACTCTTGAAGGGGGGGCAATAGTTATACCTCAGAAGCTTGTCTTTTCCTTCCTTCTGAATCTAAGAGGGTGTGAGTCAAGTCTGTGTCGTCATCCTATTATTTTTTTTCCTGCCACAAGCACACACACACACAGACACTTCCGCAGCAGCAAACTGAACTAGCAGTTGGAGTTAGAACTTGTTCAGCCCCAGAGTGCACCTGCAGCCCAGCTGACAGCATCCCAAGAGCACACACCAAGGTACAGTCTGATCACGCTTTCTGTAGAGGCTATGAGCTATATGTACCAAGAAAAAAATGGGGCAAGTCTTGAGCAAACCACCTGAATCATACAAGAAGGGCCATTGAGTGAAATGGGGCTTTTAACCCCCTGAATGCAAGAGGTCTCCAAGTTTTGCCTTACAAGATGTTGGAGACCTCTGCAGCATTCAAGGGGTTAACGCTTTACTCAATCCCATGAATTGCACACCCCTCTGATCCTCAAGAGGTTAATTCAATAGGAATGTGGATCAGTTTTATTTATTTTCCCTATGGTGCAGTTGGTCTGTGTTAACCCTTTCTTAACTTTAAGTTACATAACCCCTTGTATGGTTTGTATTGCATTGGAGACTTCCCTGGCATCCAAAGGGTTATGTTATACTGACAGACTTACATTCTTACTGGGGGAAGGAGGCTACTTATGAAAATCCATACCATAGGGCTACTTTGATCTCAGGGCAGTCCTGCAAACTGCATTTATCATGTGTATCGCTTGTTAAATGACAGGTCAGGTCTTACATGTTTTGGCGACCTAGAATCCAAGGGGTTAAAGCAGGGTTGTGTAACTTTAGTCGCTCCAGCTGTTGGTGCCTACAGCTCCCATCATCTGGTTGGCTGGGGGTGATGGGAATTGTCAACAGCTGAATGGTGTCAAATTGCTCACCCCCGGGTTAAAGGACAAAACTTTCCCAATAAATATATATTCAATATGTATAATAACTTTGTATTGTGCCTTTAAAAGAATAATAAATCTACCACTTATGAAGTTTTTATTATTTTGAATAAAATTCTCTCTTTATGGCTGATGGGGGAGGGGAAGTTGCTGAATCAGGGAATTCTCTATAGGAAGCGGAGGAAATAAGGGCCATAATACCACATTTATCTCTATCAGTAAGTTATTCATTTGCTAGAGCAGAAAGTTCATTAGTACAGGCCCTTTACAGAGATAACTGCACTTATGAAAGGAGTTACTTTGCACAATTAATTCACAATGATTTTTCCTGCATTAGACTGGGTTCGCATGGTGAAGTTAGCACAGCGTTTCTATGTGTGCCCCCACATCCCAAAAATTACAACAGCCTGCTACTTATGGGGCTGTTCACTGTTGCCTCGTAGTGGTGCCCAAAAGCAGCTTGCTCCTTACTATGCTCACATTAGAACCATACCTGCCCTGGAGACTCCATTTTTAAGTTTTAATGACTGGGTCTCTGGGGGCAGAGGCTGATTCTCCAGCTGTGGTGAGTTTCCTGAGAAACTCTGTCCACTTCTCCTCCTTCCCACTTACCCATTAAGCCACACCCATTTCATAACATGTCTTGAGTCATTAACTTAAGCTTGGTCTCTGGCCATGGGGCCCCTCTGGGCGCTCCACAGGAGGACGTCCCCAGGTAGCGATGGGTGAATATTTTTGCCTCAAGCCAAAATCGGCAAATAATGATAATTCCTGTCTGGCAAATAATTTCCAGCAAAAAATGCAGTTTTCCCACTTTTTTTTTGCTTAGCACATTGCATTGAAATCAGTGGTAACACTGAATTTACGCACAACACATAGCATATTTTATTTCCCACAGGCATAATATAGAAAGGGGTCTGATGGTGCCTGTGTTGTGCAGTGTGGGGAAACAATCAGTTGAACAGGGAATTTTTTATTGGAGGAATTTGTTGACTGGTATTGGGGTAAAATAAATAAATAAAATGGATAAAAATAAGGAATTGGGGGAACAGTTAATAAAATAAAAAATAAAATAAGAAATCGGTACGTAACGTAACAGACAGGAACCCCCTGACATAAGCTGTCACTAGGGCAGACTGATACTTAATGGGATAAAGTATTTTGTAGATGATGATTTGTAGGACTTAGACTTCTCGTTAGAGGCCCAAGCCCTGAGGAAACATTGACTTGTATAATTTGGACTTGTTGTTAGAGGCACAAGCCCTGTGAAAACATTGATTTGTAGGACTTAGACTTCTTTGTCACCATCCCTAAGGTAACCTTGATTTGTTGTAGGACTTAGACTTGTGTTAGGCACAAGCCCTGAGGAAACATTGATTGTTAGTGTCACAAGCCTTGAAGAATCAGAGATAATTTGTATCACTCAGACTTGTTAGAGTCACAAGCCCTGAGGAATCAGAAATCATTTTTATCACTCAGGGTTGTTGGTGTTGCCCTGAGGAATCAGTGATTTGTAGAACTTAGGCTTGTTAGAAACAAGCCCCCCAAAATGTATTTTTTTTTCTATGTTTAAAGAACAAGCCCTGAGAAAAAAAACTCAAAATATTCCCTACTTGCTTAGTGTCAGCAGGTAATGTTATGGTGGCCACTGGCAAGTGCCCCGTGTCATTGCAGCATTTGTGAATGCTGTTCTTGCTGCTGCTGAGTTGTTTAAAGGGATAGTAATACTTCATTTTAACTTTATTTTATTTTGTAGGCATTAAAAAAACATGAAGAATGATATAAGTCTTATCTCTGAAACCTTTATGGTTTAAGAGATATTCACAAAGTATCCCCCCCCTGTTCAACCAGATCAGAAGGGAGATGCCCAGGTAGACTGCAGAGAGGGACAATCTTCAATTAAGATAATGGAAAAAGCTGAAAAACTTGTCAAGGGGGGAAGGGCTTTCATTGTTTTCATACAAAGAAAATTGTCCCCTTCTGTTATCTGTACTGTCATACAACCTGATCCACATCTGAGAAGAGATGGCTTACACTAGGTAAAAGGGGCGGGGAGGGGAACTTTGCTTGTGAATATCTCATAAACCATAAAGGTTTGAGAGATAAGACTTATATCATTCTTCATGTTTTTTTAATGCCTACAAAATAAAATAAAGTTAAAACGAAGTGTTACTATCCCTTTAAGCAGCAGGATGATTAGGCAGCTCTAAGGGAATGGGATCAACAACAGCAGTGATATGGGTGATGATAATCATGGTTCCACTTGCCACTTCTAGTTCCAGTGATGTGCCCAAGGCAGTGGCAGCACCACAACTAGCCCCCACAATTTTAGATATATGTGGAGAAAAGAAGAAGTTGGCCAATAATGCATTTCCTCCTGCCTCTCCTCCCAAATCATGGGTTTGTTGTTGAAGCATGCATTTTTCCCTTGAGAGCAGGAACTGTGCCTCTCATCAGCAACTTCAATGTGCACCGTGTTTTAGGAAATAGGGGAAAGACTGGGAACAATAGGCACATCTGCACTCACATCAAACAACTGGCACGACTGTAACCAAACACCATGATGTTTAGGTCTGCAATGTGAAATCATTCCACCACAAGCCAAGTACTGCTGCTGTCACTATTTCACTTTTCTGGTCCCCACTAAGTACACATGACAGCTTGCAGACAGTTTAATAGTAATGATGAACCCTCCCTGCCCCAGCTTAGCATATTCTGCAGGATGGAATCTCCTCAGTTGCCACTTGATGCTCTGGTTGTCATTCTCCTCCACCACACTGTCATGTGTGGTCAGTGCACTACACAGTGTGCAATAGGTGGACACAAAATGCCACATCCTGAGATCTACAGAATGGCTAAGAGTTTGTGGGTGAGATTATGATGTAGCTACATCTTCCTGCTCCCGGAACCTAGAGCAAGAAGGTGATGGCGAGCCAGATCTTTCGTTCACCATTGAACTTTTAGGCTCTGGATGGGTTTCTCTATTCTTCCTCTTCTTTGATTTAAGCCTTGCCTCTTGTTGCCTTTTTGGAGAGACAGAGAGTACAGCAACAGTGGTGCCTGATTCTTTGGTGGGGGTTTGGCTTTAACATGCTGCACATAAATGTTATGGTGTCTGTGTTTCATATGTGTTATGAGGGCAGTTGTGCCAAGGTGCATTCCCTTCTTTTCCCTTTTAATTAATTTATCACACATTGTGCACAGTGCTGTCACTGATGACTGCACTGTGCCTGCCCCAAGAGAAAAATTGTCCCACACACAGGACCTCTGGGGGAAAGTGAAAGGTGGAGTAGAATAGCCTCTTCTTCTCCTCCACATTCACCTTCACTGGCTGGGGCCAGTTTCTGCTGTTGCTGCTGCTGTCTCAGCACTAAACTAGGACCAGTATTGCTGCTGGCAAGTGGAACCTGTCCTAGTGCACCAGCTAGTGCTTTTTTCTGATTCCCAAGTGTCCTGCCCAACAGTTATGCCACGGGAACATCCACCCAGTGACTTGATCTCAGGAGAAACACAGAACCATGTGAGGTCACTTAGCACTAACGACTTAGCTCTACAATACAGAATTGCCAAGTCGCAGTGTAAACCCAGCTTAAACCCTTTTTGTGCTAGAGAAGTGTACAACACATTGAGGCTGATTTGCTCAATGCATTAGACACCTCATTATCATTCAAAAGGAAAAAAACATTTAGAGAGCCCTAACCCATATAAGAGTTGGGATCAGATAGCAAATCTCCTCTATGCCAAATCTGATCTTTAATTATACATTGCCTAATATCAGTGGTCCTTAAACAGTATCCTGTAGAACCCAATGGTTTCCTGTCCAGAAGGATATAGATACTTTAGAGAAAATTCAGAGAAGGGCTACTAGAATGGTGACTAGTTTACAGGAAAGAAATATCAGGATAGACTAAAGGATCTGAACATGTATAGCTTGGAGGAGAGAAGAGAGAGAGGGGATATGATAGAAACATTCAAATACATGAAGGGATTCAACAAAGTGCAGGATGGAAGTACATTCAAAGGAGTAAAAATGTTAGGACAAGAGGCCATAGTCTAAAACTAGAGGGACACAGCTTTAGAGGTAATGTAAGAAAGTTTCACTACCAGAAGAAGTGGTAGATGTTAATACAGTGACAGAATTTAAGCATGCATGGGTTAGGCATAAGGCTGTCCTGAACATAAGACAAAATCAAGGACCAAATAAGGTTTGAGGTTTCTGCAGTAGGAAAATGGGCAGACTAGATGGGCCGAATGGTTCTTATCTGCCGTCAGATTCTATGATGTAGCGCAGGGGGTTTCAAAGACCAAAACCTAATAATTTACATTTAAAGGAACACTAACACCCAAAAATGTAATATTCTAGTTTAACTTATGATATAACTGTAAACTAGATTTAAAGGGATAGTAATGTTTCATAATAAAAGCAGCACTAATTAATCATCATAGTATTTGGACTTTGGAGAATGTTATTTCAATTCTGTCAGAGTAATAGTTCAAGAGTAATTCAATGACAAAGTCTCCCCCTCCCGCCCCTTTTACTGATGTAACACTGTTCAGCCAGATCAGAAGGGAGGTGCCCAGGTAGACTGCAGAGAGGGACAATCTTCAATTAAGATAAGGGAAAAACCTAAAAAAACTTGCCAAGGGAGGCAGGGTTTTCATTGTTCTCATAGGAAGACGATTGTTCCCTTCTGTTATCTGTCTGGTCTATGGACTGGATTCCACATCTGAGAAAAGATGGCTTATACAAGGTAAAAGGGGCGGGAGGGGAAACTTTGCTTGTGAATATTTCTCAAACCATAAAGGTTTGAGAGATAAGACTTATATCGTTCTTCATGTTTTTTTAATGCCTACAAAATAAAATAAAGATAAAATGTATTACTATCCCTTTAAATACATGTGTAAATTGTCCTATTCAGAGAACATTCATTTAAAGGGATAGTAATACTTAAGTATTACTAATCCATATATTAAAGTCCTATTAAAAATAAATGTATTGCCCCCACTGTCGATCCTAAAGTTGCCCTCTCCCTCCCCCTTCCCTGTAGTGAGCGTTCTAGCAGACTGCAGGGAAGCAAGTCGTATGACTTTCAGGCGGCTCTCCAGCACAGCCGCAATTGCGTTAATAAAAAAGAAAACTTATACTGAAATGGTCTTCTACATGTGTTTGGTTTGCAAGCACATGTACAAGACCGTTTTAGTGAAAGAATTTTTTTTAATTAATGCGATCTTGGCTCTGCTGCAGAGCCACCTGATGATCTATGACCAGATTTCCCTTCAGTCAGCTACGATGCTGACTTCGGGGAAGGGAGAGGGGAACTTTAGGAGCGACCACCTCTCAAACCATAAAGGTTTGAGAGATGACACTGGGGACAATACATTTATTTTTAATAGGACTTTAGTATAGGGATTAGTAATACTTAAGTATTACTATCCCTTTAATGTTGAGCGATGAGGAGCTTGATTCAATGACTTGCTTTGTTTCATGATAATGGCGTTCTCAGCTGCTCTGCAAGCTATTCATTGACCCGTCTACGTGTATGATAATAGGCACTTGTTTTAGACATTGGCCTCTTAAAAAAAAAAAAAACACACACCATAGAAATTAATAGAAAGCCATACCCTTTGATCAATTTAATGATCGCTCTAACAGCTAACACACAGTAAACCAGTGTTTCTCAACTCCTGTTCTCAGGACCTAACTAACAGGCCAGGATCTGATGATTTCCTTATTAGAACACAGGTGAGTTAATTAATGTGAATGAGCCTCTGATCACCACACCTGTGCTTTAGCAGAGAAATCCCTAAGTCCTGGCCTGTTAGTGGGTCCTGAGGGCAGGAGTTGAGAACCACTGCAGTAAACAGAGACCATTTCTGATGTACACATCAAACCATCAACTCACTACATCTAGAATTCACTAGATGTATGAAACTATTCATCATGCAAGCCTAAAACCAGCACCTAGCACAAGTGCACTGGGGGCTCAGTACAGATAATCATTCTAGGAAACATACTAATATCAACATCCAAAGTAATTCAATCCCCATTCTCAAAAAAACCCTCTATTCAACAAAATTAACCCCTTAAGGACCGGAGGTTATGGGACATTTCCGTCCCATAACGACCGCATAGGGGCACTTTGACGCGCCGGTACACGTGACCTGTCACGTGTATCGGCGCGTCACTATGGGGCTTGAAAGAGATCGCTTCGATCTTGGAGTGGTCTATTTCATGCCCTATTTTTACTTACAGCGCTCCCGGTCCTGGTACGTCAAGGGTCCCTAAGGGGTTAAGTCCCTGTTCCCCCTCCCCTCCCCTCCCCACAAAACTATTGAAAGTAGTAGAGCCTCCTTTCCCCACCTATCTACAAAAACAGATCCACCATTGCCAATAACAAAGCCCCCTTTCCCCCCCACCCAAACCTGAGAAAAGGATCAAAGCTGGACCAGCAGATTCAAAGGAGAAAACATCAAGGTGCCAGAAACAAATATCACAACTAATTGCCGAATTAACTGCGGTACTTTGCTCTATAGTGAAGGCCTCCACACATCACAGCGTATGCAATGGTGTATGCGTGACGTCACAGCACAAGGCCCCATGCAACTCTTTGAACCTCCGCAACTTGCCAAAAGAAGCCCCCTTTCCTCCTCCCCATGTGTTTTCCATGTGAAGCACTTATAATGATGTTGCATGTCAAGTGGTGTCCGCAACATTCTTGTCCTGCACCACTGCAGTCTCCTCTGCAAATGAAGTAGAAAGCAACTAAACCCCTAACAACCTGCCACCACCATTACTGCTGCAAAAAAACGGGTTAACTTTGTATGGAAAATTTGTATGGAAAATTGGGCTACACAGGGCACAGAACGTGCCCTAGAGTAACCTCATCTCTCAGCCAATCACTATCCAAATGACGGAGTCATGCATGCTCGTAATAGTCACAAATCCATCTAGTGCTCTACAATGCGTTCCATACCCCTCTGGCACTCAAAGGGTTAAAGCTGAACTTTCACTACAATACCATAGCGCTTCAAATAATTATTTCATTAGCGAAATGCAACACACTTTTTGTTTGTTTATTTTCAAGTATAATTGCTCCTTTAACAAAAAATATAACCTTTCATACAGTCAGGCGCCGGCTGGGATTTTGCTGTAGGTGCTCTTTGCGCCTGTGCTGACAGTCCCTTCTGGTGCCTTTCGGCACAAAGGCATTCAACTCACCAATAGTGGTGTTGAAGGGGATGGACAGAGCAGACGCAGAGATGATGGGTCTGCAAGATCCTGCGCTGTTCCCCGGTGCTGTCTGCATGAAAGTTTATATTTTTCATAAAAGGAGCAATTATACTTGAAAATAAACATAAGTGTGTGCATATCACTAATGTAATAATCATTTGAAGCGCTATTTTATTGTAGTGAAAGTTCTGCTTTAAGCCCAAGAGCTAGTCAGTTAATTGATTGTAATTAGTGCCAGCAGCTATTGTATTCAGAAATGTTTCTGTCTTATCACAATCCATTCATAGATAATCTTGGACAATCAATGGGAGCCCTGGAAAAGACAGGAATGTTGGCTCCCTCAGAGCATATGTAATACTACACTTTAAAGGGTAGATTTAAAGCCAGCCATTAACATAGCTGGTAGGGCCAAAGTGAATACCGGCTGTTAAACTAATATGTTTAACATGGTATTTAAAGGCCCTACCAGCTAGAACTCCAAATGACGTTAAGCCACAAAAACAGTCTTGTGGCTGAACGTCCGTTTTGTGCTTTTAGTTCCCAAACCGCAGCTAAAAGCAGAGATATTGGGAACTGAACAGTGAAAAACAATGAACTATCGGTGCCTGACATACTGGCAAGCACCGATCGTTAACTGATCCATGTTACACTTACCTGTCATCCACTGTCCTTCTGCCTTCTATTCTTACTTCTGCCTTCTCTTCAGTCTTTTCTCTTCCCTGTAAAATAAAAGTATTAAACGAACGAATACATTCCAGAACCCTTTGAGTGGCAGAGGGGTACGCAACGCATTGCAAAGCAATGCGTTACGTACCTCACTGTCACTCAAAGGGTTCAATATTAGTGCTCCATAAATATACCCATATATGCCTCCAAGTAATGGCCCGAAGAATAAATTCCAATGAACAGCTGCTCGAATCTGATTGGCTGGGATGTGAAGAACATCTCAGCCAATGGCAGTGAGGGCAATTGAAGTGAGCCTCCCCATATATAAAGGCAGGCTCACTTCAAATGCCCTCAGTGTGTTACGGGCATTGGCATCGTCAGCTGAAGAGGAGCATAGTGGCACATTTGTGTCTCTGCCGCCTGAGGCACTTTGGATGTATTGATGTGGGGCTTAGGGCCCCATATCAATACATCCACTATGGACATTGGTTTTTTTTGCCAGTTAACAGCTGCGTTAGTGGCAAAAGATCCGATAAGGGACTTTACGGCTAACAAAACTGGGTCTTAAGTTTTGTGCAGTAAGTGAGTCCCTTATCGGGTTTTTTCAGCTAACGCAGTGCTTTAAATGGTGTTTTTTATGGGCCAAAACACACGTTAGTGTTGCAGCCGTAACACTGGATGAACTGCCGCTAGCAGTTCATTCCATTGCCCTTTGTATGGCCTCCTACATGTTAAAACACCAGTTGGTGTTTTTTTTACTTAACGGCTGCCTTTAAATCTACCCCTAAGAGTCGGTAAATAAATCTGTTTGAAGTACAAGATATTTAAGCTTATATAACCCCAGTTAATTTAAAGGCATAGTAATGTCTATATTAAAGTTTATCTGCGAGTCTTCTATAAGGTTTTATAGCATATGTCTCTGTGTTTAATTACTTACATGTTTGTATTTCATAAGATATTAAAGCTGAAATGATCCCCTCCCGCCCCTTCTGGCCTTGTCAACCTGCTGTCTGTCTGGTCTGGATGGAGAGTGGAGAGGGACAAACTTCAAGGAGGCAGGGTTTTCCTTATACTTACTGACTGAAGACTGTCCTTCACTGCATCCGTCCTGTCACACGACCGGATTCCAGATCTAAGGGGAGAAGGCCAGAAGGGGTGGGAGGGGGATCCTTTCAGCTTTAATATTTTATGAAATACAAACATGTAAGTAATTAAACAAAGCGATATATGTTATAGAAACCTTATAGAAGACTTGGAAATAACCTTTAATAAAGACGTTACTATCACTTTAAGTGTTAGTATTCCTTACTGTAAAAAAAAACAAAACAAAAAAAAACAACACTGCCTTTGTTTTAGTCAAAAGTGCCTTTCCTCTAGTCTTAATTGATTACCTCTTGTTCTTCTCTCAGCTTTTCGAGTAATTAAATCATAGGAGAGTTCTTTGTATTGACCTTGAACATATCTGTAAATAGTAATCATATCACCCCTTAGATGTCTCTTCCCTAATGTAAACAAACCCAGTTTGGCTGGTCTCTCTTTATAATTCAGATCCTCCAATCCCTTTATCAGTTTTATTGCACATCTCTGCACTTTTTCCAGTTCAAAAATGCTGAATTCTGATGACATGTCCAAAGAGTTGTTTTGCAGTGCATTGGAGATGTCTCTAGCGTTCAAGGGGTTTAGATGTGGAGTTTTTTGTAAGGCGGTATGCTAGCTTGAGGATGATGAACCTTTAAAATGGTGTGCTCCATCACCAGGAATATATTAAAGTATGTCATACATTGTTTCTTTATGTGGTGGCATCTCCTGTAAGGTGGCAGAGACTTTTGCCAGTGAATGGTGGGTGCACATTCCATTGCAATGCTTTAGATACCTATCTCCCAATCAAAGGGTTAAATGTTAATAGCATTCCGGTTTATCCTTTAACCTTTGTGATGCTAGTAAACAGGGCCGGATTTACATCTCAGGAGCCTGTAGGCACAGAAATCTGAAGTGCCCCCCATTTGCCATCTCCACTTGACACCTCCACAATGCTCCAAATCTCCACATTACCCCCCATATCCATATAGCCCTCACATTGCCCCACATCAGCTCCATATTGCCATCAGCTCCAACTTATCCCCCATCAGCTCCATATTGCCCTCACATTTCCCCATCAGCTCCAACTTGCCCCCATCATCTCCAACTTGTCCCCATAATCTCCAACTTGCCCCCATCATCTCCACATTGCCCCATCATCCCCACATTGCCCCATCAGCTCCAGCTTGCCCTCACATTAGTCCCCATCATCTCCACATTGCCACTATATTGGCTCCAACTTGCCCTCACATTGCCATCAGCTCCACATTGCCCACATCATCTTCACATTGCCCCCACTTTGCCTCCCGCATACGTTTCCTACCTCCCTGGTGGTCCAGTGGCAGATGTCTGTGCCTCCTTCTGTAGCTGCTGTTGCTCCCGTGCGGTCTCTTTAGGAATGCAGAGCGCTGGGAGTTGATGTAATCTCCCAATGCTCGGCATTAGAGACAACGAGGGAGCAACAGCAGCTACAAGTCTGTGCCTTCTGCCTGAGCCGAAGAAGGCACGGACCTTACCATGCGGTGGGTGGGTTGCTACTGTGCACAGCGCGCAGCACTGTGAAAAAAGTATATAATTTTTTTTTTCATTTCAATGACAGGCGCCCCTCTGTGGGGTGCGCCTGTAGGCAGATACCTACTCTGCCTTATGGAAAATCCAGCCCTGCTAGTAAAGCCACCTTTCTAGGATCCAGTGGTTAATAGGAATACATATTTGTAACTTTGTACTGCTCTTTTAAGAATAAAGCAACAAGGAACTCCCTAGGTGTAACTGATCGAGAGCCAGGTGGTTATGCAGTGCATTGCAGAGCAATGAGGCACGCACCCATGTGGCACTCAAAGGGTTAACCTCTACTTATCCTCTTCTTTGGGTCATATGCACAAAAACATGGAGCCATTCTAAAGCAAAGCAACTAAACTACAGAAAGCAAACACAAAATCCCTTCAATTTAAATTAGGCTTTTCACTCCTTCAAGATCTGTGTAGCATTCAAGGGTTTAAAGGATAATTGTCACTTGGATAACCCATGCAGCAGGTGCTTTTCTGGGAGCAGAACTGCCAAGGACGTTGGAGCTCATACGTAGGAGCTCCAGCTTTGCTGTGGTCTCAGGTTTTCATTGTTAATTACCAGGTCTCTGGGGACAGAAGATATTTTTCTGCCTTAACGACTTCCTAGATAGCCCTGCCAACTTCCTGTCCCATAATTCCCATTCCCAGACCATTCTTCAGGTCACTCTCCGCACCCATAATATGATGTGAGTTATGTCATTTGAACACTTCCCCATCCCAACCCTTTTAAGTACTCCGGGTGCTGGGGTAAAAAAGATTCCCTGCCATGTCAGGGCCGCATTGTGAGTCCCAGCAGACTAGCAGCAGAGCTAAATAAGTAAAATGTCAGGACACCTTTCCCGTGGGAAGTCACATTATAGCGCATCATTAGTGATCCACAGCATATTTCAGAGAAACATCAACAGAAGACATGACATCATAAAAGAAACTAAAAACTTTATTTCTACAACAAAATAAAAACGACTTTACTCATAAAGACTACACAAAATCATAGAAATAAGCAATTTTAACATATGGGGAAACTCAGATCCTATTAACATGTTAATGACAAGTGCATAGAATATGGGGTTGAAATTCAGTTTTAGATCCAGGGACAAAAGCAGGGACAGCTGGATGCAGGGATAAGTATTCAGACCAGCATCTGTCCCTAGAAACAATAGGTTGGTTTGGGGATGGGGACAAAAATGGCCTCTTGTGCTTTGTAGCTTGTCCTGCAAGGAGCAATGAATGGAAAGACTTCAAGTCACATGGGCGGCGAGTGGCTCACAGTCTGCATAGATAGGGTTGCCACCTTTTCTTTAAAAAAAATACCGGCCATGGCATTCCCTCCATAGACTTAACATTGGAGAGAAGCCAATTTTTTACCGGCCTGCTGGTAAAATACCGGCTGGGTGGCAACCCTATGCATAGAGTGCTAGGAGAGGAATTCCTACACTGATCATAGCAGTCTGTGGGAGCTGTGTACTCAACTAAGCAAACTTCCTGAACCATAGACTTCTAGATTCTATCCAGACCCCCTGCAAACCCAGAGGTTGCAATTTTCTGACCCCTATTAATCACACCTGGGAACATTCTTGTAATCTTCCTTTGCAGCAGATTGGTGGGCTGTGATAGGAGTATCCAAATGAAGTTATTTGCATCACAGTGAGATGTGGGCCTTAATCGGGGGGGGGGGGGGGGGGCAGGATTAGGAGGTGGAATGGTGGGTTTTCACCTAAAAATGGATGGGAAATGGGTGGAACAGGTAGCAAAGTGGAATAATCAGGTATAGAAGTGGGCTTGGTTATCCTAGAAACTCACGAAACTAGAAAATCGTCCTCTGAACATAAGTCCCACTGACTGTCAAACTTATGACATCAAACCATGAGTCAGATTTAACAGTCAGACCACTTTCTTATCAACCGTCTACAGCATAATGGTATTTTTTTAAGTTTGCTTTGTGGCTGTATTTTCTGTTGTTATATACTTCTAAAATATCAACCCCTTGTCAGCTTTTATTGTTTACAATGTGTGTTCTCTATTTCAGCACATAAACTGACACTATTAACATATTGGAGACTAGAGAGGTATCAGTGCAGATCGTGAAGCAATGTGCTAGAGCTCTCTCCAGTCTCCAAGAAGTTAACAGGAAGTAGGTATTGAGAAGTCACATAGAAACAGTTCACTGTATGACTTTCAGAATTGCTCACTTCTCTGGCCTGCTGAGCTGTACTCTTGCGCACAGACAGTAGGCACATGGTATAAGAAGTTTGTGTGTGTGTGTTTGGGCAGCACTGTAGTAATTCCACTGGCACTGTACCTACCAAAGAAGACACTTAGTAAGTCAGTGGGGCTGATACACCAAAACCAATTGGTCCAATTCTGGAGCAAACCACTGTACCACAAGGGACAAAAAAAAATGTACCTTGATTTAAATGTAGGCTTTAAACCACTTGAATGCATTGGAGACCTCTCTAGCATTGAACGTGTTAACATACCTTTTTTAAACCAGTGAATGTCTTGGGATAGTTTTTTTTTCTCCCTATGGTATAGTTGGTTTGCTCCATAATTGCTCCTCTTCTCTATTGTACATAAGGCCAGAGCCGGATTACAGGCAAGGTGCACCAGGCGCCTGCCTAGGGCCCGGTCAAATGAACTCCGCACTCGCTCAGAACTGAAAGAGCGCATGTGTCAGGACTTCCTGTTCTCCTGGCGCATGCACATGTGATATGAGGAGGGATAATCAGCACTGGTTACACGGCGGCGGAGCTATTAAATAGAAGAGCTCCGGCCCGTTCGCTCTTTTTGGAGGTGACTTTTTTTGGAGTAGCATTCTTGGTGGCACAGTGGCAGGTACACTGGCATCAGGGATCTGCATTGAGGCAGCCGGCCGCACGCTTATGAGGTAGGGGCCAGACATTCTTGTTCCCACCCGTCCTTCCTCAATTTTCATACCTGGGAACTCTCTGGATTTGCCCTGGAGACTCTGGTTCTGATAGAGCTTTACCGGGTCTCCGGGACAGAGGCTGATTCCTCCGGATGTGGGGAGCTTCTATTGAAACTCTGCCACACCTGCTTTTTCTCCTGCTTTTCCTCCTTCCACAACCTTCTGTGTGACACCTTTAAGCCCTGCCCCCCACTCGCGTCATGCCCCGTCCCTTTTTGACGTGATTAGCATCATTATTGTCTCCCCCTGCTGAACAGAGGACTCCCCTCAGGGTAGCCCTCAATTGGAAGTTCCCAGATATGTCCATTTTGTTGCTCACACGCTTGCTCCTGCCCACCATCTCCCTTTCACTGCTGATACCCTTTCCGATACCCTTTCCTGCCGTCTTTCTATTTTGCTGTTCACAGTCTGGGCTTCCTCTTCTCCAGCTAGGTCTCTGTGCCAGGCCTCAGCAAACTCCGTAGACTCTTTGTGTATGTGTTACTGTGACTGTGTATGCATGTGACTCTGTGTGGGTGTTTGTGCAACGCCATGCTTCTTTTTCTAGTTCATATATATTAAAGCTGTGTGTGACATGGTAGAGCAAGGCAAACAATAATGCAAATGGCAAAATCCATGGGTTTAGTGTCAAAGGTGTCTGTGTTACTATCATCATATGTTACCACAGCCCACCCCTCCTTTCTTTTATTTACTCCATGAAATTGTCCTATGTTAACTGTTGATGGCAGTTTCTGTTTTGCATCTTATAACCTCCAAGCAGATTTCTATACAAACTCTTGTTAAAGTGATAGTAATACTTAACATTCAATAGATTCAGCTATGTAGATACTGAAGAAATACTTTATTTGAACGGTCTACAACGTGTGCCTGGTTTGCAAGCACACGTTGTAGACTGTTCAAATGAAGTATTTCTTTGTAACTACCGAGATCACGGCTCTGCTGAAGAGCCACAGGACAGTCTATGGACTGCGATCTCTGTCTGTAACTTAGAAAGCGGACGTCAGCACAAGGGGAGGGAAGGGGGAACTTTGCAGACTGATATCTCCCAAATCATAAGGGTTTGGGAGATCAGAAACGGCGCAATTAATTTATTTTTAAGTATCTACAGAACTAAATCTGTTCAATGGTAAGCATTACTATCACTTTAAGTAGTCCAGCTGTGCTACCACAAAAAACAATGCAAGGAAGAACAGTTAAAGGAAGAATTACATAATATGGAAGTATATATTTTGTATACTTTATCTGATAAATTAAAAATGGGCACTTCCACAGCTGGGAGATGTTCCATTCAACAGTTAAAACCAGCTCAAACTAGAGTTTTTCAGATTCAGTACATCCAAGGTCTGCTATTGTAGGGTGGAGCTAATCCTCCTTATGGATGACTTGTCTCTGACAATAGTCATAATAGAATGCTGTATTAACATCGCCATCCTAAAATGGCATGTCATGAATCTACTGCACACCCAAAAAAATTGCAAGTTTTGAGTTGTAATAACTTTTGAAGCAATTCCTAGCAGTAAGAGTACCTATGTTTTAATCAGCAGGAAAAGTTCTACAAAATATAAATGTTCCTTATTATTTGATACTTTCATTTGAATACGCAGTGAACTCACATTCAGGTCTGTTACACTTGATTCACACCTTTGTTGGTGTGGATGCATATTTTAATGCCTAGTCTTTTAGTATATCAGTTAAGCTGCATTGCTGATGAAACAAGTTTAATGTTATTCCTATAGACAGAAGGACTGGCTGGCTATTTAAAAAAGTGAATAAAAAGGTGAAATATCATACTGAGTGCAATGAGGAAATTCACTAATGTCATGCCTTTCATTTTTTAAAATGTACTCAACTTGCCCTATTCAGACTCAGAGCTGACATATATATGAGAAAAGAAATGCTACTGTTTAGAGTAACACTGTCATCTGATTTTGTAGACTAGCCTAATCGCAGCTCCTTTTTAGGGTCTCTATACTAATTCCCAGTGGTAAAACAGGAGGTAAGGGAAAGATATACACTGAACGAGAAACCTGCTTGTGTACCGCAGCTGTCCTAAAGCTGGACCTGTACATGGACCAACAAGCGTTGGTAGCCAAAACCCACATTGTGGCCAAACGCTCGTTGCAGCTTTTTGTTCCCACAAAACACGCTAAAAAGCACAAAGGAAAATAGCCTCTGCTTTATATTGCTACCATTTTCATTTATTTCATTAGGAAGGTGATTTTAGAGTTGTGGCTTAACAGTAAGCATTTTAACCCCTTCAATGCGGCAGATGATCGAAAGCTTGTTACTGGTGATATGTTTTTTAAAACGCTGTTGTAAATAAATCCAGCAGACCAATGTATACCTTTTTATAATAACTTTCTATTAAAAATTAAGTATTACATTCAGTCTCTGACTAGTACATTTAGGGCTTGGTGACAGAACAGGTCTTATTGGATGCTCAACAGTGTTGGATGGCCATAATCTAGCACTTGATGAGCGTATCCTATTCTCTTTCTCTTGTCCATAACAAATTACTGTCACAGATGCTGCCACTTATATATAAAGTTGAGGGTATGACATTAAAAAGTTTTATTTTTGTCCTACTATCTTGGGGGAGGAGGGACCCAAATTGGTACCTTACCTAAGGCCTCGTGGAGTGTTAATCCGGCTCTGCGTAAGGCCCACATGAGACTGTATTTAAAAGATCTGAAACAATTCTGGAATAAACCAGCTGTTCTATAGGGGGAAGTGAACAGTCCCAAAACATCTGTTGATTTAAAGGGATAGTAATACTTCGTTTTAACGTTATTTTATTTTGTAGGCATTAAAAAAACATGAAGAATGATATGTCTTATCTCTCAAACCTTTATGGTTTAAGAGATATTCACAAGCAAACTTTCCCCCTCCCGCCCCTTTTTCCTAGTGTAAGCCATCTCTTCTCAGATGTGAATCTGGTTGTAAGACCAGACAGATAACAGCAGGGGACAGTCTTCTTTGCATGAAAACAATGAAAGCCCTTCCCCCCTTGACAAGTTTTTCAGCTTTTTCCCTTATCTTAATTGAAGATTGTCCCTCTCTGCAGTCTACCTGGGCACTTCCCTTCTAATCTGGCTGAACAGGGGGGGGATACTTTGCTTGTGAATATCTCTTACACCATAAAGGTTTGAGAAATAAGACTTACCGTAAAATCTCGGGTATAATACGCACAATTTTACCCCATTTCACCTTATGTGAAGTGGGGGGTGCGTATTATACACGAGAGTTATTTAAAAAAAAAAAAAAAAAAATTGAGCTGACAGATTCCCTCCCTTACTTGTCTCCACTGCAGTCCTCTCTGACAATGAGGCTTAGCGTAGGTACTTCCTTCCACTGAAGTACCCATCTTCCCAGCGGGCGGCAAGCTTGCATTTGCCGCCCG
Organism: Rhinophrynus dorsalis; assembly: GCA_037306005.1. NCBI lineage: Eukaryota > Metazoa > Chordata > Amphibia > Anura > Rhinophrynidae > Rhinophrynus > Rhinophrynus dorsalis. Next base: position 96,275,968 of record CM074718.1, on the reverse strand, counting down.
CTTCCCTAATGGGCTTTCAGGACCTTCCGCTTCTATTACCATTGGCTGGAGGCGGAAGGTCCTGAAAGCCCATGAGGGAAGCGGGCGGAAAATGCAAGCTTGCCGCCCGCTGGGAAGATGGGTACTTCAGTGGAAGGAAGTACCTACGCTAAGCCTCATTGTCAGAGAGGACTGCAGTGGAGACAAGTAAGCGCATTGGGCCGCGGGAGGGAGGGAAGGGTTCCTGACAGCTTAACTTTTTTTTTCCCTAAGAGGGGAAAACAAGGGTGCGTATTATACATAGGCACTCTTGTTTTCCCCTAAAATCTTAGGTATAATATACACCTGCGTATTATACACAGGTGCGTATTATACCTGAGATTTTACGGTATATCGTTCTTCATGTTTTTTTAATGCCTACAAAATAAAATAAAGATAAAACAAAGTATTACTATCCCTTTAAGATGTTTATGCAAGAGGATCAGAGTCATCCAAGGGTAACTTTGTTACCCATTACCAGTTTTTGTCTTAGAAGTTCATTTCAGGACACTAGAAGATCGATATCTGAGCGAGTGTTTAATTGAGAGTGTGATTCGTCTGCATATCAGAGTTTAAACCTGAAAGATTTGTTTAGCAAAGTAGAGAAATATATGACAAAGGAGGCACACCTTTGGTGGGACATAAATACTCTTGAGAACGATGTTAAAGTTAATCGTATTCCCAGAGGTTTGCGAATCAAGAAATTTCCATCCTTTTCAGTAACTGGCTCTAGTTTCATAGACAGGTGGAATATGGAACTTCTTGTTCTTTAAAGCTGATGCAATTAATTATTGATCATAAGTCTGATCTTCTTTCTAATGTGCATACTGAAATCAAGGAACTAAAATTACAGATTTTAACACTGGAGAAAATAGAAGATTTTGGGGACTTGGATTCTAAATTACAAAGTAATATGGCGAAGTTAGATGTTGCCATGTCTGAGATTAATAGATCTAAATTTGTTCGAGACAAGTGTGACTATGATTCTAATCAGGTTTATACATGGTCCACACGTCCCCATAAGAATAAGAGATATTCCCGGAAGTCTATATTAAAGAACAAAAAAGTCAATTTTGTTGATGGTGATCGTGAGACTTCAGATGCGGATTCAGATTTAAATATTGAAGTTGAAGAAAATGTCATCGCTGTGGCAGGCACATTGCAATCTGTGGATAATGTCAATGTGCCAGCAAAAAACGAGTCAGTACCGTGGCGTTTACGTTCCATGAGAGGGACAGTATCCGCAAACGTACCAGGAGAGCAGGAGTTGAAAACCGCAAGAACAATCAACCCGACTGTGGTCAACAGCCATTTAAAAACAATGACTCAGTAACTAATGTCATTAACCTTTCTTCTCATGTACTTGCACAAATGGAAGTTAGTGTTTTGTCTAAAGGGCTTGGTTTTTCTCCCACTTGTCATTTTCATCTTTTTAACACTTTACTAGATGTTAATAGGTTTATTAGAAATCTTACCTTAAAAAAAGTTTTTTCTATCTCACTCTGAATGTATTGAGAAGGAAGATTATGAGGGTGAATCACGTGACATGGAGGTCGTGGAAGTGATTGATTGTTTAGATACATGAGTTTATGATTATGATGAAGGTCCTTCCTTACCTCCATTGACACGACAGACATCTACAAGAGCTTGGACATTTAAGGAGCAATGTGTTCTTATAGATATGCATACTACCAGCAGTGAGAGTGCCGTTTTGAATTGAATGTCTTCCAGTTAAGATTAAATCTAAATCTAGTTTTTACCCGGTTCAAGCTAGGGGTGATTGTATTAATTTTTTTCAAAAAGCTGTAGAAACAGAACTTCCTAAGATGGCTATGACCACCTCAGTAGGAACTTCTGGCAGCTATGGGAATAATCTCACTTTACAAGAAAGAGAAACTTTAAATTATTTGTCTAGAGAGGATTCCATAGTGATCAGGAGTTCCGATAAAGGTGGTAACATAGTTGTTTTGAATAAAAAAGATTATCATATGGAAGCCAAGAGACAACTTCAGGACTCTAATACTTATACAGTTTTAACATGTGATCCTACGCAGAGTTTCAAGAATGATTTAAGGTCTATTATTAGATTAGGAGTGACCACCGGTTGTGTCAGTGAAAATATAGAGGATATTTTAATGGTTGAGGAACCATAGTGGTTTGAAAGATATGTTTTTTTGCATTTGGTTCAACTTTTTTAAGCTCTTCTATATGCAAAAAACTTTTTTTTTTTTGACGTTACTAACCCTTTAACGAGGTATTAGCAGACCCAACGAACCCCAATGCATAGTGTTCTCCTCGTGAGACACTACAACTCTGCTTCCCAGGAGTCACTGGCATGCTTAGAAATGCTGTCCAGACACTCGTACAATAAGTTAGCACAGTGAATGGTGACAATTAATGTCACCATTGACTCTGCTAATTTGCTGTATAAAGCTCCGGACACCATTTCCCAGCATGCATGTGATGCCTGGGATGTAGAGTTGTAGTGCCTCACTCTGAGTACATTATGTATTGGGGTCCGTTGTGAGAAGCAGCAGGAGGAAACAACACAGGACACAAAGGGGAGAGTGGGAGGAGCTCCCGCTACTCAGTCCAGGTTTCCAACTGCAGTGGTAGAGGGGTACGCAGTGCATTACTTTGCACTGAGTTCTATACCCCTCTAGCTCTGAAAGGGGTAATGTTGATACATGTGTAATCACCAGAAAAACCCCTTCCCTCCGGAAGCAGCACCCTGCATTATATTATGTTTTCACATTAACCCTTTGAGTGCCAGAGGGGTACGGAATGCATTGCAAAGCAGTGCATTCCGTACCCCTCTGGCACTCAAAGGGTTAAACTCCCTACCACTGCCATTTACTGATGTGCCATTTATAGTATACAATACATGCCATCTTCACTATGATGCCTTTTATATTGGGAGACTTCATGAATGAGGTTATGTACCTACAGTATTGCTCACCCTCCATGATGTCTGATTCTCTCTTCTCCTTAACATTTTCAGTGCCACAGAGGTATCTAAAGCATTGCAATGGATACCTTTCTGCCACTCAAAACCTTAACTAGAGGGAGTGAACACATTATAGAGGGTCTCCAATACTATATATACTAGCAGTGTGGGACAGCATTTAATGTGACACTTGAAGTGTTACCAGATGATGCAAAACCTTGCACATATTATAAACTAGTCACGTATATTTGTTTGATCTGCCTAAGATCTAACAGGGAAAAACATATACAGCAATACTGCTCTTCTTCAGAGTTCAAAGATCTTTTGGAGAACCTATGAGCGGCTCAACTTTGTTTTTTCAGTAGGCAGTTGTGATGGAAAATGCATTCTGTGGTTATGTTTTCGTTATACTTATGATGGCATGTCCCTAACCTCAGGGGTCTATTAATTAAACATGGATCATGAGTAGAGTTTGAAATGTATTGATGCAAGGAGATGATGGGGGAGATTCACAAAGGTGTGATGAAGAGGTGATGAAGATGTGATAAAGTGGAGGTGACTTCTCTAGTAATATCACATCTCCAGTTCCTCTGTTATTCTATGGAGCCGATGCATTGAGATTGCTCTAGTTGAACTATATTGGTTCATATGCTCCATAGAATAACAAAGGAACTGGAGAAGTGATATCACTAGGGGGGAATCATCTCCACCTCATCAACTCCTTATCGCACCTTAGTAAATATCCCCCATGTTCACCCTACATAGTGACCTGATCAACTGTATATTGAATGAGGGCAGAGCTGTGAAGATCCATACCAAGGGGTGTAATGGATGTCCCCTCAGTGAGTGCATTGGGGATCTGTGACTACAGGTAGGCAGTGGAACGAGGCTGGAGTTCAGAGAAGTGCATGTTGGGATCTGGGCCTACCAGGGGAATCAGCCTGAACAACATACAGGGTATATGGACACTGTGACTACCAATGAAACCAGGATGGGGGGGCAGACAGTGTATGTGAGGAAATTAGACTTCCTTGGAACCCATATTAGGATTAGGCAATATATGTAGTGATCTGTGACTACAAGTAGGACAAGTCTGTATGTCTGTATAAATGGGGATATGAAACTATCAGTGGAACCAGGCTGGGGGGGCAGACAATGTATGTGAGGATGTGAGGCTAAAGGTGGGGGATCTTAAAATACCAGTGGAACCAGGCATGGAATGTCAGACAATGTATGTTTCCAAATGAGACTACCAGTGGTGCCAAATAAGGGGTAGACAGTTTATGTGGGGTTCTGAGACAGGGAGTGAGAGTGCATGTGGGGGTCTGCGACTACCAGTGGAACAAGCCTGGCAGGACAGACAATGTATATGGGAATCTGGTGCATCAGACAATGACCGTGTACGAGTGGGCAGTGCCTGAGGTGTCAGACAACATATGTATATATATGTGTGTGTGTGTGTATATATATATATATATATATATATATATATATATATATATAGATATATATATATATATATATATATATATAGATATATATATTAATATGTGTGTGGCTCTGTGACTACCAGTGGAACAAGCTTGGATGTCAGATGGTATAAATGTGAAATTCTGTGAAAGTCATGGACTGCTGAACAAAGATGTAATGGCTGCGACTACCAGCAGACGGTTTAGGTCTCCGTGGCAGAGGGCCCCCTCAATAGAGTTTATGGGGGGGAGGGGCAGCATTGTTTATTACTCTGCTAGTTGTGGATAGTTAACAAAATACTTATACATCTCTTATTGTACAAAGCGAAATAAAAAATGAACACAAATAAATACAAAACATAATATTCTTTCTGATTACATAAACTTTATTCAGCATGACATATTGTCTTTAAAAAGGAGCAACATAATCAAAACCAACAAACAGGCTCTGGTCTATTTCCTGTCCTGATGTTTTGCATTCTGGTGTTAATTGTTGGAAAACTTGCTTCAGATCTGGTACAGAAGGAGGCTGGTATGGAGGCATGATCTGTTTTTTCTGTACCTTATCCCAGTCCAGACCATGGAAAAAGGGATGCTGTTGTATATCTGACATTCCATACTGGGGATCTCCTCCTAGCCTCTCTTCCGGGTCATATTCCAGGAAACCATGTAATAACTGGTACAATTCATCAGATATGTCTTCTGGCACTTTCTGGGGCTCACACACTACAGCTCTCATATCCTGAAAGCTGTATATCGAGAGATAATCAGGATGTGGATATGAATCTGATGCCATTACGCACAGACAGATACCTAGTGCCCACCAGTCGACTGCAAACCCGTATTCCTGTTCTTCAATTATTTCAGGGGCACAGTAATATGGCGTCCCACACATGGTCCGGGTTTTCTGATGTCTCCCAGTAAGCATCTTACACATGCCGAAATCTGTAATTAGTGCATGGCCCTCATGGTCCAGTAAAATGTTGTTAAGTTTGATATCTCTGTGGATGATTCCATTTTGATGTAAATATTCAATACCCAGGGCTATCTCGGCTGTGTAGAACCGTATGTGGTCTTCTGGCCTAGCTCCATGATTAAGGACAAGATTTGACAAGTCTCCTCCATGTGCATAGTTTGTAATGAAACACAGCCAGCTAGGTGTCTGAAAGCAGCTGTGTAACCCAATCAGAAATGGACAGTGAGAAGCTTGCTGCGAAACCATCTTTTCTGCCCACACCATTTGCATTCGGGCACAGACTCTTTTCTTCTTTATTACTTTCATTGCATAGTCCTTGTTGTCTTGCTTGGAGCGTACTAACAATACTTTTGCAAATGAGCCTTCTCCCAGAATTTTAATGGTGTCGAAGTCTTCTAAGGTGACAGCCTTCATGATCTTGCAAGGTTCCTTTACATCCACCTTGCCCTGGCATTTGTCAAATTTCTCCTTTGCCTCCCGCAGGATACTTAAGATGGAGACCTGCGGCTTTGCACTGCAGTGGTCTTCTTCCACTGGAGAACATTCATCAAATTTCTCCTTTGCCTTTACATCCACCTTGCCCTGGCATTTGTCATATTTCTCCTTTGCCTCCCGCAGGATACTTAAGATGGAGACATGCGGCTTTGCGCTGCAGTGGTCTTCTTCCACTGGAGAACATTTGTCAAATTTCTCCTTTTCCTCCCGCAGGATACTTAAGGTGGAGACATGTGGCTTTGCACTGCAGTGGTCTTCTTCCACTGGAGAACATTCGTCAAATTTCTCCTTTGCCTTTACATCCACCTTGCCCTGGCATTTGTCATATTTCTCCTTTGCCTCCCGCAGGATACTTAAGATGGAGACATGCGGCTTTGCACTGCAGTGGTTATCTTCCTCTGGAGGACATTCGCCAAAATTCTCCTTTGAGTTCTCTATGTTGTGTATCATGGCGACATGTGTATTTGCACTGCAGTGGACGTCTTTCTCTGGCATATAGGAGTGGGCATCTTCTGCAGGAGGGCATTTGTCCCAGATCTCCGTTGCCTCCTCCAGAATGGGTGTCGAGGAGAGCTGTCGATTTTCTGTGCAGGGGGCAGCCGCCCACCTGCAGCCTTTATGGACCACAGTAGAACATGCTTTGCAAGAGTAGCATTTGTTTTTCGGCTTACGAAATCTACCTTTGCAGTATGCACAAAGTGCATGAGTGTTCAGGTGCTGCTTTTCAAAACTGTGGCCATTAATCCAATGAATTTTCTCTGCTTTTGGACTTGCTTTAGGACTTGAAGGGAAGCAGCATAATCCTAAAAGGAAAGCCGCTTGAAACCAAGCCAATCTACTTCCCATCTTCTGTACTTTCTAGGTGCTGAAGTACTTATTGAATGCTGATGCACTTGTTAGATGCTGATACTCTGTCTAGGTGCTTTTACAGCGGTTATGTGCTGGAGTGCTACATTGTTGCTATTTGTTGTGTTCTGTACTTCTGTTAGTTGTGACATCACAATGAAGTTCCAAACTGTCATCTGTATGGCCAGTAGAGGCCAATGAGAACCAAGCACAGTATAGTGCCTGCTGATTGGCCACTACTGGCTGGTCAGTTACTGACAGTTGGGCAAGCAGAGAAATATGTGCAGTGATGCATAGGAGTGTAAATATTTAAAAGAAATAATGTGATAAAATAAAGAATAGTGCCCACACTTCCTTCTACCTCTCCTTGGGTGTGAAGGTGTCCAGTCTGAGAAATGGACTGATTCTGAGGAGGAGGCGGGTGCAGGAGGCTAAAACAGAAGGTGATTGTGTATTAAGGTGCCATGTCAAACTACTGGCCTTTACTTAACCATCTGGTTGCTAAAGAGGTCTCTGGCACATTGCAAAGCAAAATGCACAACACATTGGCTTTGCAATGCATTGCTTATCCCTGTGGCACTCAAAGGGTTAAAAAAAAGAAAACCCTCAATATAGCACCAAAACTGTTATAAACTTGAAGACCGTTAATTGGTGCAATTTGGTTGTTACCAAAGTATAAATCTTTCAGTTTGGTGAGTTTTATTTCTTACAATTTAACCCTTTGAGTGCCGGAGTGGTATGCAATGCATTGCTGAGCAATGTACATCACAGCACATCCCTAAGTCATATAATCTGACCCCCTTTATGCTTCTGTGAAGAGTGGTGCAGCAACTTCTATCCAGTGTGGAACAGATAGCAGGGTTGCTTATATTGACAGAGGTGTTAAAGGGATAGTAATACTTAAAATGTATAAAATATGTATTATAGGGTTGATCTTCCTGAGTAAAGCAAGGGAACTCCCACAGCTCAGCCTTGAATTGTTTAGGTGTAATATCTCAATGACCTGACATTTTACAGTGGCACTACACCTTCCTATGGAGGTTTATAGTCAACTGACCAGAGCTGTCCATTGTGTAGCAACAGCGCCACTGTACAACTTCAGGCCATTGAGATACTGCACCTAACAGAATTCAAGTTTGAGCTGCAGTAACTTTTAAATAAAACACATCTCAGCAGTGGAAGTATCCTTGTTTTACTCCGGAGGGTAAACCCAACAATATAAGTTTTTTTTTTTTTTTTTTTTTTCATCAAATGTTACTGTCCCTTTAAAGCTTTGTAAATGTACATATAGTCCTGTATACCCAGCTTCACTGTCCTCCAAGTTGCAATATGGGACTGTGAAGGCAGCTAGAATGGTCAGTTTTCTAGACTTTGGATCAGCTGCAGAGAGTGGCTGCATAACAAAGTCCCTTCTAGATCAGCAGGACTGTAAGTAGGGGAGCATATCTGCCAAAGTGGAAATAACATATTGGGGAGATTCACTAAGTGGTGATAAAGAGGTGATAAAGCGGAGATGATTTCTCCAGTTTATCACTTCTCCAGTTCCTATATTATTCTGTGGAGCCTATGCACTAAGATATCCTCAGTTTTGGAGATCTTAGTAAATAGGCTATATAGAATAACATAGGACCTGGAGAAGAGATATCACTTTATCACCTCTTAGTGAATCTCCCCCATTGTATTCCCAATTTAACATTTGGTAGCAATCCTACTGCCTGTCACATGTCTCTATATTGCAAAAGACCGTGATAGTTGAACTTATTTCTGCAGGTGATATGCACAAAGGAATTGAGATAATTATATGGTCAATCATCTGCACAAATGAAGACAAATAGAAATAGAAATTCATATTGATTTAAATGGGGTTTTAACCAATGAATACTAGAAGACTCCAAAGTATTGTAAAGCAATATGTTTGGGACATCTCTGGCATTCAGTTGGTTAAAAGCCTAATTTCTCTGTTGTCCAATACAGGTTACTGGTAACTTTGGGTAGGCGATCTGCCCCTTTAACTAGGCAGGAACAATTCTAGAAGTGAATGCAGGGGGTGGAGCCTACCTTCCCTCCTTGGCTGCAGCTAGCCAACCAGCTCCAGTTAGATTTATTCCTTGGTGTAGACACAAGGCAAGAGAACAGTTCTGCTATAGTTTTAGCTATTTTTTTTTATTTTTCTATTAGATATGGAATACCACCATTAGGCGGATTACCATAACTGACAATGCCCTTAGATTTGGCTAGCTCAGTATCCAGGTGCTTTTTGTGGACATTAAATCTTGGGTTCAAGTTCTTTCCTCAGGAGTTGGCCACTGAGGCTTCTTCTTAATACATGATAGATCTGCAGGAAAGGTGAGCAATCCTTTGAGTGCTGCAGGTCCACATGTCCCATGGTGCCCCTCCGCACAGGGGTTTTCCTTTGGAGTTCCTACTGCACACTCCTTTGGGTTTACTATATGCCTGTTGGGAGTTTTGGAGCAAGTTTATGTGGTAACTTAAAGGGATGGTAATGTTTCATAATAAAAGCAGCTCTAATTAATCTTCATAGTATTTGGGCCATGGAGAGTGTTATTTCAATTCTGTCAGAGTTGAAGTTCAAGAGTAATTAAATGGTAAAGTATCCCTCTCCCACCCCTTCTACTGATGTAACACTGCTCAGCTTAGAGCAGCAGGGAGTGTCCAGGTAGATTGCAGAGAGGGACAATCTTCAATTAAGATAAGGGAAAAATCTGAAAAACCTGTCAAGGGGGGCAGGGTTTTCATTGTTCTCACTGTAAGAAAATTGACCCTTGATGTGAGCTGTCTGGCCTGTGGACTGGATTCCACATCTGAGGGCATTATCATTGGCTGTAGGCGGAAGGTCCTGCAAGCCCATTGATGGAAGCGGGCGGCAAAGGGAAGCGTGCCGCCCGCAGGGAAGCTGTGCATAACGCTTTATTTTAGCTTATCCACAGAAGAAGATGCGGACTTCAAGTTAAACTTCAAGCTAGTAAGGTTTGTTTTGAAGCGGGTTTGACCCAGGGGAGGGAGGGAAGGGATCAGCTGACCCTATTTTTTTTTTATTTTTTAAACTCTCGTGTATAATACGCACCCCCCACTTCCCATAAGGTGAAGTGGGGTAAAATTGTGCGTATTATACCCGAGATTTTACGGTAAATCTAAATCTAGTTTTTACCCGGGTCAAGCTAGGGGTGATTGTATTAATTTTTTTTCAAAAAGCTGTAGAAACAGAACTTCCTAAGATGGCTGTGACCACCTCATTAGGAACTTCTGGCAGGTATGGGAATAATCTCACTTTACAAGAAAGAGAAGCTTTAAATTATTTGTCTAGAGAGGATTCCATAGTGATCAGGAGTTCCGATAAAGGTGGTAACATAGTTGTTTTGAATAAAAAAGATTATCATATGGAAGCCAAGAGACATCTTCAGGACTCTAATACTTATACAGTTTTAACGCAGAGTTTCAAGAATGATTTAAGGTCTATTATTAGATTAGGAGTGACCACCGATTGTGTCAGTGAAAATATAGAGGATATTTTAATGGTTGAGGAACCGGTGGTTCACTTACCGAAAACGCATAAATCACTGACACACCCTGTAGGTTGGCCCATAGTTTCGGACATTTGTTCTCTTAACGAGAATTTATCGGATCTAATAGACCAATATTTACAACCATTGGTTGTCTCTCTTCCAACATATTTGAGAGATTCAACACATGTTTTGCAAATCATGGAGAGTATTAAGTGGCAGAGTAATTACACTTGGTTAACAGCGGATGTAGTTTTGTTATACTCTTCCATTCCACAGGATGTGGGGATAACTGCTGTTAATTATTTTTTGGATAATGAGTCATTATTCCAGTGACCTTAAACTGTTTTTGAATACATCTATTATATATTTATTGACTCATAACTTCTTCCTATTTGATGGGGGTCATTGAACATTTTATGGCTTATCTTAATACCATTAATTGTGGTTTAAGGTTCACTCATAATGTACAGAAACATAGTATTGATTTTTTGGATTTGAGTCTTCAAGGGGATGTTACAACAAGTAGAGTTTACTCTAATGTTTATAGAAAGCCTTTTTCAGGTAACACTCTTTTGTTGGCTAGTAGTTGTCATCCTCAACATCTTATCAAAAATATCCCAAAAGGTAAATTTTTATGACTTAAACGCATATGTTCTACAGAGGAGAGTTACACTGAACAGGCGGAACAACTATCAAGTAGGTTGAAAGACAGAGGATACACTGACAAGTTGATTAAACAGGCAAGATCATCTGTGGATCCATTGAACAGATTATAATGAATACAATAGTCCTCCATACGTTCAAAAAAACATAGATCTAGTAGTGAGAAATGTGGACCTATCACTTTCCTTACGGATTACAGTAAGGAATACAATAAAATTTGCTCGGTGATTAAAAATCTTTTACCGATTTTATATGAAGATCAACAGTTGAGAGATATAATGAAAGATGTTTGAAGCTTTACCAGTCGTAAGGCCCCCACTATAGGTACTAAGCTATCTTCTAGTTTTTTTTCGTGGCAAAAAAAATGACCATTTTAAGAAAAATTGGTTACGAATTGATGTTTTTTTTTTTTTTTAATGTGGGGGTAGATCTCGATGTTGTCAATCTGCATGTGTCTCAAAAACGTTTAGTAGTAGTCAGACACATAGGGAATATACAATCAAGTCATTTATTAACTGTAGTTCTACTTATATTATTTATCTGATTACGTGTCAGGAATGTAGGCAGCAGTATGTTGGTAGGACTACACGCTCCTTAAAAGACAGAATTAGGGAACACCTAAATGCTGTTGAGAGAAGGGATGTGAGATCTCCGATTGCCCGACATTTCGTGCTCCATGATTCAAATTTGGACCTTTTTAGATTCCAAGGAATAGAAAAAGTATATAAATCAGCAAGTGGTGGGGATATTTTTCCCACCCTTGCACGTAGAGAAATGTTTTGGATTTTTCAACATGGAGTGCGAGCGCCGAAAGGTCTTACTTTAGAATGTGATTTAAGTTATTATTATTGAAGTTATTTTCTTTTGTTGTCAGAGTCTTGTATCCCTTCTCTGTATATCTGCTGTGGAATTTCCTTTCTTTGTCCATGGGAACATACTTTACCTTTAAATATGAACCTTTAAATGAGAATTTAGGTATGTCTGCTTTATTGGATGTCTCATTTCTCCGCATAACACTCTTGCATTTTTATGCTTCTAGTGTGATTATATATATATGCTTAGGGTGTATATTATTTGTATATGTTGACATACTTAATATACACAGTTGTGTTTATATTTATTTTTATATGTCTTATTGTATAAGTTTTTTTACTTGTATATGCACTGGATCCTGGTCAGCGGGGAGGAGTCTGCCTTCATGACTTTAGGGAGTAAATGTACCCTTCTGCCCTTGGTTCCCAGGAAGAAAACGCTGCTTAAGCGTAATCGGTATTTTCGTTCCTTTCAGACTGAGACAAGTCCGGCGAACCAAACGGTTCCCTCAGCTCCACGTGCCTCCTCCAAGCCCAAACAGCAATGGAAACCCAAGGCCTTCTCTAAACCCAAGGCTTCCAAGCCTTCTTTGGCATGACTCACCGAACCCAGGTCCCCACACTGCTGTCAAGTCTTCAACCGTGTTTCTTGGGAGCCTTAGTGTCCTTCCTCCAACGGGACGGCATCAGAGTTTACCCTTTACATGGATGACCTGCTACTGAAAGCCCCCTCTGCAGAACTTCTTCATCAGCAGGATCAGAACTGCATTCAACCTCTCACCCATCACGGGTGGATCATCAACTTGGACAAGTCAGATCTTGTCCCATCCCAGCGTCTGGTCTTCCTTGGCCTTCTCTTCGACACTCAGAAGAGCATGGTGTTTCTCCCGGATGAGGTAGCTCACCAGATTGCCCACAGGGTTTCTGCTGTTCTGGCTCAAGATCTAGTTCCAGCCAAGAAGCTGTCCTCTCTAGTGGGGAAGTTAATTTCCATCATAGAAGTGGTCCCATTTGCCATGGCTCACACCAGGGACTCCAGAGGTTTGTGATCCAGATGTGCAGGGGTCAGCCGGACCTTCTGAAGACGTCAGTGTCCCTCCCTCTTCATGTGGAACTGAGTTTGTCATGGTGGCTCGACCTCTCCAATCTGCTGAAGGGCGAGTCCTTCCTGGTATCCTTCTGGACCATGGTGACAACGGATGCCAGCCTCTCTGGGTGAGGAACGGTCCTGGGTCGCCTGAGTCCTCGCGGTCGGTGGTCTCTGGAGGAATCTCTCCTTCCCATCAAAGTGTTGGAGTTTCGGGCGATATTTCATGTCCTTCGTTATTGGACATCTCAGCTGGAAGACTGTCCAGTTTGGGTACAGTCCGACAATGCCATGGCCGTGGCTTACATCAACAAGCAGGGTGGAACAAGAAGTCTCGCCACTTGGTTAGAGGTCAAGGCTATTTTGTCCTGGGCAGAAGAACATGTTCCTGCCATATCCACAGTGCACATTACTGGCATAGACAATGTCATGGCGGACTTCCTCAGTAGACACACAGTGGACAGCGGAGAGTGGGAGCTGTAACCAGAGGTGTTCACCCACATTGTTCAGAAGTGGGGTCTTCCTTGCATCGACCTGATGGCGACAAGACACAACAGGAAGGTTCCGTGGTTCTTCTCTCGGTGGAGAGACCCTCTAGCTCTGGCGGTGGATGCATTGCCCATTCCTTGGTTATTTCCTCTGGCCTACATCTTTCCTCCCCTCCCCTCCCTGTTTTACGGAAATTGCGACTGGAGCGCTGTCCAGTTATTCTGATTGCTCTGTACTGGCCTCGCCAAGCTTGGTTTCCGGAGCTTCTGGATCTGTCAGTGGCGGAGCCATTCCAGCTCCCTTGCAGTTCGGATCTTCTTCTACAGGGTTACCTGTGGAAGGAGGATGTTCATCGTCTAGCTTTGACGGCTTGGAAATTGAATCCTCACTATTGATGAAGAAAGGTTTTTCTTCTGGTGTGGTGGCTACTATGCTCAGTGCCCGCAAACCTGTTTCTTCCAAGTTCTACCATCGTGTCTGGTCGACGTTTCTGTCTTGGTGTGCTGATAAGGACCTGTCGCAGGAATTTGATCTGCCTATGGTCCTGACCTTCTTGCAGGACGATGTGGATAAGGGCCTCAGTTTGAGTTCCCTTAAAGTTCAGACGTCTGCTCTCTGTTTTCTTTCAGAGGTGCATTGCCATCCTTCCTGATGTCAAGGTTTTCTTCCAGGGCGTTGCTCATACTAGTCCTGCCTTCAAGAATCCCGCTCCTTCGTGAGATCTTAACTTGGTTTTGGGCGTTCTTCAGCGCCCTCCATTTGAGTCTTTGGCTACTATTCGTCTGCTCCTGTTGACATGGAAAATGGATTTTCTCCTGGCGATTGTGTCCGTTTGCCATGTCACGGAGTTACATGCTCTATCCTGTAAACCACCCTATTTGGTGTTTCGCAAGGACCAGGTGGTGCTTCACACTTCTCAGGAGTTTCTCTCGAAGGTGGTTTTGGAGTTCCACATCAATCAGGAGATTGTGGTGCCTTCTTTCTGCCCTGACCCCACCTCTTACAAGGTGAGGAATCTTCACTTGATAGATGTGGTGCGTTGTCTCAAGTTTTATGTTATCACGGTGCCCGTGATTTGTGCTATCCAGTGTCTATCACCTGCAGGGGGCTCCCATTGGCTGTCTGCTGTCAGCCCGCCTCACATTGCCTTTTTAAACTCAGTCCGGGCACCCTTTGGTTGCCCTTTCCTGGTGTCTCTGACAGAACCTTACCTGTCCTGTCTGCTATGCTGATTGGGCCAGAGTTCCAGTGTTCCTGAGTCTACCTGTTCCTGTGTTCCTGCCTTCTTGTCGTTCCAGCCCGGTTCCGGTTGTTCTCTGTGGGTGCTGACGTTCCGGTTGCCTGTTGGCTCAGCGGTGCTCGTTCCGGTTGATCATCTGCCTGGTCTCAGTGGTTTCCTGTCTTTAGTCGCTGAGGCGACATTGCTCTCCTTTCGCTCCGGCATATTACTATGTCGGTTCCAGCGTGCGGGCGCTGGTTTACTCCATCAAGCATTATGGCTCATTACTGTGTTGGTTCCAGCGTGCGGACGCTGGTGTACTCCATCAAGCCTTGCGGCTCATTACTGTGTTGGTCCCAGCGTGCGGACGCCGGTTTACTCCATTAAACCTGGTGGCTCATTCTACTGTTGGTTCCAGCATGCGGACGCTGGTTTACTCCATTAACTTGGTGGCATTACTATTGTTGGTTCCAGCATGCGGATGCTGGTTTACTCCATTAAGCCTTGTGGCTCTTTACTACTGTTGGTTCCAGCGTGCGGACGCTGGTTTACTCCATTTAGTCTGGTGGTTCATTACTGATGTTGATCCCAGCGTGCGGACGCTGGTTTACTCCATTAAGCCTGCGGCTCACATTATTGTCAGTCGGTCCCATCGTACGGACGCTGGTTTACTGCCTGACGGCAGTCAGGTACTTGGAGGTCCCGAGTTGCTGTCCAGTCCTAACAGCAGTTAGTCCTGTAGTTTTCTGGCATGAGACTTCTGCTTGAGTGAGATCACTTGACCAAGTCTTTATTATTTCCATCCTACTGACAGTCCATCTGACAGTCAGTTGGTCTCTGTAGTGTCTCCTCTCTTGGGCTGCTCTGCCTGGTATTGGTAAGGCCGGTAGAACCTATTCACGTTGCCATCCTTGGTTGCCTTACCCGGTATTGGCAGGGCCGGTAGAGCCTACTCCTAGTATTCCCTCAGGCTGCCTTGCCCGGTATTGGTAAGGCCGGTAGAACCGGTATGTACCATCTTACGGTTGCCTTACCCGGTATTGGCAAGCCCGGTAGAGCCTGCTACTGTTATTTCGTCTGAGTCACCTGGGTTGCCTTGCCCGGTATTATTGGCAAGGCTGGTAGAACCTATTTCTATGGTCATTTGCTTATATGTATTGTTTGTATGCGTATGAAAACCCTATGGGATTGCCTTAACTTTTCAATAAAGTTATGTTTTTACCTAAACCTTCTGTCTGAGAGTCTTAACAAACCATGACATATGTACATCGCACTGAGTCTATCAGGCAATCTGACGCGCTGTTTGTCATTCCTGAGGGTCTCAGGGCAGGAAGACCCGCATCCAAAGTAAATATTGTGCCCCGGATCAAGTCCACTATTCGCAAGGCTTACGAGCTGAAGAGGAAGCCTGTTCCCTTTCGGGTCACGGCTCATTCTACTAGATCTATTGGTGCTTCTTGGGCTTAGAAGAATCAGGCCTCTGCTGATCAGTTGTGCAAGGCTGCCACTTGTTCGTCTGTGCACACCTTTTCTAAGCACTACCGTGTGGATGTGTTGGCATAGGCTGACGCCAGCTTTGGGAGGAAAATCCTGGAGGCAGTCTTGCCTGTTTAGGATTTTCTTTGGTTCTTGGTGCTTCCTTCACTCTTGAGCCCCGTTGGCTCTAGCTCAGTGTGCGGTATAACAGTTGGGGTGTGGTTACCCCTGTTCAGTGTCCGTTGACACTTCATTCATTTTGTTGGGCTATCTCTGATCTGATGGTTCATATCTGCTCTGGTGACTTTGGGGGCCTTGCGTCTGCTCCTTGCCTTACTTTCCGCCTCTGGCAAACTCAATGGTTGGATATCCGAAAGTTACCAGTAACCTGTATTGGACGACGGAGAAAAGAGGATTTTAGTCTTAATTGTTAACTCCTTTTCTCTTAGTCAATACAGGTTACTGGCCTCCCACCCTGTCAAGGGACCATGCTTGGCTCTCCTGTGGCAGACCGTGGGGGTCCTTCGGGGTCATGCTACTATCTAGTCAATAGATAGTGTCTCAAATCTTACTGGAGCTGGTTGGCTAGCTGCAGCCAAGGAGGGAAGGTAGGCTTCATCCCCTGCATACAATTTTAGACTTGTTCCTGTCTACAATTAATGGGGCAAATCGCCTACCCAAAGTTACCAGTAACCTGTATGGACTAAGAGAAAAGGATTTAACAGATAAGACTAAAATCCTCTTTTCTTCAGCCTCCAATGCTCCCCTCTCCAACAAAACACACACACACGGCAAACAATGAGTTAACCGCCAAGCACGTTGCCGACTCTGCCATACAGCTGAAGAACACAATGAAAAGTATTAAAGCAAAACATACTGGTTTATGCATTTATACTTTTCATTCTGTTCTCCAGCTGTATGGCAGAAGTGGTCACAGCACTTGCCTGTGAACACATTGGTTTCCGAATTAAACACTACCTCCTTTCCACCTCCTCACTACAACACAGCGCCTTTACTTAACCCTTTGAGCGCCTTAGGGGTATGCAACGCATTGCTTTGCAATGTGTTCCCTACCCCTCTGGTACTCAAAGCGTTAAAGGGTTAGTAATGTCAAAAAAACAGTTTTTTGCATGTAGACGAACTTAAAAAGTTGAGCTACATGCAAAAAACCATATCTCTCAAACCATAGCGGTTTGAGGGATACAGGCATTTAAAGTTCTATGTCTCCTGTTGCAGTTGTAAAGCTGTCAGCAGGAGATCCATGGAATGGACTAAAACGTTTGCCTGGTTTGGAAGAACACATTTTAGACCATTCCAATGAAGGGATTTGTTGTCAATAACGCGACTGCGGCTCTGCTGCAGAGCCTCCGTGTTGTCCGACACAGATCTCCTGCTGACATCGAACTTTAAATGCCTGTATCTCTCAAACCATAGTGGTTTGAAAGATATGTTTTTTGCATTTGGTTCAACTTTTTTAAGCTCTTCTACATGCAAAAAACTTTTTTTTTTTTTTTTGACGTTACTAACCCTTTAACGAGGTATTAGCAGACCCAACGAACCCCAATGCATAGTGTTCTCCTCGTGAGACACTACAACTCTGCTTCCCAGGAGTCACTGGCATGCTTAGAAATGCTGTCCAGACACTCGTACAATAAGTTAGCACAGTGAATGGTGACAATTAATGTCACCATTGACTCTGCTAATTTGCTGTATAAAGCTCCGGACACCATTTCCCAGCATGCATGTGATGCCTGGGATGTAGAGTTGTAGTGCCTCACTCTGAGTACATTATGTATCGGGGTCCGTTGTGAGAAGCAGCAGGAGGAAACAACACAGGACACAAAGGGGAGAGTGGGAGGAGCTCCCGCTACTCAGTCCAGGTTTCCAACTGCAAGACTTAACACTTTCAGTGGTAGAGGGGTACGCAGTGCATTACTTTGCACTGAGTTCTATACCCCTCTAGCTCTGAAAGGGGTAATGTTGATACACGTGTAATCACCAGAAAAACCCCTTCCCTCCAGAAGCAGCACCCTGCTCCCTCTAACTCTCGAGGGATGACAGACACCGCTGGTATGTTGCATATCTCTGAGACTGAAAGGGTTGTCACACATTATATTATGTTTTCACATTAACCCTTTGAGTGCCAGATGGGTACGGAATGCATTGCAAAGCAGTGCATTCCATACCCCTCTGGCACTCAAAGGGTTAAACTCCCTACCACTGCCATTTACTGATGTGCCATTTATAGTATACAATACATGCCATCTTCATTATGATGCCTTTTATATTGGGAGACTTCATGAATGAGGTTATGTACCTACAGTATTGCTCACCCTCCATGATGTCTGATTCTCTCTTCTTCTTAAAGAGATAGTAACGCTTCATAATAAAAGCAGCTCTAATTAATCATCATAGTATTTGGACTTTGGAGAGTGTTATTTCAGTTCTGTCAGAGTTATAGTTCAAGAGTAATTCAATGACAAAGTGTCCCCCTCCCGCCCCTTTTACTGATGTAAAACCGCTCCTCTCAGAGCAGCAGGGTGTGTCCAGCCAGACTGCAGAGAGGGACAATTTTCAATTAAGATAAGGGAAAAACCTGAAAAGCTTGTCAAGGGGGGCAGGGATTTCATTGTTTTCATAGGAATAAGAGTGTCCCCTTCTGTTATCTGTCTGGTCTATAGACTGCATTCCATATCTGAGAAGAGATGGCTTACACTAGGTAAAAGGGGTGGGGAGGGGAAACTTTGCTTGTGAATATCTCTTAAACCATAAAGGTTTGAGAGATAAGACTTATATCATTCTTCATGTTTTTTTAATGCCTACAAAATAAAATAAAGTTAAAACGAAGTATTACTATCTCTTTAAACAAGGCTTATGAAAATCCAATTTAAACCAATGGTAAGTTTTATTTGTCCCTTATTGTACAGTTGGTTTGTCCCAGGATTGTTCTTATTTTCTTTTGTAATTAGGCTCGGCTCACATGGGTGATTGTAGCACACCATTTTATTGCAGCACAACAATCACAGTTAACATGCGTTTGTGCTAGGGTTGCCACCTTTTTTTGAAAAAAATACCGGCTATGGCATTTCCCCCATAGACTTAACATTGGACAGAAGCCAATTTTTTACCGGCCTGCCGGTAAAATACGGGCTGGTTGGCAACCCTAGTTTGTGCTGCTTTTAGATGCACGTTTGTGTTGTAGTCTTATTTATCTGCATGCTGATGAGACAGGATGTGGAACTCATGACACATAGCTTACAATGTTAACACACAGACTTTGAATTAATTTGTAAACTTCCACATTGGGAAGCAGTGAGCTGGATACCTCTCTGGTAAACAATGGGTTAAATGAGCTTTTTCTCCCACTGAATGCTAGAGAGGTCTCTAACATATTATGGGGAATCTGAAAATATTTATTTGTCCCCTACGGTATATACTTGCCGTAATTCTTCTTTGTCCATTTATTCCATAGACTAGTGTAAAACCCTGTGTACACGAACCAAGGTCCGGGTGATTTTAACCCTTTGAGTGCCAGAGGGGTACGCAACGCCAGAGGCGTAACTAGAAGCCACCGGGCCCTGGTGCAAGAATTGCTATGGGCCCCCCAACCACAATGCCCCCCTTCATCTCCACATTGCCCCTTCCACAATGCCCCCTTCATCTCCACAATGCCCCCCTTCATCTCCACATTGCCCCTTCCACAATGCCCCCTTCATCTCCACAATGCCCCCCTTCATCTCCACATTGCCCCTTCCACAATGCCCCCTTCATCTCCACAATGCCCCCCTTCATCTCCACATTGCCCCTTCCACAGTGCCCCCCTTCATCTCCACATTGCCCCTTCCACAATGCCCCCTTCATCTCCACAATGCCCCCCTTCATCTCCACAATGCCCCCCTTCATCTCCACATTGCCCCTTCCACAATGCCCCCTTCATCTCCACAATGCCCCCCTTCATATCCACAATACCCCCTTCATCTCCACATTGCCCCTTCCACAATGCCCCCTTCATCTTCACAATGCCCCCCTTCATCTCCACAATGCCCCTTCCACAATACCCTCTTCATCTCCACAATGCCCCCACTTCATCTCCACAATGCCCCTTCCACAATGCCCCTTCCATAATGCCCCCTTCATCTCCACAATGCCCCTTCCACAATGCCCCTTCCATAATGCCCCTTCATCTCCACAATGCCCCTTCCACAATGCCCCCATCTTCACATTGCCCCTTCATCTCCACATTTCCCCTTTATCTCCACATTGCCCCTACCTCCAGTCCTGGTGGTCTAGCGGCGTGGCTTAACAGATCTGTGCCTCCTTCGGCACAGATCTTTAGAGCTGAAGCTCCCGCGCGCCGCTCTAGTTATGCAGAGGCTGGGAGATGATGTCATCTCCCAGCGCTCTGTATTACTAGAGCGGCGCACCGAATGGGGGATCTGCTGAGCTGATGATGCGGGCGAGGGGGTCGCAGGGGGCGGCCGGGCCCATCACAGGTGCGACCTATGCGACCCCTATTGTTATGCCACTGCGCAACGCATTGCTTTGCAATGCATTGCGTACCCATCTGGCACTCAAAGGGTTAAGAGGCCGGTCCTGCTCTGCGTCCTGCCGCCGACACAGTCATGCACTGTAGAGACTGCCCAATAGAACAGAATGCTCCCAACACAGAACTCCCAGCATTCTGTACTCCCAGCACAGAACTCCCAGCATTCTGTGCTCCCAGCATTCCGTGCGTTTGGGCAGTCTCTACTGCGCATGATGGCTTCTGACAAACATCTTAGCGAATTATTATATAGGATATGGGCCAGTAGTTCTGCTCAGAATTAAGCCGTTGAGTGCCAAAGAGGCATGCAGCGCATTTCATTGAAATGCATTGGATACTTCTCTGACACTTAAAGGGTTAATATTTTTGCTGTCTTGACACACTGATGGTGACTGGTTACTTAATAATTAATGCACTATTCTCTTGATAAATATTGGGAAATTACTGTGTCCCAGAATTAACTCACAGTTCTCTTGATACATGTGGGGCAATTGCATTGGTCCAGAATTAACCCACTGTTCCCTTGAGACATGTGGGGCAATTGCATTGCTCCATAATTAACCCACTGTTCCCTTGAGACATGAGGGGCAATTGCTGCTCCAGAATTAACCCACTGTTCTCGACACGTCTCTGACACACACGGGTTAGTTGTTTTGGTGTAGAACTAACCCACTGTTCTCTACACATCTAGTTCCATTTTTGTCCCAGAATTAGCACACTGTTTTCTTAACACATATGGGGCAGTTGTTTTACCCCAGCATAACACTGTTCTCTTCATCCATTTGGGGCAGTTTTCTCCCCCAGAATTAACCCACTGATCTTTTGAAGCAAATGGTGCTCTCTTTTGCCCCATAATTAACCAACTGTTCTCTCAGACATATGGCTGGTTGTTATGATCTAGAGATAACCCACTGTTCTCAACATATCTATAAAGGTTGTTTTTTTACCCAAGAATTAACCTACTATTTTCTTAAAACATATGGTGCAGTTGTTATACCCCATAATTAACACACTGTTCTTTGACCCATATCGGACAGCTGGTTTGCCCCAGAATGAACTCACTGTTCTCTTGATACATCTGATGCTGCATACTTCCCAACATTCCAAATGGCCAAAGAGGGACATTTTGGTTTTAGATGGAGTTGCTGTGGCCGTGGCTGGTGGGTTGGGCAATAAGGAGAAATGTTATTGACACCTCTATTTGTAACTGAATAAATAATTTAGAAGAAGATCAATGTATTTTATTTACACAGACTAATTTATAAACACATATACTGAAGTTTAACCAAACTTTAATGTGAGTTTTTTTGCTGTTGAGCATTATGATACACATATATACACACCACACAGTCTGATTCCTAAAAAAGAGGGACACCAGGGTGGGAAGGTAGAACAGAGGGATTTGGGTCTCAGAGAGGGACTGTCCCTCCTAAAGGGGGACACTTGGGAGGTATGCCTCTGAGAATCTATATCTAATAAGCATTTGTGACCTTTACTCTCTCTATAAAACTGACAGCCACACATTTTCATTTTCTATTTCCATTTCTCTCATGTTAATAATTAATCTCTGTAAACTATTAAGGACCATAGTTCCAGTGACTTACAGCTCAGATTGCTTTATTTATCTACAACTATGCAGGTAAGCACATTCTTGCCTATAGTGCAAACTAATGCTTTGCATTCAGTTTCAAAGGGATTAAAATAATACTGCTCCCTTGCAAGCCTTTTACCCATGGATTGTATTCTTGTGTGTGACAACATCTCTAGCATCCAAAGAGATTAAAGGGAAACTGTCACTTTTTATGAAAATCCGATATTATAATTCACTAAGGATATTTGTCAGAAGCCGTCATGTGTAGTAAAGACGGCTGCGAGCGCTGCAGTCATGCACAGTACAGACTGGCCACGCTGAGGCTGATACGGAGCGGGGCGCTCCGAATTCATACTAGGGTGACCACATTTCCCTTCTGCCATTCCGGGACGTGGTCACCCTATTGCCTTACCTTGAGTCCCTGGTGGTCTAGCGGAGTGCGGAGTGCAAAGTGCTCTGTGCCTCCTCCGGCACAGAGCTGAAGCTCCCACGCGCTGTGCTCAGTAATGCAGAGCGCTGGGAGATGATGTCATCTCCCAGCGCTCTGTATTACTAGAGCGCTTGCCTCCAGATCAGGTAAGTTGCATTGCCGCCCTGGATGTCAGCCTGCAAGCGGCGTCCATGATGTGACACACCGCTTGCAGGCTGACATTCAGGGTGGCTTGGCTTCATTCCGGGACACTTCATTGTCCCGGTTGAAGGGGACCCGGGACGCGGGACATGTCCCTGAAATAAGGGACAGTCCCGGACGTTCCGGGACCCGTGGTCACCCTAATTCATACACCGGTGTGCAGAGAGGACTCTGGTCTGAATTCGGAGCGCCCCGCTCCGTATCAGCCGCGGCGTGGACAGTCTGTACTGTGCATGACTGCAGCGTCATCAGTGTTGGCCCGTGTACACGGGCTTTAATACTAGTAAAAAATAAATGGGTAAATAAATTGTGTGTGTGTATGTGTATAGATTCCAGCTCAATGAGTATTACACAATGTAATAATACATTTTTGATTGGACTAACATTCAATTTAATCAGTCGGCGCACAGACTGGCAACCCCAGGGTACCAAGACTTCTGTGCTAATCTGTTAGTCTTTAAAGGAATCCACAATCTCTTAAAGTTAGGGTTGCCACCCAGCCGGTATTTTACCGGCAGTCTGGTAAAAAATTGGCTTCTGTCCAATGGTAAGTCTATGGAGGGAATGCCACGGCCGGTATTTTTTCGAAGAAAAGGTGGCAACCCTACTTAAAGTAGCTCTATTAATGTGTTGGAACATTGAACTGTTAACCCCTTGAGTTCCGGAATGTTGTGCAGGATAGTGCTCTAATGCTTTGCGTAGCCTTCTGGCACTCAGAGGGCCATATCAAGACTTCTCCAATTTCAATCCGAGGCCATTATGGGTATTTTGACTTTAAGGTTATGGATGGAGTCATTTCTCTGGGTGAAATAATGACCAACTGGAGTATGTTTCTTTGTTTTATGGTATTTCTCAATGTATTGTCTGTGTGTACCCATCCTTAGATTAAGTTGTAGGCCTGTTTCACCGGTGTAACATCCAGTTTCACATTCAATGCATTTTATCATATATACAACATTTGCTGATGTACATGAACATAATCCTATGTTGTATATCTTGTTGTTGTGTTGTGAAGTATTGTTTTCACAAATGTGTTGACTCGATTTGCAGAGCGTTTTGTTTCACGTTTTGGTGCCATTATCAGAGTTTGAATTCATTGGTCAGTTTTCTATTAATCAATTTTTGTTTCAGAATCGGTGGTTGTCTGAATGCAAGAATAGAAGCTTGTGGGAATATATCTTTTAACATCACATCCTCTTTAGCAGTGGTTGTAACTCTTTGATGATGTTACATATTTTTTTTAATGCAGTGTTGTATGCAGTCACTAGTGGTATAAGTGTAGTGCCTTCCTTCTCTATGTATTGTAACTGATGTTCGTGTTCTCAATGCAGATGTTATTTTCTTTTTGTGATTGTCCTTGTTTTGTAGCCTTTCTGTTATTAATGAGTCAGACAAAGTTTTTAGATGATTATTGTGTTTGTTGGTATCCAGGCATATGCAGTGGTATCTGATAGCTTAGCAATGAATGACGCCTCATTTATTGTGAGCTGGGTTTGTAGTTTGAAGATAACCACACCTGTCAGTGAGTTTTCTGTATACAGATAAGTGTAGTTTGCCATTTGCGAAAGTTATGTTTGTGTCCAGGAAATGTACGCGCACATTTCACTGTTGCACTGTTCATGTACTAAATGCCAGCTGTTAAATAAAGTTTGGATATTTGACTTAAAGGGATAGTAATACTTATGTTTAAAAATGTCTACAATTGTAGAGATTAACAATAGAAGTAGAATAACCTACCTCCCATGTCTCAAAACGTTATAGTTTGCAAGTTCGTAACATTTAAAGTTCCCCCTTCCCTCCCCTTTCCCTGACGTCCGAGCTCTATGGGACAGAAGCGGATTCTGGTAATTTGATTGCCAGGCTGCTCTTCAGCAGAGCCGAGATACCGCTATTTAAAATGAAATACTTCATTAGAACAGTCTACAAAGTGTGCTTGCACAATTTTAGAAAATTTTAAACATAAGTATTACTATCCCTTTAAAGGGGAGCTATCACCACTATACAACTCTGGCTAAAAAGTAACATTATATAGCGATTAGCTGGCATACTAGTGCCATTTAAAAAAAAAAAAAAAAAAAAAAAAAAAAAGAGTTGTTTCTCTGAAATTAAACGTTTAGAGCTGATCCTGTGCCTTCCTTCTGGACAGACTGCAGGTACAGCTCTGCACCACAGTCTGTCACTCTTCCTCTGCTCCCCTCCCACATAGCATCTGGATCCAGCCTCACTTGTAAGCTGGAGTCTCTCTGGAGGTAGGGGGAATGTTCCTGGGATTTTTGGGTGTGGGGAAGGGTTCTTTAGGGGATAGTTTTTCAGGGTCTAAGTGTATGGGGTAGGATCAGCAGGGGGGGTCTATGAACATATTGTTTGTAGGGGGCTATCTTGCATTGTGTGACATGGCTATGGATTCTTGGGCACCATTTTGTCCTCCGCAGATGGGTCTCTTTCTCCCCAGGTCCTAATATGAGTCCGCTTGGGCGAGTCTGCCCTTTTCCTTGTCTGTGTTGCAGGTAGGAGTTTCTGGGGTGGTTGCTACTTTATAGCCTTTGGGCATGGTTTCTAGTCCTGCACATGTGGGTGAGGTATTGTCCAGTGGGCACGAGGTTGCAGGGTAATTGGCACATTTCCGGTCCAAGGCATCTCAGTGGTAGTGGGCTTGTTCCCTTCTCCTCTGGCGGCGCTCCTCCTGTGCGATTGCCTGCTATACTGGGGGCCCCATATGGGGTGGCTTATTTGTGCTTGGAAAAGCCTTTGGGCCTGCATATCAAGCTGGAGGTCAAGGAAAAAATATCTGGAATTAAGAGTTTGTCAAACTCTATTCTCTTTTTTCATTGGAGGAGGATGCTCCTCTGGAGAAAGATGAGAATAATGATGAAAAAATAGCAGAGGGAGAAGAAGTGGTATCATCGGACTCCAAAAGTGTTTGGCAAGGGATTTGAGCTTTTTTCATCTTAGCAAGTGTCATTGGGGAGTGTTTCCCACACAAACACTTGTTGTTTTGCTACCAGGATACCATTTGGAATGCCTGTCGTATTTATGGGGGTTGGCCTGGTGGTGTTACAATGAGAAATTTTATCAAGGCATGGTAGTTCACTGGCCACTTCTTGGAATCAGATGGAAGTAGGACTTTGGTTGTCCATCATGACCTGTCCAGTATCATTTCAAGGGGACTTACTTCCTTTCAGGCCAGGGAGGCTCAGACTCCCCGTCATTGCTGCCTCCCACAAGCAGAGTTGCTGCTGGCAATACAATGAGGTCTTCTGCAAATTAAGGCAGAGCTGTAAGTACAAGCAGGAATGTTCTGGATGTGGAGATAACCACCCTGTCTCAAAATGCTTACAGTGGGGAAAGTCCGGCAACAATCCCATCAACATGGGGGAAAAGGGGGGTGATGCCTGTATGTGTAGACAAAATGTGCCCGTAGCTAGAATGGTATCCCTGTTGTGTGGCAGCGTGTCTCTTGGAGCAGGGTTTTTCTGAAAGCTTTTGGATACCTTTTCGGGAAAGGAAGGTGGAGCACTTTTCATGAAATTTTAACTCTGTGTCAGATTACCCTGGGTTGTGGAGCAGGAACTGGCCAAGTAGGTGTCATTAAAGGGATAGTAATACTTTGTTTTAACTTTATTTTATTTTGTAGACATTAAAAAAACATGAAGAATGATATAAGTCTTATCTCTCAAACCTTTATGGTTTATGAGATATTCACAAGCAAAGTTCCCCTCCCCGCCCCTTTTACCTAGTGTAAGCCATCTCTTCTCAGATGTGAGTCTGGTTGTATGACAGGACAGATAACAGAAGGGGACAATTTTCTTTGTATGAAAACAATGAAAGCCCTTCCCCCCTTGACAAGTTTTTCAGCTTTTTCCATTATCTTAATTGAAGATTGTCCCTCTCTGCAGTCTACCTGGGCATCTCCCTTCTGATCTGGTTGAAGAGGGGTGGGATACTTTGTTTGTGAATATCTCTTAAACCATAAAGGTTTCAGAGATAAGACTTAAATCATTCTTCATGTTTTTTTGATGCCTACAAAATAAAATAAAGTTAAAATGAAGTATTACTATCCCTTTAAGGAGGATGGCAGGTCCTTTTTCAGAGCCTATGTTTCCTTATCTTTGGGTTTTCTACTCTGGAGTGATGCCAAAAAAAAGAAGCCTGGGAAATAACTACTAATCCATCATTTATCCTACTTTTATGGAGATTCAGTCAACAATTATATTGATCAGGAGCTCAGCAGGGTCTCATATGTGTCATTTGATAAGGCCAATTGTTTGGTTAATAAGGCAGGAGCATTGATGGTGAAAACAGACATAGAATCTGCCTTTCATCTCCTTCCAGTAGACTCGCTTGCCATCGTCTGCTGGGATTTTCTTGTAATGCTTTTTTTTCATTGACATGTGTCACCTGATGGGCTGTTCCATCTCCTATTCACATTTAGTTCCTTTTTGGAGTGGGTAGTGAAGAGGGAGTAAGGTTTTGTCTCCATTCTTCATTAAGCAGACAACTTCTTGGGCATAGGCCCTGACAATTTTTCAGTATCTTCACTCCTTTTCCATGCACTTCAGTGGGTTTATGAAGTTTCTTGGTTGGCTCCTGAGAAGACTGAGGGTCAATCTACATGTCTTTTTTTCCTCGGCATTGAGTAGAATTCTATCACAATGGAATGTTGGTTGCATCCAGAGTAGGTTTGGGACCCTCGGAACAGGGTTCAGGTGCTTTGTAGGAAAAAAGTGACCTTTCAGCAAGACCAGTTGCACTTGAGGAAGCTGATCTTTGCATGTGGTATCATTCCAATGGGTTGCAGTTTTAGCCCTATGTTTAGCTCAGATGATAGTAGGGGCCAAGTGACCTCATCATTTTCTATGTTTGTGGAAGGGAATTAAGATGGACTTACTAGTCTCTGTGGCAGGCTACACCTGCCACCAATCAGGAGCTTCAACTGCATCTGCTGATTTCTTGGGTTTCAGATCTATTTGCGTTCAAGTGGTTTTCTGACTGATGATATCTTTGTGCATTGGCTTCATAGAATAACATAGGAATTGGAGAAGTTATATCACTGGAGAACTCATCTCCACTTTATCACATCTTAATGCATAACCCCTTGTGTTTTTAGAGCTATTCCCTATAGTGGTTGCTCTAGAGCTGTGGTGTTCTTCCCTACAGGATAAGCATATTGGTTTTTCACTGTGACTATTGGAGGTTGTGACAGGCATCAATAGTTTGAAAGCCTCTTCCCCACCAGTGTTGACATTGCTTTGTAGCTTAAAGGGATAGTAATGTTTCATAATAAAAGCAGCTCCAATTAATCTTTATAGTATTTAGGCCATGGACAGTATTATTTCAATATTGTCAGAGTTGTAGTTCAGGTGTAATTGAATGATAAAATATCCCCCTCCCGCCCCTTTTACTGATGTAACTGCTCAGCTCGTAACAGCAGGGTGGTGTTCAGGTGGATTGCAGAGAGGGACAATCTTCAATTAAGATAAGGGAAAAACCTGAAAAACCTGTCAATGGGGGCAGGGCTTTCAGTGTTCTCACAGTAAGAAGATTGTTCCTTGCTATGATCTGTCTGGTCAAGTGACCAGATTCCACATCTGAGGGGAGGTGGCTTACATTTGGGAAAAGGGGCGGGAGGGGGAAACATTATCATTCAATTACTCTTGAACAACAACTCTGACAGTAATGGAATAGCACTCTCTATGGCTCAAATACTATGAAGATTAATTGGAGCTGCTGTTTTTGTGAAGCATTGCTATCCCTTTAATCTGTCTTTCCACGCCCTTCATGTTTTGTGGGTGCTTAATACTGCAGCTAGCGCATTGTCTCATTTACAGGTGGCAGCTTTCCAGAAGGCCTGGCCTTTGGCAGAAGAGGTTGGCCTTAAGTGGACCTGTGGGAACTTGGCAGCTACCTATAGCTTTGTGGGTAAGTCAGGTGGTTACACTGGTCACATAGGTGTTGTATTTGCTAGTGAGGGACGAATGGCTATCTTTTAGTTCCTGGGCTGGTGAGTTGCTTGATGATGATAGTTGTTTGCATGGAGTGCTCTGGCTGCTGTTGAAATTGGCAGATCAGGGTCTCTCACTATCCTCTATCTACAGCTAGCAGGCCTGATTTTTAGTTTAAGTTTATGGACTGATGGAATGTGATCAAGGATTTTATGGTGAGGTTGGATTAGCCTGGATCAAGGAGTGCGTTATGGTCAGTGGATAGCCAGTGACCATTTTCCTTGTCAGTACTGCAACTATTGATGGCAGCTTTGCCAGCTTTTTGTTCTTTGTCTTTTGAAATGTGCCTCTTTTATGGGATTCAGCTTTTTTTGACAGAGGAAGACTTGAAAAAATTTGAGAGATCATCTCCTAGCCTCTGTCTCTTTTCTTCTGTTTTCCTTCCTTGTCTTTGCCTGTTGCTTATATCTTCCTGCTTCCTGGTATGGATTTGTATCTCATTTTTTGCCCCACCCCCCACATTTTCTTTGGGTCTGGATACTGGGGCACTCTTATGCTTTTTGGCCCATTCTGCAACAGAGTGGCCAGTAGCCCTTTTCCTAGCTGTGTAGTAGAGGTATTTTAGATTGATCACAGGGGCATGAAGTGGGTTCACTTGTTGGATGATGTTTTGCAGTATTTTGAGTTTAAGATTTTGGGCCTGGAGGTCCTAGTTCTTCATTTAGGGGTCTGCCCTATATGGAACCTCTGTGAAAAAATTAAGAGGGATATGGACAGGTTGATTTATTTGTTTCCTTCTCTGGTTCTGGTATGGTCAGTGATTATTTCCGGGTGAGTTTGGAAATGCGCTAAGGATTAGTGTTGAGCGAGCATGCTCGGCCGATGCTCGGATCGGCTCGAGCATCGCTCTGCTCGGCACATGGCGGTACTCGTACGAGTACCGCCATGTGCTCGCCCGCCATGTTCGGGTGGCAGGGATCTGTGCCGGAGGAGGCACAGATCTTGCAGACGCTCCGCTGGACCACCAGGGACTGGAGGTAGGGGGCATTGCGGAGATGAAGGGGGCATTGCGGAGATGAAGGGGGACATTGTGGAGATGAAGGGGGACATTGCGGAGATGAAGGGGGACATTGTGGAAGGGGGGCATTGCGGAGATGAAGGGGGCATTGCGGAGATGAAGGGGGACATTGCGGAGATGAAGGGGGACATTGCGGAGATGAAGGGGGACATTGTGGAAGGGGGACATTGTGGAAGGGGGGCATTGCGGAGATGAAGGGGGCATTGCGGAGATGAAGGGGGACATTGCGGAGATGAAGGGGGACATTGTGGAAGGGGGACATTGTGGAAGAGGGGCATTGTGGACATGAAGGGGGGCATTGACCAGGCACCCTCCCCTCATCAGAACAGGGGGTGCCTGGTGTAATGCTCGAGTCCTCCCATTTAATGCAATGGGGTTCGGGTGCTCGGCCGAGCACTCGAGCCTCAGGGGGTGCTCGGTCAGAGCACCCGAACACCCGAGCATCGGAGTGCTCGCTCAACACTACTAAGGATGCTTGCCCACTCGACAAATATAGGATTCTTCTTAACCGGTGGATTTCAAAATATGTGGGGTTTTATTCTCTTTTTTTTTGGATGGGGTTCTGTTAGGCATTATAATTTTGAGGCTCCAGACCATTGTTTGTTTTGGAAAGATGGGGTCATCATAATGAGTTAAGTCCTGACTTTTTTAACCTTGTGGCCATGGGAAGATTGAACAGGCCATAGCTCTGTTTCAGGAGGAAAGTCTAGCTGCTTAGGAGTTATCAGCTGTACCTGTGGCAGATGGTAAATTCATACTTAAGGTGGTATAGATTGATTCCCCAGGGAGACAACCCTGGGTCAGTGTGCCCTGGACTTATATTGCGGGTGTCTACTTACCAGGTGGGTTAGATCAGTCTGAGTAATATCTGGCATTGATGGCTTGGATAATTTTTAAGTATTAGTATCAGTATTAGCATGTGCCTGAACACTTGGCCATGTGGGTGTTTTGGTATGTTTAAGGTTATATAATTGGCAAGAACTTATTTACTGTTATTTATTGATCTTGCATATATGTGTTATTTCTAATAAAGCTATGGCCTATTCTCCTCCAGCTATGTGTTTCGGTTTTATTTCAATATTCCCTGTACAATATATCCTGTTTTGCAGTGGAATTTCTGCATTTTTGCCTTTAGAGTAAAATCAGACAGGTGACTTTTATCACACACATTTGAACACATGAGAAAAATGCATGAGTTTGGTAACATTGTATCTCAAAGTTTTTGAACGCATATCTGTATCAGTTCAGCTTTCTGCTACTTTGTACATCACATTTCTACAAATGATTTAAAGCGGAACTATCACCGTACATAAAGTCCCCCCATAATAATTAGGAATATGACGATAAGCTTCTAACAGTGATATCATCGGACGCAAGTACCACGATCTGAAGCAATCCTTATTTTTCTGAGACTGACGGCCAGGCTTCTTGCTCTAGAGCTGTCTATGAGCCTGCGCCTTCAGTCCCTTCCAGTACCTTAAGGTACTGTTAGGAACCAGGAACCAGACAGACACAAAATGTAAAATGCAAAACACCTTTATTAAAATAACAAAAGCAAACAAAGCAAAATCGTGATCCAAGAGTGTAAACCAAAAGACAAGCAGGGTTCAGGAATATGGAGATCAGAGTTGTCAGGAACAAGCCAGGAGTCAGGAGCCAGAGGGGACGTCAGAGCAAGCCAGATCATGCACAGATAATCAGCAACTCAGGAGAACGCACTTGCAGACACAAGGGCTAGGAGGAAGTGAGCCTACCTGCTTTAAATAACCTGGGAGGGGTTAGCTGATAACAGTCAGGTGAGTAACCATGGAAACTGAGAGGTCAAGGCAGCATCAGCTGACTCAGTCTGACACAGGGAAGGCAGCAGCAATCAGCAGCCGAGTGTCAGACTAGATCATTCAAACCATGGCAGGTACCATGCAATGCCTCCTAGAGGAGACCGGGATGGACAGCGCAGGTGCGCAGATGTCTCTAAGCCAAGATGTCTGCATGCAAACCTGGCCGCCAGTCTCAGAAGAAGAAGAATTGCTTCAGAACTTGGTACTTGTTCCCGATAATAGCACTGTTAAGAAGCTGATTGCCCTATGCCTAATTATTGTGGGGGGACTATATATAGGGTGATAGTTCCGCTTTAAATGGAATAGCTACTTTTTCAGTGTTTTTTTTTTTTTTCATATATATATATATATATATATATATATATATATATATTTGGTAGTTCAGGTAGGATGGAAGCAGAGGAGCTTTGTTGCTCTCCTGCATTGCCTCTGTTGGTCTCCCAACCAAGCTGGCTGGGAGATCAGTATTTGGGGAGCATTAACAGGGGTTCTGTTGCCTCTCCATGAGGTCTGATTTTAAAAATACAATGAGAATTAAAAAATAAAAAAAACAACACATAAGGGTTATCCGCACAGGGGAAGCCATGCCACTAATGTGTCTGTTTGTGTATATATATATATATATATATATATATATATATATATATATATATATATATATATATATGTGTGTGTGCAGGGCTCAAAATTTCCACTCGCTACTAGCCAATGGCGAGTGAAAATTTAGCCCTGGCGAGTAGAAATTCAGCCCTGGTGGGTGTTATGTCTTGCAGTGGCGAGTAACCTTTCACGTCTGGCTAGTAGCAAAGGACTTCATATTTTAAGCCCTGTATGTGTGTATATATATATGTATATATGTGTGTCTCATTTTTCCTTCTGATTTCACTGCTACAAACCAGTCGCCCTTGTGAACATAGCCTTATACTTGTGCCCCACAGAGTGAGTAGACATTGTAGGTGCCAGTTATAGGATAAGCTCTCATTACCAAGCCCTGTATCTACACTTGTTTAATTTATGTTAAATTTTTTGTGTGTTATACTGAGTTTTAAAATATTTTGTTTGGAAAACTATAGCGAATGACCTGCACCGTGATCTGTCTAGGAGGGTTTTTTTAATACTGTGAGATGTTTCATCATAATTTGCCTCAAAATATGAGATTGCCCATGGAAAAAGCCAGGGTTTAGGGACATATGTTCAAAAGAAAAGTGGAGGACTTCTGGGGCAAACCATTTGTACTAAAAAAATTACCATTGATTTAAATGTGGATCTTGTGAAGCAATACGTTGGAGAGCTCTATAGTATTCAAGGGGTTAAAGGGATAGTAATACTACAAAAGTTTAGCTAAGTAGTATACAGATTTTTAGTTCAAATGCTATTGGCCGCCTCCCCTTAGATCTGCGATCCGATCGTGGGACCGGACAGATGCAGTGAGAGACAACCTTCACACTGTAAGTATAAGGAAAACCCTGCGCTCCTTGACGAAGGAGGTCAGGATTTTCCTTTTGCATACTGAAGATTGTACCTTGTCGTGCTCCATCCGGACCAGAGAGAGAGAGAGGATCAGTGATGCAGGGAAAGGGACGGGAGGGGGATCCTTTCGTCTTCAATAGCGTTTGAACTACAAATCTGTAAGTAACTATATATAGCGCAACATGTTAAAAAAAATGTGAATAATACTCTGACCTAAACTTTTATTGCTGTATTACTATCCTTTTAAATCCTCGTTTAAGTCAGTGGAAATTTATAATTTTAGTTCTCCCCTATAGTACAAATGGTTTGCCCCAGAATGCCTCCACTTTTCTTTTGAACACACAGCTCTTTGTATTTTTGTCAGCAGCTGATATTCACATAGGTGGTCTCCCTGCAAAACTAAAATTATGGATAGCTAGGTAGGCTGCCTGTGGACAAATTTGGCTGCCCACCTCAGACTATTTCTCAGACTTGTCCACAATATATCTATCTCAAATCTATTTTGCAACTCTCTCCTTGACTTCAGTGGGTTGATGGCTTGGAGCAACCAATCAAGACTACTCAGAGAATCCTACACATAAATGGTAGAGTTTTATAGTAAACAAAACGATCTTAAAACTGATGTATCACAATTCACACTTGTTTTTATTTGTAAGACCCACACCAGAAATGCAGTCAATGTTCTTACTGGGCCACCAGTTCATGTGACCCCCAGATTTTTTTAAACTGACCCTGGTTGCAGGCATGTACATAAACATAGTTTTCATAATTATTTTCTGGAGAGAGTAGAAGCAGCTTACAAAGAACCTAGATTTTTCTGGTAGATGACAACCAACTGGCCCATCCAGTCTGCACAGTGTACTGTACAGACATGCCTGCATGTTGGCTTATTTATTCATGTTTTCTTGTTATCGACGTTCCTTTCATATTCCTAAACAGACTTTAACAGAGAACAAAATGGGCCAAATGTAATGAATACAGCTGACAGGCCATCACACTAAGCACATTTGTTTTGTCTCTTTGTTCTTCCTTTATATGGAAGTTGAAACTGGAACACACAAAATTATGCTGACAGCCAGGCTAGTGTACTAAGGATAAGGAAGTGGAACAATTCTCATGTAAACCAACTACACCACACGTGGAACGAATAAAAAGTATGTTTAATTTAAATTACGCTTTAAACACTTGATTGCTAGAAAGTTCTCCAAAATATTTAGAAGCAATGCACTGGAGACAGCTCTAAAATTCAAGGGTTTCATTTGTATTTGTCTCTTATGGCCAAGTTGACTTGCCCTGGAACTGTTCCCCTTTTTTGTAGTGCACCCATCTCCCTGTTTTAAACCAAGTTCTGTAACCATCTTGTCCTATGCCCATGGTGGAAGCCATGATTCTTTTAGCAGGAAACCAGGCTCACAAATTCTATCCACCATTCTTTTTAATTCTATACACCACTCTTTTTAGAAAGCCTTCAGTGGGAAGAGTTTGGAGTCTTGGAAACCTGACAAAAGAAACATGTCTGAGACCGTGGACATGATATCCACTACTGATTAAAGATTAATTTCAGGACCCAGTCCAAGTGGATGATTCATAGAGGCCAGTATGATTTTCTTCCCAGATCCAAGGGGTTAACAGCACAATGTAGAATTAGAGTCTATCCAATGAATGAATGAATATGTATTTTTCTTATGGCATATGTGGAACACAGGAACTATTGGGTAAAGTCTCCTCCTCCAGACTGCACAGGTCCTATGAGTATGTGCCTGGTTTCTCTGTCTGACAGCCATTTTTCTCTGTCGTGTTGCAGCATGACTAGCACTCTATACCATGGGCTTGGTTTGGCTGCACATAAACATACCT
Source organism: Rhinophrynus dorsalis (assembly GCA_037306005.1). Classification (NCBI taxonomy): domain Eukaryota; kingdom Metazoa; phylum Chordata; class Amphibia; order Anura; family Rhinophrynidae; genus Rhinophrynus; species Rhinophrynus dorsalis. Next base: position 96,240,997 of record CM074718.1, on the reverse strand, counting down.
GAGAACTTTGTTTCGTACATTCCACAGAGAGGTCTCATTTGGAGCAGCTGGGGGAGATAATTTACCCTGCCCCTATTCTATCTATTACTTTGGGTCTCTGGGACTGTGTCTTGAATCCAGTTTCAATCGTATTGTGGCAGTGGTATTTTTATTAACTTTTATTCACTTTTACATACATTTAACTTTTTTATGGCCTTATTGAATGAAACGTAGAAAGCTTATCTGGAACTTCTTTTGTCTCTGTTTGTGATCTGAAGGGAGTAAGGGGACTCATAGTAATTGTAAACTTCCATAATAGCTACAGGAGCCCCGAGGTGCACTTCACCACAATATTGGGGTGTGCTGTTTAGTGATGGCTGGGGAACCACCACTCTGTTTGTACAACTGGAAAACTACATTTCCAAGAAGACTGTTCTTCCCAGGCTTTTTGAAAGGATAAGAGGTGGCCCTAGGCCGAACCTCTTCCGTTTTGGATTCTGCTGGCCTCTTAACCCTTCCAATCATACAAGTACTTTTATTTCACTGTCAGAATTTATGGGAGATATTGGCAATTCTAAGACTTCTGATGTTTCATGGGTCCCTTTAAACCCTCGTTACCCCCTTTAACACATTGCTTCTCAGGCCAGGATGGTCTTCCTAGGGAATTCTCTGGCACTTTATGTTTTGCTTGTTCTGAGGGACCTTATAAACTTCAGAGGCCCTCATAGTAACATAGTAACATAGTAGATAAGGCTGAAAAAAGACATGCGCCCATCAAGTCCAGCCCATGCCAATAACACCCCTGTTGATCCAGAGGAAGGCAACAAAAAAGCCCTCTGAAGCAATTTCCAGTGTAGGTGTGTGTGTGTGTGTTTGTGTTTGTGTGTGTGTGTGTGTGTGTGTCAAATAGTTCCCTGGCTCAATATCCTATTTGCTTTGAAGCCATCTGTCATAACTGTCAATATTGTTCTGTGCTAGATAGGCATCCATTGCTTTTTTGAATGCAGTTACATTATCTGCAAGCACAACATCCCGAGGCAAAGAATTCCATAGCCTTACCGCCCTTACTGTAAAGAATCCCTGCCTGTGTTTTAGTCGAAAGCGCCTTTCCGCAAGTCTTAATGGATGACCTCTTGTTCTTAGCTCAGCTCTTTGCATAAATAATTCATTGGATAGTTCTTTGTATTGACCTTGAATGTATTTGTAAATGGTAATCATATCACCCCTTAGACGTCTCTTTTCTAATGTAAACAAACCCAGTTTGGCTAGTCTCTCTTTGTAACTCAGATCCTCCAATCCCTTTATCAGTTTTGTTGCACGTCTCTGCACCTTTTCCAGTTCAGTAATGTCTTTTTTTAGAACAGGCGCCCAAAATTGTACTCCATATTCTAGATGAGGCTTAACCAAGGATTTATACTGAGGTAGGATAATATTAGGATTACTTGCTTCTACACCTCTTTTTATGCAGGCTAGTACTCTATTTGCTCTTGCAGCAGCTGAGTGACTCTGCACACTGCTGTGAAGACTATTGTCTATCAGTAAATCATTCTCTAATGAGGATTTCCCAAGTTGTTTCCCATTTAGAGTATATGTAGCAAGTTTGTTTCTACAACCCAAATGCATAACCTTACATTTATCTACATTAAATGACATCTGCCACTTTTCTGCCCATTCACTTAGTTTATCTAAATCCTTCTGTAGGGAAAAAACATAGAGCTCTGTATGTATTTCCTTACATAGCTTAGTGTCATCAGCAAAGATTGAGATGCTACTTTCAATTCCCACTTCTAGATCATTAATAAATTAAAAAGCATTGGGCCCAGGACTGAACCCTGCGGCACCCCACTTATAACCCTAGACCAATTTGAAAAAGTTCCATTTACAACAACTCTCTGCCATCTATCATTTAACCAGTTCTCAATCCATGTACAGATAACACCACCCAAACCGAAGCCTTTTAATTTATGCAGTAACCTGTTGTGAAGCACTGTGTCAAAGGCTTTTGCAAAATCCAAGTATACTACATCAACAGCAATTCCCCTGTCCAAATTACTACTCACTCTTTCATAAAATGCAAGTAAATTAGTCTGACATGATCTGTTCTTCATGAAACCATGCTGATTCCTACTAATGATATTGTTTGTCTTCACATAGTTCTGAATACTGTCAGTTAATAAACCTTCTAGTATCTTACCCACTATGGAAGTCAAGCTCACAGGTCTATAATTTCCTGGTTTGGATCTTGCTCCCTTTTTAAACAATGGAACTACATCAGCTTTCCTCCAATCACAGGGCACTATGCCTGATGAAAGCGAATCAATAAATATTAAGTATAATGGTTTTGCTATTACTGAACTAAGTTCCTTAAGTACCCTTGGGTGTATACTGTCCGGTCCAGGCGCTTTATTCACTATAAACCTTTCCAGTCTCTTTTGGACCTTGTCATCAGTAAGCCATGTAGATGTTGGAGGAAATTCCATGGTTTTGTCTGTTTGCCCACAGCTTGTCATTTCTGCTTCCTTTGTATATACTGAAGCAAAGAACGTATTTAGGGTGTCAGCCATAGCTTTATCCTCACTAATTAATTCACCTGTTTCAGTCCTAAGAGGACCAATATCAACCTTAACTTTTTTGTTGTTAATATACTTGTAGAATTGTTTAGGGTTTTTCTTGCTCTCATTTGCAATGTTTCGCTCATTTTCTATTTTAGCTAGCTTAATTGCTTGTTTGCAGATTTTATTACATTCTTTATATTTTTTAAATGATGCATCTGACCCGTTTGACTTAAACACTTTAAAAGCCTGCTTTTTATTTCTCATTTCCCTGCTAACCACATTATTAATCCACATTGGTTTTGCTTTACTTCTCTTGTGCTTATTCCCCAATAGTATATATTGACGTGTATATTTGCCCAAGAGCATTTTAAATACATTCCATGATTCTTGTGCATTTTTATCTTTGAAAATTACATCCCACTGGATATCCTTTAAAGCTTCTTTTAACTTTGTAAAATTAGCCTTTTTGAAATTGAATGTTTTGGTTAAACTCTTGCTATTGGGTTTCTCTTAACAAACTTCAAAGGATACAATATTGTGGTCACTGCTGCCCAAATGTTCCCTTACCTGCACATTGTTTACAATGTCAGAATCGTTTGAGAGCACTAGGTCAAGCAAGGCCTCTTTTCTAGTTGGCTCCTCTACTAGTTGGGACATAAAATTATCATTTATCATACTTAGAAAAATATTTCCCTTTGTTGTGCCTGAAGTCATATTGCTCCAGTCAATTTCAGGGTAGTTGAACGGGAGCCTACATGGGTTAAGGACTTAATTTACACAGTCAGTCATATATCCCTTCATTTATTCAAGGGTTCTTGGACCGTGGCCCCTAGGACATTCTGCTCTCCTGAAAGGATGCATTAGCCTTTTTATTGAAACAGATGCAGACAACCTGATTTCATCTTTCTCTATTGGGCACTCTTATGAGGAAGACCCCAGTTCTTCCACTGAGAGTGTTATTAGGGCTGTCCTGGATACACTTAAGACATCAGATTCTAATTCCACCTCCCCTGTTATTTTCAAGAAACTCAAAAGGAGGTTGCCATTTTTCCTCCTTCACCATTCCTTTAATCAAGATCTCCTAGAGGAATGAAGGATGCCTGACAGGATGCTATTCCTAATTAGGTGTTTTTCTCTTTTGCTCCCCTCTTTCTATTGAGGCATTAGAGCAGCAGGATACCCCTCACTGCATAGACCTCCCAATTTATGACCTTGCCAACGATACAGCTTTGCCACTGTTGGATTCCACAGCTCTTAAGGATCAGGTGGATTAGGTTCCTGATTAATTTTTAGAGGCACATCTTGAATTACAGCTTACCTTTGCTATGGGAAACTGTGTTACTTCCAATTTGATCTGCTGACCAGTCTGCTTAGAGATCTGTTTTTTCTTCCCTTTGTGGGCAAACAGTTTTTTGGCCTGGAACTGTAAAAGAGTTCTTTGAAATCCAAAGTGAAGTTGTCTGTTTTTAGATAGAGTTTCTTCCCTGCTAGACATGCAGACGTTTGTACCCATTCCTTGCCTGGAAAGGTTTACAGGATTCGACTCCAATCTTTTCATAGTTACAAAAGAAAAAAAAAAAGAAAAAAGAATAAGGTGAATGCCATCCTATTAGCAATTTAAAGTTTCTCAACTTTTTTGTACTTGATCAATGATTCAAGATGGAGTCCTTGTTCTGTGTTATTGTTGCCGTGTGTCTGGGGTAATTTTTGCCTTTCCAAGATCTTGGAATTCCAAGAGCATTATTTTTTAGTTTACTATCCTTCCTTTGGGATGGCTCCACTCAGCAGATTTTTACAAAGGTTATGACAGGTCTGACAGCTCACATCTGCTCACTGGGGACTACTTGGACAATCTTTTACTGAAGGCTCCTTCGGAGGAAACTTTGCAACTTCAGATTCAAAATTCTGGAGAGTTCTGTTGGGTTCTCTGTGTCATGAGATCTGGTTCAGTCCCAGCTTCTTCACTTCCCTGGTATGAGGTTTGACACCTTCCTGTGGAGTTTTTTTTTTGCCAGGTGAAAAGTTTCTGTCATTGTGTCACCAGGTGTCTTAGGTTGTACTTTGACTGACTACAATGGTGTGGGAGTACATGAAGGTGCTTGGTTACTTAGTTTTTGCTTTGGAGGCAGTCCCATTTTCTTAATTGGATATACAGGAGCTGCAGTTGGAAGTTCTCAGGAACCTAACCACAAATCATTGTCATCTGACTCTTGTCATGTCCTTGTTCTACAGGATGATGGAGTTCCTTAGTTGGAGGCTTCAGAAGCCCCTTCTGTTGCTGGGATGACCACTGGTTAACACACATTGGGTCATAGACATGACAGATGGCAGCCTGACAAGCTGTGGTGCCAAGATGGGTCATCACAGTGTTCTGGAGCTACAGGTGATTCACCTAGCATTGTGGCACAGGTATCAAGATCTTCAGAAATCCCTGGTGTGGATCCAGTCTGATAATACCACAGCAATGGCCTACATCATCCACCAGAGGGGGAGAAGAAGTTCAGCTGCATGGTCTAAGGTTTGTCTCATCCTCACGTGGGCTCTCTCCAGCATGTTGTTACATACTTTGGCAGTCATCAGCACATGGAACCTTGCTACCGGGGGCTGCAAAGTAGCGTTCACTGATCGGGTTCTGTGATGGTGAACCTCATGGCCTCTCAGTTGAATTGCAAAATTACTCAGATTTGTACCAGATCCTGGGACCTCTAGCTCTCATGGTGGATTCAGTTGTCATTCCATGGTATTTTCCCCTGGTGTGTTTCCACCTTCTCTGATTCCCAGAGTGATAAGGAAAATCAGGATGGAGTGGGCACATGCCATTCTGCTAGCCTTTTCTGGTCAGTTCAGGCCTGGTCTTCTGATCTTCTCAATCTATCCATGGCAGAGCTGTTTGGGCTTCCTCTGCGCCCAGACCTTTTATCTTGGGGTCCACTGTGTCACCCACAGGGGGAGAAATTGTATTTGCCAGCTTGGGTCATCATCTTGAAGAAGAGTTTTTTTCTAATGCTTCTATGCCACAGGCTCAGAAGACAGTTTTTTCCAGGGCAAAACACAGGGTATAGCCCTGTTTTATTAAAGGTGTGAAGACCAGAGGTTTCTTCCAAGGAATTTTTCAGCTTCTGGTTGCTTTGGCCTTTCTACAGTATAGTCTTCAAAAAAGGACTTGAACCTATTAAGATTCAGATTTCTGTTGTTTCTTTTACAGAGGTGTTGCCTTATTGCCTGATGTGCAGACATTTTGCAAGGGGTGGCTCATGGTTACCCTTTATATAAGGATCCCTCTCCTCCATGGGATTTGAATCTGGGTGTGGGAGCGCTTCAGAAGGCAGACTCACTTTGATAAGGTGATTCTGTGGACTCCCATAATTTTACATTAACCAGGAAATCTCTCAGTCTAATAGACAGGAGCAGGAACTTCATCTTTTGGATTTGTTTAGGTGCTTGAAATACTATGCTCATCACATACACGTACTTTTTAAAATCTGATTTGCTTTTTATTAGTCTTGAGGTCCCTCAGGCAGACCAGGTTTATCAAAGGTAACAGTGGCTTAATGGATTAAGGCAACCGTTTGCCAGGCATATGTTCTGAAGAAAAAGCCTGTGCCCTTTTGGGTTATTGCACATTCCAGCAGGTTGGTGGTATCTCCTTGGGTCTTCAAGAATCAGTTGTGTAAGGCAGCAACGTGGTCATTCCTTCATATATTTGTCAAATACTATTGAGTTAATGTGCTGCTTCAGCTGAAGCCCATTTCATCCAGAAGGTCGTAGAGATGCCTGTGCTGGTGTAACCTGTTAACCTGTTTGTTCCTCTTTTTTTGTTTGCAGTGTTGGTGTCTGTTGAGACCCGAGGTTTGAGGTACCAGTTTTTCCTTGTTGAAACTGGTCTGTTTTGAGGATGCTTTCTCCTTCCCTCCCTGGAATTTTGGTGGATGCTTTGGTATATCCCATTGTTCCTGTGTTCCACACAGAATGAAGGAAAAAAGGGGATTTTTGTGTACATACTAATAAATCATTTTCTCTTTGTCCATCTGCAATACAGGACTTCCCTCCCACAGAATAAAAAAAAAATGGTTCAAGTCCCAGGTGTGGGGGGTCCTTTTGAGTTTTCTAATTCAGGCGATCTCCTTTCTTGCTTAACTATAAAGGTTTGAGAGATGGAACTTTCTCCAAAAACTTTATCTTTGTAAAATCTACCATATAGAATAAACTTTATTTTGTGCATTACAATCCCTTTAAAAAAACAGGCTACGAATCTCTGAGACCTTTCTATTAAAGTGCCCTGCCCCCCTGGAGGAGGGAACTTTACCCCATATTCAGGGGAGGGCTGGCAACTTGTGGCCCAGGGGGCAAATACATTCAAGTGGCCAATGTCTATTATAGTTCCAGCCCACTGTTCCCGCCCACCCCCTTTTGTTAATTTTAAAATTGGCATTAATGTTGTGACGTAAGTCAAGTGATACCACAGAGCTTACAGTTCAAATGGAACTACACTAGTGCGCCACTACAAAGCTTACAATTTAAGTAAAGCTTACCGAGTGATACTATAGAGCTTACAAGGGATATGATTTATGCTACTAGTTTAGCTCCATTTGGATTGTACCTCTATGGTATCATTTATGTTGCTCCTTTTCAATTGTAAGCTCTGTGGCATCACTAGTGTAGCTCCATTTACAGCAGCAATCGGGAGATTTAGTGAGGTGCAGTGGCCGACCAGCCCAGACAAATCACCAGCCCAGAGGGCAATTGCCCCCCTGCCCCCCAGGCCAGCCCTCCCCTGCCCATATTTTCCGTGTTCCACATAGACTAAGAGGAAAGTATTTGTTGGTACATGAACAAAAAAAATCCCCTTTTCTTGAGACTATTGGTCCTCTGTTTAAAATTTAGACAAGGCTGACACTGATAACCCCACCCATCCTTGTTTCTGGTCTTTTTTCTAACTGAATATGCACATTGAGGTTTTCCTGATCATTATGTAATTCAGTACATGCAAAAGTTTTCCTGTTGCTTGTTGTAAGCCTGAATTTATCAAGCAGTCACAAAAGACTTCAGTGAGAGAGACTTCCAATGTCTGTATTATTCTAAGAGACCATGTTATCCAACATGCTAACTAACTAGTGATGAGCGAGCACCCCAATGCTCGGATGTTCGGGTGCTCTGACCGAGCACCCCCTGAGGCTCGAGTGCTCGGCCGAGCACCCGAGCCCCATTGAAGTCAATGGGAGGACTCGAGCATTACACCAGGCACCCCCTGCTCTGATGAGGGGAGGGTGCCTGGTCCATAGGAAAAGGGCAGAAAAAGATGGAAACACTACAGAAATGGTTCAGGGACAGCATAGGGAGGATGTCTGGATGCACCTTGGACTCCAACATCGCTGCTGGGAACGATCTTTCGCCCGTAGTACGCCATTTTTACAGACTGACCGTAAAACACACAAAAAGGAAAATAAAAACGACTTTAGGCGAAAAATTGTTACCAAACAGTATTTGCTGTATATTTACTTGTATATCATCTGCAAATTCTCCCAAAAATTTCATCGATTTTCTGAAGTGAGGCCATGATTAAGAGGGAAACGTGCGCAGAGGCAAATTATCCCAAAAATTTCCTTGATTTTCAGAACTGAGGCCATGATTAAGAGGGAAACGTGCGCAGAGGCAAATTCTCCCAAAAATTTCCTTGATTTTCAGAACTGAGGCCATGATTAAGAGGGAAACGTGCGCTGAGCTGACCATCTAAAACATTATGGGTGAGGGTCTGCTGCAGAGCTGACCATCCTAAACATTATATGCGAAGGCCCGCTAGTGAGCTGACGCTATAAAACATTATATGAGAGGGCCCGCTAGAGAGCTGACCCAATAAAACATTATATGAGAAGGCCCGCTGGTGAGCTGACCTATATAAAAATTGGCAAACAGGGCCCGCTGGTGAGCTGGCCCTATATAAAAATTATATCACAGGGCCCGCTGGTGAGCTGGCCCTATATAAAAATTATATCCCAGGGCACGCTGGTGAGCTGGCCCTATATAAAAATTATATCCCAGGGCATATGGAAGAGGAGGAGGAGGATGAGAACATTAAGAGTCAACCATATACCCGTTTTTTGGGTGGAAGGGGTGAATGGGAATACAGAGTATTCCCATCATTGTAAATAACATATATAAAGTGAGTTTATGTTCCCCCGGGGCTTTCCTCCAGTGGAGTGGAGAAGTCAGGGGAAATCCAGGCCTTGTTCATTTTTATAAGTGTCAACCTATCAGCATTGTCGGTGGAAAGGCGGATACGCTTATCTGTTATGATGCCACCAGCAGCACTAAATACCCGCTCAGACAGAACGCTGGCGGCAGGGCAGGCCAGCACCTCCAAGGCGTAGAGTGCCAGTTCATACCACGTGTCCAGCTTGGACACCCAGTAGTTGTAAGGCACAGAGGGATCATTGAGGACGCTGACACGGTCTGCTACGTACTCCTTCACCATCTTCCAAAACTTTTCCCTCCTTGTGACACTAGGCTGCGCATCAGGGTGAGGGTGCTGGCGGGGTGTCATGAAGGTGTCCCACGCCTTGGAGAGTGTTGCCCTGCCTTTGTCGGAACTGCTGTGTGCTCCCCTTTTCTCCCCTTCTCGGTTGGCCAAGGTAGCACGTACTCTGCCGCCAGCGTTGTCAGATGGAAAATTTTGGAGCAATTTTTCAACAAGAACCTTCTGGTATTGCACCATTTTGCTTGTCCTCTCCACCGGAGGAATGAGAGATGAGAAATTCTCTTTGTAGCGGGGGTCCAGAAGGGTGAACACCCAGTAATCCGTGTTGTCTAAAATGCGTACAACGCGTGGGTCACGGGAAAGGCAGCCTAACATAAAGTCAGCCATGTGTGCCAGAGTACCAACAGTCAAGATTTCGCTGTCCTCACCAGGAGGCTGACTCTCAATATCCTCATCCTCTTCCTCCTCTTCTGCCCACCCACGCTGAAGAGATGGAACTAAAGTTCCATGGCTACCCTCTGTAGCGGAGGCAACCGTGTCTTCCTCCTCCTCCTCCTCCTCCTCCTCCGCCTCCTCCAATTGTCGCTGAGAAGACGAAGTGAGGGTGCTCTGGCTATCACCTTGTGTAAGCTCTTCCTCCCCCATTTCCACCTCTTCCACATGCAAAGCGTCGGTTTTAATTGTGAGCAGCGAGCGTTTCAGTAGACACAGAAGTGGGATGGTTACACTGATAATAGCGTTATCGCCGCTCACCATCTGTGTCGATTCCTCAAAATTGCGTAAAACCTCGCAGAGGTCTGACATCCATTCCCACTCCTCACTTCTGATTACAGGAAGTTGAACGGAGAGGCGACGACCGTGTAACAGCTGGTACTCCACTACTGCCCTCTGCTGCTCACAAAGCCGGGCCAACATGTGGAAGGTGGAGTTCCAGCGCGTGCTCACGTCACACAGCAGCCGGTGAGCTGGCAATTGTAAGCGCTGCTGCAGCTTCAACAGGCCGGCCGAAGCTGTAGATGACTTACGGAAATGTGCACACACGCGGCGCACCTTGGTCAAGAGATCATGCACATTGGGGTAGGTTTTTAGAAATCGCTGCACCACTAAATTAAATACATGCGCTAGGCATGGTACGTGTGTGAGCTTGCCGAGCTCCAAAGCCGCCACCAAGTTACGCCCATTATCACACACAACCATGCCTGCTTGCAGGTTGAGTGGCGAGAGCCACTGCTCGGTCTGGTGACTAATCCCCTGCAACAGCTCTGAGGCCGTGTGCTGTTTGTCCCCAAGGCAGATCAGCTTCAGCACGGCCTGTTGACGCTTCCCCACTGCAGTGCTACACTGCTTCCAGCTACTGGCTGATGGGGGAGTGGCGGTGTGTGTAGAGAATTCGGAGGTGGAAACGGAGGAGGAGGAGCCAATAACGTAGGTGCTGGTGGAAACCCTGATGGAGGTAGGGCCCGCAATCCTCGGCGTGGGTAGCACCCGTGCCATCCCAGGGTCCGAGTTGCTCCCAGCCTCCACGACATTCACCCAGTGTGCCGTCAGGGAAATGTAGCGTCCCTGGCCACAAGCACTTGTCCATGTGTCAGTCGTTAAGTGGACCTTCCCAGTAACTGCGTTGGTCAGGGCACGGGTGATGTTACGGGACACATGGTGGTGTAATGCGGGGATGGCACACCGGGAAAAGTAGTGGCGGCTGGGGACCACGTACCGAGGGACAGCTGCTGCCATCAGGCTGCGGAAGGACTCAGTGTCCACAAGCCTAAATGGCAGCATTTCGATGGCCAGTAATTTTGAAAGGTGTGAGGTTAGTGCTATGGCCTGTGGGTGGGTGGCTGGGTATTTTCTCTTGCGCTCAAATGCCTGGGGTAACGACATTTGGACGCTGTGCTGGGACAGGGAAGTGGATGTGGTCGCTGATGGTGCTTCAGATGCTACAGGTGCAGGGCGGGAGGTATGCGGGCCTGCGCCTTCGACAGGCGATTGGCCGGCACCGAAAACAGGGGAAGAGGAGGCAGTGGTGTGGCCTGCAGACACAGATGGGCGATCCAGGCGTTCCTCCCACTTACTACGGTGCTTGGATGCCATGTGTCGGATCATGCTGGTGGTGGTGAGGTTTCTAGTGTTCATGCCTCGGCTCATTCTGGTGTGGCACAGGTTGCAAACTACAAATCTTTTGTCGTCCGCACTTTCCTTAAAAAAACGCCATACCGCGGAACACCTACCCCTTGGCAAGGTAGATTTACGCAAGGGGGTGCTCCGTGGAACATTTGCGGGCCGGTTTGGTGCGGTCCGCCTTCTTTCTGTAGCCACACCACTGCCTCTTCCAGCCTGTTGCGGTGCTGCAGATGGCTCACCCTCAGGACTGCTGTCATCGCTCGGCTCTACACCTTCCCAGGTGGGGTCAGTCACCTCATCGTCCACCAAGTCCTCCTCCACTTCCTCACTCTGATCATCCTCCTCAAGTCTTGATCCCACCACATACTCGGTCATTGACAACTGTATAACATTCTCCTCAACAAGGTCTTGAGAAGGAAATAGTGGTTGATTTAATGGCAACTGTGTCTCATCATCATCATCATCATCCACTACTTCCTTTGACCTTAAATGCCGTTCACATCTGTCATCTTCTTGTGATTGGGTAGCCTCTAGAGGTTGTGAATCAGGGCACAAGATGTCATGTTCCTCTGCAAGCGTGCTTGGAGAGAGGGTCAAATGAAGGATTGGTGATGAGACGAGCTCATCACTATATCCCAGTGTGGGATCACTTCTTTGACCAGACCGTGTATGGTGGGAGGAAGGATGATCAGAGTGAGGATTATGTTGACCAGACTCTTGGCTACTGAGAGTGGACTTGGTGGAAGACAGGGTGGTGCTTAACCGACTGGAAGCAGTATCAGCTGTCATCCAACCGACCACCTGTTCGCACTGGTCGGACCTCGAGAGTGATGTCCTGCGACGCCCTGTGAAATCAGACATGAAGCTAGGTATGGTGGATGTCTTTCTTTCTTGTGCTCTGGCACCAGGCACAGTTTCTCCGCGTCCTGACCCGCGCCCTGAACTTTCAGGATCACGTCCACTTCCCCGTCCCTTTTTACCCGCCTTCTTCATCTTACACGATATATATGACTTTAATATATATGAGTTTGAAAACTTAACAGTATTTCTTACTATTCTGCAACTCTGCAGAGTACACAGAATAGGCTGCTAAACTGCGGTGACACACACTGAATGGAATAAGTGACTTTAATATTTGAGTTTGAAAAATTAACAGTATTTCTTACTATTCTGCAACTCTGCAGAGTACACAGAATAGGCTGCTAAACTGCGGTGACACACACTGAATGGAATAAGTGACTTTAATATTTGAGTTTGAAAAATTAACAGTATTTCTTACTATTCTGCAACTCTGCAGAGTACACAGAATAGGCTGTTAAACGGCGTTGAAACACACTGAATGGAATATGTGACTTTAATATTTGAGTTTGAAAACTTAACAGTATTTCTTATAATTCTGGAACTGTACAGAGTACACAAAATAGGCTGTTAAACGGCGGTGAAAGACACTGAATGGAATATGTGACTTTGATATTTGAGTTTGAAAAATTAACAGTATTTCTTACTATTCTGCAACTCTGCAGAGTACACAGAATAGGCTGTTAAACGGCGGTGAAACACACTGAATGGAATATGTGACTTTAATATTTGAGTTTGAAAACTTAACAGTATTTCTTATAATTCTGGAACTGTACAGAGTACACAGAATAGGCTGTTAAACGGCGGTGAAAGACACTGAATGGAATATGTGACTTTAATATTTGAGTTTGAAAACTTAACAGTATTTCTTATAATTCTGCAACTCTGCAGAGTACACAGAATAGGCTGTTAAACGGCGGTGAAAGACACTGAATGGAATATGTGACTTTGATATTTGAGTTTGAAAAATTAACAGTATTTCTTACTATTCTGCAACTCTGCAGAGTACACAGAATAGGCTGTTAAACGGCGTTGAAACACACTGAATGGAATATGTGACTTTAATATTTGAGTTTGAAAACTTAACAGTATTTCTTATAATTCTGCAACTGTACAGAGTACACAGAATAGGCTGTTAAACGGCGGTGAAAGACACTGAATGGAATATGTGACTTTAATATTTGAGTTTGAAAACTTAACAGTATTTCTTATAATTCTGGAACTGTACAGAGTACACAGAATAGGCTGTTAAACGGCGGTGAAAGACACTGAATGGAATATGTGACTTTGATATTTGAGTTTGAAAAATTAACAGTATTTCTTACTATTCTGCAACTCTGCAGAGTACACAGAATAGGCTGTTAAACGGCGTTGAAACACACTGAATGGAATATGTGACTTTAATATTTGAGTTTGAAAACTTAACAGTATTTCTTATAATTCTGCAACTGTACAGAGTACACAGAATAGGCTGTTAAACGGCGGTGAAAGACACTGAATGGAATATGTGACTTTAATATTTGAGTTTGAAAACTTAACAGTATTTCTTATAATTCTGGAACTGTACAGAGTACACAGAATAGACTGTTAAACGGCGGTGAAAGACACTGAATGGAATATGTGACTTTAATATTTGAGTTTGAAAACTTAACAGTATTTCTTATAATTCTGCAACTCTGCAGAGTACACAGAATAGGCTGTTAAACGGCGGTGAAAGACACTGAATGGAATATGTGACTTTGATATTTTAGTTTGAAGACTTAACAGTATTTCTTCCTATTCTGCAACTCTGCACAGTACACAGAATGTGCTGCTACACTGCGGCGAAGCACACTGAATGGAATATGTGACTTTGATATTTGAGTTTGAAAACTTAACAGTATTTCTTATAATTCTGCAACTCTGCACAGTACACAGAATAGGCTGCTAAACGGCGGTGAAACACACTGAATGGAATATGTGACTTTAATATTTGAGTTTGAAAACTTAACAGTATTTCTTACTATTCTGCAACTCTGCAGAGTACACAGAATAGGCTGTTAAACGGCGTTGAAACACACTGAATGGAATATGTGACTTTAATATTTGAGTTTGAAAACTTAACAGTATTTCTTATAATTCTGGAACTGTACAGAGTACACAGAATAGGCTGTTAAACGGCGGTGAAAGACACTGAATGGAATATGTGACTTTAATATTTGAGTTTGAAAACTTAACAGTATTTCTTATAATTCTGCAACTGTACAGAGTACACAGAATAGGCTGTTAAACGGCGGTGAAAGACACTGAATGGAATATGTGACTTTAATATTTGAGTTTGAAAACTTAACAGTATTTCTTATAATTCTGCAACTCTGCAGAGTACACAAAATAGGCTGTTAAACGGCGGTGAAAGACACTGAATGGAATATGTGACTTTGATATTTTAGTTTGAAGACTTAACAGTATTTCTTCCTATTCTGCAACTCTGCACAGTACACAGAATGTGCTGCTACACTGCGGCGAAGCACACTGAATGGAATATGTGACTTTGATATTTTAGTTTGAAGACTTAACAGTATTTCTTCCTATTCTGCAACTCTGCACAGTACACAGAATGTGCTGCTAAACTGCGGCGAAGCACACTGAATGGAATATGTGACTTTGATATTTGAGTTTGAAGACTTAACAGTATTTCTTCCTATTCTGCAACTCTGCACAGTACTCAGAATGTGCTGCTAAACTGCGGCGACGCACACTGAATGGAATACGTGACTTTGATATTTTAGTTTGAAGACTTAACAGAATGTGCTCTAATCTGCAACTTTGCACACTAAACAGAATGTGCTCTAATCTGCAACTTTGCACACTAAACAGAATGTGCTCTAATCTGCAACTTTGCACACTAAACAGAATGTGCTCTAATCTGCAACTGTGCACACTAAACAGAATGTGCTCTAATCTGCAACTTTGCACACTAAACAGAATATATATATTTTTTTTTTTTTTTTTTTTTTTTTTTTCCCCCCACACCAAATAACCTGCTGCCCCCACACACAGTAGTCCTAAAAAGGACTTTTGGTTCTTTTTTTTTCACAATTTTTGTTTTTTTCCTCCCTACACTGCCTTTCCCTTCCTATCCTCAGCTCTCCCTGGCTCAGACTGAGCCGAACTCGCTGGTCAGGTGCTATACAGCACCTGACCACGGGTTCTGGCCAGCCAATCAGTGTAATGCCAGCAGCCAACATGGCTGCTGGCATTACACCGATGTCAGAGCCTCCCTGCACGTTTATTGGCTGCGCAGCAGCCGCAAAACGTGCGGGGAGGAGACCCGAACATGGCGGGCGAGCACATGCGGTACTCGTACGAGTACCGCCATGTGCCGAGCAGAGCGATGCTCGAGCCGATCCGAGCATCGGCCGAGCATGCTCGCTCAACACTATAACTAACCACTTTCTTTTTAGGAAGATGGGATGTACAGGTTTTTTTTCTTTTAAGCCTCTTGAATTATAATTACCTCTCGCAATACACTGGAGATGTGTCTAACATCGAAGGAGTTAAAGGGCTTATAAGTAGTTCATTCATACAGCAGTCATATTTGGTATAATATCTACAGTTTCTTGTATTTGCTGATCTCCGAGATAGTACATTTTTCCCATGCATCTACAAACTACAGCACAGTTCAAATACAAAGAACATTAAATAGATATACAAGACTGCTGTATGAAGGCCAGGCCTCATCTTAAAGGACTCCTACTTTTAAATGATCAGGAAATGTTTTTGAATTAAAAAAAAATATGTATATTGGGGATTTTCCTAAGCAAATCGAGAGTTGTGTATCTAGACTTTGTGAAGGCATTTGATACTGTTCCTTACAGGAGGCTATTGTAAACTGAATATTCTAAATGCAGTTACCCCTTTGAGTGCCAGAGAGGTATGCAACAAATTGCCCTCAATGCTTTGTGTACCTCTCTGACACGCAAAGGGTTAAAGCTGAGAGTTTGTGCCTTAGGGTTCAGTAGTTGGTTCACTGATTTTTTTTTTTTAATGTTTTTATAACTGACCTGGAAATAAGTATAGAAAGCAAAATGTCAGTATTTCCAAATTACACTAAGTTATGCAAGGTAAGCTCAGATCAAAATGTTTGTTTGTAACCGTAGAACAATTGCAGTTTGGGCAAATTAATGGAATATGAGATTTACTGTAGGGTAATGTAAAGTTATGCATTTGGGAACTGCAAATAAGTATGCTTTGTATGAAAATAATGGGAATTTTCCAGACTAATTGCGGGAAAAACAGTTTGAATTTTTGTAAACTACTGTCACGGTTTCCCAAGAATAATTCAGGAGTCAGAACGGTATAGTAAAAAGTAACAATTTATTAAATAAATACAATAGGAGTAATAACAGTAACAAGGAGAACAAACAGGCAATAATCACGGAGAAGCAGTAGAG
Source organism: Rhinophrynus dorsalis (assembly GCA_037306005.1). Lineage (NCBI taxonomy): Eukaryota > Metazoa > Chordata > Amphibia > Anura > Rhinophrynidae > Rhinophrynus > Rhinophrynus dorsalis. The sequence goes on along the minus strand of CM074718.1, from coordinate 96,224,576 downwards.
GTCCCACTAGAGGTCAGCAACTCTATAAGGAATAGGAGTCTGCCTAAATGATGGAGCCTTTACCAGAGACAGGCATAAGCCCCTGTAGTCTCTGTATACGGGAAGGCCAGCAGGACACGCAGCAAGAGACAACCTAACTCACGCTTGCAGTCAGTGGGTAAGCCGAGGAAACTCCCAAAGGTGGTAGCGGATAGGGAGGTAATACTGACGCAAGCCTGTTGTCAGTCCGAAGAAGGAAATTCCCCTAGGGAACGCAACGGGGAGAGAACCCAGTCTCAATCCGTGAAACGAAATGTACGTCTTAACCAAAGCCACAGGTCTGCACCAGATTGGGTGTCTACTATATACAGGGAGTCAGCAGAAGAATAGTCAGACAGAGCCACAGGTCAGCACCAGGAAAGATGGTCGGACAAGCCGGGTCATACACAGAGTAGTTAGTCAGCCAGAGCCACAAGTCTGTACCAGATTGGGTGTCCGCTATACACAGGGAGTAGGCAGGAGAATAGTCAGACAGAGCAACAGGTTAGTGCCAGGACGGATGGTCAGACAAGCTGGGTCATACACAGTACAGGTAGTCAGCCAGAGCCACAGGTCTGCACCAGATTGAGTGTCCGCTATACACAGGGAGTAGGCAGGAGAACAGCTAGACAGAGCCACAGGTCAGCACCAGGATGGATGGTCAGACAAGCCAGGTCATACACAGAGCCCAAGGGAATAGAACTGTGTTGAACAACAATGCAAGGACAAGTGAGAATTGGCTCAGTTCCCCGTTAAAGCCCAGCCCAGGAATTAGATGAGAGGAGATATCAGCTATGCAGCATAAAACAAGGACCTGCGTCATTCTGCCCCTCTGCATCTGTGAGTGATGCATCTCACCGCAATGCGTCAAACTAGAGGCCTGCACCTGCGTCAATTTGAGCGCCAATACCAGCTGGCAAGAGGACACAGACGGACTATAGCGCAGCCAAGCGTGCCTCCTGCGTCATCGTCGACAGCGGCGCTGGAATTAGGTAACTGTAACAACTACAAAATAGCAACAGCAATCAGGGTCAAACAGCAGTAGCAAAAGCAAAGCTAAATACTATCATGCATTAAAGGGGGGGGGGGTCAATGCAGGAGGTGACAGGTCATTTTACCATTGTTCAAGTCATTGCTAAGACCTCACCTTTCTTTAAAGGGATAGTAATGTTTCACAAAAACAGCAGCTCCAATTAATCTTCCTAGTATTTGAGCCATAGAGAGTGCTATTTCAATACTGTCAGAGTTGAAGTTCAAGAGTAATTGAATGATAAATTCTCCCCCTCCCGCCACTTTTACCTAGTGTAAGCCCCCTCTCCATGGACCAGACAGCTCACAGCAAGGAACAATCTTCTTACTGTGAGAACAATGAAAACCCTGCCCCCCTTGACATGTTTTTCAGCTTTTTCTCTTATCTTAATTGAAGATTGTCCCTCTCTGCAAGCTACCTGGACACACCCTGCTGCTCTGAGCTGAGCAGTGTTACATCAGTAAAAGGGACGGGAGAGGGATACTTCATTGAATTAGTCTTGAACTGCAGTACTGACAGAATTGAAATAACACTCTCCAAGGTGCAAATACCATGATGATTAATTAGAGCTGCTTTTATTATGAAATATTATTATCCCTTTATAGGAGATATTTTAGAATTGGAAAGTGAGAAGAGAAGAAGAACACAGTTAATTAAGGGAATGGAAAAATGTAAGTGTGAAGAACGACTAGTCAAACATGGTTGATTTTCTCTAGAGGAAATTATGCTTAAGGGGATTTTATTACATTGTCCATTTATACACATGGTCAATACAAGCATCTTACAAGCAAACTTTCCATTCTAAAACTTTAGAAAATAACTAGTGGTCACCCCTTAACCCTTTAAGTACCAAAGGGGTGCCCAAGGGTTAATATCAGACTAGGAGGTTTCAGTTTCAGTAGAGGAAAGATTTGTTTAAAGGGATAGTAATGTCCCAGAACATGTTTTTATCACTTTGTAGGGATTAAAACGCTTAGTTTAATGCAAAAAAGTATCTCTCAAACCGCTATGGTTTGAGAGATATCCTCATTCGAAGTTTGACGTCTCCTGCTGTCAGCTGTAAAGCTGTCAGCAGGAGATCCGTGTCGGCCGACAAGGAGGCTCTTCAGCAGAGCCGCAATATTGTTTTTTAAACAGAATGACTGCATTGCAATGGTCTACTTAGTGTGCTTGCAAACCTGGCACACTTGGTAGATCATTGCAATGAAGTCATTGCAGCAGTTGCAGCTCTGCTGAAAAGCCTCCATGTCAGCCGACACGGATCTTCTGCTGACAGGTTTACAGCTGACAGTAGGAGATGGAAAACTTTAAATGAAGATATCTCTCAAACCATAGCGGTTTGAGAGATATGTTTTTTAGCATTAAACTAAGCGTTTTAATCCCTACAAAATGAAAAAACACGTTCTGGGACATTACTATCCTTTTAAAATACAGTATGTTAAAGTATAGAATTCTTTAATTAGGACTTCAAGATTGCAGATAAAATTGATTTAATTTGAGGAATTAATTGTAAGTTTAGCAGGAGGATACAGAGTTATACTATAGGTTAGTAGATTGACCTCTTGAGTGCCAGGGAAGTATCCAACGCATTGCTTTGCAATGCGTTGGATACCCCTCTGGAACTCAAAGGGTTAAACAGGAAGTAAATAGGTAAACACCCATGTTGGACTCAGGACGGATTATTCTGGGATATACTGTAGCAAATGTTGAACTTGTTAGACATATAGTTTTATTCAACCTGATTTATTAACTAAGTAGCTACTTAAACTCTTGGGTATTTTATCATTGAAAAGTTAATTAACCCCTTAACGACCCTTGACGGTCATAGTACGCCATGGGTCGATCTGAGTTAACGACCCATGACGTACTATCACTGTCATGGAATTCTGGGCTCCCCCCCCCCCCCGCAGCTGCACGCCGTTCAGGGAGTCCGGAATCGAAAAAAAAAAAAGGAAAAAAAAAAAAGCTCCGTGACTGCCACGTGCCTGCGTGGTCGGTCGTTAAGGGGTTAAAGGGAAAGTAATGTTTCAAAATAAAAGTAGCTCTAAATAATCATCATAGTATTTGGGCCTTGGAGAGTGTTAGTTCAGTTCTGTCAGAGTTGTAAGTCAAGAGTAATTGAATGATAAATATCCCCCTCCTGTCCCTTTTATTGATATAACACTGCTCAGCTCAGAGCAGCAGGGTGTGTGTGTCCAGGTAGATTGCAGCGAGGGACAATCTTCAATTAAGATAAGGGAAAAAGCTGAAAAACCTGTCAAGGGGGGCAGTTTTCTAATTTGGTCACCAGGTGATGCTGCTCCTGTTATTTATTATGGAGAGCAGTCAAGTTCTTACATAGAATGCATATAAAAAAATAATTGCCTTTTGCATAACAGTTGGATCTGTTGCCAACAGCTGGATTACAAAAATGAATTGTAATAACTTTTGAATGAAAAATTTCTCAGGAGGTGCAGTATTCTTGTATTACTCGGCAGGAAACATCCCAAAGCATATTGTTCATAGAAAAACATTCTGCTCTTTAAAAGCATTTATCACCGACATATTTCAAGGGTAAAGCTCCCCCTTAATGTTTTTTAACCCCTTAAGGAAGTGGCCAGCATTTAAGGACCACAGAGCATTTTTTTTTACAGATTCAGGGCTTCCCGAATTGTGTGAAGCCGAGCAGGGAGCCCTGAAATCCAAGACATGCCAGTGCTGTCACTGGTATTTTAGGGAAGTTTTCCCATGACGGTCCTGACACGTCATGGGTCCTTAAGGGATTAAAAAATAAGAAGTTATCACTTTGCTCCATATTATATCGTACTAGTGTAAAAGCCTGTGTACACGGGCCAAGGTCCAGGAGATGTTAAGAGGCCGGTCCTGCTCTGCGTCCTGTCACCGACACAGTCATGCACTGTATTAACTTTAATGAGTACACATTATAAATTACATCATTGATAAGTCTTTAATGCCGGCAAGCCCCAAGTGCTTCCCAAACATCATGAACAGGAAGTGTGGCAAAGTTATACCAACTTCCTCTGCGCATTGTTAGTAGGACATCTAAATCTGAATGGAATGCTCTGACAAGCCCACACACTTCCCTCACTTCCCCATAAGTAAGAATAAGAATTGTCAGCATAAATATCTTAGAAAATTGGCGTTGGGCAGGCATAGCCCTACAAAATCAATTCCAGCACCTGATTTAGTGCAGGATTATATTAGTACACCTGCCATCACCCCCCCCCCCCCCCCCCGTGTGTCTTTAGAGACACTATTCGGCTTTGTTTGCTGTGCTCCATTTTAGTGTGTGCCAAGCCACAAATGCCTTCTCTCCTCCAATGTCCTGCATTCCCTCTGAGACTTACCCACATATGTAGGGGGGTAGAAGAGGTGTCACTAAGCCATCTCTCATATAGGCATTGGCCATATCTTACTGGCCAATGACCACATGAGTCAGTCAGTCACTGAAAGTTGCAAATGGCACTGTATCCTTCAGAGCGATCTGCACGACAGCTCACAGGCCACCCTACAAATCAACAAGGGGGAGTTTGGATGTGGCCAACACATAAATGCATCCAGTTTGCAGCACGCTATGTTCTAGTGCATTCTGGGTGGCAGAAATCACCAATTGGGAACCAGTGCTATACCACAGTTTGATGAATAAGATTGTAATGGTCCATAGTTGATATCAGATAGGAACAGAATAAATCTGCAACAACTAGCAGGAAACTAAATCAGATCAAATGCAAATTAAATCATTAAATAGAAATAACTGACTGCTGTTTGAAAGATATCTACCAAGGTTAGTCGTTCTGATATACAAATTATGAGTCACTGATTCTTAGGCTACAGTTCACATTTAAATTGGACTTTTAAAGCAGACACGAGTGTTGAGGTATAAAATTGCATATTTGAATGGTAATTGGCAAAACATATACCATACATACTGTAATAGCTAGGTAGAACAGATACTCTGCTAGTGCTGCCAGTTGAGCCGTTAGCACAGACACCCCTGTACAAGATGGTAGCTTCTTAGGAAGCAGCAACCCAGTCGGGCAGTAACATATAACCCTTTGAGTGCCTGGGGGTACTCAATACATAGCTTTGCAATGTGTTGTGTACCCTTCTGGCACTCAAAGGGGTTAAGGTCAACTAATAAACATGGGGTCATGAGAGAGCGAGTATACTACTCATGGAGATAACAGCACATACTGTCACCTTGAGGTGTTCTATAGTAGCGGAAAACAGACGTATGCCTGCTATTTCAGCTACCTGTGGTGCTAGAGAGCACAGGCTGAATACTATAGACTGCATTGCAATACAAGCATTGGATGGCAGGAGGCAAAGAGCAGCAAGGTTGCTGGATTGTGGAGGATGGCTGAAAAGTTGCTGTTGTTGGGAAGCAGAGGATGGCTTTTCAGCCAGCAGAGTTGTAGAACAGAGGATGGCAGCAACTACCAAGGCAGCCTGGAACTAGAAACTGATTGTGGAGGGTGCCTCAAGGAGACTGCAGGGACAAGCACTCAAACTGAAATGAGAACAACCTGAAGGCTGACACTGCTGAAGGGATCAGGACACAGGACTAAGGAACAGGAACACTAGTATAAGATAATGAAAGCACTGGAATGCTGTACTTGAACCTTGACAGAATTTTGTAAACAGTAAAACAGTAAACTGACACAGAACAGGCCCAGAATACAGGTACAGGATATGTACAACAGGTATGAAAAGGTCAGGAGTGTTTGGTCAGATGAGCACTAGAAATGCAGGAAATCTGAGATGTGGATCCCTTGGATTGGGTTCTCACAGAACCGAGGCAAATGGGGACATGGAGCTCTGGGAGCAGGTTCTCATACTATCTCTGCCATAAACATATGCACAGCTGCACCCATCATATGTAATTATTGATGTGATTAAAGGAATAATGTAACACAGGAATAATTAACTCTAAATTCTTAATCTATATACGTTATTTGCATGTGGTCTCTTTTGTAGTCTATTTCTAATTTTATGTTACAGTCTGATAAAGACAATTGACTCTTATGAGCCATTCAGGTCTGTTGAAACCCATTGTTTGCCGTGTGGAGGTGTGACCTAGATACAGACTTCAGAGACCAACATATATGGGAAACTGCAGATATAAAGCGAAACATTAGATAGATATACCTAACTGCTGTATGAAAGACAATTACCTATTTAAGTCAATCTGTTAAACTCTTCATATTTCACAGTTTAATATGTGTTTATCTGATCTGATAAGAGCAATAGAGTAGGGGTTTCTGGACTACTTGGTTGCCCTTGTGAGGGTTGAGTCAGACATTATCACCTTAGAGTCACTCTGTTGTCTGTGCTTTATACCCTTTTTAATTCTCAGTTCCTACTTATTGGTTATTGGCATACCTGGGAACTCTCAGGGTTTGACCCTGAGACTCAGGGTTTTGGCCCAAATCTCAGGGTCTCAGGGTGAAAAGCCAAAATCTCAGGGTGAAGAGCCAAAATCTTAGGGTGAGTTCAGTGCTACTTGTTATATATTCTGTTCCAGTTAAATGCTTCTTAAGTCTCTAGATTGGTACCACTTGTACCAGAAAGGCAGAGGGAGAAGTCCAGCTTGATGTGTGTGTTCATGCAGTGATATCTGTAAGTTGTTGTGTATTAATGGCTCCTTGAATGCTGATTGGAGCAACTCTCAATTACAGAGATCAGGGATATATCGCGGATAATCTATATTATGGGGAATTTAAGGGTTAATATTTACACAATTTCAGGGTCAGCTCATTTTGAAAGTTCCCAGGTATGGTTATTGGATCTGTGTGTGTGTGGGGGTTCTGTAACATTTAAAGATAAAAAAATCTTTGAAATTAGTTATTTTTACCATGATGCTATGAAAGGAAATGGCCTGTGTGAAGAGGGTTTTCCATTGCTATTTGGTTGCTTTCCTTTTTAGCTCACAGGAACTCTTATCTCTTTGCTAGTTTGCCTCAGTTATGACACATACAAATTATTAGAGAAGTGATGTGCAAGAGGCAGCTCAGAGTCCTCATGTCACCCTTGGGGACTTTCTGTACACTCCATCCTTTACCTTGCTCCCTTCCTCTGTTCCCTTTTACTACAGTAGTTCTTTTACATTGTTCCAATATCCCTTCTTTCAAAGTCACTGACAGCTAAATCTGTGAAAAGAGACATTTGGGGATATCAAGGTTAGAGACATAAAAGTGGTAAAAATGGGTTAAGAAAGAAAATAATAAGAATAATGATAGTAACATGTATATGTATTTCTCCTCTGTGATGCAGGTAAATTGCCCCAAAATGAATCCATCTTTCTACATTCATATATTGAAAATAAAAAATAATAGAACTAAATAAAAGTGATGTGTATTTTGTTGTGCAGGAACCATTTAGGTTATTGTGTATTTATAGAAAATAATGAATCTCCAGTTCTTAGCAGATTTTTTGTTTACCCTTGTGGCACAGATGCACAAAGTCTTACTGTGTCAATAGAGTATAAAGATTCTAACAGCGAGTCATGACGCAGCTTCACAACCTGCTCAAGCTTCTGTTTTATCAAACTGCTAGATAATCATTGGGTATTTCTGTATGTAAATGTAGAATATGTAATGTTAAATTGCATTTCCCACTGATTTATATTGAGCTTATGACACCTTCGGGAGATGCACTAAGGTGTGATAACAGTTCTTTAGTTTCTATGTTTCTCTATAGAACCTATGCACTAAGGTCTCTCCCATGTCTTCGTACATCTCCCCTTGAATGTTATAGAGGTCATCGATGCATTGAGAGGTCCTGCGTTAGAGCCATCACTAGTATTTAAAAGGTTCATGTATATAAATGGAAATAATAGGAATGTTTATGTGTTCCCTATGGTGCAGTTGGTTTGCCCTAGATTTGCTCTACTTTCTTTCTTCTATTCGTTTGTCCCATTGAGTTTAATAGTGTCAGATATGACTAGACCACTTTATGGTTTTCCTTGAATTTGAATTTAAAGAGGAGGCATCACAGCCTACTAATACCCCTCCCCCCACACACACTTACCTTATTAGGGACAGAAAATCCTAATGGCCCTTTGAAAAATGTCCTAGATCTTTGATAACATTGTCACTCCATCCTGAATGTCATGTCCATGGAGACAGACATGATTGTTGCCATCGGTACCACGGGACAAAAACCCCACCAAGGCACATGGTAATCTTAACCCTTTAAGAACCAGTGGTGGTGGAACACATTGCTTTGAGATGTGTTGCACACCCCTGTGGTCCTTAGAGAGTTAAGCAGTCTGCCTGCTTCAGTCTGAAGAAACTACCTTCAAGTGGCATGTCCACCTCCATAGATATGACATCCAGGACTGGTTGAAGATCTTATCTCTTGAACCAAAGCACAAGGGCAAAGTTCATTGGGGCAATTAAGATTTTCTGGCCATATGGGTTATTATTAGGAGGTGTCACTTCCCTTTTAACCATTCCAGTGGCAAGGGGATAGCAGAACAATGCTGAGTGCACAAGTGATTAACCCATTGGGTGCCAGATGAATATATTGCCCACCTCTGGAACCCAAAGGATAAGTGTTAACAAATAATCACTGTCATGTTAGCATTTGCTATAGTAGCTATTTTGCCACATGTGTTTGTATAGATGGTAATCAAGCTTGCATAAGTTTGTTTCCTTCTCCATGTGCTACAACCAATGTTTTTCAGTTCAAGCCATGTCAGCTTCATCTTTAACTCTTGTTGTCCAGGCGTTGTGCATTATGTCAAAAGGATAAAACAAGTATTTTTTCTAATGTGATTGTTGTTTTTTTTTAAACTACAGTTTAACCCCTTAAGGACCCATGACGGTCCTGGACCGTCATGGGTTGTTATCCCCTTAAGGACCCATGACGGTCCAGGACCGTCATGGCTTAAATGATAGCAGCGTGCCTCCGTGCACGCTGCTATCATTAATTCCAGGCTGAGACTGAGCGCTCCGAGACCGGGGCGTTCAGTCTCAGCCCTTCTTGCTTGTGCCGGTTCATGTGATTGCTATAGCAGCGATCACATGTACTGGCATTTTGAGAGAAAGAGGCAGTACAGTAAGCATGCTGTCTCTGCATGTCTCGTCTGCCTCTGTCTCACTTGCTATCAAAGTAAGGGAGACAGAAGTAGAGAGGAGACACCTAGTGGTAAATGAAAATACAGCAGCTGAGGGTATTAAGCCCTTCACTGCTGGTGCTGTAGGCTGGCTAAATGCAGGTCAGTTTCTGACCTGCAATGATACTTTTTTTTTCTTATTTAAAAAAACACAAAAAAAACAGAAAAGAAGGGGCACTCCTGGTGAAATACAGCAAATGCACTTGTATCACCACCACTTCACCAATGTACTCATAATCTAGATGTCCACTAGCAGTGGACAGTATCACTTGTAGAGGAATCCAGACAGCCTCCACTCTGTCAGTCTTTAGAATTGAAGATGGCTGCATCTCCACCTAAGTAGATCAAAGGCATAGAGAACTGGAAATATAACCAGTATATAGTAAAAATCCACTGAAATACTAGTAAATAGATAATGTTTAATATCAAATAGACGGTAAGCTACTAGCACACATATATATATATATATATATACTATATATTATGTTTTAAACTATGTTTTTTATTTAAGATGATGTTGCAATTCTTTTCTTGTTTGCCAAATTCTTTGGGCCCTGACAAAGAGGCCTTGGTGCCTTGAAACGCGTAGACCTATTTGGGAAACTATCAAATTGTTACATACACATCTTTTTTATTTGATATTAAACATTATCTCGTTTTTTACTAGTATTTCAGTGGATTTTTGAGTTTTTCTTTTGATCTGTCTGGAGGAATGTTATCTGAATCGGGGCGGATTTAAATCCCCATTTGCTATATACCGGTTGCAATCTTGAACCGGTTTTACATCAAAGGTGAGCCTGTTCCGTAGTATAGGTATATTGTACCTGTAACTGAATGTGGTTTGAGCCCCTTCTGGTTCTTTGTTTGTATTGCTGCATATTAAAGGGATAGTAATACATCAATTCCACAAATGTTCTTCTTGTAGGTATTTAAAAAAGAAATTAAGTGCCCCCAGTCCCTTCTCTCAAACCTTTATGGTTTGAGAGATATTTGCTGTGAAAGTTCCCCCTCCCCTGACGTCAGTGCTCTAGCTGACTGCAGGGGAATCCGTTCCTGGGACCAGCCGACGGCTCTGCAGCAGAGCCAAGATCGCGTTATTAAAGAAGAAATCCTTCACTGGAATGGCCTTCTAAGTGTGCTTGCAAACCAAGCACACTCTGTAGGCCATTCCAGTGAAGGATTTCTTCTTCAGTAATGCTACCTGGGCTCTGCTGAAGACCCTACGCCGGTCCCGGGACCTGATTGCCATCAATAGTAAAATGCAGCTAATTGTCATCTTCATTGTTTCTAAATGGTTTATTAATGTCATATTTACCCGGCTCAGCTCACCTATTCTCAACCAGCCATCTATACCTGTATTACACTCTGATTGGACAGCTGGCCTTTAAAGCCTTCCCTTCATGTTGGGCTTATCATCTGCTTTTCAAGTCTGTTATGTGTTTCTTTTGATTCATTGTTACCTGCTTCACGAACTGGATCCCTTGCTGACTTTACTTTCATCCTGTTCCTTTGGTACTCTGCATAGTTTTACTGTTCTGTCTTTTGACCTTTTGGCTTGATTAGCCTCCCTCCAATATTGTCCTTTGGTGTGGTGTGACGCCTGTCTTGACTTACTTTCCATTTCCTGACTCCCTGCTTGTATCACCTTCAAGTTTCTGCTGCTACTGTCTATCTCTTACATTGTTTCAGCTTATTTCTTTGGTCTGCATCGCAGCTGAGTATCCTAAACCTGCCATCAAGTGGTGTTAAGTACTATTCATTCACCTGATAAGGTTCTTCAAGTGGTGATTAATTAATTGGTCTGCAGCTCAGCTGAGAATTCTGATTCAACAGTCCAGTGCTGTTAACAATTTCTAAATATGGGGATTATTTCATCAGTCTGCAGCCCAAATGAGTTCTTGATTCTGCTATCTAGCTGTTGTACCCACTCATTCAACTGATCAGTTACTACGAGTGGTGCTAATTCAACAGAGTTCAGGCCAGTTGTGTACTCAGTCTCCTCTGTGCAGAGAGGTTAATTTCCCTTTCTCCTTGGCTGCTTTAGCATCCGTGTTATTCAGTTAATCTGTCTGCAGTACAGCTGAGATTCCTATCTCTGCTATCACTGCCTAAGTATTCTCTTCAGTCCATCAGCTGGTTCCAGCTGCTTAAAGCAGTGTGAGAGAAGAATCCATTAGTCAACAGTGTTGTACCATGATCCTAGCTGTCTACTCAGTATTACTACTACCTCCACAAACCTTCAAAATATCTTAAAGAGACAATGCTTCTATTCATAATTTTTCCTGCAATAGGGATCATACTTTCACCAGTGCTTCTGGTTCTCTTCATGCTCCCCAGCTATGCTTCATAGTTATTGCTCTCAAGCTACTCCCAAATATCACTGGGGTTTTTACAGTTTTATTCCAGTGCCACTGGGTCTTTCAGCTTTGCTACTGTATTATTCTGATCCAGTCCTGGCACAGCTGGGGCTGGCTATCTGGCTCTGTGACCAGAAGATTTAATTTACCAGCAAAACACAGAAGCTGACTACTCTCTCCAGCCACTCTCACTAGTTAGCTCTATGTAGCTACTCCTAGTCCGCACCTGATATTTCTGCAATGTTGCAATTAATACTACTTCTACTAATGATGGGGGAACTATTTATGTCACTTTCACAGACAGCCTCCTCTGGAGGAGAAGAATCATCATCACTTATTGCACACGCCGCAACAACCATGTCTGGAGTCAGTTTTTGGACTACCACTTTACTAACACATCCCTACCCTTGTCCTAGTACTTTTGCTGGACATTATCAAAGTAATGTACATTTTAACTGTGGTTTATTTTTAAATATGTATGTGTTTATTTAGTTTTTTATTTTTATTAAATGTTCTTGTCTGTCACTGTCACTACTACTACCCCTCTTTGCCTATAGCTAGTGTCAAGAGGATTTTATCAGCTGCTCTCTCTCTCTTTCTCTCCCTCTCAAAGTCACTATAGTCTTTTTACAGTACACATTGAGGCAATATGCTGGTGTCTTTTCCTCTGCCTATTATAGAAGTCAGTCTCAGTAGTACTTGTCTGTCTCTTGTGTGTCAGTCTGCAAAAGTATATTTGTCTGTCACAGAGGGTCAGATAGCCCTGCAAGGAACATGGTTCATCTGCCTGTCTCTTCACAGTCAAACAAGATTTTGATGCATTAGGATAAATCTCCTTTCACACTGCCCCAGACTCTCCTAACACAGAGAACAACTTGTCTGGCCAACAGAATCCACACACCAAACTCCAATTCCACTTTCTTTGACTAGCTTCTCTAGCGCCAAAATCGTGCTGCTTTTTCTCTCTCTAACAAGCACAGAATTACATGCTGCCGGAACCTGATACACCTTTTATACTATTCTGATGGGAAAAGAAGGGAAAGTTTCCTTGTGTGTGTGTGTTTGTGGTGGTTGAGGATCCATTCTTAACACTGATTTCAATTCAATGGGCAAGGCAGAAAAAATGAAAATGTCTAGCTCAGTGGGAAGTACCACTTTTCACCTGTTTCATTTTGCGCATCCCTAGTCTCTAGCATCCAAGGAGTTAATTTTATAATTGATATGCAGTAGTTTTACCCCAGACTCAGTCCACTTTTGTCTTTATACATATACCCCAATGTGTCACTGCAAATGTTATTGAAACAACATAAAAGGGATTGTTGCAAATTCCGTTTTTCATATGATTGCACTACTACCCTGTTGTAATGGTTATAAAGCTGGGTTCCACAGGACTTCAGTTTTCACAGAAGAGTGATATGTTTGGCCTCAAACACAACTAATTAGCATAGTGTACTGAGAACTGGCATAAAAAAGCAATACTTTGTCACCTAAATATAAAGGATAATTTCTTAAAAATTGTTTATTTCTTATAAAAATGGCTAGTAGAGTATATATAGAGAGGCAAATTTTAGATAGCTATCAAAAAACCGAACTATGAATAGGGTGACTAGGTCTACCTTAAATATTGCCTTGTTAAGATTTCTTGAGGACTAGAGTTGGACACCTTTGCTATAGATCACTGACATATAAATTGCATATGCAAAAACCATTGTGATTGTCCCCAAAACAGGGGAAAAAACATACTGTTTGTTAGTTATACAACTCAATAGTCAGAGAATATTTATTCCTGTTTTAACCCTTTGAGTGCCAGAGTGGTATGGAATGCATTGCAAATTGTATAAGTGATTACATTTGCCCCAAGGATATGACAGTGCGCTTTATTGATTATATTGTACAGACAGATGTGGATCTTGTCAGCTGTTGTAGTTATGTATCTTTATACTATGTAAATGTATATGTGATCCCTTAGAATTCAGAAGGGAAAGGTATGCCTGGTGTTAATATGTTGTCTGTTGTGTCAGTCAAGGTCACATTTTTAGCTAAGGTTACTTACAGCTGATTATGCTGGGTGTACTGTATAAGGTATATAAGGCATATTGGTTACTCAGATGATTATTATTATTTATTTAGGTCCACCTAATTCCGCAGCGCTGCCCAATACGGAATGGACATACAGAGATATTAAATAGTACAAATCAAATGTGGAGAACAGAAAGCTGATGATAAATCCTAATGAAGTGTAACCTATGAACTAATGGCCATATTCAGGAAGATAAATTGGAGTTTGGAAGCAAACCAACTACACCATGGTTGGGGGGGTTGTAAAACTCTGATACAACCATTAGAGTGTCAGAGGGGTATCCAGGGTATTGTAAAGAAGTCTGTTGAACACCTCTAACATTCAAAGAGTTAAAAGCTCCATTTAACTCAATGTTAATTTGGGATTTTCTATTTGTTCCCTGTGGCACAGTTGGTATTCTCTAGAATTGCTCATCTTTTGCTGAGCTGAGGGCTTTACGCAGAAAGCAAAAGATGTGCAATTCAGGGGCAAACCAAGTAACCCATGGGGGGGATACAACTCCCATAAATTCCCTTTGATTTAAATGAATCACTGAAGTCCTGGAATGTTATGGGGGTTTCCAGTACTTTGCTTCACAATGCAGAGCCCACTGGTATTCAAGCAATTAAAAGCCCCAACTTAAATCAGTGTGGCTTTTGAGAATTTTTACCTTCCCCTCCCCATTATGCAGTTGGTTTTCTCCAAAATTGGACTTCTTTTTCTTTTTACATAAGGTCCAATATCCCTTATTTGTGTGACATCACCACAGGGTTTCTTTCCAGCATTTGTAGATCCCTTTAGGGGGTGTATAAGGACTGGGATCAAGTGAACTGTGATTACTCTGTTTGACGTGTTGGACGATCTTGCTATTGGAACAGCTCCTGGTGGATTCCTGGAATGTGTTGTTGATGATGAAAACAGATGAGAGCTGGTACCGTGTTAGCCGTAGAAATACAGGAGGCGAATATAGTCAAGTTGATACCTTTATTAGCTAACTAAACAGATTTAGGATGCAAGCTTTCAAGACCTCTTAGGTCTCTTCCTCAGGCATGCTATACAGATAAATATAAAAACATCTCTTATATACATGTACACATTGCATTGTTTACAATGGAAATCATATAAGACAGCTCTGTCCAGACTCAGGCTCTTTGATCAGTCAATGGTAGAGGAGAGTGCTGTAAATTGCAATCTTCCTCTGAGGGGTCCAAGGTATTTACAATCCCAGTGGGACTTTTGTAAAGGTTAATCCACAATGTGATAATGTGACAGGAATTATCTGTCTCTATTCAAACCATAATTCAAAGCCTTAAATTGGATAATTAATTTAACCTCCCATATTTTCTCTTTCTCTCTGAGTGTGAAACAGTCCCATCAGTACAGTCAAATTAATGTCCCTGACACTGTCCATTTTGGCAAAAAGGTTCTCCCACTGGCGTCTCTGTCTTTTTTGTTGTTAACAATGGCTGGTGGAGGTGTAAAACCTGTGCACACATTTACACCACTAATAAGGTACCCATTCCAAACAGCCAGTTACACCATAAGATCAATGGTACCTTAACCTGCAAGTCATCCAATGTAATGTACCTAATCATGTGTGCAAAATGCCCAACAGCTCTTTATGTGGGTGAAACTGGACCGCCAGTATATAAAAGGTTTAATTCCCACAGATCCAGTGTTAACAACAAAAAGACAGAGACACCAGTGGGAGAATATTTTTGCCAAAATGGACACAGTGTCAGGGACATTAAATTGACTGTACTGATGGGACTTTTTCACACTCAGAGAGAGAAAAAAATATGGGAGGTTAAATTAAATCCAATTTAAAGCTTTGAATTATGGTTTGAATAGAATCAGAGAATTCCTGTCACATTATCACATTGTGGATTAACCTTTACAACAGTCCCACTGGGACTGTAAATACCTTGGACCCCTCAGAGGAAGACTGCAATTTACAGCACTCTCCAGTATCATTGACTGATCAAAGAACCTGAGTCCGGACTGAGCTTTCTTATGTGATTTCCATTCTAAGCAATGCAATGTGTACTTATATATAAGAGATGTTTTTATATTTATCTGTATAACATGCCTGAGGAAGAGACCTGAGAGGTCTTCTAAGCTTGCATCCTAAATCTGCTTAGTTAGCCAATAAAGGTATCAACTTGACTATATTCGGTATGAATTGCTTTGCAATATGTAGCATATCCCTTTGGCACTTAAGGGGTTAAAGGGCAGTTTTGAAATTTTATTAAGTCTGCTCCAATGAGAGTATGTGGCTCTCAACCACAAATTTGTGTGCAGTCTCCATAAACCCCTTTGGTCAGGCTTTCAAGTCCAGTACGGAAGGTTTATGGCAGGGATGGGTAGCATGAGGCCACCAGCTGT
This sequence comes from Rhinophrynus dorsalis, assembly GCA_037306005.1. Classification (NCBI taxonomy): domain Eukaryota; kingdom Metazoa; phylum Chordata; class Amphibia; order Anura; family Rhinophrynidae; genus Rhinophrynus; species Rhinophrynus dorsalis. The sequence goes on along the minus strand of CM074718.1, from coordinate 96,208,608 downwards.
TCAAGGCTACAACTCGCAGGTTGCCCTGCCCTGGTCTATGAGGTCCTGTATATCACAGGACAGGAAAGAGAACTGCAAGCTCAGTCCCTTCTCATGAGACCAATAATGGAGCCAAGGAGTCTCTTTTCTGTCCCCAGGTCCGCACCCTCATTGATCTACCAGGGATCACTATGCAGATAGGGCAGTATTTGTGGGTTAGTTACCCTTTAAAGGGAATGAGGTGAGCACCTGACCTGTATAATTTTGGTGATTACTAGATTAAATTCTTACATCTTTATTCTAACTTGGTTCCATATGGAGGGTAAATCAACTGCATCACAGGTGCCTCTTTTTAAGAAGGGAACTAAAATAGAACCTGGGTGTTATAGACCTGTGAGTTTGACCTCTGTAGTGGGAAAACTGCTAGAAGGGATAATAAGGGACTATATTCATGATTACAACACAAAAAATAAGATCATTAGCAGTACTCAACATGGTTTATGAGGAATAGATTATGCCAAACGAATCTTTTTCAGCTTCTATGAGGAAGTAAGTTGCAACCTAGATAACGGTAAGGCAGTTGATGTAGTATATCTAGATTTTGCAAAGGCATTTGATATGATCCCACACAGAAGACTGGGGTATAAACTAAGGAAATTGAGGCTGGGTGATAGGGAACAGTGTGTGTGGTTGTAAATGGACAAGTCTCAAATACAGTTAAAGGGGAACATTCACATGACACAAACTTGTGTCCATTGGCTTTCATTAGTATATCTAAGTTAGAGTTGGGGTTTTTTTACTCTTACTTACCTAGTATTGCAGATATTAAGACTTCTAATTGGGCACTTCTGCCTTGTGTGGTACACAGTATGTGCGGCACAATGGAGAAGGACTTCCCACCTCCCTCCCAGCTGCCCCAGGAAGCGCGTTCACTCTTTCTTCGTAGTTATATTTATGTGGTGTAGTGTTACAGCAAGCTGGTAAGTCCATGATAAGTCTCATTGTCAACGTTATTTGGATGTTGCACATTGTGCTTTGCTCTCTCTGCCACCTTGCCTGTATGTCAGTGGTGGGGGTGATTTGTAATATATTGTAATGTAGTTTATATATATTTAAAAAATGACATTCAGTTTTATTATTTATGCCTCACATTATTTGTGTGGTAGGTATTCTATTGAGGTTCAGTTTCTCTGTGATCTTGCTATATATTTTTTGGGTTAGTCTCTCATGAGATACATGTCAATCACTTCTTCTCTCCATCTGATAACTATGACATCATCTCGGGTCATTTAGGGGATTGTGGGTATATACAGGCCTGTTTACTCGTTTGTCTGTAATCTTGACAAAGACCCCAGTGTGGGTCAAAACGTTGGTTAATAAAGAGCACTGTTTGTGATCATTAACTGAGACCTGTGAATGCTGTTGTCTCTTCAGGTTATATATATATATATAATTACAGCTGTTGTCTGTCTATGTGTGTGTGTGTGTGTATATCTATATCTATCTATCTATCTATATATATATATATATATATATATATATATATATATGTGTGTGTCTCTAAATCATCAAGAAGTAATGCGGTGGAGACCTTTCTCAGCATTCAAGGAGTTAAAGTCCCATTTATTCAGTGGGTATTTTTTTCAGCCCCTATAGTGGAATTTGTACTTGAGCCTCACTTAAGACCTTATGTTCAAAAGATATCTGGAGTAATTCAAACCAGCTGCACCACAGGGGATGTATAAAACTTCTCCTAGTTTAAATAGGACATTTAGCCCATTGAATGTTACAGAGGTCTTCAAAGTATAGCTTCAAAATTGGGTTGGAGACCTCACAAGCATAGCTGGAAACTCTCCGGATTTGCCCCGTAGACTCGGTTTTGACTCTCCATTACTGGGTCTCTGGGGCAGAGTCTGATTCTCAGAGGTGTGGGCAGTTTCTTAAGAAACTCTGCCCATTGACGCTCCGTCCCTGTCAATTCCAACCACTCCCCTCCCACTTCCCCTCCTTCCCCAGCCTATTTGGCTATATTTTTACATGAAGCCCCTCCCCAGTTGTGATTAAGCCCTGCCTCTTTTGACGCAAATTGCGTCATTTGTCTCCCTCAACGGCACCACCGGCCTCCCTCTCCGGGGAGGCCAGAAGAAAAAGTTCCCAGGTATGCTCACAAGGGAGTAAAAGCCTCCATTTAAATATATGTCAATTTGCAGGATTGATATTTATCCACTATGGTGAAAATGGTTTGCCCCAGAATGACTTGTTTTCTTTTAACCATAACTCCCTAAATGCTGCACCTTAGGAACAAGAATGCATGTTAGATTGACAAGAGATCTCCATCAGAACCTGCTGTTCCAGTTTAGAGATACTTTGTCCCCAGCCACCAGGAAAAAGTTACTTCTTCCGTGCTGGTAGGACTTAGAGCAATACACTTCGCTGTCGTCTCTTCGTATATTTTCCTTTTTGTATTATAATGGAGACTATTTCTAAAAATTATCCTTTTTAAACAAATGTAAAAGATGGCACATGTGGCACAATTTTAGAAGCTGAGCCCTGAACTAGAAGGATTTTTATCTAGAGGAGTTGCAGAATGGATAACCTCAACTTAATTCGTTTCATAAACAGGTAAGGAATTTCACATGCTCGTACTACTAAAATACTGTAGTTGACTGAATTACTTAGTACAAAGTTCACAGGGTTACAAAGATAGTGCAAATTACATTAAGTGGAGGTTTCACATTCAGCAAACTAAATGGCAGTATGTGGAATTTATGACTAAAGTGGGTTTTGATATATATATTATTCATGTTTTATTTATAAAATATCCTATATTATAATTCACTAAGTATGTTTGTCAGAAGCCGTCATGTGCAGTAGAGATGGCTGCGCGTGCTGCAGTCATGCGCAGTATAGATTGCCCGCGGCATGACTGATGCAGAGTGGGGCGCTCCGGATTCAAACCGGAGTCCTATCTGCACATTTTCATAAGAGTGATGGTTATGGAAGGACATACGTCCAAACACAACAAAATGAGCTCACAGAGAAATTCTCCTGTCTCGGTTCATATGACCCAGATGTCTGTTTAATGGATCCACACCATGCTGCTTTTTAGTCTTTAAAAGAACTATTTAATTATCAAAATGACCAAACAAATAAAATTATATAAAATATCTTAAAATTTCAATATATTATAAAACAAAGGCAAGCTATATTTAAGTGTTACTGGCACTCAAAGGTTTAAACATTTTTAGGCTATATTCACATGGATGATGTTCTTGTAGCAATGTATTTGCTGCATGGAATCACAAAATGATGGTGGGTTTTTTCAGCAAGGTTTTTAAAATTCCAGAATTGCTTTTTCTCAATATAAATAGTAGTGAAAACATTGCATGGAAAATGCAACTATGGCCACTACTGCATTGTAGTTTATAAGTAGTTATGACTTGTTTTAGCTAACTGATTCTCCTTGAAGTCTATGGAGAAATTTGTAGCTGAAATCCATGATAGAGGTATTCACTGCGGTAGAATACAGGCCTGCCTGAGATGTTTGCATACCTGGGAACTTTCACAATGAGCCGACCCTGGTGATATATCGCTGCTTGCTCTAACCCAGAGGTGGAATTGCTGCTGATGTAGTGTACTTGGATTTTAGAAAAGCCTTTGATACTATGCCTTAATGGAAAAGTAACAGATGAGGTTTAATATTCAGTAGATAAATATAAAATTATGCATTTGGGTTGCAGAAAAAAGCTAGATATGCACTATATGGGAAACCTCTTGGGGAATTCTTGTTAGAGAAAGATGTGGGAGTACTGGTAGACAAAAGAATTTACAACAGTGTGCAGTGTCAATCACTCAGCTGCTACAAGAGACGATAGTATACTGGTATGTATAAAAAGGGTTATAGATGAACTGGATGGGAATATAATTCTAACTCTTTATAAATCCTTGTAAGGCCTCATCTATAATATGGAGTACAATTTTGGATGTCCGTTCTTAAAAACATTATTAAGGTGGAAAAAATGCATGGGGAAAATTAGGTCAATTCCATCCCAAACTACTCATGTGAAAATCCCTTCTCATCCCTAGACCGGGGGCCATATCCCCATCCTAAACCTGCCTAACTGGATGTTGCAGGTGTAGGCCTGATGGCCAGAGGAGCCCCACTTTAACCAGCTTGTAATAACCAACTTTTGTGGTCAACATCTCTAACTTTGCAGCCGAAAAAAAACAAAACACAGCTAACAAACAGAAGCATCATCCCATACGCAAACTCCCCCATCACTTTTCACGTAATCTATGTAATAGTTTGCACACATCGATATGCAAAGCCTAATGGCCACCAGTAATAGAGCAGGAGTGTGGGAAGCTCTGTGCACCTCCGCAGCTTCTCACAATATTACCACAATGACCCACAAAGCACTGCAACCATAACAATGTCTGGACCTCTCTCTACTTAGCAACCAGCTATTGCCTGCCAGGAGACTCCTCAACATGTAACAGTTCCTTCATTTCCCATTCTGTCAAGCCCCTTAAGCCAGAGTCTTACTGCCCCTGCTTCTGGGGTTCCATGATGGCGGTAAGGTCAATTCTATCCCAAACAACTCCTGGAAAAACTCATTCTCATTGCTCTCTAGGAATGATGTCCTACCCAGGGTGCAGTCTCTTTTAGCCCACTAGTGCCTTTCACAGAGAGGAAATATCCTAAAGCATATCATACTGGTCCTGCCATAACAGCAGTCCAGCCACGAAATGCCAGGCAATTCCTCTCTGAAGAAGAGAAGCAGCCATCCCCAGACGTACATTTCAGCCTTGTTGGGGCCCGTCAGTGAGAAGTAGCTGATTTCTAGGAACTGTGAGCAAGGGGTCCAGTACTGGACTCCCTTATTACCCTTGGGGGACCAATCCCAAGGATAATTTGCATATGTAAATGGAAGTCAGAGTCCCTCAATCCCAGAATTCCATGACAAGCCATGACCATCGCCGGTCCTAAAGTGTCAGAACCAGCGTGACAGTCCTGGCCTGTCATGGGTCCTTAAGGGGTTAAAGCAAAGAAAATCTGGGGATTTTTTATTACATATGGTGTATTTAGCTTTCCTCAGGTGGTTGGTTCCAGATTCCTAAGCAAAAATGGTGCAATTCTGGGACACACCAACTGCACCACAGCAGAAAAAAAATTCACATTGGTTGAAATGGGACTTTTAACCCTTTGAATGCTAGATAATACTTTTCTAGTATTTAAGTGGGTTCAAAGCCCCATTCAGATTAAAGGGACTTTGTATTCTGTGCCCTGTGGTGCAGGCGGTTTGCCCCAGAAATGCACCTCTTTCGTTTCCTGAATACGGCACTATGTCTGGCATGGAACAATGGGGGGGGGTAGATGTTACCTCTGTCTCCCACAGTTATTTAGGGCCGTCTACATACATTTATATCCATCAGTCCCTTCACTGGCTTCTAAACATTTTGCATGGCTCTATGTATTTATGCATTTTGCCCTCCCCTGTCAATCTAATGTTGGGAAACAATTATCAGTGGAGGGGTTTCTGTCAGTCCTGAGCCACTGATTATGCATATTTATATGTCAAAATGTGGATTTTTTTTTTTAATTGTCCTTTAGAGTGCAGTTGGTTTGCCCCAGAGGACAAATAACTTTTAACCCCATGCATGCTAGAGAAGTCTCAATACATTGCTTCTCAATGCATCAGAGGCCCAATTAAATCAGTAGGAATTTGGGAAATATTTATTTGTTCCCTATAGTGCAGTTGGTTTGGTCCAGAGCTACACCACTTTTCTTTGTACACCAGCCCTAATGCAGAGGACACTGCTAACGAGTCCCGTTACATGAAAAACAAAATGAAACCCCATGGCCATTCTTGAACTGTTTATCTGAGAACAAATATGAAGAGGATATCCTTTACTGCCCTTATCAGAGTTATACAGCCTTTCTTCAACATGCCAATTCATCATCAACTTATTTTTAAAGAATAACGAGCAATGTCAGTTTACATGGTGTTTTATTAACAGTACTAGAGGGAAATGTTTTATTATTTCTCAGTACTTTTACTTAGAAAACATTGTTTAGTAATATATTATTCTTATTATAAGGACACTGTTTTTTGTTATTTGTAATTGGACATAAAATTCTACTCCCTAAAATGAGGAAGGAAAGACCAGAAACAATGGGGTTTATGTATAAAGGAAAAGTAGAGCAGTTCTGGGGGAAAACCAGCTGCAGTGTAAGGGGTACGTAAAAATCCCTCAAATTCCAATTGATTTAACCCTTTGAGTGCTAAAAAGGTATCCAACGCATTCTGTTGAAATGTGTTGGATACCTGTTGGGAACTCAGAGGTTAAATTTTGCTTTTAACATCAGAATGCCAGAGAGGACTCCAACACATTGCTTTGGGGACCTCTCTAGCATTCAAAAGGTTAAAAACCCAATTTAAAGGGATAGTAATGTTTCAGAATAAAAGCAGCTCCAATTAATCTTCATAGTATTTGTGCCATGGAGAGTGTTATTTCAATGCTGTCAGAGTTCTAGTTCAAGAGTAATTGAATGGTGAAGTTTCCCCCTCCCGCCCCTTTTACCTAGTGTAAGCCATCTACCCTCAGATGTGAAATCTGGTCTTAAGACCAGACAGATAACAGCACGGACAATTTTCTTACTGTGAGAACAATGAAAACCCTGCCCCCCTTGACAGGTTTTTCACTTATGCTAATTGAAGATTGTCCCTCTCTACAAGCCATCTGGACACCACTTTTCTATTCTGAAGTGAGCACTCTTACATTAGTAAACGGGTGGGAGGGGGATACAACTCTCTCAGTATTTAAATAACACTCTCCATGGCCCAAATACTAAGAGGATTAATTGGAGCTCCTTTTATTTTGAAACATTACTGTCCCTTTAAATCAGTGAGAATAGTTGCTTGTCCTCTGTGGTTGGTTTGTCCCTGAATTGCTCTATATTACCTTATACATAAAGCTTGTATATCAAACAGATGTTGTGTAACCATATATCAAATAGTTATTTACTTAGGCCATCTGTGTATACTTCCTGAGGCATTAACCTATTCAGTGCCAGAGGGGTACACAATGCATTGCTCTGCAAATCATTGCATATCCTGTTGGAACTGAAGGGGTTAAGCATCATGTATACATTAAATAGAAACTGTACGTATAGTATAGTATAGTATATGTGTCTCTTAATTTGTTTATTAGAGGAAATTAACTAGGGATGACATTTAAAAGAGTAGAGAACTATTTTAATGAATAAAAAATCCTATATTCATTTCCCTGCTGAAGACAGAAACATGAGCACTTCCATTGCTGAGAGACTTTGCATTCAAAAATTATCCAGCACAAACTTTTTCTCTCAATAAAACTTTAGCAACAGTGTCAACTGGTGTCAAAAGGCAAATGTTTTATAATACGTGCTATAGGAAAGCTTAAAGAGGATGTATCACCTTATAAAAAGGTGTTTCCATATGCTTTGTTAATCAAATTTATACTAGGAAAGCTGTTTTTTTTTTTTAATTTAACTACTTACGAAGATATTATATATTCTGTTGTGTGCACTTCCGCATTATTTGTACATAGCCTGTAGCGCCCTCGTGCATAAGCAGGCTGAGGTCTAATGCAGTAATTTTAACAGTGGATGATCAAACGGGCAGAAAACTCCCTTCAAGCCAGCAATCAGCTTTCTTTTAAATAAGCGATATAAAATATAACTGTGTATAGAATATGGATGTCTATTATAAGGATGAATATGAAGTTTTAATTTTCTAACGTGTTTTGTGTCTCTTGTTGGACACTTCCTCAGGGCCTAGGCTCTCTTAAGAGAGATCACTACGTATATACCCTGAGGAAGTGTCCACAAGAGACACAAAATGCTTTGGAAAATTAAAACTTCATATTCGTCCTTATAATAGACATCCATATTCTATACCCAGTTATATTTTATATTGCTTAATTGAAAGAAAGCTGATTGCTGGCTTGAAGGGAGTTTTCTGCCCGTTTGATCATCCACTGCTAAAGATTACTGCATTACACCTCGGCCTGCTTATGCAAGAGAGGGCGCCAGGCCATATACAGTCCTCCTCCGTTATCAGAGGAGGAGAAGAGCCAATACAAGAGGAGGGCAAAAGAAAGATTGACAGGCTGTGGGCTGCAGCTGTAACCGCAGCCTGAGAGCAGCTGATGTCAGGAGGGCAACTTTAAAAGCTCTTATCTCTAAAACTACAGAGTTAAAAATAATGATACACTACAGGAGGAACTCAATTTTGAAGAAGGTGAGAGATCCCTTTAATATAATACTGTCCAATGTGTACTTAAGAGTAACTAAGTATCCCCCTCCTGCCCCAATTATTAACCTAATGCTGTCCAGCAAGAATGTCCGGATAGATCATAGTGAGGGACAATCTACTGTGAGCATAAGGGAAAAACCTGTCCTCCTTCTTCAAGGGGGGGAAGGGTTTTCCTGATGCTTATAATGAGCTGTCTGGTCTGATGACCGGATTCCACATCTGAAGGGAGGAATAGGTAAAAGGGGTAGGAGGGGGGCACTTTATAATTCAATTACTCTTTAACTACACATCGGACAATATTGTAATAAAGCTCTACATGGCTACAAAACTATGAAGATGAATCGGAGCTTCATCTATTTTGATATATTACTATCCCTTTAACCCCTTAGTGACAGCCACGTGTGCATGCAGCTGTCGTCTTAACACCCGTCTAAAAAAAATGTTTTTTTATTATATAATTCCGGAGTCCCCGAACGGCGTGCAGGTATCTATTACTTTTTTGAAAGCAGTGACAGTATCTGCAAGCATAACATTCCGAGGCAAAGAATTACATAACTTTATCACTGTTACTGTAAAAAAATCCCTGCCTTTGTTTTAGTCAAATCCACCTTTCCACTAGTCTTAATGGATGACCTCTCGTTCTTAGCTCAGCTCTTTGACTAAATAAATAATTGGATAGTTCTTTGTATTGTCGAATATATCTGTAAATGGTAATCATATCACCCCTTAGACATCTCTTCTCTAATATAAACAAACCCAGTTTGTCTAGTCTCGCTTTATATCTCAGTTCCTCCAATCCCTTTAACAGTTTTGTTACATGTCTCTGCAGTTCATTGATGTCTTTTTTTAAGAACTGGTGCCCAAGACACTACTTCATATTCTAGATGAGGCCTTAACAAAGACTTGTATAGAGGTAGAATTATATTTGCATCTATACCTCTTTTTATGCAGGATAGTACCCTATATACTCTTGCAGCAGCTGAATGACTCTGCACACTGTAGTGAAGTCTATTGTCTATCAGTACTCCTAAATCTTTCTCTAATGAGGATTCCCCAAGTGTTTCCCATTTCGTGTATATGTAGCTTGTTTCTTTCTACATCCTAAATGTATAACCTTACATTTATGTACATTAAATGTCATCTGCCACTTTTCTGCCCATTCACTCAGTTTATCTAAATCTAAACAGAAAAAACATCCCGTTTTGTATGCATTTCCTTACACAGTTTGGTGTCATCAGCAAAGATTGAGACACTACTTTCAATTCTCACTTCTAGATCATTAATAAACAAATTAAAAAGCATTGGGCCCAGAATTGTACCCTGTGGCACCCCACTTACAACTTTAGACCAACTTGAAAAATGTACATTTACAAACAACTCTCTGCCAACTACCATTTAACCAGTTCTCGATCTATGTACAGATATCACCCCCCCAAACAAAAGCATTTTAATTCATTCAGTAACCTGTTTTGAAGCACAGTATCAAAGGCTTTTGCAAACTCCAAGTATATATCAATGGTTCAATTTCAAAATGTCGCCCACTATTGGGCAACCAACCAAACTGAACATGTTGCCGGAACGAAAAGAGCAACATAAAAATCTTGTCCACATGAAAAAGGGCGAGATTCTGATATCGTGTGCTGAAACGTTGCACGTTTATATTGTAATTCTGTAGCTTCGGCTTACTGTGTTTTATCCTTCTCACATCTGAAGGCTTTTAATTCGATGTTTCATATTAATATTTAAGAATTATTGTTGGTATTATTAGACTTAAAAGACAATGTCATAAATGAGCTGGAGCATCCCTGTACCCAATACTCACAGAGCCCCACCCCGGGGCAGCCACACCGACTGCAGATCTCATAGTTGCTCCCCTCGGTCTAAGTGTCAGAAAACATCCAATGTCCTGCACTAACACCTTTCTGAGGCTTCACTCCTCTTCCTTTTCCTCCTATGGCTGCATAGTTCAGCCACTGGCTAGATCACATTATGTTGCTCCAGGCTCTCTCTCAGTTACACATGCTCTCTTCTCTGTTTTCATATATACAATCTGATGATTTTTGCCAACAGTAGTTCTTAAACATTAATATGGGGTTCAGAAACATATTATAAGCCTTCAGACTTATAATACAGAATTACAGTATAAACGTGCAACGTTTCAGCACGCAAGATCAGAATCTCGTCCTTTTGAGGAGGACGAGATTCTTATGTCTCTATTTTCATGCCGGCAACATGTTTAATGTGGCATTTGATTGGTTGCCCAACAGTGGGTGACATATCAAAAGGATACCTACATCAACAGTACTTCCCATGCTGACTCCTACTAATAACATTGCATGTTTTCACATAGTTCTAAGATAGTTCTAATATCTTACCCCCTATGGAAGTCACTCTTACAGGTCTATAATTTCCTAGTTTGGATCTAGCCCCCATTTTGAATAATACACCAGCTTTCCTCCAATCACAGGCCAAATTTCCATTAATTTAAATGGGGCTTTTAACGACTTGAATGCTAAAGAGGTCTCCAGCATATTGCAAAACAATGTGTTGGAGACCCCTCTATCATTCAACTGATTAAAAGGCCAATAGAAATCAATACAATAAAGTAAATAGAACCTTTATACTTATCTGAACTATATGTATGAAAATTTGAATGCCTCCTATTTCTTTGTTTTGGATATTCATTTAAACCAGTGGAAAGTTTTATTTGTTCCCTGTGGTGCGGATGGATTACTCAGATTGTCTGTCTTGTGCATTATACATAAGGCCCACTGGTAGACATTTAAAACTGATAAAAACTCATAACAATACACAATTTGTTTTGTAATATTCTACATATAAAACCCAGTGCAGATCCCAGAGCACAGACTGGGAGTGAGGAACAAGCTGTGCTCCAGTTGTTAAATAGAATTCCCATCATCCAAAGATGGGCAAAGGCTGTCTGAGGATGAACGGATTTGTAGTTTTACAAACATTTATCATTATTGGGGTTGGAAAGCTTTGTTTTCCTCTAACCTGATGGGGAAAAAGAGTCCGGGGGTGGGGGTGCTGTTCAACTGGAAAACCCTTCTGTTTGCCCGTGGATATTTTATTGACAGGGTTCGGTTTAAATTACGTATTACTTTGCCGACCATGAAAACTGGCTGTAGCTGGTGATGAAACCAACAGTTGTCAGTAGGTGAATGAGAGAGCTAAGAAAACCCCATACATTTCTTCTTTAGGGCGTGTGCATTTTATCTTTAGTTATGAAGCACTGTTACTTAATAACCTCTCACTACACACAGTAGACATCAACATTCTGAAAAAAGCCCATAGAAAAAGTCCACCCTCATTCACCAGAACAATTTAAGAAATTGATAAGGTTGTTAAAAAAACAGAAACATGATTTCTGTATGACAGACACTCTTCTTGGTTATTCCTTCTGTAAAATTGAGAACCTCTTTGTATAGTTTCCCTATATTGGGATAGTAATTCATGAAAATAACTTGATTTAAATATGTCATTCAGTTTTTAGATTTGATGTCAGTCACACTCTTTACACTTCAACCCTTCTGAAGTTATTAAAGTTTTAGTCTCCCCTTCAATTTGCTTTTACTGAAGTAAATTCTTGAACACTGAAAGGACAAATAAAGTGGACAGACTGAATGTCAACCAATGAGCAGGCAAGTAGATAAGATTGCCTGCTGGTTGAATGACCATCAGCAGCAGCAGTGGCAATAGCAGCAATAGCAGTGGTAGCAGCAACAGGCAAGCAGACGAGATCGTAATTCCTTTTATATGAGTAATTCTACTATGTCCTGAATACCACATGCAACACAGTTGATTCTTTGGACTCAAATTATTTACATAAAGAAAATGTTTACTGTGGCCATTTCAGTAGCTAGAGAAGCCATTGGCAGCCTTAGTGCCATTTAAGGGCCTATTGCTTGAGCACCTTAGCTGACCAGAGACAAAGGGGAGATGAAAACATTAATAACTTCAGATGGACTGCATTTTAAAGAGTGGGACTTAGATTAGTCACACTTAATTTTGAACAAAAGATTTCAATTATTTTTTTATGAATTCAAATGTTCTTTAAATCAAGAGCTAGGAAGAAAATTCTGTAGGAACAATGAACAATCGTTATGCTCAAAAGATAACTTGGAGGAACACAATTACTTTCTTCGGTTATAACATAATTCTATCATGTGATAGATAGAAACAGAAGTTGATGTTTGTTTGGTGAGCTGGAGTGCAAAGCCAGTTCTTTATACCTAGTAATGCATAGCCTGTCTATGATGGTAACCACAGTTCTAGTTGTGAACGTACTTGTAATAAACTGTACATTAGAACTATTCTGCTCCAAAATAGATAAGAATGTAAATAAATGTTCACAATCTTTTGAGATGGTAGATGAAAGCGTGTGATATGCAGGCTGGATTTAAATCTCAGATACCAGTAGAAGGGAGAGGTGAAGAAAAATAGCCTTCTTCTTCTTCATCACTTTTACTGGCTGGGGCAGGTGATGCTGCTGCCTCAATATTTTCACTGCAGCTATCAGAATTATTGATGGCCAGTGGAGCAGGCCCTAGTCCATTATTGCTGCTTGAAGAAGCCAGTCCCATGGTAGCCATGGTGCTCAGATTGTAGCACACTAGCCCTCTCATCACCATCCTGCTGCTGAGACATATGAAAGCCTTCCCTCCAGATAACAATGGAGGAGTGATGTTGAGGTACTCTGCCTCATTGGGTCTGGGGAATAAGGGCTCCCAGTCCCTTTAGCACTGGTGGTGCCACTGCTAGTGACACTCTTCTCCTCAGAGTCTGAGTCACTAGGCTCAGGGTCCATCCAGCTTCTCCTTTTTTTAAATATTGATGGTGGTCTGGGGAATGTGGGCTCTCAGTAGCAGTGGTCATAGTTTTTCGATATTTGATTTAAATTGAATTCTCTATTTCTCTCACTCTTTCACACACACACACACACACACACACACACACACACACACACACACACACACACACACACACACACACACAGTTTCCTTACATTCTGCTTTTCTCCTAAAATACACCACACTAGGGTGCAGAAAATTATGGATTTAGACAGTATATGTGCAGGAAATTTCACCTCACTGAGTAACATAGGAGGAGAAATGGGAGAATATTTGACAATTTTTCTGTGCGCCTAAAGAAAAGGCAGAAAATCTACATGTTTCTCTATGTGCAAAATTTCCCACGAGGAAGATAATGATTTTTTGTGAAATTTCCAGCAGGAACAAACTATTTTCCCTTTAAGTCATTTGTTGTTATATTATGTAAAGCAATTACAGAAGCCTAGAAAAACATTAATATGCTGATTGAATGTTTAATATAATAGAAATTTTTTCAACAGTTTACAGGACTTGATGTTCAATGGCTGGGAATCAAGTCAGCAGGAAGCTGAAATGAATCCAGAAATTATCCATGAAGAGATTCTTATTAAACGGTCACAGCAGAAAAAGAGGACTTCTCCCTTAAACTACAAGGAACGAGTTTTTGTTCTAACAAAGTCCAAGCTAACATACTATGAAGGACGTCCTGAGGTAAGAACATCAGGGCCAGATTTATATCTCAGGAACCTCTAAGCAAAGGAATAATCCATGGCCCTACCCAGATTTCACTGAACTCCTCTCCTAACACCACCCACAATTTCCTGGCACAGAAAATAATCTTAGCCTATCAGATAAAAGCACCAAAAATGACTGTTTTACTTCAAAATGAATTGGAGACCTCGCTACCATCCAAGTGGTTAAGTAAGAGCTAGAAAAGTGGTATATGCATTGGTACCTTTAATTGGCTAACGTAAACCAGGGCAATGGGATTGCTGTAGCCACAATTGGGAGCTTTAGGCAAATGCCTACTTTAACAAAAATAGTGCTTGGGCGCAGACTTCAGCTTTAAAGGGATAGTAATGTCAGGAAAAAAAGTATTAGCTATATGGTAGATACAATTAAAAAAGACTACTTGCACTTATTAGTATCTCTCAAACCGTTATGGTTTGAGAGATATAGGAAAATAAAGATCTCCACTCCCTCCCTTTTCTGTTTGACGAGCTGTAAAGCTGTCAGAAGCAGATTCTGGTCGCGCAACCAGACGCGACTCTTCAGCAGTGCCAACATAACGATATCTAAAGACAAATACTTATTATTCTACCAAAAATAAAAAATGAAAATATAATTAAAACATATTTAAAGGATCTGCGATACAGTGATAAACAACACTCAACAAATAATGTACTGTAACACAGACTGCAAGTCCCAATAAATAGTTATATATACACAATGTATTAAAAATAATTTTACATATACAAAAATCACACTTACATATCTGGTGAAAAGTCAAATTCAGACACCTTATATAATCTCCTGACAAGGAAAAGTGAGAATGTCCACCAATGCAACGCATTTCACACACAGAGTGCTTTCTCTAGATAGAGCTTTTTTCACATTAAGCTTGATAAAGCACTCTGTGTGTGTGAAACGCATTGCATTGGTGGACATTCTCATGTTTCTTGGCCAGGAGATTATATAAGGTGCCTGAATCTGACTTTTCACCAGATATGTAAGTGTGATTTTTGTATATGTATAATTAATTTTAATACATTCTGTATATATAGCTATTCATTGGGACCTGCGGTCTGTGTTATAGCACATAATTTGTTGAGTGTTATTTATCACTATATTGCAGATCCTACATATATGTTTTCATTTTATCTCCATTCTTTATTTTTGTTTGAATAATAACATTTTTATATACCTTTTATTGGTGTATGTTTTTATGATTGAGAGATTTCTTGTGACATTCTTATGTTTTTTGGGTTAGACCTTATTTTCTGCCTGATTTCATATATTTTTTTGGCTTAACCCCTTAAGGACCGGCGCGTACACGCGCGTCCGGCACTTGAGGACCACGGGGCTTTTTTTTTTTTTTTAATTCAGGTTCAGGGCTTACGGAGCGGCGTGCAGCCACGCTGGGAGCCCTGAACTCCATGCCGTTCCAGGACTGTCACTGGTCCTTAAGTGCCGGACCGCCTTGACGGTCCAGGCACGTCAATGGTCTTTAAGGGGTTAAGGTCCGCACATTTAAAGCTGAGGTCAAAGATCAAGCACTATTTTTGTTTGATAACGTTGGTGTGGAGCAGGAGGATTAGCGGGAGTGGTTGAACCCGCATGTCTTGTAGCTGCAGAACTGAGCTGAAGTATCATATTGTGTGTGTTTGACCATAAAAGGCTGGAGATAGACAATCCCCTTTCCATCTGTGGAAGACTGGAACTTCTGTATTCACAGGTTCTGAAAAGACTCCAGACCCAGAGTACCTCCACAATAGATTAGATATGCTCTGCAATATTTTCATAATTTTCAGTTAGTTTCTGAATGGCAATTTTGATTTTTTTTTGTTTATTTATAAAAGTTAACATTTTATTATTGTGCAAAAGAGATTCTATTTCTCTTTGAAAATGTATTCATATGATGCACTGGCTCTCAGCTATGGTGTGCTATGGACATCCACGTATAGTATTTCTTCTGTTTTAACCCTTTGAGTGCCTGAGGGAACAACATAGTAGACTTGAATGGGAAAACATTACCTGATATTAGTGATGAGCAACTTAGAAAAATTAGTAAAATGCTGCAAATTTGTATTATATATTTTTTCATCAAAATGTTAGAACAGCACAGTAAACTTGAATGGAAAAAAACGATACTGGTGATGAGCAACTTAGAAAAATTACTAAACATTTTATAGTCATGATAATAATATAGTAACATATGATGAGGCTGAAAAAAGACATGCGTCTATCAAGTCCAGCCCATGCCAAATCACCCCTCTTGATCCAGAGGAAGGCAAAAAAAATACATTGAAGCCATTTCCAATTCAGCCCCAAGTAAGTAAAAAAAATCCTTCCTGACTCCAAATGGCATTCAGATAGTTCCCTGAATCAACAACCAATCTGCACTGAAGCCATCTGTCATAATTATTGTTCTGTGCTAGATTGGTATCCATTATTTTTTTTTTTTTTAAGCAGTTACGATACCTGCAAGCACAACATCCCGAGGCAAAGAATTCCAAAGCTTTATTGCCCTTACTGTAAAAAGGCTCTGCCTTTGTTTTAGTCTAAAACAAATTTCCTCTAGTCTTAATTTTGACACCTCGTTCTTAGCTCAGCTCTTTTCTTAAATAATTAATTGAATAGTTCTTTGTATTGACCTTGAATATATTTGTAAATGGTAATCATATCACCCCTTATACTTCTCTTCTCAATGTAAACAAACCCAGTATGGCTAGTCTCTCTTCATAACTCAGATCTTCAAATCCCTTCACAGTTTTTTGCACGTCTCTGCACTTTTTCCAGTTTGAGAATGTCTCTTTTAAGAGCTGGTATCCAAAACTATACTCCATATTCCAGATGAGGCCTAACCGATGATTTACGTAGAGGTAGACTTATATTTACATCCCATGTACATTTACTTTTTTATATAGGATAGTACTCTATTGGAACTTGCAGCAGATGAGTAACGCTGCACACTGTTGTGAAGTATATTGCCTATCAAGGATCATGAGGAAATGGCAGCTGGCAGGAAGAGAGCAGGGTAGAATATTAATATCTTGCACACAGCCATACAATATTGTCTAAATTGCTTAAAATGACACAAAAAATAAAGCAATATATCTCATAAACTATTGCTTTTAAGTAATGACTAACAACATATAGATGATTTTGAAAGCTCTTTCAAATGAACCTAAGCTGTCACAAGGTGTTACTTCTACTTTAAGGCCCTTAGTAAACTAAAAATATGGACAGGATGCCACACAATGTGATAAAATTAGATTTTGTGCAAAATAAAAATTGTTACTTTATAGACTGTTATACCTGCAGGATTAATGGAATTTTACTGGTAAAAGAGCAGTTGCTTACTTAGGTAAGCCACTATAAAAAATATTTTTCAACCAAGATACTCAGCAGTTGGTATGCCTCTTTATAAAAATTGTAACCTCAAAAAAGCTTTTACAGAAGGGTTAGCCACTATACCTTTCAAAACATTGTTTTAGTACTGGTTTGCAGGAAAGTAAACCATTCCAAAAATTATAATAGTTGCTTACACATTGGTTAGCCTTTACAAAAATAATTCTAATTAAAAGTAAAACTTTTAGAAAAAATGCTGCCATGGCCTACTACAGAAAGGTAAGTCGTGAAGCAAGATAAGCCTTTTAAAGGTTGTTAGCAAGCCTACAGCAAGGTAAACCTTGAACAAATTGTTAGAAGGCCTATGGCAAGGTACACTACCAGGAAGATTATGCCACTAGTGACATAATGATGTTTGCTAATTTAGTTCCAGCTGAGTTGTCTGACCATGAAATCTTACAATATCAGTCTGGAATGTCCACCAGGGACCAGACTGATAAAATGTGGACATTTTATTCTCTGCAATTGCACATGGGAGTGAAAAACTTGACCAAGCAACAACTGAAAAAGCACTGTCCCCAAGAATAAACTACACATATTGATTTGTTCTTAGTGTGTGCTTGTCATGCCTATTTTGTCTTAATGGAGTAATAAACTATATCTATGTATGTGTATGTCTACATATAATAAATTATTTTACTGCTGAGAAACACAAGGATATTGTTGCTGGGAGATTTTGCATATAAAAGTTACTCCACCACTCCATATATTAGACCTCTTTGCAAAATATGTTTCTTTTCTGATGCTTCCATACGTAATTTCAAAAAAAAATATAATTACTTTTTTTAACCTTTCAACAATAAAACATACCATTTCACATGAGGATGGTGAAATGAGGATAAATTGACCTCAATTACTAACAACGTCTGTGGCTTACTTACAAAGCGTGTAGCTTATGATCAGACAGTTGAAGGTGTATTAAATCATATACGATAACAAAAGAGCATCCTATTTACTTTTGTTTTCATGTGTACATCTTCTAATATTTTAAAATTGTGAAATGTTCCATCTCTATACAATTCACTGCAGTAAGCGTTTTTTTATTAAATGTGTAATAATCATTCTTAGGGGACTTTCTAGGTTCCTAAAAGACCCAGGGCTTGGGTCAGCCAACACATTATGGGCCTGTGCAGACAAGCAATTCTGGAGCTTACCAACTGCATCATAGATGAGAAATAAAACTCTCTATTGATTTGAATGGGGCATTTAATACCTTGAATTCTAAGGAAATCTCCAATGCATTCAAAGGGTTAAAAGCCCCCAGTGATAATTTCAAATATTCCTCCTCCTATACTGCAGCTGGTATGTTCCACAAATGCTCATCTTTTGCTTTCTGCATATTAATGCACTGTGCAGTCATGTGGCACCATTACTAGTAGGGAGAATAGTGCCATTAAATGCACCAAGCTAGACCCCAGGGTTTAAGAATGAGACCTTGGGCTTTATCCCTCTTATTCGGTACCTAGTAATCAGAGGTGTAACTACATGGGATGCAGAGGGTACAGTTCAGACACAGCTCTGCAACCAAGACGGACAGCCCACTGGGCCAGAGCTGAATTGGGTGTAGTTACACTCTTGGCAGAATATTTTTGCTTTAGGGGACCAAAAAGTGTTTGCACTGGGGCTCTTCAATGGCTTGTTATGCCACTGCTAGAAATGCTCCTGCTGTTCTTGTAAATGTATACCAGTGGCTTTCAGATTTTGCTGTAGTGGAGCTCTATTACTTCAAACGAAATCCCCTTGGAACCCTAACAATCAATCCATTTAGCCTCTTGGATGCTAGAGAGTTCTCCAAACCACTGCTTCTCAATGAGTTGGAGAACACCATTGCTCCAATATTGTTTTTGTATAAAATGTAGATTAATGCTTATCGATACTGGTAAATTAAGACTAAGTGGAGCCTACATTTTATCAGGTAGGTATCAATTTATTATTTTTTTTAAGAGGAGGTTTAATTAAAGTGCATTTTACAAGTGAAATATTGTGAAAAAAATGCAGTGTTCATTTGTTTCCATTTCCTTACATACAATGATAGTTAAATAACAACACAAACACTCTGACACCACAGCCTTGCTCCACTGGTAATCACAGGACCACACATACACTGTCTGGTATCACAGCCTTGCTTAACTGGTAGTCACAGAATAACACATACACTGCCTGCCACTCCAGCCTTGCTCCTCTGGTAGTCACAGAACTACACATACACTGCCTAATACTATGGCCTTGCTCCACTGGTAATCACAGAGCCACACATACCTGTTTGCCACTCCAGCCTTGCTCCACTGGTAGTCACTTGAACCACACATACACTGTTCGATACCAAGACCTTGCTCCACTGGTTGTCACAGAACCACACATACACTGTGCCACTCCAGCCTTGCTCCACTGGTAGTCATAGAATTGTACATATACTGACTGATACTACAACCTCACTCCACTGGTAGTCACAGAACTACACATACACTGTCTGCCACTGCAACCTTGTTCCATTGGTTGTCACAGAACCACACATACACTGTCTGATACCATGTCCTTGCTCCCCTGGTAGTCACAGAACCACACATACATTGTCTGCCACTCCAGCCTTGCTCCACTGGTAGTCACAGAAATGCACATGCACTCTCGGACATGCCAGCCTTGCTCCATTATTTGGCTTTGCTTACATCTGTTGTGTGGAACCGCTTAACTTCTTCAAGGAACCTTGGGATCCCACAGAACCAAGGTACAGAACCACTGACATATTTCATAAAGTAGGGCTGGGCAACCTGTGGCTTCCTGATTGTTGGTGGGCTGCAACCGGAAGTTGTAGTCCAAGAACAGATTGAGAGCTACATCCTGCCCCCACTTCCACATAGTAAAGCATACCTTATTTGAGCCTCACAGTTAGTTTTGTCTGTGTGCTGTTTAGCCAGACACTAAGTTATATTTGTGCCACTGCGGTGCAACTCGTTTGCCCCAAATCTGTTGCAGGTCTTCAGGTTTATTAGCCTCACTAAAACCAGGCAAGATACCCTGCAGAAAGTTTGTTTTTAGCATTTTTTTGTTCTGATGCAATTAAGGAAGATATGCAAATGATTACATGGGCCACTCTAACTTCCTCTTGTAACAGGAGAAAATAGCATGTGTCATGTGCTTTACAAGGTACATTTTAAGCACTTTTGTAGTCAGAAGTGTCTATAGATGTTACTAAGCTTTCTCCTCATTAATATTACTATTATAACATGCTGTGCTTTCTTTGAGTTAACCTGTTTTGACACTATCCTATATTATAATTCGCTGTGGAAGTTTGTCAGAAGCCTTCATGCGCAGTAGAGATGGTTGCGTGCACTGCAGTCATGTGCAGTACAGACTGCCCGCTCTGTGGCTGATAAGGAGTGGGGCTCCGAATTCAGACCGGAGAGAGAGGACTCCAGTCTGAATTTGGAGCTCCCCGCTCCGTATCAGCCGCGGAGTGGGCAGTCAGTACTGCGCATGACTGCAGCGCCGCCAGTATTGGTCTATATACACAGGCTTTAAAACTAGTACAAGTATAAAAGAATAAGATTTAAGAAAATATACTCAAAGGAAAAGTTCTTGGGCAAACCAATTGCACCAAGAAGGACAAATATAGGTCACCAAATATCCACTGATTTAAAGTGGAACTGCCACCTCTTACAAACTTGCTCCCATGTAAATCGTAATTGTAAAACTGTATATAAGGTGCGTTTTTTTTGTTTGTTTGTTTTAAATCTGTATACTTTTCAACATCTAGCCTTTTTTTAGAATGTTTGCCTTCTTGCCGGTGGTTGTGGAACAAGATGTACCGCAGGGATATCATTGCAAGTCTGTCCGTCCCCGTATGGCAGAATCCCTGCCCTACAGCTTCCCTGCTCATCATTGATGTATGTGTTATAGTGTGAGCACCTCACTATTTTGGCAGCCCAGTGTGCACGCATACCTCCCAAGTGTCCCTCTTTAGGAGGGACAGTCCCTCTTTAAGACCCAAATCCCTCTGTCCCTCTTTCCCACCCTGATGTCCCTCTTTTTAGGAGATCAGACTGAGTGGTGTATAGATAAGTGTATCACATTGTTCTACAGCAATATAACTTGCATTATTGTTTGTTTAAATGTCACTATATATGTTTATAAATTAGTCTGTGTAAATAAAATACTTTGGTCTTGTTATAAGTCATTTATTAGGTTACACAAAGAGGTATGAATAAGTCATGAAATAGCCTAAAAATCCCCGGTAATGCTCAGACCACCAGCCACCCCCCAGCAACAACCCCTAAAACACAAGTGTCCCTCATTGGCAATTTGAAATGTTGGAAAGGTATGGTGCATGGAACTCCTGCAACTGAGAAAAGGGGCAGGCTTATATGATAATCATTTAATGCATCAGCAAGTTGGCCCTTCTGGATGCTCTGTCACATGCCAGTAAAGTTACAACATTAAAAAAATATTATCTTTAATAATTCTGGATTTTTTTGAACTTCTAAATGTATTATCCAGGGGTTAAAATTCATATTTAAAGTGGAGCTGTTACCTATGCTATATACCCCCACCCCCAGGTAGTCTACTACCTGGGGGTGGGGGTGTATAGGGTAGGTAACAGTTCCACTTTAAATATGAATTTTACCCCCTGGATAATACAGTGGTCTGCACTGCATTGCTTCACATTGCATTGGAGTCCTCTCTAGAGTTAGAGGTTATAAGGGAATGTTATTTGTCCCCTATGGGTCAGTTAGTTTGCTTCAGAATTGCTCCATTTCTGCTTAGTATTTCAGCCATAGATAACCGAGGCACCACTGTATTTGTGCATGTAACACTGAAGAGAACCTGCAGGCAGAATAAACATGAGAAAAAGCACATACCTGTGTTGTTCATTGTTCTCTGCAATGTGTAGATTCAAATATATACTAGTACATTATTAATGACTCGCACCCTTTCTAATTACATCAGCCCCCATTTCAATGTTATTTCTTCCAGCACTGAAGGGGTTAAGTGTAGTCTTTATCTGGAAATGCACAATAATGAACATATGTGGGGTTCTGAACTTTACAGTACTATTTTAGGGGTCCCTGTCCGTGTCTTTACTCTTTGTCCAGATCTGAAGGTGTCCCTCCGGTCCCACCTGTAGCACTGGTTATTGTTCCACTGTGTAACCATCTGGTACTGCACATCCTTGGTTTGTGCCCACAGTGGGAACTGTAAGAAGAATTGATGAATGGTCAGGCACCTGCATATCTCCGCATGTTCAGTCCAGTAAGAGTAGTAGATGGCCTGGATTTCCAGGGTGGTCAGAATGTCTGTCCCATCAGAGGGAACACTAACAGACAGACAGATGTTATTGTAAATAAAAACATATCTGATGTGATAAAACCAGTTTTAAGGTGTGAATCACACCACTAAAGATAAGCTGTGATTAAAATGAGAATAATGAGGTGTTAGGCAGAAATTAAGCCTGTCCGTATCACCCCCTTTGCATGGATTATTCAGTTTCTTACTTTGTATGTATATCTTTATCTACATGGTGCTACAACAGCAGTATGTTCCAATACATAAATGGGGATAAAATAAGTGCTTTAGTCATAGAAACAATAGAAGAGAGGCCCCTGCCCCAAGGAAGTTACAGTCTAAACATTATCTCTATTTGTCTTCTCTTACTGTATCTCCCACGCTTCATTCCCCCATTCTCTTTCCTTTCTTATCTTTTGCCTTCTTCCTACAATATCCTTGTCTAATCCTTTCCATCAGTCACCAATCCATCCCACACCAGCTCCTTTACTTTGTCCCCAGTCTCTGTTTTATCATTTACCTGACAGTCTATCCTGTCTACACCATCTCTTTTCCTCCCTGGTCTTACTGCTCCCAGCTTTACTTCCCATCCCACCCCTGGGCCTCTCCTTTCTCTTACCTTTATTCACATTCCCTTTCCTCTGGGCCTTATTTATCAAGTCAAAAGAGCTGCAAACACCTACCTAACAGAGTAAAATAAAAAAAAAAATCTCCAAATTCCCTTTGATTTAAAAATAGGATTTTAGTCTTACCTGTTAAATCCTTTTCACTTAGTCCATACAGGTCACTGGTACTCTGGGAGGTGATCCGCCCCTTTAATAGGCAGGAACAATTATGAAAATGATTGCAGGGGGCGGAGCCTCCCCTCCTACTTAAGCTGCCTTCAGGCCATGGCCACTAGATTGATTTGAGACACTAAAACTGACCATAGGTAAGCAAGAAGGAAAACTCCTGTGAGCATGCCCCGAAGGTCTCCCACTGAATGCCACAGGAGAGCCAAGCATGGTCCCTTGACAGGGTGGGAGACCAGTGACCTGTATGGACTAAGTGAAAAGGATTTAACAGGTAAGACTAAAATCCTATTTTCACTGTCGTCCAATACAGGTCACTGGTACTCTGGGATGTACAAACATTGAGCTGACCCAGAGGCGGGAAGTAAGGCAAGGACCAGGCGCAAGGCCCAAGTCACTAGAACTGCTATGAACCAGTTAATCACATAGCCCAAAATGTAAGTGTCAACGGACACCAACCAGAGGAAAACAACCCCTGAACTAACACAGCACACAGAACCAGAGCCAACCGGGCTCAACAGTAAAGAAGCACTAAGAACCACAGAGTAGAAGGCCTAGACAGGCAAAACTGCCTCCAGGACCTTCCTTACAAAACTGGCATCAGCCGAGGCCAGTACATCAACTCGGTAGTGCTTTGAAAATGTGTGCACAGAGGACCAAGTGGCCGCTCTGCACAGTTGATCAGCCGATGCCTGATTCTTGTAGGCCCAGGAGGCCCCAATAGATCTGGTGGAATGAGCAGTCACCCGGAAGGGAACATGCTTATTCCGCAACTTATAAGCTTCACGAATAGTAGCCTTAATCCAAGAGGCAATGGTAACTTTGGAAGCCGGTCTCCCTGCCCTAGGCCCCTCAGGAATGACGAATAGAGCGTCAGACTTCCTGATAGACTCGGTGCGATGAACATAAAACTTGAGGCAACGCACCACATCCAACAAATGGAGATCTCGTTCCTTGTCAGAGGAAGGGTTAGGGCAGAAAGAGGGAACCACAATTTCTTGATTGATGTGAAACTCGGACACAACCTTGGGCAAGAATTCCTTGGTAGTGCGAAGCACAGCCTTATCCTTGTGGAACACCAGGTAAGGAGGTTTACAAGACAGCGCTTGTAACTCTGCCACCCGGCGAACAGAAACAATAGCCAAGAGGAAGGCCATCTTCCAAGTCAAGAGACGTAATGGAATGGAAGCCAAGGATTCAAACGGGGGTCGCTGGAGAACTCCCAGCACCAAATTGAGGTCCCACTGGGGAGTAGGACTCTTGAAGGCAGGCCGAACATGAGTCACACCTTGGAAGAAAACTTTGACATCAGGAAGGATAGCAATCCTTTCCTGGAAAAACACAGACAAAGCAGAAGTCCGGACTTTGAGGGAACTCAGGCTGAGCCCTTTCTCAACACCGTCCTGTAAAAAGGCCAGGACAGTGGGAAGATGAAATTCTAGGGACATCTTCCGATCAGTACACCAAGCCACAAAGGTAGCCCAGACACGATGATAGATCTTGGAGGACACAGGCTTACGAGCACTAAGCATCGTCGACACCACTGAAGGAGAAAATCCTTTCTTCTCATGAAGATGTTGAACATCCTCCTTCCACAGATATCCTTGAAGAAGTAGATCCGGACGGGCAGGAAGTGGAAACGGTTCCGCCACTGACATGGCCATCAACTCCGGATACCAGGACTGGCGAGGCCAGTTTGGAGCGATCAGGATGACAGGACAACGCTCCTGCTTCAACTTCTGGATGACTCTGATCAATAGAGGAAGAGGAGGGAAGATGTAAGCCAGAGGAAAATCCCAAGGGATTGACAAGGCATCCACTGCTAGAGCAAGAGAGTCCCTCCACCGGGAGCAAAACACCGGTACCTTCCTGTTGTGTCTGGTAGCCATCAGGTCCACTGCAGGTACTCCCCACCTCTGGGTGAGTAGGTGAAACACCTCTGGATGAAGAGCCCATTCTCCGCTGTCGACTGTGTGACGACTGAGAAAGTCTGCCATGACGTTGTCTACGCCTGGAATGTGAACTGCAGAAATGACAGGCACGTGATCTTCTGCCCAAGATAAAATATCCTTGACCTCTAACCAGGCGGTGCAACTTCTTGTGCCGCCTTGCCTGTTGATGTAGGCCACTGCGGTGGCGTTGTCGGACTCCACTCTGACTGGGCAACCTTCCAGTTGAGATTCCCAGTGCCTCAGGGCAAGCCGGATGGCACGCAGTTCCAGAACATTGATGGAGAGAAGAGATTCCTCCAGTCCCCATTTCCCCTGAGCACTGAAACTACCCAACACAGCACCCCATCCCCGGAGGCTGGCATCCGTTGTGAGCGTGGTCCAATAAGGAACTTGAAAGGATCTCCCTTTCAGGAGATGAGAGAGATCCAACCACCAGTGCAGACTCAATTCGACATGAGGAGGGAGAGAGACTGACAGATGCTGATGATCTGGATGATTCTTGCACGTCTGGATCACAAACCTCTGAAGTTCCCTGGAGTGGGCCATGGCAAATGGCACCGCTTCTATCGTGGAAATGAACTTCCCCACCAGAGACGTCAACTTCGGTACTGGAACTCTGTCCAGCTCCAGGATCCCAGCTACTCGGATGGCTATCTGATGAGCCACTTCTTCTGGCAGAACCACCATGCATTGGCGAGTGTCGAACAGGAGACCCAGGAAAAGGAGCCTCTGAGATGGGACCAAGTCTGACTTGTCCAGATTCAGGATCCAGCCGTGACGGTTCAGAGTGTGTATACACAGCTGCAGTTGTTGGTGGAGAAGCTCCGCTGAGGAGGCTTTCAGGAGGAGATCGTCCATGTAGGGGGTCACCCTGACACCTTCTTGATGAAGTACAGCTATCAAAGAGGAATTGAAATCTTTGAGATCCAAAATGGGACGAGCACCTCCGTCCTTTTTAGCCACCACGAACAGGTTGGAATAAAATCCTGAACCTGTGTCCTCTGGAGGAACCAATTCCAGGACCTCTTTGTCCAAGAGATCCTGAATAGCATCGTCGAACAGATGTCTTTTTGTAGGTTCCTGAGAAGGACGAGTAAAATGGAACCGAAAAGGAGGAAGGGAAGAGAAAGGGATCCTGTATCCCTCTGACACTACCTGAATAACCCATGGGTCCGTCACTGACTCCTCCCAAGTCTGGCGAAAGATGCGGAGACGTCCACCTACTGCCGGATGCGGACCCAGGTTCGGTGAGTCATGCCGAAGCAGTCTTGGAGGTCTTGGCCTTGGGGGCAACTTTGGGCTTCCAGAACTGCTTGGGCTTGGAGGAGGAGCGCGCAGAGGACGGACCCGTCTGGGACGTGGATCGTGTCTCAGTCTGAAAGGAACGAAAGGACCGGTTGCGTTTGGCTGGAAACTTCTTCTTGAAGACTGAAGGTAGAAGAGTACTTTTACCGCCAGTAGCCTCGCTAATCATTTCTTTGAGTTCAGAACCAAATAACAAGTTCCCCTGAAAGGGCAAGGAAAGCAAGGCTTTCTTAGAGGCTGTGTCAGCAGACCAAATTTTCAGCCAAAGGGCACGTCTAGCCACCACAGATGAAGTGGAGGCCCTCGCCATCATGCGCACAGCATCAAAGGCAGCATCAGCAACATAATTTTGTGCTTCAGTAATATTAGCAAGGAGCTGCAGCTGCTCAGATACCGGTGCATCCTGGCGGAATGCCTCAGTCAGTCATTCAGTCCAGGCCGCAATAGCTCTATTAACCCACGCCACTGCAAAGGTTGGACGCATGGCAGTGCCAATGGAGGCAAAAATAGACTTAAGAGAAAGTTCTAGCTTTTTGTCCGTCCAATCCTGCAGGGTAGAGGCATCAGAGACAGCTAAAGCAGTAGATTTGGATAACCTAGAAACATGAGCATCCACTTTGGGGGAGATGAACCCACTTTGCCAGTTCAGTCTCAGGAAAGGGGTAAAGTTTAGCAAACTTTTTGGACACTGAGGAGGATTTGTCAGGATTCCTCCACGCCTCAGAGACTAAACGGGCAAGGGTAGGGTTAGTTGGAAAACAAACAACCGCCTTAGATGGCTTTTGGAAAACGTCAGTTGGATCATGAGTGGATTTTTGAGTCAGAGGAAGGTTGAGCGTAGTTAACACAGCTCTAATCAAACCCTCAGCGGAAACCTCAGGGTCACATTCATAAGGGTCCCCAATGGACCTGTTAGATTCAATAACAGTGCCTTCCTCAGCATCAGAATCCTGTAATAGTTCTTCTTCAGAAGAATCAGACACATCAGGAGCCCCCTGTGGCTTAGGCAGGGAAGTCCTGATTGTAGAGGGGGTCTGCCAAACCTGGAGAGCCCCCTGTACCTGAGAGGGAAAGAGTTGGAGAGTGGATCTGAGATCCCTAGTGGCAGCTTTAAACTCTTTCACCCAAGTTGGCTCAATAGCGTGGCTGGGAAGCCCAGGGTTGCTATCACGACAATCAGTGCATTTAGGGCATAAATCACCAGAACAATCTCTAGGCAGCCCAGAGTGACAAGAGGAGCAAAGCGCAATGGGGGGAACAGACACCCCAGCCTCCTTAGTCTTGGGTCTAGCCCCTGACTCCAGTGGAGTAGACATGCTCACAGCGTCAATATACACCACTTAACAAATATCACCCAGTAAAAGTGTGGAAGATTAAAGTTTCACCCCAGAAATGCCTAAAAACGGACTTATCTGGCCAGCGAAGGGTTAATCTGCTAAGAGGAGAGAAGGCTCGGTCCCTGCGTAGTATACTCGCTGAGAAAGAACACCACAAAATGGCGGCCGTCAGGTTAGCCAATCAGAAACGAGCGCGAACCGGGCGCTCATGGGAAATGTAGTTTTCTCTCAGAAGTACCCCAAACAGTGCCCGAAGCCCCCCTGAACTCCCCACACCCTGAAAACATACACCGGATGATAGAGCAGGAGCATAGAATTAAAATGAGCCATCTCTGAAGTTGCTGTGACAAGCGGTTCCAGAGATATGTCCCACACTGTGAAATCCCATAGAGAGTAAAGGAGCAATGGCGTCTAAGCGGGAAAAGGCGCGCTTAAAGGCGCGGAACACTAAATTTTAATAAAGTCCCACAGAACTTTAAAAAGTATTAAACAGGTACCCAATACATGAGAAACATAAGTAAAACTATACCCAAAGCTCCAAAACCCAGAGAATACCACAGAAATTGCATAAACATGATAAATGCAAATAAAAACACCCTATGAGTGCTGGAGTGCAATGCAAACTCCCAAATACAAGCCCATCAAAGGGACACTGTGGGGACAAGTGGACCTTCAGCACTCAAGGGGTGGCTCACCTTTCTGCAGGACTTCTGTCTTCAGGTGACCATGATGAAGTAGGAATAGACCAGAGGTAAATTCCCCAGCAGGGAAGCTGCTTGACCCATGCTGTTCCCTCTTCAGGGCATAAGGTCCACAGAAAATACCTGGAAGCTGCACTACCCACTTTAAAGAGGGCAATTCACAGCCATGGTCACCCTCCTAATGGTGGTATTCCATATTTGAATAAAAAAATAACAAAATACTAAGTTGAAAGCATAGATGTTCTCCACCTGGTGTGCACAGCACACAGGAACAAATCAATCTAGTGGCTCTGGCCTGAAGGCAGCTTAAGTAGGAGGGGAGGCTCCGCCCCCTGCAATCATTTGCATAATTGTTCCTGCCTATTAAAGGGGCGGATCGTCTCCCAGAGTAACAGTGACCTGTATTGGACGACAGTGAAATGGGGCTTTTAACTTGGTTTGTTCCAGAATTGCACCACTTTAGCTTGATACATAATAGTTTGTCTTCCCAGTCTGTTCCTCTCAGTTTCTCATTCTCTTTTTCTCTGGGTATTCTTCTTTATGTCCAGTCTCTCTATCTCCCCCATGTCTTTCTTTATCTACAGTATCTTTATCCTCCAGCTACTTCCTTTTATCCCCCAGCTACTTGCTTGTCCTGTTTGTCTCTCCGCCACTTCTCTCCTTTCTGCATGTTCAAACAGAGAGGGAATTTCAACTTACTCAGAAACCACCTTGAACCCTTTTGGTAGTACTGCCTCCTTCCAAGTAGGCCATACTGGTTGTGGCAGAAGTAAATGGTGGAAATTCTACTGTGGGGAGAGAGACAGAGAAATGAGTATAAATTAAGAAAATATATTTTCAGCTTGTGGGCTTTAATAAAGGGTTTTAGGGAAAACCTTCAGCATTGCAACCGTTAATAACTTTTTACCATATGTCAGTGAAGTTTCAGGATGTTGTATAATCTGAGCTGCCCAAGTCTGGGATGGATTAGAGAGAATAAACAATTTGGGTGTGGTGAAGGGGGGAGAATGCCCAGCTCAGAATGTCTGCTCCCTTACACTGGGCAAAGGAGGAGAAGCAGAGGTGATATTTATATTTTCTAGTTCCATTTATTGCAGGCAAAAATAGCACAGATCAGGTTTACTATACATCCTATACCATCCCCTATAAAATTAGTGCACTGTGTTAGGCAAAGCAGGTTCATTTTAATTGTGATGCAAACATAGTCAATAAGAACTGATTATTAAAGAATGGATTATAAATCTCCCATAATTTTTTTTTTTTTGTAGATTAAAAAATGAATAAATTCTGTGCTGCAAATCCCATCTCTCAAACCTTTACGATTGGAGACATATTTGGTCCTAAAGTTCCCTCCTCCCTCCCCTTCTCCTGACGTCAGCTGTAAACTGACAGCAGGAGTTCTAGGCCTGGGGACCGATAGGTGGCTCTTCAGCAGAGCCGCAATAGCACGATTTTAAAAGAAATACTTCATTGGAACGGTCTACCTTCCAAAGAAATATTTCTTTTTATATTGTTCTATTGCAGCTCTGCTGAAGAGTCTCCTCTTGTCCGCTGGCTCGAATCTCCTGCTGTCAGCTTTACAGCTGACATCAGGAGAGAGAGAAGTTTAGTGCAAATATCTCTCAAATGGTAAAGGTGTGAGAGATAGGATTTGCTGCACATAATTTATTTGCCTTTAATCTACAAAACAAAAAATATATTTTTATGTGACATTACTGTCCCTTTAAGCATCCAGGGGATCGATGTCAAGTTATTAACCAATTGCTTTGAAATGCATTGCCTACCTACTGGCAGTCAAACTGTTAAAGGAATAGCAGTAGTTATGAAAAATAGAAAGGGAAGTGGAATACTCCAGTGAGTGCCACTAGCCTGCGTCACCTGCATTTGCATTTTGTGCCATGTACTAAAATGTATGATTGCTTTAGCATATACCATCGCACGCAATCCACCTTTGATAAGACTAAAATATCTGGAAGCCATGAATGCCTCCCCTCTAGCATGAGCTAGGAAATGGAGGAAAGTTACACCAATCTCCTATGTGCCTTGTTACACCATGCCAGACAAGGATCATAAGAATAGTATGCCCTGAAATAGCGCATCAAGGGGACAAGTTTTGTAAACTGACATTAAAGACTAGAAAATGTATTCCAGAGCTTGGTTCAGCATGGAATCATATTACTACATTATCCCCCCAGAATGTGTTAATAAATTAATTGAGAACTTTGCTATCATGGTAAAGAAGTTAAGATTCATAGTAATATTAGTAATACTGACAGTGCTTTCTAATCAGGGCTGGATTTCCTATAGGTCACTGCCTAGGACTGACCACCCATAATGCCTTGTTGTGGGTGGACAGCACAGTCCCAGTGTCCTTGCATGAGATCCCTTCTCCTGACTTCTGGTCCCTGGTTTATTTACCAGTTTAACCCCTGGAATGGTAAATGATCATACCTTCTGGAGCTTTATATGTTTTCATGCCGCTGCTGCTGGTGTTTATATTCGAATTCAAGTTTAATCCGGCCATTCCTCTCTCACTCTACAACAGAAACCCTCATGCATGCTCTTATCCTTTCTCGCCTGGACTACTGCAACTCTTTACTTACTGGTCTTCCTACTAACCATATCGCTCCACTTCAATCAGGTCTTAATTCAGCCACCAGAATACTATTCCTCTCCTCCAGAACAGTACTCACCCCACCACTCTTAAAATCACTGTCATGGATTCCCATAAAACAGCGTATCACATTCAAAATCCTCCTCATCACCTTCAAGGCTCTCCATCACTTGTCCCCGCCTTATATCTCATCTTTGATATCCCGCCATATTCCTGCACGTCCACTACGCAGCACACATGCTGGATGACTCACTGCCCCTTTAACCACTATCGCTGTTTCACGATTGAAAGCTTTCGCACATGCTGCCCCCTACCTCTGGAACTCCCTACCACCCAGTATTCGCCAAGCCTCAACCCTCAGCAATTTTAAATCTAAACTAAAAGATCACCTTTTATCTCTAGCAATAGCATAATATGGAAACATTATCATTATTATCATAAGCCAAACACTGCACTTTCTCCTCTACCGGATCGTATCTGTATGTCACCCATCCTATACTTAGATTGTAAGCTCTACGGGGCAGGGACCTCTTATCCTAATGTATACTCACCTGTTGTTCCCCTTATGACTGCCTATATAAGCACTTAATCACCGCACTTATTGTACCCCTTCTATATTAAATGTAATCTGTAAAGTGCCAAGTATACCGGTTGGCGCTATATAAATAAAAATATACAATACAATACAATATACAATACAATACAAGTGTTTTACTGTGGGAAACCCACACATATCACATTTTTTCTCAGTCAGAAACTGCACTTTCACATGAAACCATTGCTTTGTTGATATACCTTACAATGGCAGAGAAAACACAAGGAGAACACAAACAAATGTTTTAATCGAAATTATTATAGAGTGAATGACAAACAATAATGAGTAAGCTAGCAAATGCTAAATATTTTTGAAAGTATTCACAATTCCAGTTTCAAAGAGGGGTCATTTCTGTTTCATCTCCAAGACTGGATTGCTATCAAATCTCCAGAAGATGGAGCTATTTCAGCGCAATGCACTGGAGAGCTTTCTAGCATTCAAGAGGTTATAATTCATATTTAAAGGGATAGTAATGTTTCAGAATAAAAGCAGCTCTAAATAATATTCATAGTATTTGGTCCATGGAGAGTGTTATTTCAATACTGTCAGTGTTGTAGTTTAAGAGTAATTGAATGATAAAGTATCCACCTCCCGCCCCTTTTATCTAGTGTAAGCCACCACCCCCCAGATGTGGAAAATGGTCCCTTGACTGGACAGCTTGCAGCAAGGGACAATCTTCTTACTGTGAGCAGAAGGAAAACCATGACCCCCTTGACAGGTTTTTCCCTTATGCTCACTGAATATTGTCCTTCTCTCTGATCCATCTGGACAGTCTTGCTTCTCTGAGGCGAGCAGTGTTACATCAATAAAAGGGGTGGGAGTGGGAGACTTTTGAACTACAACTCTCTCAGTATTGAAATAACACTCTCCATGGCCCAAATACTATGAAGATTAATTGGAGCTGCTTTTATTTTGAAACATTTCTATCCCTTTAATTTAATGGGTATTTTTCCCCTGGGGTGTAGTTTGTTTGCCCCATAATTCATCCACTTTAATATATAACCATAAACTTGATGTGCAATCACTTGGACTGGTGACAACTGCTGCTAAGTATGGGGTTTTCACTAACTACCTCCACGAGAACCACTTCCAGTGCCGTAACAATAGGACCGTCACTCCAGGGGCCCGGCCACCCCCTGCAGCCCCATCGCCACCTGCCTTCAGCCCGCGTCCGCAGCAATTCAGCTGTTCTCCCGGCACTCTAGTAATGCAGAGCGCTGGGAGATTACATAATCTCCCAGCGCTCTGCATTACTCAAATCCACGTGGGAGCAGGTAGGAGATGGACATGGGGCAATGTGAAGAATGTCGTCTGGGACGGGCCCATGGCAATTTCTGTACCAGGGCCCATGGCAGTTTCTGCAGCAGGGCCCAGTGGCTTCTACTTATGCCACTGACCACTTCAATCCATTCCTAATTATTTCACAGAATCCAGTGATAAAAGCACATTTATAAAAAACACAAAATAAATATATTTTGTATTGCGGTTACCCTTCCAAATAAAGCTATCATCATCAGTTAGCATTTTTTAGCAATGCCAGATTATCTCTTTGATGTCAAGGAGCACCATCTTGATTAATGGTGCCAAGTAACTCCCACTGTCCCAGCTCTCAAGTCTATTTTCTTTGCAATGTGTTGGCACTCAAAGGGTTAAGTTTATTATTAATCCACTGACAGCTACGTGAGTGTGCAGTGCACTTCTCTACAATGCATTGGTTTAATCCCTAAAACTGCATAATCATAAACTATATTGTAAATGATCTTATTAATACATGCCCTCACACACAGCAGCTTTGATTTGTTGGACTTCCACACCCATCACATTTCAAGTAGCAGTTTGCTGTAGACAAATAACAGCTGGAGAGGCACAGTTTGCACACCTCCTGCACTATATTGTGGGCTGCAGGAATTATTAACTGACTGAGGGTTCCCTTGACTGACTGAGGGTTCAGCTCATTGCAGAACAATGTTTTGCACACCCCTTTGGCAAACCTGATTTTGGAAATTGTGGATAATGAGGAATGTTAAAAGACAATTAGGCAACACAACTAAACATAGAATTTGGCAACCCTCCTAAAATTCAGACTAAAAGGATACCCATACAAGTTACAATGAAAAGGAGCTGTATGCTTGATTTCGCAACATAAATTGTTCCTTCCTTTTTACTCTGAAATCATTTTTCGTAACCATGTAATAGATCTTATTAAAACTGCCAAATGGATTTGAGGGATTACTTTTGCAAGATTTGATGAAACTGAACACTAAAGGGCTATACTGAAGATGCCAAAAAGCTGCAGTTCTGGAGCAAACCACATGCCCCTATGGTGGACAAATAAAAAGTATCCAAATCTCCACTCCTTTAAAGCGGAACTACCATGTCACAAAATGTTTAATCCCCTTATGGCGACTAGCTGCTTAGTAGAGCTAGTCGCCAGAATTATTACCTGATTTAATAGATATATGCTTTATTCCCCAGCTGTGAGTAGCATGGAGCCCGGACATCTTGCCATAATGACGTCCACGCGCCTGCGCTGTCAGTCACAGCCGAGTCTAGGAGGCGTTGCTAGGAGCCGGCTGGCTCCGGCTGGAACTGACAGTGCAGGCGTGCGGACGTCATTCTGGCAAGATGTCCGCTCTTTGTGCTACTGACAGCTGGGGAATAAAGCATATATCTATTAAATCAGGTAATAATTCTGGTGACTAGCGCTACTAAGCAGCTAGTCGCCAGAAGTGGACTTAGTTAAGCTAAACATTTAAAGGGATAGTAATGTTTCTTAAAAAAAAGCAGCTCCGATTAACCTTCCTAGTATTTCGGCCATGGAGAGTATTATTTCAGTACTGTCAGAGTAAGTAGATAAATAGAATGATAACAAAAACAGACGGATATAATAATAAATAAAGCCTTTGTGTTTGTGCATAAAGGTTTTGTAAAGCTTTCTAGAGCAGGAACACAGTATGCAGTCCTCCAACTGACTATCGTCAGATAGTCCAATAGGTGTTGGGAAGTTGCAGGGTGCCCATCCCTACAACAGAGCACAAGAGGGGGTTTCTATTCAGCTGGTAAGCTCCCTCAGTTTCTCTTGCCACTGAGTGCCAGAGGAGTGTACAAACACTAAGTCTGTATGTAACACTTAGCAACTCTGGTACTTAAAATGCTAATACTAAAGTAGGAAACCCTTGACTCTTCAACTGTTGGGGACTAATATTTCCATCATCCCCATGCCTCATAAACGTCCATGTGCATGTGTTAGAGCATTCTTGTCTTTATTTTCACTGAAGATTGCCCTCCCTGCAATCCATCCAGAAAATCTTGCTGCTCTGAGGTGAGCAGTGTTACATCAGGGGGCAGGAGTGCAATGCTTTGCGTAGCCCTCTGGCACTGAAATGGTTAATGGACAGATGTTTGTCTCTCCTTGGTGTAGTGGTTTGTGAACAGGCCATTCTGGGCTTGTTAAATGTATGATGTCTGTGAACCCTCTGAGCCGCAGAGGGGTAGGCAACACAGTGCTTTGCAATGCTTTGTGTATCACTGTAGCACTCAAGAGTTAAGAGCTGTAGGACATTGCATTTTGAAAGAGGTGTCATCAGTGTGGAGCAGTCTGTTTGTCTGCTCCCCAGCCACTCCATGTCCGTATGGCTGCAGCTCTCTAGATTCAGTAATTAATGAAAACATTGACCCAATTAATGAATCTGCATTTGGGCATAATTTAAAAATCATACTAAGTACACAGCATTGCCTGTGATGATTTTACAATATGAAACCTTCTGTCCCGTATACCTCTGGAAGGTGCTGGCACTTCCCCCTCTGTCCCAGCAATGGGGTACTCGTCATGATGTTCACCCCAACAGCCTCTCTCGCAGAGCAGGCAAAGGGT
This sequence comes from Rhinophrynus dorsalis, assembly GCA_037306005.1. Taxonomy (NCBI): domain Eukaryota; kingdom Metazoa; phylum Chordata; class Amphibia; order Anura; family Rhinophrynidae; genus Rhinophrynus; species Rhinophrynus dorsalis. The sequence continues at coordinate 96,172,899 of CM074718.1, read as the reverse complement.
GGTAGAGTGTAACTGGGGCATGTACTTTTTTTTTTTTTTTTTTTTTACATGGCATAGCAAGTGGCAAATGGTGTTTAATTTTGTTAAAGAGGACTTACTGAGGAGGCAAAAGCTGCTGCCGTTCAAAGTCAGACATGTTGGGTTTTTTTTTAGCAACAGGAAATAGTGAGGAGGGGTCATATCATGCCTATGTGGAGCTCAGGCAGTGGGGAGGATATATGCATATCTCCTCATACCTGCCACCCCGGGATGTGTGCATTTCTTCTTGGCTGTGGATGTAGGCCTTAGGCAGTGTGGAGGAAATATGTATATCTCCTCCTAGCTGCCACCCCAGGGTCTGTCAGGCACAGACATAGAATTTGTGGTCACGTGACCATGTTGTCTTTTGTAGTATAGATTCCCGTTTAAAAAACCCTTACCTCTTCCCTGAATGGGTTAAATGAGTACTGTCTCCTGCAGGAAAACCACTGTTTTTCTTACTAAATAACAGCATGGAAGAGTTAATCCCTGATACTCCTGAATAGCCCCTAAGATCTCATAATGTTTTGGGTTTTTTTTTGTTTTTTTAATACTTTCACCCTTTGGCTGAATTTACAGGACCTGGAGAAATTAAAGGTCTCCAGTAGCGATCAAAGGTAAGACAGCAGAGGGAGATTTGAAGGAGCAGCAGGAGCTTGTGGACTGGTTGGGATTTTAGTTTTTGATATCACCAGGTGAAAGGGAATTGAACTGTGTGTGTGTGTGTGCATGTGTACATAGGAGATGTAAGGAAAAAAATGCAAAATATATAAATTTTATTTTCTATTTTTAACCCTTTGAGTGCCAGACAGGCCAACACATTGCTTCATAAAGAGTTGGACACCACCTGGAACTCAAAGAGTTTAACTGCTCTGATACATCAGGTTTATCCAGGAGGCAATGCCTGTTTAAAGGATCGCCAATCTAAAATTATCAGACATGGTAAAACATGCCTCATCTTTATAATACTCTGTTTCTTAACTTGTAGTCAGCTGTTGCCAGCTTTTCTGGGTAAATATGACTACAACTTCTGCCTTCTAAACACATCTATTTATAAGTCCGGAATTCTGTTCAGTGATAGCATTCTAACCAGACTGCTCCCTGATCAGTATGTTTTCCTTATTTACCTCTGTTTGACCTCACTCTCCTTTTTCAACAAAATTCAAGTGTCTGAAATTTGAAACTAGCAGGAAGAATCCAGACAGAAAATTAGACAATAAAGTGCTCTCCAAAATGGAGAGTATAACACGCATCTGTCCTTGACAAAAGTACTTGTTCAAAGTGGAACTTTCAACTTAATTCAAGTTTGTATATTTGAAAAATGCATTAAAAATTGCCTATAGGTCATGTTAACCAAACGTCCAGCAGATGTATAGTTTAGGAGATATTCACACTTTTTTTTCTGGACAAAGTGAAAGTGAACATTTCCTGGTACTGCACAGAGCTTCATTAGCATAAGAAACATAATTGAAACCTTCATTAGCATATGATGCATCACTGAAATGTTTAGCATATGAAACATCACTGGCAAACTTAATAAGCATATGAATAATGACACTGGTACCTCAAATGGCATATATTGGTCAACTGGTTAAAGGAACGCTATTTCCTAAAAATGAACTGGGGGTTATACACTCTTAAATCCCGTTGTATTTCATGCCGTTATCTGTAAAAATTCTCTATTTATTTTCAGAGGCCTAAAATCTACTCTTTCATATGTTCTGTGGGGGCTCCAATTCCTGCTTTTTCCAAGGCCCCAGGTTTCCCATTAACATAGCAATCTTCATAGAAGTGATAGTGTTCCTTGTATGTAAATGGGCTGAGAAAATGGGACAGCCTTTCTGAACAACAGGGGTACAAATCTCAATACAGGAACAGTATTATCTCTGCACAATCACTTATTCACTTGTCTATATATAGGATAGTCTAAACATGAATTACAAATGAAAATTCAGGATGATATTTTATGGCTCTAACATAAAAATCCCTGACTATTATAGACGTACCTGGATATTTAATATTATATAACCCAATTTCACTTATAGGTGTTAGTGTCCCTTTAACCCCTTAAGGACCAGCGGTCCCGGGGTGTGTGGTCCTTTAAGGACCAGATAGGGAATTTCGTGTGCCGCCCCACGTGACTGATCACATGTGCCGGCACACCGAACGAGGGACTGAAAGAGATCGCTCTGGTCTTGGAGCAATCAACTTCAGTCCCTGGTATTACTCACAGCGCTCCTGCAGGAGCACTGTGAGTAAAACTACGTGATGTACCAGGACCGTCACTGGTCCTTAAGTGCCAGACCAGCGTGACGGTCCGGGTACGTCAATGGTCCTTAAGGGGTTAAACTTGTTTTAACTTTGTTTATCCACATTTCCCCTGTGGTTAAATAAAGAAAAATGTATTTCTATTAGAAATTCGTTTCTACATTATTGTCTTAGTAATTAACACTTCAATGCATCAAAAGTTTACACGTTTAACCCTTTGAGTGTTACTGAACGGGTTACATATTAATGATTGTTAGCTGTCAGAAGTATAGACATCACTTTGAAAATTAAAAAATAAATGAATTGATGACAAGACCAATATTTTACATTTCATGATCTTTATTTCTTTGATGTTACAGTAGGTTTCTCGGTAGGGGGTGATGTTGTGGACGATCTGGACTAACCATCTGTTACATATGGGGGTTGATCCCATTCTGCTACATGAGACTTTTAGTCTCTACAATCTCTGGATTTTGCAGTAGAATGAAAACCAAGATCATCCACCAAAATCTACCAATGTCTTTGCAGAGGCTGCTGTTGTCCTTGCAGCTTTTTGAGGCTTTGCGGGGGCTGCTGTTGGACTTGCAGTGTTTCGCAGCTTTGCGGCGGCTGCTGTTGTACTTGCAGTTTTTTGCATTGTTGTATGGGCTGCTGTTTGATTTGCGGATTTTTAAGGCTTTGTACCAGTTGGAGTAGGATCGTGCCTTCTCCTGGCGTCCCTCTTTCCTTCCAAGTCTGCTAATCACAGTAGCAAGAATCACTGCAATGCACAGAGCAGGGTACATAATGATTTCTGTGTCATAGTTAGGCTCTGGATGAACCATCTGGTGGTTGATCCCATCCTGCTTCATGAGACCTTTAGTCTCTCCAATCTCTGCTTTTTGCATTAGAATCAAAATCATGAACATCCACCAAAATCTACCAATGTCTTTGCAGAGGCTGCTGTTGGACTTGCAGCTCTGTGATGCTTTGTAGGAGCTGCTGTTGAACTTACAGCGTTTTGCAGCTTTGCGGCGGCTGCTGTTGGATTTGCAGCTGATTGTGTCTTTGTTTAGGCTGCTGTTGGACTTTCGGATTTTTAAGGCTTTGTACCAGTTGGCATAGGATCGTGCCTTCTCCTGCCGTCCGTCTTTCTTTCCATATCTGCCAATCATAGCAGCAAGAATCAAGGAAATGCACAGAATAGGGTAAAATAAAGGGATTTCTGTGTCATGTTTAGGATTCGGATGAAGTATCAAATCCATCTGGGAGTTGATCCCATTCTGCTTAATGAAACTGTTAGTTTCTCCAATCGCTGGGTTTTGCAATAAAATCAAGATAAAGAGCATAAACCGAAATCTTCTAGTTTCTTCCGAGTGCCCTGATGAAGCCATGACTTTCCACCGGTAAGTAATTCTCAGAAGTGTTTGAAATGATCTGAAAGCTGCCCATAAACTGATTCACAAGGCTTGCATCACAGTGGCCCTACAGTTAAGGTAAAGTTCCATCTGAGCACATAGGTTCTGATGTCATAGAGTTCTGTAAACTAGAACAGGAGCAGGCAATATCTGGCTCCCCAGCTATTGGAGACTACAACTGTCATCATTCCCAAACAGCCAGGCTCTGGCAGAGAAAGATAGGGCTTGTATTCAAAACAGCTAGAGAGGCACAGATTGCCATCTCCTGCACTGTATGGTAAACTGAGCCTTACTGCTGGAGCTTCATTTCTATTTTGTGGAGACCAAGGTTGCTGCAGATTCATTAACTGTCACTGTATTATTATCTGTAATGTCACTTAAAGCACACACAAACATTTGTCTTTAGTGCATAAAAAAGCTCTCATAATAGTTTGCTTTTAAAAATCATGGCTTTTTATGGGGATAAAATTAATAGGATTTATGTGTCAATATAATTTAAAGTGAAACTTGGACTTAATTATAATGTAGATGATTCTGAAAGAGCTTTCAATGTCATCTATATTTACATGAGTCATCTTATGTAAAACAATAGTTTAGGAGATATTTGCTTTATTTAGGTTTCAGTTTTTACTAATTAAGTACTACCCAGCACAGCCTGGTGTTTCAGATACTAACATTCCACTCTCACTCCCAACTGCCACTTCCTACCAGCCAGATACTAACATTCCACTCTCCCTCCAAACTGCCACTTCATACCAGGAAGTACTAGCTAATTTGTATAAACTAATAAATAATGCTAAGTATCTCAAACTATAGATTTAAATAAAGAATTGCCAATATAACAGATGTTTTCAAAGCGTGTTCATTAACACGCAACTTATTATACTCCACTTAAATGTGAAATGCCCGTAGCAGTTACACATCTAGACCCATATTTCAGTATCTAATGATATAAAAGACATTGTATATTTGTCAAACTTTTCAATTTCTTTAATAAACTAGGCTTGCTGTACAATTCAGTTTATTTGCAGAAGCTGACTTCATAATAAATTTGATAATAACTGTAGAGATGGAAATAAAAGTTAAGATACTAAATATTAACCCTTTGAGTATCAGAAGGTGTGAAGCGCATTGCAGAGTGATGTGTTTTCTCGCACCCCTGGAACTCAAAGGGTTGGTGAATTAAAACTCTTTCAAATCTAATAAAATCATTTCCATATCTCTTCACTACTAGAATTACTCATTTACGCTAAGATTCACATGTTTAGGACCTTACAATTCAAGTAAAAGTGGTGCAATTCTGGAGCAAACCAGGTGAACCATAGGGAGCAAATAAAATAATCCATATTCCAACTTATATAATTGTCATTTTTTTAACCCCTTGAGAGACCTCTCTAGCATTCAAGGGGTTAAAAATCCACAATTAGATTAATGTGAATTTGGGGAATTGTATTTCTCCCCTACGCTCCAATTGTTTTTTCCAGAACCGCTCTTATTTTTCATATTTAAGGCAAAAGATCTCTAGATTAAAGGAGCAGTAAAGGTTAAAATCTAAAATGAATTTATGTAATCCCTATATGAAAAACAAAACAAGGGGCAAGAGGGGAGCACCTCATAGCATAGTGTATCATTCTAGACTTGATTAAAAATTTACAAAAATTAGAAGTCTGCCCTGAGAGGTCAGTAGATAGAATAGTGTGTTCAGGATATTAGAACTGTCCCCACACAGATAAGGTCACAGCAGCTAATTCCCTCTATATGGATCGTCCAAAGAAGTAGCTCAAAATTACCAGAAAAACACCAGTGAGAAAGAGAACACTCATATTTACAAAACTTTATCTCAAATTGATACTTACATTGAGTGATTAGACTGGCTAATAATTCCCAACAGACTGTCAGGGCCGCTTTAACCAATAGGTAAAGTGGGCATTTGCCCAGGGCCCACTCTCATTAGTGGGCCCACCGACAGAAGCACCATTATTAAACAGATATATTAACCCCACAAAGCACAGAGGGGTGGCACAACACATTTAGAAACGCATTGCTCTAGTCCTCAATGGGTGAAGCAAATTAACCCTTTGAGTGCCAGAGGGATATGCAATGCATTAAAGTAAAGGGTTATTAGAGTCCAGGAAGCTTTTTATTTTCTTCAGAAAAAGAAGAATATTGCAAGAAGAAGCCATGATATTTGAATTTGGACAGTGGAAGGCCAAGAAGAATATGGAAAAATAATACTTTTTGGGATGGGTGGTAGATATATGGAAATGCTGCCCAGTAGAAGTGACAGTGGATTAAAAAGGAATAGGAATTTAATCCTAAATGCCAGAGGGGGTGTCCGGAGCATTCCTCTGCAATGTGTTGGGCACCGCTCTAGAGTTCAATAGTTAACCATTTGAGTGCAGAGAGGTATCCAATGCATTGCAACCTCTCTGGCACTCGAAGGGTTAAAGGAACAGTTCGCACAGCAACTATAGTTAAATGTACGCCTCATAAACCTATTACCCCCAATGGTGTTTTTCACATGGGCATCAAAAGGGCGACATCCTGCGTAAGAGAAAGATGCTGCAGCCAAAAAAAGGAGGGGAGAACAAGAGGAAGGCAAGAGTGTGGCAAGCAAGAGGAGAAAAAGAGTGAAGAAATGTTGAGAGATCATGATCTAAAGAATAGAGGACTACAGCAATTCTCAAATTTTGCCAAAGAGACCTTTAACTGACATCCAGGCTCAGTGAAGAATAGAAGCCATCAGCAGTCGGAAAAGGAGGAGCCAGGGCCCTGAGCATTGATACCTTCTGTCATAGCCCACCACCAGCGGTGAGTGAGTCCTAGCACATCCCGCCCACAAAGCCACTGCACACCACCCTTTGTATGTGTCCCCGCACAGCATCCTCCCCCTGCTAATTTATATATTGGTCAGTGCGGACAATAGCTCTTTACTATGACAACTTGTGGACAAGAGAGACATTGTGTGTGTGTGTGTGTGTTAATTTGTTGTACTGGTACCAGTAGCAGCAGCCACAGTCTTAACCTTTCTGTGTCAGGTGTCTGACACATTGCAAGACAACGCTTCAGACATCTGTCTGGAATGCACTGTGTATCCCTCTGGCACTCATAGGGTTAACATCTTGATGCTTTATTTGTATGCTCATCTCTGGTAGAAAAGTGGTTAGGTATATTCAAACAGACGTACATGTGTGTATTTAACCCACTGAGTGCCAGAGAGGCATCCAACACATGCTGGGCTGCAATATGTTGGATACCTCTCTGGCACTCGAAGGGTTAATCCTGCAGGTGAGGCCTATTCCCACACTTAGCTTCACACAGTGTTTCAAACAGTTAAAAGCCTAACTGACAGGTGTTCAGGGGTAGAATTCCCCTATAATGCACTTGGTTTACTAAAGAATAGCGTTGCTGTGCCTTTTTACACAAGGCTTATTCCTCAAGGTAAAGAGGAGCAATTCTGGAGCTATCCAAATGCACCATGTGGGAGGGGAAGAAACAATACATAGAGTTAAAGATTTTAACCTTTTGAATGCTTGTGAGCTCCCCAATGCATTGCTTTGCAGGGTGTTGGAGACTTCTAGCATTTAAGGAGTTAAAAACTCCATAGGGAATTACAGAATTTTTAAACCCACACCCTCCCTTGGTGCAGTTTGTACAGTCCACAATTGGACTTCTTAACCCCTTAAGGACCAGCGGTCCCGGGGTGTGTGATCCTTTAAGGACCAGATAGAAAAGTTTGACATGCCAGCCCACGTGACTGATCACGTGTGCCGGCACACCGAACAGAGGACTGATAGAGATCGCTCCGGTGTTGGAGCTATCAATTTCACTCCCCGCTATTACTCACAGCGCTTCTGTTCCTCTCTATGAGGTGTAGCACCCACTACCACCAGCACCAGCAACAACAACATGATATTGCCTAAACCCTGTGAGTGCCAGAGGGAAGTGCATTGAATTCCCCTGTGACTCTCAACTGCAGGGGAGGGCTGGCCTGGGGGGCAAGGGGTCAATTGCCCCCCAGGCTGGTCATGAATATGGGCCAGTGGGCCACTGCCTCACTCAATTTCCCATTTGCTGCTGTAAATGGAGTAAACAGAATTTAAGGAGCTACACTAGCATTGTAGCTCCATTTCAATTGTAAGCTCTGTGGTATCACTAGTGTAGCTCCATTTCAATTGTAAGCTGTGTGGTATCACTAATGTACCTCCAGTTCAATTGTCATCTCTGTGATATCAATAGTGCACTACCATTTCAGTTATAAGCTCTGGGGTATCACTTGACTTAATCCATAACATTAATGCCAGCTATAACATTAACAAAAGGGGGTGGGCTTGGACATTGGGCTGGAGCGGTAATAGAAATAGGCCATTTAATTGTACTTGCCCTCCAGGCCAAAAGTTGCCAGCCCTCCCATGTTGGCATTTACATACCTGAGAACTTTTACTTGTTGGCTCCCTGGAGTCTTGTGGTGCTACTTGAAGGAGAGAAATGACATGATTTGAGTCAAAAAGGGGTGGTGCTTAATCGTGAGTGGGTGCGTAGCTTAAGAAACGTAGGAGGAATAAGCTGGGGAAGGAGGAGAAGTGGGCGGAGAGTAGGAGGAACAGACAGGGAAGGAGTAGAAGTGTGTAGAGTTTAATTAGAAACTCCCCACATCTGGAGAATCAGCCTGTGTCCCCCGGAGACCTACGCAAAGTCAAAACTGGAGTCTCTGGAGTAAATCCGGAGAGTTCCTAGATATGGGCATATGGAAATGTGTTTAATATTTCCTTAACTGTACACTTGCTGATCTTTTAGGCAGTTTTTAATGCAGTTTTTAAATATGAAAACTTGAATTAAGGTGAAAGTTCCACTTTAACATAAGATCAGCTTGTTCTCATGGGTGACTATAGCTCAGCTTTTCTAGACAACTTACCGATTAGTAAAGCAGAACTCTCAAACCATGCAGATGTCAAACATGTTGTATCCCTTCCGAGGCAGTGTGTTACAACTTTCTTGCTATCACTTTAGATTACAGAGAATTTGTACTAAGTAATATCTGCATGGGTGATTGGATTACTATGATTTTAATCTCATTGTCTAAATACTCAGGATATAAGCCAAGCGTATGTGGCTTATTTCCAGTATACAAAATCTGCCCCTTCCCAATCATACTGTTGCTACATTTCAGTTGCCTGTAGGAACCCTAAGTAATACTTCACCATTAAGGCCTATGTATGGTATCAGGCAGACTGATAAAAGGCTCAGGTTAATTCAACATATTACTAAGAATGTCCTGAAATCCTATACTGTTGGAGGGGGAAGATTGAGGATAGTTTTGAGCACCTGAACAATGTGCAATGACAAGGACTTAACTACAGGATGTAGTTGTGACAGGGCCCAGCAAATATGGGTACCCTTCAGCTCTGCACTATCACTTGAAGACCTACTTAAAACTTATGGTGTTGAATTGCACCTTGGATATGTGGCAGCGTGTGATTCCAACTTGCTCCAAGGCATGCAGGGGCCCAGCCTCAGATTTCACACCTGGTTCTGGTCATATCCACATGCAATAGTTTGATATCTTCTTATCTGTTCTTCACTCCAGAATAACTCTAGTTTGCTTTTATAAATATGGGCCATTGGTTCTTTATTAGGAAGCTATAGGAATACAGTTCTGGATAAAACCAACTGCACCACAGAGAACAAATGAAAAATAATGTGACATTGATTTAACCCTTAGCCTCTTAGGGTGGTATTGCAATGCATTGCGACATTGGATACCTTTCTGGCACTCAAAGGGTTAAATGTGACAATTAACCTCCTTGAATGGAGGACTCTAACGCATTGTGAAGCAATGTGTTGAAGACTTCTCTAGTGTTCAAGGGTTAATAGTCACAAATTAATTTGGGGAAATTTTATTTGTCCCCTATAGTAAAGTTGGATAGCTTTAGAATGGTTCCTTTTAGTTTCCGAACTATAGCCCTAATTTCTTTGTCATTTGTTCATTAAATGAGTTAGATGTTGATATTATCCCGTTACTGTGGACTGATTTCCATATATCGTAACTTTGTAAAGTGCTGCATTCCGCAGCAGAACTATATTACTAGGTTCTCTCTTTTTTAATACTTGGAGTGGCAGAGTACACTGGTACACAATTGGGAGAGAAGGACTACACTGGGACTACACTGGGAATACTTAACCCTTTGAGCATATGAAGAGAGACCAACCAAACTGTTTTGTCTTTTACATTAGAGAAGCAACTTCAAAGGGGTAATATTATTGCCATTCACAAATTAAAACCCCTTAAGGACCCATGACATGTCAGGACCGTCGCTATGGTTCTGCATTAAAGGACCAATGACAGTCCTGGCACATCATGGAATTCAGGGGGCCCCTCGTGGCTGCACGCCACTCAGGGAACCCTGAATCCAAATCGGAAAAAAAAATGCCTGAATACAAGATCAAAGAGGTCTTGAAAGCTTGCATCCTAAATCTGCATAGTTAGTCAATAAAGGTATCAACTTGACTATACTTGCCTCCTGCATTAAGGCTCCAACTGGAGTAAAACCAAGCCCACAAGGTATAGGGGCATCAGAGAGACAGAGGATGGTACCACTCAATGGGCCTCTGTGGAGTATCTAGCCATCAAGGAAATAAGATCTTTCCAGGATAGGGAGGATTCCCTCTGGTACACAGACCTCTAAGAAACAAAATGGAACCCCTTAAGGACCTATGACATGACAGAACTGTTGCGGTGGTCCTTCACATAAGGACCAATGACTTGGCACATCATGGAATTCAGGGGGCCCCGTACGGATGCACACCGCTCAGGGAACCCTGAATCCAAATCACAAAAAAAAAAGCTTCTTGGTCCTTGTGGTCATTAAGGGGTTAACCCCTTAAGGACCCTTGATGGTCCTGGCACGTCATGGGTTGGGGAGCGATAAGGACCCATGACGTGCCAGGACCGTCATGGAATTCATTGCTTTGCAATGCGTTCTGTACCCCTCCGGCACTCAAAGGGTTACAGTTAAAAATCAAGAAAGACTAAAGGATCTGAATATGTATACCATGGAGGAGAGAAGAGAGAGGAGACATGATACAAACATTCAAGTTCATAAAGGGATTCAAAGTACAAGATGGATATACATTTCAAAGGTATAGAAATGTTAGGACAAGAGATCATAATCTAAAACTAGAGGGTCAGAGGCTTAACTGTAATGAAAGAAAGTTTTAATTCTCTGAGAGAGTGGTAGAAAAGTGGAATAGACTACCAGTAGAAGTGGTAAAGGCTAATACAGTGAGGGAATTTAAACATGCATGGGAAAGACAAAAGAAAAGACCGAAGACTAAGTGAGATTTTTACAGTAGGAAAAATGGAGGAAAAAAATGGGTCAGTGGTCCTTATTGACCATCACATTCTATGTTTTTAAGACCTAAGGTCTCAATAAAGTGGGTTAGATACAGATGAAGCGAGATTTCTTTAAGAGGGAGAGAAGTCTGAATGTATTCCTGTTATTAAATGTGACATCATTTTGTTTTGGAAACCGCTAGCACCCAGTGAGTAGTTATTCTTTCTTGACACAATCATACACTTGTCTCTACAGAGGCTTATGTGCAGTATAAAGGCAGAAGTAGTGAGATGCTGGAGCAGGTTTATCTGATCAGGTTTTCAGGATTGTCCTAATTAAGCACAGACAGCTCAGCCACAATGACTGAACCACTGATTACTCATCTGTGAGTAAGCAAGGATATAATGAGAAGCTGACCCGTTGATATGTCCTGAGGACAAATGATGAGAAACAATGACCTCTGCTGAGGTTGATGTGCCAGGCAATGTAAGGGGTGTAAAGTGGGAAAAGGGGGTAAAAGTTCAATATGTTAAAACAACCTAGGCTGTAGAGAGATAATTGCTAGTATTACTTGCTTTGTGTGATAAAATAAACTTTATTTTAACAATTTTAACTATTACAGTCATTTAAATAACTTTAAAGAATCCTCTTATGAATCTTCTATTTTTGATACATGCAGATGTGTTTTCAGATTTTTTTTTATAAGATAAAGATAAGGAAAATAGGGTAAGTACTTGGCCAGACTTTTTATATTATATAGGATAAGTATGTTTGTCAGACGCCGTCATGCTCAGTAGAAGCGGCTGCGCGCACTGCAGCCATGCACAGTACAGACTGCCCGCGCCACGTCTGATCCGGAGCGGGGCGCTACGAATTCAGACCGTAGTCCTCTCTGCGCACTGGAGTTGCGCAGAGAGGACTACGGGTTGAATTCAGAGCACCCTGCTCCATTTCAGCTGCGGCTCGGGCAGTCAGTACTGTGCATGACTGCAGGGCCGCCAGAGTTGGCCCGTGTATACGCGCTTTAAAACTAGTATTTATATATATAATTAAAAATTAGGAGCTATGTATTTAGTCATGGTACCAAAAGAAAATGCTTTCTAGGCAGAAAAAAACAATGTATACTTCTCCCGAGTGCTATAAACAGCAACTCACAAGGCAAGAAATTTGGACTTTGATGTGGACTTAAAGTGAGAAATAGCACCAGTCTTTATGGAGTTAAAGGTCTCAGGGTGAAAATAGATTACTTCATGATTATAGACTGTACATGAAATTATATCAGAGTTTTCATCAGTATATCACATAGTGGAAGCCACCAAAAGTTCTTTCACTTTCCACAGATAAAGCAGAGTATTCTAATTCTACAGAACAAAAACAGAAGGATAGACTATACAGTACATTAAAGTGACCCTGTTGCCTTAGTTAGGTTTAAAGAGAATCAAAAACTGTCCATGCTGAGCAGTTGTATTTAACAAAAATAGGCCTTGAGATATTTGCCTTATTAGGTGTCCCATCATGCTAATTAGTTTCTGTGCTATATTGCCATACACTGTGCTCTGAATTAATATTGGCAGCTTCCACACACTGGGGGCTTTTCTAATAGAACAGCAAGAGATAAGTTTGGCCTTGGAGATAGCTAATTATCCTACTATGTAGGGAATTTGCATAAAATGCCACACTGTGCTACCAACATATAAAGGTTAATTTCTAAAAACTGATTTATTTTAGAGACAAATGGCTTGAAAAATAAATTCTGAAGATTTTAATTATCTGTAAAACAAATGTAACTTGTCTTGAAGTATCAGGTCTATTAACGCTCCATGAGGACTAGTGTAGTCACCCCCTCAAGGAGTTAAGCTACAGAGGCTGAAGTTGGTTATACTTTGTGTAAGACAATGCTGTTTTCCTGAGTATACTTTCCTATTAATAATGTAAATGTGACCGGATAAAGGTTGAATGCAGATACACGACAGGAAGTTGTTCTCTTCACATGGAATTTGTTTTCTTCTCTTGTGTAATTTTCAAGAAACCAGACATGCTCCCTGTTATAACTAATTTCATGGTGAAAATACTTTTCACATATTTTTATGAAATGTATTGACGTCTGATTTACTTTTTGATAAGTGTTTGTATTTTCCACCTAAAGGATTATTTGCATTAAAATAAAAATGAAAAAAGAGCAAGAAATATCTATCTGATATTTTTTGGGCCTGATTTCCCAATGGGCAGACAAGGCAACTGCCTAGAGATCTAAATTTTGAGGGGGCCTCAGCTGTGCTGGCCACACCCACATGCTGAATTGTGGGTGTGGCCAGAACTATCTCAATTACCCTACATCTGTTTTATAGGTTATTATTTAACCCCTTAAATGCTAGAGAGCTCCACAAAGCATGGTGGAGCCATGCATTTTGATCTTTCTCTAGCAACCAAGGGGTTAAAACTTTTTTCCTTCTTATAGGCTGTGATGGGACAGAAGGTCCCTCACCTGCAGTCCAGGGGGCCTGACCCTTTGATACCCCCACTCTGTCTTAGGGCTAGCTCTTTGCTTAGTCTTTACAATAATTACCAACTCAGAACACACTTGGGTCAGTTTACCGAAAAGTTCTGGCATTAGCTCAGGAAATGGGGAGTTAGAGTGGATATAGTGGGTATCTGTACTGATTTTCTAAACTGAGGTTTAAGCACAGGGTATAGGATTATCCAGCCAGACAAAAAGAGAATTAATTGCATTTATTTGAGGGCTCGAGGCACACAACAACAACTACAGACACACTCTCTTTCTCTCAAACTAAGCACACACTCTCTCAGACTAAGCACACACTGTCTCTCAGACTAAGCACTCTCTCTAAGACTAAGCACTCTCTCTCAGACTAAGCACTCTCTCTCTCAGACTAAGCACTCTCTCTCTCTCAGACTAAGCACTCTCTCTCTCTCGCAGACTAAGCACTCTCTCTCTCTCAGACTAAGCACACACTCTCTCTCTCTCTCAGACTAAACACTCTCTCTCTCAGTCTAAGCACAGTCTAAATATAAATGAGGGTTTCTCAGGCTCTGTCCTCATGTACTCCTAACAGTACAGGGTTTTTTTGTGGTTCCCATGCCAATACGCAGACAAACAAGTCAGCCTGAAAAAAGGATTTAATGAAGGTGTGGCGGAAGGTGACCCAAGCAGGAAACAGCCATATCTCATTGGTTGATTCCCACATGGATCAGCCATCCTTTGGCTGTAGTGATAAGCATTGTTCCAACTGGCTAATGTGAACAGATCTACACCAAAGGTAGCTGAGCAAGTCAACTCTGGTAAACTTTATGCTTTAAAATAAATGATGCAGTAAAGCTGCGACAAGCTGCATTACCTTGCGTCATGCAACACAATTTGCTCCAATATAAGCATTCACACCAGGGCAAAATGTGTTCAGTACACTTGAGATTAGTGCAGAATTTCAATAGCTAGAATCACCAGTGTGAACAAGGCTTCAGGGTTACTTGAGGACCAAGGTTGAGAAACTCTGATTATAGCACACAAGAAGAAAGAAGATAGAATCAGACATTATAAAGAGTTGTGAGATGTTGGCTGAACAAGCAATATATGAGAAATATGCTATAAAAGACCAGTATGGCAATATACAATTACATTAGTCCAGCAGTGCATCAGACCATTACATGATTCCAGTTGTGGAATAAGCCATTACATCAAGTCCACCAATTAAACACAATCAAATACTGTAATGGAAAGTAAAAAGCAGGGTAGAAAGACAGTGAGCCAAAACCATGGACAATTAAACTGGGGAATGTAAGCAGGTGTAAATCCTAATATATGCAAGTATGCCTAAATTATAAAAGTTCTACATAACCATCATTTCTGAAAGAAAAAAGGTCCTTTCTGAAGAAACTGAAAGAAAAAATTTCCCACACGGTCTGATGCTTTTGCATATACAGTTGAAACCAGAAGTTTACATACACTATATAAAAAGACACATATGCATGTTTTTCTCACTATCTGACATGAAATCAGAATAAACCTTACCCGTTTTAGGTCAATTAAGATTACCAAAATTATTTATATTTGGCAAATGCCAGAATAATGAGAGAGAGAGAATTTTTTAAGGCATTTTTATTTCTTTCTGCAAAGTCAAAAGTTTACATACATTTCATTAGTATTTGGCAGCATTGCCCTTAAACTGTATGACTTAGGTCAAAAGTTTTGGATATCCTTCCACAAGCTTCTCACAATAGTTGGTAGGAATTTTGGCCCATTCCTCCTGACAGAACTGGTGTAACTGAGCCATGTTTGTAGGTCGCCTTGCTCGCACCTGCCTTTTCAGCTTTGCCCATACATTTTCAATAGGATTGAGATCAGGGCTTTGTGATGGCCACTCCAAAACATTGACTTTGTTATCCTTAAGCCACTTTGTAACCAGTTTGGCAGTATGCTTCGGGTCATTGTCCATTTGGAAGACCCATTTCCGCCCAAGCTTTAACTTCCTGGCTGATGTCTTGAGATGTTGCTTCAGTATTGCCACATAATCTTCTTTTCTCATGATGCCATCTATTTTGTGAAGTGCACCAGTCCCTCCTGCAGCAAAACAACCCCACAACATGATGCTGCAACCCCTGTGTTTCACAGTTGGGATGGTGTTCCTAGGCTTCCAAGCTTCTCCCTTTTTCCTCCAAACGTATCGATGGTCATTATGGCCAAACAGTTCAATTTTAGTTTCGTCAGACCACAGGACATGTCTCCAAATATGTAGGTCTTTGTTCCTGTGTGCATTTGCAAACATTAATCTGGCTTTTATATGTTTCTTTTGGAGTAATGGCTTCTTCCTGGCAGAGTGGCCTTTCAGCCCATGTTGATACAGTACTCGTTTCACTGTGGATAATGACACAATCTTACCAGCTTCCGCCAGCATCTTCACAAGGTCTTTTGCTTTTGTTCTTGGTTTGATATGCACATGTCGGACCAAAGCACGTTCATCTCTGAGACACAGAACCCATCTCCATTCTGAGCGATATGATGGCTGGACATTCCCATCTTGTTTGTACTTGCGTATAATTGTTTGTTCAGATGAATGAGGCACCTGCAGGTATCTGGAAATTGCACCCAAGGATGATCCAGACTTGTGCAAGTCCACAGTTCTCTTCCTGATATCTTGGCTGATTTCTTTTGACTTTCCCATGATGTTACACACAGAAGCAGTGTGTTTCTCTTGTGCATTAAAATACATCCACAGGTGTGTCTCTAATTAACTCAGATGTTGCCAATAAACCTATCAGAAGCTTCCAAAGACATGACATCATCATATGGGCTGTCCCAAATTGTTTAAAGGCATAGTAATCTAGTATGTAAACTTTTGACTTTGCAGAAAGTAATAAAAATGCCTTAAAAAATTCTCTCTCTCTCATTATTCTGGCATTTGGTAAATATAAATAATTTTGGTGATCCTAATTGACCCAAAACTGGTAAGGTTTATTCTGATTTCATGTCAGTGAGAAAAACATGCATATGTGTCTTTTTATATAGTGTATGTAAACTTCTGGTTTCAACTGTATCTGATGTTTGTAAGGAAACATGATAGTAAATCCCCAAAGTCTCTGCTTCTATTAAACCAGAAATTCTGCATTCTCTTGTTTGTACCATGACCAAAGGTCTCAGATGCATCTGCTATTTAACAAACTAAATGGATTAAATTTATGGACAAACCAATTGTACAATAGAGGACAAATAAAAATGTGTAAAATTCTCACTACTTCAAATAGGGCCTTTAAGCCCGATGCTAGGAATGTCTCCCACATACTCAAGTTTTCAGTTCTTCTCTATGGTGCAGCTGACTTACTCAAGAATTTGCAAATCTCTCCAGAACACCACCTCACTGAGATCCACCACAGACCACTATATTTGCAAGTGTGTAAAAGTTATGCAAGTTCTACATAACTGTTATTTCCGCCAAAAATCAAGTTTATTTTGAAGGAACTGGAAAATGTATTCCCCACGGGCTCACGTTTTGTACACATTAATATCTTAATTCCTATATACTACTAACAATTTGTTCACAATACTGTACTGCCCCATGAAGCTTACAGTCTAATTTATGGTACTGGGAGATAGTGACTTGCTTAATTCACAGGGAACAGTCTATATACCTGCAATATCCAAGTGGAACATATGAAGTGCAGTACAACTCCAAATAATTTTATTTTATATAAAAAAAGAATGTCCCCATTCTCTCGTTTGCACAAGGATCACAATTCTTTGATACATCTATTATATACTGTACAACTCCCATAATAATTTGCTCTGAATTAGGACTACAACTTCCATGGTCCTTGCACTAAGTAGGGACAAGACTACACTTCCCATAACAACTTGCTGACAGTTCTATCCCCCACTCCATCCAACTTCTGTCACGTCATACCTGGAAGTGTACGCGTGCTGCGGGCGGTGCTGTATTTACTTCCAAGTTCCGCCAGGGCTGGAGCCGGGGAGCGGGAGAGACCGAGGATGAGCTGAACCGTAGTAGGCCGCAGACATGGAGTGGATTCAGACCAGACTGCCTCCTGTGCACCACAGTCTCTGAACACTGACACAGTGACACTTTCACAGCGCCTGCGTACTGCCGCCATCCCTGACTCCCCGTTGTCAGTCACAAGACTCTCACACACCCTCACCAGGCGAGCATGACACGCTGACGCACCAGCCAGCCAATGAGGACCACTGATGTCCAAATACTCTCCACTCATTGGCTGGTGATGGTGCGTGGACGCTGACGACTTTGAATGAGCCACCTGAGCAGCTGGCAGATAGGGCTGAGTGGAAGAGACTGACTCTGGACTCGTCACACAAACAAATACCGGCTTTTCAATTGCCGGTATAGTAGATATACCGGCACCGGCTCTAAAATCCTAATTACCGGCTGTGCCGGTAAAATACTGGCCAGGGGGCAACCCTAGGTGCACTCAGGGCCAACCAAATTAACAAACAAAAGTATGAACGGTATAATGGTATAGAGACCAAAAAGCCATCCAAAAAGAGCCCAATTAAATACGAGGCACACTGGGAGTACCAAAAAATAGAAAATTACTTTATTCTTACAGGTAGTAATACAATACATAGGCATAAAAACAATTAAAAACCAAAAGATCTGAAGAGCCCAGATGAAAAGCATGTGACAAATATATAACCTACAAAATAACTGCCATGTAGTAATGCAAAGTCAGTATCTCAATAAGCTATATAGAAAGTAATAATAAGAAATAGAGCAAGCTTGCATATAAGAGATACAGAAATTACTTATACAAAGAGAGCAGAATCTACAGGGAAGGTAGAGATTTCATCCAGACGCTCCAGACCTTGCCAAACACCCAACATGTCGCCACCGACTGCGGCTTTGTCAGGGTTAAGGTGGTACCAGCTGGGAGCTGCCCTCCAGTCTTAGATCACTAAACAGGTCCCATGATCCGAAGATCCAACCGCCCCACTTGCAAAGAAATTAATCGGATGCTTTAAAGCCGAACAGTCAGATAGTTCCGACCATGTAACCAAAGAATATCACATGGGTCAGACCAAGGTAATCAAATTATGAAAAAAGGACCGCATTGTGTCCATCAAGGCTTCATAAATGCATTGATGGGCATAAATACCAGTCCATTCAGCTTAAATATATGCACTAATCACACAATATCCATTTTAAACAGATATAAATATGAAAGAAGGTTATAAATATGCGAAGTCCAAAACAGACATATAAACCATCCAATCGTAGCGTACAAACTGTGAGAAAATTACAATCACAATGGATTTGCAATAATTAATCATTTCCTACGGAACCTGCTCTTAAAGGGATATCGAATAAGTTGTTAACCAAAAGAAAATCAGCTAAATCACAGCTGGATTCCATTGATAAGGTGCTCCTTATACATATATGGCCGGAAACATGAAAATAATAAAGCAGACCCTACAAGCCCATTCCTAACTGGTAAGAGAACACCATGGCAAAAATATGATACACATTATTGAATCCAAAATGATATGATAACAAATACAAAATTAATAAACCATCCCAAACAGCTATTTGTTAGTAATTACCTAGATAAATAGTGACACAATAATTGGCAGTTGGGTATCTTGTTGGTGCACTTGAGTTGGGGCCCTTAAACTTGTCATCCAAGGTATAAGGAGGAACTTGCTTTAAGTCTTCCCCAGAAAGTAGTGTAACTTGGAGGTATGAGAATGTTATCTTCTTATTAGTATGAATAGTTCAGGGCTTCCTGTTGTGGGACAGGGGAAGAGAAAAGGTATCAGCTTACCCCTCTGAAGTCAAGGACTGGAACATTTGAAGAAGGGAGCGCCTTGCTCTGTCAGCTGCCCTACTGCTTCTTCACCGCTCATGGCTTGCTCTGCCAGAACACACCTGTTCTCTATACTGCTGACGAAGCTGCTTGCTGGAAATCATTTCCAATCCTAGGCTTTACTCACTGCCCAGCAGAGGCCCTTCTCCCTTGATTTTTCACTCTGAACACCAAATTGAAACTGAAACTAAAATCAAAATCAAAATCCAGCCATACTCAGAAAGTTCACCATCTGCAGGTCACTACACAGGAACTGCGGGCAAATCAGTGCCACAGCATACATTATGCGGATACACTTACATTATCACTGTCCTGCTTTGATGGTCAACCATACCTCCCAACATTTCAAATTGCCAAAGAGGGACATTTGTGTTTTAGGGGTTGTTACTGGGGGCGTGACTGGTGGGCGTGGCATTACCAAGAATTTTTAGACTATTTCATGACCTATTGACACCTATTTGTGAAACCTAATAAATGATTTAGAACAAGACCAAAGTATTTTAGTTACACAGACTAATTTATAAACACATATACTGACATTTATACAAACAGTAATGTGAGTTTTATTGCTGTAGAGCAATGTGATACACTTATATACCCACCACACAGTCTGATCTCTTAAAAAGAGGGACATCAGAGTGGGAAAGAGGGACAGAGGGATTTGGGTCTCAGAGAGGGGCTGTTCCTCCTAAAGAGGGACACTTGGGAGGTATGGTCAACTCACCAGATAACTCTCTGTAAACATATATTGCAGCTTTTATATGCTGAGAAGAAACCCCACTCTTCAATTGGTTTGTACAAGTGCTTGTTGGACAACTGTCATTTATATAGCTCAGATTCCAACAGAAGTACCGTCCTGATACGCTATAACAATACACAACACAGGTATCTGGTGTATGGCCAACACACCAAATGACCCCTTTTGTAACTATCTTGTCTTACTATTATCTTCCTTTGTCACTCTGTTGTCTCTCTGTGCCCCTGTTACCTCATTTGTGCCCGCACATATCTCTTCCCCCCTTGTTTCTGTGCTATAGCATATAACCCGAATATCACCTAGTATTCTGTCACTTATATATTATCCTTCTAGTATTATGTGATATTCTGAGGGTCTCATGTAATTATACACTGCTCTATTGGTCTCTTGTAATTATCGTCTTGTCTCATGTAATGATGCACTGCTCTGTGGTCTCTTGTGATAGTCTGCTTGTTTCATGTAATGGTAAATTGCCCTTCCAGTTTTTTGTGGTGTGTATTGCCCTGCTGTTCTCTTGTGTGGCCCACATACATGTGGATTTTTGATCATGTGGCCTACTGTTAAACCACTTTGATGCCCCTTGTATAAGGTACTGGTTAAAAGGCTGACCATTATGGATCTCTCTAAACTGTTTTCCAAATAATTGATGATTTCAAAGATGTAGGTCATTGTTCCTAGGAAACTAGGGGATGTATAAAAAAACATTAGTAGTAAGTTTAAGAATTGTCACTAAAATTCACAAGTGACAATATCAACAGGTAATTTTTATAAAGTAGCAAAGCCACATTTATAAATATGTTGCTATTTGAGAAGCATGTAGTCCATGCTGTGTTGGAAAAAGGAGTTTATCATTTTAATGTCCCCTCTCCAACCCATTTCCTTTTATTAGCCCCTTCTGGAGATAAGTGGTTGAACTGAGTGATCGACCAATGGAGATGTGTTCACATTACAACCCTACACTGGGATTTCAGAGAAAGCATTTCCTTCCATAAGAGCTGTTTCACCATGTTCTGAATACTAACTGTGCTGTAGTTAGTGATCAGGACATAGTGAAAGAGCTGATATGGAGTGAATTGTCTCCCTCTGTTTAAATCCCCCTTGGTTAGCCGAGTTCCATTGGGTAAGCTCCTACTGTTCTGAAGCGTGAAACATCAGGGAAATGGATAACCAGGGGACATTAAAAATATAACCTTTGAACGGCTACATTTTAAAGAGTGCGACTGGTAGAATATTGTATAATACATAAAAAACTTTTATTGAATCATTACTAGCTCATCAAGTGATTTTAAGACTTGCTCTTGATGCCTTGATTCTTGGATTCCAAACTGTATTTTCTGCAGTGCTGATGTATTTGCCCACTGTGCCTACTTCAGTCAGTGTATATGCGTGGGTGGGATGGAAGCTTCAGTTGTCAGAGTTGGGATTCAGGACTTCTGTTTGCAAGTCTTTACACCTGTATGGATTGATGAATCGTGTTTTCTCTTGAACCAGGGTGCAAGGGCAAAATTCTTAGCACCTATAAGGATTTTCTGGCCATTTTAATGTAAGTGTGTGTGTCATGTTAACAGACAAAAAACAGAAATTGTGCTAGAAATGTATACAAACTGTAATTAACAATCCTTTAAAGGGATAGTAATGTTTCATAATAAAAGCAGCTCTAATTAATCATCATAGTATTTGGACTTTGGGGAGTGTTATTTCAATTCTGTCAGAGTTGTAGTTCAAGAGTAATTCAATGACAAAGTGTTCCCCTCCCGCCCCTTTTACTGATATAACACTGTTCAGCCAGAGCAGAAGGGAGGTGCCCAGGTAGATTGCAGAGAGACACAATCTTCAATTAAGATAAGGGAAAAACCTGAAAAACTTGTCAAGGGGGGCAGGGCTTTCATTGTTCTCATAGGAAGAAGATTGTCCCCTGCTGTTATCTGTCTGGTCTATGGACTGGATTCCACATATGAGAAGAGATGGCTTACACTAGGTAAAAGGGGCGGGAGGGGAAACTTTGTTTGTGAATATCTCTCAAACCATAAAGGTTTGAGAGATAAGACATATCTTTCTTCATGTTTTTTTAATGCCATAAAAATAAAATAAAGATAAAATGAAGTATTACTATCCCTTTAATAAGATATCGGCAAAGAGGCACTAACTAGCACCAGAAACCAGTTCAGTGCCATTGATGTTTCTATTTGGCTTAATTGTGATCTTAAGAAAACTTTTTTCAGCACGAGTTAAAAATAAAACATGTATTTCCTATGTAAATCCAGAATGAGTTAAAAAATCAATTACAGGTCCCACATCCTTGGGAACTGGAATATTAAAAACAACACTCTCTCTCACTAAGTATATAGACTAACATACTAACACAAGCTCCAGTTCCTGATATCAAAAAATTGATAAAAAAAACACCTGTGTGAATCCTAAGATCGTACTGATTAGTATACTATGTAACATCTACTGGACAGTAGATGTTCTATAGTCGATACTGTCACAGGCATATAGACGGCATTCATATCTCATGAACTTTTGCATCGATACCATTATACTAATTTAAAGGGATAGTAATTGGTAATTTTATGTTTATTTAATATTGTAGTCATTAAAAAAATATGAACAAGGATGTCTTATCTCTCAAAACTTTATGGTTTGAGAGATATACCTTGCTAAAGTTACCTCGTGAGAGAAGTCTGCCCTCTAGCTGACCGGATGGTGGCTCTTCAGTAGAGCCAAAATCGCGCAATTAAACATGACAACTTCATTGGAATGGTCTACAAAGTGTGCTTGCAAACCAGGAACACTTTGTAGACCATTCTAATGAAGTATTTATTTTAAAATAGTGCTATTTTGTCTCTGCTGAAGAGACTCCATCCGGTCAAATGACTGGATTCTGCAGCTGTCAGATAGAGGGCAGACTTCTCTCACGAGGCACATGTGGCTCTTTGGATTCGGTATATCGATGACATCTTTCTTATTTCGATGGAACAATTATGTGGTTTTGGGGATCGGTTTAATGTAATTCCCTCAATATTAAGTTAACTATGAATAAGAGCATGATTGAAGTAGAATTTCTTGATTTACGTATTTTTATAGATGATGATATAATTAAAACCAAAACATTTAGAAAGTAGACAGCATGTAATAAATTGTTGCATTATGAAAGCCACCATTTGCAGTCTCAAAAGGAGGGAATCCCATGGGGGCAGTTCTTGCGCTTGAAAAGAAATTTTTCGAACATTGAAGATTTTAAGATACACTCAAAAGAACTAATCAAGCATTTTAGTGAAAGAGGTTATCCTAGAAAACGCTTATTGAGGTGTTATAAGAGGGCCCTTAGATATGATAGGGAAACCCTAATTTTTCAAAATAAAAAGAGATAATAACTGTGTTCAATTCATATCAATGTTTGGGAATCAGTGGACACAAATAAAAGAAGCTCTGATGAAACATTGGCATGTCGTGACAAGCAATCCCATATTGAAAAAAATGTTGGCAATAAACCCATGTTGGTGGCAAAAAATAGCTAGAAATTGAAGGGATTGCCTGGTAGGAGCTGAGTTCAGTAGCATCAGAGTGGGTAATTGGTTGAATCGAGCACAGTTAATTGGTGTGATCAAATGTGGCTCTTGTAAGGCCTGTAAATATATTAAAAAGGGCAGACTTTTCTATAATTTTGATCAAAGTAAGAGTTATACTATCAAACAATTCCTTAACTGTAAATCAGAAGAGGTAGTTTATCAATTAATTTGTCCTTGCCAATGAATTTATATTGGTAAAACTAAAAGGCTTTGCCCATAACTGAGCCAGTGGTGCAAATGCAAAGCATACCGTTTGCAGCACTGGCTCAGTTATGGGCAAAATGTGGCTGAAAGTTAATTCCAGTCTAGTATAGGCTCGTGCGCGCCAGGTGACATGTCACATAAGGGCAGGACAAGGAGGACGCGGGCGGGATAACAGAGAACGATTGGGGTGACTAAGTAACCACATGGTAACCAGATTGACATGGCAGTAGCGCTAACAATGCTCTACACATCACAAGGTTAAACTTTAAACTTCTTTTGTGCCTTATCGATCAGTTTTCTGATTTTTAAAATTACACATTAACTACATTAGTGCTACACACACAGATAAGGTATCACGGTCCCCATGCTTTCTGGCAACATTCTGTCAGTCACTCACAGCTAACTCTTATTGGTTGCAGTACCTTGTCCCGCCCAGTATTTGTCATTAAATACAGGGTCCTGTCACTTCGCTGTTGCCCTTTCGTGGTGTTTCTGTTGCCAGAGCTTGTTCCAGTTGTTCGTGTGATCTCTGTGTACCGACCCAGATTGCCTGACTACTCTGCTGTATCTGTTCCTGTCTGTGTACCGACCCAGACTGCCTGACTACTCTGCTGCATCTGTTCCTGCCTGTGTACCGACCCGGACTGCATGACTACTCTGTTGTATCCGTTCCTACTCCGTGTACCAACCCGGCCCGGCTGAAGTTCCTGCTCTGTGTACCGACCCAGCCCGGCTGACGTTCCTGCTCTGTGTACCGACTAGGGTTGGCTCGTTCCTGCTCTGTATACTGGCCCTGTAAGGCTACTACCTCTGGTATTGGTGCGACCTGTGGTCCCATTCCGGTCCTCGGTTTGGGGTTCCACTTCCGGTCTCCGGTCTCCGGACTATCCTTTGAGCCTCAGTGTCACTTGTGCAGTCTAGTCTCGATACGGTCGGTGTCGCGCGGGCGACATTCCGCTGTCTATTCCATCAGTGCACCAAGGTACGCTTGACCTCCTTCCTGCCTTTAGCTGAGGTTGGTGTTTTGTTGGGCACCTCAAGCTGTGCTTCCATCAGGCAGACATTGCTGGTCTTGGCGTTCGTTAACCCTTCGGGGAAGGTGTCACTTGTCACCGGTTATTCAGTGCAGTCTCCGTTGGGCACCCATCCGGGCATACTGTCTCAGTCCTCCGTTACTGCTAAGGCAGATCTAAGTTATCCTGGGCCTCCGTTGTCTACTGGGCGTTTCTCGCGATTTAAGCACTCCCTTTGCAGAGTTGAAGTCTCAAGGGCCTCGCACTATTAGGGCCTGCTCGCTGTATTGGCCTAATAGTAAACCATTCCTGGCTGCCTCGGTTTGAGTTCACACGAACATAACCTGACCTGTGTCAGTATATTGTAAAATCTGTTTTGTACATACACTGGACCTGTGTGGGTATACATTGTATTTTGCCTTAACCTGTCCTGTGTCAGTATTGTATGGTGTTACCTTTACTGCTGGACCCGTGAGGGTTATATTCACTAACCTGTGCAATAAAACTGTGTTTTATTTCATCTACTTAGTCTGAGTGTCATTAAAAACCGTAACATAAGGTCATGTTGGGGTGGTAGTTCCGCTTTAACTAATTCCGGATTTACAAAGGAAATTATTTTGAACTCATGCTAATAAAAGTTATGCCTTAATATCATAATCAGGCAATATGGAAACCTCAAAGGATTGTTAATTATGGCTTGTATACATTCTAGCACAATTTCTGTTTTTTGTCTGCTTTGATGCAATACCGTAAAATTTCAGGTATAATACGCACCTGTGTGTAATACACAAGTGTAAATTAAACCCAATATTTTTGGTGAAAACAAAAGTGGCTATGTATACACACCCTTGTTTTCCCTCCCTCTACCCACTGTAAGAAATTCTACCTAGCCCCTCTTACTAAGGGTACAATTGTTCTTTTGGGCGGTAATGACGAAGATCACACACAGATATGGGATAATATTGAAAATGTTTGTATTATGTACAGAATCAAAATACTGTTACAGTTTGCGTGGTATATACATGAATTGAATAATATCATAGATTATAAGTATGGAAAAGATGGAATTGAACTGGATACCAGTAAATTATATGATGAAAATCTCCTCACACCCTCCAGCACAAATCTTGGTTTCTGGTGTCTTATCTGCTGGGCTCACATCTGGACAGGGATCAGGACTGCTGTACTCAGGCCTCTCACATTCTCTTCTCCTCTTCTCTCCTCCAGTTCTCCTGAAGTTCTCCTCAAGGTCTCCTCCCACCCCCCAAAAATACTGCTCCTTTATACTATTTTTTATATCACTTGGGTCTGGTGTAAACTGGTTAGCTCAACTGAGCTTTCCTCACCACACCCACTTGCCTTTCATGGTGACATCAAAGAGATATTATTGATAGGGAAGACTCCAGGAACAGGAGCATTTGGTGTCTTATCTGAACTCTTTGTTTAGTTGACAAGACAGATTGGCTTGTCCTTACTCCTTTCACATTTAACTAGAAGAGACCTTCATTTGAGTTCTCAAACACCTAACTCAAGAAATGTAAACATCCTTTGAAGCAACCCCCCTGCAGTTTGGGAAAGCTGAAATTGTCTTGAATTCTTAATTAAGCAAATAGAATTCCCACTGTTCTAAGACATAATAAAGATCTATACCCATGCATTTTATATATATATATATATATATATATATATATATATATATATATATATATATATATATATACACACACACAACAAACTGCATATAATGTCCATATCCATATAGATAAAGACATGTATACATACATAAACACACACATATATATCTCCACAGACAAACCCCTGTTATAAGTCATATTTGATCCATTTTGGCTTTCTTACACCACCAAAAAATGTAGTTTCTTGTCTGCTTCTCTCCCTGCACCTACCTCAATATGCTCCCACCTTCCCCTACCTCTACTCAGTCCCTCCGGAGGCATCTTGAATATCCATGTGAGGACCTGTGTTAGTTCAAAATACTGCTAGTGCCCTTTGAGCCCTCTGCACAAATGTCCCAGATGCCTCTGAAGGGGGGTGAGCAGAGGGGGGGGGGAGGTGGGAGCATACTGAGGTGGAGGGGAGCAGACTTGAGGATGTATACGTATTTTTCTCTTATGTATAATACTCACTCTGATCTTCACATAAGGGGGAAAAGGGGCAAAATTATGAGTATTATACGTGAGATTTTACAGTATTTATAAGACTTGCAATGCCTACATGCATTGTTTGTCACTAAGGATCCGATTGTATTATGATATGCATCATGTTAGCCAGAAGACCCGCAGATATACTTCCAATAAAGCTTACCAGTATGCTTTTGTATGTTAATTACGCACTGAGAGACTTGCACGTTTTCTAGAAATAAGTGTGACTATCTCTTAAACTATGCATTTTCTGGACTTATAACTAACACAATACACAGCTTATAATGACAACTTCAGATATGCAAAATCAAATGAAGGGTAACAGGTCTAAATTAAACTTGAAGGATGATCAAGGTGAAATACTTTTATTTTTCTGTATTTCAGTTGTGCAAATATTGTCTGTTCTGCTTTTCTATTTAATATTTTACTTTTATTGCAGAAAAAGAATAAAAAGGGATCTGTTGACATTACAAAAGTAAAGTGTGTGGAAATTGTAAAGAATGGTAGCGACAATATTCCTTGCCAAAATAAATATGCCTTTCAGGTAAGCCATTTACTGTTTAGAATCTGCATAAAACACTGATTGTCTATGGGCAGTAGTTTGAAAAAGAAAATGAAGTAAATATATGGTGCCGACCAATTGCGCTATAAAGGAGTGCTAAAAATCCCCACTAGTTTTAGCCTTTGAGTGCCAAAGCGTTATCCAACACATTGCAATGTGTGAATGTCATTTCCACGGACGTGGACACGACAGCTGCTGGCAGTTTATTTTAAACTGAGGCACACCAGAGTGGTGTGGAATCTATTGTAAATTAGCGTGCTACATGCCACTCTAGTCCTTACAGGGTTAAAATCACCACGTGCATGTGGCTGTAGTTTTTGTCCTTTTGTCATCCTAGCACCTGCCATGTCTCAATGATTATGACATCCAGGTCTGATTGAAGATGCTAACTCTTGAACAAAGGCGCAAGGCCAAAATTCATAGGGGTCATTATGATTTTCTGGCCATAGTAAGGTTAGTGGAGGCGTTATTAGAATGTATTAATTCTCCTTTCATTTTCTTTAAAAATAGGGTATATTGTAGGTCTTTTCCTGCTGAGTTAAAGAAAGATATTTCCATTGCCAAGAGATGCTGTATTCAAACTATAGATATGTTGTTATATCCAGTGGGGGCATTGTGAGGCCCTCCAGCTGCTACCAGACTACAACTACTTAAAGGGGCAGTAATGTTTCAAAACAAATGCATCTCCGATTATTCTTTATAGTTTTTGAGCCATGTAGATCATTATTATCATTCTCTAGTATGTGTAGTTTAGAGTAATCCTATATAATAATTCACTAAGAAGTTTGCCAGAAGCCGTCATGCTCAGTAGAGACGGTTGCACGTGTTGCAGTCATGCGCAGTACAGACTGCCCGCGCCGTGGCTGATATGGAACAGGATTCTCCGAATTCAGATCGGAGTCCTCTCTGCGCACCTTCCTGGGACCAAGCAGTCCAAGGAAGGTGTGCAGAGAGGACCACGGTCTGAATTTGGAGAGCCCCACTCCGTATCAGCCGCCATTGTTCCGGCAGTCAGTACTGCACATGACTGCAACGCCGCCACTATTGGCCCTTGTACATGGGCTTTAAAACTTGTTGAATCATAAAGTGTCCTCCTCCCGCCCCTTTTACTTATATAAGCTGCACAGCAAGACCATCTGGATGGATCACAGCAAGGGACAATCTTCTGTTACCACAAGGAAAAACCTGCCAAACTCATTCACTCATTCATGGGCAGGGTTTTCCTTATGTTCACAGTAAGAAGATTGTCCCTTGTTGTGAGCTGTCTGGTCAAACGACCAGATTCCTCATATGAGGGGAGGAGTATTACAACAGGTAAAAGGGGTGGGAGGAGGACACTTTATAATTCAATTACTCTACACATCGTAGAGAATTATAATACCGCTCTTCATGGCTAAAAGACTATAAATAATTGAAACTGCATTTATTTTGAAAAATTGTTATCCATTTAACTATAATGACTTTTGAATGAAGTTACTGCCAGCGATGTAAGTGCCCTTGCTGTACTCTGCAGCGAAAGTCTTACAGTGTATTCTTTTTCCCTAATTAAAGTTTACCGATCCTTCAAATGGGACTTTTAACCTTTTGAGTGTTAGAGAGGTCTCCAGAGCATTTTCCATTAAAAGAAAATGTGGTGACTATTATTTGTCCCTATGTTGAAGTTGGCTTGCTACATAAATGCTCCAGTTTGCGACATTTCTTAAGTTAGGATTGATTTTCTAATATGAAATGTACCAGGTCAGCTTATTCTTGATGGACAAAATGCCTACAAAATATACAGTCAATGATAAAAGGTACTGGGTCACCAACAAAACAAACTGGGTCACTGACCTGGCTGAACACCAGCTCTTAGTAAAGACACTTGTAAGAGTGAATAATGCATATATGGATCTTGGAGTCTCTATGTACCTCATACCTCTCTTCTTTCTTCCAGATTATCTATGATACAAACACACTGTATGTGTTTGCACCAACGTCAGAAAGTAGGTTCCACTGGGTAAAGTTAATAAAAGAAGGTAATTTAACAATGAACTTCTATATATTTTATTTCCATTTTATAGAACATTTTATAATGAGCATCTAGATTGTACGCTCTCAAAAGCACCCACTCTCCACTCGTTTTATTTTTGTACATGTATGTCACGTGTAATTCCAGAACATTGTGCCAGTGCTTTTTATTAGTAACCCATTTTGTTATTATGGCTTGTATCTGCTTTTTGTATGCACATTTGGGGTTGTTTTATGGCTTGGTAACATCTTTTGAAAGTTACAGTTTGCTCCAGTTTTCTTCCATACATAAGAACCAAAGTGTGTCCATGTATTTATACTTTGTTATACCACTGCTCCCATCATTGTCTTTAGTAGTACTGAATCTGATGGAGTGGTTCTCAATCTTTGTTTGACTTGAGTTATCCCTAATACACAGTCGTGAATTTTCATGGCACCCCTAGAACTTTATAGGTCACCTGGAAAACTTGTAATAAGGAGTACGAATTCATAAATACATAGTTATTATTATGTCTCACCATGCCAAAATAAGCACATTGTACAGAACTAATTTCATATTTTTTACATTAAAAGGCAACATTCACAATTTTGTTAAAATAATAATTAAAATGGTGGCCTAACGCTCACCAAAATGTCACAACACCAAGGTTGACAAGCACTGATTTATGGCTTAACAGTTTGAATGCCAGATTGGTATTCAGTGTGATGGCACTTAAAAGGTTAATCTCTATGTGTGTGTGTGTGGGGGGGGGGGATTTGTTGGACCTCCAGATGTTGGGGACTACAACTCCCATCATCCCACTGGATTAACTCTTGGAATACTAAAGACATTTGATGTTATTGAATGGAACTGAGCGCTAGAGAGGTATGGAATGGAATTGAGTGCTAGGGAAAGCATGGCTTTACTGTGCTATGCAGATCTTTCTAACATCTAAGGTACACTTGCCAACATTTCAAAACAATTCCAGGGACCCTTTCCCCTGACCTCTGGAGATAGAGAGGCAAAGCCATGGACTGTCCCTGGAAATCTGGGAACATATACAGGCATGTTAAGGACATTATAGGAGCACCAATGCCAGAGAGCCAGTTGCACTTATATGAAAGATCATGTTTTAAACTTTCACTCATGGCATTGCATGTCCTGTGGTTTTGGAGCCTGGGGAAGTCCTTTTTATTTTATCTGCTCACTTCCTGGTTAGGAGGAGGTGCTGTTGTGTAAGACAATGTAGGAAGTGAATAATATGTGAACATTTGCTTCACCAGCCTGAAGAAAAATAGCACATGCCATATCAAAAGTCTACTAGGGATACAATCATGTCATCATTTTTTATATTTTTTCCTTAAAGGGATAGTAATGTTTCACAAAAACAGCAGCTCCAATTAATCTTCATTGTATTTGAGCCATAGAGAGTGTTATTTCAATACTGTCAGAGTTGTGGTTCAAGAGTAATTAAATGATAAAGTTTCCCCCTCACGCCCCTTTTACCTAGTGTGGAATCTGGTTGCTAGACAAGACAGATAACAGCAAAGGGACAATCTTCTTACTGTGAGAACAATGAAAACTCTGCCCCCCTTGACAGGTTTTTCAGGTTTTTCCCTTATGTTAATTGAAGATTGTCCCTCTCTGCAGTCTACCTGGACACTACCTTTCTGTTCTGAGGTGAGCAGTGTTACATCAGTAAAAGGGGTGGGAGGGGGTACTTTATCATTCAATTACTATTGAACTACAACTCTGACAGTATTGAAATAACACTCTCCATGGCCCAAATACTATGTAGATTAATTGGAGCTGCTTTTATTTTGAAACATTACTATCCCTTTAAGTTTGACCCCAATGGTGCAATTGGTTTGCTCCAGAACTTGAACTTAAATTCAACAATTAATATTTAATAAGAAATAAATAACATATTTAAATATCTTGCTTAAAGGATAGAACCATTAATATGAAAACAGCTTAACAAACTAAAACCTTGTTATTAATTATTTTTTTCTTCTTTGACAGTCTCACTTTTAACATTTGTGTACTTGTTTTTGTTTTATTTGTTTTATTTTGACCAGTATAATTTTATCAGCATTTGCTGAAAAAACTGTACATACCACATTTCAATTTTGAGTTCTTATTCCTGTTGATCTACGCTATGTGTACCCCAAATCCTCCACTTAGAACCTATTGCTCCAAGGGGAGCACAAGGGGGCAAACTGTGGTAATTTCAGGATGATCCTGTCTTCTGTGACTTGCTTAGGCCAAAGTACTAAGCCAGGCATAGACGAAATTAGTGATTTTATGCCATTTACCTGCTCGTGCTATGGGGTTGATGCACAAGGCTTACTGGCAGTAAAGCCCATTGCTGGTGGAGTGTGTCCGCTGGTATGCACTACAGTGATAGTATGATGTAGTGCATACCCTTATGAACAAGATTCGGCTGTACATCCTATATAATAAAAGGACAGAAAGTTTGTCACGTTACAGTCATGCTCAGCAGCGACTGCTCACGTTTGGCAAGTCTCTACTATGCATGATTGCATCGCGCAAGTGAGGAGGCTCAATCGCGTGGAGCAGTGAGGTAACGGCAGTATGTAAAGCAGGTCCAGGTAATGGTAAGAGGCCGGTCCTGCTCTGCATACTGCTGTTACCTCACGGCTCCATGGCCCGTGCACACAGGCTTTTACACTAGTGCAGAAATAATCCAGTACTCCAGTGGAATAAATGAAAAGGATTAATGAATACAAACTCTAAATGTGGAACACGTAAGATCATCTAGATTTTTACAGTCTGGTGTCTGTATAGTTATGTTTTTGTGTTCTAAGAAAGCATTTCCTTTATTTCACTGGATTACCAGATTATTTTTGCATGTGGTGTTTTATCTTGTTCTTGTATCATCTGATAATATGCATCAGACATATTCTGGTGATAGCGGCGAGTGATTAATATTTAACTTTATTCTAAATTATACTGTGATTTATCAGTGCTGATGCTATTGTATCTGTTTGTGCATACCCTTAAAGTGATAGTAATACTTCATTTTAGCTTTATTTAATATTGTAGCTATTTAAAAAAACTTTAAGAACGATATAAGTCTTATCTCTCAAACCTTTAAATTTCCCCCTGACTGACGTCAGCTCGCTAACTGACAGATTTGGAATCCGGTCCTCAGACCGGCTGGCAGCTCTTCAGAGCCGAGATCACAAGATATAAAAATAACTACTTAATTGGAATAGTGTACAAAGTGTGCCTGGTTTGTAAGCACACTATATAGACTGTTCTATATAGACTGATCTTGCCATCTCGGCTCTGCTGAAGAGCTGCCGGCTTGTCTGTGGACTGGATTCCTAGTCTGTCAGCTAGATGGCAGACTTGACCAAAACAGCCAGGAAGGGGGAAACTTTACTTGCGAATATCCCTCAAGCCATAAAGGTTTGAGAGATAAGACTTATATCGTTCTTAATGTTACTATTACTTTCAGACTAAAGACTTATTAGACTTAAAGACTAATACCAGAGTGGCTGCATTGGTGATTTCATACTTTAGCGTGACTTTCTCTCTCTTTTCTCTCTCTGACATATACTTGCTATAGAATAATGTACAAGAAGACAAAACTAATATATTAATAATCACCCAGGAGTAAAATTGTATGGAAAAAAACACTCACGGACACAAAGTCTCGGTTTTGGAACTGAAAATAATTATAATGTATATAGTATCTTATAGTATAAAGAATGTGTCCTTAAACTACCATAATGCACAGATCACTCTCTTTGTAAAAATTCTACTCTTAATCCACCCTACCTACAAAAAGAAACATTTTTTTCATAAACAAGACAAATATTATGCACAAATAAGAATGAGTGTCATAGGAGTTGCAGTCAGACAACAATTAGAGAACTGCAGGTTGTCTGCCCCTTCAGTAGTGGGGATGAGAAAAACTATTTATTCATTAAAAAAAACTCTTCAATCACTGTGTTACTTTAATGCAGCCTCTTTTTCTGATGAGAGATTCCTCACCCCATTCTAACCTTTTCTCTAGAATGTGGATGTTTTTCTATGAAATAAAAGGTCACTCTTACTAAGAGTCATTCTTATATTTCTTCTTAGAAATAAAGAACAACAACCATATATTGGCTAAATACCACCCACAGTTTTGGGCAGATGGTGCTTATCAATGTTGCAGGCAAACAGACAAACTGGCACCAGGATGTGAAGAATATAATCTTTTTGGGGATAGTAAGTACTTTTTAAATATTTTGTTTTCAATAGCATGATTATCCTAATTCACAAAATTAGCATAAGGTTATATTCGCATGGTTGACTGGAACAGTGCTGCGATGTAGCTTCTTAAAGGGATAGTAATACTTAAAATGTAAAAAAAAAATGTTGTAGGGTTTATCCCCCTGAGTAAAACAAGAGTACTCCCACTGCTGAAAGGTGTTTCATTCAAAAGGTATTAATTTTCAAAGTTGAATTTTTTAGATGCAATATCACAGTGGCCTGAAATTGTACAGTGGCGCTGTTGCTACACGATCCTATGGACAGCTCTGATCCCGGGACCATAAATCTCCATAGGATGGTGTAGCAACAGCGCCACTGTACAATTTCAGGCCACTGTGAAATTGTGAATGAAACACCTTTCAGCAGTGGGAGTACTCTTGTTTTACTCAAAGGGATAAACCCTACAACATATTTTCACTGTCGTCCAATACAGGTCACTGGTACAATGGGAGGCGATCCGCCCCTTTAATAGGCAGGAACATTCATTCAAATGTATGCAGGGGGTGGAGCCTCCCCTCCTACTTAAGCTGCCTTCAGGCCAGAGCCAAGCCAGATTGATTTGTTCCTGTGTGCTGTGCACACCAGGTGGAGAACATCTCTCATTCAACTTTAGTTTTTTATTGTTTTCTTTCAAATATGGAATACCACCATTAGGCGGGTGACCGTGGCTGTGAATTGCCCTCTCCAAAGTGGCTAGTGCAGCTTCCAGGGATTTTCTGGTGGACCTTATGCCCTGAAGAGGGAACAGCTTGAGTCAAGTAGCTTCCCTGCTGGGGGATTTTCCTCTGGTTAATCTCCTTTTAACAGTTACCTGAAGACAGAAGTCCTGCAGAAAGGTGAGCCACCCTTTGAGTGCTGAAGGTCCACTTGTCCCCACAGTGTCCCTTCTCTGGGCTTGTATTTGGGAGTTTGCTTTCTGCACTCCAGCACTCATAGGGTGTTTTTATTCATATTGCTTGTATTTATGCAATGTCTGTGGTATTCCCTGGGTTTTGGAGCTTTGGGTTCTTATTCTCTCATGTTTTCTATGTGTTAGAAGTGTGTTTGGTGTACTTTTTCTCTTTAGTATACTTTATTAATATTTAGTGTTCCGCTTTTTCCCGCATAGACGCCATTGCTCCTTTACTCTCTATGGGATTTCACAGTGTGGGACGTTTCTCTGGAACCGCTTGTCACAGCAACTTCAGAGAGGGCTCATTTTGTTGGTCTTCCCCTGCTCTATCATCCGGTAGCTAGAGTTTGGGGGGGCTTCGAGCGCTGTTTAGGGGTACTTCTGAGGAAAACTACATTTCCCATGAGCGCCTGTTTCACGCTCATTTTCTGATTGGCTACCGTCGCGGCAGCCATTTTGTGGTGTTTTTCTCAGCGAGTATACTACGCAGGGAACGAGCCTTCTCTCCTCTCAGCAGATTAACCCTTCACTGGCCAGATAAGTCCGATTTTTGGCATTTCTCGGGTGAAACTTTAATCTTTAACACTTTTACTGGGTGGTTTTTATTAAGTGGTGTATATTTGATGCTGTGAGCATGTCTACTCCACTGGAGTCAGGGGCTAGACCCAAGACCAAAGAGGCTGGGGTGACCATTTCCCCCATTGCGTTTTGTTCCTCTTGTCACTCTGGGCTGCCTAGAGAATTTTCAGGTCATTTATGCCCAAAATGTGCAGATAGTCAGGATAGCAACCCTGGGCTTCCCAGCCATGCTATTGAGCCAACTTGGGTAAAAGAGTTTAAAGCTACCACTAGGGATCTCAGATCCACTCTTCAACTCTTTCCCTCTCAGGTTCAGGGGGCTCTGCAAGTCTGGCAGACCCCCTCCTCAATCAGGACCTCCCTGCCTAAGCCACAGGGGGCTCCCGATGTGTCTGATTCTTCTGAAGAAGAACTTTTGCAGGATTCTGATGCTGAGGAAGGCACCGTTATTGAATCTAATAGGTCCATTGGTGACCCTTATGAATGTGACCCTGAAGTTTCGGCTGAGGGTTTGATCAGAGCTGTACTTACTACGCTCAACCTTCCTCTGACTCAGGAATCTACTCATGATCCAACTGATGTTTTCCAAAAACCATCAAAGGCTGTGGTTTGTTTTCCTACTAACCCTACCCTTGCCCGTTTAGTCTCAGATGCATGGAGGAACCCTGAAAAATCCTCTTCTGTGTCCAAAAAGTTTGCTAAACTTTATCCATTCCCTGAAACTGAACTGGCAAAATGGGTTCATCCTCCTAAAGTGGATGCTCCTATTTCTAGATTATCCAAATCTACTGCCTTAGCTGAGTCTGATGCTTTGGCCCTGCAGGATTGGACTGACAAAAAGTTAGAGATTTGCTTTAAATCCATTTTTCCCGCAACCGGCTGTAGGTGGACGTCTCCACATCTTTCGCCGGGTTTGGGAGGAGTCAGTGGCGGACCCTTGGGTTGTTCAGGTGGTATCAGAGGGGTACAGGATCCCTTTCTCTTCCCTTCCTCCTTTCCGGTTCCATTTTACTCGTCCTTCTCAGGAACCTACAAAAAGACGTCTGTTCGACGACGCTATTCAGGATCTTTTGGACAAAGAGGTCCTGGAATTGGTTCCACCAGAGGACACAGGTTCAGGATTGTATTCCAACCTGTTTGTTGTGGCCAAAAAGGACGGAGGTGCACGTCCTATTCTGGATCTCAAGGATCTCAATTCCTTTGTTGTGAGTTCCCACTTTCGTCAGGAATCTCTGCGTTCTGTGATAGCAGCAATGTCTCCAGGGGAGTTTCTTGCCTCCCTGGATCTTCAGGATGCTTACCTTCACATCCCTATTCATCCAGAGAGCAGACGGTATCTCAGATTTGCCTGTCACAAAGGCCACTTTCAGTTTTCAGCTCTTCCCTTTGGTCTGACTTCAGCTCCTCAGGTCTTTCAGAGGGTATTGGGAGCTTTGATAGCTGTGCTTCATCGAGATGGAGTCAGGGTGACTCCTTACATGGACGATCTGCTCCTGAAAGCCTCATCTGCGGAGATCCTTCACCAGCAGCTGCAATTGTGCATACAGACACTCAATCGCCACGGCTGGATTGTGAATCTGGACAAGTCAGACTTGGTTCCATCTCAACAGTTCCTCTTCCTGGGTCTCCTGTTCGACACTCAGCAGTGCATGGTGTTTTTGCCGGAGGAAGTGGCTCATCAGATTGCTGTCCGGGTGGCAAGGATCCTGGAAATGGACAGGGTTCTAGTACCAAAGTTGTCTTCTCTGGTGGGGAAGTTTATTTCCACGATAGAGGCGGTGCCTTTTGCCATGGCACACACCAGGGAACTTCAGACGTTTGTGATTCAGACTTGCAGATCTCATCCAGATCACCAGCATCTCTCTGTATCGTTGCCCCCTCATGTAGAGCTGAGCCTGGAGTGGTGGTTGGACCTGTCTCATCTCTTGAAAGGGAGATCCTTTCGGGTTCCCTATTGGACCACGGTCACGACGGATGCCAGCCTCCGGGGTTGGGGGGCAGTGTTGGGTCGTTTCAGTGCTCAGGGGAAATGGGATCTGGAAGAATCTCTTCTCTCCATCAATGTTCTGGAACTTCGTGCCATCTTTCTTGCCCTGAGGCACTGGGAATCTCAGCTGGAAGGTTGTCCAGTCAGAGTGGAGTCCGACAACGCCACCGCAGTGGCCTACATCAACAGACAAGGCGGCACGAAAAGCCTCACCGCCTGGTTAGAGGTCAAGGCCATTTTGTCTTGGGCAGAAGCTCACGTGCCCGTCATCTCAGCGGTTCACATTCCAGGCGTAGACAACGTCATGGCAGACTTTCTCAGTCGTCATACAGTCGACAGCGGAGAATGGGCGCTTCATCCAGAAGTGTTTCACCTTCTCACCCAGATGTGGGGGGTGCCAGTAGTGGATCTGATGGCAACCAGACACAACAGGAAGGTGCCAGTGTTTTGCTCCCGATGGAGGGACCCTCTTGCCCTAGCAGTGGGTGCCTTGTCAATCCCCTGGACTTTTCCTCTGGCTTACATCTTCCCTCCTCTTCCTCTGTTGATCCGAGTCATCCAGAAGCTGAAGGTGGAGCGTTGTCCTGTCATCCTGATCAATCCAAATTGGCCTCGTCAGTCCTGGTATCCGGAACTGTTAGCCATGTCTGTGACGGATCCTGTTCCGCTTCCTGCACGTCCAGATCTACTTCTTCAGGGATATCTGTGGAAGGAGGATGTTCAACATCTCCATTTGATGGCTTGGAGGTTGAATCCTCAATTCTAAAGAAGAAAGGGTTTTCCTCTTCAGTGGTGTCCACGATGCTTAGAGCTCGCAAGCCCGTGTCTTCCAAGATCTATCATCGCATATGTTCCACCTTTGTAGCATGGTGTACTGATAAGGATCTGTCTCTAGATTTCCATCTTCCCACAGTCCTAGCTTTTTTACAGGATGGGGTTGAGAAGGGACTCAGCCTGAGTTCTCTCAAGGTTCAGACTTCTGCTCTGTCTGTGTTTTTCCAGGAAAGAATTGCTATTCTTCCTGATGTTAAGGTTTTCTTCCAAGGCGTGGCTCATGTTCGGCCTGCCTTCAAGAGTCCTACTCCCCAGTGGGACCTCAATTTGGTGCTGGGGGTTCTCCAGAGACCCCCGTTTGAATCCTTGGCTTCTATTCCTTTGCGTCTCTTGACCTGGAAGATGGCTTTTCTTTTGGCCATTGTCTCAGTTCGCCGGGTAGCTGAGTTACAAGCTCTGTCTTGTAAACCTCCTTACTTGGTGTTTCACAAGGATAAGGCAGTGCTTCGCACTTCCAAGGAGTTTTTACCCAAGGTCGTATCCGAATTTCACATCAATCAGGAGATTGTGGTTCCCTCTTTCTGCCCTAACCCTTCCTCTGACAAGGAAAGAGATCTCCATTTGTTGGATGTTGTGCGTTGTCTTAAATTTTATGTTCATCGCACTGAGTCTATCAGGAAGTCTGATGCCTTGTTCGTCATTCCTGAGGGGCCTAGGGCAGGGAGACCGGCATCCAAGGTAACTATTGCCTCTTGGATTAAATCTACCATCCGTAAAGCCTACAAATTGCGGAATAAGCACGTTCCCTTCAGGGTTACTGCTCATTCCACCAGATCTATTGGGGCCTCTTGGGCCTACAAGAATCAGGCATCTGCTGATCAACTGTGCAGAGCGGCCACTTGGTCCTCTGTGCACACATTCTCGAAGCACTATCGAGTTGATGTACTGGCCTCGGCTGATGCCAGCTTTGGAAGGAAGGTCCTGGAGGCAGTTTTGCCTGTTTAGGACTTCTATTCTGTGATTCTTAGTGCTTCTTTACTGTTGAGCCCTGTTGGCTCTGGTTCAGTGTGCTGTGTTAGTTTGGGGGTTTGTTTTTCCCCCTGGTTGGTGTCCGTTGACACTTCTGTTACTGGGCTATATGATCAATTGGTTCATAGCAGTTCTAGTGACTTGGGCCTTGCGCGTGGTCCTTGCCTTACTTCCCGCCTCAGGGACAGCTCAATGTTTATACATCCCATTGTACCAGTGACCTGTATTGGACGACAGTGAAAATAGGATTTTAGTCTTACCTGTTAAATCCTTTTCACTTAGTCCATACAGGTCATTGGTCTCCCACCCTGTCAAGGGACCATGCTTGGCTCTCCTGTGGCATTCAGTGGGAGACCTTTGGGGCATGCTCACAGGAGTCTTCCTTTTCCTTCTTCCTCTGGTCAGTTTAAGT
Organism: Rhinophrynus dorsalis; assembly: GCA_037306005.1. Taxonomy (NCBI): domain Eukaryota; kingdom Metazoa; phylum Chordata; class Amphibia; order Anura; family Rhinophrynidae; genus Rhinophrynus; species Rhinophrynus dorsalis. The sequence continues at coordinate 96,133,322 of CM074718.1, read as the reverse complement.
GTCTCAAATCAATCTAGCTTGGCTCTGGCCTGAAGGCAGCTTAAGTAGGAGGGGAGGCTCCACCCCCTGCATACATTTGAATGAATGTTCCTGCCTATTAAAGGGGCAGATCGCCTCCCATTGTACCACTGACCTGAATGGACTAAGTGAAAAGGATTTAACAGGTAAGACTAAAATCCTATTTTTTTTACATTTTAAGTATTGCTGTCCCTTTAAGTTGATTGTGGAGGCTGTAGCCTTGAAAAAATCTGGTGAAACACAAGTAGTAATTTTCATTACTAAGCAATAACTCAACTTCCTCTCAGTATATCTATTTTAATTAGGTGGTAATACATTGCTTTGTAATCTTTGTAAATAATGCTTTTTATGCAACAAATATTTTTAATGTTTGCGTCCATAATCAATGGTGATAAGAATATCAGCTAATTTATACATTTATGCTACTATTTGAAATAGATTCCTTTCCCTTTTTTGAACCTTTATGAGATACCAGTATTTCTGAGCCCCCCGTGTCTGCGGCAGCAAATTAAGGGGCTAAGTTAGTTAATTATCGTGTTCTAATTTTGGATGTGCATTAGTGTCGGAGCTTTCTGCTATCTGATATGTGGTCTGCTGGTTATTCACAATTATAATTTGGCGACTAGTCAGTCTTCACATATAGATATTTTGTTAATTATGTAGTGCATTTTTTCCACATGGAATATAGTTAAATAATAGTGATGATCGAGCACCCCGATGCTCGGGTGTTCGGGTGCTCTGGCCGAGCGCCCCCGGAGGCTCGAGTGCTCGGCCGAGCACCCGAGCCCCATTGAAGTCAATGGGAGGACTCGAGCATTACACCAGGCACCCCCTGCTCTGATGAGGGGAGGGTGCCTGGTTCATAGGAAAAGGTCAGAAAATGATGGAAACACCACAGAAATGGTTCAGGGACAGCATAGGGAGGATGTCTGGATGCATCTTGGACTCCAACGTCGCTGCTGGGAACGATGTTTCGCCCGTAGTACGCCATTTTTACAGACTGACCGTAAAACACACAAAAAGGAAGATAAAAACTAATCTGCGGCTAGGCACACTAAACAATATGTGACGCTAATCTGCGGCTAGGCACACGAAACAGAATGTGACGCTAATCTGCGGCTAGGCACACGAAACAGAATGTGACGCTAATCTGCGGCTAGGCACAGTGAACGGAATATGTGACGTTAATTTGTGAATTTGCACACTAAACAATATGTGACGTTAATTTGTGAATTTGCACACTAAACAATATGTGACGCTAATCTGCGGCTAGGCACACTAAACAATATGTGACGCTAATCTGCGGCTAGGCACACGAAACAGAATGTGACGCTAATCTGCGGCTAGGCACAGTGAACGGAATATGTGACGTTAATTTGTGAATTTGCACACTAAACAGAATGTGACAATAATCTATGGCTAGGCACACGTTTAAAATGGCCCTTTTTGTCACTGCGTTGTAAAATAATTGGCCCTGTGCACCTAACAGAATATGTCAGCTTGTCACTGCACTGTGAAATATTTGTCCCTGTGCACCTAGTACAATGTCACCTTAGAACATGACCCCCCCCACAAAAAAATGAAATTCTGCCACCCCCAAAAAAAATTAAATGCTGCCCCCACACACAACAGTCCTAAAAAGGACTTTTGGGTCTTGAAAGAGTTTCAACAATTTTATTCTCCCTACACTGACTTCCTGTGCATCTAGTATTATATGTCACCTTACTAATATCCCCCCCACAAAAAAAAAGGAAATTGTGCCCCCCCAAACAAAATATAAATGCTGCCCCCACACACAACAGTCCTAAAAAGGACTTTTGGGTCTTGAAAGAGTTCCAACACTTTTATTCTCCCTACACTGACTTTCCCTGCCTGAGCGCATCTCTCCCTGGCTAAGAATGAGCCGAACTTGCGCGTCGGGTGCTATACAGCACCCGATCACGGGTTCTGGCCAGCCAATCAGTGTAATGCCAGCAGCCAACATGGCTGCTGGCATTACACTGATGTCAGAGCCTCCCCGCACGTTTATTGGCTGCGCAGCAGCCGCGAAACGTGCGGGGAGGAGACCCGAACATGGCGGGCGAGCACATGCGGTACTCGTACGAGTACCGCCATGTGCCGAGCAGAGCGATGCTCGAGCCGAACCGAGCTTCGGCCGAGCATGCTCGCTCATCACTATTAAATAAGTATTCATTGGACAAGTATATTTACTCTGGTTATTCTTTAAGAAGGCAGATCTTCACTGCTGAAACTTGCCTGCACATTCCACAAAGCAGTGCACAACGCAGACACTGCTCCTGTGAACAGCCTGTTTTTGCTACATTTTGGTCAATAAGAGCAGTTGAAATGCTGAGGTATTGCCACATTTGAATAAAGCCTAAAAGAAACAATGCAACCCTTTAGGGACCAGGGAGGAGTCAAATGCATTGCTTTGTAATATGTTGAACACCCCTCTGCTCCTTAATGTTAACGTGAGTTTTTGTTCCAAACATATTGAGACCGATGTGCTATGAAGAATGTGTAATTCTGGAGCCAATTTGCATTTTATGGGAAAAACACATTTTCCCATAATTCCCATTGATTTCCATAAGGTTTTTAACTCCTTTAATGCATTTCAAAGCACTGCACTGGAGTCCTCTCTAGCATTCAATAGGTTAAAACTCATTTAAAGCACTAGATCCCCTGTAGTGCAGTTAGTTTAGTCCATAATTGACTTTTTTAGTTATTTTTGTGAAAGTATTTTACCTCCGAATTCAGACCGTGGTCCTCTCTGTGCACCGAATTCGGAGCGCCCCCTGCGTATCAGCTGCGGCGTGGGCAGTCTCTACTGTGCATGACTGCACCGCGGCTGTTGCTGGGTGGCACTGTGGCCCGTGTACATGGGCTCTTCAACTAGTAAATAATAATTAAAAATATAATAAAAAAGTGAACAAGCAGCTCTAAACTCCTATCTAAATCAAGAGCAAAAAAAAAATTCAAAGTGTGAGTGAGCCCTATATGCAATACAATACAGCATAATGTGATAATATATAATCTGTCAAAAGAGTACAATATTTAAATATCTTATGATATTCATACTCATTATAAAACAATATGCAATACAATACAGCGCAATATAATGATATAAAATTTGTCAAAAGGTACAATATATAAAAATGTCTCACAATCTCGATACTCACAATTCCATTAAAAGGGTTTGTCGTAGACATAATAGACACTCCCTCAATTAGACGTGAGATAAGTGTACGTCAGGTAAAGAAGAAAAAAAATATACCATAGTTCATCTGTGTTTATAAAAACATGTGTATATATACATAAAAATCCCTCACGGACGATTTTCATAAATCTTCTCTCACATTAACGAGTTTATATCGAAATAATACTGAAGAATCTTTGTTGCACTATATCGAAGAATCCCTGTTGTTATTTTGGGATTTCATCTTAATTATTTGTTGATTTAGAATTTGTTATATTACTAGGCTGCATATATAGGATGCTATATGTATATATACACATGTATTTATAAACACAGATCACGCTACGGTGTATATTATTTCTTCTTGCATGATGTACACTTGTCTCAAGTCTAATTGTGGGAGTGCCTATTATGTCTCCAACAGACCCTCTTAATGGAATTGTGAGTATCGAGATTGTGAGACATTTTTATATATTGTATCTTTTGACAGATTTTTTTATCATTATATTGCACTGCATTGTATTGCATATTGTTTTAGCATGAGTATTAATATCATAAGATATTTAAATATTGTACTTTTTTGACAGATTATATATTATCACATTACTCTGTATTATATTGCATATAGCACTCACTCACACTTTAATTTATTTATCAATCATTTTGTTGTTAAGAAGAGATTCAAGCTGGACTCTTTGCATCCAATTATATCCATTCTGTGTCTGGTGGCGTTTTTCAGTTCAAGGGACTCATACCTTCACAGGCATTTTCCCATGCAATTTGGGTGATTCTTCAGCTTTGCTCTTCAGGATCATGTTTTGCTATTTCTGTCCCTTTCCTTTGGTATGGCCTCCATTCCCCAGAAATAAATTATGGTGGTTTTTGTCTGTTCATATTCTGTTGCATGGGATTTCCCTTGTGACTTACCTGGATGATATCTGGCAGAGGTCTTGCTCTCATCTTCAGATGCGTGTATCCATTGCTGGACCAGCACAGCTGGGTGATCCACGTCATATTTCTTTGATTCCATCCCAATCTCTGGTCTTTCTCAACATGAGATTCTGTACCCTCCAGACATTGGTCTCCCTGCCTGGAAACAAAGTTCAAACGTTCCTTCACCATGCATCTTGGGCTTTGGCTCACCATACTTCCCTGGGGCGGGAGTACATGAGAGTGTTGGGGTTGCTACTTTCAGCACTGGAGGCAGTGCCGTATACCCAGTTTCACTCATGTACCCTGCAGCTAGATGTTCTGAGAAACTGGTCAAGGTGGCAGTATCATCTTTCCCATATGATGTCCATCTCATTCTAGTTGAGGGTGTCCCTAGTTGGTGGTTTTGGAACCCAACTTAAATTTGGGGTTTCTGTTTGTCATAGTGGTTGGGTCTGTAGTGCCATTGGCCGCCAGCCTGTTGATTTAGGGTTCAGCTTCGCCACAACGCCTCTGGTGCAGCCTTGAGGGCCAGATTTTGATTGATGGGATGGAATGCTGGGCAATGTATCTGTCTTTTCAGCTTTTGTTCCAGTCACTTTGCAGCCTGATGGTTCAGATTCAGTCAAACAGTTGCAACCGCCAAAGTTGGGGCTGGAAGCATGATCATTTTGTCTGAGGCTCGTTTTAGGTTGCAGACTCTCTCAGTAGTCAAAGTCTGGAACCTGGAGGAGTGAAGAAGAAGTCTGTTTACCAACTCCAGAGTTTGTAAGTTGGGTTTGCTGGTCGTGGACCTCGTCCAGGTACACTCATTAGACCTTTCTGGACCAGAGGGGTATACAATGCATATATTATATGCTGCTATCTACCTTTCTATTAATGTTCTTCTCTCCATTCATAAAAGCAAAGCAATCTTACTCATGCACTTATCCTGCGTGCACAGACAGGCTTGCATCATCACTGGTGTACAGAAATTCCATTATATACCCTTCAACTTTGAAGGATAAACCCATTAATACGTACTATACACTGATGGCAGAACAGTGGTCCTTAAATAGTTAATATGGTACAAAATTATTTTATGAAAATATACATAATGCCTGGGTTTTCATACCAAGTAAAAAAAGGGTTTTCCCTTTTCTTGGGAGGTACTTCATTCAAAAGGTCTGACAGCTAAAACTAGACCACAAAATGTATTTTTACATTTTTCTTGTATATATATATCCAACAGAGTAGATGGGGTCTGGGAACAGGTCTGCTAGAGAGCTTAGAGTAGCACTGAACTGGAGTACAGTAGCAGTGGAAAAGAGTAGATAGGTTAATGTCACTAATTACAAGACAGCAGGACTGCCGACTGTGAATGCATTCTGGACAATAGGGAGGTGCAGGCAGTTGCTTGCACAGGATACTGGACATAGATGAAAGATGACAGCACTTCCATCTATAGTCAAATTATGCATGGTTGAATGTAGAGGGGGAGGCACTGAGGAGCAAAACGTTGAATAAGCGGCTCAGGAGAGACTGATGCTTGAAAGTGGTGACGGGGATAAGCTGTATGAAGCTTGAGAACTGGGTGACTACAAGCAGTTGAGTGTTTGAATAACATTCTCAGGTCATATCTGGTAGCAGACAAAATCATACCTGTTTAACAGACTAAGGTCATGGGAGTAAACAGTAAGGTTGTTAGTTTTACAGGTTGATATAGAGGGCTGGCTGCAGGTTGCCTTTTAACATGTCATGGGTTGATTGCAAGTAGCAATGGTGGCTAACAGGTCATATACTGGGCAAAGGAGGACTGGAGATACACAGAACAGGTGGTTGATCAAAACAAGTGTCGTATAGAAGACAGGATACAATGCTTGAGATGATATCAGTAGAAACACTCTGCAGACACATTAAGGCCCATCTGCAGCAAGTAAAAAATAGGCCATGGGTGCATATCCGGGGTTAGAAACCAGAACTACAGGTAATAGCAAAGCAGAATGTTTGGGAGAAAGTTCTCAAGCCTTCAGGGGAGGGCTGGCCTGGGGGGCAGGGGGGCAATTGCCCCCTGGACTGGTCATATGTCTGGGCTGGTAGGCCACTGCACCTCCCGATTGCTGCTGTAAATGGAGCTACACTAGTGATACCACAGAGGTACAATCCTATTGGAGCTAAACTAGTAGCATAAACCATTTCCCTTGTAAGCTCTATAGCATCACTTGGTAAGCTTGACTTAAATTGTAAGCTTTGCAGTGGCGCACTAGTGTAGCCCCATTTCAACTGTAAGCTATGTGGTATCACTTGACATAAGTCACAACATTAATGCCAATTTTAAAATTAACAAAAAGGGGGTGGGCTGGAACAGTGGGCTGGAACGATAATAGAAATGGGCCACTTGAATGTATTTGCCCCCTGGGCCACAAGTTTCCAGCCCTCCCCTGCAAGTCTTGTCTTTGAAGTACTTTTGTCCACATCAGTAGTTCTTCTAAATAAACATATAGTAACAGGGCCACCTAGTGGTGAATTTTCATAACCTAGCAGTTGATTTAGAAAAACAAAGTATCACCTGGCAGTGGGCGAACCCTTATTTTATTCAATATGTTTTTAAACAAATTTACTATCACGTTAATAAATTATGGTCTTACTGACTAATCTCAAATGTATATTTTTATTTTATTTCCTGCCTAGTCACCAAGAAGCCTCTACCTCCAACACCGGATACAGTTAAGGTAAGAAACATTATTTGATTTATGCACTGAATTTCAAAATACATTAAGCCCTTTGATGCCAGATATGTCTCCTTATCATTGTAAAGCAATGTGTTGGAGGTGCCTTTAGAATTTATGGCACTTAAATGGTTAAATGGGGATTTTAAATCCTTGAATGCTCAAGAGGTTTCCATTGTATTGTTCTGCAATATGTTGAAGACCTTTAGCATTTAATAGGTTAAAAGCCCATTTAATTAAATGGACATTATTTAAATCCACATTGCCCAGAAAGTAGGGATGGGTAAAAAGTTCTGTTTTTTTCCCACAGGAATGTTCACAAAAAAAGCAAAAATTTTGGCTCTTCTCATTGGAATTCCTGCCAATAGAGAATCCTACAAATGTTCCTCCATTTTACTGACACCACAGATTTTCCTTAGAGAATTATTCCATTTCCCGCATATGTTTTTCAAACTTCCATAAAAAATCCAGAATTTCCCGCCATACAGAATGGTGTAGACAGCACAGCTGGGACAGAGAGAAATAAAAAAAAAATAACAGTTAAAATAACAATACGTTTTTTGGTGTGTTGGAGTGGAAGCTGGATGGACTCTGCTGCTGCTGATAAAGTGATGGTAGAGTAAATTAGCAGAAATAGTGATAAAGGGAACCCACACTCTCCTGACCAAATGTACCACAGTGCCCCCAACATTGCCCCTTGAAATGTGGGGAACTATACTGAAGAAGGAGGCTCTAACTAGCACTACAAGCAGCACACATCAGCTGCCTGTTCTTGTTTCTACTGATGCCATCTCTTTGTCTCTGGAGATGGTAAGTGTGACAGCTGGAACCCTCTGTCACATTTGTCATCCCTAACCAGTCCCCTAGAGCAGCAATAGACTAGTGGTGGTGGTAATGAGAATTAGGGTAGTAGTGGAGAAGCTGGTGTAGAGGAGAGTATGAAAACATTTTTGGGCAGAATGTGATGAGGAATGGGAGGAAGAGATGTGATTGGGAATGGGCATCACCACCACCACCACCACCAGCAGTAACATTCTGGCATTTGCTGCTGCTATAATTCCTGCAGCTGAATCATCAGAGAGAGATGTTCAACTGTCACAGCAGCAGCAGCATGATGATGATGATGAGCAGGAACCCAGTCCCAAGGTGGCCACAGTGCCACAGACCACCATGACCACCAAAAAGTGTTAATGGACTAAGACAGGTTCCACTCTCCACTCTCCTGGTCCTAGTAATAAGACAAAGGCTATTGTTCTCCACCTCTCTCCTTGCCAAAATCATGTGTGTGGGAATATTTTTGCCTTGGGGCAGGCATAGTGCAGTCACCAATGACTGTTCTGTGCACTACGTATGCCCTGATAAAGCATATGCAACAAAACGCCACAACATTTATGTTAAGTATGTGAAGGACAAAAACCAGTTGAAGAAACTGAGAGCTACTGTCACTGTGAAAATCCCAGAAGAAGAAACCCATCCTAGACGTTTGAAAATAAGCATAACACCTGCATTGTCACTGTCTTCTTCTGCTAGGGTCCTATTGTCCTGCCCTAGAACCCACAGGGTCCTCTTCTTCCTCTGGTGTCTCATCTTTGCCTCCATTACCTCCCCTACCACCTGATAGCAAGTCTGTAGATGTGAGTATCTTGCAGTTTGTGTCCACACATTGCATGTTTTGGGGTGTATCGACCCCTGGTGGTGTGGCAATTGAATTCAAGGTTTCAGGGAGAATCTGCAGACATTCCATACTGCTGAATATGCTAAGCTGGTGGCAGGGAAGATTCAATGTTATTATTAAGTCTTCTTGACATCACCTGTACTTAGTAGAGCACACAAAGGCCATAGTGACAGCGCAGTAATTGGGGGATGGTTTAACATTGCTGACCTAAGCATGAAGGTGGTTGGTTGCAGTTATGCCTGTTGCTTAATATGAAAGTAGACGTGTCAATTGATGTGATACTTCCCATTCCTTTGCCTATTTCACAATGTTAACTTACACACACTGTGCACATTGCAATTGCTGATAAGGCACGGTTTCTTCTTGCTCTGAGGAGAAAAAATAATATTCCTGCACACCCATGATTTTAGAGGAGATGCAGCATAATGGACCACATTCTTCTATCTAGATTGACCTACAGTGGTCTGGGGACTTATTGTATTGTTGCTGATGCCTTAGCCTAAGCATGCTGCTATGCTAAACATTAATTTTTAAAGAGATAAAAAAATAAAAATAAGGTTACACTGGATGTGGCAGATGTGTAGAAGAAGGACTTGCCTGTTATAAAAAAAACTCTGTAGGCCTGCAGTTAGTGGGTGCCCACAAGTCCTTCTTCTACACCTTTTTAAACTGTTGTATGTCTTTTGTTTTTAATTGCAAACATTGGGACCCCCGAGCATCAAATACACTAAATTTAAAGGATCCCCCTCCAACGCATTTATTATATCATCGCATCAGTGACTATTTTTAATTTAGATAGGCTTCACAGGTGTATTAGAGTAGGTACTTGACATATATTGAGGTATCTTGACGGGGTGGGAAAGCTTATACAACGTTGGGCCAAATGTTGGAACAAAATCCTTTATTAACACAGTAGTAATCTATATGCCCAATACAGGGCTTAGTGATGCAATATAACAGTATCACTAAAGCAGTCAGTGCTCCAGAGGCAGGCTTTTCTGCTGCAGGGATAGTGTTACGTTGTACCATTATCCCTGCAGTCACAGTCCCTGACACAAAGCTCCCTGGAAACAGGCAATCAGTTTGCTCACTGTCAGGAACATCAAAGTATAAAAATAGGTAGTTGAAAAGAAAAATAATAATGAAAAGTATAGGCAATTTGACTTTACATATTCTGCCCTTGTAGAAAATGTAAACTTGAAAAGGAGGTTGACTTCCTTTGTCTATTTCCTATTCAGGAATTCACCCTACTATGCCTAAAATCAGTTGTCTTCCTCTATAAGATACCTTCTGTTTCCTAGGCAAGACCTCCACCTCCACTCCCTCCAGAGCAGGAACCAGAGGAAGTGATGGAAAACAAAGAAGAAATAGTGATAGCAATGTTTGACTTCCGTCCGGCTGAGACACACGATCTCAGACTAGTTGCAGGTGAAGAATACTATGTAATAGAAAAGAAGGATATCCACTGGTGGAGAGCAAGGAATAAGTATGGGTGAGTCTGAAAGTCAAATATGTTCTTCCCCTGTTTTCTTGTGTTAAGGGTTGTATTTTCCATTAGGTATAATGGGTAACTACCTATGTGTAGCAAGGGCAAACTGAAAGGGGATTACCAGTTGCCCAGAGATCCCTTTACATTGTTCTTGACACTACCAGATTAGGTACATAACATTTTAGAACCCTAAAGCTAGAAATGTAGGTTCTCCAATCCTCCATCTGTTGTTGAGTTACTGTCACGGTTTATTATGACTCTCAGACACAAGTTTTAGGTAAAAAAAATCAATTTTATTGAAATAATAAATGATAACTTAGGATGGCAATAACATACATATATATATATACAGAATATAGCACAGACAGAAGGCAGACTCTACCGGTCCTGTCAATATACCGGACAGGACAGTCTTTAGGCTCTACCGGCCTTGCCAATACCGGGTAAGGCAACCTGCAGATGGAATAGCATAACGGTTTTACCGGCCTTACCAAATTACCGGGCAAGGCAGCCTCAATAGATACACAATGTAGGCTCTACCGGCCCTGCCAATACCGGGTAAGGCAACCTCAGATGGAATGTGGCAAAAGGTTCTACCGGCCTTACCAATACCGGGCAGGGCAGCCCAGAGATAATAGCAGCAGTCAGATGGAACTGGCAAATTAGCAGAATCGTTAAGCAGCAAGGCTTTGGAGCAAACCAGCGTCCGCACGCTGGAAACAACACTGAATAGTATAGCCGTTAGGCTTAGCGAGCAAACCAGTGACCGCACACTGGAGTAACAAGCGAGTAGTATAGCCGCAAGGCTTAGGAGCAAACCAGCGTCCGCACGCTGGGACCAACACAGATTTGTATAGCTGAAAGGCTTTGGAGCAAACCAGTGACCGCACACTGGTGTAACAAGAGAGTTTGTATGGCCGCAAGGCTTAGGAGCAAACCAGCGTCCGCACGCTGGGACCAACACAGATTTGTATAGCTGAAAGGCTTTGGAGCAAACCAGTGACCGCACACTGGTGTAACAAGTGAGTTGTATAGCCGCAAGGCTTAGGAGCAAACCAGCGTCCGCACGCTGGGACCAACACAGATTTGTATAGCTGAAAGGCTTTGGAGCAAACCAGTGACCGCACACTGGTGTAACAAGCGAGTTTGTATAGCCGCAAGGCTTGGGAGCAAACCAGCGTCCGCACGCTGGGACCAACACGGAATTGTAGCAATGTCACCAACGCGACCAGGCAGAAGGTCGCCAGGATACTGAAGACAGGTGATGAGATGACAGGAACCAGCAACGATCAGTCAGGTCAGAAAACAGCAGAGAAGTTCAGCAGGAACTGCAACACCAGAGACTAGGCCGGAACCAGGACTGGAAGTACTTCAGTATGCAGGAAACACTGGAACAGTAGAGATCAGGAACTCAGGAACACATGAGATCAGGAACTCAGGAACACTGGAACAGAGGCCCAGCTATCACTAGCATAGTGATAGCAAGAAGGTCAGAAACAACACGAAAGGGCACTCAAAGGGTGCCCAATCCAGGTTTAAATAGTCAATAAGAGGCGGGCTATCTGCAGACAGCCAATAGAAGCCCCCTACTGGTGACAGACAAGTAACTGCAGCAAATCACGGGCACCGTGATAGTACCCCCCTTTCAAAGACCCCCTCTCCTAGAATAGGGTTTAGGTTTCTGCGGGTAATTGGCATGAAAGGCCCTAGTTAACCTAGGTGCATGAAGGTCCGTACTATCCACCCATGATCGATCCTCAGGACCATACCCTTTCCAATGTACCAGGTACTGCACCCTTCCTCTAAGCCTACGGGAATCAATAATGCTCTGAACCTCGTACTCCTCCTGGCCCTCGACCTCAACAGGTCCTGGCACCACAGGTGTGGTAGTATAGCGATTGCAAACCAGAGGCTTAAGAAGGGACACATGGAACACATTATGGATACGCATGGATGCAGGTAGGTCTAGTGCATAGGAGACAGGGTTAATTTTGCGAATAACTCTGTATGGACCAATAAACCGAGGAGCCAACTTATTAGACGGAACCTGCAGCTTGAGATTTCTGGAGGAAAGCCATACTCTATCCCCAACCTGAAAGGAAACTGCTGGAAGCCTTCTGCGATTAGCATGGCGCTGATGACGCTGAAATGACTGACCAAGTGCCCTCTGAACTTGTGCCCATGTGGAACGGAGTTGCTCGATATGCTCATCCAGAGCTGGAATCTGTTGCGTCTGAAATGAGTCTGGAAGCAAACAGGGCTGGAACCCATAATTAATCAGAAACGGAGAGCTCCCAGATGAAGAATTGACCGCACAGTTCCTGGCGAACTCTGCCCAAGGCAACAAGTCGGACCAATTATCATGATGGTCAGTAACGAAACAACGGAGAAATTGTTCCAAGCCCTGATTAGCTCGTTCAGCGGCTCCATTGGTCTGGGGATGGTAGGCAGAGGAGAAGGACAGCTGTATGCCCATCTGTTGGCAAAATGCCCTCCAAAATCTAGACACAAACTGGCTCCCCCTGTCAGACACCAGTACCCTAGGCACTCCATGCAACCGGAATACTTCTCTGGCGAACACCATTGCCAATTCCTTCGCTGAAGGAAGACCACGGAGGGGCACGAAATGAGCCATTTTAGAAAACCTGTCCACCACCATGAATATAAAGGAGTACCCCTTCGACATAGGCAACTCTCCCATAAAATCAATGGAAACATGAGACCAGGGGCGTTCGCCATTAGGCACCGGTTGAAGCAAGCCCACAGGGAGATGTCTCGGGGTCTTAGCGCGGGCGCAGGTGGCACAGGCATTCGTAAATTCGGCACAATCGTTTCTCATGGAAGGCCACCAAAATAACTGAGAAAGGGACCATAACAATTGGTCTCTACCAATATGTCCCGCAGCCTTAGAGGAATGGTAGGTTTCGAGCAGCCTAGTACGAAATGATTCAGCGACAAAACATTTGCCCACTGGGGTTTCATGGGGAGCGGACCCCTGAGAGGCCAGGATCTCCTCCCCTAGAGGAGAAGTGATACTCGTGCGTATAGTAGCCAGTATTCTATCAGGTTGGATGATAGGAGCTGGTGCTTCCACTCTGTCACTGTCGGCCTCAAATTGTCTTGACAGTGCATCAGCCCTGATATTTTTTGACCCTGGTAAATATGATACAATGAAATTAAATCGAGACAGGAACAGTGCCCACCTGGCCTGACGAGAGGACAATCTCTTGGCCTCCGAGAGATAGGTCAGATTCTTATGATCTGTTAGGATTAAGACAGGATTCTTAGTACCTTCAAGCAAATGACGCCATTCCTTAAGAGCAAGGATAATGGCCAATAATTCTCTGTCACCTATCTCATAGTGGCTTTGAGTGACAGTCAACTTTTTAGAGAAAAACCCACAAGGTCTGAGAGTTCCACCTTTCTCGTGTCGCTGCGAAAGTACTGCCCCGACCCCAATATCTGAGGCATCAACCTCTAACGTAAATGGAAGTAAAGGATTGGGGTGGGATAACACAGGAGCTGCAGCAAATGCCAGCTTCAAATTCTCAAAGGCTTTCTCAGCAGATACCGGCCAACAAGAAGGATTAGCACCCTTGTGCGTAAGATCGGACAGAGGTTTGACAATGGAAGAAAAGTTCTTAATAAACCTCCTATAATAATTAGCGAAACCCAGGAAACGCTGTATGGCTTTAAGACCCTTGGGTTTTGGCCATTGTAGGACAGCTGACAACTTTTCTTTGTCCATGGCAATGCCATCATTGCCAATTATGAACCCCAAGAATGGCACACTGGTTCTATGAAACTCACATTTTTCCATTTTACAAAATAATTTGTTCTCACGGAGTCGTAGCAATACTGCGGATACATCTTTGATGTGCTGTGCCATGTTTTGGGAGTAAATCAGTATATCGTCGAGGTACACCACAACACATGTCTGTAACATATCTCTCAGAACATCATTTATCAGTTCCTGGAAAACTGCGGGTGCATTACACAGCCCAAAAGGCATTACTAGATACTCGTAGTGCCCAGCTCGAGTATTAAAGGCAGTTTTCCACTCATCACCTGCTCGAATGCGAACCAGATTGTAAGCGGCCCGTAGGTCCAACTTGGTAAATATCGAAGCGCCCTTAAGCCTGTCAAAAAGCTCGGTGATGAGTGGTATTGGGTATGCGTTTTTTGCCATTAGTTTATTCAAGCCCCGGTAGTCAATGCATGGTCTTAATTCGCCATTTTTCTTTTTTACAAAAAAGAACCCAGCCCCAGCTGGAGAGGTAGATTTACGTATGATCCCTCTAGCAAGGGCATCAGAAATGTAATCCTCCATAGCCTTATTTTCATCACAAGATAATGGATAAGTGCGTCCTTTCGGAGGTACTGCACCAGGCTGCAATTCAATGCAACAATCATAAGGTCTATGCTGGGGTAGCATACTAGCCTCTCCTTTGCTAAAAACATCGCCAAACTGTTGGTACACATCCGGCATAGCAGAGGAGGTGCACATGACCTTAATAGGCTGGATGACGCACTTGTCCATACAAAACTGGGACCAAGCAGCAATTTCACACTTTTTCCAATCGAATTGTGGGTTATGTAACTGTAACCACGAAAATCCCAATATCACCGCATGGTGCGGGGAATTAATCAGTTGAAACTGCTGCTCTTCTCTGTGAAGTGCCCCAATAGTCATAGACAATGGCATAGTTTCAAATATAACCTGAGGCGGTTCTAAGGGTCTACCATCAATCGCTTCAATAGTCAAGGGGTTTTCTCTTTCAATGCGTGGAACTCCGTGCAATTCAGCAAAGGTATTATCCATAAAATACCCTGCTGCACCGGAGTCAACCAAGGCCAAAACCTCCACAGAGCGTTGTGCCCAAGACAATACCACCTGTATGGTGGGTTTCATTATGCCCGACACTGGGGACGATTGTACACCACCTAGGGCCTGTCCCCCAAGATACCCTAGGTGTGTGCGTTTCCCGGACGTACCGGACAGTAATTTAGCAAGTGCCCTTTTTTACCGCAGTATAAACATAACCCTTGTTTTTTGCGATATAGTCTCTCTGCCTTGGATAGTCTAGTGAAGCCTATTTCCATAGGTTCACTTGTTTCCCGTACTGGTTCACTAGACTTCAATGCCAAGGGAGGGATGGGTGGGCAAAACATGCTACTAGGCTCATTATTTTTTGACCGTAACTTACGATCTCTGGCAATTGATCTCTCACGTATTCTGGAGTCAATTATCATAACATACTCAATGTAATCATCTAGATCAATAGGTAGATCTTTAGCAGCGATTTCGTCTTTAATGTGGTCATTCAGGCCTTGAGAGAAGGCTGCCAATAATGCCTCGTTATTCCAACCTACCTCTGCTGCCAATGTGCGGAATTCGATGGCATAGTCGCCCACTGTACGCCTGCCCTGTTGTATCTCCATAAGGCGTTTGGCAGCAGAGGTGGTTCTACCAGGAGGCTCAAACACTCTTCGAAAGGAACGCACAAATTCAATAAAGTTCTTAGTACAAGGTTTAGCATTCTCCCACAAGGGGTTAGCCCAAGCCAATGCTCTGCCAGTGAGCAGTGATATCGTGAACCCCACTTTACTACGATCATTGGGAAATGCGTGTGCCGTCAATTCCATAAAGATTTCGAGTTGATTGATGAACCCTCTGCAGAGACTAGGGTCACCATCATATCTTAGCGGCAAGGGTGCAGAAGCCGTTAACCCTTTAACAGTACCCCCTAGGGGTCTGGTATCACTTTCCGGTGTCTGACTTGGCGAGACCACCGGGCTAGAGCTAGATTGGTCAGCAGGTACCGTGCGTTCAAGGATCGTTTGAATTGCAACTGCCAACTGATCCAAACGTTGCTCGAGCACATCCATCCTCCAATGGATATTCTGTGCGTTACCTTCACCCTTGCTGTCTGAGGTCATGGCCCTTTCGTACTGTCGCGGTTTATTATGACTCTCAGACACAAGTTTTAGGTAAAAAAAATCAATTTTATTGAAATAATAAATGATAACTTAGGATGGCAATAACATACATATATATATATACAGAATATAGCACAGACAGAAGGCAGACTCTACCGGTCCTGTCAATATACCGGACAGGACAGTCTTTAGGCTCTACCGGCCTTGCCAATACCGGGTAAGGCAACCTGCAGATGGAATAGCATAACGGTTTTACCGGCCTTACCAAATTACCGGGCAAGGCAGCCTCAATAGATACACAATGTAGGCTCTACCGGCCCTGCCAATACCGGGTAAGGCAACCTCAGATGGAATGTGGCAAAAGGTTCTACCGGCCTTACCAATACCGGGCAGGGCAGCCCAGAGATAATAGCAGCAGTCAGATGGAACTGGCAAATTAGCAGAATCGTTAAGCAGCAAGGCTTTGGAGCAAACCAGCGTCCGCACGCTGGAAACAACACTGAATAGTATAGCCGTTAGGCTTAGCGAGCAAACCAGTGACCGCACACTGGAGTAACAAGCGAGTAGTATAGCCGCAAGGCTTAGGAGCAAACCAGCGTCCGCACGCTGGGACCAACACAGATTTGTATAGCTGAAAGGCTTTGGAGCAAACCAGTGACCGCACACTGGTGTAACAAGAGAGTTTGTATGGCCGCAAGGCTTAGGAGCAAACCAGCGTCCGCACGCTGGGACCAACACAGATTTGTATAGCTGAAAGGCTTTGGAGCAAACCAGTGACCGCACACTGGTGTAACAAGTGAGTTGTATAGCCGCAAGGCTTAGGAGCAAACCAGCGTCCGCACGCTGGGACCAACACAGATTTGTATAGCTGAAAGGCTTTGGAGCAAACCAGTGACCGCACACTGGTGTAACAAGCGAGTTTGTATAGCCGCAAGGCTTGGGAGCAAACCAGCGTCCGCACGCTGGGACCAACACGGAATTGTAGCAATGTCACCAACGCGACCAGGCAGAAGGTCGCCAGGATACTGAAGACAGGTGATGAGATGACAGGAACCAGCAACGATCAGTCAGGTCAGAAAACAGCAGAGAAGTTCAGCAGGAACTGCAACACCAGAGACTAGGCCGGAACCAGGACTGGAAGTACTTCAGTATGCAGGAAACACTGGAACAGTAGAGATCAGGAACTCAGGAACACATGAGATCAGGAACTCAGGAACACTGGAACAGAGGCCCAGCTATCACTAGCATAGTGATAGCAAGAAGGTCAGAAACAACACGAAAGGGCACTCAAAGGGTGCCCAATCCAGGTTTAAATAGTCAATAAGAGGCGGGCTATCTGCAGACAGCCAATAGAAGCCCCCTACTGGTGACAGACAAGTAACTGCAGCAAATCACGGGCACCGTGATAGTTACACCCCCTTATAATCCAACATCAGTTGGCACAATTCTGGTATCAAACTCTTACCTTTGAACAGATAACTGATTTTTAGATGCATTTTTGAAACCTGTTTCTGGAAATCTTGAGTGTGGATATTCAGGAAAGGTGGGCTCCATGTGACCTTTATTTTCCACAATGTAGAAAAACAGTGTGTCCATATTGTAGTTGCATCAGAGGTTTGTGCCGATGGAGTCAGCAGCTAGCAATGAACTGGAGCACAGAAAAACAGGTTCTGTTTCAAGAGACAGGCAAAGTCCATATTGGAGACTTCTATCTGGAATGGCTGCTTATGTAATAAAGTGCATACAGTGGGCATCATGGTGAAATGAAAACAGGTATTTATTTATTCATATAAAACTTAAAAGACAGGTCTGCAGTTATCCTATGCTTTTCTCACTTTATTACATGTAACCACAACAGGTAGTGGACTCCAGCATGGACTTGCTTGGCCCTTAACCTACCTTTGGTGTACCTTATATGAGGACTAACTCAGGCAATCCCAATGCCCCTGCACCAGACACCTCCTGGATTATGGTGGTTGGTTTGTTTACCTGGTTAAATATTGATGTATTGTTTAGTTTGTATACTAATCTGCCTAGTTTATATACCCCTGTATTGAACAGTTAATGGAACAGTAATACTTTATATTATTATTATTTTAGTAGAATAAATGTGTAATGTATTGTTGGCTTTCTTGTTTATCTTTAATTATAAATATTTATATTTCATCTGATATTTTAGTTCTTCTTTTCCTTTCACATTCAATGATATGCGTGTGCTCTTCCTGTCTGGTGGGTTGTCTTAGCTGTCTATAAGAACAATAAAGACTTAATCTATAGGAACAAGTCTGTCGCAATCCAGCTGATGAAATGAAGTGAACGCTGAGCACTTCTGGGACCACAATCCCAATGCTGCAGTCATGCGCAGTAGAGACTGCCTGCATCGCGGCTGATACAGAGCTTCGGAGCATCCAGCTCTGTATCAGCCACGGCGCGGGCAGTCTCTACTGCGCATGACTGCCCCGCGACCAGGTGGCAGTGGCACTGTGGCCCGTGTCACGGGCTCTTCAACTAGTAGACTAATATACATGTTTAGATTGTTTAACAGATAATTCTAATCTCTCTATATGTTGCACTAGCTATTTTACTGTAAAATAAATCACTTGAGAAATTAACCTGTATACTTTATTGGCACTGTGTGACCCTTTATGCTAAATCCTTGCATTGTATGCTAATTAGTTCTGTACAAAGTCAAATTAAATAAAGGTTCACTTCTAGAAAACTATTCATACCATAAACAAATGGCTAACATGACATACAGGCAGTTTTTGATTTACTTTAATAGTAACTAAATGTAATTTGTTGTAATATGTCCCATTTTAAGACAAAATGTTTATTTATCAACTTATGTTAATAAGGTTGGTTTGGGACAGAATTGGCCAACATTACTTTGTGCATGTGATTCTAGATCAGTGATGGGCAACCTGATGCCCTCCAGTTGTTCAGGCCTACAATTTCCATCGTCTCCATAGTACTGAACAGCTAGAGAGCATCAGGTTGCCCAACCATATCCTATCTTGTCTATCCAGTTTTTTCCTATAGTTCTTTACAATTGCAAGTAATGCTACTGATGTTATGTACTAACCTTTACTTGGGGCCTTATACAAAGATATAAAATGGAGTCGTTTTGGAGAAATGTACTGAACAATATAAAACAAAAAATTTCCATTCTAGACAGGTCCCCAACCATTCTGGAGAGAATCAGCTGCACCCCCTTATAGGCTGACCCGTACATCTGGGCTTGTGCTGTTTCTCTTGTGAAGAGAGGTTTTGTCTGAAATTTAGGAGCTGGATTATCTGTGGTAGGAACCAGACTGATATTAATATGAAAATATCCTGTAATGGCACATGGGAGCAAAAACATAACCAAGCAGCACCTAAGAGGCTACTATGCCTTAGAACAAAACACGGTCTCAGTGCGCCTTCGTCACACTTTTTGTTTTCTAATCTCTGTACATTTGGTGGACAAAGTGCCAATGAAGAATAAAGTGACCTGGTACTTATCTTTTTAGCGAATCATCCCTGGCCACTGTCACCGAAAATCATTCAATAGACAACAATAGAAAAAGCTCCTCCATGAAACTGAATGGCCATAACAAATACCTACCCTGTTTTCTCGCTACAAATGCAGTTTTAAAAAAGGGCAGTAAAGTTTCATTATGAAAGCACATTATATTATAATACTTTACTGCTAAGAAAACAAGGGTTCCTCCACCATTTGGGACATGCTTCATTCAATGTTATTACAGGTAACACTTTTTCTTACTTAACCCCTTTATTTTTCACCTGAAGGGCCGGTGACAGTCCTGGCACATCATGTACGGGAGCACTGTAGATAAAATTGGGGTCTGAAATTGACAGCTCCAAGACTGGACCCGTCTCACTCAGATCCCAGTTCGGCATCCGGCGCAAGTACTCAGTCATGTGTGCCAGTGCGCCAACAATGATTAAATTGGTCCTTAAGGGAAGGTAACTTCCCCGGCCGCTTGTCATTAAGGGGTTAAACTGACATAGTCTCTTGTGGTCACCACCAGGTGGCAGTAATGCTGTGAATTCAGTGGCAATTTTTAATCTAAGACTACAGAGAGAAATAGAAAGACAATTACCCCTGGATACCAGCTGACACTGAAAAAATGAATTGTAATAAATTGTAATGAAGCATCTTTCAGCTGTGGTATTGACTACATGTATATTACTTTACTCCTCTTTAACCCTTTGAATGCAAAATGCATTGCACAACCCTCAGGCACACAAAGGATTAAATAACTTTTGAATGAGGAATCTTCCAAAAGTAGGAGTACCTGTTTCTTTTTTTTTTTTTTTCAATTGTAATACCTCATACTTTTCCTATAAGAAGACCAAATTCTTGTCATTGTCCCAATATAAATGTAAATATATAAATGTTTATTTTTTTCATTTCAGTAAAGAAGGCTACATTCCAAGCAACTATGTGACGGAGAAGAAATTAGACAATTTAGATCAATACGTGTGAGTATTCATTTTAATGTGTTGCAGGGAAGGAAAAAAGTGAAAATCTCTGTCCTTTTACCTTTACAGCATAGTGAATGGTTTGATTGCCTGCGGGTGAGGTGAGCAATGCTCTGATGCTCAAAGGCTTAACATTTAACATTATATCCAATCCCATCCTCAAGAGCTGTAAATTTTTTTCAAGATTTAAAGTAGATATCACCTATCTTTTAGCTTTAGTAGATATGTCACCTAGCTTTTAGTGTCAAGGTATAAGATTAAACTGCCTATATCTTGTGCCTTTTCTGTATTTCAATCAGCAGAATGGTTTTATAGATTTTTTTTTTAGTAGTTCGTGACTCTTTAACTTCAGCACAGCTAAGTTCTCTGATCTGTGTGGTACAACCTGTATAATTCATTATTCACCTGGGCTGTCGTTTCTTTGCTACTCCTCACAACTCCATCTGTGGACACCATAACATATCTGCTTCCACCAAAACAGTTGAATAAATAAATGGGAAAAATTAATTATGCAAAATCTGTCAAGATGTATCCTCTTGCAGAGGTGAGAATTTAGACAAGTGAAGGTTCCTTTTAAAGATATGTTCAAGATATAAACTAGGTGCACCTCTTGTCTATAGGGGATTGTAGGTTATTCAGTGACTAAGGGAAATGTGCTCAAGATATTTTACATATAAACACAGAAAGAAAAGAGACAAAGAAATATTGTGACAGCACCAAATCCCACTCCTATTCTTGCGGGACAATGGGGTCAGCAAAAGGTATAGGTCAAAATGAAGGGAAAATAAGTTAAAAAAGAAAATGTAACCTTTATTCATACCCTATTAAAAACTAGAGAATTAAAAACTAAGTGCAAATGTTATCTCAAACTGCTGAGTAGCATTTTGTTCAACAGGCCTAGAACCCCATAACTTGTGATATTTACTCTCTTCCACGTTCCATATATTTAAGGCATTTATAAATAACCTGTTAGGTTCACACCAGGATTGCCTGTAATTTACAGGGTCATCAAATATATGATTACAATGTATATAGATTACCAATTTACATTACTTCTAATTGTCTTCCTATTCTGACTCCATTAAAGATAAGACCTTTCTGCCTGTCCTGTCGTTTTCGGAGCAGATTTAAAGAGACAGTGTATAGTGATTTTAATTAGTTTCTTTTGCTTTAAATCAGTCACGGATCAAATCTATCCACTTGTCCTATAGCGTTTAAAGCAGGTCCCTATAGTAAACCCTACCTGCCTGTCAGCATACGCTGATTTAGAGCATTGGATAGAAAGAGGTAGCCACAAAAGGTGATAACCCAAAATTAGTGAGACGCTAGCTCCAGATTCTCCCAGCGGTCTAGTCCACAAAAATCATTTGGTAAAGGACCCGATGGGTGAGTGATCGATAATGGCAATAAAATGAAGGACACAGAGAGAGAGAGAGTGGTTCTATTTAGCATAGCTAAATCTATTACTAAAGTAGCATAGGGGTCTCTGAGCAGAGACCATATGTGTCAATGTAATGGCAATCCCTATGCTATGCTGGGTGATCACCTTTTGCGGCTACCTCTTTCTGTCCAATGCTCTAAATCAGTGTATGCTGACAGGCAGGTAGGGTTTACTATAGGGACCTGCTTTAAACGCTATCGGACAGGTGGATAGATTTGATCCGTGACTGATTTAAACAAAAGAAACTAATTAAATAACTATACACTGTCTCTTTAAATCTGCTCCGAAAGCGACAGGACAGGCAGATAGGTCTTATCTTTAATGGACTCAGAATAGGAAGACGATTAGAAGTAATTTAAATTGGTAATCTATCTACATTGTAATTATATATTTGGTGACCCTGTAATTTACAGGCAATCCTGGTGTGGGCCTAACAGGTTATTTATAAATGTCTTAAATATATGTAAAGTGGAAGAGAGTAACTATCACAAGTTACGGGGTTCTAGGCGTGTTGAACAAAATGCTACTCAACGATTTGAAATAATTAACATTTGGGACTGCACTTTGTTTTTAATTTGCTAGTTTTTAGTAGGGTATGAATAAAGGTTACATTTTATTTTTTTTTACTTATTTTCCCTACATTTTGACTTATACCTTTTGCTAATCCCATTGTCCCTCAAGTGTAGGAGTGGGATTTGGTGCTGTCACAAGATTTGTCTCTTTTCTTTCTGTCCTTTTAAAGATATCCTTTCTTAAGCACCTTCTTAAAGGGATAGTAATACTTAAAATGTAAAAGAAAATATGCTGTTGCTACATGATCCTATGGACAGCTCTGGTCCCGGGACCATAAATCTCCATAGGATGGTGTAGCAACAGCGCCACTGTACAATTTCAGGCCACTGTGATATTGCACCTAAAAAATTCAACTTTGAATATTAATAACTTTTGAATGAAACACCTTTCAGCAGTGGGAGTAATCTTGTTTTACTCAGGGGCATAAACCCTACAACATATTTTTTTTTACATTTTAAGTATTACTATCCCTTTAAAGGAAGTCACCCTATATCATGGCCTATATACAACCCTTGGTAAAACATTTGGTAGATTGCAGTTACCATTTCTTCTAAAATATATGTTTCTTTTTAGATGGTATTGCAAAAATATGAACAGAAGTAAAGCTGAACAGCTTCTTAGAAATGAGGTAAGTTTTATCCTATCATATGTGATCATGATGATGAGCGTTTACATTTACAGAAACAGTATAATTTTGTTTAAAAAAATTGTACTGATTTCCTGGAGCAATAAAAGAAATGTATTCCTGTGATATGCTTCATTAAAAGCTATGATAGTTAAATATGTCACCACTAGGTGTCATCTGTTCGTGTGATACTTGTCTGCAGTCATGTACAGGTAGATGTGACAGTGTATATGAATATCTGACAGTGTCCACTTATTTGGTGGTGAGTGTTTGTGTGGGATTTATCAAACCAGAGTTATGACTCTGGAGCAAAGCAGCTGCACCAAAGGGTGTACATGAAAATTCTGCAAATCCTCACTGATTTTATATTTTTTAACCCATTGAATGCTAGAGTGTTCTCCCATGCATTACTTTACAGTGTGTTGGAGACTTCTGTAGCATTCAAGGAGTTAAAAACCCCATTTATAGAAAAATTAACACCAAAAAGTGAACTGGGATTATATAAACTTAAATACCTTGTAGTCAATGGTGGCATCCATAAAAAAACATCTGTAGTTTTCTTAGGCCTAAAATCTAGTCTTAAATCTGCTCAATGAGGGACTCCATTATTTCCTTTTGCAGGGTTCCCTGACTCCCATTAACCCTTTGAGTGCCAGAGAGGTATGGAATGTGTTGTGTAGCCCTCCAACACTCAAAGGGTTAACATAGCAACCTTGATAGGTATCAGAGAACCAATAGCTCGGAATTGACTGTAAAGGCCATGGACAAGGTACTGGCCTTTTGGATACCTCACTGGTACTCAGAGGGTTAATACAAGAGCAGTTGATACTAATCTCACTAAATTAATAGTTTTAGCACATATTTCTCAGCACAAACAAAATGTACCAAATGGCATTTTAATAGAATGGTCTATATATGCATACAAAGCAAATTTAGGTTTATGTTTTAGGGATCTAATGTAAAGTATATTTTAGAGATACTAGCTTTAAGTACATGATATTTAGAACTGTAGATATCAATTTCATGTACAGTGTTCCTTTAAATCAATGGGAATCTTGATTACCTCCTTATAGTGCAGTTATGCCGCGAACTGCACTTCTGTAGTGTCATATATAAGGCCCTATGTGTGTGGAGTGTGTGCTGGGGTGTGTGTGCAATCTTTTTATACATTACATGATGAGCTGCATTCAACTGTAAATTAAAAGCACAACATAAAATCCTTTACTAAATGCAGTGCTGCACACCTCTCTGGTTCTTAAGGGGTTAAACAAGTAAAGATGAATAATATATTTATATGGCTGATACATATTTGCTACTCTGTATAAAATGCCATTGATACAGCTTTATTGTCAGGAATGTTCCTTTGAGGGCAGCTCTTGTACATACGAAAAAAGACGTTTATCTGGTGTGTTTTACTTGTAGGATAAAGAAGGAGGTTTTATTGTCAGGGATTCCAGTCAAGTGGGATTATATACTGTATCACTTTATACAAAGTACGGAGGGTAAGTTCATATCTTTTTGTAGATAAATATGAAATTTACACTGTGAGGGTAAATGTAAATATAGGAATAGTCTGCCACGTCTGTTGCTTTAGCTCACACCTTAAGCCCTTGACGAATGCCCGATCCTGAGCGCGGGCGGTCATTAAGAACTACTGAGTGTGCAACCACTCTGCCACCCCTTAATTCCGTGACATGCCATGACCAACACCGGAGGGACAGTCCTGGCATGTCAAGGGTCGTTAAGGAGTTAATTATTAATATTATTATTACTATCCTATATAATAATTCACTAAGTTGTGTGTAACGCCCGACATGCGCAGTACACACTGCTGCGCATGCGGCAGTCATGCGCAGTACAGACTGCCCACGCCGCGGCTGATACAGAGCTGGACGCTCCGAAGGAGCGTCCAGCTCTGTATCAGCAGTGGCGCGGGCAGTCTCTTCTGCGTGTGACTGCCCCGCGACCGCCTGCCAGAGGCACTGTGGCCCGTGTAACGGGCTGTTCAACTAGTTTATTTATAATTCGCTAGCAGTTTCCACAGAGCTGTACAATACAATGGGATTACAAACAAGTTGATATACAGTTAAACATGACATTAGATATATACAAGCATAAACATATAAAAAATAGCGATCTTACAATCTAGAAGGCATATGGGGTGGTAGACGCAAGTGATAAAGGGACGGCTTGGAGAAGGGTGATCTATATTACACGGGAACATCCAATGGTTAAGTTGTATGGCTGAACCTTAGGGAATAGTGAAGGTTACAGAAGGCAAAGGACAGCTACAGAGGTCTCAATAGCAACTTTAAGGGCTCAGGTAGTAAGATTCTCTGAACGGGGGGGGGGGGTAGGTTCAGAGACTGTTTAAAGCTGCAGAACTTAGTTGAAAGTCTCACAGAGATGGTAGGGAATTCCACAGGGTGGGGGACGCACAGGAGAAGTCACCTTTTGCATTCAACTTTAAAATAAAAGCAAGACATAACATTGTTTACTAAATGCGATTTTGCACCCCTTTGTGGTCCTTAAGGGGTTAAACAATTGAAGATTAATGTATTTACACGACTGATACATATTTGCTACTTTATATAAAATGCTATTGTTGCAGCTTTATTGACAAGATATAAGGTCACCTTTCTTGACCCTTTAAACCAGGCATGTCAATCTCAAATACAGTCAAGGGCTGTAAAATTGGATGTGTGTGTGTATATATACACTTTTCAGAGTTTTAGTCAATTGCTCTTTATTTCAAAAATGACAATCTCTTAGCTTGTGTCAACCCCTTATATAGTCAGTGTAACCCAGTACAGAATAAACCCCCATAGTGAAAGTAAAAACTGCATTCCATGTTGGATTGGCAGTCCGTCTAAACCTTGCAAGTTGTATATAAATTTTCTGTGTAGTTTGAGTACCAGACTGCTTAAAATAAATCTTTTTTCCCATTTAGAACTATGAGGAACTTTATTCAGACCTACTGACCACACTGATTTATGTATTCTCACATAAATTGGCTAAGTGAAGGGCCATGATGAGTTCTGCCTGTTTTTTGTATATGAAATAAAGAAAAAAGAAAAATAAGAAGCGTCAATAGTATTATTATTATTATTATTATTATTATTCTTTATTTATATAGCGCCAACTAATTCCGCAGCGCTGTACAATTGGGAATAGACATACAGAGGTATTAAATAGTACAATCAGATGTGTAGAACAGGAGGATCAGAGGGCCCTGCTCGTGAGAGCTTACAGTCTAGAGTACTGTATCATCAATAAATATTTGGACCTGAAATATAATGAGAATATTGTACTCAGATGAACTTGTGGTTGAGAGACTACCTTATGCTATCTCTCAACAAGATCAGTAGTTGGAGATCACAATCCCATCTGGACTGGAACTTGGAAATGGTTATCCAAACAAAGAAAAAGACGCTGTTCATCTCACTTTAAGATCCATATATTTATTATATCAAAAAAACATAAAACATGATGCTTTTCACACTTTATGTGCTGCTTTATCAAATGTATGGTTCAGATTAAAAAGCATTTATGTATGAACTTAGATGTGGCTGTACTAAAGGTACTTTGCCATTGTAAATAGACGTTAAGATAATTTGATTATCTTGCTCAGTATATTACTGCCAACAACACACTGTTATGTGTTTTGCTTCCTGGAAATGGAATAAGATTGTGATAACCTGTATTTCAGAGGAGGATCCTCAAACATAAGGCACTACCATATCAAGGAGACATCATTCCCAAAACAGTACTATCTAGCAGAGAAGCACGTCTTTAACACAATTCCTGAAATGATAGAATATCACAAACACAATGCAGCTGGTAAGTACCATCTACTGCTTTAGAAAATATAGGGGGATACCTCCCTCACATTAAACTGGCATGGGTCTGTTTGACAAGTACAAATCTGTTGTGGCTCTTGCATGCTCTCTTACTCTTATGTATACACACAAGCACACATCTATCTATCTATCTATCTATCTATCTATCTATCTATCTATCTATCTATCTTTCTCTATCGTCCAATATGACATACAGGTACCATGAGGAGGAGACATCCCTCCTAGTAGGATGGAACTTCTCAAAAGACAAGGTCTTGGAGGTGGAGCCTTTCTTTCTCCTTATCAGGCTACTGTAGCCCCGCTTTTTCCAGAGTCCCACCAGAGTGAACCGGCTAGGAACATCTGTGCTTAGTTTTTAGTTACTCTTTTTATTTCATTCTTAGACTAGTTGAAAAGCCTGTGTACATGGGCCACAGTGCCACTAAGCAACCTCGACTGGTGGCCGGATCGTCTCTTGTGACTGGCGCATGACTGCAGCGAGCACAACCGTCTCTACTGCGCATGACGGCTTCTGACAAACATCCTAGTGAATTATTATATAGGATATGGGTTGTCACAATTCTCCCCTTAGGTTGGTTACCATTCCTGGCTACCCTTTGAGGATTGTCCAACATGCAGGTGCTGTTGTGGACCCTTGCAGCCCAAGTCTCTCTCGTAACTGGGTTTCTCTGAGGCTCTGGTTCTTCACAATGGTAACCTGAAGTCAGAAGATGAAGCTTGTTGAGTAACACTTTGAGTGCCATGGTCCACTTGTCCCACTTGCTCTCCTCTATACAGGGGTTATCTTGGAGTCTTGGACTCCAGGACATACTTGAAAACGAGAGAAATCTCAATGTATTCTTCCTGGTAAAACATTTTCTAAATAAATAAATAACTCCTGCACTCATGTTGGATATTTTATTCTGGAGCTTGGATGGCTGCATTTTGGGTAGCTAACCCCCTTCCCTGCTGGTTTAACTAGGTTAGGGGGCTTTTTCCTTGGTTTTCTCTTCAGGGTTATGCATTTTTAATACCCCCCACATGTCTCCTTGGGTATTTGGGTGTTTTTGGTAACTTTTCTAAAATGTTAATTTTTAGTGCATGTGCCTTTAAGGTGAGCTTCCAGCATGGCTGCACTTGCTCAATTGACTCCTATGAAACAAATTGCTTTGGGACATCTTTCTGCAACTGTTTCTCAAACAGATTTGAGAGAGGGCTTATTCTTCTTGTCTCCTCATGCCCTACAATCCGGTTCACATCCCGGCAGTGCAAGATAAGGAGTTGCTAGGAAACAGTAACTGTGAAAGACTACAACTCCCAGAATGCCCATCTCCTGTGCTTCCTTCCAATTGCCTTATGGTTTTACAGATGCCAGTTTATTCCTGTTTGCTTTTCCTACTCAGTGGTTGCCTTCTCCTTGCTCTCATTCTCAGATTAACCCTTTTGTCTGCAAGATAAGTACCTTTTATGGGATTTCTAAGGTGAATTATTGTTCTGGGACACAGTATTTGGGCTTTCTTATACTGTTTAGACACTGCTCCTGATAGGATGTCAGATACAAAGGGACTTGAGGCTAGACCTAAGGCAAAGGATACTGGGGCATCTCTGACCACCCTTGCTTATTGCTCCTCATGCCAATCGGGGCTCCTTAGGGAATATTCAGGACCGTTATGCCCCTCATGCACTGTGGCCCCCACAACACCACTGGGGCCCTCCAGCCTTGAGCAAGAGCCAGTCTAGGTGAAAGATTTAAAGTGTACTATGGCACAATTTCCCCTGTCCCTCCAAGGGGTCTTCCATTCATGGAAGAGGGAAGAGGTTTGTATGTTTTTTTATAGTGTTTGGCCAGGGGCTTTGAAAAAGTGACTGGGGAAGTCACGAAAATCTTCAGTAGGCCATATATGCATATATGTAATTTTATTCTTCAATGTATTTTTTAATACATTTTTAAAACTTGATATATTTTTTGAATACAACCAGAGCAGCACATTTCTTTACAGACACCTGAATGGGGAGAGGTTTATATTCCCCAAATTACATTCTTTGGAGAGTAACATTATGCATAGTATATCATTGGGCTCCCTCTTTGTGTTCTTTGTTTGAGAGTTTAAATTCAATTCTTGGAAACCCCTCACCACTTTCAGATTTGGGGCCCCTAAGGCCCCAGGTATACCTGCACTCATGGAATCCTCTGATGAGGACTCCTTTGGGGGTGACACAGAGGAAGGATAGTGTGAAGAAGGGGATTCCGCCTATACATTTGGTGATCCCATTGAGGCTGACCCTATTCGTTAAAGCTGCCTTAGCAACGCTTTAGGTCACTGACACCCCTGATGCGGGTCCATCTTCATCTGATGTTCCAGAGAAGTAAAAAAGTCTTCAACAGTCTTTCCACCCAATGCCACTCTGGACCAGGTTATCCTGGATGAGTGGAAATACCTGACAGGTGTCTGTCTCTTTCAAAGAGATTCCCTAAGCTGTACCCCTTTTCAGAGGCAGTTTTGATGCAATGGGCTTCTCCTCCTGCTGTTGACCCCCCCCCCCCATATCCTGGCTCTCTATGTCCACCCCTCTGCCCTTGGCAGATGTTACGGCCCTTAAGGATATGACAGACAGGAAGCTGGAAGCTATCCTCAAGTCCAGTTTTGGTGCCATTGAGGCCTATTCTGGCCTCCGTCTGGGTCACCAGAGCTATTGCTGTCTGGGGTGAACAACTTACTGAGGCTGTCAGAAATGGCACCCTTAAGGAGGATATTTTAGCTCTCTTGGCCAACATGTCTGAGGCTCAGACATATGTCACTGATGCTCTTTTTGATGCTGTCAAACTGTCTGCTAAGACATCCGCCTTTTCTGTAATGGCACAATACACTTTGTGGCTCAAGATATGGTCTGCAGACCTTTCATCTAAGAATTGTCTCTCCCTCTTTTTGGGCCTGAGCTCAAGCAGATCATAAGTGGGGGCAAGAACACCCTGTTACCTCAGGTCTCCAAATGACCTAACATGGCTAGGAAATACCATCTTTTTTGTCCCCGTCAAGCGTGTCTCAGGGCTTCACCCCTAGCCCTTCCACCAAGCCCAGGCAGCAATAGCACTCCACGTGCCCCTCTGCCAAACCCCAGTCTGGTAAGTCTCCATCAGCATGACTTGCAGAATCTTGGTCTGCAGATGCCCGTGGGTGGGTATCTGTGCCATTTTTACAATGTGTGGCAGCGTCCTGTTTGAGCCCAGCTGGCTCTTGTTTGTGCTGTGCTATTGTTATTCAGTGTCCGTTGACACTTAGTTATGTTTGGGCTGTTCCTAGCTCTGAATCATCCTAGGGAACTTTGGAATCATGGGGACTGGCTCTAGGTCCTTTTCTCTTAGTCTATATGACATACAGGTCTCCCACCCAGTTAAAGGGTCCATGCTTGGTCTCACTTAGCTGGCCGTGGGAGTCCACTTAGGTCTGCTGCTCACAGGAGTTTTCCTTTCTTCTTTCTTGCTGTCTTACTTAGTAAGCTTGTCTCATGTCTTACTGGGGCGGAGTAGTGGGATAGCCTGATAAGGAGGATGGGAGGCTCCACCCACATCTTTCTAGAAATGTTCCAGCTTACAGGGAGGAGCTGTCATCTCCCCATGGTACCTGTATGTCATATGGACTAAGAGAAAAGGATTAAATGGGTAAGACTAGAGCAGTAATACGTTTTGAATTAAAATTACCCCAGCACGTGGAGTGCCCTTGATGTATTCAGCAGTAAAAGTAACCTATACATACCTGGAAACTCCCTGGATTAGCCCCAGAGACACAGATTTTCTAAATGAATTACTGTGTTTTTGGGGACAGAGTGTGAGTCACCAGGCTAGTGAGCACTAATGATAACCCCACCCACTTTCCCGTCAATCCTACCAACTCCGTATCCCCCTTCCTCCCATTTTTTTTAGGTAAACTCTCACCTTCCCTCCTCCCAATTCTACCAACTCCTAGTAAGTCCCACAACACTGTGGTGTTACCTCCATCATTTGAACACCCCCACCCCAAGAGCTACCCGTTACTCCAGGGTCAGCTGCCAATAAAAATCCCAGGTCTTAATGCATGTGTATTTGTTTTCATAAGAAAGCTTTACTGTTCATTGAAGATTTACTGTCAGAAATAAAGCATTTCTTCCATAAGTGTTTCCAATTCTGTCCGTTAACCCATTGAAGACTAGAGGGGTGAAAAATGTATTGCTTTGCAGACATAAGTTTAAGTAACATGAGCTTGCTAATAGCAAATCGGTTTTCACTTGTTTACATCTGTGGAAGTAACTGCATGGCAGGCTCCGTGATCGTATACTAACTGGTCTCATTTCCTCTAGGCCTTGTTACCAGACTGAGATATCCAGTATGTCCCAAAGCAAAGTCAGCACCCACAACAGCAGGATTCAGCTATGGTATGCACATTTATATTCATTATAGAAATATTCCTAGTCATTGATGGTGCAGGTGCCATTTGTGCATTCAAGGAGTTAAAAGTCAAATTTAAATCAATTGGTATTTTTTTTGTCTTATCACACTGTTGGCTTACTCCAGAATTGCACCAGGGTGATTATGCACCAAGATGAGAGAAACTCTCCATTTCCTGTAATGTTCCATTTGCAAGTTGGAGAGACCATAGTGCGTAAGCAACACTGAAAAACATAATTTTTGAGAGTTTACATATCACATTTAAACCACACCTCTGTGTTGTATTTTATATTTTTATTTAGAAAATTCATTTTTCAGTTATATAGATTTGTACAATATGTACATTAATACATGCAGTACATGTCTTAACCCTACGTTACTTTTCCCACTCATTGACACTTCAGTGCTAGGTGTGGTGGGCATTACAAGGGCATTTCTCTTATTACGTCCAGTGTGGAGCACATTGTGCAAAGTTCCCCTGCTTTGGAGTGCAGTGCACGTCAAAAAAGGCAGGCCCTCTTCCCTCCAGCTTTACCCCCCCCCCACGTTCTCAGTTTCAGGTGACGTAGCCTCACAGTATGTTGTGTTGGCACTATTTTCTGAGTTTTTACCTCTTTTTTACTTTTATTCTTACATATTTATATGTATAATACCCCATTAGGCAGGCTCCCATTAACTGACTTCCCTGGAGTTGGATTGATCAGTTAACAGGTGTATTTCTGGACAGTTTCCTGTGGAGGTTGACTTTATCATGTCTGTACCTCACCACTGAACTTCTCTGAAGTTTATTTAAAACTAGTTGAACAGCCCGTTACACGGGCCACAGTGCCTCTGGCAGCCGGTCTCGGGGCAGTCACACGCAGTAGAGACTGCTCGCGCCACGGCTGATACAGAGCTGGACGCTCCTTCGGAGCGCCCGGCTCTGTATCAGCCGTGGCGCAGGCAGTCTGTACTACGCATGACTGCTGCACGCGCAGCAGTGTCTACTGCGCATGTCGGCCGTTACACACGATTTAGCGAATTATTATATAGGATGGGAGTCTGAAGACTGGTAAGTTAGCCCTTTGAGTGTTATGGTCCTATCTCTTATATCCCTGCTATTATTTGGCACCCATGGAACTTCGTGTTCTTCTTGTAATGCACTCAATCATATTCTTATTTCTTGCAGTCTATGTCTCTAAAGGTGGCTGCTTACTTAGTAGGGGTAGGGTTACTTCCAGTACTTCGGCTGCTTTTTGCAATGTTTCTGACTTATTTCTTTATTTTCTTTATACTTAATTTTATTTGATAGTACTCCTATTAAAATTGCAGCCTAGTCCATGGTCATCTTTGTTTCGTATCAATTCATAA
Organism: Rhinophrynus dorsalis; assembly: GCA_037306005.1. NCBI lineage: Eukaryota > Metazoa > Chordata > Amphibia > Anura > Rhinophrynidae > Rhinophrynus > Rhinophrynus dorsalis. Next base: position 96,100,630 of record CM074718.1, on the reverse strand, counting down.
AGAATCTTTACAGGAACATAGCTCTGCACCCGTTTCACTTACACGGTTCAGGGAGGGCTCTATCATATGGTTAACTTGGGGACAATGTTCAGTACACAGCTGGAGAGCCACCATTTGCTGGGCAAATGCAATCAGAAACTACATTCCCCAGAATCTTCCCATTTCCACAGCTTTCTGGCTTGGACAGGGTGGTGCATTGACAGCCCTATTACTCTCTCGTTGTACAGGCTACACAGAGATTGAGCTGCCCTCTCTACCTTACCAGGTACCTTGCAGTCAGAAAAGTGCATTTTTGGGTATTTCTGTTTATTTTCCTCATACTTTACAACTACTTTGGAATACTTTGTTTTTTCTTCTCTGAACATGTCAGATCCCAAAGGACACATAGAGAAATCTAGGCCTATGGGTTACAAGTCCCTTTAACCCCCTTTAGCACACTGTGCCACATTGGATAACAGGACAGCTGGCAGGGCAGAGGGGGCTTCTAGGCAGAACAAATGCAAAAAACAACAACCAGGAACAGTCAATTAGAGAGAGGGAACAGTGATTCAACAGTACTACTCACTAGCAGAGAAAAACTGGACGATGGATGGCCACAGGTTGGGTCACAAAACTAACTCTCAAGGCTAGTGCTGCTACTAGAACCTGTTATTGAGTAGAATCATTGTGGTACATTTGCTCCATTGTCTTTTTGTCTCTGAAACCTTTTTTTTCTGTTACTATTAAGATAAATGGGAAATAAACCCATCAGAGCTCACGTTTATGAAAGAACTGGGAAGTGGTCTGTTTGGCGTGGTCCGTCTGGGCAAATGGCGGGCCCAGTATAAAGTAGCAATCAAAGCCATTCGAGAGGGCGCAATGTCTGAAGAGGACTTCATAGAGGAGGCTAAAGTTATGATGTGAGTCCAATTTTGTGGTGATCAAACACGAATATTATATATATAATATATTAATCACATATGCTTTATATAAAATGTACTATGTGCTGGAAAGTATGGTATATGATCTTTAACAAAATAATACTAATGCATACCTCCCAAGTGCACCCCTCTGGCACTCAAAGGGTTAATCAACATTATTGTTAATATGGTAATCTGATGGTAATCTTATAAGATAAAAAGTACAATAATTGTTTATACCAAATAAGATATTTAACCTATCTCCTTTTGGTAGCTTTAAAGAAATAGTAAACCTTTCTTTTATTTTATATATTTTTTCATAATATATAAAGTCAGATTACCTTTGAGTTTTATTGAGGGTTTTCATCTTCACCTATTTGTTTGTATTTTATGTCCTTGAAATAAATATCTTTGTTTCCAGAGCATTTTCTGGTCAGGCGACCATCAAAACAGCTATTCCTTTAGCACTGAGTGCTTGGTATGCTGTAGATTATCTTTTTTCACTTTGTATCTTTTTACATTGTATCACTATACTCGTGTTCACAGTCACTGACAAAAATCTCTCTGGAAGCAGAACCAGGCATCTCAGTGTCAGGGATATAAGCGTTGAAAAATAGGCGAAGATTGAAAAAAAAAAAAAAGTATGGGCAATTTAAATTTACATATTTACTATACACTTGCAAAATATGTAAAATCAAAATAAGTTACTATCCATTTAACCCCTTGAGGACAACAGGAGTGTGTAACACATTGTGAAGCAATGCATTATGCACCTTTCTGGTCTTCAAAAAGGTTAAAAGCCTTGTGTTAACCCTTTGATTGCTTTGCAATCTGTTTCATATCCCTCTAACACTTAAAGGGTTAAAAAAGAGGAGTAATTATTGGGCAACTGAACTGCACCATAGGGGAGAAATACAAATCTCCATTGATTTCATGTAGATGTTTAACCCCCTTGAACACCCTTGAACCCTACCAGTCCAATGGTACAAAACGCCCAATGAAATCAACCCTTTGAATGCAAAGCAATGCATTGTGTAACTTTCAGCCACTCAAGGGGTTAAGGGAAAGTTGAGGACTTTATTTTACCTTATAGTGCAGTCAGTTTGTCCAGTAATAACTCACCTATACTTTTAAACATAGGGCCCTAGATCTTTGTAATATCCATAGATTTTCTTGCTGCATTTCGCATCAGCTGTATTTATCCAACAGTGAGAGACCAGCTCTACAAGGAAATGCATTTAGAGGGGCAGATTAATATCTCAGGTTCCTTTAGGCAAGTAACCCCTCAAACACCACCCATAGCCACACCCACTCCTTACATGAACCTCCCTCAACCTCATGCACAGATGCTTGGTACAGAAAATACCCATGTGTATATATAAAAGGCCAGATGTATGTTTGTCCGATGCAGTCATGCACAGTAGATACTTCCCGAACTCAGGCCAGATGTATTTGTATGTTTGTCAGATGCAGTCATGTGCAGTAGAGACTGCCGGAGCGCAGGCCAGATATATGTTTGTCCAATGCGGCCACACGCAAAATACACTGCCCAAAAGCTTGGCCTGTGTACCAGTGGTGTAACTAGATGCCACCGGGCCCTGGTGCAGAAATTACCATGGGCCCTGTGCCTAGGGTTGCCACCCAGCCGGTATTTTACCGGCAGGCCGGTAAAAAATTGGCTTCTGTCCAATGTTAAGTCTATGGAGGGAATGCCATGGCCGGTATTTTTTTGAAGAAAAGGTGGCAACCCTACCTGTGCCCCTCCCATCTTCACATTGCCCCATGTCCATCTCCTACCTCCATCACCCGCTCCCGCGCGGTTCTCAGTAATGCAGAGAGCTGGGAGATTATGTCATTACTAGAGCGCCGGGAGATCAGCTGAGCTGCTGCCGGTACAGGCGAGTGGCGATGGGCTCGCAGGGGGCGGCCGGGCCCCTGGAGTGACGGGCCCAGTCGCAGGTATGACCCCTATTGTTACACCACTGCTGTGCACACTGGCATTTACACCAGTGGGTTATAAATCAGAAGAAAAAATATCAAACTATCCAGTACAGGCGTATATAAACTGTTACACAAACTGTCAAAATTAGTATAATAATATGCATATTATAGCAATATATAGCCTGGTAAATAAACCAGCCACCTTAAACCAGAAGTATCTGTTGGGGGCATGGGACTGAGGTTGTATAAGAAGTAATCACAAAACAGCTCAGTGGGTGTAGCCAGAACAGCTGAGTCTCTCTTCAAAATTTGGAACTCTAAGCTCTACCTAATGGGAAATCTGAAAGATGTATCCTATTTGGTCACTAGAGAGATGCAGCGAGACAAGCGGGAAAAATGGATTGCAACTGGGGAAATTGATACCCTCCCCTGTTATGAATAATATGCCAGGTCTTAAAATATTCACCATTCATTCTGTATATTGGCATAAGCATAAAGGTTGGACAGTCAATATTTCAGGATGTGGAATGTTATCCTAAACAGAGGTGGGTTTCAATTTTTTCTGTTGCAATTAACAATCTGTGTAATTCTACTTGTACTTATCAATGGATTCCAAAAGTGGGCACACATTTCATGCTAATTAACATACCTGGAAACTCTCTGGATCTGCCCTGAAGACTATGTTTTTTCGATTGAATTACCTGGTCTCCAGAGAGTGAGGCTTATTCTCCTACCTTGTTTCCAGGGTAACCTTGCCCACTTCTCTACCATTTTTGTGGTGAAATCCTGCCTTTCTTCTTCACAGTCTTAATGCCCAGATAAAGCCCCACCCATATTATGGCTCAAATCATGGCAGTCAAACAGTATGCCTATCCTAAGCTCTTTATCTGACTTTGGGGGCTTGGACCAAAATGCTCATTAAGCATTTTACTTGCCACTTCACCCATAAAAACGCACCTATGGTAAACATACTTTCATAAGATTTTACTAGCCAGCCCTATGTTAACCTTTTGTGTGTGGATACACTGCACGCATGTTTGATTGTCTCATGAGTGAAGTAGAACTTCCAGCACATGTCCTCTTAAAGCTCATTTCTTAGAGTATATCCCTACCTAACTTATTCCTGTGTACACCTGACAAGGAAAAAACACTTGATCATTGATAAACACAGGGTGTGCCTTTATCAATGATTGCATGGAATATTGGTGGATATGATATACAACTTTCTCTGCTGCTTTGTAAATAGACACTATAGTGCAATGGTGAGCAACAGGTGCCCTGGAGGAGACCATCAGAGGCTACTCTTGCTGCCCCTAGTATTTCCTCTGGTTCAGTGAGAAGAGGATATAATTTGCCTTTCCCTCTTCATGTACACAATATTTTTCCCTATAGAGTACACATCTTATTACTCAAGTCAGGATTGGGCAAAATGAGGCCCTTTAGCTATCGGGATTATGGAAATTGTTGTCCAACAATAGCTGGAGAGTCTCACTTTGCCCAGCCGTGCCTCAGATCATAACATACTTTAAATGTACACAGTTCCACCTTAACCCTTCGGTTCAAGAAGTGATATCCAATGCATTGTGAAGCAATGCACTAAAGTCCTCCCTAGCATCAAAGTAGTTCTTCTTTTAAGCCAAAAATATTCTAACCTTTGTGAGTGTTGAAGGCCACGTACATGGCTCTTGTGCTGATTTAGTTGCCTATCACTGCCATAGTGTCAATTAAAATGTTACAAAAGTATCAATCTTAGCTGAAGCCCACTGTGGTAATTGTACTGTGTGAACTGAAACGTGGTAAAGAAATAATTATTGCTAATGGTAGATACCTATTTAGACAACTGCATTCTATGGTTTATTGTATTTATTTTGTCTGTAGGAAACTGACCCACCCGAAGCTAGTGCAGCTGTATGGTGTTTGTACACAAAAGAGGCCAATTTACATAGTGACTGAATTCATGGAATATGGTTGCCTGCTCAATTACCTGCGCCAGAGGCATGGACAGTTCAATTCTGACATTCTGCTCAGTATGTGTCAAGATGTGTGTGAAGCAATGAACTACCTAGAATTGAATAACTTCCTACATCGGGACTTGGTAAAGAAATCAAAGTCATTGCCACAGAAAAAATAATAGGCATGGTGTCCAATGCAAAAAAGGAGCATTAGCTATTTATTGAAAGCCGTAATTTTATGTGCTATTAGCAATTGCCAATGTGACAAACATACTAACAGCTTGATGTTGAATAGCAAATGCTCTTAAATTAAAGCCACGGTTAGCCAGCTGCATGAAAATGAGTGGTTGTTGCTTTGCTGAATTAGGTGCAATTGCTATTCCTCTCACAAAATGATGGACATTTTAGCCACACCCTTTTTGAAAAGCATTCAGGAAAAAAGAAAGAATTGCTTATTATCTCTTAAAAGAAATACATTATTCAATAATGGTCCTAATATATTTCCATCAAAACTACACTGTACATAGCGAATGCACCATTTTCTTGCATTCTGCCCTAAAGGCCTTATCCACAAAAGAAAACTGGAGCCATTCTGGAACAAATCAATTGCACCATAGGAGAAGTTTCTGATGCATTGTTACTATAGTTTTGTGTTCCCGGCACCTTTTACAGTACTTCTGCCCATACCAATAGGGTGCTGTTTTTCAAAGCAGGGCGGTAGCTGCTGAATACACTAGGAAATTCTGTGTGTCTCGAAAATGTTAGTATGTTTGAAGAAGATGAAATGTAAAAATGCAAGTGACCACTCATTTGAAGCAGCCGGCTGTATACTTCCTACAATGATATGACTTGTCTATCCTTTCTTCTTACCTGTAAATATTATGACAATTTTAGTTCAGGCATGTAATTTCAAAAAAGAATACTGGCAACCAATACTGATTGGGTATCATTTTACTCAGATGGAGTCTAGTTACCTATCCTGAAATGAAATCCCATGGTTTTAAAACATTTCAGTATATTTGATGTAATAGAACTGTTAGGAAAAACACTTTTTTTTGCTCTATAGATTTCACAGCAGTCCAGTTTTGAGACAGATATACAAATGCCCCCTCTCTAAAACTCGAATGCATAGAAACATAGAATTTGATGGCAAATAAGAACCATGCAGTCCATTTAGTCTGCCCATTTTGTGCAATAAATTTAACTACTATTCCAACGTGCTGAAGTTTATGGCATTTCAACTGTAGTCAGGAGAAGATCTGTTCCAGATGATAATTTGACTCCTGATTTGCTGAAAATAGTTATACATCCAGTGAGCAGATATATATATAGGGGGCTCTTTATATACTGGATTTATACAGATGCATCTTAGATGGGTCTGCACTCTTTATCTCCTTGTTGTTATTCCTATCCCATGCATGCTTAAATTATGTCACTTTATTAACTTCTACCACTTCTCCTGGTAGGTTATTCCACTTATCTACTATCCTCTCAGTTAAATAAAACTTTCTTACATTACATCTAAACCTGGGTCCCTGTAGTTTTGGACTATGACCTCTTCTCCTAACATTTTTACTTCTTTTGAAATGTACTACCCTACTGCATTTTGTTGAATCCCTTCACATATTTGAATGTTTCTTTCATATCCCCTCTCTCTTCTCTCCTCCACGTCTATCCTGATACTTCATTTCCTGTAAACCATTTACCATTTTAGTAGCCCTTCTCTGAATTCTCTCTAGAGTATCTATATCTTTCTGGAGATAACCAGAGATCTGTAGAGTGGCATGACCACCTCTCATTTTCTGCTACTTATGCCTCTAGCTATTCAACCCAGCACCTTGCTTGCATTCCCTACCACTTTGTTACATTGACTGCCTGTCTGCCTACCTTGTGGTCATCAGAAATAATTGCTCCCAAATCACTATCCTTTGTTGTTTCTGACAGCACTGTACCATTAATATTATATTACTATATATACTATATAGTACTATATACTATATGCCTTTGGATGTTTACGTCCCAAATGCATTATTTTACATTTATCAACATTAAACTGCAGCTGCCACACTCTTGTTCATTCTTCTAATTTACCTAAAACATTTGTTATTTGGTTTATTCCCCCAGTAATGTTTACCCTGTTGTAGATCTTTGTATAATTTGCAAAAAGGCATTGAAGACCTTTTGCAAAATCACTAATAAAAATATTAAAAAGATTGGGCCCAAGTACAGATACCTGAGGTATCTCACTAATAACATTCCCTTCATCTGAATATTCTCCATTGACTACCACTCTGTTTCCTGTCACTCAGCCATTGCCTTATCCATTTAACTATTTTTACATCCAGACACAAACACTGCAATTTATTAACGAGTCTTCTGTGCGGCACAGTGTCAAATGCTTTACTGAAATCTAGATAAGCTCTATCTACTACTCCCCCTAGTGTATTATTTCAGTTACCCAGTCATAAAAATCTATGAGGTTAATTTGACAAGATCTCCGTGCTGTAATCCTGTGCTGTGTGGAATTTTGAAAGCCATTTAAATTTAGATATTTTACAATTCTTTCGTTTAACATGGTTTCCATTAATTTTCTCACTACTGACGTAAGACTTACTTGTCTGTAGTTGCCATACTCTTCCCTACTATCTTTTTTTGTGAAGTGGTAATACATTTGCTACTTTCCAGTTTTCTGGAACTACTCCTGTCCATAGTAACTGATTGAATAATTCTATTACAGATTTTGCCAGAATAACTAAAGTTATTTTAATAACTTTCTGTGTATCCCATATATAACATTGTAGCGTTCCATTCTAAATGATCTTGGGCCCAAAATGTACAATGGTGTAAAATAAATAAATAAATAATTTTTATAGTAAGACCTACATGTAAAAAAACCCGATTCTGGTGTTTTGAAAATGTGGGAAGGTGACAAATGTAGAGCTATTTGGTAGCAGTATGTAGACGTCCACTTCCACACAATTGTTTATTTGAAAACGAAAACTTATTTTGGAATTCAAGGTATATTTTCTCTGTCATGGTAGATTGCACTAACAAAGAACTGTCATCATCTAAAAGTGCAGTCATGCTGAAAACAATATGTATCATATGTGTGACTTTTATGCAAAAATGTCCCTGAAAGTTTGACTACAAGAAACAAGAGTGAAAAATCATGCTGCACTGGGAGGTTTCATTATATCGCAGAGCAAGGGTTAAGGACAAGAAGAGGGTTGTGCAACACACTTTGCAATGCACTGCTCACCCCGGTCCTTAAAAGGTTGATATTATTTATAAAATATGAATATGTCATTCATATAAATCCTGTTTCCATTGCAGGCTGCCAGGAACTGTCTAGTAAATGAGGTTGGGGTAGTAAAAGTGTCTGATTTTGGAATGACAAGGTAAGGATTTACTAATCTGTTTTCTGTAAATTACAGAAGTACCAATGCTGAGTTACTAATAATAACTGGATCAGCTCAGGAAGAACTCTTCTGCACCAGAAACAATTTATAATCCCACAAATTCCTGTTTATTTTAACTCCTTGGCCTAGATTCACTAAAGTTCAAAGACAGCCAGAAATGTGGGTGTCTTGTCAGAGCAGTGTCAAAGGCACATCGATAGTATTCACTAAAGTGTCTTCAACATCACATCACCATCAGTCCGATGAAAGTATACTCAAATATACCCACCGGCAGGTTTACAAATGTTCATTCTTCTAATTGAAAATGGCCTATTTCCATGTGGAAGAGAAGCATAATGACTAATTTCCATTTGGAACTGCTGAATAATGAGACCGTTTCATATACAAGGGGGTGGGTTGACATGTTAAAGGGTTAGTAATGTCTGAAAAAAGTTTATTCAATGTGGTAGATTTTACAAAAGTAAAGTATTTGGAGAAAGTCCTATCTCTCAAACCGCCGCTAAAGTTCCCCTTCTCCTCATGTCAGCTGTAAAGCTGACAGAAGGAGATCCCTGACGGCCGACGTGAGAAGGCTCTGCAGCAGAGCTGCAATAGCTATATTGGAAAAGAATTACTTAATTGGAACAGTCTGCAAAGTGTGCTTGCAAACCAGACAGACTTTGTAGACCTTTCCAATGAAGTAATTATTTTCTAATATCTCTATTGCGGCTCTGCTGCAGAGCTGCCGGCTGGTCCCAGGAACAGGGATCTCCTGCTGTCAGCAGAGCACTGACGTCAGGAGAAGGGGAGGGAGGGGGATACTTTAGCAGAGAATATCTCTCAAACCGTAAAGGTTTGAGAGATAGGGCTTTCTCCAAATACTTTATTTTTGTAAAATCTGCCATATAGAATACACTTTTTTCGGGCATTACTAACCTTTTAATGTGGCACTTTGGCACATTCACTAAACTTTGATAGCAGCCTCTGCTGTCTGAGTTGACAGTCTCAACTTCACCTACCTGAGAGTTGGGATCTCCCTGTACTTTCCTATCCAGTAACACCCCTCATTCAATCACAAGCAGGGAGGGTTGAGAACTGTTGTCAATGTGGGAGGGATTTCCTCCCTTCACAAATCACTAACACTATGACAGTTCTGAAGTTGAAGAGCATTCTCTCTGTTTCACTACTTGGACAGCATCACTCCCTTATGCCACTGAGTGCCATAGGGATGTGCATTGCTCACCCCTGTGGCACTCAAAGGGTTAAAAAAGTACATCAAGCACTACACAATTATCCCCCTTAGCTATGTATCATATATTATATATGTTATGCACTCCCAAGTGAACAAGGCTGGGGGTCAGGCAGCATCTATGGGGATTTGTGTCTATTACTTGCCCCCCAGCCTTGTTCCCATGCCCAATGGTAGCCATAGAACCCCATATACACTGCTTGGTCCCCAGAATTATTCTCTCGACCACTGGTCGCCACAGATCCTCCTGTACACTGTCTGGCCCTCTCCAGCCTTTTCCCCCTTTCTCACTGCTAGCCACAAATCCTATGGGCACTCCCTGGGCAAGGAAAGAAGGATGGGGGTGTCAGGAACTGTATGTGGGGCTAACATACAATGGTGATGTTCCCCATGCTGCCCAACATGCTATAAATCCAACATACACTTCTACCCGCTTCTTAAATTCAACATACACTTCCCCATCTGACATACTACCCCCCCTTTTTTAATCAGACAGTCTACCCTCTCCGACATACAACCACTCCTTTTTTAATCTGACATGCTGCCCCCCTTTCTTTAATTGCACATGTTGTCCACAGTTAACCCTTTGAGCACCAGATAGGTACTCAAAGGGTTAATAGATAAGGTATGCAGCTGCATACCGCATGCCTTTATTTGTGCAAAATATGCTTATTGTTTAAAAATATATATTAGACCTTGTGGGGGGCATCAAACAGTTTACAGGAGGATCTGTGGCTACCATTGGGCACGGAACAAGGGGTGCATGGGTTGCCACAAATCCCCATAGATGGTGCCTAACCCCCAGCCTTGTTCCCTTTGGAGTGCACATCATGTATCATATATGACACATAGCTAAGGGGTATAATTCTATAGTGCTTGGTGTACTTTTTTAACCCTTTGAGTGCCACAGGGGTGAGCAATGCACATCCCTATGGCACTCAAAGGTATAAAGGAGTGATGCTGTCCTTGGTGCTGAAACTGTTATCTCTACTCCCATACTAGCCAAGTAGGGAAGCAGAGAGAGATAATGCTCTTCAACTTCAGAATTGTCGTGGTATTGGTGATATATGAAGGGAGGACATCCCTTCCACTTCGATAGAACTTCGACAATCCTGCATGCTAATAGGAACCTTATCCTCCACTCCCCTTGCATCCAAAAATTTTAGTGAATATGTAGATGTGAGTGTACATTGAAATGTTGAAGTGTTATGGACACATCAACAAAATCATAACGCCACAGCATCAACCTTTAGTGAATTTAGGCCTTTAAGACAGTGGCCTCTAGCACATTGCTCAGCAACACCTTGGAGACCTGTAGCATTTGAAGGGTTAAAGGCCCCATTTATATCTTGAAATCTAGAGAGATCATGATGCGTTAGAGACCTCTCTAGCATTCAAGGGGCTAAAACGCAATTTAACACAAGTGGAACTTGGGGAATGTTTCTTTCTTTCTCACCTGATTTGCTGTTAGTTTGAATCAGAATTGTGCCACCTGCTTTGTGCATATGACCCTTTGTGATACATCTGTATAGCAGAATAAACATTATCTATACAATACAATACAACAAATCAAATAAATAAGCAATATTAACAAGTTGGGAAGCTCGCAGCCTATTCATTTTTCAGTGACAGGGCATCGTACATAGAGTATATTGGGTTTAAAGTCAATTTACCCCTTTGTGTGGAGGGGTATCCAATGCATTGCTTTGAAATGCATTGGATACTCCTCTGGCAGTCAGATGGTTAAATCCAGAGACAAAACGCATGTACAAGAAAATCCAGAAACAGGGAGCCTCATTATTTATGTTACTAGGATACTACGTTCTGGGGTACGTGTGTAAGATTGAGAGAATGTAAGATATAGGTTAGATGCGTCAGACTAGGGGGAAGCAATTTGCCTTTGTATTCTTTACTAGCTGGTCAGGGGTGTGTTCTCTACTATTTTAGACACAAAAGGAAATAAAGAGTACAGTGGAAAAAGTGTTTCTTTGTGAACACAGCCCATGCAACCTTTTATATCCTGTGCTTTGCCAAAGTATGGAAACATTACTAGTGTGGAAAATAGAAAATAGAGATATCCCCAGGGTATACAGAGACCTCTACAATGGGCCTATTGCTCCATTATCTTGTCTGTTTTCACAGTACCGGTACTTTGTGGTAACAGCTTGTTGAAACCTGAAACAGTACATCTCAGTTTCCTGTGTGAGATGTTAGTGCCCATGACATGGAGTTATATCTGTTTTTTTCACAGTTCTGCTGCTGCCCAGAAAATGTATCAATTCTTGTGCTCTCTCTTGCTCTGTTTCTGTCTCTGTACTGGAAGTACATTGTATCAAAAATTACTTTGTTAAAAAAAAATCTATAATTCTTCCTTTGCTGAGAAAGACAGAAGTGATATTTGCTCTGTATAGCAACACTACTGTATTTGTACAGCCAGCCAGACCCAAGGGGACGTTTAAATCAGTTATGGCAGGATCTTGCCTTCAAGCCATATTTTCTCTGATCTAGGATTGTGGGGTCATAACCATTGCAGATATGCAGAAAAAGGTAGACTTTGTTATACCATTTTGAAAAGTAGACATTGACCCACATCAAATGAGGGTGTCACTTACTCCTTGGCTGGTGTGCACAAATGTTTCCAGAAGGTGGCACTATAGGAAACAATTGAAGTAGTTTACATTTCTATCTCTTTTCTGCATTTTTTTTTTTTGCTTATCCGATTCAGGGCTCCTGAGTGACGTGGAGCCGCGTGTGGAGCCCTGAAATCCATGACGGTCCTGGCACGTCATGGGTCCTTATTGCATGTTTGACCCATGATGTGCCAGGACTGTCATGGGTCCTTAAGGGGTTTAGAAAAGGTAGGTAAAGCATACAGTTTTGGAATGTTCCTGACCTCACATCAAATGAGGGGTCAGTTGTCTTTCTACCCCTACGTTAGCGCAAATAAATCCAGAATGTGGTGCTTTACTGAAAAAGCATGCTTTTTACAGATCAGTCACTTCAAATATAGTAAAATGATTCAACACCATGGGATTTCCTAGTGTACTCAGTATCTAAGCTTAAGAAAAATGGTAACCCGCTGGTATGGGTTGACATAACATACTGGGTGCCAGGAGCCTGGCTACCAGTTGAACTAGGATAGGGAAGTAAACAGTGTATGTGTGATTCTATGGCTGCCAGAAACAGGCTAGGGGGTCATCCATTGTATGTGAGGACCCATAACTACCAGCAGAACCAGATGGGGAGGGGGCTCAGGTAGTATTTGTGGGTATGTATACCAGTGGGCAGCGAAGCAAGGCTGGTGGGGGGGGGTCAGATAGTGCATTCTGGGGAATATGTGACTACCAGTGTGCATTGTATGTCCTAAACATACACTGTTTGATTCCCAGCCTAGTTCCAGGAGGGTTGAGCATGGGGCTGGCAGTGGGCTCTGGAACCAGAATGGGGGGGTTTAGGGAGGGTTAGGGTGACCACACGCCCCGGAATGCCCGGGACTGTCCCTTACTGGGGTTCTGTGTCCCGGGTCCTGGTTGACCCCCCACCGGAACAACAAAGAGTCCTGGAATGGAGCAACACGCACCAGTCCAGCTAGCCAATGAAATGTATTTTCCAGCCAATGAAGAACATATAGCAAATACATTTCATTGGCTGGCTGGACTGGTGCATGCGAGACAGCTGGGATGGAGCAGGTATGCTGGCGCTGCAAGTGAGACCTGCGGCTGAGGCGGGAGCCTCAGCCGCAGGACTAGGGTGACCACATGTCCCAGAATGGCAGAATGGAAATGTGGTCACCCTAGGGAGTGGAAGGGAGGGGTCCTGATGACCTCTCAGCAAGTTCTGAATAAAAAAAATAATAAAACAAAAAAATTAACCTGTGTGTGCCATGGGGGTTCTGGACTGCCCCCTGTGTGAGCCTTTTTTTGCCACAGGTTTGTCCAGTTCATTGCAAATGCACTGGTTAATTAACAGGGTTAGTCTCATGCTCTCCTGCTTCACTCCTACCCTAAATGGTAGGAGTGGACTGGATCAGAGAAAGCTTACATCACCAGTAACACGATCAGCCTTTCCTTGATCCCACCCACTCCTATTTGGAAGTTCGGGTAGGAGTGAAGGAGGAAAGCAATCTGCTCTCCTGCATTACAAATATTGATCTCCCAGACCGATAGACTGGGCGATCAATAACTGGGATGGGGGCCTGATGCCCCCCCAAGATAGCCACTGCATGCCTGTAACACGTGCTTATGCAGTGACAGTGATTTGGCAAAGGGGCTTGACACAGGGGGAACAACTGTCCTAGCTCATATGCCATACCACCTTGGCACTCTTGGGGTTAAAGGAGCTGTAAACTCTTGTTATGAAACAATATATAGTAGTGCTTTTCCTGTTCAGTAAATGAGGGTGCTTTCACCGCAGAGGTATTACAGTTTAAATTTGTGTTTTTTAACATTAACAGTGCCCTCTAGTGGTCAGATTCCAATTAGTTATTCTATTACATTTATTTGAAAGGAAATTCACTGACAAACAGTCATGCCGTCAGTTAGAACCTACAGGAAGTAAACACATTGTAAATTCTCTTACTCATTGTTTGAACTGTTATAACATTTGAATAAAACAGCTGGCAGCGGTGGGAGTGTCCTTGTTTTACTCAGTAGGCAGGTAATGCTCTAAAACATATAGGTTTTCTTAAAAAAATGTTTACTTCTCCTTTACGTTTCACATTAAACCATTGGGTGCTAGAAAGATCACCAAAGCCTTTCTAAAAGCTAAGGGATTAAAAATGCAGAAACAGCAATCAAATAAAAATAAAATACACTATTTTCTAAACTATGAACTGTTTCTTTTGTACGGGTAGTTTTATTATTTATTTTAATATATATTTTTATTAATAGGTATGTTCTGGACAATCAATACACAAGTTCTTGTGGGGCTAAATTTCCAGTAAAATGGTCACCGCCAGAAGTTTTCAATTACAGCAAGTTCAGTAGTAAATCAGATGTCTGGTCATTTGGTAAGCCAACTTTTAATGCTTCCTTAATGAACAATGCCTATTTTGTAGTACAATATGGAGTTTGTGACATTTTAGCCCCAACTTAAAGAAAGCCACTACTAATAATTCCCCCATTTATTCATTTGAGTGCCAGAGATGATGCCAATGCATTGCAACCTCACTGGCATTTAAAGAGTTAACTTTATTTTGGTATAAAATTCTAATAGCCAATATGAATCAATTCTGAGTGGACTGGTTGCCTTAAATAAAACTTTAATTAGTAGAGGCAGACATGATTCTATGTTTCCAAACTTCCGGACCTAAACTCCTACTGGTTTTAATTCCTTCCTAAAATGACTCCAGTGGGAGGAGTCCTGCAACTAAAATTCATGGTTGACTCCATGGACATTTAGTAATGATTAATTATTTAATTATTTAGTGCAAATTCACTAACTATTCATAGTGGCCATGAGGATTTTCTGCTCCTTAACAGAAAAAAGAAGAACAGCGCAAACTCCACTAAGTGTAATATTTCGGTCCACAATTTCAAGGTGATATATAATCAAAGGAAATCCCCTCTACAGGGTACTCACATTTACAAGAGGCCTATCTGCCTCTGGACAAAGCGCATTGACTAGATCTGACCTCCAGTCTTGGTCTCTCTCCTCCGTCTCCCAGTTGATCAGTTCGGTATCCTCCTTCTAATGAAATCCACTCCTCCTCCCTCGTTAGAATCTCTCCTCCAGGTTACATAGATCCTATAGGGCAGTGCTTTCCAAACTGTGTGTCGCGACATGTTAGTGTGTCGGCTGCAGTGTGTAGGTGTGTCACAGGCAAAGGTGCCATTTACACAGCGTGAGATTGTCATTCAACCCAAGCACAAGCGACACTGGGAGCTGAGATAAAACACTACTACTTAAAGGGATAGTAATGGTTCGTAATAAAAGTAGCTCCAATTAATCATCATAGTATTTGGACTTTGGAGAGTGTTATTTCAATTCTGTCAGAGTTGTAGTAAAAGAGTAATTGAATGATAAAGTATCCCTTTCCTGCCCCTTTTACTGATGTAACACTGCTCAGCCAGAGCAGAAGGGACAATCTTCAATTAAGATAAGGGAAAAACTTGAAAAACTTGTCAAGGGGGAGCAGGGCTTTCATTGTTCTCATAGGAAGAACATTGTCCCCTGCTGTTATCTGTCTGGTCTATGGACTGCATTCCACATCTGAGAAGAGATGGCTTACACTAGGTAAAAGGGGTGGGAGGGGAAACTTTGCTTGTGAATATCTCTCAAACCATAAAGGTTTGAGAGATAAGACTTATATCTTTTTTCATGTTTTTTTTAATGCCTACAAAATAAAATAAAGATAAAACGAAGTATTACTATCCCTTTAATGGTCGCATTTACACAGCGCGAGATTGCCTGGAGTGTCCCTGTATGCCGAGGCTGCCTGTCACACGGATGATGCTTCTGCTTGTGGTGCTGATGAGACAGGAAAGATGGACAGTACTTCTAAAATCAGTTATACTCTATCCATTTAATAATGCAACATGAGAATCTTGCGCTTATATGTAGCACAACATTCTCATGTCGCCCTTTTAAAAACCACACAACATGCTTAATGCCTTCCGCAGTATGAATGAAAGGTTTTCATGAGATATGTTGTGTCCGCATACATCTTGTTATTACAATTTATGTATGTGTCCACATCTCTTATAAGGGATTATTAGATTAACCTCCGGTTTGCTAGCAAAACTGAATTACTGTGTCACTAAATGATGCGTGTCTAAAAAGCGTGTCACCAACATGAAAAGTTTGGAAAGTTCTGCTATAGGGCTATCTTTAACCATTCTATGGGGAGCTTTACATACATATTCGCCAATTATGGCAAATGGAAGGGGACACACAAAAAGCGAGGAGAACCCAAAACCAAATAACCGTTTCTGGGAGCAGTTAGTATATAGAAAAAAATATACAAATTTATTAAAATTTCAGCTGTTTTCCCTGGTAACAACCCTTTAAAATAAAAACATCTACAACTCACAAAGAAGTAATCTCCCTACGCGTTTCATAACGCACAGTTACTTTTTCAAGGCAATCAATCATAATGAAGCATATCTCAGCCATTTATGGACTTACCCCTCCAATTGTTCCAATCATAGGGGATAAACATTCTTCCGGTTGTTTCAACAAACACTCATCCACACCTCTGGTGTAGAAAAAACTTCCGGGTCTTCCACATCCGGCATCTCCTATCAGATTCCTCCTAGGGCCAAACGTCATTATGCACTCGCAGTCTCGCGTGTCACTACTGGAACGCACCATTACTCTACATGCGTCCATTCCTCCCACATCCGGACATGCGTCGCACTACAATAATCGGCCCATTCATGTCTTTCAAACATGCCATAAATAAAAATGTCCGACTGTGGTACACCCGGAAGTGTGTCCGTCCAAACAAATATCTATCAACCCCGTAACAACCAGCTGCTTTAAATTGATAGTAATATTTCACAATAAAAGCAGCTGCAATTAATCTTCATAGTATTTCGGACATGGAGAGTGTTATTTCAATACTGTCAGAGTTGTAATTCAAGAGTAATTGAAAGTTAAAGTATCCCCCTCCTGCCCCTTTTACTGATGTAACACTGCTCACCTCAGAGCAGCAAGACTGTCCGGATGGATCGCAGAGAGGGACAATCTTCAGTGAGCATAAGGAAAAACCTGTCAAAGGGGGACAGGGTTTTCCTTATGTTCACAGTAAGAAGATTGTCTCTTGTTGTGAGCTGTCTGGTCAAGGGAACAGATTCCACATCTAAGGTGAGCAGTGTTACACTAGGTAAAAGAGGTTGGAGGGGGATAATTTATCATTCAGATACTCTTGGACTACAACTCTGACAGTATTGAAATAACTCCCTCCATGGCCCAAATACTATGGAGGGAAGTCTGCTGTTTTTGTGAAGCATTACTATCCCTTTAAGGGCCACTGGGCATTTTCTTTTAAACGGAATCAGGGTCTCCTGAATTCCATGAAGTGCCAGGACCATTACTGGTCCTTAAGTGCAGAACCGCCATGACAGTCCTGACACTTTATGGGTCCTTATGGGGTTATGGTAAGTGGGGGTTTATTATTAGAAAATTTTAGTTGATCTTAAAATAATATGATACATTTATGTTTATTAACTTGATATTATAATTAGAATTATTACAAAAGATACAATAGACTTAACATGTAGAACTATAGTACCAAGTTAATTTTCACCAGTGTTTGCTACTGGACCTCAGATTAACTATTTAGGGACTGGAGAAGTGAGCATTGCATTGCACTGTGCACCTGCTCTGGTCATTAAAGATTTTATGAAAATGTATTTGTTTCTCTTTTTTATTGTATTTTATGATACGTTTTTATGGTCAAATTTACATTTTAGTTGTCCTCATCTTCATACATTTCACACATCCCCATCCCCATTTACTGGAGCATTAAACAGAGACACACATGCATAGGCACAGAAACCAGCACAAATACATGTATAATGACAAGCATCAACTTACATAAGTACATACAGATAGACACACATCACTATAGCACATACCTTATCCCAGAATGTACTCTACCTTATGGAGGCCAATTAGCTCTATTATCTTCCTGTCACCTACAAGACTAAAGGAAATGTGGAGATGGGACTAAGTTATTCCATGACCTGCACAAACAGATGCAGCTCTGAGCACATAGTGCACAGGCTGGTTAAGGATGATGAGACTCATAGTCCAACAACAGAGGATTTTAAAGGGACATTCACCCTTAAAGCATAGGTTTAGTTAATAAAGTGGTATTAGGAAAGGTGTTTTTTTTTCTAAACGTACTCTTAAAGATATTGCATCTTCAAGCTGCCGATCAGCCTAATGCAGCATGCTGGATCTTCGGCACAGCTCTTCTACACTTCCTTTGGTGTGGTGTGAATGGCTTTTATTATTACATCAAGCTTCAGAATTACACTGAGGTTGCAACTTCAGTATAATGCTAACCGGAGCTTGATTTAATGACAGAAGCCATTCACACCACAACGAAGGGAAGCATGAACGCACTCCCTGGAGCAGCTGGGAGGGAGGTGAGAGAAGGAGAAGAAGAGCTGTCGTGAAGATTCAGGGTGCAGCATTATGTGGAAGTGCCCAGCTTGAAGATGAAATATGCAAGAGAGGTCTCAAACATAATTCAAAGCAAAGAATTCTGCTTTGTTGTTAGGTGGAGGTAAATAAATAATGTTTCAATTATTTGCCATTATTAGGAGTGTTAATGTGGGAAGTGTTCACTGAAGGTAAAATGCCATTTGAGACTTATTCGAATGTTGAAGTGGTAGAAATGGTAACCCGAGGAGAGCGGCTATATCGACCGAAGCTGGCAACAAAAACCATATATAGTGTCATGATTGCATGCTGGAATGAGGTATGTATCGGGGACAGTTACATCACCCATTCAAGAGAAAGTATTCTCCCAAAATATTAGGATGGATTTCCATAAGTGTGTAGTTTATCCTTTGGCCATACATTTTGTTATGTTGATTTCCATATTGTGGTGTACTGCACTGTATAGTATAAACAAATCATTGCTGCAATTCTCATTGATTAAAATAGTGCCTTTAACCTCTTCAGTGCTTCAAAATGGAGACTTTTCTAGCATTCAAGGAGTTAAAAGTCACATTTTAATTAGTTGTACTTTTTATTTGTCCCCTGTCATACAGTTGGTTTGCCCAGTGTTATTTACAATGGTAATAATTCAATTAGATGGGTGTGATATTTTATTAACAATCTATATATTATTATAATTAATTAGAAAATGGATACCTCCCAACAATAATAAAAAAAATGTGCTCTAATCAGGGCAGAAGATCCTAATACAAAGTGTGAATCAATTCTAGGTGTACTGATTTCCCTGAATGAAGCTTGCATTTCCTTGGAGGTGATCTTTTGTTCCCAGAATCCAGGACCTCTAAATCCTCTTACTGAAACCTTGATATTATGATGAAAGTATTGGTCAGTTGCTTCAGGTAACTCATTACCTTTTGTCAAGATGGTCAATGGGATTGGGTTACCTAAAATGTTCACCAATAAATTCACCATATTATCAGCTTGAAGATGGTCAAGATGCTCCAAGAATGATGATTTCTATTCTTGTATAATAATTTTAAATGGTCCCACAGGTTGGAACAGACCCGGATGCTTTCCTTTGAGTTTAATCTAAAGATAGTGTAAGGAGCCCTCACAAGACTCACCAGTCACCAAAGTGAAATGGTTCTTCATCTTTCTATTAATTGTGCCTAGGTGCTCAATCATTGAGTTTAGATATATCACAAAAAGGCAGCACCAGCAGAACATTTATAAAGGAAAACAGGCAACTTAATTTTGTCAACATTTCGGTCCTAACCCTGGAATTTTATCAAGACTTGATAAAGGTCCAGGGTTAAGACCAAAACATTGACAAAATAAAGTTTCTTGATTTCCTTTATAAAAGTCCCACTGGTGCTGCCTTTTCATGATATATGCATTACTGTTTGAGGATTGTGCACCTGGGCACCACGCATGATCGAGTGATTGCTTCTAGCCTTCCAATTTATATATAACAGGGATACAATTTTTATTTGGTACACCTAAGAACTCAGTGAAGGATGAGAGAGTTAGATTTATCACTTTTGGCTTTCACTGGATGGCTTTGAAGGGTATTTTGATTAAACATTGGCATTTATTAACACAAAATGGACTTTTAAGACAAATTGTTGGTGATTCTGATGTTATTTAATTTATTTTTTCTTTTGAATCGTTATGTTTACTTTATTTAATATATTCTTTGAGTTTGTAAGTCATGAGTTTAATCAGCAGTGGATAGAAAAGGTGTTATTATTTAATGTAAATTGGATTTGTATCCTGACTTTATGCCAGGCAGTTTATGGTCGTTTTAGTTTTATATACTTTATACTTTGGCAACCAGCGGGTTAATATGTGTTACTGCTGTCCTGTTTTGCTTTTTATACAAGGCTGTTATTGGCTGGAAGAGCACACATATCTCGCATAAGTGATACAGTTTTCATTGATCTAGGTAACTGGCAGGATACTTTGTTATGATTTGATGTAAGGTAATTTTCGGTTTGCAGGATTTAAATACCCAGGCTTCCTAGTGGGATCTGTTTGCCTTGATAAAGCCAGCAGTTTGACAGGTGAAACGTGTTGGCTGTATTAGTACGTGGCCACTTTATTATTGTATATAAGACTTTCATTAATTATGATTTATGCATGTGAGATGATATGAGATGGATAACGTATAGTATGCTGTATTCTAGAAGATGTGTGAAGTTACTAATGCAATGTCCCAGTGAGTTTACTCAGTTGGTTAATACACCAGCTGTGGAATCTGCTCAAACCTCAAGGTCACAGGTTCTAGTCCTGGCAAGGTCAACTCAGCCTTTCACCCTTCTGAGGTAGATAAAGTGAGTCCAGGACATATTTGAAAACCAGAGACAATCTCATTGTATCCTTCCTGGTAAAATACTTTCATAAAAGAAAAAAAAAATGTATAGCAACCTGTGTATGACAGGATGCGGTAATGTGAAAATCCACCACTGTCAAGGACTTCTGGGGGGAGAGTCACTAAGCGGCGATAAAGTTGAGATAACTTCTCCAGTTTATCACATCTCCAATTCCTATGTTATTCTATAGAGCCCATGCACTGAGATTTATTCATCTTTGGAGATCTTAGTGCATACACTCTATAGAATAACATAGGAACTGGAGAAGTGATAAACTGGAGAAGTCATCTCCTCTTTATCACCTCTTAGTTTATACCCCCCCT
Source organism: Rhinophrynus dorsalis (assembly GCA_037306005.1). Classification (NCBI taxonomy): domain Eukaryota; kingdom Metazoa; phylum Chordata; class Amphibia; order Anura; family Rhinophrynidae; genus Rhinophrynus; species Rhinophrynus dorsalis. Next base: position 96,079,364 of record CM074718.1, on the reverse strand, counting down.
AGAGTTATCATCTGACTGAACGGCAACTTGAGAGTGATGTCTGTATCCTATCTATCATTCTGGTGTCTGAACGCTTAAATGAGTGAAGAGGGGTGAGAAATTATATCCCATTGTGTTCTTGTGCCAGTGTTTCATATGAGTTACTATTGTGGATTTGAGAGCCAGGCTCAGTTGCGACTCTGCCTACACATTATATTCCCATCGTTGTTCCCATTCCATATCATTTTACATTTTCATCTCTCATGTTTTCATTGATGTCATAATGTTTTGGGACTGTTCCATTTTTATCATCGTTAGTATAACAAGTGTACCCCATTGCTGAGAAACTTTTTATAAATAATTCTGAGATTATATATTATTCTCTACTGAATAAAGAAACGTTAATATAAATGAGTTTTGCAATATATTGTTTTCATAAGTAATTACAGCCTAATGGGACAGTCTTGTAGTGTTCTAATAGATGAGCAACACTGTAATGTTATTTACCATAACAATTTTAATTTTAATATTTTTTAATTCTAGAAACCAGAAGGACGGCCCAGATTTTATGATCTGCTGATTAGAATTGGAGAGATTCTAGAAGGAGAGATCTAAGATGGCTAAAACGCAACTGTCCATATATGGAAGCAATGACATTTCAAGGACTTTAAACACACTAGGACCTCCCTCACAATCAGAAGAAAAATGCAAACTGCCCCATTCAAAAAATTCTCATTTAATTAAATGGGAATTTTAATCCATTGAATGCAAGAGGTTTGCCCCATAAGCCTCTAAGGAGAGTTTTGTAACCCATTTAATGAAAGTTGTAACCCTTTGATTGCCAGAGGGGTATGCAACGCATTGCAAAGCAATGCGTTGCGTACCCCTCTGGCACTCAAAGGGTTAATGTACCTGAGCTGTGAATGTCTGTCATTATCATATTTAGGGGAAAAAGACTCATCAATTTATCAATTTCTCTGGGTTGTTTAGAAAGGGATATATATATATATTTATACACACTAGTGTAAAAGCCCGTGTACATGGGCCAAAGTGCAGGGGCCGGGTGGGAGAGAGCTGTGGCCCCGAAGCAGAGAGCACCCGTGGCACAGTGCTGGAATGGCAGGTGTACTACCTCAAAACTACACCTTCCAGCATTCTGTGCGTTTTGGGCAGTTTCTACTGCGCAGACTCTGTCTGTCTCCATGTCTGTGCCTGTCTCTCCCCTCTCTCTCATTCTTCACCCCCATGCCCATCTGTTTCTCTTCTTTGTACAACCCGTTCTGTGTCTCCTCACTCTGTCTCTCTCTCCATGTCCATCCATCTGTCTGTCTCCTCTTTGTTTCCATGTCTGTTTCTCCTCTTTGTCTCCATGACTGTCTCTTCTCTCTGTCTTTCTCTCTCTCTTTCCATGCTTGTCTCCGTCTGTCTCAATGACTTCATGCCGGCCTCTCCTCTCTTTCTACCTCCAAGCATATTTCTGTCTATTCTCTCCTCGGGCAGTCTGTACTGCGCATGAGCACCTCCCAGCATTCTGTGTGTTCAGTCAGTATGTACTGCGCATGAGCACCTCCCAGCATTCTGTGTGTTCAGTCAGTATGTACTGCACATGAGCACCTCCCAGCATTCTGTGTGTTCAGTCAGTCTGTACTGCGCATGAGCACCTCCCAGCATTCTGTGTTCAGCCAGTCTGTACTGCGCATGAGCACCTCCCAGCATTCTGTGTGTTCAGTCAGTCTGTACTGCACATGAGCACCTCCCAGTATTCTATGTGTTCAGTCAGTCTGTACTGCGCATGAGCACCTCCCAGCATTCTGTGTGTTCAGTCAGTCTGTACTGCACATGAGCACCTCCCAGCATTCTGTGTGTTCAGTCAGTATGTACTGCACATGAGCACCTCCCAGCATTCTGTGTGTTCAGTCAGTCTGTACTGCGCATGAGCACCTCCCAGCATTCTGTGTTCAGTCAGTCTGTACTGCGCATGAGCACCTCCCAGCATTCTGTGTGTTCAGTCAGTCTGTACTGCGCATGAGCACCTCCCAGTATTCTGTGTGTTCAGTCAGTATGTACTGCGCATGAGCACCTCCCAGTATTCTATGTGTTCAGTCAGTATGTACTGCACATGAGCACCTCCCAGCATTCTGTGTGTTCAGTCAGTCTGTACTGCGCATGAGCACCTCCCAGCATTCTGTGTGTTCAGTCAGTATGTACTGCACATGAGCACCTCCCAGTATTCTGTGTGTTCAGTCAGTCTGTACTGCACATGAGCACCTCCCAGCATTCTGTGTGTTCAGTCAGTCTGTACCGCACATGAGCACCTCCCAGCATTCTGTGTGTTCAGTCAGTCTCTATTGCGCATCACTGCATCCTTATTTCCAACAACATAAAATCTGCTAAACGTGTTGAAACTGTGATGAAAGTGTGTCTGCTCACATGTACCAAGCATATTTAAGCTGTACATTGTATATATTTATATATATAAAATATATTTATGTTACATAACTTGTATTGTTCTGAGATTATTCTATGTAGAGAAAACAGCATTAGGAAAACAAGGCTTCCAGTTTTACAGTGAAAGTATTTGCAATCATATTACAAAGCCATGGAATTACTTTCTATTGTAACAAACTGGAATTATGACATGTCCTGAACTGGCAGTTATGCCACCTTTTTTTAATGGGAGCTTTATTAAACTATCTCTAGTGACTACTGAATACAGTAAGAGGACTTCTACATGCCCACAACTGCTTCAGTAATGCAAAGGGTTGGAGAAACATAGACTCTTCCTTCTAATACAATACATCTAGTTGATACCCAGGGTCTCTGGGAAATGTACATACCATGGCATAATGCACTAGTGTTTCAGGGCATCTTAGGTCATGTAAAGGGCAGTTGTTTCTCTTCAAGCAGCACTTTACAGTGTGATTAATAAATTACCATCTACAAGAATAATACATTTCCATTTAAATGGAAAGCTCAATAAAAATAGTGCACTGTCACATGTCATGCTGTGGTTAAAAAACAGAAATCGCTGCTGCAGGTGGTGGATCAGTAGATGATTTTTGAACCATGTACATTCTTTAACCCTCTGAGTGCCAGAGGGGTAGGCAAAGCAATGCACTGTGCACCCCTCTGGCACGCAAAGGTTCAAAAATGTAAAGTATTATGTAACAATTATAAATATACATGTATCACTTCCATGTAACTGTTCAATGTATTTCAACAATTTTCAGTTCCTCTATTTCAAACCATAGCTGCTACAATGCTTTCCACCATCCTATACAGTCAAGTTTATTAAGCAATTGAGTGCAACAAGGTTAACTAATATTAAACCTTTGAGAGCCATAGGAGTGAGAAACTCATTGCTTGCCCCCTCAGCACTGAAAGAGTTAAACAGCAATATGCTCTAAAATACTTACAAATAGCGCAGAGTGGAAATCTCTGAACTAACAACTGTGAGCGGATTCTAATTGAGGCTGATAAATGTGTGTGGGGGGGGTTAAGTATCTGACAGTTAAGGCACAAATGGTGGAGACACTTAATCCTGCGACATCAGAATATCGCCCTTTTGATGTGGGCGACATTCTAATGTCGCCCTTTTCATGCAGGCAACATTTTAAACGCGCCAATTGTTGGTCGCCAAATAGTAGGAGACATTTCAATAGTATACCAATGAAGAGGAACTGGGGGACTTTGCACTAAGGTGTAAAATTCCAGTGTGATAAACTTTCCAATTCCTTTATTATTCTATGGAGCTTATGCACTAAGCTCTTTTTAATTTTAAGATGCCAGGGCATTAGCTCCATAAAATAACACAGGGATTGGAGAGTTAATTTCAAAGTATATTTTACCTTTATCACACATTTATCTCAGTTTAGGAGGAAAAATGAGAGGAAAAATGAACATTTCCATTGATTTAAATGGAGATTTTTAAGCCCTCGAACAATGCCTTTGAGAAAACTGTATTGATCAAGGGTTTAAAAATCTCAGGACCTTCTTGAGAAGATATAGCCCCTGGAGCCATCAATATCTGCACCTCCTCTACTTCTGGACCTGCTGGACATCCTCTTTTTACACCTAAGTTCTGCTACATCACCAGCTTGTCCAGCTTTTGACTCAGGTGTCTTCCTAGTCTGCTCTGCAGGTGAGGCACAGCTGAAGAACTGAAAGGTAAAGGGTGCCTGAGGTCCATTTTGCTGTACTTCCCCTTTCCAAGCCAATGATAATATTAGCATCTTTATATTTTATCACTATTTTTATTTTTAACTTGAAACCAGCCCTCTTTTCTTCAGTTTGTGCTTTTAACTTACTCAATGTTGGCCAGTTGCCCTCACAGCAAATATCTTTACATAGCATACACATTTGCTAATATTTTAGTTGATCTCACCACTTGCTCTGTTAAAGTTTTTCTTTTACCTATATATACTGTGCTCCTCCTCCCTATAACCATGTTCTGCTTAAATTTGTGACTTTTCTTTGTGACCTCCGTACTTATTAGGATTTCAATTACCTCATCCAATCCATTTGTTGCCCCCAACTGTATGTCCAGTGCACCTTCTCTCCTCTGTTCTCCTCAATTCTGCTCTCATTAACTCCTACCTTTTCTTCAATCCCTAACCTCACCTACTTCTATTCTTCACCACCCTTCATGCAAATTCCACCTTCATCTTCTCTACCTTACATTACTTTTACTTCTAGCAGCTGGAAATAATGCTCCTAATCTTGGACCTAGTTTCATCCTCTCTTCCTCCCCATGACACACAGTTAACACCAGAAACCACAGTAACCTAATACACATTGACTGTCTACTCAGCCTAGCGGCTCCCTTTAAATGATTTCTGGAATGCCCAAGACTGATAATCCCCTTGACTTTAAGTCATGTGTACTAAAGACTAAAGATGGGCCAAAAGTACAGATTTTTCTCACTGTAAATGTTGTGTCAAAATATGATTTCCTGCCTTTTCCACCAAATTTCCCACACATTGAACATTTTCAATGTGTCCTTTAACCCCTTGAATGCTGGAGAGGTCTGGAAGACATTGCAAAGCAACAAAATATCTCTCATACTAAAGGGGAAGATGCACTAAGGTGTGATAGGAAAGAAATACAGTGGAGATAACATCTCCAGTGATATCACTTCTCAAGTTCCTATGTTATTGTATTGAGCCAGTGCACTCCATACAATAACACAGGAACTTGAGAAGTGATATCACTGGAGAAGTCATCTCCACTTTATCACCTCTTTATCACTCTTTAGTGCATAGCCCCCAAGGCATTAAAAGTAGGAATGGCGAATGTTTTCACCTCAAAAGTGGAACAGCAGAAAAATGTCTCTTTTCATTAAGCAGAAGCGGTTTTGCGAAAAGTGCAGTTTTCCAGCTTTTTTTGCCTAACTCTTTGCATTGAAAACAATGGGAAGACTGAATTTCTACTGAGCACATGGCAAGTTTCCTTTATTTTCCTGCAGGAATACTATAAAATGGGTGGCATGTTCCCACAGTATGCCATTCTGTGTTTGTGAGAGGAAGAGAGAGCAGCTAATTTTTGAGCTAGATAAGACGGTGTAATTGAAGCTTAGTTTAGGGAGTCTTGTAGGCAGTAAATGTGTTCTCTATATTAGGAAAGTCTGTGGAACAAAAAAGGAAGAAAGAGGTTAACCAAAAATACCCAAAAATTCTGTCTGCCTGATTTGATTTGAAAGACACATCGGTCCAAGTTCCATGTTGATCTTGTTATTATCTCTGTGTTAGATGTGTCTGAGGGTGTGAGTGACAGGGGAGCAAAGGAGTTTGACTCCAAATACCCCAACATTCTGTTTGAAAGGAGCAATGGAGGTTGACCCCATCTACACCAACATTCTGACTAACTGATTTGATTTCAAAGACACAGGCAGCTGCTTCCCAAGTTCCTTGCTGATCTTGCTGTCATTATCTCTGTTTTCGATGTGTCTGGTATTTGAGTGAGAAGGGAGCAAAGGAGGTTGACCTCAAATACCCCAACATTCTGTGCAACCAATTTAAATTGAAAGACACAAGCAGCTGCAGTCCAAGTTCCTTGCTGATCTTACTGTTATTATCTCTGTGCTGGGGGAGTGTGGGGAAACAGTTTAAGAAATAAGTAAATAAAAAATAAGGTGACATGTGATTGGGACCCTGACGTGAGCTGTATGACTGAGGCAGACTTGATTGATAGCAGATGAGATTTAGTATTTTGTTCAGGACCAGTTCAAGATATCACACTCCATCAGTTCTGTTGTCTACTTAACAGTAAAAACACACACAGTAGTTTAGTAATGTCCAGCAAACGCACAAGGGGCAGGGTTGGGGGAAAGGAGTAGAAGAAGTGGGACGTGGCAGCCATGGTTGCTGCACCGTGTGCAATAAATGATGGTGATGCCTCTCCTCCCAGGGATGATGCAGTTTGTCAAGGTCCCACCACAAGTTCTACCAGAGCCAGCACTATTAAAAAAACATGTATGACAGACAATGAAGACGACAATGAGTCACATTCCAGTGTTGATGGTGGCATAATGAAGGAAGGTGTAGCAGCTGAACCAACTGCTGCATCTGATAGTTAGACAAGCAAACACCAAAACACCTGTCTTCAAAGTAGTAGCAAACTTTGTGAAAGTAAAAGGAAATAATTTGAAACCTCTAAAAGTTTAGAGGAATATAAAGGTAGTGAGCAATGTTGAGGATGACCTAATGATGACTGATAATGATGTGGCTCTATAATATATCCCTCCAGATCCTCCTCTTCCTCAGATACAGATGAAGTTGAGAGTAAGAGAGATGATGACTTGGCCAGAAAGTTAGTTGAAAGGCATAGGCTCAGTCTTCCACCACTGAAAATGAGATGTTTGTTTATAAACTGTTTGAGAAAACAATTGGAAACCCTGGCCCTTTAAAACCAAAGATGCACAAAAATACACAGTCATCCTGTCAGCCATCATCAGCATCATCACCACTTCCAAGTCCAAGCCCCACTCAGCCACAAACACACTAGTGTTGAGTAACAAGCAGCAACTACAACACAGGTTATTAACATCCACAACCTTAGGTATGATGAGAAGTGCTGCACATTTGACACCTAGTAGTATTAATAATAGTAGAATTGGAACAACATCTAGTCCCAGTAGTATCAGCCCCTCAGGAAACCAGCAGTGCATGAAGTCCACCGAATGGAGATACTTCACTCAGGGTCCAAAAGCTAAGCATGTTGCTATCTGTTGTCTGTGCAAAAAGCACATGAGCAGAGGGAAGCAGCCTCACACCTCTATGAGATTCCACCTGAAGCACAACGACAGGTCTGACTGGGAGACATACTATCAACAGATCAGTGGTGCCACAATTAGTAGCAGCAGAAGCACTCCAAAAAGTTCCCAGTGCTCTGGGGCAGATAACAGAAGTAGTGATGTTATTCATGTGTCAGAGAGTGTGCCACTGCAACAGTAAGTTCATTCCAAATAACACCTATGGCCTCTGCTGCAGAGGAGTTTGACAACTGCCCACAAATGCTGCCTCTGCCTTTACCACCTGCTCCTGTCATGTTGTTAAAGCAATGCAGGCTTCATCTGCCATTTACTGCTAACCCACACTAGTCAAAGACTTCATAAAAACAATCCCAAGTATGTAGGTGGAATGGCAAGGTTGCGAAGATGTTGGCAGTGGATATGCTACTGTATTTTTTTGTAGAAAACCAAGGTTTTAGAGAACCAATGTCATGTGTAGCTCCACTCTGGCATATCCAAGCCACAATTATTTTTCCAGGAACATCCTTTTCTGAACACAGGACAATTCATGGTTCTCAGCAAGGGAGACAAATATCCAACATTGGTGGTGGTGGTGGCACTGGTGGCATCACACTGCTTTGGGACTTGCTCCCTAAGTATGGGTTGGTAACTGATACACAGGAACACTGTGTAGCTCCTAGGAGTGGTCCCAATGCATGTGAGATGGTTTCTGCATACTTGCAGCATAGCTACATTCTAGGCAAAACAATGACCCCATGGATTACTGGCAAACAAAACAGTGTGTGGCCAGCATTGAGAAGTACTGCAGTGGAAACCCTTGTGAATGATCGTAGGATGAGGCTATCAAGCAGCAATGTTGGGAGACTAACATTCTTAAAAATGAAACAACATCTAATACCATCTGAGTATCTGGTAACAGAAATCACACATAACAGAGAAAGCCAGGGCAAATGTATTAACAGCAGCACAGATGATGATGATGATGAGATGTGAAGGGTCGCTGCCATCTATCACATTTGGGACCACTGATATGACCAATAATTAATGTGGGTCAATAATCTGAGAATAAGGATAGCTTTAGCCAAGCATGATAATGGTAATAAGTGCTGTAGGAATATATATTGCATACACACATCAATCACACCAGTCCACCACCATTAACATACACATCTGCCACATTGTAGGTTGTGCCCTTTTTTTTTTTTTTTTAAATAAAGCTCTCAATATGCTGCCCCTTTTGTTGAAAACAGAGTCTTTAAAGAACTGATGTCATACTTTGCACCTTACTGGAATATCCCAAGTTGCAATTATTTTCAAGGGTGGTTGTGTCAATGTTACTTAAGTAGGAAGTTAGTGTTGTGGGCAAAGGACAAGGGCATATGTTGCTGTAGGACTCACAACTTTTACTGTCAGCTATTTATTTCTCCCCTTCAGCCCTCTGAAGAAGTAATATTGTGGTGGGAAATCTTGCAGTCATAGAAGACATAGGCAAAATAAGGCAAAGTTCTGGTGGGAAATGTATTGGCAGTGGCAAAAAGGAAAAAATGTTATGTATTGTCTGTTGGCGAAAGGCTTCTCGAATATAGTAGGAAATCATTTTTTCACAAAAAGTCCTGTGGGAAATTTCTAGGACTTTTTTGGCCATTCCTAGTTAAATGTCCATCTGAAATGAATGGTAAACAGGGGTTTGTAAAGAACTTGTATTGTTTCCCATAGATATCTACACTCAAATTGATAAAAAAAAATTAGCTTCAACTAATTGGGGTTGCCAAATTAAAAATGTGAATTCCAGCTTTGAAATTTGTCCAGAATTAGTGAAAGTAGACTTTGATCAGCAGAATTGGGAAAAATGGCTCTTAAAACTCCCACAGCTAATCAGTTCTAATGCAGCCCTGAAACTGCAGGGAGAAAAACAAACCCAAATCTTGTTATATATCACAGATAAATGTCATGTACAACACTTTAAGAACAGCCAAAATGCAACTTGTTACAAAAAATATTTGCCTGTGTGAACATTCTAAGTTTTAAGATGAATTTCCAGGGGTGACATTAGTGCACCATATCAATGAGACCCACATAGGCTGAAATGTATATCTGTGGTTTTGCTGTCTATCTCATGCAGAGAGGATTTGCCTGACATTTTGGAGCTTGATTATCTGTGGGCAGGACCAGTCTGAAATGGAAAGTTCCTCTTTGCAGTGGCACATGGGAATGAAAAATGTGTCTTGTAGTACCACTGAGAGGCCACCATGCTATGTGTTCTGAGAAGGAAAAATACAAGTTGCAGCATGTCTTTTCTACATGGCAGGCCATGGGTCAACATGCAGATTATTCACACAGGCCTAGAGACAAACCTCCAGCAAGCCTAATTTTGTAAAAATAAATGGAAAAAAAGGTACCAGGACACCTTTTTATTGGTTGACAAATTGTCAAAATATAATGTACAGAGTAACTGATAAAGAGTATGGGTCATTGACAATTTCTGGGTTACCAACAGAAGGGACAGGGTCACTGACCTGGCATGGCCTGGCTGAAATCCGCTCTCACATTCCCCCCATGCAAGATGCTCTATGAGAGATGATAGAGGATCATAGGTAAACAAATTTGGGGATAGGACTGAGTTAAAAATGAGCACAATCATGTCAGCCAGTGTAAACAAAGCCTAAGGTTCTTTCAAATCTCCCTGTCTCATTTACTCAGAAAACAACTGTGAGTTAAAACATGTCATGTTCCTTCATCAGTGCTGTACTAAAAGAATACTGTGGTGAATGTATGAATACATTTGCTATTGCAAAATGTCTTCACGGTAAGGTATGCCTTTTTGCAGATGATACAGATATCTGTGTATGGCATTTGTGAGCTAAAAGAGATTGCACCCTGGGAGCGAGGACACTGTCCCAGTGAGCTTTTGCATACCCTTGCAAGCTCATAAATGTAGTTGAGCATCTCTGACTTCTTCTATCTATATGCAAATGGTATCCATTTGAAGTGTTGCATGTAAAGTATTGCGTCATAAAATGCCGCATGTATTCGGCCGCATCATTTTAAAGTGTCGCAATTACAGTTATGCATCTTAAAGTGTCGCAAATTGTACATTTCGCGTCATTCCGAATGGCGCATTCACCATATCGTGCGTTAACATGTCGCAGCATTATGGGTTCATTAAGGACGCAATATGGGTGCAATATTAGTGCAATAAGGACACATTAAGGATGAAATATGGGTCCAATTCTGATGCAATTTGGGTGCAATATGGTTGCAATATTGGTGCAATACTGGCGCAAGCAGCATTAAGGACGCAATATGGGTGCAATATATGGACGTAATATGGGTGCATTAAGGACGCAATATGGTTGCAATACTGATGCAATATGGGTGCAATACTGACGCAATTTGGGTATAATACTGATGCAGTATGGGTGCAATATAGGAACAATATTGGTGCAATAAGCACACAATATGGGTGCAATACTGACGCAATTTGGGTTCAATACTGATGCAATATGCGTGCATTAAGGACACAATTTGGGTTCAATACTGACGCAATATGGCTGTAATATGGGTGCATTAAGGACGCAATTTGGGTTCAGTACTGATGCAATATAACACTATATAAATATGTTCAAGGCCCATATAAAGGGCTCTCTAAAGACCTGTTCATTAACAGAACAGTACACAGGACAAGGGGCCACCCGCTTAGACTTGAGGAAAGGAGATTTAATCTACAAAAGCGGAAAGGTTTCTTTACAGTAAGGACAGTAAAGGTATGAAATTCACTTCCTGAGGAGGTGGTGCTATCAAATACATTAGATGCCTTTAAAAAGGGCCTGGATACTTATTTAAAAGAGCATAACATAGAGGGCTATGTACGTTAGTATTGGGATTAATATTTAGTTAGGGCTTGTTGATCCAGGGAGAAATGTGATTGCCATTTGGAATCAAGAAGGAATCCCCCCCCCCATTCAAGGCAGAATTTTAAATTGCTATATTGAGGGGGGTTTTTTGTCTTCTTTGGGATCAACGATGGTAAACAGGAATAGGAAAAGGGTTGAACTAGATGGACGCAAGTCTTTTTTCAACCTAAATTACTATGTGACTATGTTACTATGTAATATGGATGCAATATGGGAACAATATTGGTGCAATATGGGAACAATATTGGTGCAATATGGGTGAATTAAGGAAGCAATATGGGTACAATACTGATGCAATTTGGGTGCATTAAGGACGCAATATGGGTGCATTAAGGACGCAATATGGGTGCAATACTGACACAATATGGGTTCAATACTGACCCAATTTGGGTGCAATATGGGAACAATATTGGTGCAATATGGGCATTAAGGATGCAATATAGGTGCAATACTGACGCAACTGGGGCTCAATACTGACGCAATTTGGGTTCAATACTGATGCAATATGGGAACAATATTGGCGCAATATGGGTGATATACTTACGCAATTTGTGTTCAATACTGATGCAATATGGGTGTAATATGGGTGCATTAAGGACGCAATATGGGTGCAATACTGACGCAATTTGGGTTCAATACTGGTGCAATATGGGTGCAATATTGATGCAAGACATAAGTAGGGAGGGGCGAGACAGCTCAATAAGATCTAAGAGTAGTAATTATTTTATTGGGTCAAAAGCACAATGCACAAAATATAAATAAAAATATAGATTAAAAAAACATGTATTCTTGGAAAATATAGCAATGCAATATAAATAAAGATAAAAAAGGAAAAGAAGAAAAAATTATGAAAGATAAAAGTCCAAGATATACAGAAACAAGTATAGACTAAAATATCCTAAGTACAGAAAAAAACTCTCTGTAAAAGAAGTGGAGAACTTCCGGGTAAAATGGTGGTAAATAACTTAGACCGGTATGTGCAGTTGGTTCACACTCTAAGGACACATACAGAGCGTAATGGGGGAACTACAGAGACGAGATGTGATATCTGGCTTAGTGAGACAATAGTTGCAATGGCCTCTTACATTAGATACAGTTACCAATGCGTAATCAAATTATCATAATCCCATAAGAGTTTGGGTGGCCTCTTACTTCAGTTCTATTATGTGTCTTAGCGTGTCTCAAACCATAAGTTCTTTCGTCCTCTCCACTCTTTCCCCTTTCCGATCCTTGATAGTGCCGTGTGTCTTCCTCTGTACTCCGGTCCGTGTCCCATGTTCTCTGGTTGCAGGCTGCAGGCAGATACTTCAATGCGTTTCTGCGCTAGTAATTGCGCCTTCTTCTGGAAGCGGGATGTTGGCCCATGTCTCTTTCCCTTCTTAAATAGTATTTGTTCAGTCATCAACAAACAAAGGGTAAAGGTCAAAGGTGTCAGGTTAGACTGTAGCAAACTGTAAACTCAAGCGATGAATAAACTATTTATAATAAAAAATAAAATGTAATTAAAATATGTGTCTGTGATTTTATATTAACAGAAGTCTTCATGCGATATGAGGAGCGGTTTCAATATTTTTTCCCCTTAGTGAAGTAATCATTAATGGTAATTTTATTGTATTAGTTTTCCTTTTGTATATTCTCATCTTATTGTCCTCTAAAGAGGAGGAATTTAGTATAATTTTTTTCCCACATAATGCTATTAAAAGTAAAGCCATTTTATTATAAAGGGAATATATTGACCTCTGATTTACCGGCTTGGTTATTATTTCTAGTGATATCAGGGTCCGTGATAATTTTATTTTCTATTTTCTTCCTAAGGAAGGATTTATTTTGTGTAATTACTTCATATATTTTTTTAACAATTAAGCTGTTTATTGTAATCGAAGTATTAACCTTTGATGTGCCAACTTGATTACTATTTTTTCAGAATCCAAATGGTGGGACACTAAAGTTCTTTTTACCTTTTTCTTTCTTAGTTATGGAATATATTTTTTATTTTTATTTTGTTGGGGAATTTGGGATTAATTGAAGGGGGGGGAGGAGGAGGGAGGAGACGTGGTATGATTATTATTAATTATACATTTTTTGTACTCATTCTCTGATCCTTTTTTTGTGGTAGGTCTAAGGTTAGGTAGCTCTGAAAATATACTACCCCAATATTGATGCAATATGGGTGCAATATAGGAACAATATTGGAGCAATATGGGTGCATTAAGGACGCAATATGGATGCAATACTGAGGCAATTTGGGTGCATTAAGGACGCAATATGGATGCAATACTGACACGATTTGGGTGCATTAACCCCTTAAGGACCATTGACGTGGCAGGACCGTCATGCTGGTCCGGCACCCCTTAAGGACCAGTGACAGTCCTGGCACGTCACGTACTTTTACTCACCGCGCTCCTGTAGGTAATACCGGGGACTGAAGTTGATCGCTCCAAGACCGGAGCAATCTCTTTCAGTCCACGGGACCGCTGGTCCTTAAGGGGTTAAGGATGCAATATAAGTGCAATACTGATGCAATTGGGATTCAATACTGACGTAGTTTGGGTTCAATACTGACACAATATGGGTGCAATATGGGAACAATATTGGTGCAATATGGGTGCATTAAGGACGCAATATAAGTGCAATACTGATGCAATTGGGATTCAATACTGATGCAGTTTGGGTTCAATACTGACGCAATATAGGTGCAATATGTGAACAATATTGGTGCAATATGGGTGGAATACTGACGCAATCTGGGTGCAATATGGTTGCAATATTGGTGCAATAAGGACGCATTAAGGACGCAATATGGGTGGGTTCTGTGGGTTTTGGGTTGGTTTTGGGTTGGGTATGTTTTGGTGGGTTTTGGGTTGCTTTATGGGTACATTTTGGTCCGTATTGGATTGGGTTTTGTGGGTTTTGGGTTGTATTGGGTTGGTTTTGGGTTGGGTTTGAGTTGGGTTTTGTAGGTTTTGGGTTTGTTTGTGGGTTGGGTTTTGGGTTGGTTTTGGTGGGTTTTGGGTTGGGTTTTGTGTCGGTTTTGGTGGGTTTTATGTTGGTTTTGTGTTGGGTTTTGGGTTGGTTTTGGTGGGTTTTGGGTTTATTTTGCTGGGTTTTGGGTTGGTTTTGGGTTAGTTTTGGGTTGGTTTTCTGGGTATGTTTTGTTGGGTTTTGGGTATGTTTTGGTGGGTTTTGGGTTGCTTTTTGGGTATGTTTCGGTGGGTTTTGGGTTGGGTTTTGTGTTGGTTTTGGGTTGGGTTTTGGGTTCCCAGACTACAGAGTAACTCAGGCAATGGCAGCAAGTAGCTCCAGACAATGGAGCACACAGTAGTGACTCTAACTCTACCACCTCCACGAGACCAGGTGAGGACAGTACAAGACACTTCCTCAACCCTTCACTAGGCAGGTGTGGCTAGTCACTGTATGACCCTAGGAACCTTCACAGACAGATGGGAGGACAGTGCATAGCAATACCACAATCTGAGTCAGCAGGAAAATGAAGCGCAACTATACCCTAGCGGTAGGTTATACCGAATGCAAATTAAACGGCACTGTGGGCTAGGTAAGGCAGCACAGAAACCGGAAAGACCACGGGAGGTCAGTACACGGACTGATCGACAAACGCTGCTAGACGTAGCGAGCGTAGAAATGGGTAGGCACAGGCAGCAAGGATCCCAATAGCCGAGGCTAGGTAGCCAAGGCTGGTAATCGCAACTGAACCGCAACAGTGGGAGAGTAACCGAAGGCAGCCAGGGATCAGAACTGGAACGGGTAGTCAGCCAAATCCAGAGGTCAGAGCCGGATCAGGTAGTCAGACGTAGTCAGGAGTCAGAGCCAGAACGGGTAGTCAGATGGAGCAGGAGTAATACACAGGAACAGCAATGGGCCAACACAGCACTAGGCTCAGGCACACCACAAAAGGGCAAAGGTAATAGGACATGCTGAGGTTTAAAAGGCCTGGCAGGTGGGCAGAGAGATGACATCATAAGCACATTGACCTATAAGAACAGTGACTTGCATAGAGCGTCAGCCAGGAAGTAACAATGTCGCTGTTACAGCAACTACCCACTGGAGGCAATCACGGGCACCGTGATAACAAGATCAAGGTCCAAATAAGGTTCAAGAGTTTTACAGCAGGAAAAATGGACAGACTAGATGGGCCAATTGGTTCTTATCTGCCATCAAATTCTATGTTTCTTTATTTCTATGAATACATCAGCGCAGGTGTAGTGGTGTTAGCCTCTAACACCTGTGGCTGCACTTCTGAGAATGCACTAGAATGTGTGACCATTGTAGCACATGCTGGTAGACACACTCCACTGTCATTAAAGTTTTAACCCTTTGAGCACCAT
The DNA here is from genome assembly GCA_037306005.1 of Rhinophrynus dorsalis. Lineage (NCBI taxonomy): Eukaryota > Metazoa > Chordata > Amphibia > Anura > Rhinophrynidae > Rhinophrynus > Rhinophrynus dorsalis. The sequence continues at coordinate 96,063,879 of CM074718.1, read as the reverse complement.
CGAGTTGCCAAATGCACTGCATTGTAGTGCTTTGGATACCTTCTTAATAATGCTTGCAGGCCCTGTATTCCTGTCCCACAGCATAGGCAGGGACTTGGTATGAAGGTATACCACTTCCTCAGTGTCTTGTGCAATGCCATTAGAGTAAAGTAGACTAAAGAAACATTGGAACACCCATATAGTTACCCAGTGCCCTTCACTTTTTCCAAGTTGTGTAAAGACTTTTCAATGTAAGTAAGTTAGTAAATTGTTGTTACACAAGTGCAGGGCTTCAAAATGGATTCCCCTGTTTTTGTACAAAATCATATTAGCACATTCCTCCCATTATCACTAAGAAGGAAAATGATTAATATTAATTTAAAATCATATACTTCTATCCAGCATTGTTTTGTATGTGTACCTGGAGCCTAGAGGCAACATTTGACAAACAATAAAACAAATTGTTATTGTCTGAGAGATCAGAGCCCTTCCTTTTCAGTTCACATAGAATGTTATCATAACATACGTTGTACTTCTCTTTTATTGGGAGCTTGTAGAAACAAATGTCTCAAATGGTCATGCAAAGCACATTCTGTATATTTTGGGTTTGAAGCACTTAAGAAATAATTTTTTAATTATTGTTGAAATACATGATGTTTACAGAGGTATGAACCTTATTCAAGATTTAACCCTTTGAGTGCCAGAGGGGTACGCAACGACCTGCTCTGCAATGTGTTGCGTACCCCTCTGGCACTCAAAGGGTTAATTCAAAAAAAGAATCAGGCAGTCTTTTATGTTGGTATTTTTCATTTTTCTTTGTTTTTTTCTGGGTATTAGTAACATAGTAACATAGTAAATTAGATTTGTAATAAGACGATAACCCACTATACACGGACCAACTGTAATATAGTAAATTAGGTTGAATAAAGACACAAGGCCATCAAACTCAACCTTTGCCTCATACCCTAGTGACATGAGAAATGTATAGCTTTCCTGCTGCCAGATAAGTTAGTCTTTATCAGACCTTCCTGATTTGCCTACTAATATACAGTATAACCCTGTATGTTCCCTTGGGAAAGAAATGTATCTAATCTTCTCTTAAATGTATCCATTGTATCTGCCATAACCACCTCCTTGGGCAAGGAGTTCCATAATTTAACAGACCTTACTGTAAAAAAACCCTTCCTCTGCTGAAGTCTAAACCTCCTTTCGTCTAATCTCAAGAGGTGTCCCCTGGTCACCTGATCAGGACTTAGAATCAATAGCTCAACACAGAGATCTTTGTATTGACCTCTCATATACTTGTATGATGTGATCAGATCTCCTTTTAGTCATCTTTTCTCTAGAGTAAATAAACCAAGTTTGTCTAAGTCGTTCCTCCTACATCAAGTCCTCCATTCCCTCAATTCATTTTGTTTCTAGATTTTGTTGTAGATTATCTTGCTCTAAAATGAAACATTAGGGTTTGTTTTAGATTGCTCACTTTATTTTCCAGTGTTCAAGGCATAACATCATTCTCAAATTGGGATCCATAAAGTCCTAAGGTTCCCTGAAGAAGTGCATTAGGTTCCCCAGGGAAAATGAGTGTAATGGAGGAAAGTGGATAAGGCTGGCATGGCAGACAGTGTTTGTGGCTCTACGACCTCCAGTGGATTGTAGTTTTTTAAGGATTCCAAAAGGATTCCATTTGGAAAAAAAAAGATCCGCATTGAAAAAAAGTCTAAGAAGCACTAATGACAGTTCATTTGTGTTCATATAAATTAAATGTATATTTTAATTAATTTCTATAATTGGTCAACATATAAATTGCAGCCAGTTTTGTTAACTCTAGTTCAATGGAATATCACTACACAGGTAGCTGCATTTTTTAGAGCATTTTCGATCAGCTGTCTATAGAGAGCACAAGAAATGCTGGGAGAAAAAGGAAAAAACGTCTATAAATCCCATTAACAATGCATATAAAAAGCAATAAAACCTCAGGAAGTCAGCTCTGTATGTGGGAGAAACTGGACAAGCACTACATAAGAGATTTACTTCCCACAGATCCAGTGTTAATAACAAAAAGACATAGACACCAATGGGAGAACATTTTTGTCAAAATGGGCACAGAGTCAGGGACATTAAGTTAACTGTGTTGATGGGACGGTTCCACACTCAGAGGGACAGAAAAGTATGGGAGGTAAAATTAATGATAAAATTTAATGCAATTTGTAGTGGTTTAAATCGGGACAAAGAGTTTCTGTCACATTATCACTTAGTTGGTTGATCTTTCCAGCAGACCCAAGAGCATCGTAAATACCTCTAAAGCCTCAGAGGAAGAGTGCAATTTACTATTGACTGATCAAAGATATCTGGATCTGGATTGAATTCTCTTATCTGATTTCCATGCTAAACAATGCAATGTGTACTTGTATTTCAGAGATATGTTTTCATATTTATCTGTATAACATGCCTGAGGAAGAGACCTAAGGTCTTGAAAGCTTGCATACTAAATCTGCTTAGTTAGCCAATAAAATGTATCAAAAACTATACTGGCCCCTGTATTTCTACGGCTAACATGGCACCAACATGGTACCAACACGGTACCAATGGTACCAACTATTGTGTACACAGTCTTCATTTTGAGAAAGGAAGATAATAATAAAATACATTATTAATATTCACCTTTAAATATACCACATTCTACAATAAGAGAAACAAGAGGAAATGCAATTTACTTTTTTTGTTTTAAAATGTTGTTTACCTTAATAATTAAATTATTTTTAAATTCATAGGTGCTTTTTAGGAAAAAGCAGTCTAACCTGTATAGGGAAAAAAGTGAGATTTACAGAGATAAGTTGTGAGACAGACGAGATGGAACGTTTTTCTTCAAATGTGGTAAAGCTGTTGTGTAGGAAAAAATACCAAAGGAAATTGTCAGAACATGCAGAATCACAAAAAAAAAAAATATTGCAAAGATATTTTTAGCTAAAAATGTCACCAAGGAAATCAAAGAGTAGTAGAATCATTATTAGTGAGTGATATATGCAGAGAATTAAATAACAACTGCCAAATTGTGTTGTCAAAATACAAAAGGAAATTCAAAACAATTTATTTTACAAAAAAATGGCTCGTATACAAATATATTTTAATGTTGTGTAAAATATACCTTAGCCTTGATCTCTTCTCAGTTGTAGTCACAGAACCACACTGATGCTGTCTGACACACCAGACTTGACTATCCATTACTGGTCACAGAACCAGACTTGCCTTGTTCCACAGTCCATTGGTAGACACAAAATAAGACATACACTGTCTGAATCCCCAGACTTAAATACATGTCCTTTGCTAGGACTATATGCCTTTAGTTTGCTTTTTAACCCAGTGAAGAGTAAAAGTGTATCCAAAGGTCCTTCAGGAGTTAAGACAGAGTGAGAATGTGGCTTGAGCAGCAAACATATAAGATCATTAGCAACAGGACACACAATAATGGAGGGCACCAAACGGAACCTGAAAGACCATTAACGGCCAAGAGTCTGCATTCTTCCCCTGTTCCCTGTCTGGTCTTCTGGTGGGGGGAGAGGTGGCCCTGGAACAAAGGAAAGGGAATTCCTCTCCCTCTGTTGTGGGGGGAGGGGTGGGTAGGGGGTGTGGGGAAATGGAAGCAGGACTTTTACTTTAAAAGAGCTTACCTGTAGCAGGTAAGAAGGATTTAGGAATTTTTTCCCACCCTCCCTCCCTTCTGTTTCAGGTCACCAGGACTCAAGCTACCACTGTGAGGAAGTCACGATTAGGACAGCAATATTGGGGAATCAGAGAGGTTTGCGGAACCAATTAGGCCCATAATGGGTGTGGCACTTCCAGAGCCCCGCCAGTGCACCATAGCCAAAATGGTGTAGGTGGGCAGGCTGGCTTGTGCTGTGCAGCCACGTCAGCTTGTAAAAAGGGTGGGCAATTGCCTTAAAGAATTATGGGAGGGGAGGCATGGCGGTAGTGTCATGGTGGATCAACACTGGGGCCTTGTTCGCCTCCCCTGGTATGGTTGGTTGTGGTGGCCATGGAGAGGGACCAGAGGTGGGGAGGCAGTGATTGCCTGAAAGATCTCACCCTTTACTTCCCATGGTCACAATCTGAGTGTAGGAGTGGCCCAAGCATTTAGGGTCTCTGGGGGTCCACTTAGTAAGGGGGAGGCTCCCTTAAATAGGTCAAAAACCCATTTAAATAAAGCTATGACTTCACAATTTTGCCACCTTACTCAGTTGTACATTTATTTCGGAGTGTTGTGGGGGGCGTTGTGGTATGATGTTGTTAGTGGCAGGAGAGTAGGGAAAATGGAGAGTATGGCCCTTATCTGCCTGAAAGTATATAAGTATTGGCAATGCTCAAAACACTTTCATTGCTTTCTTACATTGTCTCCACAAGAGTAGATAACTAAGTGTTACAGCTTACCTTGTCTTCAGCATCACTTTCAGGAGCGAGGCTTCTAGCATGCTGCAGGCCTCTGTTTTATCTGTTTGCTTACTGTAGTCTCTGCCTACCAACTTTCTACTTCCTCCCTCTGAGCTGCTCCTCCTACTTCCTGTGGAGGGGTTTAAAGGGCAGACTGAGGCCTGACTCAGATGCCCTTGCGTTGTTGTTCAAAGCAGATCTGTTGCATTGGGCTGTGTGTATGACCTGGCTAGTCTTCCATCCATTCTGGTGCTGACCTGTGGCTTGTCTGAGTATTCTTTTGCCTAACCCCTAATAGTGGACATCCAATCTGGTGCAGACTTGTGGCTCTGGATGACTACCTGATCTGTGTATGACGCAACTTGTCTGACTACCCCCTCTGGTGCTGACTAGTGGCTCTGTCTGACTATTCTTATGTCTTTTCCCTTGGTGATCAGACACCCAAAATAGTGCGGACCTGGGGCTCTGGTAGTCTCGCATATCTGACTGCAGGCTGAGTCAGACCCTATTCCTATTCGGATCAAGATCCTGGGTTCCTGTTCCAGTTCCTGTTCCTGGTTCCAGCCGAGACTTCCAGTGGCTAAGGCCTAGTCTCCAGCACAGTGGTTTAGCCTTGCAACCTATTATTTCTGATAGCAGGCTTGCTGACTATTACCCTGTGCTTATTCTTATTGTATATATTGTATATACCCGCTGTATGTCATTTGTTAATAAACTGCATTAACTAAACCGTACTGACTCCTGAACTTCTCTGGGTAACCGTGACAGTACGCAAGGGCCATGAGTCAGTACGGTTTAGTTAATGCAGTTTATTAACAAATGATATACAGCGGGTATATACAATATATACAATAAGAATAAGCACAGGGTAATAGTCAGCTGCCTTCTCCCTGGTGAAACATTTTTTTCTCCCCAATATCTAATCTTTCCTCTAATCTGAAACACCTTTTCTCAACCTTTAAATCTCTTCTACACCTACCAAAACAAACCCCCTCCACTAACTTATCTGTCCAAGACCTCGCCATTCACTTCAAGGACAAGATCAACTATTTCATACATGAAATCCCATCACTTCCATGCCCACCCAGCCAGCTTAGCCCTATCACCTCCCCACATACACATTTAACTCCTTTTAAACCATGACAGAGAATTAAGTTTCCCTTCTTCTTACACACTCATACTTAACCACATGCCCCCTTGACCAATTTCATCACAGCTCAGTCAAGAACTTTCTCCTCTACTAACTCTAACCCTTATTCATTTATTTAACCTCTCACTGACAACCAGAACTTCCCCATCCTATTTCAAGCATGCACTAATCACACCCATCTTAAAGAAACCCTCTCTGGACCCAAACTTACTCTCAAACTACTGTCCCATTTATCTTCTCCCATTCACCTCTAAGCTCTTTGAACATCTTGTATAAAACTGTCTCACTAAATTCCATTGTTTCTATTCTTCTATTCCATTGCTTCTATTCCCTGGATTCTACAGTCAACAATCCACTAAGACTGCCCTCACTAAAGTGGCCATTGACCTGCTCTCCTCTAAGTCAAAAAGCCACTACTCATTCTCCTGGACCCATCAGCTGCCTTTGACACAATGGATCACCAACTCCTCCTCCTCCTCCAAGCTCTCCACTCCCTAGTTCTCTGTGACACCACCCTCTCTTGGTTCTCATTATATATCTGCAACCCCTTTTCATTGTGTCCTACTCTGGCTCAACTTCTTCACTGATCCCACTGCCTGTTGGAAAACCACAAGGTTCAGTCCAGGGCCCTTTGCTCTTTTCAATCTACACATCATCCCTTGGCAAACTCCTTTGACATACAAATCTGTCTTTCCTCCCCAGACCTCTCCCTTTCCCTCCTGTCCAGGTATCTAATTGTCTGTCTGCTGTGTCTTCCTGAATGTCCCCCATCATCTAAAACTTAACACTAGCAAAAGCTAAGATAATTTTCATTCCTTCTCCAAACAGCCTTACCCCAGATATTACCTTCACTGTTAACAGCATCCCAACACACTAACCTCTACATCACACTGCCTGGGGATCATCTTCAACTCTATCCTTCATTCTCCACATTGTCTATCTCCATCTCATGCCTCCTCCTACATCTCCAGAATTCAACCTTATCTCACAAAAATACTAATACAATTCTAATCCAAACACTCATCATGTCCTGCTTCGACTATTTTAACTCCTATCTGGCCTTCCTCTCACCTGACTAACCACACTAGAGTCCATAATAAACTGTGTTGCCAGACTAATTTACCTCATACATCGTTCCTCTCATACCACTCCTCTTTGCCAATCCCTATGCTGGCTCCCATTAGCATATAGAATTAAATTCAAAATTATGGTGCTAAATGTCATGTTCTTCCCCTATTTCCATGCTTTTGGCATTACTTGCCTGGTTTTGCTTTTGATTTGCTTCTACTGGTTCTAATTTGTATTCTCTGTCTTGTTGTTGTGAAGCACTTGCTGACCCTTTATCAAGCACCATCACTTTATGTCAACACGTGATCAAAGCATTCCTGTCGTGACCTGTATTCAAACCTTGTTCTAGTGCTTCTAGTGTATTGACCCGGCTTTCCTTGAACTCTCCTTCCATTATCCAATTTGGCTTTGGGTTCATATTTTCTGCTATTTGACCTCCATTTCGTCAACTCTCCTTCTGCCTGCTCCTGTACTGCCTTTGCCCGACTGGATTGTGATCCCGGCTTGTACGACAATTCTTCTTCTCTTCCCTGTTACTGTATTGTCCGTCTGTTGCTGATCTGGCCTTTTGACCACCTTTGTTCTTCCATCCTTGTGGGTCTCCTTTCTGCAAACTCTAGTCAAGCATCGACCGTCTTGGCATATCATACAGCAGCAAAACCCTTGACAATTAGTTGAGCATTAACCCCCTCGACACTTAGTTGAGCATTGACCCCCTTGATGCCTGGTCGAGCATCGACTCTTCAACACGTAGTCGAGCATTGACCCCCTCTACGGCTAGTCGATCCTCGACCCTGTTGTATCCTAGTCGAGATCTGACTTCTAGTCATATCTAGCCTCCTGTTCTTGTTCCAGTCTGTAAAAAGTGTCAACTGTAATGCTTTTAGGTTTTTGCTACCCTGTTTCCTGTTTCAGTTAGTTGCTGTTTCTTGAGTTGTCATCTGGGGTGTGGGCCATTTCCTTCTGTTGGCACTAATCTGGTTTTGCGGCCAGCACCTTTAATCCGGCCTAGGCCACAGCAAGGCTTCCCAAGAGCAGACACAGCTAGCAATGCTCCCCAGCCAGCGTACTCTAGCATCTTGCTCACTGAGGCCTACTTAGCAGTATAACCTGTATTGTTTTCTGTTCTCTGTTTATTCATATTAATAGCAGTCTGTACTCTCTCTGTGGAGATTCTACTCTAAAAAATATAATCCAGGCAGTTTACATTAGGGCGCTCCATAGTCTGAACATCACATTTTGATTGTGGCATGACAACTGATCCCATGGTGGTCTCTCTGGTTGTAGTCCAGCAAGGGGTTAGACTTGAACAGGACTCCATGCAGAGCAACTAAATTGGACTATATCGCTATTATGGTTCAGTATTTGCAGCAGCGTTTTGAGGCATCTGTACCACCCCAGAGCAGTAATTTTGGGCTTCCAGCCACTGTTTCTTCTTCCACAGGTTTGTTGTCCTCCAGATTACCATTGCTGGACCATGGTGATGATGGCTCTGCCTCTGAACTTCGTGGGTTTTTGGAGCAATGCTACCTACATTTCCAGAGCACACATACAATACACACAGACACAATACACTGCAACACACGTGCACACAACACACAAGCTCGCAACACACATGCGATACATATGCACAACACAAACAGACAACACACATGCACAATACACGCACATCACACACACAATACATACATGCAATACACATGCACAACACAGACAATACACACACAGAAAAAACACATGCACAGCACACACGCAGACAATACACACACACACACCCACAATACACACACAAACACACATATAACACACCACAAAATACACAAACAATACACACATGCACAATACACATTCAAACGCAATACACACGTATATAACACATGTGCAAAACACATGCAAACAACACATGTGCAAAACACACGTACATAACCCGTGCAAAACACATGCACAATACACATACACATGCAATACACACACACAATACAATACACAAACAGAACACACACACATGCAATACACAAACACAAAAGCAAATTCAACAATCCAGTCATTAAGAACATTGTCTCCTTTACTGGATTTACCTAGATGTCAGTACCCCTGAAGCACTCATAGGACTTAATCCCCACTGGCAAAGCCATGCCCCTTTTGCTAATATATATATCAAATAATATAAATCAAATAATAGTATATTATAAATGTTTTATTTAACAAATGATATTAAGCAACATTTTGGTCCCCAAGAGGAGCCTTACAAGTCTGACAGATAAACCGCAGTGAGAATCAACATAAATTAGGCCTCCAAAGGTGTACTTATTTCCACCAATGGTGACATGCTCTCAGTTGCTGCAGCACGCACCACTGTAAACCACATGTCCTGCAAGGCTGACCTGAAGCTGGAATAAGATGTGCACATATACACATGACAGAGGTCAGTGCACCAGCTACATTACAACTGGCATGCATGGAATGATACAGAATGACACCTAGTGGTCAAAACAAGGATATAACTGAAGACAGCGCACATAATGAAAACAGAAGAGTGGCTCTCATATAAGAAATGATGTAGAGATCATAAAATGTAGTAACAAAATCTAAATGAAAGGGCTCTTAAAGAAATGAAAACCCACAGTGTCAAAAGAAAACTAGAGTAAGTGCAGCTAAGACAATAGAAACACCACTATCAAATAAAAGCTAAAAGTAACAAGGAGATACTGGGGAGAAAGAAAGAAATATCTAGTGAAATAATGGGTACTATAAGCTCCCACCTAATACAAATATAATGAAGCCATTAATTTTATTCATCACCATACAACAAGGAATACATACAACTAATTAACATCTGTTAAGAAAGCAGGATAAATAAACATTTTATATTAAGCCCTAAGGTAGAGACAATCAAGTGTTTTTTAAAGATACAATATTTATAAAGTTCATTTTAAGAGAGAAAAGTAAAGTACATCATATAGAGGAGCAATCACCCAATGACAAACAGAGTAGTAGAAAAAGAGGTGGTGTGCACATACCCCTGTCTAGGTCAGGAAGAACAATTATTACAAGGACATAATCCAGGGTTTCCAGACAACCTCAAATTTAAGGATCTCCTTCTATCTACATATGTCAGTCTCTCAAGTACAGTGATTGCGTTAGCTCTGATAATCTCATCAGAAAGGGTCATAACAGTCTGCTGCTGAGTTGAGGAGGTGTCTCTATAGGGGGGTTCAGGTGAGTTTGGTGGTAGAGTAAGGTCAATGCTCAGAAAGAACGTGAGACATCTGTCCATTGTGTACTTTTATGCAGCAGCTGCACAATATATGTAGGAGTGTTCCACAATTTGGGATGCATCTTCAACTCAAAGGGTCCATCTTGGGGAAAAACCTCTGAAGGATTTCAGGAGTTCTGTTCCCGGAGCTATGAATGTCATTGTGCATGACCTGCTTCCTTGTCTATCAAAGATAGAAGTGTCTAACAATCTTAGTTTTCAGAAGATTGGGTCTGATTGGGTTGGTTTAACTAAAAGCTTATGAAAACAGGAGATAGTTATGCACTTTTTATTTGGGGAAAGAATAGCTTGTTCCACCTCTGACCTCGACCTGAGCAAGTCTGTCTTATGTATATGCATAGCAAGGAAATATTTAATCTGAGTGTAATGCCAAAGTTCTTTAGCAGGGAGTAAGAAGAACTATTGAAGTGTATGATAGGGAAAAAGAATTTCCTGCTTCCAAGCTGTGAATTCTCTGTCATCTATGTCTGGGGAAAACAGTGATTGTAAATAATAGAAGTGTGAGAGGAGGGCAAAGAGGAGACTTTTGTAGTATGAACAAGTCTATCCCAAATCGACAGTGGGTTAGAGATTATGTAAATAAATTTGCAATATGATGGCCTATAGGAAGCAGAGGTCCCAACAAATGTGTGTTGAGGGAGAGGTTTCACAATATCCTGTTGGATCTGGAGCCAAACTTTGTCATCAGTGTCATGGAACAAATTGTCTTATCATGTAAAGAACTACAGCATGATAATATTTGGAGAATAGGGTAGAGTCCAACCCCCATGTCACTTTTTCCTGGAAGGATCAAACTACCAATTCTGGCTGATGTATGTTGCCATATGAAGGAGATCTGTCTTTTTTAATAAACAAAAAGTTAAGTGTAAGGGGAGGGACTGCAGGAGATATTAAATCTTATGAATTGTTACCATTTTTAGAAGGTCAATCATGTCCTTCCAAGAGAGGGTTAATTTATTGCAATTTTTAAGGTTCTGCTAAGGAGTGGGATGTAATTGTGTTTTAAAAGAGTTTCAGTCCTAGGTGTAAGACAGAATCACAAATATTTAATTTTGTCTTATATACATTTGAAAGGGAGAGTGTGAGCCAAGTATACCAAACCAGCTGGTAGTTGGGAATGTTAATACCAAGAAGCTTGACTTTCCCAAACTGGGTTTCACTCTCCTTAATCTCCAGAACAGAGGTGATTGGTTTGGTGACAAACTAAAATCATCAGCATACAGAGACTAATTATATTCTTTGGATGGGTGCTGGAAGACTGATATGTTAGCATTATTTCTGATCTGACTCACCAAGACCTCCATAAAGAGGATAAGGAGCAAAGGGATAGACGTCATCTCTGCCTAGTGCCATTGTGCAGCAGAAACATAGGTTATGAGGAGTGTTTAAAGGAGCAGTAAATTTTTTTTATGAAAAAATATATATTGTAGGGATTTTCCTATTGAGTAAAATAAGGGTACTTCCACTGGCGAGAGATTTATATTTCCAGAGTTATTACAGTTTAAACTCATGTGTTTTTACATTAGCAGTGCCCTCTAGTGGTCAAATTCTAATTAGATTTCCTGTTAGATTCTAATGGAGAGGAAAGTCAGGAAAGTCAGAGACACACATTTCTCTATAGAATGTTATACAAACTGCCTGTCACTTCCTGTCAGTTAGAGCAATCAGGAAGTAAACACAGTAAATTCACTTCCCGATTATTTGAACTGCTATAAATTTTGAATAAAACATCTGACAGCAGTGTCAGCGACCTTGTTTTATTCAGCAGGAAATGCTCTATAAAATATCTTTTCATAAAAACAAAGTTTACTGCTCCTTTAAGTATAACTCTCGCTTTGGGGTTTGTGTATAGAGGAAAGCTAGGTCTCTATACTTTCTGGCTGTTTTTCTGATTATATGAACAGTCTCCTCCTGTAACTCTTGAGGGACTCCCACAAATTCCTTTCTAGAAACTCCACAATTTGTTCCAATAAATATTTCTTCTACATTATCATACTCATCTAGAAGGACGGGGTTATGTTTTCATATTGTATATATGGGGAAAATTAGTTGAAGTTTAATGTTCATTACTTTGGGTTGTGGTCTGACCACGTGATCGGGTGTATGTGAGCCGATTCTGCATAGTACAAATGGCCTTGGTCAAGAAAGAGATAGTGGGTCCTGGTATATAGACTGAAGTGGCTGAAAAGTATGTGTTATTCTTGGAGTAAGCCATGTATCCACAAAAATAGTTCATTATTATTGACTAACAACGTGGGACGGCGTTGTCCGTCATGTTATGACTGTCGGGCATACGTGTCTGAAATGTAGACAAACTGATAAACACAGACATGCACCCACACACCTGAGATGCACACATGTACACACACATGTAACAGACATGCACACACAAGCAACAAACATGAGCGCACATACACGCAACAGACATACACATACACACAGAGGGGACACTGACACAGTGATATCCCTTACTATCACTTTAACCCTTAGAGTGGCATAGGTTTTCTCAATGCATTGCAAAGCAATGTTTTGCATACCCCTCTGGCACTCAAAGGGTTAATTGATTGAGTAGGATAGGCGTTCGACTTCCCTCCCTCCATTGTACATTACTTCTCTGCAAGTCTATACAGATGCCCCAGGGCGCCTGTGTAGCAGGCACACATAAGTCTTTATATATATATATATATATATATAGATATGTGCTGTTTGAGAGAAAGGAAAAGTGGTTCTAGAAGTTGAACAATCCAAGGCCCCAATGAAGTTTCAGGATGACGATTTTGTATCAGATCTGTGTCAACGGCATATCACCATCTCCCATCAAATTCCTGTTAATCCTCCATCATTGACATGAATCCACCATGCCTTCGACAAGTTTATAATTTAGCACTTAACACATCGACAAAGGCTCATTTCCATATGGGAATGCAGGTTAATGATCAATTGTTGTATGCAGGTGGTTGTTTATAGGTTAACATGGCTGCTCGTCACATGCAGTAAACTCTGATAGCAGCCTCTGCTATCAGAGTTCACAATCCAAACATCACCTACCTGATGCTGGCGATGTTGAGATCTCCTTATAGTTCTCTATGGAGATATATAAATAAAGTATAATAATAGTAACTAGTTTTAAAGCCAGTGTACATGGGCCAACACTGGCGGCGCTGCAATCATGCTCAGTACTGACTGCCAAAATGTGGCACGGTTGATACATCACCCCACCCCTTGCTTCAACAGGTCATAGAAGCCAGTTTAGGCCTGCACAGAGAAGCCCCAGGCTTTTTAATAATAATGTGACAATTGCCCTTTAAGGCAATCAAGGGGCTATTAGGAGTTGTGACCTTTCATGTAACCCTTCACTGTGCGCAGAGAGGAATCCGGTCTGAATTCGGAGTGCCCCTCTCCATACCAGCCATGGCGCGGGCAGTCTGTACTGCGCATGACTGCAGCGTGCGCAGCCACCTCTACTGCGCATGACGGCTTCTGACAAACATGCTTAGCGAATTATAATATAGGATGTGCAGGGCATACCACTGTGGCTCTGAAAGTAGTAAAATGTTATTTGCTGTATGACAATAGTAAAAACAATATACATACACAAATTACACCATGACAGTCCCCCACCACCACCACCATACACATCTGCCACATTGTAGGTTGTAATTTATTTTTTTTATTACTTGATATCATCATGATTATATGCCAGTGTCGCTTAAGCAGGAAGTTAATGTTGTGGGCAAAGGACAAATGCGTTCTGCATGCTAACACATTTTTCCAGGCATATGTTGCTGTAGGACTCACAACTTTGACTTTCAGCCACTTATTTCTAAACTTCAGCCCTCAGAAGAAGTAATATTACAGTGGGAAATGTAGTACCTATAGGAAATATAGGCGAAAATGTGTGAAAATAGGCAAAACATTTGTTAAAATAAGCAAAAAACAAGGACATTTTTAAATAGATGGAAAGATGACATTTTTCGCAGGGAAAGCAAAAAATTTACAAGTTTTCATGAAAAGTCATGCAAGAAAATTTTCACACTTTTCACCCACCCCTAGTCTTTCGTAAGTTAGAGGTTACAGCTGAGAGCAGTCTGGAGAAGACAGCCCAGTCTATGCACTTTCAAAGAGATACTGCTATAAGCTAGAATGCTAGTACAATAATATGTTTCAAATAATTTGAAGCAATGGAGTGTAAATCAGTGGAGGAGAGTGGAGAGAAGCCAGATCTAGGTAGAAACCAGGAGTTAGTAAGGAGAGACTGAGCCTAGGAGAGGTGCCCATGAGAAGTGATTATTCTGAAAAAGAAAAAAAAAGAAATAAGAGTTTAGAGTGGAGCTAGTGTGAGTGAGGCACTTTAGCAGCTATGGACAGGCAATATAAGTGGGTACTGAAGTGATGAGCTAGTGAGAGGGGATCTAGGTGGTGCATATGCCAATAACAAGTCCACCTGGCTTAATACAAGGCAGATGGTGAGTGTGGAGTGTCTGTCTAGAGGGGGAGATGGATGGAGGAAAAAAGGGAAAGATGCAATGATGTATATGTGAAAAGCAGCAAGACATTTAAATTTAAACAATGCATCCTAGGGGAACATTGGTGGGTGGGTGCTTGGGGGGATAGTCTAGGAGAAATGGTGGTAAGGGCAGATGGTTGGGTAGCTCAAGTGAAAATCTGTTTAATATCTCTATACCCCAATACAAAATAAGGATACCCCTGTAGAAGTGTGTGTGTGTGTGTGTGTGAGCTCACTCTGGTACTGAAGTAATGGCATGCTTAACTGGGGGATTACTGGGGGAAGGGTGTCCTGTGTTTAAGTATTAAAGCAAGACAAATTGCAATTTCTGCCATTGAGGTAGGCCCTGTGCAGCAAGGGGTCTATAACAGATCTCTGGGTCCAATATATGGACAGCTACAATGTTGAGCTGTTCACATAGTTTAGCACACTGCTTGGTATTTTTACAGAGTAAACTTTTCCTTTATAGGAAACATAGGGCAAGAAAGGGAACCCCAAAAATACAAGTAGTGGTGTTCATAGAGGACATCTGTGAGGGGTTGCTCTTGATGAATCTTTATAGATTTTTGGGTGTTGCCTGAAAAGGAATGCATACAGTAAATTACATCTCTGGGTCTCCCTCCTTGTTGAGATTGTTGGCATATATGCTCCCTGTCCATTTTAAGATGCATTTCCACATGAAAAATATTAGCTCAAGTTTTCTGTAAGACCACAGTGAGGTCTAGTTTCTAATGAGTATATTGCAATACCTACCTTTCTTTTTCATATCATCAACACGTAGTTTCAAGGCGTTCGTTTCAGCTTCTTTAGAGAGAAGATTATATTTTTTTTTGCACTTCTAAGAAATTACATGAGAATATTCCATTAACACCAGATTAGAGAATAAGGAGAAACAGTACCAGAGGTAGATTTTGAAAAAGCAGCAAGTGCCATCATGAGAAACTCCCAGTGCTAACGCACCATAACATATACTTTGCAAAAATAAGAACCCAAGTGAATAAAGCACAGATAGCACCAAGGAATAAAGGGATTCTCCAAGTCCCTAAAAGTAAAGCCAACGCAAGAAGCTAAAACAAAAGAAACAAACCTGTGCTCATCCAGTGTGAGCATTGGAGACCGCTCTGGCTGCCAAGGGGTTAAATATTCTCCTGTTGTGGACATCTCGGGCTGCCAAAGGGTTAAACATGCTATCATGAGTGTGTCAGCATTTATTATCCAAACAAAGAATAATGTGAGCTGGACAGTGCCAGATTTGTGGCACTAAAGCGTTAACCACTACCTTCATTTTCCAACATGACATCACTACTCTCTACCCTCCTCACTCTTGACATTTGGCTACGGACAATAATATAGTGGGTTGAAGACCAACGAGATCTGGTAGCATAAATCACGTACGCTCGCTATGTTATGCTTCTGTCATCCAGAATGGTGTGCTGCTATGTAGTCCTTAAGTAACCAACCATTCACAGGAAAAAGATTAACTTTATTGGATGTTTAAATTCCAGGCACCACCCATCTCAACCTCATCATGCAGAGAGAGGAGGGAGAACGTTGTCAGTCGTTGATAATGTAATCAAGATGGCAGCGCTCTTCTTCTTGCTCCCTACGAGCAACACGGTAGTTTATTTAATCATGTGGATATAGACTAGTGTAAGGGAGAAGTTGGAACATGAGTTACGTTTTAATGATCCTATACGTAAACCTGTATTTGTAAGGGGGGCTCCAGGGTAGTTTTAAAAACACTGTTTCAAATGGAAATTGATGTGAAGCTGTAACAACCGTTTAACCTTTTTGGATACTAGAGAGGTGCACAAGAAAAAAAAAAAAAAACACCCTCATCCAGGCAGCAGATTCGGGATAAAAGCAAATTTATTTCACCATCAAACACAGATGACACACATAATGCCAATGTAACAAGTTTTGCACATATAGTTCTTAATCATTTACCTGATCAGGCCTATGATTAAACACTATGGGCCATATGTTCAAAGAAGTAGTGAAATAGCTTTTGTCGTTTGTAACGACTTTTCAAAGTACAGTGTTGTTGGGATCATTAATATTTTCAGAGAGTGTCGGTTGTGATCAGAAATATGTTGTTTGTACTGACTGAAATTGTCGTATGTAACGACAAAAAATGTCTTAACTAACGACAAATAACTAACGACAAAAAAGTCTTTAAAAATGTCTTTACTAACAACAAAAATGTCTTTACTAAAGACAAAAATTCTCATTCCCTCCACTTTTTTTCTTAAAGGGTGACTTTCACATGGAAACAAAATTGGAGCGCTGGTTATAACACCTAATACAATATCAGCGCTGTGTTTTGCTTTGGTTTTACTTACCTAGGAGCGGAGATATGGATGTTTAAAAAGTGACACTTCCGCATACTGCAGCACCATGTATGTGCGGCATGGAGCAGGAGGACTTCCCACTTCGCTCCCAGCTGCCCCAGCGAGCGCGTTCTCGCTTCACCTCGAAGCTGTATTGTTGTGGGCTAACGTTACATCCAGCTCAATTTAAGATGCTACGGAGGTTGCAACACCAGCCTTGTTCCACTGGTTGTCACTGACAGCCCAGCCTTGTTCTAGTGTCCACCATATTTATATTTACTCTGTGGAACTCACTGTACACTCTTAAACCCTGCAGTTACACTGAACAGTCTTAAAACCATTTATCTACATTATTCCATCCTGTGTTCTGCTAGTGTGATAAATGAGAAGAAAAAAAAGAGTGAAAACAACTTTGCTATACTCTTCTGGTAACTGCTAGTTGAACTGGCAGAACAAACATGGACTCTATTTCCAATCTGTTTATCACATTCATCTTATACATCTTTTAGATATTATTTACATATTATATATAGGTATACTATCAAAGTATTTTACCAGGAAGCATACATTGAGATTGTGTCTCATTTTCAAGTGTGTTCTGGGGGAAAGATATTATTACCCAATTTAATGGTATTCATTTTATCTACCTTGGAAGAAAGAAAGACTGAGTCGACACTGCTGGGACTAGAACCGGTGACCTTATGAACAGATTTTACAGCTGGTGCCTTAACCAACTGAGCCAACTCACCAGCATATTCAACCGTGGAATATGTATAGCTATTGCCTGGGTGCTACTCATCAATTTAGCATACTGGGAGAAATGGTTTAAAAAAATAAAAAATAAATAATGGCGTGCAGACACAGATCTTGTGAAAAAAAATGGTAATTTGTCAAATATATATATATATATATATACACACACACAGATGGTAAAAGGACCTAATTACCTCTGTACAGGTAGAGACATCAAGAGCTCACTATATTATTGAAAGTGTGACTAGTGTAGCTGAAAGATAAGAGACAACGCGCTGCGATGTACAGGCGCCCGCATCTCAATAGGCTTAGATCTTGGAATAGGACGATCATTATATATTAGACTGATGCCCTTAAAATGTTATATTATTTGAGACAGGATTTAATTCATGTAATATCCCATTATCTACTTGTGAGAGCTCGCTGCTATGTACAGACGCCTACATCTCACTATGCTCAGACTCTGATAAACGACCATAATATATTAGATTGATACCTCTAAAATGTTCTACCGTTCATTTGAGATGGAATTTCATTCATGACTTTCTATTATTCTCTGCTATTTGATCTTTAAAGTATAATTACAGTAAAGGGTGATTCATCACTGTATTACGGGTGGAGCGTTTGTACAAATTATGTAAATTTCTAAATTACCACACAGAGTGTAGTAATTACTACTGTATAGAATGTGATATTTACTCTCCTTTGAAGTACCAAAGTTTGTGCAAGCACACATTATATATCTCGATACTCCCCCAAGGGGATGGAGTTGTTTTTATGTGTCGTTTTTTTTTTTTTATTATCTTTTAAATCACTTTTTTGGCGGGTTGCTGGGGTCATCACCTCACTTAGGGTATATAGGGAGGTTGTTTGCACTGTGTTGTTATCTTGATAAAGATCCCGGACAGGAATCAAAGTGTCGATCAAAATAAAACTCATTTGAAATTTATGAAAAGACCTGTGAGTGCTGATCATTTGAAAAGTGTAATATTTAATATATACATTATATATTTCACACACACTTATAGATGATATGCAGGATACAAGACAGAATGAAGCTGTTAAGGTGGATGTAGTAGTAAAAGCTATAAGAATTATAGGGTCGGGAAAAATAAAAATACTCAGAGCCCGATTTAATGATTATTTGTTCTTTACTCTAGGACAGCCAGGTGATCCCTAGTTTTCCCAGGGCAAAAAAACTATTATATTCTGTAAACTATGATAAGTTCCTTCCAATTCCTACATATTACAGAAAAAACATGGACATTTTGATACATAAAGAATGACACATGAAACATACAGAATATATTTTTATTTAAATATTTTCAGTGATTTTAATCAAAATGAATCGCTTTTCTGAGAAAACTACTTAAATAATTAGCCTTTGTAATAAAAAACTATTCTTTGACAGGTTAATTCCTTTATATTCCAGAGTAAAACGAATTGCACACAAACTTAATATGTACAAAACAATTTCCAAGGCTTAATAGTAACGGAATGGTTTGTAGGCTATACAGGTTCCAGTTAGATACAATGAAGAACAACAAAGCATCTATGCAAAGGAAAGAGTGGCACCCTGTTGGATAAAGAACTTATGTACTTTAATGCAGTTGCTTTTGTACCACAGATCTTTCCCTTTTGTTTTGATCCCCTGAATGCTTGTAAGGTCTCCATGATATTGCCTCAATGTTTTGGAGACCTCTCTAGCATCCAAAAGGGTTTATTCATTATTGGAGATTGGTCACCATATTAACTGTAGTTCCAGGCAGGAACTGGGATTAACCTACAAGTAGTTGGAGGAAGGAGGCATATATTGACCAGCCAAGGGTGGCTTTACTGTGAAGATGTGCCAGGTATGATTAGCTGACATTCAATGCAGCCCCAAAAGGATGGCTATTTCAATGATAATCTCCAGGTTGCATTTTAGAGAAATTCACTGCCTCAGCCACCAATCATAGGGACAGATTGTTCAGCTACCTGGGGTAATTTACCCAATAAGGCAAAAGAAAAACTATTGCATGCGATCTGTCAGATTTTGACACTATAACAAAAGTTACACATGTGGTAGTTGGGGTTAGTCTTTTCACCAAGTTCTCAGTTATGCTTAAGTGTATAAAAGCTGTATCAATCTACTCATAGGTGCATATACAGATCAGTCAAGAGCTCAATTATAGTGACAGATTGCTTTGCTTATGTAAGAAAACAGATCATTCTTGAGTGGATTTCAAAAAAGCAAAACACATTTGGGCTTAATATACATGGAACAATATGTGGTGCTCCAGATATTCTTGGACTACATTCCCTTAATCCCCACTGGTACAACTGAGATGTAGTCTAAAATGCTTAAGTACCCCCACTCTAAATTAAGGAAATGAAACAAGGAACATTTTGTTCTTTTTGAACAAACAAAATACTACACAGCACACAGTTATTGCAAAATAAAAAATATTGCATTTATTTGGCACAAGAACATCTTCAGAGGTAAAATAGCACTTGCATATTTCCAATCTACACATTTTTTTTTCTTTTAAGTGTCTATGCTGATTAAAGCCACTCTTAAAAAGGAGTAACATGGAAAAAACAATATATATATTAATCCATAGTCATTTTAATAAATCCTTCCAGTTTTGCTCATCTGAGTAGTAGCATTATTCTTAGAACCCTCTGTAAAAAGCTTCATGCCCCACCTTCCGAAGTGCTGTATCCAATTGCATTATAAAAAGAGAGTCATGGTCCGGGGGACCATGTGCACAGAAAAGCATTCATAGGACTTGCTTGGGTGGAAAAATAGGTTTTTAGCTTATCAAATAAAATCCTATTTTTTTTTTTTTTCATCCAAGCAAGTCCTATAAGTGCTTTTTTGTCCACACAGCCCCCTAGCCCATGACTTCTATATAAAACATTTGTAGGGTTTATCCTCTAGTAAAACTAGGGTATTCATACCGCTGAGAAGTGTTGTCTTCAAAAGTTATTGCTGCTCAAGCCTTTTTTAGGTGCAGTATATCAATCTTCTGAAACTGTGCAGGAGATCAGATTGTGTGGTGTGTATATAAGTGTATCATATTGGTCTACAGCAATAAAATTCACATTATTATCAGTTTAACCCCTTAACGACTGGCCGCGCAGGCACGTTGCTGTCACTAAAGGACCACGGAGCAATTTTTTTTTTTTTTGGTGATTCGGATACCAGACGGCGTGCAGACGCAGAGGAAGCCCAGAATTCCATGACAGTCATAGCACATCATGGGTCGTTAAGTCCAAACAACTCATGACGGGCTATGATAGTCAAGGGTCGTTAAGGGGTTAAACATCAATGTATGGGTTTATAAATTAGTCTGTGTAAATAAAATACTTTGGTCTTGTTATTTGTGATTTATTAGGTTACACAAAGAAATGTCAATAGGTCATGAAATAACCTAAAAATTCTCATTAATGCCCCACACCAGCCACGCCCCCAGCAATACCTCCTAAAACACAAGTGTCCCTCTTTGGCAATCTGAAATGTTGGTATATATATATATATATATATATATATATATATATATATATATAAATAAACATACACACACACAAAGACCGCCCCCACTGCTGAGACGTGTTTTATTTTTCTTTTATTCATAGAAATGATTATCCTATATAATAATTCACTAGGATGTTTGTCAGAAGCAGTCGTGTGGTAGAGACTGCCCGAACACACAGCGCCTGATACGGAGTGGGGCACTCCGAAATAGGACCGTAGTCCTCTGTGCGCACCTTGCTTGGGACCAAGTGGACCAAGGGAGCAGAGCAACTCTGGGCACCAGCAGAAGCTGCTGGGTGGCACTGTGGCCTAAGTACACAGGCTTTTAAACTAGTGTATATTTTTATTTATAAAATATATATATATATATATATATATGTTTAATTTTTTGTTACTATCCACTGAAGCTGCCAGTGGCAACTCCATTTCTACTGGATGTTTAGTTGGCTTTAACATTACTACAGGAAATAAAAATCACCAGCTGATGAATAACAGCCAATGAATTCTGTCTGTAGTAATACTATTTATAACACCAGAGATATGACTAGCAGTAAAGGCCTACTGAAAGACTGATCTTTAATTAACATTAGTTATTTAATCATGTTAATGTCCTATTGAGTGCTACCAAGCTATAGAAAGATTTGCAAATATATCTGTGAAGGTTATATTTGTACCAAAGAGCTATGACAACCCAAAAAAAAAAAAAAAAATCAATCAACCCTTTTAACTGCAGTGGAGTGTCCAATACATTGGACACACATCTACCACTGAGTAGGTCATATAGCTCCAGGGAAACAAGCTACAGAACTCATGAAACACACAATCTGTTAAAATAAGTTGGGTGCTATTGCCTGTAAAATGTATCACTGGGTTTCATTTTAAAAGATACAATTGATATGAAGAAAAGCTAAAACCCCCTTGATAAACTTAGTACAGACAGTAGAATAAAGTCCAATATACATTAGTTTTATTATATATTATTCTAATATAACATACCACACATGCACACAACCAAAACACAAATACCCTGTTCCTTGATTTCAAAGAAATAACTGTACCAGCACTACTCCTGTACACAATGCATATTCAAAAGTATATCCAATAGAAAAACAACCCACGCATGTATAAGTGCAAATAGAGCTTTAGTTCTGGAGGTAGATGGATCATCGTTATAAAAGTGATATAGGGAAGGATGGGGTGTATATAGCAGGGTTGTCAAAACTAAAATCCTCAAGGTCAATTCACTAAAACATTTTTTTTTTTTTTTCTTTTTTTTCAGGAAATACATAAAAACACTCACTTTGCTTAGTGATATGCAGAAGACAAGTTAAAAGACAGTGCTTTCCTAAAGCAAAGTACACACCTCCCAACATTGCAAATGGCCAAACCGACACTTTTGTTTTAGGTGGTGTTGCTGGTCGGAGGGGCATTACTGAGAATTTTTAGATTTCACCACATACTGACACCTCTTTATGTAACTGAATAAATAATGTAAAGGAAACACCAAAGTATTTTATTTATACAGCCTAATGTATAAAACACATGTAATGAAGTTTAAACAAACATTAAAGTGAGTTTTATTGCTGTACAGTGTGATTCACTTA
Source organism: Rhinophrynus dorsalis (assembly GCA_037306005.1). NCBI lineage: Eukaryota > Metazoa > Chordata > Amphibia > Anura > Rhinophrynidae > Rhinophrynus > Rhinophrynus dorsalis. The sequence continues at coordinate 96,041,263 of CM074718.1, read as the reverse complement.
CACACACACCCCACAGCGTCTCCTAAAAAGAGTGACACCAGGGTGGGAAAGGAGGACACTTGAGAGGAATGCAAGTGTGGTAGCATTTTAAAACTGACAAAAACAGATGCACATTTTTAATTTTCGGTCCTCAAAATGCTCATTTCATATAAAACAGGCTGCTTCAAGATTCTCTAGAGCAGTGGTTCTCATCCTGTCCCCTCAGGGGAACCAACAGGCCAGGATTTGAGGATTTCTTTGTTAGAGCATACAAGAGTTAACCAATTTGAATGAGACTGATTAACACACCTGTGCTCTAGCAAGGGTATTCCTAAATCCTGACCTGCAAGGCACGAGCTGAGAACCACTGCATTAGAGATACCCCTAGCATCCAGGTAGTTCGTACATCCCAAATAGTCTGGTCAGCTAGTGGCCTTGAGGACAGAGTTGGACAAGCCTGGGTTACAGCAAGGAAATAAATATACTATAAAGTATTACTAAGAAACACAGAAAAGTTAATTACCGATTGATCAGCTTGTATTCGCAACACCCTGCAAGGTGGAGCATTTAACAGAAGTGGTGCACATAAAGAAAACAAACATTCCCAGAAGAGAATCAGTAAGTCATAATTACAATCAAACATTACAGATTGCACTTGGATTGTTTATTGCCGGGGAGGGCCTATGGTTGATCTAACATGGTTTACTGCATGATCTTGTGAATACAGACATCCCATGTTGAGACATTTTGTGAAGACAAAAGGGACTGGGTTTTCCAATAGGTAGTGCAGACCACACTTTCTCAAGGGCAGTCTTCAAGTATCCTCAACAATTCAGGTTTTCTGAATTTCCTTGACCGAGCATTAGGGAAATCCTTAACACTTTGAGTGCCCGAGGAGTATTAAACGCATTGCTGGTGGCCCTTGAGGATCAAAATTGGACACCCCTGGATTTAGAAAGGGACTTCCAATGTGATCCATAAAATGCCAGCCTTGTTAATATTCATGCAGCTGAGAAAGGAAACTATTTCAATGTGTAGAAGGTCTAGGTTAAATAAATAAATAAAAAAAAGGTTAAGAGAAACAATAGGTTCCTCTTATTCCAGTGTACCTTTAGAGGTCAAATAAAAGCTGCTCTAGCAATCCCTTGCTCACTGCATTCCCAGAACTCCATGCAGCAAAATGGAAATTAGAACACACAGTGCAGACATTTCTTGATTCAAATATCATACAAATATGGAGTCCCTTAGCTGTTCTTCTTTTAAAAGTTCCTGGTTGGAAATTCATGAGCCGTTCATTCAACTCACAGCAGTTTCAGCCTTTTGGCACTCTGTGCGAGATTAGTTTACTTTCACATTCTAGTGAATCTGGTACACACCAGTATGCTAATCCATCAGCAAGGTTATGGTGAGCAAACAAATGGAAACAGATTCTCCACTCTAGTACAGTACGTATACAAGTATATTATGTGTATATATGACTGTCTCTCCAAGGAATCCATTGTTTCCTACATTTCCAATGCATTCCCACAATTCAGTGCAAGACTACTAGGCAACATAAATGAATAGTGCCCTTACAGTATATATCTGGAATTCCTTTATTCAAACAATTGCCCACTATGACAATACTTGCTCATCAGTTAGCAGATATTCAGGGCCGGATTTCCCGTAAGGCAGAGTAGGCATCTGCCTACAGGCGCACCCTACAGAGGGGCGCCTGCCACTACAATTCTATTTTTTTTTTTTTTTTTTTTTTTTTTTTTTTTTTACACTTGGCGCGGCTTGCCATGCCGCGCCGAGCCGCCAGCCGCTGCCTTGTAGGCTGTGAGCTCTCCCGGCTCTTTAGCAATGCAGAGCGCTGGGAGATTTTATCTCCCAGCGCTCTGCATTACTAAAGGGAAGGCCGCGTGGGAGCTCCAGCAGCTCCATGTCTGTGCACAAGCACAGATCTCTCCAGCCGCTGGACCACCAGGGAGGTAGGAAACGGATGAATGAGGCTTAACCCTTTGAGTGCCAGAGTGGTACGCAACGCATTGCAAAGCAATGCGTTGCGTACCACTCTGACACTCAAAGGGTTAATCTGGAGATAATGGGAGCAATGTGAGGTCAATATGGGGATGATGGGGGGCAAGCAATGTGGAGCTGATGGGGTCAATGTGGAGCTAATGGTGATGGGGTCAATATGGAGCTGATGGGGGTCAATGTGGACTGATGGTGATGGGGTCAATATGGAGCTGATGGTGATGGGGGTCAATGTGGAGCTGATGGGGTCAATGTGGAGCTGAAGCTGATGGGGGTCAATGTGGAGCTGATGGGGTCAATGTGGAGCTGAAGCTGATGGGGGTCAATGTGGAGCTGATGGTGATGGGGTGAATGTGGAGCTGATGGTGATAGGGGTCAGTGTGAGGGCAATGTTAAGATGATGGGGGCAATGTGAGTGTGATGGGGAGCAATGTGAGGGCAATATGGAGATTGGAGCATTGTGGAGATGGGGGGGGGGGGGCGCTTCAGGTAGCTGTGCCTACAGGCTCCTGAGATGTAAATCCAGCCCTGTAGATATTCAGTAATAAATGGTGTTTGTAAGAACATACACTGTGTACACTGACAGTTGTATGGAGAGATCTAATATGGGGAAAGAAGTGCTGGATATTGATAAGATGATGTGCTTTCCCAGTGATAACAGCAGGAAACACAAGCCTAGTAGACCCCAATGTAGCCAATACATATTAATTTGTTTTATCTAAAAGATTCTCATTGAGGTCTAGAGAAATGTGAAAATAAAAAAACATTGATAATGTTAACTGCAATTAAATCTAGGCTGAACTTTATTCATTGTTAATGTTCTTGTACAGGCATAGATTCCATTGCAGATGACAAATTGATACAAGTCATCAACTGCAGCGGAACCCAGGTCATGACAGGCCAGAGATACAAGAGATACAAGAGATATGCTACTGCAAAAGGCACTGAATTATTATAGAGATTTAACATCCAGCTTCATCTGTGTGTGTTAATACTTTTGATATGAGAGAGGGGTTCACTCCTACAACTATGGGCCTTATGCAGAAAGCAAAAACATAAGCAATTCTGGTGCATAAAAACTGTAGCATGGAGAGGGTGATAAATGGAGATTTTAAGCCTTTCAGTGCTAAAGAGGTCTCAAAAGATTGCTTCACACTGTATTGGAGACCTTGCTAGCATTCAAGGGAATAAAAGCCTCATTTAAAATCAATGGGAATTTTGTTAATGTTTATTCCCTATGATGAGGTTAGCATACCCCAGAATTTGTCACCTCATACTTTCTGTACAAGGCCAGATTATCATATCCATGCCAATTGCTTATGTGTGTCTCTAGATTGCTATGGGGAATTGAAGCAGAGTTCACTTGTTATTGTGCAGTTGAACAGCGCTTTTAGTTTCTGCTTGGGATGCCAAAGTGGCACTTGGCAATCATACACTATTAGATAAACAGAGATTAGATAGGCACACAGTGTACGTGTTCTCCTGAGTAAAAACATTGATACTTGTACTGTTGCTTCATTTAAAGCAGAACGTCCACATTATTAATGTAACTATGCTCTGCGGAGCTTTTTTAGAGATATAGACAGGTTTATGCTTCAAAATAAAACAAATTCCTTCATTAATGAAAAAAAATCACCTTTTAACTAGGCAGGCACCAGGGAACAGTGCAGACATATTGCAGAGCTGGCATCTCTGCATCTGCGCCGTCAGTCCCCTTAAAATCCAGGATTGGTGGTTGACTGCCACTGAAACATATGGTGCGGGAAGGGACTTACAGCACAGGAGCACAGTGTGCTTCCTGTAAGATCCTTGTCGGTGCCTGCCTGGTTAAAAGATGATTTTTTTCATTAATGAAGCAATTCATTTTAATTTGAAGCATAAATCTGTCTATATCGCTAATGTAACTATGCTCTGCGGAGCATTTTTAATCATGTGAAAATTCCACTTTAATAATGAATCCAACGGTTGCATTTCTATATTAAACTGTTGCCAAAAGTGCCACCTGGGTGGAGATGCACCAAGTTGCTTATTGCACAGGCTCCATACTGTAACATAGAATGTGGAGAGTAATCACACAGGAGAAGTGATTTTCCCTTTATCACACCTTTAGTGCTTATCCCCCATGGTGCCCAGTAAGTCATTCTATTGCATTCCATAGGAGAGGCTAGACACTGACTAGAGTGATACCAGCTCACTACTTTGTGACAGTAATTACATTGAAATGAATGTGCCACGGAGAATATTATTTCAATACTGTCAGAGTTGTAATTCAAGATTAATTGAATGATAGAAGTATCCCCCTCCCGCCCCTTTTACCTAGTGTAACCCACCACCCCTCAGATGTGGAATCTGGTCTCTTGACCGGACAGGTCGCAGCAAGGGACAATCTTCTTACTGTGAGCATAATGAAAACCCTGACCCCCTTGACTGTTTTTTTTCCTTATGCTGACTGAAGATTGTCCCTCTCTTCGATCCATCCGGACAGTCTTGCTGCTCTGAGATGAGCAGTGTTACATCAGTAAAAGGGGCGGGAGAGGGATACTTAATCATTCAATTACTCTTGAACTACAACTCTGACCATTTTGAAAGAACATTCTCCGTGGCCCAAATACTATGGAGATTAATTGGAGCTACTTTTATTTTGAAACATTACTACCCCTTAAAAAGATAATATTCCCATTTACTTAAATAGAGATTTTAACAGCAGCCATGAATACTAGGGGTCTCCAAAGTAATGCGTTAAAGCCTCCATAGCATTCAAAGAGTTAAAGTTCCAATTCAAAATACTGGGAACTTCAGGAATTTTTAGAGCAATTGCTTTGCCAACTCCTACTCCACTTTCTGTTTAAGCATGTGGCCCTATGATAACATACCAATGTACCAAAGCAAGTCCCATATTCTCTTGTAGGAAAGTGTCAAGCATTTTCCTCCTCTGCTTTTCAAATGGACATTATTTTGATCCAAAATCTTTTTGCACCATTTTTTTTTTTAACCACTTGAAGGGTGTTGCTAGACACACCTCTGGAACTCAAAGGGTTAACCAAGCCCAAATCCTACCCTGAGTTTGCTTCCACATGAAGTGCCTCTTAAATTAAAGTCCATGACATTTGTATTTGTTTTTTTATACAATATATATTTACATTTCAATTTCTGAGTTCCAAGAATGGTCTTTTATGATTTAATACTTAAAAGTAAATTGCACCCATTCATAAAAATATATATAATTATATAAAAAAAAGTCTCCTAGTCATATAGAAAAAGTCCCACATAAAGAGACTACATCAGTTCGTGGTGTGGCTGGCTCTGTTGAAGGTTGAATTGTCATCCTCAAACACCAAGAGACAATTTTCTGTGTTCCCTAGCAAGCTATGTTGATCCTCTTGCCCATCAGAGAGCCCTTCTTTTTCTTTCTTTATGCTGGATGTGATCTGGCTCCAGGTGATGTTGGTGTTCTTAAATGCATGCAACAGGAATATCCCAATGATAATTGTGAGGAACCCACTCAGTGTACCAATCATATCACTAATATCCATGCTGTTCCATTCCTTGAATAATATCACTGAACAAGTGACCACCATAGTGGTAAAGAATACATAATAAATAGGAGTCACCATAGATGTATTAAACACATCCAGCGCTTTGTTGAGATAATTGATCTGTGTTCCCACAGACAAAACTAAAACCACCACCAAGATAAAGAAGAGTGGATCTTTGTAAACCGGTTTTCCTTCAATAAATTCATGAATAGAGATTCCCAGGCCTTTCACAGACGACACAGAAAAGGCTCCAATGACAGAGCATATGGCAATATACACCAGAATGTTGGATTGGCCTCTCTTTGGAGCAACGGCAAATATAAGTACTAACGAGGCCACAACTGCCAGAGTAGCAAAAGTGATGAAGCCTGTAGAAACAGAAAGAAGTATGAGATTTTGATTTTATCTGCCCCTTGGCTATGTTAGCAGTGCTCGGTTACCAACAAACATCACTTCTGGTTTATTTTGATGAGTAATACATTTTCCCACAAAGCACAACACTGATACAGTGCATCACTCTACCAGAGCAGAGTCGATGCATTCTATAAGCAGAAGCACAGCTGTTCCTCATCAGCAGTAAAAGGCCAGCCAGATACATAATCCTGTGTAATTTCTCCCACACACACTTAAATCATAATTACCCATTGCATATACAGACACACACACAATATCTTCATTTTATTTATCACACAAACCTTCAAATATACCCCAAGAAAGAATATGGTCCTTGGGCCACATTAAATGCCTACCACAGTTCAATATTATAAGAAAACATATTAAGAAAGGTTGGTCCTTTATTCATATACAAAAAGATAATTACAATAAACTTCACAATTTAAGGGAAAAAAACTCACAAGAGAAATAGGTTTCTAAATAACATATTCTACTTCTGATGACATAATGTTGAATGCATACCCTAAATATAAAGGTGTTCATATTTGTACAGAATAAAACCATCCAGGATTTATGATAAACAAACCTCAATAACATATCATTATACAAATATGGTTCTACAATAATAACAAAGTTTAAAGACAATCCAAGACCTTAAAGGGATAGTAAGGTTTCACAAAAACAGCAACTCCAATTAATCTTCATAGTATTTGGACCGCGGACAGCGTTATTTCGATATGGTCAGATTTGTAGTTCGAAAGTAATTGAAAGATAAAGTATCACCCTCCAGCCCCTTTTATTGATGTAACACTGCTCACATCAAAGCAGCAAGACTGTCCAGCTCTGCAATCCATCAGGACAATCTTCAGTGAGCATAAGGAAAAAAACATTGGAGGTGGGGGTAGGGTTTTCCTTATGCTCACAGTAAGAAGATTGTCCCTTGCTGTGATCTGTCCGGTCCCTGGACCAAATTTCACATCGGAGGGGAGTTGGCTTATACTAGGTAAAAGGGGCGGGAGGCGGATAATTTATCATTCAATTACTCTCGAACTACAACTCTGACAGTATTGAAATAACTCTCTCCATGGCCCAAATACTAAGATTAATTAGATTTACTTTTTTTGTGAAACATTACTAATCACTTTAAATACAGTACAAGCTTATAAAATTACTTACTTAAGTAAATGAATTCAAGTGAAAATAAATAGGAAAAAGCCCACCAAGTACTATGTACTCCAGAAGAGGAAACCCCATGGGTATTGCCTTCTTGGCTTCATCAGGGAATAGTATGGTGAAAGCATCAGTGCCTTTTTAAGATATGCGGCAACAAATAACCAAGGAGATATGCATGGGATTTCTTCCCCAGGACTAACATCGTGGTTTCTCTTTCCATAAACAGCAATTCATTACGTAGTCATTTGGTGGGCTTCTGTTTATTGTCACTATTATTTATCAAGTGGTTTATTATAAACTTGTACTTTATTTAAAGCAGAACTACCACCTTTAAGAAAGATGTCCCCAAATAATTCCTCAACTGGCGACTAGCTGCTCATTCGCGCTAGTCGCCAGAATTATTACTTACTTAATGCGAATCATCCACTGCTCCGGGACTGACAGGCAGGATGGAGAGCAGACATCTTTCCCTAGTGATGTCTGTGCACCTGCGCTGTCAGTCCCAGCTGGCTCTAGGAGCCATTCGGCTCCAAAAAGGACTGACAGCGAGGCGCACAGACGTCACTATGGAAAGATGGCTGCACTCCATCCTGCCTGTCAGTCCCGGAGCAGTGGATGATTCACATTAAGGAGGTAATAATTCTTGTGACTAGTGATACTGAGCAGCTAGTCACCTGATGAGGAATTATTTGGGGACATCTTTCTTAAAGGTGGTAGTTCAGCTTTAAGATTTCGGATTACCTTTGCACTTTATTATTAGTGTGGTATCATATTTGTATTATGCTGTATGTCATTGAAGTTTGATCATCGTATATCCTGGATGGTTCTTTTCTGTATCAATATGAGCACCTTCTATTTAGGCGATATAGTCTACTTATGATGGTACAATATTGAATACATTATTCAGAGACCTATAAGTTTTTAAATTATGGAACTATTGTAAATTCATCTTTTGTATATTAATAAAAGACCATATTTTTCCTATATTTAAACTGTGAAGTACCTCTCAATAGGTTATATAATAATGTAGTCTCCCCACAATTTTTTGTCATGGATTTGCTCCACATTGTGTGTATGTATTAGTAAAACCTAGGGTGCACCACCCTATTTTAGCTGGTCTTTTATTGGTAGACCTTGCAGTCCTGCATCACAATACCAATGACAGATTCAGAGTAACCCTTTTACCTCAGGATGCTAGTTTCAAGAGCCAAGCTGTCAAAGCTACTCTATACACTTCTAAATGACACAAAGGACCCAGAATCAAGAGGAAGGAAGCATTTCTAGCATTGGCCTTGACATATACATAACTTTCACAATCAGTACAATTCCAGGGATAATATTTAACAACTAGTGTAAAAGCCTGTGTACACGGGCCAAGGTCCGGGTAATGTTAATCCTTTGAGTGCCAGAGGGGTATGCGTTGAGTACCCCTCTGACACTCAAAGGGTTAAGTGGCCACTACGTCACTGCTCCATGCGATGCAGTCTTGCGTCGTCTCACTCATGCGATGCAATCATGCTCAGAAGAGACTGCCCGAATGCACGCAGTCTGTACTGCGCATGACTGTTTCTGACAAACATCCTAGCAAATTATTATATAGGAAGATATATAATCAGTCATCTTGGCAACTGCTCAGTGTGTCAGAAAACTGCTCCAGTGTACATAAAGCATAATCCATATTTAAATGAAAGAAAAAAAAAAAAAAAATTGGATGAGAGGACAATACTTTCCTTATTATTCGTCTATATACTTGTTAAGACTACTTTTTGTGCCAAAATACACACTAACCAAAGTAAGCAAGCAGGATGACATTTCCTTTAGTATCCCTGTATTCTAAGTGTTAAAACCACAGGAATTGAAGAAAACCTGTAAGCCATTATTTTTCCTCATAAAAAAAATAAATAAATTATTAATCTGTTGTGAGGAAGTATGACCTAAGGGCAGCTTAAAAATGCACACAGTAAGTTCAGCAAATTGTAGATTCAATACATATAAAAATATAGATATATTTTGTGTATGAATGGCCCCAATCTAAACAAATAAAGGAATAGTACACCCAGAAGGTATAAGCTAATTAAAAAGATCGGTCATGTGTTCTGCAATCTCATTAGCATGCTCCAGTAGATCAGGTGTTAATACTTTCCTAGTGGCATAGCTGCTCCTTTGGTGTCATATGAGGAATAAGAAGAAAAAGCTTTCACTTTTGGAGCGGATCATGACTGGATCTAAGGAAGCCAATACTAACATCTCTCAAATCTCCACAGAGTCTGTAAGCTTGTGGCTCTGCTCAAGCACACTGGCTCTATGGATGCTTAAGACATCAGACGCTGCTCTCACAAAGCCACTCTTCTGAAGGCTTTTTATCCTCAGGTCTAATGTAGGCATAGCTACATTTTAAATTATACTACATGCTGGTTTTGGATTTGTTACCATAAAATTACCAACCTGGATCTCTCAGTTTAATCTCCATGTCATGTAGTGACGTGACCTCCTCCTCCTGAGGTGCATGAATGACCATCATGGTAGACCCAAGAATACACAAAAGGCAGCCTAGTTTTCCATGGATATTAAGCTTCTCATTCAGGAAATGTGATGACAGGACTGCACTGTTTAAAACATAAAACAAACTGTGTTAAGCACAACTAGCCCTTAAAGCAATTGTGAAATTGGGCAGTGCAGTGTATTAATAATGTACTTTCAACATGGTATTCAACTTGAGTGAGATTTAATGGAAAAAAAATATGACTATGTGGCTGGTAAACTAAATGTGCAAATAAGGAAGCAAATGTAATTTTTAGGGAGTCAAAAATTCAACTTCTGGTAGCTAGAGATGTCTCCACGGAGGTTGAACACACCTTATATGGCTGGTTGCAATGAATGAACAGTGGAACCTATGTGTAACAAGCCTGGATATATGATTTGCATGATTGGCCAGTAAATATAGAGAGGTACATACTTTTTAGGAGGAATATTCCTTTATGACAAACAAGAGTAACACCTAGTTTAAGGGACTATATAATGAAAGGACCAGTGAGAACACAGAGGCCACATGGGTTGAAATACAAAGTGGAAATAAACATAATGAAGATGCCAATAGGTATTTGCTACAAGCCACATAATATTGGAGAGTCTGAAGAAGACAAACTGCTAATGAACATAGAAAAGGGTTTTTAGATTAGGAAATATAATAATAATGGAAGATTTTAACTACCCTGAAATTGACTGAAGAAATAAGACTTGAGAAATTACACTTATTTCCCCTGAGGAAGCAGAGTGTTTCTCTGCAAAAATGCTTGTGATTCTTTGATTTTTTTTCCAATCACTAAAGGTAGAGAGTCTCTTTCATGACCTCTATGGGTTTCCACCAGTCCTACCTCCCAGCATCCAGCTCTGTTAAACTGATTGTGTCCTTTAAGCCTCAACAGGAGGTAGACAGACAGACACTGGGCTACATAATAAAAGTATTTTAGTGTTCTTTCCTGTTAAATCCTTTTCCCTTTAGTCCATATGGAGGGACTCAAACCCCATGGTACCTGGGTTCCATAGTGGACGTAAGAAAATAACTTTAGACCTATTCTCAATATTGAACATCTTCAGATGGAGTAAACTTGTCTATAGTATATACATATGAGCCCATCACTAAGGTCCACAGTGTAAGTTGGAGTATAGGTGTGAAGAAGAAAAAAAAAAAACAAACAAAAAAAAAACACACCACACACAGCAGGTTTTGCTGATAGGGAAGGGACCCTTGAGGTGCGTACAGCCCAAGCAGAGCACATGTGAGTGTAATGTTCTTCTTACTTTAGTATCTTTGTGTAATAAATTGCTAAACTTAAATTAGCTTGTGTGTCTTTTTAGTTATTGCCACTTACACTAAAATCCTGCTGCATAGAGAATGAGCCCTTTATATTCCATCTCCGTTTCTTCATCCTTATTTGGACTGCTTGAACTCCCGTTGTAATTCGTTACTACCATCTCCATTTATTCGGCAACTCTTTTGTTTAATATATTTTATTTGGCAATTAAAAGAATAATACTGCATATGTAGAAAACTATTCTTTCAAATATGTATTGCTTTTTTTCCCATTATTATTCTATTTTCCAAGTTGGTTTCATTATGGTTTTTATTTAGTATTGTTGTTTATATCTTCTGGTACCGCCACACTGTATAACCACTGGTTTAGATTTATCTACAATAAATATTTGGGAAGGACAGAGAAAGACTAGCCAAACCTGGCTTGTTTACATTAGTGAAGAGGGGTGATAGGAATACCATTTACAAATATATTCAAGGTCTATAAAAGAACTCTGCAAACAAACTGGTCAGAGACACGCAACTAGGAACAAGCCTGCCTAGCACTGAGCAGGCTCTATAGGAATGGCATCCTAACCAGGAGCAGTCTCTTTTAGCTCACTAGTACCTTACACAGAGAAGAAATATCCTAAACGACATCACACTGGTCCTGCCAGAATAGCAGTCCAGCCACAAAGTCAATCCCCCCTGAACAAGAGAAGCAGCCAACTGGATGTTTTGGCCTTGTTGGGCCTTGTCAGTGAGGTGTAGCTGATATCTCTATGCAATGGGGTTCATGGCTGGATTCCATGGGTAATTTGCATATGCAAACAAACTGGTGAGACACGTTCAACTAGGAACTAGCCTGTCCTAGTAATAAGCAGGCTCTATAGCAGGACTGTCCAAGTTCAGTCCTCAAGAGCCACCAAAAGGCCAGGATTTAAGGATTTCCCTGCTTAAGCACAGGTGCGCCAATCAAAATGAATGAGCCACCGATTAAGCACAAGTGAGTTAATCAAATTTTAATTTGCACACCTGTGCTTAAGCAGGGAAATCCTTAAATCCTTTCCTGTATGCGGCCCTTTAGGTTTGAACTTGACAGCCTTGCTCTATAGGAATGCTGTCCTACCCAGAGTACAGTCTCTTTTATCTCATTAGTGCCTTTCACAGAGGAAATATCCTAAAGCACATCATATGGTCCTGCCAAAATAGCTGTCTAGCCACTAAGTGCCACACAACCCACTTTGAATGGGGGAGGCAGCAAACCCCAGTTGTAGATTTTGGCCTTGTTGGGCCTCGTCAGTGAGGTGTCACGGATCTCTCTATGCATTGTGATCAAGGGCTCCACAACTGAATTCCTCTGTTCTTTGCCTCAGGATACTGTGCTTGCAGATACTGTAATTGCTTTAAAAATGTAATGGATACCCTTTTAGCTCAGAATATTAAGAATTATGACAGTTTGTTTCAAAGCAGACAGGATTTTGACCCGGGGAAATATCAGACTCCCATATCGAATCAGGAAGTTTTTTTTGTTTTTTTTTACCCAATTGAGGCTTAATTGGAAATGGCCTCCATGTTTTATTTTCCCCCTCTGGATCAACAGGGATGATATGGCTTGAACTGAACTTGGACGCATCTTTTTTCAGACATCAACTATGTTACCAAATAAATATACTCATCAATATATTTACTGCTGGGTAATACAAATAAAGAATGCCATATAATCTGCAATCAGGTTTGCCAAAACTGAAAATTGTCAAAGACAACAAGGCAAAATCATAAAAATGTTTAAAAGTATATTAAAAAACAAACAAACAAAAAAAACAAACACACACACACACACACACACACAACATGGAAGGTTCATATTGGACCACTTAAAATAGAAAGTTGAATTGGTCAGGATAACACTATGACTGACACTTTAAACACATTTTCTTCTACATAAACAAAACTAAGCAACTCTTACAGGCTTTTGGGTAAATACAGAAGCACAGCTTTTTCTTCATCATATGCATAGTGTAAAAAGTCCAAAATTTATTTTAAAAAGTCAAGATGAATAAGGCACCTTAGGCTTGTCTTCCATAGTGTGAAAGATACTAAAATATTGACTAAAGGATAATATTCTTGATTATGTGATGAATCTGAGTGTAAGCATGGTTTTATGAAGGATAAATAATATTAAACAAATGTACTTGCATTAACAGCTTGGGAGGCAATATCTGTGCTTCAAGAGAAAACTAGTTAAATGACAATGCAGAGATTTATTGTAAATGGAACCTTTTCAGCCTGGTGTAAAGTGCCTCAAGGTTTCAGTCATGGATTCAGTGCTTTATAATGTGTTTATTAAATGACCTTGAAGAGAGTGTTGAAAGTACTCTCAGTCTTTTCTGATGACACTAAATAATGTATGGAAATACACACAAAGTACGATTTTTTCAATGCAGTAATATTTGGATAAACAGAATAAATAGGAAAAAAGGAAATGAAGATTTAATAAAAATACATGCAATGTTATTTAATTGGGTTGTGGAAACAAACATACATTAAATGAAAGCCTTCTTGGGGAATTCTTGTTAGAGATATTTGGTAGTACTGGCAGACAACAGATTAAACAACAATGTGCATTGTTGCTCAGCTGCTGCAAAAGCCAACAGGGTACCAACATAAAAAGGGGTATAGATACATGGGACAGAGACATAATTCTGCTTCTTTATAAATCCTTGGTAAGACTTCATCTACAATATGAAGTACAGTTTTGGACACCTGTTCTAAAAGAACTACAACAATGAACTGGGAAAATTACAGCTCTGTACATGCAACAAAGCTGATAAAAAGGGATTGGAAGATTTTAGTTGTAAAAAAGGACTAGCCAAAACTAGATTTGTTTAAGTAAGAGGAAAAAAAACAAAACAAAAAAAAAATATATATATTCAAGTTCAATATAATGTACTGTCTGGGAAGTCTTTACTCTAAGAACTGGGCAAACATATAAGAGTGCATCTGTTAAAGTGGATGTGTCACCTATGAACAACATCCCATAAATAGTTAGATGACACATCCAATAGCATATAAACGTTATTTATTTTTTATTTTAAGCCTCTGTTTCGTTTAAATTTAACTTACAAAAGTCTGTGCTGCAGCCACTTCCGTATAGACTTCAGCCCGACGCTCTGCCTCTGCTCTCCTCCTTCCTCCGATGACTGAGGCGTCTGTCTGGAAGCTGGAGCAGTCTCATTGGCTAGATATAGATCTCTGCCAATGAGATTGCTCCAGCTTACTGACAGAAGCCTCAGTCATCAGAGGAAGGAGGAGAACAGAGGCAGAGCTTCGGGCTGCAGTCTATACGGAAGTGGCTGCAGCCCAGACTTTTGTAAGTTAAATTTAAACGAAACAGAGGCTGAAAAAATAAAAAATAAATAACGTTTTTATGCTATTGGATGTGTCATCTAACTATTTATAAGATGTTGTACATAGGCGACACATCCACTTTAAGACTAGAGGAAAAATGCTTTCAGCTCAAATAAAAAGAGGATTTAAAATAAGGGCAGCAAGGATGTGGAGTGCCTTGCCTTGGGAGACTTGTCAGATTTTTTTTTTTTTTTTTTTTTTTAAAGCTGTGTACAATAGAGATTTCTAAGATGGCTTCAATGCAAATAGGATGCTGATACAGAGCAATATCATAGTGTCTTTTGTTGTCAGGAAGGACCTTTTTTACCCACCTTTGGCCATTAATGGAAGTTACTTCAATAAGTAGGTTTTGTCATCCTCTGATTCAACAGAAAAAAAGGGATGATACAGCAAAGGTTGAACTTTATGTAATCTCTTCAACTAGATTATTAACAAATAAAACAAACCAAAAAACGAACACACACATATCTCCTAAACTATACATCTGCCAGTCTTACGGCCAACATGACAGACAATTTTGAAGTCTTAAATATACAAAATTGAATTTGAAGTGACATGTTTACTTTAATGACCAATTAAAGATTAGAAGTTTGACCATTTATTCAAGACACCTGAATCCACCACATTTCCAGATGAAACTTACCATATAAGAACACTCAATGCTCCAAGTGGGGTCACCAGAGTTGCAGGAGCAAAAACGTAGGCAGCAAAGTTGGCTGCTTCCCCAGCTCCCACTGATTGAAAAAGATTTATATATATCAGAAGAGGACGAGATAAACAAATGCAACAGTATGCAGAGGAACACAGTGATAGGGAACTTAAAACGTTACTGCCATATACAAGAAGCTACAAAGGTGCAGGCAGAAGCAAACAAGTTGCACCATACAGGACAAACTAAAATCCTCATTCATCTAAATGGGGCTTTTAAACCCTTGAATGATGGGAAGTATTGATCTGCATTGCAAAACACCACATGGAAGACCTCTAGTATTTATGTAACTGCACTGTAGTGGATCTTGGATTTGTATTCCACATATTGTGTAAATCAACCATGGTGTTAAAAATATAAGTTATGAAATTAAGGATTTAAAATAAAAATGAGCCCGGAGAAAACACGCAGTCTGGTAAAAAATGTTGCTTCACCTGTTCTGAGGAATCCAGAAATAACTGCTTAGAACAAGTACTATACTGTGTCTACATAGGTTTTAACCCCTTAGTGACTGGCCGCGCGCACGCGGCCAGCACTTAACACCCGATGAACTTTTTTCCCCCATTAGTTACAACGACTTCCTGGACTTACATGTACGTCCTCTGTCACTAAGTGACTGTTTCTGCGGGACGTACAATGTACGTCCATTGTCGGGAAGGGGTTAAACACAGCCAGTTTTTTTTGTTTTCGTTGTTTTTTTAAACGAGAGAGAGAGAGAAAGGGCGCGAGAGACAGAGCAAGAGAGAAAGAGCAAAAGAGAAAGAGCAAGAGAGAAAGAGCAAAAGAGAAAGAGGAGAGAAAGAGAGAGAAGAGAGAGAGAGAGAGAGAGAGAGAGAGAAGAGAGAAGAGAGAAGAGAGAGAGAGAGAGAGAGAGAGAGAGAGAGAGAGAGAGAAAGAG